>CM076574.1:211445513-212737909 GCA_034641835.2 Pinus albicaulis
AGAAAAACAATCTGATAATCCAATTTTCTTGATTGGTAACACTACTTATTTTGATGATTTTCCAAATTTTGATTAGTATGATGACAATCATGTGCTCCAAACAGAAGCTAACCTTGCAGATTCATCAACAGTTGATTTGTGGGATGAAGTTCACTATCATTAGCTTGAAAAAAGTAATAAGCCAATACAGGTCACCCATGACACTGATGAGGAAAGCCTTGAAAGTTTAGAAGTAAGTGAGGAGTCTCTGACTCTTTTCTCTACTTCACTTCAGTACATCAGAAATAACTTTCATGTAATTGGAAATCAACAATATTTCAGTTTTGATGTTGAGGTTGAAGAGGATGATGAAGTTCTTGAGCAAGTTTTCAATGAGAAGCCTTGTCCTGAAATGTTTGAGAAAATCATTTGGGACATGGAATCCTCCTTAACTCCAGATTTGCAGCCACCAAGTTCCATTGAATTAAAAATTTCAAACGAAGGCATAGAAGTTGATAATCACATAAGAGTTGGTCGGCCTTTTCATTTTTCTTTCTCTCCACTATTTATTAACCCTGATCTTCTCTCTTCTTAGCAGGTTGTCCTGATGATGAGTCTTGATTTAGACTCGAAGCGTATACTAAAAATTACTATTGTGGATATTCCGAGTCTTACATCTGGAGAATCACATGAGAGTTGTTGCATTTCATTCTCAAGAAGATTTATTCCCAAAGAGTTCTCCTGCTCATCAAAATGATGGCCTTCACGCATAATTCATCTCACTCTGTCAAAGCACATCATGTTTGTTAGAGGACAACATTGAAAAATATGATGAGTCTGATAGTGCAGATGATCATGAGGAAGAGGTGGAGTGTCTTTCCCAAAAGAGTCCCAAGTTCATCCAAGTGGGGGAAGAAGCAGTCCTGGAGCAAGCTCATTTTCTAAATCCTCACATTCAGGTATTTTTTCAAGATCCCTTTGCTGATTTATTAGAGAAATTTGAAGGGGGAGTAAAATATGTCAAGAGGAGTTTGATGCAAGGTTTAAAGAAAATTTTAGGCACTACTGTTCAAACACAAGTGAGGTGGGAGTGGCCTTTTAATTTTTTCAAAACTCTCAAAGAGCTGAACCACGATCCCTCATGGAATCATCTACTTGATTGGTTGTATTGGAAAAGAGATTTCACCAGCTGAATATATATCATGTATAAGTTAGATTTGAATAGATAGGAATGCAAATAAGCTCAGTACTATGAGCATATTTCAAGTTTTTTAGTCTTAGAATGCTGATCCAAAATGAAAAAAAAAAAACTCAAAAAACAAAAAACAGAAAAAACAGAAAAATAGGGAAGATTTAAAGAATAGGTACAGCCCCATACCCAAAAATAGTAATGCTGAAAGTGTGCAAGCCTAAATGCCACTACTTGTTCAAAAATAAGGTCTTGTTCAGTCATATCGCCTAATCTTTTCTGAGCATGTTTTCAATTTATTGTTGATAGGTTAGTGAAAGAATGCTGGTCAAATCATTTAAGCTTGACTCATCAGAAGGAAATAGATTAGGAATGAAAGATACTGGTTCCATATGCTTAAATATGAACCAAGGAGAAGGATAGGGATGATTAACTAATGATGAAACACAACCCTCATACCTTCTAGTTTTGTTATTGTGAAAATAATGTTTGTGTGCAACTTGCACTAATGCCACAACCCATGATGAATCATATTGTCTAATCCTGGTTCAAATCATGCTTTAAATTTCATGTCTATAGCTTAGAGAATGAAGTCTGTCATATAGTTCAATCTTGAAAATCAGTTAGTCTGGGTAGAGAATAAAAATATTTCATTAGCATAATTTGAACTCTTGGAAGAAATAAGATAGAAAGTATATGGTTTGTTTTTTCTTTCAAAATAAAAAGAATTCCAAGGGTTTTCCAGTTCAAGTGCACCTAAGGAAGAATGAAATGTTAGGCAAGTAGGTTGGGTAGGTAGAGATGAAGTTGGAGTAATCATGTTTTTATATTATTAAGATCACAACTTCAAGCAAGCATCAACAAAAGAAAATATTTAGAAAAATCTACCAATGGATGAGGCACTGGTATTCATAAAACCAAGACATCTGAAAATTCTGGACACCTCCTGAAAAGGAGCTACCCTCCCCAAGTGGAGCCACTGTTAATCATCAGTAATTTTTTGCTTTCTACAATATGAATAAATTTTTATCCCATATTTCTAGAAACAAAATTCATGAATATTGTGAGTTCTATAAATCTCACTACCTTCATTATCCTCGGGATAAATTTTTCACTATTTTACTACTCTATCAAGTCATGGCTAGCCTATCACTCTCAAAATACCAAATCATAGACTTATGCCACTCATTCTCATTATGTTTTCCACCTTTGACCTTACCACTCTTTTTTGACTTGCCTAACCCTTGTACTTACACCTTGGATTGCCAAGTAGCCTAACCTTTTCCCCTATTCACCAAGTGCCTCAAGCATTGGTGGTTTTAAGCTACCTTTCTGGAATCTTTAGATAAATCAAAGTCATCAGTTTCTAGGATTGCAATGCATAAAGGCTTGTCAAAACTTTTTTTTACACCTACAAACCCTAAGTCAAATTTTCAGCCAAAGGCCAAGTCCAAAAGGCCTCCCAATAGGTCATGTAGGGTTTCATAGGTTATTCATTGTTTTGGTTTTCTAAAAATCAATGTGTTTTATGTTCCAAGAAGGTAAATCAAATGGAAAGGAGGGTTAGCTCATGATTGTCCAAAAGGTATCAAAAGGCCTTCAAGAAAGGACCTCCTTGGTCAAAGCACAACTTCTACAAAAGACAGCTCCTCATCTTAGACATTTCTGTAGGAATGAATGAGATGGCCATAAATAGAAAAATATGTAAGGTAAGAAGGGTAAATAATCACAAAGGACATTCATATCAAAGGAAGACAAACTGCCTATGAACAAAGAAAATTAGGGTTTTTATGACTAATGGGCTAAAAAAGTGTTGCCTAGCAAGGATCCAATACAAAGGATCACAAGGACAGATGGTACATCAGTGCCAGTGAGCATGAATTGAAGATTTCTAGAAATGATAAATAGGGAAAGGAAAAATCCCCAAAGCTTAAAGCTTGAGAAGGTAGAAAAAGAAGTAAAGCAAAGGTGATAGACCTCCATCGTGACAACAAGAGGTTTTCCAAAAGCCTTTGAATGTAACCTTCATGGCTTGCCAAGATAAAGGGGTTTTCACTACATCAAAGGGACAAAAATTGTAAATAATATCAATGTGAGGAAGTCTAAGCCTTCAAGTACAGTCAAATGTCTTCAAAATGGTCAAAAGAAGGAAAGTAGGAGGTTAAGAGTCAAATGAGAAATCAAATTGAGCATGAGTTCTATTATTGAGTAAATAAGGTGTCAAACTCCAAAAAAGGTTTTAGAAGACCAAAGCACTATGTTATGGAACCTGCAACAAATAGAAGTAGCCAAGGGGAGGTAATGAAAAACTTGATGGAAAAGGACTAAGGTCACTATGCAAGATAGACTCATTGTACCTCTGGAAAATCAATGATAGAAAGAAGCTACTTCCTTAGTCACGCTTTAAACAAGAAGCATTTAAACTCTTAGGTAAGAAATGAGGGTTTTTATAAGAAGCTTCCATCACACACAATGAAAAAAAATTTAACAAAAAAGGGTTGAAGACATGAGAATGGCTAAAACATAGTGTAACCATGCAACTCCACCAGGAGCCAAAAAAACAAGGTTTTAAGGAATATCAACAGGCCAAAGAGAGCTAAAGTCCATCATCTCAGTTACCAAAGAACATCAAAGAAGAATGTTTGAGATAAGAAGAGTCATTTTGCTGTTTTAAGGTCACCAGCTGCAAAAAAGGTAAAAGAAATATCAGTAAAAGGATAAAAATATCAAAAGAAAACATTAGAAAAGGTAGGTTTTTGTTTTAATTTATTATTCCAAGGGTATAAAAAGCCATTGTTTATCACTCAAGCCCACTTTTCATTTACAAAAAGGAGTGGAAGGTTTTCAAGGCGAAAATTCTAAATTCTTGGCAGACTTCGAGCAGAAAAGCCCTTGCACTACGCTCCTAAAAAGGCATGCTACGCGCTTGTGTATGCTATCTTTGGAAATTTCCACAAGGAGTTGCATGCCTATGTAACGATGCTACGATTTTAACAGCGTGAAGACCCAACGCGTTCAAAGGGACCTGACAGTGTGCAGGGAGTTGCATGCCTATGTAACGACGCTACGATTTTAACAGCGTGAAGACCCGACGTGTTCAAAGGGACCCGACAGTGTGCAGGTCCACCCAGCACTACGCGCCTGTCCATTTAGGCTGTGCCCAGAAGGACCACACCACCGTGCAGAGCTCTGCCTTGCTGTGATTCTACCCATTTGGGCTTCGCCTGAGAGGATACGACACCATGCAAGTCTGCCTTGCTTCGTTTCTGCCCGTTCAGACTTGTCCCGACAGGATCCAACCTCGTGTAGGTTTTTCGGTGCTGTGCGCCTGTCCATTCAAGCGCTGCATGAAGACACGACAACTGGTGATGCATTCTTGTTCTACGTTCAGGGCCAACCTAATAGCCTGTGCAGGGTCGACCCAAATAGCACGATTGTTGCGCTCCTGTGCTGTGCGTTCAACAAAGAAGCCTCTAAAGCCAGTGTTGGGGTTCCCATGTTTTAGCCAGGTTGACAGAGACCAAAAGATGAGACAACATAGAACCACTTTCAGACCCTAGGATCTAGCCCTCTTAGGTCCAGAGAGGGATCTCTCTATGATTATCAAAGGATATATGTCTTTGAAGTTCTCAATTGTGATTTTAGGCTAGTTATAGGCTCAAGGTTGTTTGTTTGATTGTTTGAGTTTGGTTGTTGAGAATCAGGAAGGAAGGTTTCACCATAGGACAAGGATAGGTAAAGAAGGAAGCTAGGCAAGGATAGATAACTCAGGGAACATCAAGGCCATTGGGCAATGGAGTCAAGAAAGGATTTACTTATGTTCAATGTGTAAGCTTCAGTTGGGCTAGTCATCTAGAGCATTTGGATCTCAAAGACTGATTGGTGGGATGGAACACTAGGGAATGAGAATGAAGGATGGAAAACCATCTGATTCTGTCTATAGATCAGGCCAGAGGTCATTTAACTCCAGGCCTGATTGGACAAAACCATAGGCAACACAAGGGGTCTTGAAAAGGTTTGTATTGGAAGGGCAGGTTATGAAGAGGCAGCGACAGGCTTTACACCTCCCAATGTTCCTAACCTCTTTCAATTAAATCTTAACAAAGACATCTGAACACTGATTCTATCAACTTGCACATCAGAGAGCAGGCAATAATCATCCACTACATTGGTTTAGTCAATTAAAAACAATATTCAGATACACATATGAGCAGAAAACATTAAAGACTGAGAGAGCTGGGACATAAGGTACCTAACAAGGGTAAATCTTATGTCATGCATTTAGATGTCAGTCAGAAGAACATGAAATGAAATGGAAATAAACGCAGAGATAAGAAAAACATCACCAACTGCTGTAGATCAGGATCCAATGAAAACTTCTTATCATGTTAAACACAACACCAATCAGGTACATCACTGCCCAAAGCTTTTACATTCAGCCTGAATACATCATATTTCTCAGCCTATCATACAACTGTTACACAGGAAACTTGGCCCGGGACAAAAATGCTTGCAATTCATTGATAATGCAACAACAACCATTACAATGATATCCCTCTGTGCTTTATAGCAGAAGAGACACAGAGGACCGACTGAGGAGGTAGGTGAATCTTAAATGTTACATTTAAACACAACAATGAATGCAGGGCCGAGGCCCATTCTGCTTGATACACTGTATATTTAATCATTGTCACCTTCCTCGTGAAAGAAAGATCTGCTCCGGATACGATTTGACCTTTGGGCTGTAGTACTCCAGGTGATTTGAACAAAACGAAAGAACTTTCTGAGAGGTCTGCCCCATGGATGTTAGATTGTTTTGAGCTATAACTGGGACAAGAAATTCCTTCAAGGATACAGCGCATAATAAAGGCTGTATGGGAGACCTGTCCTTTATGGAAAAACATTCTGCTGATAAGAAAACCTTGATATTACCTCTTATTGATGTTCAGGATCTCCAGAATCGATCCTCGGGGTCTTCAAAATGATGCTTTGCCTCTTTAAACCTCTATTTCAGGGCTCAAGATCTTCGTTGACGTGCACTAATCCCTCTGCTCTGTACTGAAAATCCTTGCTGCTTCATTACTGCCTCTGTCAAGTTAGCTCGATCTTTAAATGGCGCCGGAAGGATTTCGGCGTTTGAACTCTGCTCTCCATTAATGTGAGTCCAGACGGCCCCATTTCTTGACCTTTCTGATCGTACTGGCTCATTGGATTTGATCTTGACTGCGCCGCTTTCCATTGAGGTAGTACATTGAATAGCGGCGGTCCCATCCTCTAGAAACTCTGCAACACAGCGAACTTATGAAGAAAACGGTGGACGAAGCGATGAACGCAGGGTGAACTAAATGGTGGTGTGGCGGTGGCGGAAACAACGCTATTTTGTAAAAGAACGATGAAAATGCAGTGAAGTGGTGTAATGCGCGGATAATAGGGTTTGGTGTGAAGATGCAGCGCAGACCGTTAGGTCCTAGCCTAGAGACGAAGATCAACGGTGGAGACTGATCCGGCGTAACCATACATAAAATAGGCGTAACACACAAAACACATGAAATGCAACGGAAATGAATGTAAGAGTGGGACCCAATGTGGTGGAGGGCGATTAGATCTGAGCCATCAGATCACGGAGAAAACTGGCGGTCAGGATTCAATCGCACAATCGCAATCGGAGGTCGGAGCGGGGAGCGATCACAATGCACAACACGAATGTTCCGATTGCGATTGGGGAGACGCGGCGATTAAACACCAACCGTCGGATCTGGGATCAGATCGACGGTCCACGTCTAATCGGAGGGAGATGGAGAGGGGCAGCGGAGCAGCGATGCGACAGCGCTGAGCTGTTAGATCAGTGGGAGAACGGACGGCTGCGATAGAATCGGAGGACGGAGGGAAGACTTGTGAATGCGATCGGGCGGGGCAATGCGATTGAGCGCTGGCCGTCGGATCGCGGAACAGATCAACGGCTCAGATGCAACCGGGGGACAGTGCGATCGGGGAATCGGAAGACAAAGTTGCGATTGATCGGAGGGTGCGATATGGGTGCTGCGATTTCGATGGGCGGGGAGCTTGCGATTAGCGCTCCGCCGTCGATCTTTACGACAGATCAACGGACCACAACTCATCGTGAGACTTATCGTAATAAAACAATCGCATCGGGTTTTTTCAGTGTTACAAAGGATTTTCGCACCCGCCCGGCTTTCGATTGCGATTGGCCCCCAAGGCTTAAGCGCTTGGTCTTGGGTGACGGGCATATGTGGGGAAGTGGTTGAAAGGGCTTAACGGGAAAGGGGCTAGGGCCTGTTATAAAGTCGGGAAAGTGGGTTTTTTGGCCCGTTTTAATGGATTTTGAAGGTTTTAAAGGGAAACGATAAGGGGAAAAAGAGGAAAAAGGCTAAACAAAGGGTAAGAGGGGGAATTTAAAGGGGATTTGAGGGGTAAAAGGGAAAATAGAAGGGGAAGACAAGGGGGATGAAAAGAGGCTAAACGAGGGTAACAAAAAGGGGATTTGGACAAAGGGGAAGAGGGGGAACTGATGTATGTTGCAGGGGTAAAGGAAGGAATGACAGGCCCTTTCAGTAATTTACTGGCAGAGGGGAACTTGTATTAGGCAGAGCAATCGAGAGACTTCAAGGAGGATGGATTTTCAGGGGAAAGGCATTCCTTGAAGACTCAACAATGATTTAGCCCCCCATTTGCTTGTCAAAAATTTCATATGGGGGCTAACAGTGGCTCCACATGGGGATGGCTCCTTCTTGAAGGAGTCAAGAATTCAGAAATTGATCTCTTGGTGCAGGCCAGATGCCTGCTGCTGTAAGCCATCTTTCTTCTTTCTTTAGATTAGCTGCCACAATATATTAGATACAAAAATCAGCAGAAACATTTCCCCAACCGATCTACCTACCCAAACTAGGGCTCTAATAATTTTCCCTTGGGTGCATTTGAACTAGCAGACCCTTTACATTTTATTTTGCAAAACAAAAACAAACCTATTCTAATTCTACCCTTATTGCTCCATGAGGCCAGATTAGACTGTTGACCTCATCTATTTCTCTACCTAATCTACTACCTGTTGGGATTAAACTGTCCAACAGGTTTCTTCACCTACATTCTAAGACAGGAAATTTAAACACGGCCAAGCCAGGATTGGACTGTCTGACTTGCTGGGCAGAAACTTGAAGAAAAAAAAACTGTGAAGGCATGGAATTTTGCAACTGTGAAACATCCTTTTTCTTTCTTGTGACTCAGGTTTTGAGCATGTTTGAGTCACTTTTTTTCTTTTGCTCCAGCTCTGATTTTGGGCATATTAGAGCTGGATCTTCTTTCACTGCTGATCCAGATTTTGAGCTTGTAAGGACCAGCTATTCTTCTTCCCTTTGGCTCAGATTTTGAGTTTATTAGAGCCAATCCTTTTGCCTCAGAGGTTCATGTTTTGAGCATGTCTGAACCTCTCTTTTCATTCTGTGTGTGTGTTTTTTTTTTTTTTTTTGAAAATGAAAATTTGCAACGGTATATACAATGGAAATGAAACTGGAAATGGAGAATTAATAAAAGTAATGTTTGAGCATCCTGTCGTTGACAGGACCCCCAAACAACTCGGAACCATCAAGTTCTTGCAAGAAAAACGCATTAGGGCCCACCGTGGCTTGAATGATGAACGGACCTCGCCACAAGCTGCCGAATTTGCCATGTTTGCCTATATCCTCTCTTCTAGAATCCCACTTCAGGACCTTGTCCCCAACTTTGAAATTTGCTGCTTTGGTTCTTTTGTCAAACTGTCTCTTCGTGTTTTCCTGCACTCTGATAGCTCTGTCATAAACTTGCTCCCTTGTTTGCTGTAGATGGATTGTTTCATTAATTCTCCTTATCATGTTGTCTTCTTCTGATTGGATTTCTTGAATAAGCTTTACCACTGGTATCCCAAGGCTAGTAGGAAAAACTGCTTCTGTCCCATAAACCAGCTGGAAGGGTGATGTGCCAATAGATTTCTTTGTAGTGAGCCTGTCTACCCACAAGGCATGTATCAACTTTTTATGTCAAGACCTCTTGTTCTCTTCCAGCAGCTTCTTAATGATTGTAACCGGGCTTTTATTTGATGATTCAGCTAAGCCATTACCCTGGGGGTAATAGGCAGTCGAATGTCCAAGTGCAATTTCGTACCTGTGACAGAAATCAATCATTCTCTTGGATCCGAAAGCAGCATCATTGTCAGTGATTATTTTCCTTGGGCAGCCAAACCGAGATAAGATGAAGTCTTCTAGGAACCTAATGATGACAGAATCAGTGGCATTCCTAGTGGGTATGGCTTCAATCCACATAGTGAAGTAATCAGTAGCAGTCAGGATCCATTTGTGTTGCCCAGAAGAAGAGGGGTGGATTTCTCCAATGAAGTCTAAGCCCCATTGCATGAAGGGACCTTCTCTGGTGATAGGTTGCAGAGGGAGGGGAAGGAGCTTTCTTTTGCCCTCAAAAATTTGGCATTTGTGGCAGGTAAGAACCATTTTATGAACATCACTAAAGAGTGTAGGCCAATAGTACCCAGCCCTAAGTATCTTATTTGCAGTGGCCTTCTAACTCAGGTGGCCTCCACACTCCCGAGCATGGAATTCTTGTTTGATTTTTTCAGCTTCGGTTTCAGGCAAACATTTCAGCAAAAGACCATTTGGATTTTTCCAATATAAACTCTCATTCATAATGCAGTAATTTCTAGCTCTGAGTTTCACGAATCTGGCCTTTTTTTTGGACAGTTCTGGAGGGGCATTGAGGTGTGTGAGCACGTAAAGGATATCAGTGTACCAAGGAGAGTTCTGAAACTGCTCCTCAACAGTTTGATGGGGCAGTCCTTCCTGCTCATCCAGGGCATTCATCATGTTAATATCAAGGGCCTGTAGATTAGATTTAGCCATCAATTGGGCCAGGCCTTGACCTTTGATCAGCTTGGTGGGTTTGATTTCAATGTCATATTCTAAAATTGTAGCAATCCATTTGCCCCTTTTCCCATCCGGGTCTTGGGACAGGATATCTTTGACCACTATATTTGGCACATAGGCAATGGTGTGAGAATGCAGAATGTACACCCTAAAGTCCTTTAAGGCCTTAATCAGGGCATAGGCCTGCTTTTCCATGATGTTGTACTTTAAGGGTGCATCTCTTAAGGCTTTACTGAAGAAGGCTATAGGCTGTTCATTACCTTCTGAATTTTTCTGCAGCAAAACTGCAGCTATTGTGTGTGGGGAAGCAAAGGAAAAGATCAGAAAATCTTTTGAAAAGTCAGGGCTGATAAGGACAGGGGCCTGGGTGAGTGCAAGCTTTACTGACTCAAAAGATTTCTTGGCTTCGACAGTCCACTTAATTCCAGCATCTTTCTTCAGCATTTCAGTCATTTTCCTAAGATGCTCAACAAGGTTGGGGATAAATCTTCTAAGGAAATTGATCTTCCCAATGAAGGACTGTAGCTCCTTGATGTTTCTTGGGTGTGTAATTTGAAGTATTCCCTCAACTCTCTGGGGGTCTATCCTAATCCCTTTCTCAGATATGATGTGGCCCAGAAGCTTACCTTCTTGCAGCCCCAAAAACAGTCTTCTTAGGATTTAGGGACAGACCGTACCTTCTACATTTTTCAAAAACTTTCCTCAGATGTTTTAAGTGTTCTTCTTCTGTTTTAGAAAAAACAGTTAAGTCATCCAGGTAGATAAATATAAAGTGTCCAATCTCATCTGAGAAAGCAATATCCATTGCTCTCTGGAAGGTAGCTCCAGCATTCATCAATTCAAAAGGCATTTTCACGTACATGAAGGTGCCCCATGGAGTGGTAAAAGCTGTTTTGAGTTGATCTTCTGGGAGTACCAGAACCTGGTTGTATCCTGAAAAACCATCAAGCAGGGAGATTCTTTTAGAGCCCACTACCTTCTGTAAGATATGTTCCATTCTAGGCAAGGGGTAGTTATATTTCAGGGAGGCTCTGTTGAGGTTTCTGAAGTCTATGCACAGTCTAATCTCCCCTGTTTTCTTCCTTACAGCCACTAAGTTTGACACCCAATCAGAAAACCTTACAGGGACTATAATGCCTGCATCATACATCTTCTTAATTTCCTTTTCTACTGCAGGCAATTGTTTTGGATTAATTCATCGAAGTTTTTGTCTAAAAGGCTTCTGATTTTCCTTTAGTGGTATCTTATGTTGTATAATGTTGGTGTCATAGGCCTTTAAGTCTTCATAGCTCCATGAAAACACATCAATGAATTCCTTAAACAAGTCAATGTATCTTTTCTTCATGTCTGCAGGTATAGACTTAGCCAGTTTTATCATTTTGGGTTTGTCTTCAGTACCTATGTTGCATTCTTCTACATCTGATTCTGCATGTTCTATTGTGGGCTTCTTTGTAACATCATCAAAATCAAAGAGATCCTCTAAGGGTGCTAAGCCTCTTGGTATGTTCTTGTCTTTGGCTTGCAGCACCTCCATTTCTTCTCTATCTGCGTTTTCACGTTTTATGGCTGAATCCCCAGTTTCTTCAGAAAAAGAGTTTATTTCTATACTACAAGGTGTTTCTAGTTCATCTGGGGAATCCTCACTTGGGCAGTTGTCATCAGATTTTGAGTCTGAATCAGAAAATTCAAACTCATTTCTGCCCATCAGGAAATCTTCAATCTGCTTGTCTCCTTCAAAGACCTGCCAATATTTTTCATTGTCTGGCACTGCAGGCCTGAATTTAGTCTAAATGATGATTCGTTGGTCGACTGGGGCCTTAGGATATGAGCTGGCTAGGCAGGCTAGTCCATTTGCAATAGCGTTTTGACCCCTAGGAATGGATACTAAATCATATTCAATGAACGTTTTCAACAAATCTAGAGTATCATTCCTATATGCCCTAAGCCTGGGGTGTTTTGCCGAATACTCACCCTTCATCTGTTTGATTACTAACTCAGAGTCTCCTCTCACGATTATCCTTCGAGCTCCTAATTTTTTCAACAGATTTAAGCCCAAGATTAGAGCTTCATATTCTGCAATGTTATTCGTGCATTTGAAATGCAGATTGACAGCGTGGCTCTCCGCGTGATTATTTTGGGTGTTACGCAGCCACACTCCCGCCCCAGCGCTTTGTCTAGTACAGGACCCATCAAAGTTCATTTCCCACAGGGGTTCTTTGTTTACTTCCACTTCGCTTTCTACCTTACAGCTGGATTTGCCATTAGGTTGAGTTGGGAGGTCCGTATTAGGTTGTAAACTATCTTGTTGTTCATAGAAGCCATGGATGTCAGGGGGGTGGTTAGCTTGTTGTTCTTGTTCTATTTCTGTTTCACTTGGAGTGAGAGGTCCACCACAAATCCTACAGGCTTCATTACTGATTTCCTCTTCCTTTTTGGTGTGCTGCCCATGGTCTTCCTGATCATATTCTTCCAGAGTGGCCATTATGTGGAGGTCTATAGGCTCGGTGTTCTCATTTGTATTCCTATTCTGGGACTCTGGCTCTTCTATGGATTCATCATTACAAAAGATGAAGGAGTCAAGGTCGGTATGTACAGAATATAATGGTGAATTTTCAGGTTTCTCGGGGCTGCTGACTAAGAATTTCATTTGGGATTCTCTATATAGTCTTCTTGATTGGCCAAATATAGGGATAGTGGCATATGATCCATCCATCTGCATGGTGCCTTGCAGCTTGGCTCCCCATGATCTAGATAATAACATGCCATACTTGGGTGGCACGTCTGCCACCACTACATCCATGACCATACATTTCGCAGGAATTTGAGTTAAACTCACACATAAGTCTTTGATGAGGCCTAGGCATTTTACTCTACTAGAGTCAAAAGAGTATAAGTCTTTGTAAGGTCTGGTAATTTCTAGGCCTAGCTTCTCCATGACTACTTTAGGCATTAGATTGTGTGATGCACCGGAGTCATGCATGGCATTATGGAGGATCTTGTCATGAATGTTGAGACTGATATAAAAAGGTGGAACTACCCCTTCCTGAAATTTCCCCTCAATCTTGGGACCGAATAAGAGGGCAGGCTGATCATCGCTCAAATTTACAGTGTCATTATTTATACTCAGATTTAATGCTTTCAAAATCTAGCCCTTATATACGTCTTGAGAGGCCAGCTCAGATAATGGTACAGAGATTTTGATTTTTGCAATCTCACTTTCTAAACTAAAAGTGGATTGACTCTTGGAACTGTTCAAATCTGTTTTATTTGCAACTACCTTAGTAGCTGAATCAGTTTGTGTTTTCTCATTATGTACATGTGTAGACACAGTTTTATCAGGAGCACTAACTGAGGTGCTAGTGCTACTGGTTGGTTGACTTTGTTTTTCATTGTTTTGGTTGTCCTTTTCTTTGTTACTCTCAGAACTCTTGGCTGTTGAATTGTTGTTCATAGCAGTTACTTTAGAAGATTTTTCAGGCCTCTTTTTTATGGTTACCTCAGGAGTTTTAGGTTTGGAAGTGTCTTGGTTCTTTTTACTCCTAAGCTCATATTGTTCTCTGACCTGTAACATGGCATTTTCGAATCCCAACCTATAATCCTCAGATTCAAACCCTTCCTCCTCCCCATAAGAGGTTGAGGGTTGGTCCTCTTCTGAATCATAGTTTAGGATCGAATCTTCTGTTTTGAACATGTTTATCACATTCCCTTCAGACTCTTCTATGATTCCCTCATCCTCATCGAGAAATTTTTGGAAGGGGGGAATGACTTGCTGATCTGACTCTTTCTGTCTGTTGGGGGTGTTGTTGTTTCTTCTAAAGTTTTGGTTCTGATTTTGATTTTTGCCTAGGTTACTAACCGTAACAACCATTTGTTTCATAATTTGTTTCATCTCTTCCACTTCCTTGCGTACGCGTTCATTACTGGGGTCAGACGTGGAGGCTACATTATCATCCATGTATGTTACCCTCTTCTCAGATCTCAGTTTTGCTCTTTTCTCAATCAGATTTGCTTCTATGTTTACTGCCCCTTTCTGCATGTCTTCCAAAGTGGTGTACTCTTTATCTCTAAGCTCATAGGCCATGTCAGCATCAAATCCATCAGGATATTTGGCCAGGGCCATACCTTGTGGAGGTTTCATGTGTGGGGGAAGAGCGTTGTAAATACTGTTGAATCTAGTGGTGTAATCATGAACACTTTCCCCTACGTTCCTCTTAAGGGACATGTATTCTGCTAGGAGCTGGCGAGGGTTTGCTCTAGTTTCCCATTTGTTGATGAAAGTCTGGTATAAAGCAGGGAGATCTTGGATACTACCAGCAGGTAAGTTTTTAAACCACTTTTAAACCTCTCCCCCCAGGCTCTGCGCAAAAATTCTCATTTTGATTGTTTCATCATCAACTTCCATATAGTCGAAAGAGTCCTCCATTTTATCTACATGTTGTTGTGCTGTTGTAGGCTCTTTAGCAGGGAAGTGTGGGATTTTTGATTGATAATCATTTGGTAAGGGCAGTAGAGGCTGAGGTAAAACTAGAGGTGCATACCAGGCTTCCATGATGATGTTCTGATGAGGTATAGGGTTGGCTTGAGTAGCTGGTAGTTGGATGACAGGGATGGTAGGACCAGCAGACGTCTGTTGAGCAGATCTAGGGTGAGAAAGCCCCAAGTTTTGGAGAAATTGGAGATCAGGTGGTGTGGAAGGAGGAGTTTCGCTGTCCCTAGTGTCTGGCTGGTCTGAAACACTGAATGACCTAGTTCTAGGTAACCTGTTTTGGAGGTCTAGGTCGAAGAAAGGGTCTAATAGAGCTGCAAGATCTTCTGGTGCAGAATTGGCTCTATGGATGTTTCTGGAAATAGTTGATCTCCTACTCACAGGTGTTCTTTTAAGGATTTTCTCAGGATTATCAACCGTTTCAGGTGGGTTTGGATCAGGGAAAGCTCTTGTATGAATGGTTCTATGAGCCAGAGTGTTGTTTATAAACCAAGCAGCTGAGCCCTTTTCGTTATTTCTACTGTGGTTAATGTTGTCTTGGGAACTGGCCTCTCTGTGGAGTCTTCATTATGCTTGGTACTGGTCTCCCAGGGGAGTCTGATGTGAAACCAAGATAATCAGCAGGCCTACTGATCACCAGTGGAGTCTTTAACATTTAGGAATAATGGAGTCGCCAGGTGGAGGGTTCAGGATGATTCTAGGGTACACTGTCCACCACAGTGCTCATGCACTATCACCTTTCGTGAATCTCTTCTAAAGCAACAAGCTCCAACCAGAGATTGACTGGGAGGGCATTTACCAGATATGTCACCTCTGAAGAGAGGATGAGATCTGGAGGCTACCTGGCCCTATCCAGGTTCTGTCTAAGAGTATGGTGGATATTCAATAATGGAGGCTGATTCAAGAAAGGTGTGACTTACCGTCAACCTAGCCGGAGTTCGAAGTCTTTGAGGTTTTAAGAGTGTTTAAGACGAAATGTGCTCAGAATTCCCCAGTGGAGTCGCCATTATGTTTGGGTTCCCATGTTTTGGCCAGGTTGACAGGGACCAAAAGATGAGACAACATAGAACCACTTTCAGACCTTAGGATCTAGCCCTCCTAGGTCCAGAGAGGGATCTCTCTATGATTATCAAAGGATATATGTCTTTGAAGTTCTCAATTATGATTTTAGGCTAGTTATAGGCTCAAGGTTGTTTATTTGATTGTTTGAGTTTGGTTGTTGAGGATCAGGAAGGAAGGTTTCATCATAAGACCAGGATGAGTAAAGAAGGAAGCTAGGCAAGAATAGATAACTCAGGGAACATCAAGGCCATTGGGCAATGGAGTCAAGAAAGGATTTACTTATGTTCAATGGGTAAGCTTCAATTGGGCTAGTCATTTAGAGCATTTGGATCTCAAAGACTGATTGGTGGGATGGAACACTAAGGGATGAGAATGAAGGATGGAAAACCATCCGATTCCGTCTATAGATCAGGCTGGAGGTCATTTAACTCCAGGCCTGCTTGGACAAAACCATAGGCAACACAAGGGGTCTTGAAAAGGTTTGTATTGGAAGGGCAGGTTATGAAGAGGCAGCGACAGGCTTTACACCTCCCAATGTTCCTAACCTCTTTCAATGAAATCTTATCAAAGACATCCGAACACTGATTCTATCAACTTGCACATCAGAGAGCGGGCAATAATCATCCACTACACTGGTTTAGTCAATTAAAAACAATATTCAGACACACATATGAGTAGAAAACATTAAAGACTGAGAGAGCTGGGATATAAGGTACCTAACAAGGGTAAATCTTATATCATGCATTCAGATGTCAGTCAGAAGAACATGAAATGAAATGGAAATAAACACAGAGATAAGAAAACATCACCAACTGCTGTAGATCAGGATCCAATGAAAACTGCTTATCATGTTAAACACAACACCAATCAGGTACATCACTGCCCAAAGCTTTTACATTCAGCCTGAATACATCATATTTCTCAGCCTGTCATACAACTATTACACAGGAAACTTGGCTCGAGACAAAAATGCTTGCAATTCACTGATAATCCAACAACAACCATTACAATGATATCCCTCTGTGCTTTATAGCAGAAGAGACACAGAGGACCGACTGAGGAGGTAGGTGAGTTTTAAATGTTACAATTAAACACAACAATGAATGCAGGGCCGAGGCCCATTCTGCCTGATACGCTGTATATTTAATCATTGTCACCTTCCTCGTGAAAGAAAGATCTGCTCCGGATACGATTTGACCTTTGGGATGTAGTACTCCAGGTGATTAGAACGAAATGAAAGAACTTGCTGGGAGGTCTGCCTCATGGAGGTTAGATTGCTTTGAACTATAGCTGGGACGGAAAACTCCTTCAGGGACACGGCGCATAATAAATACTGCATGGGAGACTTTTCCTTTATGGAAAAACATTCTGCTGATAAGAAAACCTTGATATTACCTCTTATTGATGTTCAGGATCTCCAGAATTGATCCTCGGGGTCTTCAAAATGATGCTTTGCCTCTTTAAACCTCTGTTTCGGGGCTCAAGATCTTCGTTGACGCGCATTAATCCCTCTGCCCTGTACTGAAAATCCTTGCTGCTTCATGACTGCCTCTGTCGAGTTAGCTCGAGCTTTTAATGGCGCCGGCAAGACTTTCGGCGTTTGAACTCTGCTCTCCATTAATGTGAGTCCTGACGGCCCCATTTCTTGACCTTTCTGATGGTACTGGCTCATTGGATTTGATCTTGACTGCGCCGCTTGCCATTGAGGCAGTACGTTGAACAACGGCGGCCCCATCCTCTAGAAACTCTGCAACACAGCGAACTTATGAAGAAAACAGTAGACGGAGCGATGGGTGCAGGGTGGACGAAACAGTAGTGCGGCGGTGGTGGAAACAATGCTTTTGTGTAAAAGAACGATGAAAATGCAGAGGAGTGGTGGAATGCGCGAATAATAGGGTTTGGTATGATTATGCAGCGCAGACCGTTGGATTCAGTCCTGGAGATGGAGATCAACGGTGGAGATTGATCCATGGTATGACTTATGGACATGGCGGAATACATATGAAACTTTAGACTTTGGCGAAAATGTATGGAAATGCAAACAAATGCAACGAAATGTATGTAAGAAGTGGGACCCAGCGGAGGCGGAGGGCGATTAAACCAAAACCGTTAGATCTTAACCCAACGGACGGACAGGATGAACTTGGGCCAATCGCAATCAAAGGTCGGAGCGGGGAGCAATTGCAATGCACAACATGAATGTTCCAATTGCGATTGGGGAGACGCTGCGATTAAACACCAACCGTCGGATCTGGGATCAGATCGACGGTCCACGTCTAATCGGAGGGAGATGGAGAGGGGCAGCGGAGCAGCGATGCGACAGCGCTGAGCCGTTAGATCGGAGGGAGAATGGACGACTGCGATAGAATCGGAGGATGAACGGAAGGTTTGCGAATGCGATCGGGCCGGGCAATGCGATTGAGCGTTGGCCGTCGGATCGCGGAATAGATCAACGGCTCAGATGCAATCGGGGGACAGTGCGATCGGGGGATCGGAAGTCACAGTTGCGATTGATCGGAGGGCGCGATGAGGATGTTGCGATTGCGATGGGCGAGGGGCTTGCGATAAGGGGCTAGGCCCTATAGCATGGTCGGAAAGTGGGTTTTTTGCCCATTTTGATGGGTTTTAAGGGATTTAAAGGGAAACGATAAGGGGAAAAAGGGGAAAGAAGTTAAACAAAGGGTAAGAGGGGGAAATAGAAGGGGAGCCAAGGGGGAATAAAAAGGCTAAATGAGGGTAACAGAGAGGGAATTTGGACAAAGGGAAAAAAGGGGGGGGAATTGATGTATGTTGTAGGGGTAAAGGAAGGAATGACAGGCCCTTTTTAGCAGTTTACTAGCAGAGGGGGATTTGTATTAGGCAGAGCAATTGAGAGACTTCAAGGAGGGTGGATTTTCAGGGGAAAGGCATTCCTTGAAGACTCAACAATGATTTGGCCCCTTATTTGCTTGTCAAAAATTTTCATATGGGGGCTAACAGGCCCAATAAAAAATAACAATCACATAAACTTGAAAGTAAAATGTTGATAGAACACAATAATATATCAATAGAAGACAATCCAAATATAGATTAGATTTACAATTCCCTTTGTCCAGCAAATATATGCAATATTGTGGCGTTACGGCAGTCAACAGGATGCTTCAACCAACAAAGTCTTTCTCGGTCAGCCATCACTTTCATGTGTCACACCCACAACTCTCAAAGAGAGCTCATCACAAGTGAAATGCAAGTCAAACTAGGGACAATACAGAAAATTCAATGCAAACAGCTTCAGAAAAGTCAACGCAACAAACTAGGGCTTCGGTCAAACAGCCCGAAATTCCTCGATTTTAGTGCCTAGTCGTACAGCCTCCTAAAATCAGAATTTCTGTAGAATATTTAGGTCAAACGACCAAGGGTTGACCACAGTCAACGTTAGTCAAAGTTGCAGCAGAAAAGCCCTAAACAGATCAACGCATAAAAACAATAGCTTCACTCCACACATGTGAGGGAAAAAGGCCTCCAAAGGTTATCGACCCAATCAGATCACAATGAGAGAATGTGTGATGAGATGATGAGGAAATGACCTCCAAGTATCTAATTTATATTCATCAATGACGGTGTGTGACACATCTCTTAGGCTTGTGGGATAAATCTGGCCGACCTTGCACATGTGGAAAATAAATTCAAAATCAATGTTCTTCTCATCCGATCAAGATGATATTTAGATCAATATTGCACTTCTCCAAAAGAGGAATCCAAAAAAAATATCACCATTTTCATATGAGCAGTGCAACATGGATTATGGACCTAGTTTCCCAAAATTAAAAGTTTGGCACTATCCAGTAGCCTATTCCAAACATCTAGGTCAGATTCATATAACTTAATGCATTCATGCTCAATATCATGTGCATTATTTGATCCAAATGTGTGAAGGAACAAAATGAATACATATCTAAACAGAAAGACAAAGATACAACAAAAGAAGAACTTCAATTCATTAATAACAAAGTACTGAAAATGGTTTACATGCAGAATGGAAATAAACTAGCACAGGCGATGGTAACTTATCTCTAAGAAGAGATGTGGCGGATACATGACTTCTGAATAGTGTTACAATGAGGCTAGAAGGCCTATTTATTATTAAGAAATAGTGGAAAACCATAAACATCCAAAATCCTAACCCTAGGATATGAAGCGCCAAAACTTTTTGGGCCCCATTGGGGTAAATTGGTATGTCAAATTCTCGGGGTCGTAACTTTGGCATACAATCTACGTTTGCCACGTACGATACCTTGTTAGAAATATTTATCTAAGAAATACAAGTTTCTAATATAAATTCTAATTAAATATTTATTTTTTCCCATTTTCCAAAAAAAAAATTGTCGTTTAGGGCCTCAAAACAGCTTGAAAAATTAAGGACCTGAAAAACTACCAAAAATAGTAAATTGTTCTATAATTAAGTAAATTAAAAGAAACAATGGTGGGATCCAAGTGGAATAGGTGGGTGACCACCAATATCCACTTATATCAATCCTCCCCCCTTGGGAAGCAATGATCCCCATTGCGTTGAGTGCCTCCATGAGATGGGGAAACTTTTGTTGAACTTGGTCCTTGGTGAGCCACTTGCCTTGGTGTAGGAGTTGTACAACTTTAGCAACTTGATATAGTTGTATCTTCTGTCAGCAAGTGTTATTGATCTGCACATCCATTATTTGATCAGTTTTGGCATGTTCCATGCAGTCTGGTTTTATCTTTGTTGGTGTGAATTGTTCTATAATTTTTTATGTGTCCAGTAATGGTGGAAAGTATGGTTGGAGGCCGTCCACATCAAACATTGGCTGCACGCAAAGGAATTGGGGAATGTTGAGCACAAACACATTGTCTCCTATAGCCTTGGTAATAGTGTAAGGCCCATATCGAAGTGGTACGAGCTTTCGATGGGCTCCAGTAAGGCATTCTTTCTGAAAATGCAGCCAAACTTTGTCACCCACCTGAAACTTGTGTGGCACCTGATGTTGATCATGTCGTTGCTTGTACTTGGAATTTGAGTTCTCCAAGATGTCATGAACCTACTATTTTATGTGTTGGGTGTGTTCAATATACCTGGATGGTTTATCAGCCTCGAATTGTACATGTGTGGATTGTTTGTGTACTCGCATGTGGCATGGCGACATCAATCGTACACAATGGTTGAAATACCAGACCCACTTAAAAGGGATTGCGACTAGTCGAGCTATGGAGAGCTATGTTATAGTTTTGTTCCACATAGGGAATTATTTCAACCTAGGTTCATGGATGTTTGGATTTGTACATGCGGAGTATGTACACTATTATGATGTTGATGACCTATGTCTCGCCATTAGTTTGGGTATGGAATGCAGTCGACTTGGTGAGATTGGTGTCTAATAGGGTCAAAAGGATCGACCAAAATGTGCTCAGGAACTTGTTATCATGATCTGATATAATGGTATGTGGGATCAAAAAATGTACCCACACTCGTTCAAAGAAATTTTTGGTAGTGTTCTCTGCTGTGATACTCTTCTTGCAGGTCGCTAATATAGCCATATTTGAAAATATTTTCACAACCACAAATACATAGTCATTACCATGCTTGGTAGAAGGGAGGCCAAACATATATTCCATGTAGATGGATTCCCAAGGTTGGATGGGAGTAGGAATAGGAGTGTACAGGCTGTGTAGGATATGCATATGCATTGTAGGAGTGTATAGGCAGTGCTTCTTTATGGTTGGCTTGGTGTGGCATAGGAAGTGTAGGATATGATATATTTTCCAACATCCTTTTAGAGTTTTGGCCAATAAAATTACTTAGGTAGTACAACCATAGTTTTCTCCACACCAAAATGTCATGCGACCCGATTGTAGTGTGCCTCCCAAATCAGCTCGGCACGCTTGCTTGAAGTAACACAAAGGTGACCTAGGTAGCATAACAATACGTCCTAGAGGTGGAAATCGGTAACTTGCTTTCCATCCACTAGCATCTGGTATGTGGTGGTAAACTCTAGATAATTTTTGTACAGTTGTGGCCATTTATAGGTCTTGTGGCCACAAGAGGTGAGAACAACAAGCAGTGCTGCAACTAGGGGTCGGTTGAGGCAATATGCAACATGATTGGTGCTACCCTTTTTTCATTTAATGTTCAAGTGGAATTGTTGCAAATATGTAGACCACCTCTAATGTTGATCGTTTTTCAACTTCCCTTGTGTATGCATGAACTAAAGAGGTCGGTGATCAGTATGGATGATTGTATCCTTCCCCATAAATGTAATGTTTCCATTGCAGGAAAGCCTACAGGATAGAATACATATCTTTATCATAGGTGTGATACTTCCTATTTTATATGAAAGTGTCTCACTATGATAGGCCACTAGATGCCCATTTTGGGTGAGGACTGCACCAATAGCATAGTCGGAGGCATCTATCTCAATTTCAATGGCTGCTAAAATTCTGGAAATGTGCGTATAGGTGCAGAGAAAAGGTGGTGCTTCAACTCAACAAATGTCTTTTGTTAGGACTCAGACCAAGAAAACTTTTCTTTCACACCACCCTCGGTAATATGATTCAAAGGCCAAGTGATATGGGATAATCCCAACACGAACCTCCAATAAAAATTTGGAGTGGTTGGGGCTAACCAATCCTGAATGAATTGGATCTCAGTTAGATCCACATGCATTCCTTTCTCATGTATGATGTAGCCCAGATATTGGACCTGGCTCGTGCAAAGGTACATTTCTCCAAGTTGGCACATAGTTTGTGTTGTTGTAAGGTTTGAAGGACCTATCGAATGTGTTACAAGTTATCTTCCAAATTATTGTTGAAGACGAGGATGTATTCTATATAAACAACCACGAATGAGTTGGTGAAGGGCCGCAAGATGTCATCCATCAGCCTCATAAAAGTAGTAGGGGAATTTTTCAATTCGGAAAGGCATGACCAACCATTTAAAAAGGCCTTCCTTGGATTCGAAGGTGTTCTTCCATACATATGTGGGATCTTTTAGAACCTAATGATAGCCAGACTTCATCGACTTCGCTAAAATACTTGGCCCCCTTGAGCTGGTCTAGAAGGTCATCAATCTGTGGGATTAGATATTTGTTCTTGACAGTGATTTTTTTTAGTGCTCGATAATAAATGCAAAGCCTCCAAGTCCCATCCTTCTTCTATACAAGTATGATCAGGCTCCCACGGGGTGAAAAACTTGGTCGGATGTGCCCTTTTTTAATAAACCCATGGATCTGCCACTTAATCTCTTCATTTTCTAGAATGGAGGGGTTGTATATAAACCCATTAAGTAGGGGTGCTCCGGGAGTCAGATCGATCGAATTCTTGACCTGACAGCGCAAGGGTACCCCTATGGGTGAGGAGAAGATGTCCCTATATCCTTCCATCACCTTATCCACCTGCTTTTGCTGCGTGGATGAACCCTTCCTAGGGCCCATGGATTTGGCCATGATATTCCCATTACTTTGAGATCGAATCAAAAAGAAAGAAAAAACTCTCGGTCATGGAGATTATATTACTACATTTCTTAGCAGAGATCAAAGAGATGGCAGCAGGTGAGCTACCTCTGGTATCCTGCATAAATTATTTTCCAAAGTAATAATAGCAGTGTGAGGCATATACTTATACATAACATGACGCTTCCACAAGTATGGTTGGCCTATTAATGCATCAAAAACTTCAAGAGCAACATCACATAGTACCTCATCCGTGAAGGGCTTGATGTTGTAGGGAAGGTGGCACTGTTGGCTGATGCGTAGATCTCATCCTTGGTGAAGCCACCAGATGATGTATGGTTTCAGGTGTGGTGTGTTTGGTAGGCCCAACCGCTTCACTACCTCTGCTAAAATTAGGTTCTTTTGGCTGTCGTTGTTGATAATGAACTACAACAGAGAACCCTTTACCCACATTTGAGAGTGGAAGAGACACTCCCCCTCCTCTGGATCTTTAGGCTCAATCTTCTGGATCTTGGTGGTGGAAATGGCGGTGTTGGGCTCTTCATCAATAATATGCTTCCCTTTATCATTCCCTTTATCAATTTCTTACTCAGAGTCGGAACATGCATATAACTATGAAGCCTTCAACTCGGCCATCAATGACTACTTGGCTTGACACTCACTGGTGCTCTGAGTTATTCTCTTATGGAACTCACACCACTTTCCTGTGTCCTTTATATTTGTGGTGTTTTTATTTTCTTGTGGCTTCAGTGGGTTGTCCTGGGTCACCCTGCCATGGATTTTTCCTTTATTCTGTGGTTTTGTGGCACCTTTCCCTTGCTTCGGATTTGCAGATCAAAAGTCTCACTTATTTTGTTTAAATTTCCGCCCGATATTGACAGTGTATCGATAGGAAGTTCCAAGTGAGGATATGTCATGGAATTCCATCTCATCCTGGATGTATTTGTGTATGCAACTGTAGTTCTTGAGTACCATATGCTTCTCAGAATCCTTGATACCAAAATTCGTGTGGAGGGTATGAAAAACATTTGTGAAATCTGACATGTCTTCGTCCCTTTCTTGCCGTAGTTTGGTCCACTTTATGTAATTATATTCATAGCTCCTATTATCACAAAATTTCACTTCATTGGATGCTAATCAGACAACTCTATGTAACTGTTTCAAACCATCTTGTGATTTAAGCTTAGACTCTTCAGTATGAGAGGGCTCTCTCAAAGGGATTAATGATATTTGATAATGATGAAACTAGATGGCCAACTCTATTTGGAAAATAACTTGATTGTGATGTTTGTAGGTTGAAAAGAGTACAATTTTGCAACCATTGGGCTTATGGAGTCAACAAATCAATAGTTTCAGTGGTAAGGTCTCTTGACATGGAAGTTGAGGCAGGTAAGAGTTTTTAGCAAAGGTAAATCACACATGGAACATAGAACAACACAGTCATTTCATCAATAAAGGAAGTCAGAGAATACACATATGAATTCTGAGTAATAAAGATGCAATCCATTGCAAGTGGTACACATAAAAATATAGATCAGAAAAGCACTAAAAACTCCATGAGAATCTCAAGTCTGTCAAGAAAAAATCCTCTGTATTACTGATATTAGTCAAATTACATAAAGCTGCAGTAGTGAAAAAATCTCCAACCCTTTACAATTTCGAATATATGCCCTTTAATAGGCCTTGTTACATCAGAGATGGTCTACCTCTAGGCTAGATTCATCGAACTCTTCCTATGACACCTTGCATAACAGGAAAACATGTGCTTTAATGAGAAAATGATGGCTACACTATAAAACAATCCTTTTCCTAATAGGACTCGAACTACTACTTATTACATCAACTACCTTATCTCTTAAAACAATTACACATATGAAAACCAATGCTTCACATGTTCAAATAAGCTTTGATAGAACTCATCACTACTTGACATCTTAATTACCCTCCTCAACATATGGAAACAAACCCTATTTTTTAGAAAAACAGGGGTATATCTTCAACATAGTCTTTAACTGATAAGTTGTCTCCCTTTCATGGTCTTAAAGTCATGGATGATTGCTGGCAAGGTCCCTTGACCTGTTGAATATGTCCACCTGTCCAAAAATTCTCTTAAACTTACTTAGAAACCTTCAAAACAACTCACTACGAAAGCATGCTTTCATAGCGTCCAAAAAATGACCTTTGTAATTAAAATTTATGTTTCTTTGCTCTTGCATGGTGTTCATCATAACCTGGCACATCAACACTACCATTTCCTCTCCTTGAAAGCTTCCAAAAGTGGTTTTAGAAGCCAAAATAAAGCTATAGAAATTTTCGTAGCGTTTTCCTAGCTTCAAGCCTAGGAAACACTACGAAACTATGGAAAACTGTGCAATTTCCAGATTTTTACCTTGTTTCCAAAAGGTACCTTCCAACTGTACAAATTTGGTTTTGAACATGCCCTTGACCTATTAAAACATAAAAAATCTCATCTTAAGATCCTTGAGGTGTTTCTTCTTCATTAATGATGAGTTGAGCTATGGGTTCCTCAACTACAGTCATCTTTAAACCCTTCTTCTCCAGCTCCTCATGGATCAATTCTAACTACTCACGGAGGTCTTTAACTTTGTCCTTCAGCTTTCTGTTGGTAGATTTCAAGTGCAAGTTCATTATTCTGACATGATTCACCTCTTTCCTCAATTGCATAGTCCATTTGATTAATTGTTGTGTGTTATCTAAGGTTGATACACTATCAACCTGCTTTTCCCAAAACTCTTTCATCTTCTCAAACTGCAGTTTTTGGACATTATGCTTCCTTGCATCTTTCTTCAAGACTTATATTTCATGATTTTATAACTTCAATTGTTCCTCAAGGACCTCAAACTCTGGTTTTTCAATAATTTTCTCCTTTCCTTTATTTTGCTTGATGACTGGATCTTCTTCTGCAGGAGATGAAAGGTGAATAATGCTTTGTGGTGGCTAGACAGTGTTAGTGGCTGGATGAACTTCTTTACTGCTTTCCAAAAATTTTCTAGCATGTCTTTTCATAGGTTTCCTAGCCTGAAACATAAAACCTACATCCTCACCTTCAAACTCTAACTTCTTTGCTGATTTAGTTTTCTTGAGTTTCTCCCCTCCCTCATCTATATCCTCAGCTTGGACTATGGGGGTATATTCAATATCAATAGCATGTAGAATATCTTCTAAATTTCCTTTAGCCACTGTTTGGCTCCTTGTAATCCTTTTACTTCGATTCTTACTCATAGTTGGCTCTTGTTTTTCAGTTTTTCTCACTATTGACTTTTGTTTTGCAGGTGAAACAGTAGGTGTATCAAATTTCTGCAACTACTCTGTTTCCATGATTACTAGTTCACTTTTCTCTACCCCTACTGGTTCACTTTGTTCTGCCACTAAAGGTGATGGTATACCTCTAGATTTAGTAGTTCTTTTAGGGGTAATAGTATCCATTTCAAAACCACTAACAAACAGAAAAGAAGTCCAATCTCTACCTAGTATTTGCAACTCATCTAAAACCGGAAATTTTATTAAACCATGATGAAAAAGTGAGGTTTCACTTCCTTCAGATTTAGCTTGAAATTTATCTGCCATTTTTGCTAAGCTTCTGTGTAAATAAAAAGGTAGATCAAGAGATATCTTACCAACAAAATGTAGAAGAATCTTGAAGTGGTAAGAATAAACTTTATGATATCTCCCTTCACAAGTGAAATATTTCTGAATGATAAGCAATAACTTTAAGAAATTATCTTTCATGCAGCTCCTTGGAATGGCATTTGTAAGGTCAACCTCGCTATTTTCTGGCTTGATAAATTATTTACATTCCTCCATGTTGAATTTGAAACCTTTGAACCATTTTTCTTGTCCTCTTGGAATCCCTGTTGTTGCTGCAATGGTCTTTGTTGTTATAGTGAGATTCAGCATTCCAATTTTTTTAGCTATTCCATTGAAATTTAGGGAAAAATATTTAGAAACATGTACATGGCATCCTTGCAATCTTTCACAAAACTACAAACACCCTGTTCTTCTGAAAACTTCTACAACTGTTGGGTCTTCATTTATCAGATTCATGTCTGATGGCTCATATCTGAGACAGTGGCCACCTTTGTTGGTCTTTCTCTTTGTAGCCATGGTGCTTTAATGTCTTCTCTACCTCGCTTGATCGGTGATACATGCAAACCTTTGAAAATACCAGCCATAGCTTGGGCTCAGTGAAATAATTCACCAGAGATCAATAACACGCAAACAGGGAATGGAGAATGACAAATGACTCAATTTGGAAAGATTTTGAAGTTCGATGACAACTCATGGCATAATTATGACTCATAAATGCTTAAAATGGTGATAATGACCTCAGCCATGATCATTGTACCTTGATCTTAACCCTAACTGACTCGAATGGCACCTACCCTATCCCTTTCAATCATTTACTGACACCTAGTAGCTATTTTGACAAGACAGACGGGAATCCTTACTTTTGTAGCATACCTAGTGTATTTCTGGGCAGTTTCGCTACGAAAGTATTAGTAGTTTCATAGAAAAAAGTGTGTTTTCTCTTTGTATTTCGCTACGAAAGTAGGGATTCTTGGCTAAAATGAATCTTTCGGTACTATAAACTTGGGAAATGAAAAATGTTCGAAAATAATGACTGATGTGACATGAAAGGATTTGAATGAGGGTGCTTTTTGGACTTTAGGATAATATAATAAGAAAATTTTAAAATTTTCCTTAACCAAGTAATGAAAAATGAATTTTATGGCCCTACCTTTGACACTTGAACCTCTAAGACTTTGTCAAATTATGTTTCATTTTTTCTGAGTGATAACAACTCCCAATAGTGTAATATTTTTCCTTGATGGCGTCATGGAAAGAATTCCAAATGGGTTTAGCTGAAAACAATGAGGGTTCCCTCTCATACCTCTTCTCAAAGTAGCTTCCCATCAGTCCTTGATGTGGCAGGCAACTTTGAGGAGTGCAAAAGTAATATTTTCCCTATTGGAAAAAATCATGAACCAAAAAATATACTTCCAACATATTTAACCACTTATATGTAGAAATTTGAATAATTTGCTGAGTTATTCACCGAGATTATCCTGATTACACACTATTTAAGCTTCATGCATAATACATAACCTCTTCTACAATTGATCATCAATATGCGGAAATAGAAAGCAGTCGCATGCGCTCATTAAAACATAATCAAGCACACATATCAAAAAAGGATGTAATGGGGAAAGCAATAGCTGAAAACCCCCAACTATTTGTATAGTATAATGATAGAGAACATGTAACAATACATAGCACAATACTCCTCACAAGTACTCAGTACTTTCTCCAGAAGTTACACACAAACTATATGAGATTTGAACAAGTCATGGGTTCAAATCTCCTCCACAAGTCTGCCTGCCTCTACTGCACAATCCAAGTGAGTAATGAATGAGATCCAAGTTCGAATCCCACTAGCTCCAACTGCGCAATCCTCATTGTCTATCTCCATCAATGTGTGTGCAAAACTCATGCACAATCATGGTCACAACTGATAGTCACACTCACCCTTTCACCCACCTCTAACACTGGTCTCCACTGAACTGTCCATGCATTGCAGTTAACTGATGTGTTCTTTAGTTGATTTATGAGTTAATAATTAGTGAATTAATTAATAATTAATTCACACCACTCATCACTAGTGTATTTTTCAGGTAGACTAAATACAACTAGTTCAACTAAGTTAAACCGAACACAACTCCACCAACTGTCTCATCAACTCCACCAAACTCTGCCACATGAGTTCTAACTGAAGTCAACCATGCAATAGCTCAACTAACCCTTAGGAAAGGCATATTTCCTTCTGTCAGCTGCATGTGCCACATCCAAGCATCAAACTGAAGTGCTCCAAGAGGATAAGATAATGTTTATAGTCTAAATATTATTAAGGGTTAATAATATTTGACTGTTCTATTTTTAGCCCGGCAGTCTAAAAATAGAACCGCCCAATGTCTAAAAATAGAGGTCCATCTATTTTTACCAAATCGACCAATCATCCATAAATAACATCCTGCAACTCATAGACCATGATCCATATGTCTAAAAATAGACATAGTCTAAAAATAGACTTTGCGCTAAAAATACCCTGCGGGCCCACTTAGTGAAGGTGATTTCATTTCACTAAGCTCCATCATCTTGTTGCATTTTCAACATTATATACATCATTTGAATCTATATGGCCTTCAAATATGGGAATATCAAAGTTGATTTGTACCTTAAATGGAGCGGCGCCTCTAGAGTGGCTACTGGATGAAGATGTGTCGCCTGTGGGAATCCACCAAAGGATCTAGGAAAATTTTTCCATCATCACATTCCTTTGTCACTTGAGGGATTCTTCAAGAAATATTGAAAGGATATCTTGTTCCCTTAACTTTATTTTCTTCCACCATGGGAGTTTGTCGGGGTCAATGAGGTTGATCCTGCAAAGGTTCAACCAGTTCAAGCCCTAAATCCTTATACCTCGACCTTGTTGGTGACATGCACAAAAAAATAGAGAAAGAGAAGTCTACTCTGATACCACTGATATAGATTTATGAACGAACTAAATTAAATATATATAAACATAAACACCGAGAGATTGTGAAAACAAAACTTCAATTCATTAATAGAAAAGTACTGAAAATTGTTTACAAACAGAATGGAAATAAACTAGCTCAGGCGATGGTAGCTTATCTCTGAGAAGAGATGTAGTGGCTACATTCCTTTTCAATTTTTTTACAATGAGGCTTGAAGGCCTATTTATTATTGAGAAACAATGGAAAACCCTAAACATCCAAAATCCTAACCCTAGGAGATGAAGTGCCAAAATTTTGTGGGCCTCGTTGGGGTAAATTGGTACATCAACTTCTCAGGGTCATAAATTTGGAATAAGATCTTTGTTTGACGCGTACGATACCTCATTATACTATTTATCTGAGGACTACAAATTTTGACTACAAATAAGTTGAAGACTAATGTTTCCCGTTTTACAAAAAAAACCATTAAGGGCCTAAAAACGACTCTGGAAGATTAGGACCCAAAAAACTATCAAAAATAGTAAATTGTGCTATATTTAAGGAAATTGAAAGAAACAATGGTGGGTGTCCAAGTGGAATAGGTGGGTGGCCACCAATATCAACCTAGATCTTTCTCAAAGGAATCAGAGGCTACTTGTACCTTTTATCATCTTTTTACTTCCTCTAGTGGGCTTTATCTGTAGTGACGGTGCCTCAAATTTTGTCTTCAAGCATTGTATTTTTTCTTCAATATTTTACAAATTATCCTTTGTAGGAGTGTCGATCTACATGGGAACACCCGGAATTTTTTTATACACCTCCTCAATTACCTGTCTTAATGTCTCTTCTCTTTCTTCATCTTGTTGTACTACTTCCACTAGCTACACATGTTTCACTTGCAAATCCGAGTGCTTGTTGGTGAGCTAATCATTTATACTGACGTTACATGTGTGTGTAATTTAACCTCTTGTGTAATAATTAATTGAAACTAAAGTAAAATATTCAAAGGAAATAGTGAAAAAATAAGTTCTACTTGTGGAAAATACTGGACCCATTGTTGAATGTCTATGTGTTGAAAGTACATTGTAGTGGGTGGGAAAAATAGTGTGCTACATGTTGAAGATTGCAACAAGAAACAGTGAAGGAGGCTTCTTGAAACATCATCCTTGATCCTAGTTGGAAAATAATCACCTAAACTAGGTGGGGCCCACACAGGCTATTTTTAGGTGTATGTTTATTTTTAGACATGGTGAGCATATTCTATATGTAGTAGGAGGCTATTTGTAGATGGTTGGTCAAATGTGAAAAATAGATGAAATTCTATTTTTAGAAGATTGTGCGAAGTCTATTTATAGATCGTCAATCTAAAAATAGATGCATGTCGATTATTATTAGCCCTTAATAATAATCAGACTCTAAACAACAACTTATTCTGTTGGAGCACTTTATTTCAGTGAACAGATTTGTCAAATCAGTGGGCTGAAAGAATTACGAAATTCCTAAGGGTTTACTGGAGTTCATGCATGGAGGACTCAGTTAGAACTGAAGTGGAAAAGTTATGACAGAGTTGGAAGAGTAGTTCATGGACTTGTATTCAGTTTAACTCAATTAGACTCAGTTGAGCTAGTTGTATCTAATCTAACTGAATGATACACTAGTGAGAGTGGAGTGAATTATTTAGTTAATTAATTCACAAATAATAACTCATTAATCAACTGAACAATACAGCAGTTAACTACAGTGCATGTCAGATCCAGTGGAGAACCAGTGGAGAGATAGGTGAAAGGGCAAGATGGACTATCCGTTGTGACTACTAGTGATGCATGAATTGCATCTACATATACATTGGAGTTTCCAATGATAATAATGCATTCAAGGAGAGTGGGATTACATCGAATTGGTCTTTGTAATCAGCTTGGATTGCGCAGTGGAGGCAGGCTAGCAAGAGGGCAAATATCGGTGCATGGATTTGTAGATTTCTTCTATGTTAGTGTGTGACGATTGTATTGTACTGAGAGCTTGATGTACTAAGCTTTCTATGAGATTTTTACATGATCTCCATGATATATAATATGATATTTGGGGTTTTTATCTTCAGGCTTTCCCGTTAAACAACTATGTTATGTGTGTTTTTATTGCTTCATGTGTTTTGCAATTGTTGATTAAATTTCCAAAAGAATTATAGTGGAAGGATTCTGTATTTTTCAAGAAGATAAATGTTGTGAGATCAGGAGAGTCTGGATATATGCATGCTTATTGTATCTAATTTCTACATGGTATCGGAGCTGTGTTATATATTTTCTACATGGAATGAGAGTAGGAATTTTTGGGCGCGCGAGTTTGCAGAAAATATCTGAAATTTTTGGTGCAATATTTTAAGAAAAAAATAGAATATTTGGATTCCTTGCGAAAAAATACCCAAATTGAAAAAAAAAAATCACTCGAATCAGAGCTCGGATGAGGGAGATATCATCGATTTAAAATCAGCTCTTTTGTTAGAAAATTTTGCGATGGCGAGACAATTACAATGTGCGCTAGCCAAGAAACTACATGCACTGAGGTACAAGACACATGCAAAGCTTTGAGGAGCAAAGCAGAGGTTACTAACTTGGTGGTTGAGAGGGAGCCTCTCAACATGCAGCATGAGAATCAGTCTCAGAAGGTTGTGGAGCCGCCACAACTGGAGATGCAGAAGAATCTTTATAGATTTGATGTAGATGGGATTTATACGGAGCTTCCTACCATTGGGAAGTGCAAGAAAGACATGAAATTGAAGCTTGAGAGGGATCAGGATTTGCATGTAGGTAAGAGTGAACCTCGGGATGTGGAGCAGCCACAAGATGAGGATCATGGAGTGGGAGCAACCACTCATGCAGAGAAATTTCATGCCAGATGGGCAGAGGGAGTGCATGCAGCTATACCACCAGGTGAGAGGTGGGGTGACATGCATGAGTAATCCCAAGAGGATATTTCTGGGCAGGATTCATTACGATGGTGTGGATCTCATGAATTGAATCTGACTACGAGGAGCCCATAGAGCAGCAGTAACATGATCAGTTGGATTGATGCAGGCAGATCAAAGTGACAGTGTCAGATACTGGAGCGCGGGTCAGAGTTGACAGCAAGTGCAGAGTGCGTGGGTGCAGATTTCAACAGCGTAGTGGTTCCTGAAGACATGTGCAGTAGCTAAGCAGAAGTCAAAGACTTTGATGATAGATGCATTAGACTGATTGAGTTGTTTGGAGGCTATTCAGTTTCGGAAGTGTTGCAGCAAAGGTTGCAAGGCGAATGCATGGAGTTGCATGTCGCATGCGAAGACAGTCATTTCTTGTTGAGAGGGAGTGTTGAAGATTGCAACAAGAAACAGTGAAGGAGGCTTCCTGAAACATCATCCTTGATCCTAGTTGGAAAATAATCACCTAAACTAGGTGGGGCCCACACAGGCTATTTTTAGGTGTATGTCTATTTTTAGACATGGTGAGCATATTCTATATGTAGCAGGAGGCTATTTGTAGATGGTTGGTCAAAGGTGAAAAATAGATGAAATTCTATTTTTAGAAGATTGGGCGAAGTCTATTTATAGATCGTCAATCTAAAAATAGATGCATGTCAATTATTATTAGCCCTTAATAATAATCAGACTCTAAACATCAACTTATTCTCTTGGAGCACTTTATTTCAGTGAACAGATTTGTCAAATCAGTGGGCTGAAGGAATTACACAATTCATAAGGGTTTACTGGAGTTCATGTATGGAGGACTCAGTTAAAACTGAAGTGGAAAAGTTATGACAGAGTTGGAAGAGTAGTTCATGGAGTTGTATTCATTTTAACTTAGTTAGACTCAGTTGAGCTAGTTGTATCTAATCTAACTAAATGATACACTAGTGAGAGTGGAGTGAATTAATTAGTTAATTAATTCACAAATAATAACTCATTAATCAACTGAACAATACAACAGTTAACTACAGTGCATATTAGATCCAGTGGAGAACCAATGGAGAGATAGGTGAAAGGGTAAGATGGACTATCCGTTGTGACTACTAGTGATGCATGAATTGCATCTACATATACATTGGAGTTTCCAATGATAATAACGCAGTCAAGGAGAGTGGGATTACATCGAATTGGTCTTTTTAATCAGCTTGGATTACGTAGTGGAGGTAGGCTAACAAGAGGGCAGAGATCGTGCATGTAGATTTCTTCTATGTTAGTGTGTGACGATTGTATTGTATTGAGAGCTTGATGTACTAAGCTTTGTATGAGATTGTTACATGATCTCCATGATACATAATATGATAGTTGGGGTTTTTAGCTTCAGGATTTCCCGTTAAACAACTGTGTTATGTGTGTTTTTATTGCTTCATGTGTTTTGCAATTGTTGATTAAATTTCCACACGAATTATAGTGGAAGGATTCTGTATTTTGCAAGAAGATAAATATTGTGAGATCAGGAGAGTCCGGATATATGCATGCTTATTGTATATAATTTCTACACTACATTATGCTGAAATTTTATAAGGATGTAACTATTCTAGTCAAATTTCTAGTGCAAGTTATGCACTGGTCACCTTCGTCATAGTAGTGTGCTCAGTTTCACTCGGTGAGTTACTATCTTGGATGATTCAAACAAGAGACAAAGTTGTTCAAATTTCCGATGTGTTTGATCCTGCAAGTATTTTTATTCCTATGCCAATTTTTGAATAATAGTGACGAGAGGGGAAGTTCCCTGCTGAGTCACCTCTTTTATCTGCTCAATATTTTTTTGTAAATCCTCCTCTAACAGAAAAGGCATCACTCAAATAGTTGGATTATTAGTCTTTTTCATCTTCCTTTCCCCTTGTTGTTGATATTTTAATGGTCTCTTTTCACCTACTAGTGTCGTTTCTCCTTCTACAAAGTACCATTGCGGTGTGTCAGGATGCTCTTCTTCATGCTCCCATTATTGTTGCATGGGAAATTCCTCTTGTTGTGGAGCGAGTTGCTTTTTTTTTCATGTGGGTTGTTTTTTGGTTGTGGATCTCGAAACTCCTCCTCCTCGCCATTTTCAATATTTTTACCTCTAATTGTTGTTCACTAGGCAGTCTATGCCATTATTCCAACCATTCGTTGTCAATTTGTGACATGTTTTCTCATCGAGATTCTATGTGCACTTAAACCATTTATGCTTTTTATTTGTGTAAGCTTGTATATACATATGGTGTAGTGTGGCATGAAACTTCACCAATTCCTTATAGGCATCAACGACTTGCACCAAAATTTGTAGTGCCTTCATTATATACTAGTTAATGTCCTCTTTCCAAATGTAAAACTTACCATTGGTATCTATTTGGTGATTATTATTTGAGGTATGCTAGAGTGACCTAAATCTTGATGCGACAAACTCTTGCTTATCTAGTAGTGGAAGGTGAGTGTCCTTAGGAAACTTCCATGTTGTCAAAGTTATGAGAATAAAAAACCATGCATAGTGGAACTCCGCGTTTCTATCTTGGGCTTCCAGGCAATTATGCATAAATTTGTTCAAAAGGAAGGTTGCCCATTTCATTTGTATGCCCTTGATGCACTTTGCTACTATAACTACTATTCCCACTGGGCACTAATATTTTCTATAATTTCTAAATAGATTTCACACCATTAGCATGGTAGAAAACTACAAATGTGCATCATTTATGGAGGAGATTAAGACTCCATGTTGTCCATGACTTGTGTCATACTTCTTTGCCATATCCTTGGCGAGTTCCTTTTCATTTTTCTTGTAAAAGATAGGCTTTAGATCCTCTCCAACCATGGGCAACCCTATAATTTTGGATATAAGGTGGGAATCGATTTCAATGGGCTCATCCAACCATTAAAATCTTCCATATACACAACTTAACAATATTTTGATACCAATATCTCCTTCATGACTTCAACCAAAGTGTGGGATGTTTAATAAGTTTAGAATACATGATTTCTCCAAAATTATGGCCCATTGTTGTGGCTCACAAACTTGCAGATTTATCCAGGTGGATATTGGTGGCCACCTGCCTATTCCACTTGGACCCCCCACCCGCCCCATTTTTTCTTTCAGTTTCCTTAATTATAGCATAGTTTACAATTTTTGGCAGTTTTTTGGGTCTTGTACTTCCAAAGTCATTTTGAGGCCCTAAAGGACATTTTTTTGGAAAACAAGAAAATTTGTATCCTATGGAATGGTTTTTAGTTGAACATTGTAGTCCTCAGATAGATATTTATAACAAGGTATTGTACGTGTCAAATTAAGATCGTACGCTAAATTTACAACCCCGGGAATTTGATGGACAAATCTACCTTAACGAGGCCCACATAATTTTGGTGCTTCATCTCCTAGGGTTAGGTTTTAGGATGTTTAGGGTTTCCCATTGTTTCTCAATAATAAATAGGCCTTTGAGCCTCATTGTAACATAGTTGAGAAGGCATGTAGTCATTGCATCTCTTCTCAGAGATAAGCTACCATTGCCTGAGCTAGTTTATTTCCATTCTACATGTAAACAATTTGCAGTGCTTTGTTATTAATGAATTAAAGTTTTGTTTTCGTTGTATCTATGTATTTTTTTTATATTTGTATTTCATTTATTTTCTTCATAACATATAGATCAATGGTATCAGAGTGTCTTCTCTTTCTCTATTTTTCTATGCATGTCCCCAATGAGGTCAGAGTATAAGGAGTTGAGACTTGAATTGGTTGAGATTTTGGAAGGTCATCCCTGCCGACATCGAAGACCTACCACAGTGGAAGAAAATAAAGATGAGGGATCAGGAGATCCTATCAAATTATTCCTCAAAGAAGCACTCGATTGGAAAACTTTTCCCAAATCCTTTGGCGGCTGCCCACCAACGACGCATCTTCATCCAACAGTCACTTCGAAGGCGTCGCCCCCTTCAAGGTACAAGTGCACTTCAATATCCTAATATCTGAAGGTAAAATATATGAATATGTTGTATATATATATATGGTTGAATCCGTTGGAAGGTTATTTTTCAGTCCATAGTTTCTCTAATAGGGAGAAGATCACTTTTTCACTGCTTAAGGTTGCCCCCCATGTCAAGGACTGGTGGGAAAATTACTATGATAAAAGGGTCTTGGAGCCCTCTCTATTCATAGTCGCCTCCTCTTGGAACTCTTTCTGAGATGTTATCAAGGAACATTACTACCCCATGGGGAGCTATGAGGATACTTAGATATAGTCGACTAGACTATGGCAACAAAGGGACCAATATGTGCATGAGTTCACAAATATTTTTCATAGACTAAGCATAACATTGGGTATCAAATACTCTGAGTAACATCTGGTTCTCTAGTATCACAGTTGTCTATACAATTACATTTAGCAAGAAATGGAGTTCCTGGACATATCCTCTCTTGGTGCAGCATACTGATATGCTGCTCAGATTGAACAAAAATTTAAACAAAAGAAGCATGACTTTGGATATGTGAATCATAAACAAGGCAAGAACACCCCCAAACTATAGAACAAAGGAAGGTGGAGTGACCTAGGACAACCCCTTGACACTGCAAGAAAATAATGGCACCACGAAGATGAAGTAGGACACAACAAAGTGGTGTGAGTTCTATAGGAGCCCCACTCACAACACAAATGAGTGTCGCACGAAGCAATCATTGGTGGTCGAGCTGAAAACTTCAGAGTCTAACGCATGTTCTGATTCTGATCCAAAACCCAACAAGGGGAATGACAAGGGGAAGCATATTATTTACATAGAACACAGTGCCACCGTTTCCACCACCAAGGTCCATAATATTTAGCCAAAAGATCCAGAGGAGGGGGAGCGTATCTTCCACTCATAGATGTGGGTGAAGGGTTATCTGTTGCAGTTCATTGTTTATAGTGGGAGCCAAAATAACCTCATTTCAGCAGGGTTCATGACGCAGTTGGGCCTACCGACCACACCACACTCGCAGTCGTACACCATCAGGTGGCTTCACCAAGGAAGAGACCTTTGCATTAGCCAAAATTTCCACCTTCCCTATAGCATCAAGTCCTTCACAGATTAATTATTGTGTGATGTTTCTCCTCTTGAAGTATGTGATGTGTTATTAGGCCAAACATATTGTTGTCGTTGCTATACACTACAAGAAAAAAGGACATTGGTGAGGGTCATGCCCATGACGGACCTTTAAGGTCCGTCACCATTGTCACATATGCTGACGGTCCTTAAAAAAGCGTCGTTGTAAGTGCATATAGTGACGGTACTTTAAGGTTTGTCACCAAAGCCGTTTTCAATGACACTTTTGGTGAGAGTTATTAAAGGGTCGTCACTAATTCTCTCTTTGGTGACACTTCTAGTGACGATATTTTATTGACCCTCATCAATGCTCTTTTTGGGTACTTTTGGTGACGGTCGAAAAATGTTCATCATCATTGATCATTCCAATGAAATTTTGATGACGCTATGTTCATGTTACTATATTTTTTGTCAAAAGATAACGATTTAAGACCATTGTTGTGGAGTCGTTTTCACTATGTTTCTAAGGCCATATAGTGGTTAGAGTTATTCAATTTGTTAAAAAGTAATTAGTGTGTATAATTCGAATCCCTCAAGTAATGATAATATAGTTTTCCTATGAGTCAATATATTATTCATCTTTATTAGGTTTATTATCTAACAAATTCCCTTTAGATAAAGTTCCACTAGTGTGTGTGGAAACTATAATATTTAATACATAATAAATCTTTATAAATTATATTAATGAGAGAGATATAGCATTCATCAACAATCTTGGAACATATTAACATGATTTGGCACACACTAAAATCCCTTGGCACCTCGCATGTCTTAGAACATCTTTGTACCTAGAACATATTGCCATGAAAAGGACACCCAAGCACATGTTGGTAGGCCCTAGCATAGCATAACACTCTCCTAGCATGTTTTGGCATAACTTGTAGTCCCTAGCATGCCCTAGCACACTTTGGCATGCATTGACATACATGAGAACTTGGCATGTATTGGAACCTATTATTAGTGTGCCTAGCATGCCCCTTTTGAAAAAGACAAAATCCCAAATTATTAACCCTCTTATGTGTTCATTTCCTTGAATTTTAGCTTGGTTCTTATTTTTGTTTCCTTGATACTCCTTGACACATATTGGCATACCTTGGAACCCTACACATTCTAGCATGCCTTAGAATATTGCATGTCTTGGCACTATTTGTAACATGTTAACACACATTGGAACTCCCTAGCACACTCTGGCACTTCTTGACATTCCCTGATATTCCTTAGCATGCCTTACTAGTGCTTAACATACCTTGTCACTCCCTCCTTAGAGTGATAGCTATCACTCATTGATACTCCATGTCAAACCCTCATATTCATTCACTTCCATGCATTTTGACCCAGTGCTTCCTTGTGTTTCATTAGCATTAGCACACTCTATCACACCTTAACACTCTTCGACATTCCCTTCCACTTCATAACATGTGTATCACTCCCTAACACACATTGGCACTTGGCATGTATTGGTGGTTGGAAAGTATTAACATGTATATCATTCATTAAGATGCCTTGGTATGCTTTGGCATGGTTTAATATTAAATTTATTTGAGATAAATTATTGGAAAGCAGATGAGAAGTAACAGAGGATGATTTGGCACTTAGAATTCAATAACACTTGGCACTTGGCACCTATTTCCACCTAGTGTTGGTGTGCCAAGCATGCCCCTCCTGGAAAAGGTAAATTGATGACTTATTAACCCTATGATGTGTTCATTTCCTTGTAGTTTAACTTGTTTCTCCTTTTTGTTGCCTTGATAGTCCCTAGCATGTATTGGCACACCCTTGCACATCTTGGCATGACTTAGCACTTGACACATATTAGCATATTTGACATGCCTTCAAAATATTTGGCACATATTAGCATTCCCCAACATGTCTTGGCACTCATGCCGTCACTACTAGCCTTACATTTTTTCACAACTTGGGAACCCAATCAAGTCCTTATCTACTGTAGTTCATGTGACATTGTCTTGCTTCAGTCGCAACAACTTGACCAATTGCACCTACTACAAGTATATTGTGCCTTGTTCACCTAAGAACTGTCTATACCTCATCTTAGGCCACTCATGTCCAATTTGAACTTGTCCCACTTAATAACTTACCAGGACAAGTGTTACAGGTCAATTTGGGTCTATCGTCCCATAATTCAATACTAACAGGGTCTATCATCCCCTAATTCAGTTTCTATAAGCCCTAAGAGAAGTCATTCCATTTATGTCTTTAATTCATGAGATTTCCAACGTTTGAAGTATAGATTATATGACCCTTTGTCTCATCAACACTCCTCTGAATGGGACTAAGTGCATTACAAAGCATTTATCTCCATGCAAGGGTGCTTTGCAAAGAATTTCCCAACACTTAAGGGTGCGGTGGTCTCTTGGGAGCGAAATCATCATTGTTCCTGGAATATCCACATGTTGAGTGCATTATATAAGAGCTTATAGGTGTCATACTTCGAATACGTGTTCATCCATCACCATTGAACCTAGAAACATGTCTCACCTATTATCATAAATCCATTCAATTCCATTTATTGAGAAACAACCTCCAATTTCCTTATAAATTGAGCACTCATCTAAGTGTTAGGGAGGAAGAAATTTGTGTAATGTTATGATGTTGGATTCTCAATTCTTGATAGTTGGAGTACTGTTATGTTTTTTAGATGATGCTTGGTGTGATGAGGAAAGAATTAAGTTAGAGCAGGTTGACAATGAATCAATCTATTGGTTGTAATCTTCTCCTCCTACTTTATTAATAAAGATATATGTTCTTTCTCTCATACATATGCTTATATCTTGTGAATTGTATTCTCAATTGTGTATGTATTCTCAGATCTAATCAATTCAATTTGGTTAAGGTAGATAGATATTATATATTTTTATGTTGTTTGTTTTCTTTTGTCTTTGATTGCAGGTAGTGAGCCCTTGTATTCCACCAAGAGTGTTGCAAATCCTAGGGGTTTCCCTACTTTACTTTATCAACCCGGGGTTCGTACAAACTTGGAAGTGAAATTTCTATATACACAGCAAATGCATTTTGTTCATGTCATCCTCTTCTGCTTTACGAAAGGATGTTATTTCTTAAACTATGATAAAAACTGAAAACTAAATTGTTGGAAGGAAATGAAAGAAAGGAAACTAACTTAATTTGCAGAAAGGAAATGACAGAAATGAAACTAATTTAATGTGTAGAAAGGAAATGACAGAAAGAAACTAAATTAAATTGCTAAAAAGAAATGACAGGAAGGAAACTAAACTAAATTGCTGAAAGGAAACTAATTTAAACCACACTAAACTTGGCCAATCGGCTAAACACACCCTACTTATCTTATGCTCTATCTACCATGCTTCTATCCATGTAGCTAAGCTATCCATGATGTAATTTTGATTGAAAAAGTGTTTATTTGCAGCTTGGAGGAAAAAAAAGGCTAAAGAGGCTAATGGAGGGCTTAACAGATGAAATAAGGCTTAGAATGGAAAGCGGGGATTTAAACTTGATTAAAAATTTATTATAGCGCAAAAACTCTTCGGAGTGGAATAATTTGAAAAGTGCGATGGCGGAGATGTGATGGAGCAAAAGTTGCGAAGTGCGAAGTGCGACGAGCTAAAATTTGCGACATGCGAAATGTGATGGGAAAGAACTGTGAAATGAAAAAAGGGAAAATTTTGTGATCCACGCAATATGTGATATCGCAATATCACAATCGTAAAAATGAGAGGTAGGTCTTAAAAGAAAAGGGAAAATATTGCAAAATGTGATTTGCGGCGGGTGATGTGGCGGTGGGACCGGTAGAAAAGTGCGATCGCAATATCGCAATCGACAGATAGGAGCAGTAAGTCTGAAAAGAAAAGGGAAAAGGTTGTGAAATTCGATTTGCAATGAGTGACATGGCGGTGGGACCAGTGGTGGAGTGTGAACACAATATCGCAATCGGTAGATAGGAGCAGTAAGTCTTAAAAGAAAAGGGAAAAAGTTGCGATGAGTGATTTGCGATGTGGTAAAAGTTTCAAAGTGCGAAGTGTGATATCGCAATCACAATATCGCAAAGTTGGAGGGATAGCGGAAGTGTTGTTCAGGAAAAGTTGCAAAGTGCAAAATGCTCTGGGTGACGTGGCGGTGGGACCGGCAGTGGAGTGCGAACGCAATATCGCAATGGGTGTTTGGAAGCAGTAAGTCTTAAAGAAAAAGGGAAAAGGTGTGATATGCGATATCGTAATATCGCATTCAGAAAAAAAAGAGAAGTAAGTCTTAAAGGAAGAAACTAAACACTGCGATTTGCGATTTGCGATGTATAGTAGCGGGAATTTTGAGGAGTAAGGGCGGAAGGTCGAATTCCAATGGTTTTCAAGTGTTTTTCGTTAAAAAGGGGTAAGGTAATCGTGAAAGATAAAAAAAAAGGAATGAGGTGGGTTGAAGGGTTTAAGTGTTTTGAGAAAAAAAGGTGGGTGCAACATTCGCAAAGAACAGGAAAAGGAGGGAAATGGAGGCGTAAAAATAGTGTTCAGGCTGTGAAGGCATAGATGGAAAATGAAGCGGGAAGGTGCCACGGAGCTGCTCTAGGGTTTTAGCAATAATTCTTACAAAAAAATCTATTGATCTATGCACGAAAAATAGATAAATTCATGAAAATACCGTGCAAAGGAAGATTAGAAAATGGTAATTCAACTCTACTTCTAATCTCAGAAATAATGAACATAAATCAGTTTTTGGGTTTGTGAGAAGGTTCACTCTCCTCGAGCTCTATTGACAGAGATGAGAAGGAGTCTTGATCCATAGCTTTTTGGCTTTTCTCCTCTATTATATTACTCGCAAGCAACTGAAAAACTACAACAACAAACTAAAAGCAAAGACTAAGCAGCAATGAAACTATCAGAAGCAAAACTAATTGAATTACATAAAGAAACTTAACTAAATCGTAGAAAGGAAAGAATGGTAACAGAAGAGAAGCTGAGGCACATGGGTTGGGCCCTAACCCACGAGCCTAGCTCTCTGAAACTTAAATAATTAAAATGAAATCAGTATTCTCATTTCATAAAAGAATAACATCATACATTTCTGAAATTTTGATCACTGAGTAAAATAATAAAATCTCAATATCTTGCAACAAGGTTCCAACTAGAATCGAACCCCTCCTAGCCCTATCTCTACTCTATTTATTCTACAGGGCAGCTACCAGCAGATCCCTAGAAAATGGTGATTGAGTCCACTTGACTCCAAGTAAAAAAAGATTGAGTGCACTCCTCTTTGTAATTCGAATTGCTAGAGAGAATCCTTGGGGATTCTTTGGTTGTCTTTGGAATTCGAATTGCTGGAGAGAAGCCTTGGGGATCCTTTGGTTTTATTTGGAATTAGAATTGCTAGAGAGAATATTTGGGATACTTTGGCTGCCTTTGAGAGTTAAAGAGGGTAGACAATCCTCTTATAATTTCTCCTTGCTATCTCCTCCAACTCTTTATGATAAAATCCTTATAAAAATGCTAATAATTCCTAATTTTCTGCACTCAACCTCATATTAGGCACTTAGAGTATTTTAGCCTTAATCACCACCTATGATAGCATCATAAAACAAAATAAAAATAAAATGCAAGAAAAAGAGATCTAGGAAGTAAAAAAGGTGACCATTAACCCCTCCAAATATGTCTAATGATGGAGCTCATCAGGAGGTATCAATCTAGTGGCTTTAGTTGGATTGAGAGCGACGGCAACAACGAAAGAGGGTGAAAGGATTACAAGTAGGTTTCTTTCCTTTCTTTTTATATATTTGTCTTAGAGAAAATAATATTTTTCTTTCTTCTATTGTTCTGAGTGAAGGAACAACACACTCAGGGAATCTAGTTTATCCGTAGATTAGAATTTCGTATAACAAATTGGCAACTCGAGACGAATCTAGTAGATGTGATGAAGATGATGCACTAGAGGTACTGATGGTACTAGTTTCGGGAGAATGGGGCCGACTTCGCCGACCAGAAATGGCTTTCAGTGGTAAAGGTGGTTTAAGCGCTATTCTACGCGAACGACTGGGAAAGGGATGTTGTTCTTCCACAATGATTGTTTGATTTTATTACAAAAACAAATAAAAAAATAAAAGGGTGATACTAGGTAAAAGGTTTACCAAGTAATTGTGAACTACATAATACCTCCTAGCGAACCAAGAAGTACGGGTGGTGTTCTAGTACGAAAAGTATAAGGGGGTTCTCTCACTGCGCGGTTTCTCATTAGACAACGCTAATACGAACTTGGGCCTCCACGTACCTTCGAGTATATTTGGGAGGAAAAATTTAGTTTTCTTACCATCCATAGGTAATCGAGTTGGTCGCCTTGTAATTTGTGATACACCGAACACAACATTCGGGGAGATTTCCTACCTATTCAAAAATGATTTAAAAACAAAGCATAATTTTATCCTCTTTTTTCGAGCTTTGATAAAAATGAAAAAGGGATTTAAAGTGCACTTTTATCTTTTTTTCAATCTTTGATAAATGTGAAAAAGGAACCCCCTGGAGTCTTCTTTTAGCTCTTTCAGACTCCAACAATGTGAAAATATTGCCAAGCACTTGTCTTTTCGAGCTCTTAAAAGTAAATGAAACGACATCTACTCAGTATAAGTTTAACTCCTTTCCGGACTAAGATAGATTATTTACGAAAAAGGAACACCTTAGTCGAACATGGCTAGGAATTTTTCTCAAGTATCATTTTACACTTTTTTTGGACCTAGGCGACAAATTTACGAAAAATGACTCATGGATTTTTCTTTTTGTCTTTTTTTCAAACTCTCTAAATATGAAAAGTGATCAGGTTTTCATTGTCGTTGGACTCGTTAAAACGTAAAATAGCGACGGACTTGTTGATCATGGAAAGATCAAGTTTCGTTATCGCTATACTGGTTAAATCATTAAATAGCAATGGATTCACCCGAAAGGTTGAATTATGGATCAAACATACGTTACCCTCCTCAAGCTTGTTAAAAAATAAAGAGGTATTGGTCAGCAATGACTGGGGTATATTTGGGAAAAACAACATAACACTTTATGGTAGCAGGTGGCTCTTGAACATTACACTTTCACTTCATCACTGTGACATTTCGGTTGGATAATCTCCTTGACAGTTTATCATAACTATGGTCTATCATACCATCCATCACTTCGGTTTGGGTTCGATGTTGCCAACTCATTTCAGTATCGCCGATATGTTCAAGAGAAGTCATCCAGTAATTCCTCATCTTTTGCAATACTCATAAACCTTCATTTTCATGATCGCCATCCTTGAACATTGCTACATCAAGTCACATTTTGTCTCTGTCCATCACTTCGGTTTGGGTTCGATGTTGCCAACTCATTTCAGTATCGCCGATATGTTCAAGAGAAGTCATCCAGTAATTCCTCATCTTTTGCAATACTCATAAACCTTCATTTTCATGATCGCCATCCTTGAACATTGCTACATCAAGTCACATTTTGTCTCTGAAATCATTACTCCCATTTCGTGATAAATTTTCTTCTTGTCGACATCATCTCATCATCTAGAAATTTAACTTAGAAACATCTTTCCAGTGCCTTGGATATTTCTACATCATCGACAGGTTTCTCGCTTCTGGCAACAGGTTGACATCGTCAGACCTTCAACTGATAGATTTTGTTTGGCGTTCAACATCAAATCATATATTCATGCTATACAAATTGTACTGCAGTACCTTGAGAGTCATTAACATCAAAGGTGGTTTCTCTTGCGTTTGTTAACAGCTTACATCATTAGCTGGTAATCAGATGATTTCTTCCCATGTTCGACTTCATATCATATATTCGCATGGTTAGAATTGTACTTGAACGATTGATTAAACGAGATAGAAGATCGTGCATCTATTTTCATCCATCCAGGCTGTGATTTCAGGAATTGTACCACATCATCCGTATGATGGGTTTACATATATTTCGTCATCCGAACATGGGCCTATATCTGTAGGCATGTCTATATTTGTAGACGAATATATGATTTATGTATGTGTTATGATAGTTTATGTTATGAGCATGGGTATTCCTCCCTCATCAATTCATGTCCAATATGTAAGATATCATGATGTAATGTATTGTGTAATATCCCCAAAAGGGAACAAGTAGAGATACAAAACAATACTGCTCAGAAATAATGCAGTTCAGCAAAATGAAAGCAAGAGGCCAATATGGGGGCTCAATAATCACTTATACATCAGCAAATAAAATTTACAATGTGGCCCATACAATGTACAAGAGGAAACTAGAAGACTTATAGAAGAAAATCCTCAAAAATGAGGTGTTGCAATCATGTATTAAGACTGAAGAGGCTTGACAGCGTTATTTTAATGAGCTACAGTAGCTGTATATTACACTTAAGAGCTAGAGCAGATCTGTGTACAAAAATCTAGATCTATATCAGATCTGTACACTAGATGAGCTCCTCTACAAATTGCCCTTGGGGTTTTGAGAAAAAGATGAAGTACAAGGAGTAGATCTGAGATTTTATGATTAAGATCTACAGAAATATTTAGAAAATATGCAGCTTTAGATCTGATATATACAATACAATACAATGATCCTAGCTAATGTATCTCACAATGTGAAGGGCATATCCCCAATCACATAAAAGCCAATACTCCAAAAGATGTGCCAAAACACCATGTAACTGTACCCTTGCAAATAACACAGTCCTGGAAGGAAAACTGCGTTGCAGGCTCTAGACATGTTTGGCCTAATGCCAAGATCTGAAAATGCAGCTCCAAAGGTCCAATACACTCTTTCCAATGGGATAGAAGACTCTCCCACTGAAAAGAGGCACTATAATGGCCTAGATCTGAGTAGATCTAGCCTCCATTTGCTGCAGCTCTCAAAGACAACCAAACCCTCAATAATATCTATGTTGTAGTTGGAAGATGAAGCTTGGCCAAATGTCTGATAGTGGACAAGATCAGCAAGACTCTTCCAAGAGGCATCTCAAGGAAAGAGGTGGGATTCCTTATCACGAACACCCAATGCTAAACAACACTATTCTCTGCTAAAAAACCAAGAGAATGATATATGTCTAAACAGATAATATATTCAGAAAATACAATACCATCAACAACCCTTCTCTTGTTGTCCTCCTCTTCCTTTTATAAGTTTGAGATCTTGCAAAACCCTAAACCATCTCAATGATTTAGCTCCTTTCACATGTGCCACTTCCAACTAAAACTGCGCTATGCTTCAAGGAGGTTCACTTTATCTAGACAGTGTTGTTGATTTGGTCCTGTTGACTCAGTCAAATTTCTCAATCCCTTTCACACATAAGGGTGTTTTATTAAGGTAGCCCAGATTTAGCCTTGTTCACATGGGGCATTGATTTATTTTGTTGTTTAGGAATTTTATTGATCGTCCTTTACAATTTTATTCATGAAACAGAAAACAAAACAAAATTGAATATTCCCATTAGCTTAGGACTAATTGGGAATATTACAGTCCTGCCCTCCAAAATGTTGCTTTTCCTCAAGCAACTGATAAGGTGAGTGTTGCAACTCCTTTCTTCCCCCATTGGTGACGCAATCAAGTGATAAGATTCCTCCATGAACTAAGTGTTCACCAAACCAACCTTCCATGAATTGTTTCTCCAATGTTCTTATGAGAGGTAAATGACCCATTCCATAAGGAGTCAAAAACTCAAATGAAACAAACATGGCTGAACCAATACTCTCTCTGAAACATGTAGCATATGGTACATAGAGAGTCTCCATCCCATTTTGTACATACATGGCTCCCATACTCACTCCATACATCCCATAAAATGTACAAGTATATCATCAATGTATGGGAGCAAAAATATGTACATACAAGCAGAAATTTGAGCATGAGGAGGTGGGTCATAATCCCACATATGTTACCAACACAGTGCATCTCTTGCCTACATCAAATCAAGACATGGTAAGTGTTTTTCCCACCACTTACTTTTTGCCCAAGTGATCTCAATATTGATGAAGGTAAGAGATATGTTTGGTGCCTTAGGGAAGCACCCATCATGATGAAAAATCTCCCTTTTCTCATCAAGGGAATGGCCAAATCTAGAAATTTTTGTGGCCCATTGTTTGCCATAAGATTTTCAAGATGTATCACTCCTCGTTGGAGTCATGGCCTACATAAAAATAGTGAAATAATTCATACAAACAGAAAATGAAACATGTTTTACATATGTATGTTCTTGACCAAAAGTTATCCTTATACAAGTGGAGAGGTGTATGGATCTTTATCCTCCTTCCAAGGTAGGAAGAGATGGCTGAAATAACTTTGTCATAGAGTCTTGTTGCTGCCAAAACTCCACATACTTCATGCATTCTTGAAAATGTTGATGTAGCTCTCCTTCAAAGCCTTCCCATTCAAAGCATCTCATGATAGTGTTGTAGATATTCATAGAATAGGTAGGGCTAAAACAGAACTCTTTGTAGGCCCTTTGTAGCATCCTGTCCTTGAGATTGGAGGCCCTAGGTAAGAAGACCCTACCATGATGATAGATAACTCCCTCTGGACTAGATATCCCTCTTCATGCAGCTGGTCATCAAGCATCATACAAGTGTGAATATCTTTGGAATAATCCACCAACATCTGGGATTTCCAATATAGATCTACACTGCTCAACAATGACAGCGCTGATGATGCATCAACATAAATGTTTGTCATGTTGCTGCTCTTTTCCTTGACATATCCTATTCCAAAGGTGTTTGTTGGAAGGCTATTCCTTCCATTCTTCTTCTCCCATAGCGTAGATCCAGAAATGAGAGTGGGTGATGGTGATAAGGGAGGAAGATTTCTCTCCTTCTTGAGCTTACCCAAGTCTCCCAGCACTGTAGCTTTGTCTTCAAGAGCTCCAATCCCTCCTGGATCTAATTTTGGAGTAGTTAGTTGTGAGGTCTTCCCCAAAAAATCTGAATCAGGTGGCCTCCTAGGTGGTTTGCCACAAGATAGTGAGGTTTTAGGGACCATCCTCATATGCATAATAGATGGGATCCTCATGTCCCTGCTTCCACTATGCAAATTTATCTCTATCTCATGTGTGGAAATCTCATGAAATTTAGGGACCACTCTTAGTGATGCAAGAGTGCTTTTGATTGGAGCATTTGCTTTATTTTCTCCTCCTAGCAATAGTGGATCATCTTCTACTATGTCAATGCTTTGATCCCTCCTTTGTTCTGTCTCATTGTCTATCATCATAGACACATGCTGCTCATGTTCTCCATATGTAATATTTCTTGTAACTTCTTGCAAATATGCAAGAGCTCCTCTAATGGAAGCAATTTCTTCAACTCCATCCCCCAATAAAAATAGATCTCCTCCTACTATCACAATGCTGGAGGATCTTATCTGCTCTTCTTCTTTATTCTCCTCATCAATGGAGAATGCCTCAACATTAAGAGACCCTTTTCCTTGATCTCTTTCTGAAGAAGGAACCCTCATGTCTTCCCCTTGAGAAGGGAGTTCTTGCTGAAGTGGGGCTTTTGCCTTTGGAAAATCATGCAACAGACCTTCAACCCCTTCAACAATGTTTAGAAATGGAGTTGGCTTTATGGATTCTTCCAACTCATGCAAAGATTCATATTTATTGTGCTTGATTTTCTCTCTCAAAGAAGTTTTAGAATGTCTCAAATCAAATCTTTTCACTAACCTCCTAGTGAACTTTGCATAAGAAGAGATATTTACATTTTTCAAGGAAGAAGACTCAAATAGCCACCAGGCATAAGCCTTACCTTGAATATGCAACGCTGCTACCCTCATGGATTCTTCTTTTGACACTTGATGTAGCTGGAGATATGTGTCAAGCTTCCTTATCCAAGACCTGGCTGAGTTCTCAGGTGATCCATCAAAAGTAGGTAGAGATAATCTACCCAAAGTGTGCTGCATGCACCCTCTTCTTCTACTGTAGTTGATGGATCTTCTTTCTTCTTTAAGTTGACAGAACTCTAGGAAACTGAGATGCTCCTTGAATCTCTCTGATTGAGACTCATATTATTGGAGATAATCACCAAGGGATTCCTTTGGTGTTCCTCCTTTCCCTTCTTCCTTTGTCAAGAAAGTAGGCATGCTCCAACGTTGTAGATCAAGTTGTGTGTTTGAATGCTCACACACATAGTAAGAAGTATTGGGGATTCCTTGATGTAAAAGTATTCTTGAGGGATCTGCATGTATTTCCCTCCTCATTCCCTATATTTATTCTCTCAGCACATACATAGCTTGAGAAAGAGTTTTAGAGAACTCTTCTCCTTTCAATCTTCCAGATAAAGGGGTTTCACCCTTGTTTTATTTGTCTTCTATGTCATCAATTTTATTTTGTCTTCTTTTCAGATACCTCCATCATACAAATCATGTGGTGAAAACATAATGATTGATATGGAGAATTCCATATCAACATAATGCATCCATACTCGTTGCTACCCAACGATGCAAGTATCCTGCCAAACTTCTTCCACCCACATACCCTTTGAAAGAGGATATGTCACATGATGGCCAAGCTCCTTCAAGAGTAGCCAATGCAGCGAAGCCTCCTGTTGCGCAGTATCATAGATTTGAAAGTAGCTTTCCAGCCTCTTGCTCACCATCCACATGTAGGTGTCTCTTATCATGCTCTATCTTGGTACCCTTCCAATGAAGAGTACCATCCTCCCTAATTAGATTTATGCTTGTGCATTCCATGGGATGTTGAAATGAAACTCCTTGGAGATCTCCTAGAGAAGATTTCACACTAATGAATCCATAAGAATCTAAGTGTGTTGGAGGAAAAAACTCCTCACTGCTGCTTAATGACAGTGCTATAAAACTCCTCAGTGGTGTGCTTGTTGTCCCAAGGATGAAAATATGGTTCTGCATAGGAAAGTTCATCCTATCCTCAAAAATTTCACACCCCAACCTCAAGTGTTGTGTGCAAATTAGCAAAGGTACAGGTGTATGATGGTTCATCCCTTCCTTGAAAAATTCAAGGGGTCATAGCGCAGTGCCATCCCGTTGCTCCAAATCAGCAGTATGTGTTGACCCTTGGTCATGCAAAGGCAAATTTCCACAATCCTCTAAAATATTTGTTGCAAAAATATAAAGTGGAAATTAAATCATACCTTTATGGAACTTTGGAACTCCTTGTATGGCTGCAAGAGTTCCTCCCTCTAATGTGTTGGCTCCCCCAACTATTGGTAATGATGGTTGCTCCCCCAAGGTTGTGACAACGATGGTAAAAGTCTCCTCCAATGGTGGTGAGGGCTTATCCTCTTTTGGTTTCTCTTTGTCAAATTCTCTAATCAACCTTTGAGTAAAATCAGTAAAATTATTTTCTCTTGCATGGCTCAAATGGTTGAACCACCAAATGTTGGCTTCACCCTCAAGGTGCAGCGCTGCAATTTATATATCCTCTCTCTCTACCACTGGATGTAGTAGGAAGAATGCATCAAGTTTTCTTGCCCAATATTTTGTTGTAGATGACCCATCAAAGGTAGACAATGGAAAACTATTGCCCTTGATTCCCCCCTTTCCATAAGGTCTCCTTCCTTCCTTCAAATGAATGAACTGTGGGAAAGCTAGAGTCTCCTTGAAGGCTCTAGGTTGATATTTGTACTCAACAAGGTAATCACTTAGAATTTTGTGATCCGAGTGTCCTCTATTCACTTTCTTCTTGTCTTCTTCAAAATAAAGGGGAATTTTGACATTCTTTGGAGCTCTCTGAAACACTGGTTTTATTCTCTGATCATAGGAAGTGCATGGGTCTTCCTCCTCTTTAAACCTTGTAGAGGTCTCACGGCAACTTTCCTCTTCCATTTTCTTATCCTCCTTGGAGAGGTTCTTCATGGATCTGAAAAATGATGAGACAAAGCTCATTTTCTTCATCATTTCGTTTTCTTCCTTCTTCTCTTCTTCTTCTTATTGCATAATGGCTGAAACTCATAGGCTGAGCCAAGACTATGCTCTGATACCACTGTAATATCCCAAAATGGGAACAACAACAATATTAAACAATACTGTTTCAGAAATAACACAATTTAGAAAAGTAAGAGTAGGAGGCTTAAATTTTACATATACATCAGAAAATCATATTTACAATAAGGCCCATACAATTTATAACAAGAAATAGAAGACTTAAATAGAAGAAATCCCTCAAAAAAGGGTGCTATAATCACATATATTCACTGCAAAAGGCTGGACAAAGTTATTTTTATTGTGCTGCAACAGCTGTTGATTACAACTTAGATCTAGAGAAAAATAATGCATGAATAGTTTGATCTATGCTAGATCCATAGACTATAGAGTCTCTATTTTACATACCCCTTGGGGTTCTCAGTAATACATGAAGCACATGGAGTAGATATGAGATCTAAACCTGCAGATCTGCAGAAATCTTCATAAATTATGAAGTAAATACATGAGTATCTATATTAGATCTGAATACAACATTGATTAGATCTGAAATCCATGGATCACCACTGTGAAGGGCAGATTCCCGACACTAGAGATCTCTCCAAATTTATGCCAAAAGCCCTGACAACAACACCTACAGAAAAATGAAGATCTGGAAGATAGACTACACTGTAGGGTTCAAGATCAGTTTGGCCTAATGCTAAGATGTTGATATGAAACTCCAATGATCCAATACACTCTTACCAATGGGATAGAAGGCTTTCCCACTGAAAAGAGGCACTAGAATGGCCTAGATCTGAGTAGATCTAGCCTCTACTTGCTGCAGCTTAGAAGGACAACCAAACCCTTAACAGGATCTATGTTGTAGTTGGAAGGTGAAGCTTGGTCAAATGCCTGACAGTGGACAAGACATGCAAGACTCTTCTAAGAGACCTCTCAAGGAAAGAGGTGGGATTCTCGATCAGGAACACCCAGTGCTAAACAACACTATTCTTTGCTAAAAAACCAAGAGAATGATATATGTCTAAACAGAAAATATATTCAGAAATACAATACCATCAACAACCTTCTCCTGCTGTCTTCCTCTTCCCTTTATAAGATATAAATCTTGCAAAACCCTAAACCATCTCAATGATTTAGTTTCTTTCACATGTTCCACCTCCAACTAAGAATGTGCTGTGCATCAAAGAGGTTCATCCCTTCTAGACAATGTTGTTGATATGTTCATCGTTGACCCAGTCAAATGTATCAATCCCTTTCACACATAAGGTTGTTTTATTAAGATAGGCCAGATTTATCTTTGTTCACATGTGGCATTGATTTATTCATGGTCTTAGGAGTTTTTGTTGTCCCCCTTTATACATTTATTCATGCAACAATAAAATGAAACAAAATTGTATATTCCCATTAGCTTGGGCTAATTGGGAGTATTACATTTTGAGGAAACACAATATATTGTTATTAATCAAGATCCTTTACCTGAGATGATCGAGATTTTTCAGCTCCCCTGCAAGCCTCCGTATGACAAAGGAAAATATGAAGAGCACACAAAGCAGTTGATTATAATGGAAAAGGAGAAGAAGCAAGGGTCATCCTTGTTGTTTGAAGATAATCAGTGGCAACACACAAGCAAAGCAACAGTTTGGAATAAGGTCTATTTTCTTGTTACAAATCCTCTAGAAAAACTCATGTTGCACGTTTACCATGATCCTTCAGGAAGTATATTGCAGTCGTCAATGAAGGAGGAATTTTCCAGGTTCATCAATGGAGCTATGAAATTTAGTGGAAGAGATAAGTTGACATGTTTTGAACTCATTTCTCTACCTACAGGAATGGGATGCCAATTTCAGTTGAGCACTCATTTTCTTGACTAGTTACATTGGAAGCCTGATTATTATTTGATGGGATAGTTTTTTATCAGAATAGGTGTATGTAGGAGTGCCAATAAGCTCAATACTATGAGCATATTTCCAGTTTAATTTTAAATTGCTTTTTATTTTTCAGTTCAAGTGTGTTTTAGTTGCCAATTTCAACATAGTTTAGATTTCAACATTTAAGATTTTCAATGTATGGCAGGGATTTTTGTTTTATATAGTTGGAAGTGAAAAACTCAGTGGTAGTTTCAATTCAGGATTCTAGTATGCATTTGTGACTCCATGAGCCCAATAAGGCATAGGCATTTAGGTCTGCAGGTTCTCAATGCAACTAGAACAACACATTGTCCCCAGATGGAGCCAATGTTGGCCTGTGACTGCACATAACATGGAGAAGTGGTCCCTATAATGAATTACAAGGAAAAGGCAGAGAAGCAGTTACCATCAGCGAAGACAAAGGAATTAGAGAAATAGTTAAGACAAAAAAAAACAAGGGTAGATTCCTGAGCGAGTTTGGGTCAATTCGTGCACGCGTTCAGGTCGAGTTTGAATGCTAAAGAAGATCTAGTCGTGAATGCAGGGCAAGTATTCTACGAACAAATAAGAAATGACCAGGCACAAGCAAAGAGATAAGGTTGGTAAACCACAAAAAGGGAGCAGTGAGGACCATTAATCCAAGCATCGGTCAGAGGCAGAGATTAAAAGTGCAGTCGCAGAGCGCAAGTGTTGCAAGATAGGCGCAAAGCGTAAAAGTTAAAAATGCCGAAATGTGATGTGCTATGGCGGTGGGACGTAGCCTCCCACCATGCCCATTTTCATTTCATTTCCCTTGAAAATTACTAAACCTTACCTTTTCCACCTTTTCGCCTCATTTTTCTACTTTACCTTCTTTCGCCGCTATATCATTGGTTTCGTTTACCATTCGCTTCCTTGTTCCCCGATTGTGATTAAAGAGGGACCATCCCTCCACTTCACTCTTTCTTCCCCACCCTCCATTGTAGGTCGCATATTATAAACCTTTCACATCACAATAAAGACTTTAAAACTGCAATCACCGACTTGTGATGTATCACATTGCATTTGTTTCAACTTACGTTTGAAATGCCTACAATCTATTTGGTTTAACTTGCGATGCGACGTATGGCCCACCACAACATCTCCTCCCCCACTTCACGGCCATTTCCAATACATATCACATATCATATACAACATCATAAAGCATAGCCTTACCTCATAAATTTTTTTCCGATTGATAAACCCCGCTGATTGTAGTGGGCTCCACTTCTCCCTGACACATCATCCTCAAATCAATTCAAATTGCACTTTGCAGTTTTAAGCGTTTACCTTATTTCCCAAATTCTAAATTCTGCGATGAGCAATGCGGGTGGGTCCCTCTCCTTTCACTTCACAAGTTTTAGATTTTAAACCCCTGCTTCTTATACTTAAAATTTAAAATTTGTGATTTGTGATGCAGTCTGGTCTTACCTTCCCTCCACATCACTTACCTTCACCCCGCACTTCACACATCACACATTTTAGAGTTTACCTTTACTGCTTCATGGTAAAGAGTTGTGATTACGATGCGGCTGGGCCCCACCATCACTCCCACCATTATCATTCATGGTCACACATCTCATCACTGCTAAGCCCTCCACATCCCTTCGTCACCTCAACTTCACCCCAATGCATCTGAAGGTCATTGTTTCATTCTGCACCCCCTACAGCTTTCAAACTTTAACCATGGGGAGGGGGTCCAAAATGGGTGGTATCCATTACTGCCCAATCCTCCACGTTCTATCCTTTTGTCATTTAATGGCCCCCTTCTCCGATGCCGCTTACCACTTGAGACCCCCTCCAAAATCGGGTTCCCATTTTTGCAATTCAAAACACCGCATGGGCTTTTGAGGCAGAACATATAGTTGTGGCTTATGCGGTCTTTTCAGGAGATCTTTGCTAAAGAACCAGGTGCACTCGGTACGACCGGCCTCTTAATAATGGATTAAGTGGAAATCAGGGAAACTTTTATGGGCTAATATTCGTAGGTGGGATAATTTTCCATGCTTTTTCTAAAAAAAAGATTCACCAGTTTCCATTTTTGGAAAATTGATTCACCAAAATTTTATAGTATACAATTATTTTAGCCTAAAAATTGCCAAAAATTTATATATAATCATATAAAATAATTAGAAACCTAAATATTTTTACAAAAATATCATCAAAAAATTTACAATTTACATACTGGGTACTATTAAGATTCACCAAGGTTTCTAAACTTTAAGATAAACTTCCATCCTTAAAATTTCCCCTGGAGGAAATCACTAGAGTGAGGGAGTGGAGGTTTGCGGGCAATAGATGGAATCGTAAAATGACAGTCAACTTGTACCCCTACGACCACTCCTCGCCATACCGTCGTGAAGGCTCCCATTATTAGCCTCAATGGGCGACCGTGTCCTTTATGTTTTTCGTTTAATTTTGATGATTTTTTTGGTGAAATGTCAATTTCACCCCATTCCCATTTTAATTCTCTCAATACATAAGTGATTTCTCAATGTACACTCTGCAAGTTAGGTAGCATGTTTTGATTTCATAGATATGGGTCAATCATAAATGATCAAGTATAACTCTCACCCGCATGTGACAACTCTCATCCGATGGTTGCGGTCTCTGTGCTATGGTCGCCTTCCGAAACTACGCGGTCCATTCCCTTGGTAACATATGTTTACCACACTTGATCACATGTAAGTCCTATGCTTTCCATTTCTGCTATGGCTAAGTCCTGGTGGTTAATTTCTATGGTGATATTTTCTCTATTCACATGGACTCCTCTGCCTACCAGTTCCGTTGTGGTTAAGTCTCGATGGTTAACTGTGTTGTAATATGGGTTTAATATAAAGTTTTTAATGCAATGTCCAAAACCATTTGTAACAAGGTTTTTTTATACACCATGGTTTAATATAAGGTGTTGTGCTAGGTGTTTAGGACTTAGTACTTAGGATTATACCTTAGGTTTTAGTCCCTTAGGTCCTTTAAATAATTACATGTCACCATTACATAAACATGAACCCATCATTACACCTTAGCTTAGGATTAACACATAACTACACCATGATTAAGTAACTCTTTCATCAAGAACACTGGGGAACCTAATAAAATGAAGACTGAACTAAGTACTCAATGAACATACTGGAATTGACTGGACCTTATTATCGATCTGCACTGAAGCAAGATCTTCCTGGATCAATCCTTTCCACTTGAAATATTTTTTACGACAAAAGTTTTATTTAAACCGACATCAGGTGAGGGTACAACTTCCATCCACCTCGCTTTGCTTGGACTGATTCCCTTGAGTCCCACTAATAGATATTCAACATCTCCTTGCCTAGAAGTGTGAACTTTCCTATCCAAGACGGTATCTTCCTGCAACTCATTCATATAATCAGGTGACAAATCATAAATGGTAGGAATCTGTGTATCTTCCTTTAGATCAATGATCATTAGAGGTTCATACAACTTTATATTTTCTACATATAAAACTGAATAAATACGCATGCAAGGCGGTAAATCTAACCAGAATGCATTATTTCCAATATTTTCCACAATATTGAAAGGACCATGCCTGATGGGTTTCAGTTTCTTACCTTCATATTTCAATCCATATTTACTGATATACAACCATACTTGATCATTGACCTGAAAATGATGATCGACTCGATGCTTGTCATGGTGCATTTTGTACTTGGCCTGACTCTTCTCTAACTGACCCTGCACTGCTTCATGTATTTTTTGTATCCATTGGCTGAAATTAAATTCTTTGTTTGAATCATCATGTCCATCCACTTTCTCTTCTTCACCAAACATAAAGTCCATCGGTGACTCTGGTAGATACCGGAAACATGTTTCAAATGGTGATCTCTGAGTCGAAGAGTGTAAGGCTCGATTGTAAGCATGTTGCACATAAGGTAAAGATTCATCCCACAAGTTAGGATGTTTACTGCAGTAACATCAAAGAATATGTATCACTACCCTGTTCACCACTTCTGTCTACCCATCGGTCTGTGGATGAAAATTTGTGCTCTTATTCATCTTTGTGTCCACAAGTCCCCACAAAGTGGACCAAAAATCTCCTACAGAGTGAGTGTCTTGATCATAAATAATGGAAGTAGGTAACCCAAAATGAACCCATACCTGTTGAAAGAACATTTGTGTTGTCTGTTTTGGAGTCACTTAATTTTTGCATGGAACAAGAATGCACATCTTGCTGAAATGATCAACCACAACATACATGTAATCATGCCCTCTCCTGGACATAGGAAGTCCTCCGACAAAAAATATGGAAATGTTGTCCCATGGTTGCAAAGGGACTGGAAGTGGCATGTATAAACCAATATTTTGATTTCTTGGAAAGCTTTTAAAACACATCACACATCCTTTAATGTACTTCACAACTATTTCATACATTCGAGGCCAATAGAAAAACCTTTGAATTTGTGCCATAATCTTGCTTATGCCAAAATGTCCTAAAATGCGAGAAGAATGTGCTTCTTGAATAACATGCACCCTTTCTATCTATGGTATGCACACCTTACTGATATGATATAACAACCTGTCATGAACATGAAAATTGAATTCTTCCACTTGAGCACATTGAGTTAGTGATTCATAAATAATTTTGAAATCAACATTAGTACTATATTGTTCTAAAAAAATTTCAATTTTTAAAGAACTATTCTGCAGCACTACTGAAGCATTCAAAGATGGTCTAGACAACATATCATATAATTTGTTTGTTACACCTTTCTTGTACTTAATTACTAAGTGAAATTTATAAAGAAATCCCATCCATATGTAACGGTGAGATTGTTGCAACTTAGTCTGTGACTAAAGGTACTGAAGCGGCTGATGATCTGTGTGAATCACTATTTCCTTACCCATTAAGTAGTGTTTCCATTTATTTACATTTTCAACCAAAGAAAACAGTTCTTTATCATATGTTGGATAATTTATAACTGCGTTAGAAAAAGTTTCTGAATGAAAAAAATTGGTTTTCCATTTTGAAGTAAAAATGAACACATTGCATAACCACTAGCATTTGTTTCAATTTCAAATGGCTGTTGAAGATATGGTAAAGATAAGATTTGAGTTGTGACAATTTTCTACTTAAGAGTATCAAAAGCTTTTTGTTGTTTCCCTCCCCATTGAAAGGAAACTTTAGATCCCGTTAAAGCATGTAACAGTGATGCAATCAAAGAAAATTGAGAAATGAATTTCCTCCAATATTGAACTGCACCTACAAAAATCCTAACTTCAGTCACATTTTGTGGTCTTGGCTTCTTAACAATCACATCTATTTTAGATGGATATATATTCAAATGACCATCTCCAACTATGTTACCAAGATAAATTAGTGAATTTATCCCAAACTCACATTTGGACAGTTTAGGGTACAATTTTTCCCTGTGCATGCTCTTCTATACTGGAACTAAAAATCAGGATATCATCTAAGTAGATTATGAAAAAATTATCAATGTATGGATTCAATACATCATTCATAACCCACATGAAAGTTGTTGGAGAATTACACAAACCAAAAGGCATCACTAACCATTCAAATAATCCCTACCTAGTTTTAAATGCATTTTTCCAGATGTCATTTTCTGCAATGCGAATTTGATGATACCCACTACACAAATCCAACTTAGTGGAATAGACAACACTTTTCAACTAATCAAATAAATCATCTATCCTGGGAAGAGAATACCTATTCTTGATTGTGATTTTATGTAAGGCCCTAAAGTCGACACACATTCTCCATGTCCTTTATTTCTTAGGAACTAAAATTATGGGTGAACCACATCGAGATGAACTGGGTCAAATGAAACCTTTTTCAACCAACTCTTGGATTTGTTTATTTATTTATTCGTTCTCTATAACTGACATGTGATACATTCTGAAATTAGGAAGAGGGGAATCAGACATCAACTGTATCTCATGTTGTATTTCCTATTTAGGAGGTAGATGTTTTGGTTCTTTAAATAGAATTTGAAAAGAATCTACCACTTTATCCAAACTATCTTTAAACTAAGATTCACAACTTGAAAAAGCATCATGTTGATCCTTATGTTGTTCTTTTACAACCATAAGTACATATCTCTTAGTTGAACTTATTAGTCTCTTCATATGATTAGCAGTAACTAAATCTAAGTGAGTTTTGATTTTATGTTCCCAGACAATGTATTCAATTCCATCTTTCTTAAGGTGATATTTATGCTCTTTCCTATGAAACATGACATCACGATCATAGAGATAAGGACTTCCTAGCACTATTCCACATATGTTTAATGGTATCGCATCTAAATCCATTTCATCAATGTAATTAGCTGTGATGGAAAATTTTAAATGACATTGCTTCGTGACATTAATTTGATTCTTTTCTTTTAGCCAACGTAATGGGTATGGTATTGGATGATTCTATGTCTCCAAACCAAATTTCTTAACTAATTCTTCAGATATTAAATTTTCCTATGAACCACTCTCAAATAATGTAACTATGTTTTTTCTTATAAGTTACCCTTGTGAAATAATTGAACTCTTTTATCTTCATCCAGATGATTTATGTTTGAAAAATATGCAAAAGTACTAGAACTTGAACTAACATCAGAACTTTTACCTATCAAAACCATTGCAGTTATTTTCCTTTGATCACCTGAATCAGAGCCAAAACCTTGTTGGATTGCTGCATTAGCCTTATTTTCATCTTTCTTCTTATGGAACTTCTTGGGTCTGAGTTCTGGGTGAATTTTCCAGCATCTGGCTTCATCATGTTTGATCCTTTGTCAGTGAGTACAGGTACGTCTTTCACCTTCCTTCTAAGCTGTCGGTGTTATCTTTTCCTTCGAATTGTTCTTCCTTTTGTTGTATTTGGAATACTTGATTTCCAACTGTTTGGATGCTTTCTGTGAAAACTTGAATGGTCTTTCACCTGATTCAATATGTATAGCTTGAACACACACTTCATCAATGTCATCAGGATTAAACATCAATAACGTATGTTGTAAATATGAATGTAAACTTCCAAGGTACTTTGATAAAGTTTCACGTGTATCAAATTGAATAACAAGTGCCAATTCTTTCTTCCTGAACTCTTGAGTAAACTCCTGAACATTCTACCCTTTATCTTGACTCATATGCTGCCAATCAATAACAACTTGCTACATGTATCCCAAAGGATATAATTGTTTTATGAGAGCTTTTAAAAGATTATACCATGAGGAAATTACTTTACCTTTTCTCTTTAAATCTACTTGAGTTTTACTTTCCCACCATATTAAAGTTGTTCCCCCCATTCTAAGTGTAGCTATCTAACTTTTTGTTCTTCCATTAGAAATGTTCTGAATTATACAATACACTTCTAACTGCTTAATCCAGTTATATAGTTTCTCTGGGTTCATTTTGCCATCATAAATAGGTAGTTCAAATTTTACATCAAGTTTCAAAAGAGATTTCTGAGGTTTCTTTTTTGTTTCAGAATCTGAACTAGAAGAAGAAGAAGAAGAAGAAGAAGATGATGATGATGATGAAGATGATGGAGGACAAGAAGGTTTATCAACTTTTCCTTTTCCCCTGTCCTTCTTTGATGCCTTTGAAGAAGAAGTTGCATCTCTTGCCTTACTATCTTCGTAGAGTTCTCCCAAAATCTGTTGCATGCTAAAAAACATTTGGTGAATTTTTTCTTCATCCATGACCTTCACTTTAGGATTTTCACCTGCATTGGTTCCTCCCATTGTCGATTAATGAGAAAATTTTCTCTTTCCAACTTTTGAGTCTATCTCCTTGAGCGTTCCTTCTCCATGTTGCAACATGGACCTGGTTAACATTCATTGGAAAAAATCCCACAACACAACCCGCTCCGATTCCAAAATATATGATCTAAAATAGATCTGATGTAATAATAAAGTAGAACCGATTATTTTCCAATAGTGAATTGATTGTTAACTCGATCGCTTAATGTGGAACAATAAAGGAAAAAAAATGAATTTATGAGTTAAACCAGAATTTAAGATGCATATTAAACATGAAATTGCAGCAACGAATAGATATAAGAGACAAAAAACATTGATTACGGAGTTCGTCACTGGTGGAATACGTATTTAGGTCCACTTTTAATATGGGTGTCTCTTTTAATAAGGATTGATCCAAGGAAGCCTTTACACAACAAATACACCAGCCTAAATGTGCTCACATGAAATTATGGTCACTATCAATAGAAATCTCTCTCTCCTAGCTTTCCAAGTAAACTGAAAACAAAAACTACTTCTCTTGCTCAGAATCTGAATACAAAATTACTCTATCCCCTCCATGTGAAATGGCTAAGGTTAAATAAGGTTCATCTTCAAACTTCTTTGGCAAAAATAGGCATGGTTGTTTTACATTTATGGTGATTAGGTCTTATGTCTAATACACATGAAACACCTAGTGGATTAGGTGCCATGGTGGGTTAATTAAGCAACTTAAATTAGTGCTCATTTAATTCCCAAAACCAAAAAAAAAAATTATTATAAAAATATACATTCACAATAATCTAAACAACGCGGAGGAACAATTTTCAACCATGTGACCAAGCTGTGGTCTTACTACTTGTTGCCACCTCGCGGTTCTATCTCGGTGGTTCCAGCTTCCTGGGAAGTCCCAGCGGTTAACTGTGTGGTTATCCTGACACCTCCACCTGTTCACATGTCATGCTGGTTTCGACACGGTTTATTGCTGTACTTAACTTCGACTGCCTGCCTTATGCTGCGATTAAACTCCATCTCAACTCCGTCACAATCATCTACTTCGGTGGTTTGACTGTGTATTTTAAATTTGGGTTTAATATAAATTTTAATACAAAGGTCCGAAACCTTGTTTACACCATGGGTATTAACACCAGGTGTTGTGCTAGGTTAGGAATTTACATATCATAATGTTTATCACTATGGTTCTAGGTGCTTAGAAATTAGAACTTAGGATTACCACATGATATTTTACAATTTTTCCACCATTACCAAACACCATTATATAACTTAAAATAACCATGAAAACAATTTGAACCATGACGAAGAAACCCTCAACGGGAAAACTAGAAACATTGAAGATGAACTGGACATCAGAAAAATTGGAGTTGACCAGACCTCACTGTCGATCTATACTGAAGCAAGATCCTCCTGGACCACCCTTGTTGATTACAATAATAAATTTGTTTATTTTATGTGTCAATATTGTAAGAGAAAGGATAGAGCAACCAACTTGGTTGCAGGGGAAGTACACAAAAATAATCTATGTTGTGGAAGAAGAGGTGATACGGTAGAAGTGTGGAATGAAAAGGAATCCAAAGTTAACTCAGTTCCACTAGATTAGTCCTCATGAAAATGAAATAAGGAAGATGGAAAGATATCAGAAAAGGGAGAGAGCATTGTCTCAGGGGGAGTTACTTTAGTCAATTGTAGCACACAACTAGTTTTAGCCTAAGGAAGAAATATTTCTGAGTAAATGAAAAGTTTATAGCTTTGGTGAAATATCCTTATTTCATTCATGTTGTAAGTTTAATTTTATGTCGCAGTCTGTTTTCATACACAATTAGTACATGATTTGAAAGTACCTTAGCTTTAAGTTGGTATCATTATGTCAATCAGTGTTGTAGGTTCATATGGAGTAATAATTTTTGTGTAAATGAGCATCTTTTCTTGAGAAGGAGTCGTAAGAGTTTTCCTGATACAATACTCAATTTGTATCAACCTTTTGGTGCAAATGATATAATCTAAGCATCAATCCCTAGATGTGGTTGCATGATCTTAGGGGGAGAAGAAATTAATATGCTCCGGAGAAGCGAGTACAATCTTTGAAGAATAAAGAAACAACAACAATGAAGAGAAAGATGAAATGCATCATTATTTGGGGGTATTTGCAACAACAGTAATACCATGAGAAATTTTAACTGGTACAAAATATGCATTGGCAGAAAGAGTACTCAACCATCAACTGTAAGGTGTCCAAAACTAGAGGATTATCAAGGAGGATGAAATATAGGTTTAGGTGGAGCATATCACACATGTCCAGCTCTTAAAGAAGCAACAACAATGTCAAGGAGATACAAAGACGACATCAGTCTTGAAGGAGAGGTACGTACAAAAGAAGCACTCCAATAACTTGACCCTCATTCGTTAATTGAAAGAGGGAGAAGAAGAATATTGGAAACCTTTTCCATTGATGTGAAAGGGTGAGAGAAGCTTATTGGAGATGTTGTGATGGGCCATGCAGAGAAGAGAAATCAACTGGTGGATCATGTTACGAGAATACTGGAAGAAATATGAGGATTGACCATAAATGTGGAGAACTGATGAGGTGTTGACATCAGGGGGAGATTGTTGGACAATTAGCATTGTCTGTATGGCTAGTGGCAGTGAGTATGTTGGTATTGATGTAAAAAATCATGCTAGGAGATGTGTTGGGAAGTTGGAATTGTATGACAGTGGGAAGGAGTGTTGGGATTGATGTCAACCAGATTAGCATGGATGTTTGTGGCAACATATGTTGGATTTTGTTTCCACTAGCCTAGATGTGATGGTAACCAGGCTAGTGTTGATGTGCTTGATGTTTCAAGCTCAAGGGGGGTCCCATGTTTACTGCAATCTCTTGTAGAGAATCATCATAGTATAAGGCTTATTGGAGAAGCCAAAACATGATAACTATGATGGTTGGGTCCTAGGATTTTGATCCATTTTTAGAGAAGAAAACTATCTCAAATTTATATGAAACCCATTTGGATGGAAAGAGATTGGAAAATCTTTCCATTGGTATGCAGGAGTCTAAAAATGGCCTTCTCATTTGAGAGATATAGCTAGTAAAAGTTCTAAGGCCCTAAAGTTAAACTATTACAGAGTTAGAGGCTTGGATACTCTTTTTGGAATGAAGCAAAGTTTGGTGCATTACCAAAGTATAGAGGAATGGTAAGTGGTGCCCCCATAAGAGTAATGGGCATATGTGGCACTAAAGCAAAGCAACGGGAAGAAGTTTTATTAGATGATAAGAGGATCCCACCCAACAGTAATACCTCGAAAACATTCCCTCAACACATTTTTTAGAACACTCAAATATAACGAGATGGATGACGCCAACATATGATGCCATCATTTTGGAGTTACCCTGGTGGGTGCATTATGGGGGATTGCAAATGGGGAAAAAATGGAAGCACCAAGAGACAAGCGTCAGGCCATGTGGCGACATATTGATGGGCCTTTATATGGAAATATTGTCAGGCAACTTGGAGGCCACGGTAGGTGGTTTCCCGAATTTTCGATCATGTAGATCAGTGGTGGAGAATCAACCCAGGACCTCTCCTCCAAATACCATAAACCATAATGGAGTTATGTCAAGTTCTTGAACCCAATGGTTTTCGGTAAACAACTTTAACAAAGGAAATATGAAAAAAAAAAAGGCCTTGGCAACCCTTTCTCTCTCCTCTCTAATATGGATAGGTGGCAGTATTTGGTTGGGTCTCAGTAGATGATGGTAGATTATGACATCATCATGACGTAGCTGTACAGAGAACACATGGAAGGCATATTCAAAATTTTCAGGTGGTCTAATGTGAAACATTTAGGTGACAGATGTAACCACTCAAGAGTCACCAAGTGGGGTTGATGACATAAGCATGAAATCATCCCATAATAGCTACCCCGAAAGGATTAGAAAGGAACACGGGTAGATGCATCAAGAAAGAGGCATCCAGAAAACATGGAAGCTGACTCAACCCATGTGTGTTGTTATTGACTCTCAGATACAACAAGTAGAACCTACGGGACAAATAACCCTCTAAGAAGAGCCCAAAATTTTGATAAGGAAGCACAAAGAGAATGCGTCAGGAAGTAAGTGTCATGACACGTTGGTTAGATAGCTCATCCTTCTGGGGTCTTTGATTGGCCAGTGAAAGCGTTGGGTTGACCCCATGGGACAACTAATTCTATTAAAAAGATCCAAAAAGTTTACAAGGGAGGAATGAATGATACTGCCTAGATGGAGAGCTACGTGCTAAGTGTTGGCACAAGGTTATGTGTGGAAAATGTGACTGAGGGAATATAAGGTTTTATGCATAGATTAAGCCCTCAGGGCTATAACTCAAAAATTTCCTAGGTCTCGGTCTTGCAATGGTTTCACATGTTATTAAAACCACGGGCCTTTAGGCCAAATACAAAAAATAGAGCTCCAGGAGGAGTAGGCCAGTGGCTATGTGGCTGTGGACATGAACGGGTTGTCAACTATAACTTGACAATCGGGGTCAATGGAAATGGAAATTTCCAACATATTTGATTTAAGATAGTGAAGGAATATGATGCACAGAGAAATTTATTGGAGCCTATTGTGAAATAGAGTTAGCCATCCCTGAGCTTCAATGCAATTTATGATGAATTAAATGAAAAAAATATGGTGATTTGTAGTGTTATGCTCTAGTCTTATACGCATTAAAGAAAAATGAAGGAGAACCATGCTATGAGTACATATAAATATTAATGGAGGAGCTCTTTGATTCAACAATTTGATTGAGAATTAATTCCTAGTCAGGAGAACATTCAGAAGCCCATTCTCAATGTTTAACATTGTAGAAGTAGCAAGTAACTAGATGTTACAACAACATGGAGAGACATTCACAGAGTATAATTTTGGGTAGTGTGGATGGCAGCAGAGACAACATCATTCCCTATGTAGCAGAGGAACAAAACCTCAAATAGAAATTGGCCAAGTGGGGTATAAGCAACATTGTTGTGAGAGAGTTGTGTGAAAGAACTCTATGTGAGAACTGTTGAGAAGAAGAAAAGTGTTCCTCTGCTGCTTAGGAGAGTTTGAGAGTGCCTATGCAAAGGAAATAGGTAGAGAGTACATGAGAAGAAGAAGAAGGTAAAGAGCATAGATCCCTATGTGGGTGTATACTAATGCAAGGTGGAGAGAGTGTAGAGAGGGATGTGTATGAGTGAATATTGTTGAGAAAAACAGAAGGACGAATGTTGAAGGCTGCAGAGGAGAACATAGTTAATATTAGGAAAAGTGGCTTCCATCTACAAATAACAATAGCTCATTTTTGAGTGTAGGTTGGTGCCTACATATAGGAAGTTGGTCCTTCCATCTTAGTGGGTTCTTGAGGAAGTCTTGGGTGGTGCCTCCTACAAGTTAGTGATTTCATAAATTCAAGGAGCTCCAAGTTGGTGCTTCATATGATTATTTTTGTAATATGACCAGGTGTCTATAAAAGGAGGGAGTTGGTGCTTCTAGATATTGGGGGTGATAAAAAAATAAAAGGGAGTTGGAGCTTCCTGTGAGTGGTGGCTCACAAAAATTGATTTAATAGAGTAGGTTCTCTTGTTTACATAAAATAACAAACAATATTGGGTGGGATTTATCCTGGACGTTGGGTGTTTTTTATATTCTTTCCATGACTCGTCACATGTGAAAGGGGTATTAGGCGGCAAAGAACCCCCTTGTTCGTTGTGTCAGGTGCAATAGGGGGGTGGACAACCCCCCCTGTTCATTGCACTGGGCACAACACGGGGTTTGGAAATCTGGCTATGTGGCTTTGTTGATGTAGACTTGGTTGGACATCTAGGTCAGAGAAGATATATAAGTGGGTATGTGTTTAACCTATTTGGAGGAGGAGTCAGTTGGATGAGAAAAAGAAAATCTATAGTGGCTCTTTCAATTACATAGTCTGAATACATGAAAACCAATCATGCAAGCAAGGAAGAAGTTTGGTTCTAGAGAATGTGTTCATGTATGGGGTTGGTACAATGAGCTATAAGGATAGGATGTGACAACAAAAGTGTAACTTTCTTGGCAAATAGCCCTACTTATCATTCAAAGAAAAAGCACATTGATGTTCAGTATCAATTTGTGAGGGATATGGTTGAGGAAAAAATGTCGTTGTTGGTAAATGTGGACACTTTAAATAATGTTGTAGATGCATTGAAAAAATATGTGAGCACTGAGAAATTTTCTTGGTGTAGAGAAACAATGGGTGTTGCAAGGTTGTACCAATGAATAAGCTCCCTTGTGACCCCCTGTGTGGAAAATAAAAAAACAAGTGGGAGAACGTTGGGTGTGTGTTATATTCTTTCCACGACTAGTCACACCCACGGGGGATTAAGCTCCCCATGTTTTTTGCACCAGGCGTAGAAGGGGGGTCACATGGGGGGCGGAAACCCCCTGTCGGGGGTTTTGTAAGGGGGCAGTAGCCCCTCTGCATGGGGTCTGGGGTAGTGCCCCATCAATTTTTTTTATCTATATATATGCAGACTCGAGAATGGGGGGAAGATCCAAATATGGTGGGTGGACCTACCCATGGTTTTGTGCATGGGTTTTGCACATTGTTTTGGGCATGATGGTTTTTTTCCCATGGTATTTTGTATATCTTTTCAAGGGAACTATGAATATGTTCTAATCCAAGTTTAATGGATTGGGGGTTTATGAATGCTTAAAACATGTATTGTAACATTGAAAGGAGTATAATGAAAAATTAATCTAGTAGTCCCGGTTTTGGGATCGAGGGGAAAATATCTGTGTATATTTGTTTTATGTTCTTTCCATTGTTTATTTTTCTCTTTTAAGAATTTTTTTGTAGGTAATCTATGTACAGGGTTAAAACCTACAACGAAAGGGTTTCCATGTTAAACCTTTATGTCTAATGTGCATGCTGCTCATGGTTCTTGTATTCATGTGATTATTTATGTTGTTTCACTTGATATATTGTTGATTTCTCACATGAATGCTTGCCATGCCTGAATGAGAAAATATAAATTGACATAAAATTTAAAGTTAGCCTTAACACTATTTCACCCACCCTATTAGTATTAACATTATTTCCAATATATTATTCATTTGCAACCTAGAAATGTAGCACCTAACATTAGGCCTTATAGGTATCAATGTGCATATAAGAGTGATATTGAGCATATGGTTCAATAAATGTTAGCGGTTGACTTCATTCAAACTAGCCAAAGTGCTTTCTCTTCATTAGTGGTGATGGATATAAAAAATATGGTTCATCAAATATGTGTCCATATTACAAACAATCAACAAAATGAAGGTAAAAGTTAAGTTTCCTACTCTTTTCATTGATGAACTGAATGAATATTTTTTCTTTACTAAGTTGGATCTCTATTATAGATATAATCAAATCAGAATGAGGTAAGAATACATTTCTAAAAACACATTTATAACACAAGAAGGCCATTATAATTTCTTGGTTATGCCATTTGGACTTACTAATTCACCTTTAAAATTTCAAATCTTGGTGAATTATATTTTCAAAACCTTCTTAAAAAAAAATGTTAGTAATTTTTGATGAGATATTGATCTATAGAAAATCTTGGGAAGAGTGTGTACAACATTTTGACAAGGTATTAACGCTATTGGAAGAACAACAACTATATTCAAAGCCCTCCAAGTGTGCCTTTGGGGTTCAAGGAGTGGAATATTTGGGTCATACTGTATCCCATGATGGTGTTAACTTGAAGCCTAAGAAAATCAAAGCTATAAGGGAATTTCCAATCCCCAATACCCTTAATCAACTCAAAGGATTCTTAGGATTGATGGGATATTACTACACGTTTGTCAATTTTTATGGTAAAATAGTAGCATCTGTAACAAAGATGTTTAAGAAGGAAGAACTTTCTTGGAATAAAGAAGCAACCAAATAATTTGAAAAACTTAAAGAGGTTATGTGTACAACTCGTGTCCTGGCCACATTTGACTTCATAAAAACCTTCATTGTGGAGTGTGACGCCTTAGGCCATGGAATTGATGCAAGAAGTAAGGTCCCTTTCCTTTCAAAGTATCAAACTTAAAAGGAAAAACTTACTCAATCCTATTTATGAAAAATAAATGTCAGACATACTACATGTAGTTAAGAATTGGTGTCCATACCTAATAGCAAGGCACTTCAAAGTAAACAAATATCACGATAGTTTTAAGTACTTCTTTGAGAAAAGACTATCTTCAGAAGAGCAACAAAACTGAATTAAAGATGTGGGTTTATACCTTTGAAATTATCTACAAAAGGGAAAAAAAAAATATTGTCTTAGATGCACTCTCAAGGAAAGAGGAGGACAAAGAGGGTTTAATATCTGTTATTTCCATTCAACAAATTAACTGGGTGGAAGAAGAAAGGATAAATTGGGAGAAAGGTGAGAAGGTATGAAAGAACATTAATCAACTACAGGAGGACCCTGATGCAATTAGAAATTTTATACAGAAGAATAATTTATTATGGAAAAATAAAATTTTCCCCTCGAAGTGAACTATAAGTTTTGGTTTCTTATTATTTTTAAGGTGCACGGTTCATAACAAATTTGTTTCCTTTTGATTAATAGTTAGATTATGGGTACTAAAATATTGATAAGATCAAAACATATACCTCAATAAGCTAAGGACTATTAGAACAAGATACCATGTTTAAATTTTGTTACCTCTGTTGGAAATACTGAGAGAGGGGGGGGGGGGGGGTGAATTAGTATTTCTTTCAATTAGAGCATTAGTTAATCTTCAATTATTATCAGTGTTTGTACAATGATAGCAGCAAACAAAAGGAACACAAATGTACACAGTTTTTAAGGTGGAAACCCACTTCGGGACAAAAACCACCTAATGCTTTTCTAATAATTCTTTAATATTCAACTCCAATTGAAAATAAAGGTCCAACTTCCTAGAATCTAGAAAAGCATTCTTCTCCAACTCCCACTGGATGGACACTCCAACGCCCGAGATTCTTCAGTAGTCAACTGAACGGATGCCCCAACACCCAATGAGCTACAACTCACCCTAGCACCACCCTACCACCCTATAGAAGAATAAAAGAAGAATGAACTCCCGTACCAGGGAAAATGGTCCACTTTACAATGATATAGAATGATGTAGAAGAAGAAGATATACTAGACCATAACCCCAACTTTGACACAACCACCTAATGATGATCCTAGACCTCCCAACACTGCCTCTTCAACCCTTGGCATATAGACACTAGTACAATTTGTACAATAATGTATTTACAATGACTAAGTACAATGATACCTTTACAATGATTGTATGCAGTGCTTCCCACTTGAAGACTTCATATGATGAACTTCTTGCTGCTGTTATGCACCTTGGTTGCTTCTCTTGTCATGCTACCCTCTGCTGCACCTTGTTTTTCTTTTATGCCATAGAAAGTCTGGTCCTTTGCAATCCTCAACAACACATGATCTAGCTTTTTCTTGCCTTCTAGGAGCTCGATATTGAATCTGGTGTATCTCTGTTATTTCAGATCCTCAATATCTAATTTTTAGTCTTGTATTAGTCCTCTAAGTCTTCTTTCCAATTCCATAGGTCTGACCCAATTTGGATTCTTCAAGAGAGAGTTATACCCAATTTCTCACATTACCCTAATTATGGATTGTTTCAGCAGAGAGCACTTGTACGATGTGCCACGTGTCACTGTTTATTCATTTGCTTCTGAAATTGATAGAGCACAAATTAAAGACTGTGAAATATCTATCACTTTTTACGTCATTCCAATCCAATACTTAGAGAGAGAGTTATGACGAATTTACCAAGGTCACTTCTTTGAGATGAATTTCAGGAGCCTGCAAAAACCCTTACTTCCACAGATCATATCTCCAAAACTATTGCGAAAATTTATCTGAAATTTTTACTGAAGCTTCCTCAGGATTTTGGCTTTGATTCATAAAAATTTTAGCTTCTGAGCCTTCACAGAAAAAACGTTAGTGTGAGAATTCCATGATGACCTGTTTCAGATGGCCAAATCCCTTGCCTAAGGAGGAAATGAAGATCACAATATATATGAATGCTTAAGTTGAGAGGGGCTTCAACAAGTGAACGTGGGAGGGATTTTAGGAGCTTAAAAAATATTAATTATGACTTTTCAATGACCCATGCCCCAACCCCATGGGGTTTTAGCCCACTAACTCGGGTACAAACTTCAAACATGAATATCTCTCAAACCGTGAAGAATTACATGGCGTGCCATATATCAATGGAAACATCTCGACAAGTAGAAACCATCAAAAGCATTATTGACCCATAATATATTAATTTGGTAGGTCAAAATTCCCATGCAATATTGGGTTAGCCCCTGGTGCTGCTTGGGTTGACATCAATGACAACCGCTGATCAACAATCTCCCCCTTTGGCATTGATGGCAACACAAGTACTCCCCCTGCGATCATGACACATCTTCCTACAACATTCTCTCCCCCTTTGACGTCAATGGAAAAGGGTAACTCCCCCTGAAACACAACCATCCTACGGACCTGTACACACTTCCACTCCCCCTGACACACAACCTGCGCGTACCTGTACACACTTCCACTCCCCCTGACACACAACCGTCCTGTAGAGCTGTAATATAATGAGAACTTGGGAGAATCCCAAGCTTTTGACGAAGATATTCAAATGCTTCACGAGGTAAAGGTTTAGTGAATATATCAGCAATTTGTTCTTTTGTACAAACATACTCAAGTTTGGTATTCTTTTCAGCGACTTGTTCTCTAACAAAATGATATTTGATCGGAATGTGTTTTGTTTTTGAATGCATGACAGGATTCTTGGAGATGCTGATGGCACTAGTGTTGTCACAGAATATGGGAATAGGCTCACTGAATTGTACTTGAATATCTTGCAAATTTTGTTTCATCCAAAGGACTTGAGTACAACATGATGCTGCTGCAATGTATTCTACTTCCGCTGTAGATAACGAGATTGAAGTTTTCTTTTTGCTCAACCATGATACGAGACAACCACCTAGATAGAATGCTGCTCCACTAGTACTCTTACGATCATCAACGCTTCTTGCCCAATCTGCATCTGTAAAGGCTTGAATAATGAGATTGTTACCCTTGGGATACCACAAGCCATATTCTTCTGTGCCCTTTAGATATCGAAGAATTCTTTTGACGACAATAATATGTGATTCTTTTGGTGCTGCTTGAAATCTTGCTACTTGTCCAACTGCTTGCATAACATCTAGCCGAGAGGCTGTTACATATAGAATACTACCAATCATAGATTTGTACAACCTCTAATCCACATCCTTAGATGAGTTGTCTATGCTCAATTTGAAACCTGTTACCATCGGAGTAAGGACGGGTTTGTAATCTTCCATTTTGAATTTCTTGAGCATTTCCTTGATGTACTTGGCTTGACATATAAATATTCCTTTCTCTTGCTGAGATATTTGAAGCCCTAAGAAGTATGTCAGCTCACCAAGTAAAGACATCTCAAACTCACTTTGCATCTTTGTAGAAAAGTTATTACTTAGTCAATCATCATTGCTACCAAATATTATATCATCCACATATACCTCAACAATTGTTAAATTATCTATATCTATTTGTACATAAAGATTGCTATCAACAGTACCTTTCTTGAACCCTTGTTGACGTAGATATCCATCGAGACGAGCATACCATGCTCTGGGAGCCTGCTTGAGACCATATAGAGCCTTCTTTAACCTGCAGACATAGTCTTCTTTTTGTGATAGTAGAAAACCTTCAGGTTGCTCGATGTAAACTTCTTCTTCTAATTCTCCATTTAGAAATGCCGACTTAACATCCATTTGGTAGACTTTGATTTTTCTTGAACATGCATAGGTGAGAAACATTCGGATGGCTTCCATTCTGGCAACTGGTGCAAATGTTTCGTTGAAATCAATTCCTTCCACTTGTGCATAGCCTTTGCAAACCAATCTTGCTTTGTTTTTGGTAACTTGCCCATCTTCATTCAATTTGTTCCTAAACACCGATTTAGTCCCAATTACATTTTTATCTTTTGGTCGTGGAACTAATTCCCAGGTGTTATTCTTCTCAATTTGATCCAATTCTTCATTCATAGCTCCTACCCAATGTTCATTTTGGCTGACTTCCTCAAAACTACTAGGCTCAAAGGTTGCTAGAAAAGAAACGTGAGCTTGTTGTGATGAACGAAGCTATCGACCTTCATTTATTTCACCAATGATTTGATTTGATGGATGGTTCTTTTGAATCCTCTCTTTTGTTCTCCTTGGAGGAGCTTCTTATTGTTGTTTTGGTATATCTTGATGATCATTGTTTACTTCTTCCTCGTTGATAGTTGCTTCTTGTTCTACAATTTTATCTGTGTCTTTTTCAGCCCCTGTCTCAAGTTTCAAAGATTCTAGATCCTCATCATTACTCGCTAGAACACCATCTTCGTCAAATGTAACATTTATGCTCTCCACTATATGTTTTCGTCTTAGATTATAGAATTTATAGGCCTTTCTTTTGCGTGAGTAACCAACAAAGATAACTTCATCAACACGTGATTCAAACTTACCGAAATTTTGATCTTCCGAAGATTCTGAAACATTTTACATTAGCTGGTTTTCCTTTCCATAATTCATATGGAGTCTTGTTGCAATTATTTCTGAGAAGACTTCGGTTGATAATGAAGACTGCCGTATCAATTGCTTGAACCCAAAATTTTTCATCCAATTTTGAGTCCTTAAACATTGTTCTACCCATTTCCTGTATAGTTCTATTCTTTCTTTCAGCAACTCCATTTTGCTGAGGTGTTTGTGCTATTGAAAATTTCCTTTTTATTCCATTTTCGTCACAGTATTGCTGAAATAATTTGGAAGTGAATTCTCCACCATTATCTGATCTTAAACACTTTATTTTCAAATAAGTTTCATTTTCAACCAACTCCTTGTAGATCTTAAAGCACTCAAATGCTTCATATTTTTTCTTTAGGAAACTGACGGTTGTCATCCTGGTATAGTCATCTATCATCAACATGAAATATAATTCTCCGTCTAAGCCTTTTGTTCTCACAGGACCACATAGATCAGTATGTATCAATTCCAATGGATGTGATGAAAAGTGTTATTTTGTTTTAAATTGGACTTTTGTCTGCTTGCCATGCTGACATGCCTCACATAGTGTGTTGGAAGGTTTTGATATTTTCGGCATTTCTCGTACTGCTTCCTTTTTGCTTATCCTGACAAGATTGTCAAAGTTTATGTGACCCATTCATTTTTTCCATAACCAACTTTCATCTCCTTTAGCTAGTAGACATGCTTTAGTTGCTTCATCCAGAACATATATGTCGTTTGGAGCTCGACTAGCTGTAGCCACAATTTTACCATACCTGCCTTTCCTGATTTCACATTTTGTGGAGTTGAATAGCATTGTGTGTCCTTGATCACACATTTGTCCAACACTGAGCAGATTGTGATTCATGTTTTCGACCAATAGAACATTCTTGGCTATAACATCTTTGCTTCCGAGAGTGACGGTACCTGATCCTATAACATTTAAAGATCCATCATTTCCAAAGGATATGGTTCCATCCTTCTTCTCTTTCAGAGATACAAATTTCCTTCCATCTCCAGTCATATGCATTGAGCAACCACTGTCAGTCAATATATAACATACATTCTTCTCTTTTTTTGAGCCTTTGAGAGCAGAGCACAATTATCACTTTCTCTTTCTTCTCATGTTCGTTCATTCGTGCTTCAAAGATGCTTCCTCGTATACTTTCAAGTGTGCAGCCTCTGGCTATGTGTCCAACTTCTCGACCTTTGTAACATTCCATATTATTTCTAAATTTTCACAGTGACCCACCTATGTTTCGTTGAGCCCTGGGAGGTTCATATTTGAAGAATCTCTTGGAATTGTATTGGTTCCTAGGGTACGTGCGACATTCTACAGCTTTATGACCAAATTTTCCACATGAATAACAATAGCCATGAAAAATATGTTGGTACTTGGATGAAAATATTCGTCGAGGAATCGTCTTCCAAGGATGTGCTTGCGAATCTTGTCCAATGAAGTCTTCATGTATGTCAGATCTCATAGGTTCATTGTATTTTGTTGTAGAAGGTCCTGCTTCCTCTTCTTTGTAACCGAGGCCAGTTCTGTTGTTGTAAGATCGTTGATTGTTGATGAGTTCTTCCAATGCCCTTGAGCTATTGGCATAGTTTTGGACAGTTTTTTCCTTCTTCAATTCCTTACGCAGCGAGACTACTTTGGCTTCTAATGCTTCCCTTTCTTGGTTGCTTTCTTCCAACTTCTTTTGAAGTGACTCTTCAATACATTTTTGTTCTTCAACCTCAATTTTGAGACCTTGAACTTGTTCTTCAAGAGTGTTGGAACGAATCTTCTTAGCATTGAGCTCTTTTATAAGCTTGATTGCCTCCTCATAAAATTCTTCTATGGTCAACCCTTCTTCTTCATTGTTTGATATTTCTTGTTTATTGTGCTTGGACATAAACAATACTTTGTCATTGGCTTCTTCTTTGCTGTCACTTTCTTCATCGGATGAGGAGCTATCTTATTTAGAGAGAAAGTTCCTTTTGGATCCTTTATTTTTTCCTTGCTTGTTGAATTTCTTAAAGCCTTTCTTTCCTTTTGAGTTGCCATCACTTTTGTTTGGAAATTTTGCTACGAAATTCCCAACCTCACCACAACCGAAACATATCAATGGAAGTTTACCTTTGAATTTTCCCTTACCAGGTTTTAGTTTTCTTGTAAAGTAAGCATATTCTTCATCTGAAAGACCTTCTCCATCATCTCCCTTTTCTTCAAATTTGCAGGTGCACGTCATTTCAATTGAAGGTTGTTTGTCCTTATTGGTTTGCTTAGATGCAATGAACGCAGTTTCTAGATTTGAAGTACCCTTTTCTTCATCAAGTCTCATTTCATATGCTATGAGAACTCCATGTAATTCTTCCTTGCTGAGTTTGTCTAGATTTGCATTGTATTCTAAGACCGATACCTTTGGGTTGAATCTCCCTGGTAACGTTCTAAGAATATTTTGTATAATAGTCTTCTCGTCAACTGGCTCTCCCAATCCTTCCAGAGTATTGGTTATTTCATCAACGTATTGGAAGTATGCAGCAATGTTGCAATCTTCTTTCATTCTGAGTTGCTCAAATTTTGCTCTATAGATTTGAAGCTTTGCTTCTTTGACATTTGAGTCACCTGCATATATATTCTCAAGCTTGTCCCATACATTTTTAGCAGTTTTACAACCCAACACCTTATGATAAGCAGATTCAATAAGTCCACTGATAATAATATTCTTTTCTTTTGCATCATTTACCAAGTTCTTCTTACCTTGTTCATCCGCGGTTGATGTAAATCCATTTTGAACAGTGTCCCATACTTCGTAACCTTGCGCCAAGAGATAGACCTCCATTCTTCCTTTCCAAAGAGAATAATTATTTTCATTGAATAGAGGTACACCATTCTTGGTATGCTCCATGACCTCCTTCCAGCTGTTAAACTACTATTGAAGGAACCACGCTCTGATACCAACTGTTGGAAATACTGAGAGGGGGGGGGGGGTGAATCAATATTTCTTTCAATTAGAGGATTAGTTAATCTTCAATTATTATCAGTGTTTGTAAAATGATAGTAGTAAACAAGAGGAACACAAATGCACACAATTTTTAAGGTTGAAACCCACTCTGGGACAAAAACGACCTAATGCTTTTCTAATAATTCTTTTCAACTCCAATTGAAAATAAAGCTCCAACTTCCTAGAATCTAGAAAATCATTCTTCTCCAGCTCCCACTAGATGGACGCTCCAACGCTCGAGATTCTTCATTAGTCACTGAATGGATGCCCCAACACCAAATGAGCTACAAATCACCCTAGCACCACCCTACCACCCTATAGAAGAATAAAAGAAGAATGGACTCCCGTACCAGGGAAAATGGTCCACTTTACAATGATATAGAATGATGTAGAAGAAGAAGATATACTATACCATAACCCCAACTTTGACACAACCACCTAATTATGATCCTAGACCTCCTAACACTGCCTCTTCAACCCTTGGCAGATAGACACTAGTACAATTTGTACAATAATGTATTTATAGTGACTAAGTACAATGATACCTTTACAATGATTGTATGCAGTGCTGCCCACTTGAAGACTTTATATGATGAACTCTTGCTGCTGTTATGCACCTTGGTTGCTTCTCTTGTCATGCTACCCTCTGTTGCACCTTGTTTTGATTTTATGCCATAGAAATTCTGGTCCTTTGCAATCCTCGACAACACATGATCTAGCCTTTTCTTGCCTTCTAGGAGCTCGATATTGAATTTGGTGTATCTCTGTTATTTCAGATCCTCAATATCTGATTTTCAGTCCTGTATTATTCCTCTGAGTCTTATTTCCAATGCCATAGGTCTGACCCAATTTGGATTCTTCAAGAGAGAGTTATACCCAATTTCTCACACTGCCCTAATTATGGATTGTTTCAACAGAGCGCACTTGTGCGGCGTGCCACGTGTCATTGTTTATTCATTTTCTTCTGAAATTGATAGAGAGAAAATTAAAGACTGTGCACTATCCGTAAATTTTTACGGAATTCCAATCCAATACTCAGAGAGAGAGTTATGACGAATTTACCAAGGTCACTTCTTTAAGATGAATTTCAGGAGCCTGCAAAAACCCTTACTTCCACAGATCATATCTGCAAAAATATTGCGCAACTTGATCTGAAATTTTTACTGTAGCTTCCTCAGGATTTCGGCTTCCCTCATAAAAATTTCAGCTTCTGAGCCTTCGTATAAAAAAATTTAGAGCGAAAATGTCACGATGACCTGTTTCAGATGGTCGAATCCCTTGCCTAAGGAGGAAATGAGGATCAACATATATGAATATATGAATGCTTAAGTTGAGAGGGGCTTCAACAAGTGAACGTGAGAGGGATTTTAGGAGCTTAAAAAATATTAATTATGACTTTTCAATGACCCATGCCCCAACCCCATGGGGTTTTAGCCCACTAACTGGGGTACAAACTTCAAACATGAATATCTCTCAAACCGTGAAGAATTACATGGCATGCCATATGTCAACGGAAACATATCGATAAGTAGAAACCATAAAAATCATTATTGACCCATAATATATTAATTTTGTAGGTCAAAATTCCCATTCAATATTGGGTTATCCCCTGGTGCTGCTTGGGTTGACATCTATGACAACCGCTGATCAACAACCTCTAAGAATTTTTAGTTTACGGTGAATTGAATGTGAAAGTATTGAATGCATTGTTGAAATTTGGAATGGCTTCATTATTTTAGTTGATTGTGGTGTTTAGTACTCTATTTAATTATCCTGAGGTTATTTAGATGTCTTAATCTTAAATAAAAAAGAAATGTTATTCATGTAATATCACTTGGATTAAAATAACTTGTATTTTTTTTTCTAAAATAATTTATGCAATTTTTTTGAATTTTTTTTTTTTAACTTTAAAATAGCCAAAATTTTAGCCCCTAAGGGGAAACTCATTTAGCATTGGTCGTGAAAATAAAAGTATTATTTTCTAAGAGATTCCAAGTTGAAATCCCCCAAGTTTACCATGGGTTGTAATATTCCCAATTTTCCACGAGATAATTGGAATATTGGAGTTCTTACTTTTCTTAATTAAGTAAATAAGAGGGTGGAGGGACCCATAAACCCCACAGATGAATAAAATACACTTTTGATGTGTGTATGTGGATAATTTAGAATTAGATCTTCATTACAGAGTAGTGGAGAAGCTTCTTAATGAAGGAAGAGTGGAAATCATGGATCATTAATGAGAAGATCATGGAGATCATAGAGGAAGTCAAATAAGATCATAATGCAATAAAAGTAAGATCATAGAGGACTAATGATGAAATAGTGGAGGAAGTGGTGCATCTAATGCACACATGATGGAGAGAGTGGGAATTAAATGCATGGTGGAGAACATGGAGAGACAACACAACCTACATGGAGGCTAGTGGCCACATGTGCAACGCATTTATGAGGTGGGCCAGGGCTATGGAAGGCTCACAAAGCATAAAAGGGAGATGAAGGTAGCAATAGAAGGAGGATTTAGATTTTTATTATTGATCTATTTAGATCTGTATTTGTCATTTGACATTTCTATGCATGCTTCAGCTATTTAGCTAAGTCTCCAATGTTGTTTAGCACACAAGTGTTTCCGAGTAGAAATCCCACCCTTACCCGGGACTTCGAGTGCCTACTCTGGGAAGGTTTCTTTGAGCTGTCATACATCATCAGGCATTGGTGCCACATTCAGCTCCTCTCTACAGCACATTTAGTCTCAAGAATTATGCATTATTGCTTGAGGGTTTGAGAGGAGGAGGTTGTTTCTGGCATTTCAGCTAGGAAATCGCTGGAGGATTCATCCTTTCACCTTGTTCTTCAAGATCAATATTCTGAGAGAAGTATATTCACATCTAGCATTCAAGCTAATTGTACACACCTCCATACAATAGCAATTCCCCAAGGGATTTCATAGTCCAGTCCTGTAGATCTTTTGGAGTAGGGAAGTTTCCAGTATTTCAGTTGGAAAACCTTTGAGGGACCATCTCCTCACTTTTTTCATACTGTATCCATCATTATTGATATGATTTTCATTATTTAGTAGCAGGCTATAGAGCCTCCATCCTTGACAGTTCAGTTTTACCCAGCTGTGGTGTATTCAACAACTACATTCAGTGGATGAGGAAGGAAGAGTTATACCTTGAGATTTTAGCTTGAGGATCTAGTGAATGGATCAACCCTTCGAGCATAGATTTGATTATATCACATTGCAACCATATTATGATCAATTCATGCTTTAGATCTGCACACCTAGCAACCATATATTGTAAGGCCTAAGAGGGTGATTTTCCAAGATTGTTAGATCTGGAAATCCTTTTTGGGTTATCTTTGGTATTCATCATAGAGCTCGAATATGAAATCTCGACATCATTTAAGCTCTGGAACTACCAAATATTCACTTCTAAATTTTTCCAGCAGTTGTAGTCCCAACATTTGCAATAGGGACAACACAATATTCCTTCTAGCAGTCCAACAGTTACGCAGTCCCTCTTGTGGGAGGACATCAGGGTCGTTTGAGCTTACTTGTTTGATTTGAGTGTCTCATATTTTGAGCACTGTTGTACTTGTATTCCACCTCCTATATAATAAAATGGCTTAGTTATTTTGTGCATTTTTATGGTGTATTTAGATTATTTATTCATTGCTGCATTTTTCAATTATTGTGTTTTTGTATTACTGCATTCTCCCTTTTGGGATATTACAGCCTTGTAATATTCCCATTTTTCCACCAGATAATTGGAATATTAGAGTTCTTACTTTTCTTAATTAATTAAGTAAATAAGAGGGTGGAGGGACCCATAAACCCAATAGATGAATAAAATTCACTTTTGATGTGTGTATATGGATAATTTAGAGGTAGATTTGCATTATGGAGTAGTGGAGGAGCTTCTTAATGAAGGAAGAGTGGAGATCATGGATCATTAATGAGAAGATCATGGAGATCATGGAGGAAGTCAAATAGGATCATGGTGCAATAAAAGTAATATGATAGAGCACTAATAATGAAATAGAGGAAGTGGTACATCTAATGCACACATGATGGAGAAGTGGGAATTAAATGCAAAGATGGTGGAGAACAAGGAGAGACAACTTAGTCTTCATGGAGGCTAGTGGCCACATGTGCAACACAGTTATGAGGTGGGCCAGGGATATGGAAGGTTCAAAAGGCATAAAATGGAGATGAAGGAAAAAATAAAAGGAGGCTTTAGATTTTGATTATTGATTTGTTTAGATCTGGATTTTTCATTTGAAATTTCTATGCACACTTTAGCTGTTTAGATAAGTATGCAATGTTGTTTAGCACACAGGTGTTTCCGACGGAAATCCCACCCTTACCCGACTTTGAGTGCCTATTCTGGGACGATTTATTTGATATTTCATACATCATCAGGCATTGGTGCCACATTCAACCCCTCTCTACAAAAAATTCAGTCTCAGGAATTAAGAATTCCTGCTTGAGGGTTTGAGAGGAGGATGATTTTTCTAGCATTTCAGCTAGAAAACCGGAGGAGGATTCATCCTTTCACCTTGTACTTCAAGATTAGTCTTCCGGGATAAGTATATTCATATCTGACATTCGGGCCAACATTACACACCTCCATGTAGCAACAATTCCCCAAGGGATTGCACAGTCCAGTCTTGTAGATCTATTAGAGGAGGGAAGTTTCCAGTATTTCAGCTGGAAATCCCATGAGGGACCATCTCCTCACTTTGGGCATAATGTATCCATCATTATTGAGCTTATTTACAGTATTTAGCAGTAGGATATAGAGCCTCCATCCTTGACAGCGCAATTTTACTCAGCTATTGTGTATTCAACAACTACATTCAGTGGAGGAGGAAGGAGGAGCTATATCTCGAGATTTTAGCTTGAGGATATAGTGAAGGGATCAACCCTTCACGCATAGATCTTATTGTATCACATTGCAGCCATCTTATGATCAATTCATGCTTCAGATCTGCACACCCAACAATCATATGTTGCAGGGCGTAAGAGGGTGATTTTCCAAAATTGTCAGATCTGGAAATACTTTATGGGTTATCTTGGGTATTCATCATAGATCCCGAATGTGAAATTACAACATCATCTGTGCTTCGGAACTGCCATATCTACACTTATATATTTTTCCAGCAGTTGTAGTCCCAACATTTGCAGTAGGGAAAACACAGTATTCCTTCCAGCAGTACAACAATTACACAATCCCTCTTATGGGAGGAATTCAGGTTCATTTTAGCCTACTTGTTTGGGTTGAGTTTCTCATATTTTGAGAACTATTGTACTCTTATTCTACCTCCTATAAAATAAAATGGCTCACTATTCTATGCATTTTTTTGGTGTATTTAGATTATTTGTTCATTGCTGTAGTTTTTAATTATTGTGTTTTTGTATTACTGCATTCTCCCTTTTTGGATATTACATGGGTCGTGCATTGAATACGGCGTGGTTCACCTAAGAATTATCGTGGTAGTAGTTAGAATTGACCCCATGTCATACAAGTACAAGACCGACCTAGTTGTTTATTCCTTGAGTTAAAAAATTAATAATAAAGGAAGTAATTTTTTTAAAAACCATATAAAATATTTAAAATTATAAATTGGTTCACAAATATATAAATTTATTTTTCAATGGAACGGGTAGCAATTTTCATTAATAACGCTGGAAACGGGCCAGGTCCCTTACAGTCATGGAGAGATTAGTCTGAGAATTGTGTAGATTTACAAGCAAAGAGAACCTATTGCTACCTATCTTATTTATATATATACTCTTTACATCTTTCAACTCTATATCTTCTAATAAACTCCACAATACACTCTATTCGACAAAACATAGGATTATGAAAATAAAAAGCAATTGTTACCCATGAATTCCAGGCTCAAATTCTTCCAGTTCCTCTTCAACAAGCATACCTGGTTCCTCGCTCCCACCGCACCAGGATCCATGCCTGATTCCTCTCTTGTACCTGCACTAGGATCCATGCCATGATTCAAAGTGCTAGCGTTACCCTTTGCTGAAGGAGCTGAGCTGTCACTAATTCAAAATAATTCTTTTAAAATTCCCACGGTGGTTGTCTCCACTTGAAATTGAATGTTATCCACTTTAACACTAGTACTTAGATATTCCATATATTTTTGGATCAACTCCATACCCTTCCCAAGGCCAGACAATTGATTAAACACAACACCATATTTTCATTGATCTCCTTGACAACCTGACTACATGAATTGTCTACTATTCCCCTAAACTCTCGATGCACCTAGTCTCCTCAATGTCATTGTCGCTTCCATTGATCACAAAAACCGTTATCCTTTCTATTCTCCCTTGCACTAGAGAAATCTGATGATTAATCTACCTCAACCAGTAGCTAAAACTAAGTTTCTAATCCTTCATAACATTCTTTCCCATCTTGTCAACCATTAATGAATTTTTTCTCTACAACATTGTTGAGCCAATTTCCTTCCTCTCCATCACCATCGATTTCCACATGACTTGAACTACAATGGTATCATACCTACACTAGGCTGATATCTTATTTATTAAACAATTGAATAGCCAAGGGAAGAATTCACACTTATCGTGGTTCATGACCACCTTTCTATCATGTGCCCACTGGTGTATTAACTTCCATATAACCTTTCCCTCTCCCAAGGCTCTCCATCATATCCTCGATATGCTGTCAAACTTAATTTCCTACCTTTTCTTATGAGATCCTGTACTCCAACTATAATTCAAAAGGGTAACAATAAATTTTTTTTTAAGGGATATGAATTATATCACTAATATGGTTTATTAGCAAGGATCCTTCCTCTAAATATGCTCCAATATTGGATTGGACGTCTACCGATTGATTACTGGCTCTTTTAACATAGAAGATTTTGAATTCTTCTATTTTTCTTAGAAGATACACTCTCCTTAAGTATAGCAGAGAGGTTTTAGAGTCAATGAGGTTGTCATTTTTGGTAAGAATCAAACATTTTTGGAAAAACACCTTTGAATCACCCACAATGGTCATATTCTTGATGCCCTTTGAGATGTTGATCTTCAAGCCTTGCCACAGAGAGAGCACTTCATCTTGACTGTTTGTGTCTTTGTCGAGACCCCAAGCGAAATTTAATTCAGTCTTTTCTTAGAGGTTTAAAAGAACCCCTCGTGCCCGATCCTCCCCAAGGTTTACAAACATATTACCAAATATTTTATATTAGCATTTTAAAATCAAAATTTCCATAATTTCTACATGTTATAATCTTTATGGATCCTTATGTCTTCCCTGATTCAAAACCTCCCTTTATTATATTTTTAAAGGTCAAGATAATTTTACGAGTTTTTAATTATCATCTAAAAGGCCTTTTTTAATGTTAATTTCTAAACCATTTTTACTGCAGTTTTTTTTTACTCATAGGATTTGAACTTTGATTTCATAGTTTACATAGTATGTCATAACATAACATGGCTATCACTAATTGAACTGCCTCCCATGAGATTATATATATATATATATATATATATATATATATATATATATATATATATATATATATATCAAAATTTGTGTAAAGCAATCAATTTTCTACATTTTAGAAATAAGAATATGTCTCATTAATGATTAATATATTTTTTCAAGTCATGAAAAATATTATATATATATATATATATATATATATATATATATATATATATATTTTTTTTTTTTTTTTTCTCATGACTTGCAAAAATATATTAATCATTAATGATACATTTATATATTTTTAAAATTAAGAAAATTAATTGCTTCACACAACTTTTTGTATTAATTATTATATATATATATATATATATATATATATATATATATATATATATATATATATATATATATATATTTTTAACTAGGAAGATTCACACTCACTTTACCATGGATATTATTAATCTATAAATAGACTTTGTTACGATACCATGAGCCAATATTATGGCTTATTAATACCACATTTCCCAAAAACCATAATTAATTTCATTTGAAAATTGTTTACATGACATTTATTTTCATTAACTAAATTAATTTAAAGAGTAAAATGACATAACTTCTTCGGAGATAAATCTCTCAACCTTTGTTTTGAGAATACTACTAAGAATATTCTAGAAAATTATATGGAGGTTAAATCCTTACCATTCACCTAATAATTATTGATAATTAAATTGAAATTATGGAAACCCTATTAAAAAATAGACATGTCTATAGATTTAATTAATATAAATTTGATGTTAATAATACAATATATTTAAATGAGTAAAACATAAAACACATGGGATGCAACCAGTGCACGTTGTAAAATAGAGAAAGCCTACCCGTAAAATAGCTGGTAAAAATCTATAGGCATAAAAAACACTTACCCCAACATACATTTCACATTGTTACATTAAAAGAAATCATAAAAATAACCACATTATAATTTTATATTAAATTATTATTATTATTAAAAAAAGAATTATTATATGAGTAAAAGATGTATATATATATATTTAAAAAACCACATAACAAGATTTTTAACCATAGAGATTCACCCCACTTTACTATGGAGATTTTTAACCTATAAATAATACCACATGCTCCAAAATTATATTTATATATATATATATATATATATATATATATATATATATATATATATATATATATATATATATATATATATATATATATATATATATATATATAATTCACTATTAGGATTTATAGTTTTTCAAACTTGAAAGTAGAACAAGCTATGCTATGCATTATTGTTCACAACCTTACATTCAATTATTCTTCTAGACATGAGCAAAATACAATTTAGTTTTAGGAAATTTAAGTGAAACTATTTTCAAGTTCCAATAAAGTTTATGAAGGATCTTTGAGACAAAGAAGTGTCTTTATAACAAATTTTCAATGTCATATTTCTTCTCAATTATCATTCTCTTTTTAATAGGCTTTGCATATTTTTATTGCTATATTGAAAACCACTATAAAATACTTTGGTTCTGTAAAGAGGTTATATTACTACCAAATCCAAGTCATTACTATCTAATTTTCTTTTTAAATAGGTTTTGCATTTTTTTATTACTATATTGAAAACCACCATAAAATACTTTGGTTCTTTTATATATATATATATATATATATATATATATATATATATATATATATATATATATATATATATATATAAAATTCACTATTAAGATTTATAGTTTTTCAAACATGTAAGTAGAACAAGCTATGCTATGCATTATTATTCATAACCCTACATTCAATTATTCTGCGAGACATGAGCAAAATACAATTTAGCTTTAGGAAATTTAAGTGAAACTATGTTCAAGTTCCAATAAGGTTGATGAAGGATCTTTGAGACAAAAAAGTGTCTTTATAACAACTTTTCAATCTCATATTTCTTTTCAATGATAATTATTTTAAATGGCAAAAGTCATTCTCTTTTTAATAAGCTTTGCATATTTTTATTGCTATATTGAAAACCACTATAAAATACTTTGGTTCTGTAAAGAGATTATATTAGTACCAAATCCAAGTCATTACTATCTAATTTTCTTCTTTAATAGGTTTTGCATATTTTTATTACTATATTGAAAATCACCATAAAATACTTTGGTTCTGCAAAGAGATTATATTAGTACCAAATCCAAGTCATCACTATCTAATTCTTTTGAGCATGGTTGAGGTTGAGAAACATTGGATTAAACTACTCTTGCAAATCCATGTTCAATATGAAAAAACTAAGATGAATGAGAAGAACAAAAGAAATAACCAGGAGGGTCAGCGCTTTGAAATGTTGTATTTACATGTTCATGAAAAGGTTGTGTTTCATGTCACTTATAGGAATAACATTTTTGTTTAACTCAAATAAAACCAAATGAGGAATTAAATCTATGAGAAGAGGATAATATTTATTTTTAATGTTAGAGGAATCCAACGCCTTACACGTAGTTACTAGTAAACTTATAAAAAACTATAACTTATCGAAGAGAAAAAGATAATATTATTGCTCCCAACCAACTCAAATAAATCCAATTAACAATAATTTATCAAATTTATTTATATAATTATACTTCAATTATTTTTAAACATATTATAATAATTATATATTTAACTTATAATGATTATCACATATTTACATATTTAACATTAAATAAATAAATAACATTAACTAAATAAATAAGTGATGTTTTATCTTTTAAAACTTTAAATGAAACAACATAAACCCCAATATGCCAAAATTAAATAATTTGTGGTTAGTGATGATCTTGAATGTATTCCTTTCAAGAGAAATCCAACCACTCCAGCAATAAAGCAATAAAGGAACGTTGGGATTGCTGGTTGATTTTTTTTTTTTTTACACGGGAAGCCAAAATTTCTGAAAATTTTCATCCCAGAGTGAAATTTTAAAAATATTCTTGAAAGGTTGGTTTAATAACATTAAAAAGAAGATAGGCAATTATTTTTTAGGTTTATTATAAAAATTAATGAATAGTTTACTAGAATTTTTGGATTATTCTTGAAATGTTTAATAACATAAAAAAGATAATAGCCAATCACTTTATAAACCCAATTAAGAAATAATCCTTTTAAGTGAAATCCTTTTCATGATATATGAGAAACTATGCAATTTTTTATTTTAGACCATTCCTAATCTAGGATCAGGTATCACGTGGGATTTTAAATTCATTAATTGAAGTTGTAAAATCTGCGAAGTTATGTTGGTTTATCTGAGTTTTTTGTTTTAAATAAAATATATAATTTGAGTGGATTTAATAATTAAAAGTATGTTTTTTTTTATTTAAATTTTTTTAGTTGTAAAAAGTTAAAATCCATGACATTCATAATATTTTTATGTGGATTGCAGATTAAAAAAAAAATAGAGATATAAATGAACCTAACTATTTGATATAGCTCTGATATATTAAAAAATCATTAAATACAGATTCCATGATATAGATTATTTATAAATTAACATTTCATATCAACTGATTAACACTCATTTACAAACAACCTATGAAATGGATCCGAAAATGTAAACTTGATAAATTGGATCTAGTATCTAAAATGGAATACGAAAATGTAAACTTGTTATATTGGATATATTTATCTTAGACAAAAGTCAGACTATTTATGAAGGATAAGACTTGGACATTTTGTCGATTATTGACAGGTGCCTGATGAGCAAACATTTTATATCAACTCATTTAACACTTATTTACAAACAACCTATGAAATGATCCGAAAATGTAAACTTGATAAATTGGATCTAGGTATCTAAAATGGAATCCGAAAATGTAAACTCGTTATATTGGATATATTTATCTTAGACAAAAGTCAGACTATTTATGAAGGATAAGACTTGGAAAGGACCATTTTGTCGATTATTTGACAGGTGCCTGATGAGCAAACAGGTCCAATAGTTTTTTATAGCTAAATGAATATTACACTCGTATATTCAGTTTAACAACTTTGGGATATGTCGAGAGTTTTTACAGCTGAATAAATATTAGTCATATATTCAGTTTAGCAACTTTGGGATATGTAGAGAAATGAAGTACAGTTTGAATTTTTGTCAGTTTGTTGTTCAGCGATCAGAACCAATCAAAGAATTTCGGTCAAGTCACCTGTTTAATGACTAGTAAAAGTTAACCATTCAGAAGCCTCTGATGGAAACTGACAATCCCATGTTCGAGTTTAAGGAAATTTAGAGCGCCAGAGACTCAAAGGACCTCAAATGTTGCCATCATGGTTACAGTAACAAACAATCTCTCCCCTCTGAGATTGCTATCAAACAATGTACAATCAATATAATAATAATTGTTTGAAGTTTTCCCAGTTGAATGAATACAAATTTGAACTTAAACCTAATAGGTTGATATTTTAAACATTTTCTGACATGCATAATATTAGCTGCATATTTGGATTGAAAATTGGCACTGAGAAAGATTCTTTAGTTACCCATTCAATGTATTCATTCACATGCATTTTTTCAAAAGTACTTTAGGCTTCATCATGCATGCCAGTAATGGAAGAATTCTGCCCTGGTTTGTTGACATTTCTCAGAAAGGAAGCTGTACTTTTCCAGAAAGATGAGACCAATCAATCCATGATCTCGATTAAGGAAATAAACCTTAGTAAAATCGATTTAATAATACATGTGAAACGATGGAACTTTGCCAGGCTAGCAACAGCTATTTTATTGGATTCTATATTGACAAATTAAAGCTGCGAACCCTGAGAACCTATGTTAAAGTTCAAATTTGTATTCGTTTGATTAACAAAAGTGCTATCATTTATTCTTATATTGTGTACACTGTTTGATACTTACGATAGAAAAGATCACTGCTACTCTAACTATGCTAACAACATTTGAGGTCCTGTAAGTTTTAGGCACTCTATACTTTCTTAAGCTCAAGCATGGCATTGTCAGTTTCCATGACAGGCTGTTAAATGGTTAGCCTTTAGGCTGGCCATTTTTTTTTTATTCATTCTTATTCTTGGGAATACTTTGACAAAAATCAATAAATTGTAAGACTTCATTTTTCATGTATTCCAAAATTGTTAAAGAGAATATACAAATGGGATTAATAGATCTTAAAAATATGTCTTTCCTCCTAAAATATCATAAGTTTAAATACATCTAATCTAACATCATGCAAACCTGGAATGTAAAATCCATCAAGCTAAATGCCATGATCTAACACCATGCAAGCCTATAAGGTAAAATCCATCAAGCTAAGTGACATGAGACCAAGCATGAAGCCCAACAACATATTCATGGGTGAACTTTGCTTCATCCTCGAAGAGTTAGAATGAAATAGGCTTCATGCAAAAGTGGATTAGTAGAAAAGTGGAAGTGGTGTTATGTGTACAAGTCCTACTCTTGTTGTATCAATAGGAAAGATGAGTCCACTTCCCAACTACTACAATAGTTGTCATGAGCACATTGTTTCCATGATGGGAGAAGCCATCACTACACTTTCCTTGTTGTCTAGTGGTGTATGCACCTGCACCATGGCTTGAAGGGTGAAGGGTTTCTGCTTCACTTGAGGGCTCAAGCAATTGCAATGCACTAGGATGAATCATGCATGGCACAAAAATGATAAATTTTATAAAAAATTTGTAGAAGTTAAGCTAAAGAGAATGGATTTTTGATTATGTGAATCAAAAACCAAAATTATTCATTAGATTTAAATCTCTTGAGATAGTGCATTAATTTGCAAGAATGCATGTATTCATGAGACCTAATTGTAACAAAGTTTATAAAAGAAGATATACACTTTGAAGGAGTTTTATGCTTGCTTTTGTTCATCTTGAAATACTTGTCTAAGAACAAAATATGTAAAGATAGAATTGTAGTGAACCATATAATTAAGAAAAATAAAAAAATGGGGACTTATGAGTAATGTACTAGGCTGCTAAGGAGATCTTGAGTAGTTGGTAGGAGATGATCGCATCAATCCACTCAGAAATCTAGTTGATATGGTCACCTGAGATGTTCACTACAATGGACATGGCCATGAACAAATAAATACTATTGGGGAATTCCGTGATGAGGAGCCTTGTTGGTTGACTTATATACAACACCAAAACATTATTAGACACAACCGATAAGCGAACAACAAAACCAAATGGTAATCTAAGAATCTGTTAATTAAGAAACTATTCCAATTTTCAAAATCAATGAAACTCCATATTAATCTTCATCTTCCGCTGTAATAATATTTGAATGTGGGGGTGGGTTCCTTATTCAAAAGAAAACACAACTTTCATTAGCACATGGGCCCTATCTTCGGCAAAGTAGTTCATTTGGAACCTCATCGTTGAAGAAATTAAAGGACTATATAAAGTACATTTAGTTGGAAAGCATGTAGATGGTGCTAGGAATTGAACTAGAAAACATGTTGTGGGCAATGTCCAACTACTTGAAGCTCACCATTTTCCTAATGTTGTTGGGTAAAGACACAATGACCTTATTGGAGCTCACAATGAAATAAAGCTCAACTTCCCAATTTTAGGAGGAAAGAAAAGTAAGCGATTGTTTTTTAGCATGATGATCTCATTTAGAGTCCTAACCATTTTTTCAACATTGCAAGGAAGACATTCCATCAAATTATTGTTGGAAAATATGGTGACAAGAACATGACAATTCCCTAAAATAGTGGTATCTCAAAATGAACTTTGTTATTGTTGAAAAATATCGCATCCAAATCCTTGTCAAAGAGTTGGGAAAGAACCCCTCCTTCAAACTCATTGAACCTGATGCCAGAAGACTTCGACGAGGGTATTGATAGGACCCCCTTCATAAATGCTCCAACAAATCTACTTTTTTCTATTATCAATTTCGAAGAACATCCTTGGCTTATTGAATTTGTGAGGAAAAATACCATAGAACATATTAGTGATGATATGAAACAATTCCAAGTCTATAAGAAGCTCAAGCTACTCAAGAAGTTTAAAATATAGCCTTCAATAGGTACCTAGATTGTGTGATGCATTATATATTGACATGATTAAAAAACGCTTCAAATTTCTCCTTGATATCAATTTCTATATAAAAAATCAATAACCCTAGTTCATGAACATCACCATAAGCCTTTGAAGCATTAAATACATATGCATTGAAAAATATCAAAACCTCCTTTCCTTTAGTGTTCATTAAATTTTATCTCTAATTTAAGATTCAAATATTACTACCATTATAAAGTTTACAATGAGAAATCCTTGCAATGACTTGAAATTTCATCCTCCATTCACATCCTCTAGGATGTTGTGATCCACTACACCAATTCAAAGTCAAGGAGCCAAATATCTTTGTTTTCTTTTTGTGGAAGATGTTTGTATTCATAATATACATGGGAATTAGACATGGAAAAATAGGCCATTGCATGGATACATGCAAATTGAGTATAAGAGTACTACTCATATTTAATATGCAATATACATAAATAAGTCCTCCATATATAACAATGGAGGAGGCCTAGAGTTAGCTAAATATGGCTATGACAATTGGGAAAATAAGAACCTAGGTGAGCTAGCAACTCACAACAGTTGTCTCATTGGAAAAGGGAGCATTGGAAAATACCAACACGAAGGAAACATAGGAATTAAACATAAAGAAAGATTGGGTCTGGGAAAAAAGGCCTGATAAGATACTTAAGTACAAACTGACATAAATGAAGAAATGGAGAAAAGGAGAAAAACCCATAGGGAAAAAATTATCTTCAAAATATAGAAAGATGGAAGTGCTTAGATAAACGTGCAAGATGAAACCAAATGGAAAGAATAGAAGCCTGCTCCAATAGCGAAGAACCAAAAAATTTGAAGAAGAGAGCTAAGAAACCTTAGTGAACTTGGTTGATCTTTGAAGTAGAAGATGTTGTAGAGGCACAAGAAAGGAAAACACTAACAACGACCTCATAAATGCTTGAAAAAAATAAGCTTTAGTAATGAAGTATAACAAAGGCTTCAATTAAAGGAAACCACCATCAACATTCAAACAAACAAGGTGGCTTGTACACATTGAAAGTTCCAAATAAGAAGTATTAAAAACTTATCTTGGAGGAACGAAAATTATATAGCACAACTCCCCCCTTTAATTTTTTCTAATTGTAGAAGTGGATCAAAAGATGGTACAACAATACTTTTGAAGATGTTTGAATATTGTCACCATAAACACTAATCAAACATAAGAAATAAAAGAGTATCAAGGAAACCGACAACAAGATAACAAGACAACATAGTGTAGTTATTCACTTGACTAGACAACAAAGAAGAAATAATAGGTATTCTCTCTTGTTATGAAACTTCCCCCTTTGAAAGACAATTGAGGGAGAAACAACAATTAGTAGAAAAAAAATGGAATTTTGTTGTTAGTATAGGTGAACGTAGAGAGGAGAGAAGGCCCTAATTCTTACGGCGAGCGTAGCGGACAAACCGTCCGTTGGAATCGAGATCCGTCAGTTGCAGGTAAGAGGCCTAACCTTACTCTTTCATTTTGATGGATTGAAAGTTTAGATTAGGGCCCAGAATCTCAGGAACAGCCCCCTTTGCATATTTTCGGCCGGGTCGCACTTTTTGGGCCAAAATCTGTGACTTGGGACGCAGGTTTTGAGCCAAAATGTGCGACCTGTCCTAGGATTGGGAAAAAAAGTGCGACCTGGAAGATGAGGGGGTTTTAGTGCTGTTTGATGGCTGAGAGTTGGGTTTTTTGTGTTTGGTTACAGTATTCCCTATCTGTATACTGACAAAGATGATGTTTTTGTGCAGATATGGTAGATATACAGGTTAACTGGAGAGAGAGAGACCTGGGTACATTACGGGCAGAGATCCAGGCAGATCAGGGTGTCCATCGTGTGTTGGCCAGGTTTGGGGTTCTAAATTTTTTGGAGAACCCTTTGATGAGAGCTGGAGAGCCCCTGTTGGCCTGGATTATTAGTTATTTGGATCCAGAGCATGAGGTATTTGTAGTGCAGGGGCACAGGATCGAACTGACAGTTCAGGATGTGTATTTTCTGACAGGTCTCCCGCCACTTGGGATGGTGGGAAATACGCAGCCAGTGTTACCGCGGGGGCGGATCATCATGGAGTTTGTGGAGCGGCATTGTCGACCGGGTCTCCAAGTCAAAGGGACATGGATACCGATCGGAGACCTAGAGAGACTGGAGACCCGGGCAGTGGCCGCAGCGGTGATGCGGATCCTGGGCAACCAGGCGTTCCATCACATCACTGGGGGGCAGATGATGATCGTAGAGAGTGTGTTGAGTGGGACCTAGTATGGGTGGGCCAAAATTATGTTGGTGTCGTTAAAACGTCAGTTTTCGCTTTGCAAGCGGCAAGTGAACCACGATTGTTCGTATGGGACTTTATTGTGTTCCTTCCTTTTTGAGAAGATCCTGACCTTACGACCTTGTATACAGCTCCTAGATGGGGGCCCTAGAGAGCCCAGGATGCGCTGGTGGGGGCGACTACTGTGCAGAGGAGGAGGAGGGGCGGTCGGACGAGTGTTTCGACCTGAGTTCTTTGCCCATTGGGATCAGATGCCGTTATACATAGACGACTATCCTTATAGTGGGATGAGTTATTGTGGGGATCCGGACCTACCACTTCCGCCTGGTCGAGTATGGGGACCCGATGGTAAGTGATAAGTAACTATTCTTGTTTGGGCATGTTAAAGTTAGTGAATAGTAGATAGGTTACTGATTCATGTATTTTTGGTATGCAGATATAGCTCCGGTAAAACCGGCCGGATATATGGGGCGACCGGCAGCATCTGGAGGTGCAGGTCCGAGTGGGTCAAGAGCAGCGCATAATGAGGATGCGGCCGCGCTTCTGGAGGACATCCGCCGTAGATGCGAGAGGTTGCTGACCAGAGTGTCAGAGCGTGGGTGGCAAGACTTAGACGACCAGTACATAGAGCCATGTATTAGCCTACCCTCGGAATGGCGAGGTGTCATGCGGCGCATGGCGATGGCCGGTCAGGAGATACGGGATCTATGAGCTGCAGGAGCAGAGCCATTGGCTCGGGATTTGCCAGATAGTGATTAGGTGTGGGGCATGTGGTGCCCCCTAGTGTGTATGTAGGGGCAGGGGGTGCCCCCAGTTTTGAGTTTTTGTTGTAACATGCGATGGGCATGTCATATGTATCAGAGTAGATGGACTCTAAACACATGTTTTGCTACACATATTATGGATATGCATCTTGTTTAATGATTATGAATGTTATTGTCTTGTATAAAATGCGTGTGATAAATGCCAATCTAGAACATGGTTGGCAATGCTATCTACATAGTGATTTTGTTCTCGAGGTACATGGTTGAAGGTTATGGTTTCAAATTCACGTATCAAGAGTTTCACTCGTAGATATCGTCTAAACAGCATAGGATTATGCACACGATAGACACCATTTAGTTGCATGACAAGAAGTAGGGAATCTAAACGAACATGCAGATGGAGGATGCGATGAGAGATGGCATCGACTAAGAGGCCACGCACTGCATCATATTCGGCCTGATTATTGGTGGCAGGACCAATGCATACCCCGTTGGAGAGAACAAGGGCATGCAAGGGGGTGAAAATGGCCCAACTTGCCGAGGCTAGATTTCGGGAGTAACGACTTGCACCATCGGCGTAACCGATATAGGGTGAGGATGGGAGGTCCTGCGAAGTAGTGTTACAAGACAACAAATGGGGGGAGGAGGGACAATGACGGCAGCGTGTGTGTACAGAAGACATCGAGTGACAAGTGTGGGAGGGAGTGCAATGAACAGGATGGCTATGACTCATACACAAGCTAGAGGGTGGTATATGAGGGCTATAGGAGGTATGGCGGGGACTCGGGCTGCAGAGGTCAATAGAGATACGGGTGGAGTTAACTCGTGTATGAACATAAAAGAGGGGGTCAAAGGTGGAAAAGACACCACATGACGCGGCAAAGGTACCTAAATCATCCGTGGGGGAAGAAAGGCTCGCATACGGATCATCACGGAGAATGACAGAAGAATAGGGAAACAAAGGGTTAAAAGATGGGGAGGCCAAGGTGGTCGCTGAAGGGGGGTCAAGCGAAACAACAGGGGAGGATTCAAGGGGAATGTGCTCCATGGGTCGCACAGAGGATGAGAGGTAAAGAATGGTCGTAGTAGACTCCGTCATCTGAACATCAGGGGGGGGAATGTCGATGGGAGCGGGGGGATCCTCCAGCTAGCCCGAAGCATACTGCGCAAGTATGGGAGAGGCGGATTGATTTTGTTCAACCTCATACTCTCGGACTACTTCTAAAGAGGCGCGGTAATGCGTCAGGTGAGGACAATGGTGGGAGTAATGGCCATGGACACCGCACAAAGCACAGGGTTTGCTAGTGCGAATAGTTTTTGGGTTCTTGGTTACGGACGAGGACGGAAGAGAAGGGTCGGAGACCGTAGACTCAGGGAACACGACTTTAACCATGGGTTGAATGCGGGGCAACTCAGGACAAGTATGGGTGGCGTGACCGACGACATCACATAAGGCACAAGGCTTTGCGGGTGGAGGAGGAGCAGGGTCAGTCGGGGTGGCCTTGTCTTTGGATGCCCCCTTGCGGGCTTTGCCTTTCTTTCCTGGAGTTGTCACCATAGGGGTAGGGTCCTGGGGAGGTGCAGGGGGCATGGTAGCGACGGAGGAAGCGAGGGGGGTTGGTTGAACCGGTGTCAAAGAAAGATAGGGTTTGGGGTGACCAGGAGGGGTAGCGGCTGGAGGGTCAAGGTACCAGACGGGTATACCCAGGGTCAGGTTAGGGAGAGAGAGGGTGGCCATGACGGGGACCGAATAGACTCCGGGAGGGGGAGCCAGGAACGGTATCTGACCAGCGGGATAATGACCAGGAGGGACGGCTCCGAGATGGTTAAGGCCTGGGGGAACCGATCCAGGGGGATAAAGGGTTTCAGGGATACCAGCTGTAGGAGAAGGGCCAGAAGGAGGAGGTCCGGCTGGCGGAGATGAAGGGCTAGGAGCGGGTTGCGGTGGGCGAGGTTGAGGCTGAGGTTGCTGACTAGTCGAGGCGGGTCGCTTAAGGGTAGCCCGAGACGATTACATCATGCAAACATTCGATAAGATGGGATCAGAGATAGGAGGAGGAGGGAGACTAGGAAAAGTTTCAAGCAAAGAGGAGTCTTTATAGACGCCGGGAGAGACACTGGTCAAGGAATCAACAGTTTGCTTATTGGCTACAGAAGAGATGGTCGTCTCAGGGGAGGTCTGAGACTTTGGCTCATGATAAGTCAACTGGTCGATGGTGACTATCTTTCCATTGTGAGGAAAAGACATCTTGCGAAAAACCGCGGATGGGACAGCAGACATGGCATAGGTGTATCTTCGCCCCAATAGAATGTTGTAGTCTAGAGGGGCGTCGATGACTTCGACGTCAACGCAAACAGTCTTACCGGCAAGGGTGATAGGAAAATTACGAAAAAGGCCAATGGGCTGGGAGGCGTGGCCGTCCCACGCTCGAAGATTGATCGTGGAAGGGGCCAGGTTAGGAGATCCTAGTTGCTTCCAAACCGAAGCGGACATCACACAGGTGGATGCCCCATCATCAATTATACACCGAGAAACGTTGGCATTCCGGATTTTGACTGGGATTTGGAAGGCGACAGAAGCAGGAAGAGGAGGATGTTCTGATGGATGGTCGTTGAAAACAATCATTTGGTCATCAGCAGGATCTATAGGGCCCACAAAAGATAGCAGAGCCTTCTTTTGGGAAGGGCATGACTGGAGGAGTTCCAATGTGGAAATGGCAGCAGGAGATTGTGCCAAATCATCTACTATGCTATACGAGTGAGCAGCTCGACCAGAAGCAACATTTCGACGTAATGGTCCCTTAGGAATCTTGGTATGAACCTCAACTTTGGGTTGAGGGATATGTAAGGGGCCATTGGAGGTCGAAAGAGGCTCTGTAGAACCGGAAGAAGGGGACTCGGGGGCAGACTGAGCGGGAGGCTTGGGGTACTGGCGAGACCGAGTTTGAAGGTGAAGGTCGACGGTTGGGGATGGATCAGAGTTCATCATGAGGATCTGGTAATCGGAGGAACCAGAAGGGGAAGGTTGAGTGGTGACCTGTCCGTCAGGTGGTTGGGCAGCCACGAATCCTTGCTGAGGGAAAGGATCAGTAAACACAGCTGGTTGAGTAGTGGCCACATTAGGGGGAGCATGAGGGGAGGCATGTTGTCCTCGCAATGTGGCTCGAGACTCCCACATCTGCCGCATCTGTGGTAAGAGGGGACAATCGTGGGTGTAATGACCATAAACACCGCAACACGAACAAGGCTTATTTGTGCGAAGAGGCCTGTCCGGCTTGGGCTGAGTGCCCTGTTGCTGGTTAGCAGTGTTAGGGTCGATACCTTGAGGATTGGGTCCACGAGTACCAGGGGTAGATTGGTTTGGATTGCCTCTCCGCCTTCTTTGAGAAGAAGGAGGATTAGTCGCGCCCTTCTGTGCAAATACTTGCCCTGGAGGGGGCTGTAGGTGCTGTTGCGGGGTTGGAGGAGGCAAGGGAGTTGGAAGCGCATATGCTGGAGGAGCTGGTGCACTAGGCTGCGGGTAAGGGTAATGGTTAGGTTGGGAAAAATTGAGGTAAGCAGGAGGTTGGGCAAAAGGATGAGGCATGCCGTATCCTAGATACATGCTACCTGGAGGGGGAAAAGTGCTAGAGGTGCTGGCCCCTCCCTGAGGGAGACCATAGCCCATAGGAAGTTGAGCATACGGATGAGAAAGGGCTCCAACAATACCGTCGGTGGAATGAGATGCCCCCGGGGCGTTAGCGCCTCCGGTCCTGGGGAGGTCAGGAAGGACGGTATAAACATAACCAGACTGAGCATAGATCAGGTCATATTTCAAGGCTATTTGGAGGGCGGCTTCTTCGGTTTGAGGAAAATGGGAGGCGACATCTTTGCCGATAGGAGCTAAGAGGGTGCGAAGGAACCAGTCCATGTAAACCCGATCTTCAAAGGGGGGGGCTCTACATAATCTTCGTCTTCTTCACCATTCCTGGACATGGGTAGAAAGGCGGGTCGAAGAGGTTTGCTTGAAGGAAGTCAAGAGCTCCGTACCAGTATCGTATCGGAGAGGGAGCTGGAAATAAGATAAAAAGGCTTGGGCAATGGTCACAAAGGTGGTATGGGAAGAGGTGGCTTGGTCAACATACCATTTAGAAGCTTCGCTGGTAAGCGTGCATTGGAACAACCGAAGACGGATGGAATCGTCGGTAATGGAATTGGAGGAACACCACATGTGGAAAGATCGGACATGGTTGGTTGGATCTTCTCCAGCAAGGCCTTCGAACTTAGGGATGTCGGAGGGGAGCTTAGTTGGCATAGCAGGCCAACCAACATCGTGGCAGATAGGGTCATTGATCAACTGATTGAAATCGGGGAGGCTGAGGCCTGCGATGTACGGCAGCAAGGGTGCGGCCGAGGTAGTTCCTGTGGCGGTTCCGCTAGTAGTAGTTCCGGCATTAGGGCCAGGATTACAGCTAGCATTACGCCCTGGACCAGACATAGTGAAGGTGACAGGGGGAGAACCAGAAGTAAAAGGAGAACCCAATGAATCAAAAGAGAATTCGGAGTGTGGACTCGGAGGGGGACTGGCTCGACGACGACGGGACGGAGCAGGTCGACTGACCGGAAACTGAGGGTGAAGGCCAAGAAGTATCCGGGAGGTGCGCCTTGGGGGCGCAATGGTGACAACACAAACACGGCACAAGGGGAAGAAGAATGACCACAAGGGCAAAGAGGTGCAGAATCAAGTGATTACAATGTCGAAACAAGGGCAGATAGGCGCAGTGTCAATTGATTTTAAAGTCTTTGACTGGCGGTGTAAACCAGGCTCTTCTTCGCTTAGGGTGAGTGTGTGGCGTGCGTTAATTTTAATTTTTAAACCCTTTTCGTTTTGAGAGCAAGAGAAAAAGTGTGCTGCGTAACTGAAAATAATGTTGCAAAAACAGTATATAATGCTGAAATGACAGAAAATTAACAGCTACTATTGCATTGATTCAACCTAAAAAGGTGGGTCACTCAAAACTAATCTAACAGAGGGAAAAAATCTAGTCAAAACACACTAAAAAGAGGCCAATAGATCTAGGGTCGAAAGGGACAGGGATCTAAAGGGAAAAGCTGCTGAAAAGAGGTGCAGATCACAGCCAAGAGGCAGAGGCAAGGTGGCTAGAAAAAAGGAGGAAATCAGCAAAAAGCAGAAGGGGCAAGGAGGAGGCCCTAAAAGTAGATCCAAGTAAATCTTCAGGAGGTGATTTGAAAGGGAGAAGAGCTGATTAGAAGAGGTCTGAAAAGGAGGTATCAGATCTGGAAAAAGGGGGGCTGAAACTCTGAAAAAACAGACCGGAAACAGATAAAAACTCTTCCACCAAAAGTGGAGGGTACTGAAGCCCTAGGGTGATATGTTACCACTTAGATGAGCAAAAGAGATCAGAAACAGGTCGAAACGGGCTGAGACAGAGGCTGGAAAACCCTGACCGAAGCTTCAGAAAAACCCAAAAAAATTGCAGAAAAACAACAGAAAAAAGTACAGGTCGCAGGTTTTGACCTGTTTTCCTGTTCAGGTCACAGAAAAAGGGCTGAAAAGTGCGACCTGGAGTCCAAGTCGCAGTTTTTGGGCTGAAAAGTGTGACCCCCAGCTCCGGTTGTCTCGGCGGCAGATTTGCGAAAAAGTTGCCGTCTCAGTTGCGGCTGATGTCTGTCACCTGCGCAATAGGGCCAAAAACACGCGGAAGTTAGAAATTTTAATGTTTTAGGGTTTTATAGGTGAAAAATAACATGAAAATAGAAAAAAAACAAAAAGCTGAAAAGAAACCCTAGGGACTGAAGTAGCTGGATATGCAGGAATATGAAAAACGACAGCGGTTGTAATTGAAAACCCGTGTGGAGTCGCCAATTGTTAGTATGAATCCTTTGTCGAAGTGTATGAAAAAAGACCACTTTAGCTACGCATAACTAATAGCCCTAACATCAAATATGGCTGCCAATATTTCGTATATGCATGAAGTTGATCAAGACAAGAGCCGCAAAAAACCAGATCTATGCATAGCAAGACATTAAGCAGTAAAAATAAGGGTTTGCTCCATATATCCAATACACAAGACAAGAACAATTTTTGAAAGAATTTTTGTACATGTGCACCCGGGAGGAACAAGAAGATGTTTCCAATTCTCCTCAATGGGATGGGTTCTTGAAGTCCTCAAAAGACTTCGTATCTAGAATCTCTCTTGTTGGTGTAGAAAACCTGCATAAAGATAGAATCCCGAAAGGGAGTCAACACAACAAATAATGGAATGTGACCAAGTGTATAGATCCAGAAAGTGACATGGAATATATAAACAAAAGGTGAAGAATGGTGGGAAAAACCCTCCTATTTATAACAAAATATTGGGTCATTCTAGATCTTGGTGCATGATTAAAATAATGTTAACCAAATCTAGATCCACCTTTTATGGAATATTTTATTATATTTGTTGGAGGGAAAAAGTATTTGACTTGGGTCAATCCCTTTATTTGTCAATAATAAATAAATAAATGATTTATTTATCTTTTTAAGGAAGTGGTTGAAGGATAATCAAATAAATAATGATTTATTTAATTATTTGTGGATTATTTGGTCATATTTAACAAGGAATAATATCTAAATAAGATTTAAATAATTATTCCTAGAAAATAATAAGATAAATAAAGGTTTATCTAATTAATTTCTTTTTTTTGGGTTAAACATGACTAGGAATAATAATTAAATTATGGTTTAATTAATTATTCCATGAGGAAAGTCAAACAAATATAGGTTTGTTTAATATTTCCTTTTGGGGTTTCCTGTTTAGACCATAAACAACCTAATAAATGTGGTTTATTAAGATATTTTACATAGTGAGAGAAATTTTACTTAGGGTAAAATTGGTCTTACATGGTGTACTTGGGTCCATCTAATGATAGTAGGTTAGATGACCAAAAAATGGTGTAACAGTTGTATGACTACATAAGTGATTATACATCGTGATATGAAGCATATAAACACTTATTCAAATAATTTCATGATCATCCTTCAGCCCAACTACATTCAATATGGATATTTGGTATTGGTCCACAGTTCAACCTTTCACATCATTTCTGTAACGATTTGAATGCATAGTTACCGATTTCTTTACTTTTGGGTGAAATCCCATGATTTGTATGAGGGTGTTGATGTGGATCATATTTATGCTCTAAAAACTGAAATCCTGGTGCAACAACATTTTCATCTACAATGACATTATCAACCATCTCATCAACCTGTGCAACATAATCAGTAAGGGGTTTCTCTTCTGGAAACTCAGTTTAACTTCCACCTATACTAACTGTCACCTCAATGGATTCATTATGGTTGGGAGTGGGCACTGATTCTACATCAAAAACATCTAAGACTTTCTATAGATGTATGGACTTAAGGGGAAATAGGAGTTTCAATGCCTTAACATTATTTTGAAGTCCTCCTTTGGTATACTAGCCCATTTTTCTTAAATGTTGAGACCTAATATCGATAACACATTTTTCAAAGCTAGGTGTAATAAAATCATGTGATGAAAAATTAATATTATCATTAATACTTCAATAAATATCATCAAATATGGAATAAGAAATAAGTGATTTTGGAATCTCAAGAACAACCATCTCCTTCTTTGCATTCTATAGGAAACCGACTTCCAGTTTTAGGTTCTATTTGCACTCCTAAAAGCCCTGAATAATCTATTTCTTCTTAGTAGATTGTAGTAATAATGAATCATAACATTCTTTAAATTCCATGTGTATTTTGTTATTTTATTAGAGAGAGGAAAAATTTCATGAAGTGTTTCCATTTAGGCTTCAAAGAAGGAAAGCTCAGTACGTGACCAAGCATTAGTGTCCTTCAACCTACAATTTTCCTCCTTCAAGCCATCATTTTTTGAATGACATAGATTCTTAACTTCCTCCTCCAAATCATCTACAAGGTAAACCTTAATATTAAATTTATCAATTATACAATATTTTGGAAAACAATTCCCATTTGTGTCCCCAAACTATCGACCTTGCTAATTTTCTCAACCATAGTAGTTTGGAACTCATTCTTGCATTTTGCATGCTTTACAGAAATAACCAACTAACTGCAAGTGAAGAAGCTTATACAAAGTTGATCAAATTCATTATTCTCATGGAATTCTTTCAATATTTTATCTAGTTTGATAAATTTATTCAAAGCACAATAAGTTTGGAAATAAAGTTAAAGAGGAGTAGTCACCATTCGACTGAAACCAAGTTAATTATGTGCTAACTAAAATGTGGAAGGGAATTGAACACTTTTCCCATCATTAAAAACAAATGTGAAAATGTTAATAATGGTCCTGAATTCACATCGCTACAACTCATGTGGATAATACAAGATTCATTGGAATGATAGATGGTCTATTTCTTCCCTTTTAGAAATTATATTCCTACAATCACATTGAAGTGAACTTGTAATGCACATACATGGAAGATACTATCAAAATATATGGTCTCGATTCAACATAGGATTTACATACACAATAACATGTTCTATACCCAACTAAGATGACTTTTACACACTTTCAATTGTGGCTAATCGATACGTCAAGTGATAATAGTTGATGTAGGATCATCTCTTCAAATACAAGATCTAGAAGGCCTTATTGTGACATCCCCTTTGGGTTAACTCCCCATGTAAACATTGCTAATAATTCCTTGTAATTATATAACCATAAAATTAAAAGGCTGAGAGAAAGGGACATGGATTCTAGAGCTTGGGGAAGGGATATTTTTTGAGGAATTGGTTATTTTTAAATATCATTTAAGCTTAGCTAAATGGATTTAATGGGATTAATGTGTAATAAATTGAACAAAAAATATAAGACATTACCATGTGTATTTTAGGATTAATCGCAAGTAAGAAAGGACAAGAAACTAAAGGAAAGGATGGGTTGCATTGTCTAAGAATAATGGCTTGCATGGATCCTCTGGAATATGGATGGTTATACTGCCAAAGTCTGTATGAAGGATGAGGGTTATTCATTTGCAATTAAGGATTTACTCAATCATCATAGGGAATAGGAAAAGATGAATTTCAAGAGGCTCCAGGTGATAAATATCATTTGTTTAGAGGGAATATAAGGATATCAAGGCTGAGAGAATTCAGGGTGAGCAGAAGTCCTGATGATACAACAACTAAGAAACCCATGAGGCTTTCTAGCTGATAATAAAAAAGAATAAATTTGATTATATCCCAATTGAGAAATCCATAAAGCTTTCTAGCTGATAATCATAAATTAAACTCAAGTGACATTCCAATTGAGAAACCCATGAGGCTTGCTGTCTGATAACAATATATCAAGCTCAGATGACAATCCATTCGAAAAACCCATGAGGCTTGCTCGCTACTAATCATTGAGAAGTTGTTGTGCCTTACAAGGATTATAAATGGACTGTAGACTGTTTTGGTTGAAAACTTCTAGGAAGTGGAGGCAACCAAGACTATTGGGTTGATAACACTTGACAGTGGTTCCACGAGGTTGTGATGAGAACACTGGTGGGAGTTCCACTGAAAAGCTACTAGAGAGTGCACTCTTATTCCTTCAATGGTAACACAACTTATAAAACCTCCTAATCATTAACTATATCACTCTGTCTCCATATTTGAATTGAGACTCTGAGTGTATAAATCCCCATAGATGTTGGGATGTTGTATTATAAGTCCCTCTGTATAAAAGGAAGTGTTCCATACCTTATGTGAAATTTTTGCATAACTGGTCGGTGAACTAAGTATAACCTTGAGACACCCTATTTTAGCTGATGATATTGGTTTATTTCCTAAGTGGATAATGATTGTGTGTGAGTGAATTGGTTCACTGTCTCTATTTGATTAATTTAATTACCGGCAGGTGAAGGTGGTGTAGCCTTGAAAAACCTTGTTTCGGTTGATATTTTCGGCTTGTTTCTCTGAAATAATTACTCCTAAAGCTCTGGAATCTGGCTAGGGGGTGACAACTGCAAGAAATATTTGGCTACAACTTGCATAACAATTGGTGGAGACTCAAAGTCCTAATCTCAGTTGCCAGTAATTTGAAGTTAATAAGATAAGTTGCTTACTTGTATAATTGATGCATTGAATAGATGAAAATTTTTGATGTGTGATGCATTCATGTTTTAACACTATTAATATATGAATATGTTATTCTTGTCTTTCTATGGTTAGATGTTTTATATATATGTGTAATTCTCATGAGTATAAGGGGTTGAGAGGCATTTGTTTTATGCGAATACATTAGAGAAGTGTAGAGATGTTTGTATGGATCTATGTGACTGTGAAGTGTGATCAACCAAGTTGTTACAATGTGTGCATGAATCTACAGTTAATCTAGTTTATGATAAGGCCATATGGATGATGGTCTAAGAGGGTGGTTGTTGCAATGTCGAATTTTTAGTGGAAGGAATATAGAGCACAAGTCGATGGTGAGGAATTAAGTGTAGATTCAACCTGGGTCGAGTGAAGGGTATTCAAATTCTATGGCTGGTTGAGGCTCAATTTTAGTTGACAAGTCATGTCGTGTTCATAATTAGAAAGGTACCATACTTTCATGTCAACACACAATAGCTAGTGTGGGGTCCATTGTGGGCGGACCCAAATTGTTGGTATGCTAGTCATTTGAGGTCATATAATGATGAGGTTGTGGCTTGGTCATTACTTATGCATATAATTTTGTTAGCATAGGAAAGAGGTCCTAAAGAGCATGGAACACATTCATCGTGCTCAACTGGATGAAGGATTTGACTAGTCTTGTGTAGTCGAGTGAGTCAACTAGTTTGGGGTCCTTTCAACTAATCTCGTTAGTCAAGGTAAGTTTGCCAGTAGGGTTCTTTCAATTGATATTATTAGTCAAGGTAAGTCAAATCGTTTGGGTCATTTGACTAGTATTATCTAGTTGGAATAATTTGATTGGTTTGAGTTGTTTCAACTGAGCTTGTCTAGTCGATGTAAGTCGACTAATTTAGGCATAATGAACCATAAAAAGGAATGCATATTGTGACTGGATTGAAAATTCGAGTTGATTTCCATATAATTTTGAGAATTACATTTAGATTCATGCCCTCTGTATGTTTTTATTGGGTACATGATAGTTGAGTCTTTCTATTTTCCGAGTGAAATATAAAAGTAAAGCCCACTTATGAGCATTGACAGGTTTAATTGATTTTCTTGGGCACATCAATTAAGGCTTCCATGGATATGGTGCAATGGAAGAGGTCTGCACATAGATAAGTCACACACAATTGAGGTTTGTATGAAAATGCTAGAGTAAATTTCAAAATTTATAAGTGTCGAGTGCATATAAGGCAAGTCAGTTATGCCAACAGGACCTCAGGTCGGGGACCGACAAGTTGACCAAAGAAGTTACTTCGATTCGATGGATGATTCATTCTAGGTGGTATAATCGGGCCAGTAAGCTATAATTGTTAGTTGGGTTTGGTGGATGAATTGGCCTGAGCGGTATGGTTGGGCCAGTAGTGGGAGTTGCGAGGTGTATTTTGAACAAGCAGACTGACCATCGACTATGAAGTAGGAACATGCTTGTTTCACATAGACTTTTCCTCGGTGGTAGAATAACTAGATAGGAAAAACATAAGATGACACATGGGTGCCACGTGGGACCAATTATGATGTGGCAAGATTTTATTAGCCAAAATTTAACTAGCCATATCTCTTGATCTATAAGTTGGATTGAGGTAAATTTTATATCGCTGGAAAGGTTTAAAAAAAATGAAAACAACGATGGTATTGGATGAATGTTTTGAAGAAGTTGTAAAATTGAGAAATTTTATGACCCCATTTCCATCACTGAACCTTGGAGGTTAGGTCCTCATAGTAACAACCTCCTTCTACCTTTATTATGGGCTGCAGATAGGAGGGGTATATTACAGAGATGTATCAAAGCTTACAGGTTCAACACTTGGACTAGATGGGATCTATCACAGAATAAATGAATAAAAAGGTGCAACCTTATACCTTTTGGGATAAAATGGTTCCCTGCTACATAATTAACAGAGCAAAGGTTCAAGTGACTAGGCCTTTGGAGAATAGTTGCAGCTTTGAAAGATTGTGATAGGTGTTAAAAGCCTAATTGTTATGTGGATAGATTATATGTGTTGGTTAATGTGTTTTCATATTGATGTAAGCGTGCAGTGTAGCACTAATGATTTCATAACTATGAGGATTGACGTGTTGGATGGGTTATAACTAATCCTTTAATATTTCAAATGCATTAATCTCTAACCTTGGTGTAGAGGCTGAATTTAATTGTTGTTGTTGGATCACCAAAGAGACTGAAATCTTAAACTTTATGAAGGCATGGTTACAAATGAACTGATATTATACATTTGCATGTAAAAATATGATTTTTAAAATTACGTTGAGATGTAAAACAAATATATATATATATGTCCTAGATTTTGAGACATGTGAATAATGAATAAACAGAGACATATGGGAAACTATACGAAAATGTGTGTAGTGCATAAATAGAATGAGTACAATATGAAAAGAGTCGCATATAAGAGCTCTCAAACACTTGAGACAACAAGGTATAATTCTAGAAGAGAGGAAAGAGGAGGGGGGAATGACCTCAAACTCTCTAATAAGCATTGAAGGAATTACTCCTAGGAGAAGTTGGAGGGCTTTAAAAGGATGCTATGAAATCGTGAAGAAGACTCAAACTGAGCTTTTATTCATGGAGTATTAAAAACACATGAAATCATGGGGATTAAATTATTTAGATATATAAACTTTTTGTTGTTGTTTTATTTATATTTAATTTTCCATTTTGATTGTCGACTTGTGCATGGCCATGCTATTGTTTTGTGATTTTATAATTGTTGTCAAGAATTTCCTTCTTTTATTGTTTCCCTCCTTTTCTTTGATTTCCCCTTTTTGTTTTCATGCTTTGGGAGATTTTGGAAAATTCATTGGGTGTTCCATGAAAGCCATGAAGCTATGGAAGAGGATGGAGGGAGGCCAACTAAATTGCAACCGAGATCATGAGTAAACAATGAGGAAGGTTGGAGAGGGGAAGATGGGCCAGAAAAGACCATCACTGGAACACCTTGGAGCATTTCTCTTGAATATCGAAACAAGTGTAAATAAGAAAATATAAACGATTGAAAATTGACTATGAAAATAGTGTTGACATATAACAATAGCCAAAGGTGTTAGAGTAAACAACAAGGTGTAGAAGGTAAAGGGATGAATTTGGTAAAATAATTCCTTTGAACGACACATGCTTGCATAAAGGTAGGGAGCTCTCTAAAATATGATGTTAATTGACATATGTTAATATTATTCATGTCCATGACTAAGTGGATAACATTATGATAGAAAATTGGGATGGATTGGCCCGTGGGGATGATGGACAATGATATGGCAACAATGAAAATGGCACAAAGGAGGTTCTCTTGACCTTGACTCGAATTATATATGAAAATGTATGTTCATGATCATGTTGATGTATATGTTTAAATGCCATTTTTTCTAATAGGGTCTTGTCAGGAATAATTCTTGTGGAAGAATTATTGTATAAAAAATTTAATTCATGCAAATACAAATGGCCTGATGGGATGACATAATAAGTTGTCCAATGAGATTCCTAGTTGAAAGAGGAATCAATGAGGCAAGTGAAAGGCATGGATAATTGATAATTTTAATATCATAATAATATGGCTTTTATATGCCCACGTTGTATCATGCGGATGACAAGGAAATATTGATGGTTGTGGTAGTACATATATATTTTTTTAACATGAATGGGTAGGTTTTCTTTATGAAGCTAGGTTGGGCCGTAGCCAAAACAACCCCTGTTACATAATTTTTTTTCAAAAAAACCCCGGTGTGATGAGTCCTGCTTTTATATAGATGGATCTTAAGGGATAGGAAACCATATAGGGGCTTCAAAATTGATTGAGAGTTCTCCTTGAGCTAAGAGGCAACCTGCATTTGCATTGGCGTCCGCTTCCTTGTTTAGATTTCATAGAATATGGTAGAAGGAGCTGGAGGTGTAATTTTGTAGAACTTTTCTAAGTCTCTGTAGGGTCTTATTGAGGGCCAGGTTGTTGAAGTGATCGCCAATGTTTATGGTCTTAATTAATATTTCCGAGTCTCCGAATACTTGAATGCCTTCTTCTCCTTGTTAATGCATGATCTGTAAAGCTTTGAAAAGTCATAAGATTTCTTCTTGATTGTTTGTACTCTACCCAAGGCCCCATATGAAGCTGACTTTACTTTGCCTTATACGGGAATAGATAACTCCCCCTGCTCTAGATGTCCCTGAGTTTCCCTTGGAAGCTCCATCAAAGAAGATTGTGGCTTTGTCCTAGTTCTTCCACCAATTTTTAAAATCGATCTCGGGGATCCGAATCTTCCAATCTGAATTGAAACAAGGTTGAGAGGGGATATTTTTTCTGAAGGCATTATTCAAAGGCGAACCGATCCAATTGATCACATCGGGGGAAATATTGTTGTCTATCTTGTGGGATTGATTCACCAAGGACTCAAAGAGCAGAGATTTCATTTTGGCTACCACCAATGTCAGCCATACTTCCGAGCAAACGAATTTTGGGATGACAAACAAGATTTTAATCCACAAAGATTTTTTGCTCAAATTGTGAGGAGATCGCCATTTCCAAGTGTTGAAAAGACTTTTTATCGTGACATGCGATGGGGTTTGAACTTCAAGGCCATGAAAAGCTTTCATATATACTTCTTGAGTAAATTTGAAGTCCAGAATAGGTGATCGATTGATTCCATTGTTGTGCAACAGAGTGAGCATCTATGTGGGAAAACGATGCCTCTTTTTGCCAATTTTTCTGCAGTCAGAATATGCTTTTGAATAAGAAGCCAACGAAAGAAATTGAATTTTAGAAGGCCAATAGGATCCCAGACCTGGTTCCACAGAGTTGGAGAGTGAAGAGGATATTGGGATTCAAAGGCAGAAAAACCTTGTGCAGCAGAATAAACACTAGTCTTTCCCCAACCCCATTTGTGATTTGAACTCTAGTGGACCAGAGCCAGCCCTGTGAGCACTGCTAGGAAGAATGTAAATTGAGGTTGCAACCAATTAGGAGGGCAAGGAATATTCCATTCAATCTAGTTCCTAGCAACATCCCAAGAAGAAATATCTTCCAGTTTGCTGAAGCCAAGGTTTTTGAGCCATTCACGCAATTCTGTGATTTCATGAGCTGAGCTGAATGGTTGGAGGTCCATAATTTTGTCTTCCCATAGATTGATATTTTTTCCATTGCCCAGGATTTTGTAGAGTTGATCTTTGAAAAAATCCCGGCCACGACTACGGAGATTCCAAAGGGTGGTTCCCTTACAAGCAACTCCTTCCTCCATATTATTCAAAGAGAGCCCATGCATGTCGTTTTTAATAAGGACTTGAATGATATAATTTCGATGGTTTGAGAATATTTTCCATAAAATATTCCCACCCGAGGCCATATTGGCTAGCCCGGGGTATCTAACTTGCAGGCCTCCATCTAATAAGGATATTTTCACAATTTCCCAACTCATCAAGTGGATTTTTTTCTAATTCCCCTTACCTCCTTTCCACAGGAAGTTTCTTAAAAACTTTGAGAGATGTTCAGTGATTGATTTAGGAGCCAATAAAAAGGTATACTGATATAATGGGAGGGAGGAAAGAATAGGTTTCACCAGGATAATATTCTCGGCTGTGGTAAGCCACTGACCTCCTGAAGCTTTCATTTTAGCCTTGATTTTACTGAGGATATCATCCCACTGGAGGGCCTTGTTGGTGCCTAGAGTCAAAGGCAGGCCAAGGTACTTGATTTTATCCCATCTAGCGAATCCCATAAAGCCAAGAACTTTGGCAATCCAATTCATGGTTTGTTTTTCAATCTCCCAGCCATACACTACACTTTTTCTCCTATTGACTACGGCTTTGGAAACTATGAAGAAGTTGTGAATAACCTCATTGAACACACTTTCAATATTTAGGGAAGCCCCTCCCAGGTGTAATGAATCATCAGAAGACAAGGCATGGTTGATTGGCTCAGTGCCTCTCACAACCCCAATGCCAAGAAGAGTACATTTTAACTTCTCTGCTGTCAGCTTCTGACTAAGGGAGTCAACCATCAAGATGTAAAAGAAGGGGGACAGAGGGAAACCTTTCCTGAATCTCCTCGAAGCTTTGAAGTAACCAGCTGGCCTGTCATTTACCAAGGGGGAAATCCATGGCTCTCCTATACAATATTTTATTAGCCTTATAAAATTAGAGCTAAAGCCAAAAGCGGATAGAACTTGGAGGAGAAAAGAATGTCTTACTCGGTCGAAGGAGTTTTCCATGTCCAGCTTGATAATCATCCCTTTCTCATGACATCAGAGGATGGAGTGAATGGTTTCCTACACCAGAGCCAGATTGTCAAGGATCTGCCTTCCTTTGACAAACCCACCTTGGCTGGTAGAGATAAGATTTTCCAACATAGGCTTGATTCTGTTTGCTAGGAGGTTGGAGAGGATCTTGTAGAATGCATTGCAAAGGGAAATTGGCTTGAAATGGTCAAAGGAAACAGGGTTCACTTATTTTGGAATAAGAGCTAGGAAAATGGAGTTTATGCTTCCTCCCACTTTGGCTTTCTGTTGGAATCCTTTTATCATTCGGATCAAGTCGACCTTTATAATATCCCAGTAGATTCTGTAGAAGTGAATGGAAAAACCATAAAGAGTAGGAGCTTTTTCTGGCTCCGTCGTCCATATGACGTTGCTGATTTCCTCTTTTGTGAAGGGCTTCAGGAGGCTAGAACTATCCTCCTCCTTAATCAGTCTTGGGATGTGAGTGAGAAATTATGGAAATTCCTCCTCATTGTATGATTCATTTTCTATGAACAACTGCTGGAAGTGAGAGGTGGTAGCCTCATGTAACTCAACTATTCCTTTATGTACAGTCCCATAAGTGGAGATAATTTTTGCAATGTGGTTTCTCACGAGGTAGTTTGGATTTTCTTGTGGAAGAAGGCATAATTTGTATCTCCAGATTTGAGCCATAGATTGCATGATTTAAGCCTCAAGGTCTCTTACTCAACTATGAAAGCATGGAGAGTGCTTTTTTGGGATTCTTTCTCAATATGTATTTCTAAGGAGGTGATGTCTTGTTGTTCCATGTTCATTTGAAGATCTAGTAGCCCCTTAGTGGCCTGCTTTCTAAGACTAGAGGGGTAACTAGAGGGCTTTTTTAACCATTCTTTCAGGTTTTTTTTGGAGACCTTAAATTTTTGTTCCCACACATAACTAGTCAATCCACTGACAGGGGTGGACCAAGCTTTCGAGTTTTTCTCCATAAATCCATCCCTTTTTTACCATAGGGGGCTAAACTGGAAGGGGATGGGCCCCAAATTTTCCTCTTCTTCTAACAATAGAAGGAGAGGTTTATGATCAAAATTCAGTTTGGGCAGAATTTTGGTGGAGATTATATTCTTTTCGGAGAGGAGGGTGCTTTGAATTAGAAATATGTCAAGCTGCGCAGAAATATGCTCAACCACTGCTCTATTGTTTGACTATGTGAAAACCACTATTTTAGGCTTGAAATCCAATAAGTCCCATTCTTGGATCAAGTCTTCTACAAGGGGGAGGGTATGATCCTTGCTTATAATGCCTCCTCTTTTCTCCTTTGGTTCGAAAACAAGGTTGAAATCCCCAGCTAGGATTATATTCTTAGGGGAGTAGGCTTCAAGAAAATCAGATAGGGTTTGCCAACAGTCCTTTTTTTTCAGCATAGAGGACTAGAACATAAATATTAAAGAGGGAAAGGGCGATCTTACTCACAAGATGCTGAAGTTCAGTGTAGATCCAATGTTACGTTTCGAAGGAGATGTCGAGATGGAATTTGTCATCCTCCCATAGAGTGGCAAGACAACCGCAAGTACCCCTTGCACTTACTACTTTCCCGACTTTTTTTTTCCATTTCTCTTTGCTGAGATCTAGAAGGGCTGCCCCTTCTATTTTAGTCTCTTGGAGCATGAGGATCTTAGGGGTTTCAGATTTCAGGAGATTTTTCACTTCTTTCGATTTTGAGGGATTCCCCAAGCCTCTGCAATTCTAAGAGACTATACACATTATTTAGTTGCAAAGGGTGGCCTGGTTCGAGTGTTTCTACCTATGGACATCTCATTCGTAGACTGGCTGCCTTGCATTTTTCACTTCTCAACCTCTTCTTCTCTTGCCTCTCTGTGAGACTTCCTCTCAAATCTTTTCGAGGGCCTGACGAAAGTTTCTTCCTCTGAAGATCCAGAGGATTTAGGGGGCTTATTCCTTGTCATCTCTACATAGGACGGGAAGGTGGAGGCTCCTCTTGGAGATTCAGTTTGTATTGGAGAAGTTTATTCCTATCTTTTGTCTTCTTCGGTTGGTTCAGGTTATTTTTCTATCGCTTCAGCTTCTGTTTTAGTTTATAGTTCTTATGAGGTGCTTAGGATTTCAAAAGGGTTGGAGTTTTCATCTATTCTTGGAGGGACAAAAGGCCCCTCCCCTTGTGTTTTTGAGGTAGGGGCAACACTACCTAATGGCTTACTTTTCCCTTTAGCTCTATTGTTTTATTTATTTGAGGCAAATTTCTAGACCTGAGTCCATTGATCCTCCTTTGAGGTCTCGGTCTCCTCCACTATTTTCTTTTTGCAATATCTAGCGAAGTTTCCATAGCCATGGAAATACCAACATTTAAATGGGAGCTTCTCATAATCTAGCTCTTGGATGTGAGACTAGTCAGTGACCATGAGTTTAATAGCCTCAGGGAGGCCTTCCTCCAAGTCGACTTCACAAATTATTATGCAAGAGTACTGGTCCTTCCTTTCTACTCTATCTATGTACTTCTGAAGTTTTTTTCCGATGGTTTCTAATGATTTGGGGTTCCAGTAGTGAAGAGGAAGGTGGGGCAAGCGAACCCAAACCAGAACAGCTAAGGGGACATCTTGGCTCAGGTCAAAATCTCGGGTCCATTGATTCAAATATAGGCCCTAAGGGCCCATGAAATATGAGCCATTTCAAAATATCAGGTTCCTATCTTCTACTACCTCAAGGACAAAGACAATGAATCCCTTACCAACTAGGTATCTTCTGATGCCTTCTTTGATAAGGGGAGTCTAGTTCCTTTCAATTCAGGCTTTGACAGATTTGGGTGAGGGCCAGAGCTCAGTGAACTGCCCAATGAGCTTGTGTTCTGCAAGGTTTAAGGTTGATTTGCAAGGTTTTTCAATCAACAGATCAAATATATGGATTGAATCTAGTCTTTTAACATATTTTTGTTGGATATCATTAGCTGGGCACTTGTTTCAACCAACCACCAACTTCTTGAAAGTAGATAGCTCAGGTGGGAGAGGGGTAGAAACCTCTGGGCTCCCTCCTGGGGCCATGGTGGAAATGCTGTCTCAAAAGCGTAGAGGAAGGTTTCAGGCACTGTGCACATGTTCACTATTACATATATTAACCAATAATCAGAATCCTTGATTGTAGGATTGACCGTTTACTACACTAAGTGTTGTGCTAATGTCTAAAGAGATTTTAGTGGAGTAGAGAAGCTATAACGATAAAAAAAATTGAGAAACCCATGAAGCTTACAAGATTAAAATAACAAAGAAGCTCTGATGATAACATAACTGTAAAACCCATGAGGCTTTGGCTAACAATTACAAAGCAAGGTTAGATGATAGGCCAACTAAGAAACCTAGAAGGCTGACTCACTAATAATCACCAAGTAGTGGTTGTAACTTACCAAGATGATAAATCCACTAGAGACTGTGTTAGTTGACAACTGCAAGGAGGTGGAGGCACCTAGGCTAGTGGGTTGAGAACACCTAATGGTAGTTCCATAGGGTTGGGCTAAAAACACAGGTGGAAGTTCCACTAAGAAGTTGTTGGAGAATGCACTCCTATTCCTTTAGGGGTAACGCAGCTAATAAACCTCATGAATATTAACTATATATCTCCCTCGAAAGATGAACTTAGAATTTTTATGCTATGCATGGACCCTATCACTGATTTGTAGTCATTATGTTGCAACAACGAGGAGCTATTGAGAACAACTAATAAATGATATTTTTTAATGGCATGTGTGTGAAGAGATTATAAGCACCCATTCTTGGGACCAGATTTGGAGATGAAGCTGACAAAAGACCTTGGGTAGAATAATAACCACATTGAGTACGATACACTGGGGCTGAGAATACCATCAGTGTTGGTAACCACACTGGGTGGTTAATTCAGAGATTTGATGCATGTAGTTCCTTGGGGGCTGAGAAGATATTCATATAGGCTAAACCTAAAGGAGAAGGAAGACTAGAGGTATAGTTAAAAATTATTGCAATTTATTTATGATGAAAACATGGTAACCAATCAAATAGGCACTGAACCAAGTTCTCACTTTTTAGAGGTAGAATTTTATTTTATTTTTCATTTTGAAAATTGTTGATTCAGAATACACCTTTTTTTTTAAGATGATTTTGAGACTTAATTTTTTTTTATGTATTAAGTGTGCACATTTTTTTTAAATGTTAGTGATTTTCATGCCAATTTGAAAAGCATTGATGCGACATCAACCACATTTTTTTCGTCTTTAAAAAAAATGTTAAAAATAAAAATAAAAAATACAATTAAAAAAAAAAACCTTAAAAAATAAAAAATAAAACATAAAAGATAAAAAAAAATTAAAAATATAATTAAGTTAAATAATTAAATTAAATTAAATTAAATGATCAGGAGATCATGTCTTATGCTCAAATTGAAAGTGCTCAAAACAAGTCCGAACCTGAGTGACCACAAAGGTCTGGTTGTTGCGATTTTAGCGCCGTGAATGGTTTGAAAAATCAATGTCATATGAGGAAGATATCGTGTTATACTTGTTTTCCCAAATAGAAAAATTTTGTGACTGGATGCCCAGTCAACATGCAGGTACAGACAACAGGTATATACTTGGAATATTCCATTTTTACCCAACCAAAAAGATCGTGCCATGTGGCTCAATATATGCCATTGAATGTTTATAGTACGAAGTTGTTTATTTGCTGTTGGATGGATTTTTAAGTGTCGTTGGATGAGCGACACCTTGCAAGCCCATAGGCCGCCACATGTCCTCAGCTTTCTGTGTTAAAATTTTATGTAGTCAGGGGGGTTGACCCTGTGACCTCCTGCCCATAGCAAATTCTTTTTCCCAACCCGCCTACACGTTAGTTCTTAACCATGTATGGAAGTTGCTTAATGTTAAGGTTTAGTTTTTTAAACGTTGGGGGAGCGGAGGGTCCACCCACGAGGACCAACTCCTCCACATATGACTCGGTGATAAAAACCGTGGCCTTACAACGTTAACTGCCAAACCTTAAGCTTCTTCGTGGTTGCATTCACATGTCTAGTGGTTAAATAAAACTTGCATATGAAGGTTTGATGGGCGGTTAAATCTGGCGGTTTACGAAATGTGATCACATTCCACAGTTCACATCACCGCAACATCTAACGTTTTAAGCTGGCAGTAACAATGTTTAAATCGGCAGAAATATTACACTTGTCACATGGTGCAATTTTGGGTTTTAAAATGCCACAGTTTAAGGAACCTTAACTCTCCGGGTTCCACTCCACTATCATGGATTTATCCAATAGTTTTGGTAGGAGTTAACTCTAGTTCTGGTTACATTGCGGAATTATGACACAAAATGCCATTATTATCAGAACCGTGTTAGCTTCAAGTTTCGCTCCATCATCGAGTTTTCTCCAATAGTTAACAATAGAGTCTATGAGACTTGTTCACATGGGTTTCGTTAATGGTTTATGCCAAACAGTTTTTGGGAACCCTTAACTCCAAGTTCCACCACATTTTCGGAGTTATTTCAAACTCAAACTGCGTGGGTTATGGTGGAGGGTCGGCTTGTGACCACTCTGCCTAACCATTTAATTTTAATGAAAGCCGTTAAAGACTGGCAGAGTTGGTAGCGACGCTCTATTTTTGGGGTTTTTATTAAATATAACTTAAGTTAAGTGCCTGTCCCCACATTTAGTGGAGTTTTTTTTAGCTATCATTGGGAAAAATGCATTGGGAGGTCAATTTTCAACCAATTTTGGTGAAACAAGAGTCTACCTAGACTAATTTGAGCATTTTGGAGCCGTTGGTGTAGAGAAAACGACCATTAGAGGCCTGTAAACATATGTAATTTACATTTTTGAGCATAATGACAAAGAGGGACATGCCATTGGGAGCTGGACCAGCAAATGTAGCCCAGGAGGGGTGAACTGCTTCATCATGCCTATTGTGTAAAACTTATATGTGATTGTATGTCTCTATTATGCACTATTGTTCAGTGTTTTTAATGCTTATCTACATGCTTAAAGTTCACTGATTCATATAATTTTCATTTTTAAAACTCTCATTCCTTAAGCAAACATATGGAGAAAATTTGTACATGTTTATATTATTGAAAGGACACTTAGCATAGCAGAACTAATACCCTCCTTTTAGATCAGGTTGGTATTAGAGCTAGAGTTTTATCTCTGGTGTTTTTAAGTGCAAGGATTTGTTAACTGTTTGCAAGGGTTGTCATGCTTACTAGGCTGAAGCTTAAGAGAGGAGAAGGTAAATTTGTGGAAGAAAGACGTTCTTAAAGTGAGCCACAACAAAGGAGAGAAAGATTGCCACATTCTCCACCACCTAGTTCACCTCCAAGAGAAGCAGAAGCAGCATCAAGCATGCCTCCAGGAGAAGAAGAAACCCATGAAGAGGTGGATCTTAAAGAGGAAGAAAGAGTGTTCAGGAAAGCATTCCTTGACATGACTGAAATGGTGAGAGTCCTTTATCAAGAAAGGAATGAAAGAATATAAGGAGAAGGATCCAAACTTCACAAGGAAGGTCAGGGATCATCAAGAGGTTACAATGATGAAGACAAATCAAAGAAGGGCAATGGAGGAAATGGAGGAAGTGGAAAGTCACCATCCTCACCCTCATCATCATCATCCTCTACTTCGACTTTACTACACCAGTCACACAAGTTAAATAACATTGGTAAAAGTCATTTTATAAAACTTGATGTTAAGTTTGAATTGCCAATGTTTGATGGTGAAGTTAATGCATAAAAGCTAGATAATTGGATTGGGCAATTGGAGTTCTATTTGAGAATCCAAAATTTTCATGATGATGATACCAAAATCCAACTAGCTTCATTGAGAATGGAAGGCACAACACTTGTTTGGTGGGAGGCTAAGAAAAATGAGGAGATCAAGAAATATGGTAAGATTATTTTATCATGGAATGATTTCATTTCTACAATAAAAAACAGTTTTATCCATTAGCTCACATGCAGAAATCCATAATGGACTGGCAAAATTTTGAACAATTGAAAGGAAAAAATGTACAAGTGTATACTCAAGAATTTAGGAGAAGAGCTCTTTTATTAGGAGTAGATTTACATAGCCAAGAAACTTTGCTCAGGTATATAGGAGGCTTACATACCTACCTAAGACATACTATCCTCATGTTTAACCCTCCAAGCCTAGATGAAGTTTGTGTTCAAGTCACACATTTAGAGGCAAGGGGAAAACAAAACGTAGATGGGAATGAGGAAAATGAGTTTAAAGGCAAATGGAAGAAAAAGAGAAATGAAAATTCCAGAAAAGAGAAGGGAAAATTATTTTTCAAACATTGTTCTAAAACTAGCCATGATGAAGAAAATTGTTGGAAACTTCATCCAGAGTTGAAACCAGAAAGTTTGTAGGCCAAAGAGAAAGCCGAGGAGAAAGGAAAAATGTTGCAATAGTTGAACAAGACCTAGGGTCAGATTCAGGAGATGAAACAAAAATCATAGCTATGGGACTAAAGAGCATTAAGGGGAAAGAGAATGAAACTAAACCCAGTTCTAGTATATCTAACTATCACATACAAGCTCCAAGTAAAGAAAAGAGAATTGAACCGTTTCATGTAAGGGTCATTTACAAACATACCAAGGTTGACACATTGTTTGACAGTGGGTCAAAAGAAAATTTAATCTCCGAAGACTTGGTCAAGAAACTTAATCTTGATACCATTCCACATCCAAAAGCATATCCACTTAGGTGGATTTGTAAGGATGCAAATTTACAGGTTTCAAAGAAGTGCATGTTGTGATTTGCAATAACTTCACATTTCATTGATATAGTTGAATTAGATGTCATTCCACTTGATATAACACGTATGGTGCTAGGTATTCCTTACTTGTATGATAGGAGAGAAATATTTCATCGCCATGAGAAAAAATACCATTTATTCAAATATGGCAAGGAGTGCATTGTGAGAGCTCATCGTAAAATACTAGACACTTCTTTAGTTAATGCAAGGTATATGAAGAGGCTCATCAATGCAAGCCAAAAATTGACATTGATGATGATTAAACAAAGAGAATTTTTACATAATACTTTTCAAAAAAACGCTAGTATATGTAATGAGTTGTTTCAGTTTGAAAGCAGGTCGACTTTGAAAGAAGATGACAAGCAGTTGCAGCAGTCGACATTGGTGTTGAATGGTGCTGAAAACAAAGTGTGAGTGCAAGAAGTTGCAAAGGTCCATGAGAGGACAAAGAAAATTGACAAAGAAGGCACATGATTTAGAAATGTTCATTGCTGGTTTCAGAAAGGCATGGTACAATGGTGAAGAAACTTGGTCAGGAATCAACACAAATTCAAGGAAAATTCAAAAAAAAATCACCATAAGGATAGGATGCAAGGTGAGAGTAATTCCAAGTTTCCTTTGATTACAGACCAATGTAGAAACAAGATTCTTACTACAAAGTTAGATTTTTTTTCTTCAATTTCAGTAAATATACAGCGTGACAATGTCAAAAACAACAATGGTTGGTCAACGGAATCAAGGAAAAATTTTTCGTTTCATGAAAAGCTCCAATTAATGAAATTAGGGAAATTTTAGTGGATAAAGATAGGAAGAGTGGGGACACAGTTTCCTCATCTTCATGTTTAGTAGTCTAGAGAGATTATGGGTCCAAAAGCTTCCTAGTGGGGAGGTGTGATCAGGAGACCATGTCTTATGCTTAAAAATGAAAGTGCTCGAAATAGGTCCAAACCTGAGCGACTGAAAATATCTCGTCGTTGCAATTCCGACAACACGAACAGTTCAAAAAACCAATGTCATATGAGGAATACATCATGTCCTGTTGGTTTTCCCAAACAAATTTTTTTTGTAACTGGATACCCAGTCAGCATGCAGGTATAGTTAGCAGGTATATACTTGGAATATTCCATTTTTATCCAACCAACAGGATTGTGCCACGTGGCTCAATCTGCGCCATTGAATTTTTATGGTACAGAGTTGTTTATTGGCCGTTGGATGGATTTTGAACTGCCATTGGATGAGGGACATGTGGCAACCCCATAAGCCACCATGTGTCCTCAGATTTATGTGTTAAAATTTTGTGTAGTCGAGGGGGGGGGGGGGGGGGGTGTGGGGGTGTCGACCCCGTGACCTCCTGCCCGTAGCAAAGCCTTTTTACCTGCTCGACTACACGTTAGATATTAACCATATATGGAAGCCGCTTAATGTTAAGGTTTATTTGTTTAAACATTGGGGGAGTGAAAGGGCCAGCCACGAGGGCCAGCCCCTCCACATATGACTCGGTGCTAAAAACCATGGCCTTAAAACGTTAACCGCCAAACCTTAAACTTCTTCGTGGTTGCATTCACATGTCCTGCAGTTACATAAAACTTGCAGATGAAGGTTTTATGGGTGATTAAATCCAGCAGTTTAAGGAATGTGGTCACATGCCACAGTTCACATCACCGCAATGTTGAGATTCAACAAGATGATGAGCTTAGTTAAAATTAAGCACCTTCACTAAGTGGGGCCCGCAGGCTATTTTTAGATGTATGTCTATTTTTAGACACGGTGAGCATATTCTATAAGTTGCAGGATGTTATTTGTAGATGGTTGGTCAAATGTGAAAAATATATGAGATTCTATTTTTAGAATATTGGGCGAAGTCTATTTATAGATCGTCAATCTAAAAATAGATGCATGTCGATTATTATTAGCCCTTAATAATAACCCAACAATAAATATCAGCTTATTCTCTTGGAGCACTTTATTTCAGTGAAAATATTTGGAAAATTAGTGGATTGAAGGAATTACGCAATTCCTAGGGTGGTTGGTGACTCATGCATGGAGGACTCAGTTAAAAATGAAGTGGCAAAGTTGTGAAACAGTTGGAAGAGTAGTTATGGGAGTTGTTATTCAGTTTAACTCAGTTAAGTGAGTTAAACTCAGTTGTGCTAGTTGTATCTAGTTCTAACTGAAGATACACTAGTGAGAGTTTAGTGAGTTAATTATTTAATTAATTCACAACTAGAGACTCACTTGCAACTAAACAAATACAACATTTAACTACTTGCATGTCAGTTCGAGTGGAGACCTAGTGGAGAGATAGGTGAGAGGGTGAGATGGACTATCTGTGACTATAGTGATGCATTCAATGCATCTGACACACATTGGATATGCCAATGAGGATTGCGCACTCAAGGCAAGGCCAATTCGAATTCATTCAGAGGTCTTCTTCAACAGGGATTGCACAGTGGAGGCAGGCTGTCAGGAGGCAAGAAATTGGTGCATAGATATGCAAATTTCTGCATGACAGTGTGTAATGATTGTTGATTGTACCGATATCTTGATGTACTAATATTTGTATGAGATTATTACATGATCCATTGATATACATAATATATGATAGTTGGGGTTTTTAGCTTTAAGATTTCCCATTAAACAATTGTGTTTATGTGTGATTGATTTGATTCATATGTGTTTGCAATTGGCGATTTAATTTCCGCAAAGAATTAAGTGCAAGGATTTTGTATTTAACATAATATTAATTTTTTAGATCAGGAGAATCTGGTAATACTATCAGTAATAATAAATTTCTACATGGTATCAGAGTAGTGTTAACCATTGGAGATTGCAATAGTGAAGTGGTGTTGAGTTTTGTGCTGGTGGACAATTCAAATTTGCTGTAGAAATTTCTTGGTGCGACAATTGAGTATTCATTGAAATGGATTTCAATGGGTTGCAGTTGGAGTATGCCCTTGAGATAGTTCTAAATACATAGCTTGGAAGGACAAGATGGAGGCGGTTCTTCAAGACAATGGACTGGAGGAGTTCATCGATATCGGTGTTCCTAAGCCTACTTCTAGTGATGCTGCATTACTTGACGCATGGCAAAAGAAGGTAGCAAAGATAAGAAAAATTGTGTTGGAAAGTGTGAAAGACCATATTATGTCAAGAATTCATGGGAAATCCACTCCATTTGCAATGTGGAAGGATTTGACAGATATTTTCCAAAGTAGCAGTGACCATAGGAAGCTGGCACTGAAATATAAGCTCAGAAAAATCAAAATGGAGAAGGGTGACAGTATTCCAAAATATCTCACAAAGTTTGTCCAATGTAGGGATGAGTTGGGGAGTGTGGGAATTATAGTTGCAGATGATGAATTGGTGAGCTTAGCTCTCCTTGGGCTTCCGAAGAGTTGGCACAGCTACGAAGACTCTGTCAATGGACAGGAGAAACTGTCGGATTGGGAGTGACTTTGGTCAAGTCTTGTGCAGGAGGAGATAAGGCAGAATACCAGGGATGGCTCTTCATCAAAGAATGTTGATGAAGAGGATTACTCTTTGGCTACCGAAGCAAGAAAAGGGAAGGGGAGGAAATCCCATATGAAATCTGAGGCTAAAGGAAAGAAGCTGGATTTGTCCAAAGTGAAGTGTTTTCACTGTCACGAACATGGGCATCTCACCAATAACTGCCCATAGAAAAAGAAGAACAAGAAGGATACTGGAGCTGCAGCAGGTGAGGCCTTAGCCTCGAAATTTGAACTTGATTTCTCTTTAATCACATGCATAGTTTCAAGCGCAATGGGATTGGTGTCGTATGTTGATAGTGGTGCTTCCTTCCATATGACAAGAGACAAGGAGTTGTTTAGTGACTTGGAGGAGAATGATCTCCAAATGCATATAGAGATCGGTGACGATGGTAGATATAGTGCGACCAGAATTGGAACCAGTACCTTTAAGAGGGAGTTAGGTAAACCATTTCTATTGAAAGATGTTATGCATGTTCTAGGTCCGAAGAAGAACTTGGTCTTGGTCGCTATGTTGGAGGACAGAGGTTATGACATTATTTTTAGCGAGGGAAAATATTTCCTACGACATAAAACAATTATCCAAACCAAGAGGATAGGGATTCGAGTTAAAAATCTCTACAAGCTAGAGGTAGATGGCTGCACTGCAATGATGGGAAAAGTAAAAGTGGTGAGCTGGGATGAGGGAGAATTATGGCACAGGAGATTGGGCCATCTTCACCATGGCTCCTTGAAGATTTTGTAGCAGATTTCTACTGGAATTCCCAAGGGTACTCTTGCACAGTCATATTAGTGCAAGGGATGTGCTGTGAGTAAGTTTGTGAAGACCACCTTTCACGAGAAGGAGAACCGTGCTTCGGTGATCCTAGAGAGAATTCACACAGACATGTGTGGACCTTTCTCGGTTGCTTCAACAACAAAACACAGGTATTATGTTATATTTGTTGATGACTATTCTCGTAGATGCTGGATCTTCTTCATGCATAATAAGAGAAGAAAATTCTCAAATTTCTATGAGTTTAAAGCATTGGTGGAGAAGGAGTCGGGGAAGCAAGTGAAGGCTCTACGGAGCGATAATGATGGCGAATATATCTCGAACGAATTCAAAGACTTCTGTAGCAAAGAAGGAATTCGAAGAGAACTCATAGTGCCTCATAACCCACAACAGAATGGGGTCGTGGAGAGGAAGAATAGAATGATCGTGGGTGCTGCAAGAGCTATGCTGCATGACCAGGGCCTACATATGCACTTGTGGGCAGAAGCATGCAACATTGCGGTTTATGTGAAAAACCATTGTCCTCATAGAGTACTTGGAATGAGTACACCTAAAGAATATTTTACTGGTAAGAAGCCTGATATTTCTCATCTGAAGATTTTTGGCTCATCTGTTTACATTCATGTGACAAAGGACGCCAGGAAGAAGCTAGAGTCGACTCCAGAAATTTGGATATTTTTGGGGTACATATAAACACCCCATAATTATCGTGTCTATTTTCCAAATAGTTAGATGAATGTGGTGTGACGGGATATAAAATTCAATGAGGTGAAAGCCATGAAGTTGTCACTTGAGAGGGAGCTATACTTGCATGCAAATGAGGAGCTACTTGCTCCGAACGATGAGCCTGTAGATGTGGATCAACCACAGAAGGAGAGTCATGGAGTGGAGGAGTCCACTCATGCAGAACCAAACATCAGAATAGGCAGAAAGCGTACCACAAAAGCTAAGAGAATGAAGCTTGATGCAACAGAGAATGAAGGAGTGCCTACATCATAACGTAGATAGAGACAATCACCTGACCAATTTACTAGATACATGGCTGTTATGAGCAAGTGTATCATGACAAAGCCATCTTCTTTTGAAGAAGCAGAGCAGGAGCCCACATGGGTAGATGCCATGGTGGAGGAGTATGACTCCATTGTCAGAAGCAATGCTTAAGAGATTGTTCCAAAGCCAGTTGGTAAATCAGTGGTAGGTTCAAGATGGATCTATAAGGTAAAGAAAGCCCTTGATGGGAGCGTTAAGACGTATAAGGAAAGATTTGTTGCCCGGGGCTTCTCACAGATAGAGGGGATTGATTATGAAGAAACCTTTGCACCTGTCGCACGATATTCTTCCATAAGGACCATCCTTGCTCTCTCAGTGTAGATGGGTTGGCACATTCATCAGATGGATGTGTAGACTATGTTCCTTAATGGGATCATTAAGGAAGAAGTGTACATTGAGCAGCCTGAAGGATTTGAGATCTTTAGTAGAAATTCACATGTGTGCAGACTCAAAAGAGCGTTGTATGGGCTGAAGCAATCACCCCGTGCTTGGTACACATGGATCGACAACTATTTCACTGGACTTGGCTTCACCAAGAGTGAGGCAGATGAAAAAATGTACCAAATTGTGGTTAAGGGTAAGATTATAATCATTGTTCTTTGTGTTGATGATTTAATACTAAAGGGTCATGAGCAGTTGATACACTCATGCAAGGCAAATCTTGCAAAGGAGTTTGAGATGAAGGATTTGGGCCTCCTTCATTATTTCCTTGGATTGGAAATATGGCAGTGAGAAGGTGAACTATTTATGTCTCAAGGCAAGTATGCTTGGGAGATACTTGGTAAGTTTCACATGGAGGACTGGATACTCCTCTTCCAGGAAATTACAGGAAAGAGGATGCTACATTGACAGAGGTAGTGGAAGCCACTATTTCTCGACAGTTAGTGGGTTCACTCATGTATTTATTTAATACAAGACCAGACATATTCTATGTGGTGAACCATTTTAGTCAAGCGATGGTTAAGCCTACCAAGCTCTTTTGGAAGGCAGGAAAGCATGTTCTGAGATATCTCAGGGCACATCTAAGTATGGCTTATGGTACAGACAGACGGATGGGGTGAAGTTGCATGGCTTCAGGGATGCATATTGGGCAGGCAGCCCAACAGAGATAAAGAGCACATTAGGAGGGGTTTTCAGTATCGTATCTACAACAGCTTCTTGGTATAGCAGGAAAAAAAGATCCATGGCACTCAGTTCAGCAGAAGCAGAATACATGGCAGCAATTTTAGATGCATGTGAGGCTATCTGGATGAGGAAGTTACTGGTTGGTTTGTTTGGTTCTCATTTAGATCCTATAGTGATACATTGTGATAATCAGAGTTGCATTAAAATATTGATTAATCCTATGTTTCATGATAGATATAAACATATAGATATCCGGTATCATCATATCAGAGATTGTGAGCAGTGGAAGATCATGTTGCTTCAGTACATTCCTACGGAAGATCAGGATGCAGATATTCTAACAAAGGTGCTCAGCAAGAGAAAATTCGAATACCATAGAGGTAGGATCAGGATGAAGGATAATCCCTATCTTTTTGAGAGTGAGTGTTGAGATTCAACAAGATGATGAGCTTAGTGAAAATTAAGCACCTTCACTAAGTGGGACCCGCAGGCTATTTTTAGGTGTATGTCTATTTTTAGACATGCTAAGCATATTATATAAGTTGTAGGATGTTATTTCTATATGGTTGGTAAAATGTTAAAAATAGATGAGATATTATTTTTAGAATATTGGGTGAAGTCTATTTATAGATCGTCATTCTAAAAATAGATGCATGTCGATTATTATTAGCCCTTAATAATAACCCGACAATATATCAACTTATTCTCTTGGAGCACTTGATTTCAGTGAACAATTTTGGCAAATTAGTGGGCTGAAGGAATTACGCAATTCCTAGGGTGGTTGGTGACTCATGCATGGAGGAATCAGTTAGAACTGAAGTGGAAAAGTTGTGACAGAGTTGGAAGAGTAGTTATGGGAGTTGTTATTCAGTTTAACTCAGTTAAGTGAGTTAAACTCAGTTGTGCTAGTTGTATCTAGTTCTAACTGAAGATACAATAGTGAGAGTTTAGTGAATTAATTATTTAATTAATTCACAACTAGAGACTCACTTGCAACTGAACAAATAAAACAGTTAACAGTTAACTACTTACATGTCAGTTCCAGTGGAGACCCAATGGAGAGATAGGTGAAAGGGTGAGATGGAATATCTGTGGTGACTATAGTGATGCATTCAATGCATCTTACACACATTGGAGATGCAAATGAGGATTGCACAGTAAAGGCAAGGCCAATTCGAATTCATTCAGAGGTCTTATTCAGCAGGGATTGCGTAGTGGAGGTAGGCTGTCAAGAGGCAAGAAATTGGTGCATAGATATGCAAATTTCTGCATGACAGTGTGTAATGATTGTTGATTGTACTGAGAGCTTGGTGTACTAATATTTGTATGATATTATTACATGATCCATTGATATACATAATATATGATAATTGGGGTTTTTAGCTTGAAGCTTTCCCATTAAACAATTGTGTTTATGTGCAATTGATTTGCTTCATATGTGTTTTCAATTGGCGATTTAATTTCCACAAAGAATTAAGTGGAAGGATTTTGTATTTAACATAAGATTAATTTGTTAGATTAGGAGAATCCATTAATAATATCAGTATTAATAAATTTCTACACACAACATCTAACTTTTTAAGTTGGCGGTAACAACGTTTAAATTGGAAAAAAGATTACACTTGTCACATGGCGCAGTTTTGGGTTTTAAAATGCCACGATTTAAGGAACCTTAACTCTCTAGGTTCCGCTCCACTATCGTGGAGTTATCCGATGGTTTCGGCAGGAGTTAACTCTAGTTCTAGTCACATTGCAGAATTATGGCACAAAATGCCATCGTTATCGGAATCGTGTCAGCTTCAAGTTCCACTCCATCATCGGGGTTGCTCCAACAGTTAACGACGGAGTCTATGAGACTTGTTCACATGGGTTTCATTAACGGTTTATGCAAAACAGTTTTTGGGAACCCTTAAATCTCAGTTCCACCACATTTTTAGAGTTATTTCAAACTCAAACCACGTGGGTTACGGTGAAGGGTCGGCTTGTGACCACTCCGCCTAACCATTTCATTTTAATGAAAACCATTAAATACTTGTGGAGTTGGTAGCGACACCCTATTTTTGGGGTTTTTATTAAATATAACTTAAGTTAAGTTCCTGTCTCCACATTCAGTGGAGTTTTTCTAGCTGTCATTGGGAAAAATGCATTGGGAGGTCAATTTTCAACCAATTTTGGTGAAACAAGAGTCTAGGGCGGAAATGTGAAGCTGGGTTACACTTTTGTGAGAATCGGGGGCCAAAAACTTTTTTCGGCAATAGTTCGGCCGAACTCTGTGATAGTTCAGCCAAAATTTCTTAGAAATTTTGGCCGAACTCATGATTCCGTTTAGATTGATGGCACACTGACGGCGCAGGCAAACAAAATTTTTGCCGAAGATTGGAAAATCGGCAACAAAAGTTCGGCCGAACTTCCAACAAAAGTTCGGCCGAACTTTTACTTTTAAAATAGTTCGGCTGAACTAATTTCTATAAATAAATCGCCCGCGAAGTTGGTTTGTTTACCGGTTTCATTATTCACATGAATTTTTGTCACTCTCGCTGCTGCTCTGTTCGCGCATTTTCGCTCCTCCCGTCAGCGTTGTTGCTCCTCCCGTCTGCGCTGTTGTTCCTTTCGTCGGCGCTGTTGCTCCTTTCATCGGGTATGTTCAACCTTACTGTTTTCAATTTTTTCACATGTATTTGAAAAATTCTTCACTGGGATATACTGCCTCTTATGTATTAAGATCAGGAAGGTAAATCACAGATTTAACTTCCTTCCTTTCTCCCATCACAATAATTTAGTAATTTGATGCCTTGACTTCGCATACACTTCAGAATACATGATACTGAGAAATGCTTTGACATATCTCACACTTCATTAACCCCGCACTGGTTCAGTCTTGTAGTCCACAGTCAAACCGAACTGATACTTTAGTTTTGTTATAGATATATCCACATATTTATAAATACGTCTTTCTATATTCCAAACTTTATACCCTAGCTGAAATCACATATATCTGCATCTTCTTTTAGGAATTTTTAATCTTCCTTAGACTATCCGCAATCTGCATACTTCATTTAGAAAAGCTAATCTCAACAGAAAATAGGAAACTGATGTAGAAAAGATGTGAAACCAAAATTGCATAGGCCCAAAGTAAGAATGAATATATGATCAAACATTGTATAAAAAGATTACCTGTGCCGAGAGTGGCCTTTTACAACTCCGGAAAGCATCTGGTTCCACATTCATTCCTCCGGCAGACGCTACCTTGTAGATACCATACATCTGTCTAAGGTTAAAATCATACAAGAAGAGCTTCATTCCGGGCTTCACCTTTTCTACAAGCTCCTTTTTGGTTGGTGGCAACCCAAACACTTTGTATCGGAAACACTCCTGCTTTGTTTGAGAATTACACATAAAAATCAAGCTGGAAAAATTATCTTTTCCACTTCCATCTTCATTGTTTGCTTCCTTGCCGCCTTGTTTTTTCTTCTTATTTTTATCAACCTTTGACACAGCAAGGTCAGATAAACCCTTGGGTTTGTTCTCCGTCTCTTTTTTAAAAGTCTTATCCACAACATTAACCTTTGACACATCAGGGTTAGATAAACCCTTGGGTTCGTTCTCCGTCTCTATTTTAACAGTATTATCAACAACATTAGTTGGTGCTGCCTCCTGCCACATATATCCACAGATTTGTTTCAAGAATTTGTAATCTTCCTTAGACTATCCACAATTTGCTTCACACTATACGCAATCTGCTTCATACTATACTATCCGCAATCTTCTTCAAAGATGACCGAAAAATAGATCCACACTATTTTCAAACTCTTTAAACTTCACACTGAAAGCCCATCAACATATTCATAATGAATCTTACAAGAATCTGTAAACTGTTTTCAGATATTGCCGAGTTATTCCTTATCAAAAGAGCCACAGACAAGGTATATAAATATAGATAGAATTGCTTCCTTTTAGGCCGACCAACACTTTGGCATGTAGGCTAACTTGTAACACATCATAATAGCTCGATTTTTCAACGTTGATGTAGAGCTGAAATAAACCATTGGTTCATGTTTTCTTTGACTAGGTATGGGTTTCTGACTGAATCTATATGGACATTTCTATCTAGTTAAATACCCTTCTGTTTGAAAGATTGATTTATCTTTTAAGATTTTGCATTTGTGTGTTGTATGTATCAAAGATTTTTATTCCCAGTTTTTCTATGCACATCAATTCAACTGCACAAACAATTAAAGCTAATTTAATTTTATTGTCTGCTAAGTTAGTTTATGTTTTAAAAATGTGCAGTGTTGTATGTAGCAAAATATTCTATTACAGGTTTTGTTCTACATATGCATTCAGGTGTTTTGAGATATCCTTGTGTGTTAGGCTATTTATGTTTTTAAATTTTGCAATGATATGTTGTAATCTTTTTATTACAGTTTTTGGTTTGCATGTTCATTTTGGCTATAGAAATATTCTCTCCATCATAATATCATTGTGTTTGATATCTTGATTTATGTTTTAAATTTTTCACTCACTTGTTTTATCATTTTGTAGAAAAGTATTTTTATGCCTGCTATATTAGGCTCTCTCTTTTCATTGAGCTGTGTGTATGGTATGGTTTCATTTAGACCATTTTCAACCACAATAGTGTTCTCTGTCATTACTGCAGAAATAAAAAGCACATGTTAGACATTATCATATTCACATAGGCAAAAAAGGGTTTTCCTTAATTTTACATATTAAAATGTCTTTGAAAAGTTATTTATATTTAAAATAAAAAGGTGAAAGATTAGTTTCAGCAATTACTAGAACCAATAGATGGTAAGGCCCACAGCAACAACTGCAAAATCAATGCAATATAACCAATCAACCTACATCAACAAAAGATATGGTCTTGAATGAGCTTTTGGACTCTATAGATATAAATGTACACCGTGGCAATGTATCTTATATAGAACTTTAATCCATCTGCTTAACCTTAACATCAACACAAATGGAATACAATTTTACTCATTGCTTTATGATAGAAAAATATGTGGATGAGTATTGCCCACATATCCGAAGTCAAAAGGGATAGATTAAAAAGGGATGCTCCGGTCATGTCTGTAAAAGATAAATTAAAGAAGCATGACATATTAGTAATGCAAATTAGATATGCGTGTACCAATTATGTTCATATAACACAACAAATAGATGATTCAATACAAATGTCACATAGAAGTCATATTTATGTCATGGGCCTTCAACTTAAATTATATATCTAGCATTACATTAAGCTATAGGAGATAAATCAAAGAAGCATTTGAATGTAAATTAAACATGTGTAATAATTATGTCCTTTAGTTCAGTAAATAGATAATAATTTGCAAATGCCGTATCTAAGCTATATTTCATCTAAGTAGCTTTCAATTTAAACTTATATCTAATGTTAAATTATATAAAAGAATAACAGTAATCCAAACCTCAAAATAATATTTAGAGTTCGTATAAAATGTGACATATAATTTTCTCGCGTGGAAAAACATAGTTACAGAGAGTTCAAAACTCATGCATTTGAATACAAAGTGGGTATACGAATGAGCAAGTAGATTTTTTCTAGAAATGAGAAAGTGAAGGTTGATAGAGAGCCACACAAAATTGAAAATTCATACCTTAACAAAATTGTTAGATCCTTTTAAAGAAAATGTGTCATATAATCAACTTTCATCGAAATATATGATAAACTCAACACAATTTTATGAAAAATAGTATACCATTTTTTACATTTCACATAATACAAATAGATAAATATTACTTAAGTATTGTTATAAAGATTTAACTAACCATCGAGAGATGGCCAAGTGATTGAGATAGGGCATCATCACAATAAAAAACGAAGTACAAATTGTAGTAATCCTAGAGTCATGCTTTACATAAGGTAAAATTGGGGAACTCATGACTAACTATAGATAAAAAAACATTTACCCTTACCAAAAAATATATGATAAAAATTGACAAACTACATAAGCTTAAGCTTAAGGGGATATAATCATTTTTGCCTTCCATATAGATAATGAAAATGATTTTTCCAAATCTCATGTTGCTTCTCATGTTACTTTATAAACCTTGATTGGAAAGAAAAATAGGAGGGCAGAAATGTAAGAAATATAAAACATAATGAAACACAATGTAAGAAATAGAGAACATAATGAAACACACACATACATATCTCTAGACAATCAACACAATTATTTTCCTAGGAAATCCTTATGGGAGACAAGCAACCCTAAAAAGTAATGATGCTCTAGACTCCTTTTTCCTAGGAAATCCTTATGGGAGAAAAAAAACACTAAAATGTAAACATGCTCTACTCTCTCTTTTCTGGTATGGAAAATATGTAAGTACAAAGAAAGAGGTAATCTCTCTAGATTTAGCTAAGACTTTTGGCATGTAAGGTTGCTATAAAAACTTAACTTCATACATTTTTCTCTCTAACTTCACACTTCTAGTTGTATTTTCAACTGTGGAACAAAATACAATAACACAAAATGGAACTCTTATTCCTCCTAGTGGCCAAGTATTTAACATAGCGTGATAGCCAACTAGGTGTAAGATTTGACTCTGTCAACCATTAACGAGGTTTGTGATTTTAAACCTTTTAGAGTCTTGTTAAAATTCCACATGTAGCTAGCTTGCTATGCATGAGTAATGGGGCTAAAATGAAATTCTCTCGTACCATGGTGGTCAACATGATAGGTCAACTTACTAAAGGCATAAATTTTGAATGAACTTAATTTGATGTTTTTCTTGCACCATTGGATATGTCTTTAAGTGTAGAATAATGGTCAAGATTTCGGCACAAGGGATAATCGTTTGACCCCCAGAAATTTCATTTAATACCTCAAAATTACTCCAAAAGGTTTTAGACCCCAATTCTCCACCCACCATTAAAATGACCCTACAAGTTGATTCTTTCAGTTTTTTCACTGTATAAGCATTAAAATATATGACAAATAATATAATTATCCAATCTAGATCATTATTTAATAATTTGTTAAAATTATGTGTAAGATATACATCATGGAATTTAAATAAATAGCATTAATTCATTGAACACCCTTGTACATTCCTTGTTGATACTTTGAAAGTAATACGTTTTGAAAAATAATTTGTTTTTTGGATTCTTAAGATTATGTAACTTTTGAACCATAATTACAAATTTATTTATTTTTTTACTTATCATTTAGTTGCTAAAAGTTGAAGAATTTGTGTTGGTAAATAATTAATTAGGTCTATTTAAATCATTTACCACTTTTGGGATTTTTGTTTTCGTGGTTTCATTCATAATTTCACTTTTTTACAAATTGTCAATTTCAATTTTTCACACCACATGTGTACAATCAAAGGACCTAAGGTCTTTCCCCCACCAAAGTATGTTCTTTTAAAACATGTTTTCTTGGTGATATGGGTGATTTAGAAATGATTGGGAGAGCGAAATTCCTCATTTAATACACAATATGTTTGGTTCATGCCACTAAGCCAAGAATAAGGATGCACTCCCATTTGATTCTCATGATTAGGTTGTAATCATGAGGCTCTGGCTCCAGAGTGGACCTTCCCAAAATCTTGTGACATCTTGTCACAAACAAAAACATCAAACTGAAAAACACATCATGCAAGAAACATAGCTTGCTGACATATCATTTTTCTCCTTCAAAGAAAAAAAATTCACATCATGTGAATATCTCCATGTACTCTTACATATTGGTGTACAAAACCATCAACCAAACACAAGTCGACAAAACATGCCTCTTCAAACAACTGACTCTCAATTCAAATAATATCTCATGTACAAATTTCCATATTTGTAGCATTTAAGTGTGTCAACATAACTCTACCTTCAACATCTTGCTTCATGCAACATGCACCATACTTTGAATTTGCAAAGAAATTCATGAAACATCAAAATACATGCAAGGCCCTAAATGGATAAGAAATCTAACCATCCGTTACCAAACCATTTCAATGGCGCTTCTTTTAGTTTCACTTCATCATCATGTGAATCATCCTAACCCCCATCGATTATGGAATCCTATTTTCCATTCTTGTCATTATCTCTTTCCACCTTCTTCAAATGTTGTGGATGACTTGTTGGATACAAAGTTCAACACTTATCTACAAGGTGACCTTTCTTATGACAATGAGTAATAAACAATTGCAACTTATTTTCAACATCATTTTCCTTGTCCAATGGGCCTTTCACTTTTTGCCTCATTTATTTAGAAAGTTTCATGTGCATGGATATCTTCTTCCAACATATATAAAAATTATGATTATTCAAACCACAAAAGGAACATGCAAGTGCTTTTCCAAATCTTATGTGAATATTTACCATGTTTATCATAATCAAAATCAATTTGATTAGAGGCAAATTTATACCTTGAACATTCATCGTTGTCACCTTCTTGAGGAGGTGAATTTGATGAGGTAGTGGCTCTCCTTTGAATACTAGCAATGAATTCAATGACTCTAGAGCTTTCAACATCCTCTTCTTTTACAGTCTCATTAGCTGCATGATTATTAACATCTTCTTGCAAAGTGGGTGTCAAACTTTTCCATTCATCATGAACACAAACTTCACAAGCTTGAGGTAATGAACAGGAAATAAAATTCCTTCTTGGAACAGCTTCATGTGCCTCCTTGGCTTTGGAGCATTCTCCATCATGTTTTCCATAACCAAGACCCAAATAATTAGGCCCTTCCTCAACAACATTTGGCTCAACTATGCCTTGTACTCAACTATGCCTTGTACATGTTTGCCTTTAACCCTTTACTTTCATAGGACATTTTCATCAAAAATTTGGACCTTATTCCTCTAGTGTGTCTCTCAAAAGCACGTACACATTCATTTTGAGAGGAAATTGAAGACAGAAACCAATAGCTAATTCTTCTAACTAACCTTGACTAAAATGAGCTAAATTTTACTTTGATACCAACTTGATTTGAATATGGACAAACCAGTTTTATTGGGATATCTCCCTCATTAGTTAAATAAAAATGTGTTTAGGATCGTCTAAAGTTAGCCAATTGGGAAGGGGTTTATGTGTCAAGCTTTAAGTGTATTTTGTGAGAAATTTATGAGTTAATTAGCTTTTAAAAACTCATGTGTACAAAAAATAAAATGCAAAATTTTTATTTTGGAAATTTTTTTCCCTCAATCCAGATTCCGATCATTGGACATGTAAGAGGAAGAAAGAGGGAATTCACTTTTCAAATTATAGACCTTGTCTAAACCAAAATAAACTATAGATTCGGTTTTCAAATACATTCACTTATTTGGAAAAGTTCTAGCTACCAAAAGTCCATATTCCAATCTACCTCCCAAGAAATCCATTTATTACACCACTGGTTAGTTTTTTGTCTTCCTATATTCTTTATCAACCTCTTCTAGTGATTCTTGAAAGGTGGATACTTAAATCCTTCCTAAAAATTTGAGCTCTAAAACGAGAAGACATACAAGGTCATTTTAAGTCATTCCTCTATCCAATTATAAAAACCAAGTGAATATTTCTACATATTGATTTTTGTCCCATAAACTGTACAATATATGTGGAGTTTCCTTGCCCTAAGCGAGATGTTTAACAAACATAATAATAGAGAAAAAATTAGTGACGTCACCAAAAGATGTAGCCTCTTCAAGGTATCATATCCTCTCATCAAGGTCAAGAATCTATTAACCAAAAATGTCCTATGGAAATGATGGTTTAAGAAACAAAACTAGACAAAAACCTTCAGTGAGAACAACAAAATCTAAAACCTCTTCAAGGTCTTCAATCTGCTCATAAATTTAAATTGTGTCTTGATCAAGTCCAACAACAAAGAAAAATTCAGTGACAACACCAAAATCTACAACTTCTTAAACATCTTCTAAACCATATTCAAAGTCAATATTGTGTGCATAAAATTCCTCAGCAAGGTCATCAATAGAGTCATCAAAACTACTATTTCAAACTTCAATGCCAAAAATAAGTCAAAAGAATTCAATTTCTCCTCCAAAACCTTCTTCTCTGAGCAAAGCTAGCATGATGTCATCGAGAAATTCAATAATTCCACGAGGAAATTCTATCAAAGTTAAAACAAATTCTTTTCATCCATATTTAATGCCTACTTTTTCAGGTGGAACACCTCCAAATTTAAGGACCACAATGCCATAAAATACAACTTTACCTAATAGGTGTAGACCTAGAACTCCCAACTTTGCGTGACATGTACAATTGAAGATCTTATGGTAAGCAGTGTGAGAAGAGAGTCATGGTCACTGAGTTGAGCAAGAGAAATAGTTTGGTATGACAACCTTACTTGTGATAGGTTTAGCTAGCAGACTACCAAACTACATGGTAATGGCATTCAAAATGTGAAAATTCCCATTTCACTTGGAAATAATATGGTAGAGAAAGGTATAGATGAAAGGAGATATCCATCTATGGTAAAGAAATCAAATAGTTCTATCAATTCCACCTTGCAACTCTAAGAGACATTGAATTAAATTTCATCTCAAGACATGGCTTTGGGAGGACATTCTCAAAGCCAACCTTCGTTATGGCTTTGAAACACATGGTAAGTATCAAGACTTAGAAACCTTATTTGCATAATTTTTTCTAGCATGGACCTTAATGTCATAGCCTTCTTTTGCCTAAAATGAATGCAAATTTCCTTGAAATTTGGCTTGCAGCATTCATAATTCATGCTCATGGAACATGATTGTGTTGCAATTGTGATAACATCTTCTGTATGCAAAAGATAATAAAAAATGATCGAAAATGAAATTTTTGCTCTGTTTTTTTGAAGATTTAAGGAAAATTACACCAAGTAGCTTCCAGCCTCATATGACCATCATGTCAAACTCATCTCAGGATATTGTACAAGTAAGAGCCACTTAAGCAAGCAATCTAGTATACATGAATCTCCAATTTCAATTAGAAATGGCAATTCTATGTATGGTGCAAACATTGCTCCAGATCTTCAATGGGGCATGTTTGATGACAATAATTTGGGGAGTGAGAGAGGGAGATGGTAGGAGAAAAAATTCAAGGAATCCACGGGAAATTGAGAAATATATAACTAATAAGGTGAAGACACTTTGTAACCTAAGAGAGAAACCTGTTAGGAAATGGGTGAAGTTGGTATTACACACCCAATTGGATAACCTCGAGGAGAAAACATTTCTCCCACTTTATTTGTTGGCATAACCTAGTAAGTGTTATTCACTAGCATGTATTTTCTAAAGGCCTTGACCTAGTTCCCATTCAACTCCATCCACCAGGTTGTAGAGGATTCCAAGCCCAATTTCATGAAAAGTAAGTTGGGGATGATCACATTGACCTGATTGATGACGTGTCTATGAAGATTAACTACCTTGAGACACATTCCCATGTTTGAGCATGAAAACTTTCTTTGATATTGTTAATGCCTCTAGTGTTTACTTCTACAAGTTCTATAGGCAGAGTCTGTAAAGGGCCAGGTAGCGTCTGGATCTCATCTTTTATGAAAGGTGACATATCTAGTAAATGCCCCTATAGTCAATCTCTGGAATGGATCTAAATAGAAGTTCTTCATTTTAGTATCCATAAAACACAACAAATTTAAGGTAAACTATGTACATGTGTCATTTCTCCCACAAACTAAAGTGTATAAGTGGTAAATTTTATACCAAGTGTGCTCCCACCATGTAAAGCGCAATTTTGTGAACTTATCATTTTTATAATTTATTTTTCGATTAAATTTAGTTTCACGCATAAATTATTGATTTGAAAGTTGTGTTCTACATAATTTTTGTACACTAAATTACAAATTGATTTTCTGAAATCTATTTTGTGTAAATGTCAACCAATAGATATATATCATGGAGGATGAACGACGAAGATCAGCCGAATCCCATATGGAGGTTCAAGGATCAGGGGATGTTCATGGTATTTAAATATAATCTTAAATCTCCATACATGTGTGTACATATGGAATTGATTTTTTATTAACTTTGTGAGTTAAATTAGTTATTAATAAGTTTCATATTTTAATTTTTAGGAGGTAAGAGGAGAAGGGTTTCTACTCCATCCATGGAGCGTGCCCATGGTTCAACCGGTCGAGGTATGAGTGGTAGCAGGTTGCGTGAAGGGGGTGATATTTATTCCCCCGAAGGCCAATCAACGGCTGCTGGTTCTCAACAAGGTCATTTTGGGTTTGGTTCTCAGCAGGGTCATTCTGGGTCTGGTTCTCATCAGGTTCATGTTGGAGAAGATGTTAACCAACAACGTCAAGGTTGCCATCAATTTCAATATTTTTTCATTAAATTTGTACAACTTTTTTTACACGTTTTTTTTCTAATATACGAAATTATATATATATTGATGCAGAGGCCGAAAATGTTCGAAATTGTGGTCAAAATAGACGCAGGGCAGCCCGCTACATTCAAGAAGAAGACTGTCAACCCAGCACAACTTATCCAGCCGAGATTACTGATATACCATGGGAAACCAACATGGTAGAATGCACCTTACAAAGGTGTGAAAGACTTCATGCAAAATTTCAAAGAGATCTCATGGCTTTGTCTCTACCTGCTGAGAGTCGACAAAGCCTTGAAATAGTTACACATTCATTGGGTGAAATGGTAAATGTGTATAGAAATCTTGGGCCAACGACTGATTCATTTGTAGAAATGATGAGAAAGAGAAAAGAGACAGTAATGGGTCTAGATAAATGGGAGGACGTAAAACAAAAAGTTACAAAAGAAGTGGCCAAGTCAATGTTTAATTACAAGGAAGGGCCAAAAAGAAAAATGTTGAAGGTGCAATATTTCAAGCACCCAGACATAGCTCGTTATTTGTATGATAGGCACCTTGCGGCCTATGGAAGGCTTCCATGGAATGATGAGGTTCCTGTTTATTTTACACAAATGTTTTATGCAAAAAAAATTTTGGGTATGAAACCCAACTACAATGACCTTCCGTCAGAATTTTTTGGCCTGGGGAAAGGTTGATTATATGACTGTAAGGGCGCTAAGTGAGATGTGGAGTTTCCTCGCCCTGAGCCGCCATTGGTGAGTCGACCGTTTCGGGTCAAAACTCTGCAGTCAGAGATGGATGTGACTTCTCAAATAAGTCGAGAAGCAAGGGATGTTATGATCAACAAAGTTCATAGCGGATTGGGTGGAGTCAATCTTTGTTTAAATCGACAAAGAGCACGTGAAAATGCACGTGCCAATTTTGTGTATTGTACAGATGAGGATATTGACAACATGAATGTTGAAGATCTCCGAATATATGCAAAAAATTGTCGCAATGGTTTGCAAGACCTAATTTTTCACGAGGAAGAGGGCACTGGAACAGTATGTGTTAGTGATCTTAGGGTTTGAAATTATTTTAACATACATATACATGTGTGCAATTTGTAATAAATACATGTGTATGTACATGTATACATTTATTTGTATGTGTACATTAATCTAACAAAAAATTATGATTATATGTTAAAACACCATTTGCAGTTCTCACACATGATGCGTGACGAAAATGTTAATATCACGTTCGGGACCTCTGGTTCAAACAATGCAGATGGGTCTGACCATCAAGATATGTTGGCAAATGTTAGTGTTTTTAAAGTGACTTTAAAATAAATAATTGTGCACACATGTACATGTATGTATATATATAATTTGATAAAATGTTTTAACAGATACCGATTCCGTCTGATGTTTTTGGGATGGTGGTACCTTCTTCTTCCTTGGGAGATGTACCTTCTACTTCCTTGGGAGACGAGCCACAAGTATGGAAAATTTTTCACAAGTTTAAAATTTATGTTTAAAAGTTATATATATATATATATATATTCTACCTCAAAAAGTTCCATTAAAAATTGAGATATATATATATATATATATATAGAGAGAGAGAGAGAGAGAGAGAGAGAGAGAGATCTATATTTTGAGTTATTTAATTTTTTTTTAATTTAGGTTCCTATAGAATATTTCTTTAATCCACGGACTCTAGCGACGGAGATAGGAACATCCAAAACATTTGAACAAGTTGTCTTTAGTTCCTTTTTTTAATATTATTGAAAATAAGTTTATATATGTACACGTGCATTTTCATTTGAAAATTTTTAATATATATATATATATATATATAACTGTACATGTATATTGTACAGTTTACCGCTACAGATGTTCCTATGGGAGAACTTGTTCATCAAATGGAGAGGGAATCCTCTTGAGGTATTGCATGATTTTTTTGTTATATTTTGTTTTTTACATGAAGTTCTAGATATATATATTCTCATTCATTTTTAAAACATCAAATTTTAATGTTTAAGTACATGTGCATTGTGTATGTAGGTTTCCTATGATGCTTCACATGATAGGGCGCGGATTGAGACCCAAATAGGAAAGATGCTAGATCCGTCTCTATTTGATGGAGATGATTTGTAGATTTGATTTCAAGATTTAGACGGTCTTAAAATTTGTTAAACTTGATACAGTTTGATACTTGTGAGATCTACAATTTTTGGACGTATTTTATTACATTGTTAATATAATTTGTTTTATTTAATTTTTGGATGGTTTTAGTACTTTTGGCATGTGAATGTGAAGTAACGTTGTCATCTGAACTACATTTGGCATGTTATGTAATGACATGTGTTATAATTTGTTTTGTTTTTTAAATTTAAGTTTTGGATGCTTGGAGTACAATTAGCATGTGAAGTAATGTTGTGATCTACATTTTTTTGTTAAATTAAAAGTTAAAAGTTTTGGATGGTTTCAATCTACATTTGGCATGTGATATTTAATGTTAAATGTTTTTATTGGATAGTTGAATTATAATTGGCATGGCATGTGAAGTTTTTAAAACTCAAGTTTTGGATGGTTTCAATCTACATTTGGCATGTGATATTTAATGAACTTTAAATGTTTAATGTTTTAATGTTGCACGATATATAATCAAAAGGTTTTTAAAACTTAAAGTTTTGGATTGTTTCAATCTACATTTGGCACATGTGGTATATAATTTGTTAAATGTTTCTATTGGATCTAGTTGAACTATAATTGGCATGGCATGTGAAGTAACGATATATATAATCAAAAAGTTTTTTAAACTCAAGTTTTGAATGGTTTCAATCTACATTTCACATGTGATGTTTAATGTTTTAATGTTGCATGATATATTATCAAAAGTTTTTAAAATTTTAATGTTTTGGATGGTTTCAATCTACATTTGGCACATGTGGTATATAATGTTAAATGTTTCTATTGGATAGTTGTTCACTATAATTGGCATGGCATGTCAAGTAATGTTGCACAAATCCCTTTGGATGGTTTAAGTACATTTGGAATTTTAAGATTGCTTTTGATCTCTACATGTAGTCTTGTTTGAATGAAAAAATTTCCAATAGGAAGAACATAGCTTTTCAATGCAACTAACCATGTATCAATTGAGCTCTAATTGAAAAAAGAGTTTAAAGAAGTAGATATATTTACAAATTATCCCTTTAATTTTGATTGGAAATATAAGTCTAGTACATATATATGTTTGTTGAATTTGGGTCAATGTCGTTAATGCACTCAAATAGGTAGCCTTGTCGATTTATTTACATTGTGGAAACTTTTTACCAGAAAAACCAACTAGTTTTTCATCAATGCACATAGAAAAACTACTTGGAACAATTAATTGCATTCTAGAACATATCTAGATCCAATACAAGTAACATTTTTCATCAATGCACATTGAACATATCCGACCATTGGACAAACAAATTTTGTACTAGATTTTCAATCAGGAATAGAGATGTGGGTCAAATCCCACCAAAAGTCAGAGAAGTGCTCCGAGTCTCTTGTCTGAAAGGAATCTTCATACAAAACTATATTGTGGATGATTTATTTACATTGTGTCCATACTTTTTACCATAAAATCCAACTAATTTTTCATCAATGCACATAGTAAAACTACTAGAACAAATAATTTCATTCTATAACATATATATATATATATATATATATATATATATATATATATATATATATATATATATATATATATATCCAATACATGTAACATTTTTCATCAATGCACATGTATAGAAAAGCCACTTTCAGTTCATACTAGAGCACGTGCATGTACCAAAAAAATTTGTACATGTGCAAACACTTGCACAAATAACATAAGCAGCTCAATTTTTAGTTGAGTACTAGAAGTTCTAAAACATATTTAATCCAAAGAGAATAAATTGTTGGACAATTCAATCAAAAAAATTCTAATGGAATTCCATCTTCAATAATTCGTTCATGATCGGATTTTGACATTTTCCATCTCTTAATTTTCAATTTTTTCTTTGATTGAACTTCTATCAACTTTATGCGTGCTGCACACACCAAGTGACTATATTGACAACTTATGGAATCAGGTTCATAGTCTTCAAAGTAAACAAAGTGTCCACTTTGATGAGTTTGTCTGAAAAAATAACCTTTCAGTATAATAGACCCTCTGTCATATTGAAATCCGTGATCATTATAGTTTTGTAATAATTTCATTTTTCGTTCAGTGCAACGCATCAAATAATACTTCACATTTTCATCATTGTCAATAGGTGCAATTACAGCAAAAACATCTCCTACACAATAAAATAAATTTAAAATTTAATTATGCATATTTAAATTTATTTCTAGATCTTTAAATCATTAGAAAGTAATTCAAATGTTACCTTCTCTAACAAGATCAGAAACTCGATCACCATCGGATGATATTGTAGTTTCCTCTGATTACATTTTTTCAAACATTGCAACAGAAATTTTTCCCTTTGTATTTAGCTCTGTATGTTTCCAATCGTTCATATACATTTTGTTTTCACAAACGTCATTGGATTTTGTGTTGTCTATGCAAACATCACAAAAACAAGAATATTTTCTTTTATCCAATGCAAACACATTTTTGGATGACTTTGTTTGAATTGAATGCAATTTTCGAGTCCCTTTTATTGTTTCAATGTCATTTCCAATTGATCTATCTATGTCTTCGATTCCAATATGCCAGAAAAACCTTTATATGGAAAATTAGAAGAAGAATTTGTAAATATGATATCAAAATACAATCAAAGATAATCATTGCATGATAAATGTACAATGTTTAAAATTATATTTCCAATATAAATTAAATTGAACGTACCTTCGCTCTTCTCTTGATGGGTTAGTCTCATGGCTTAGAGCAGCGATGCACCATTGAACAACTTCTTCAACATTCACAAGTTGGCTTGCAGAGTGGTTCATTTGATATCTTCGAAGTGCTCATTTTATGCATGCTCCTGCACCGTCATGTTCTCCTTTTCCATGGCCAATCTCAAAGAAATTCCAACAATGTTTAATGCAAGTTTTCTTATGAAGACAACACAACCAAAAGAATGATTGTGCAGATTTGAATTGACCTGTGCATCCGTCTGACCATATCCAATGTTCATTGAATGTTATTCCACGATTTTTCAATGAATCATAAATTTTTCCAAAACAATGTTGTACAAAACATGTATCATGCGTACGATCGTCACTGATATAAAAATGATATTCTTTAATGATATGTCGATTTTCACTTGTGCTTTCTATATGATCAACATTTTGTTCAGCATGTCTATATAGAATATGGACGAGCATGGAGACTTGGTCAGAATGATAGTATTCACTTTGAATTTCTTTTTGTGGAACAAATGTGTAGTTTTCTGCAAAATCAATCACTGACAAAATGGTCCCTGGTGGAAAAAATTCACGAGATTTTTTGAATTTCAAGTCTTGCCATCGAGCTCTATGGGAATGCTTGGTGTATTTGTAAATTTCTGCCTCAAACTTTCTCAAAAAGTCTATTAGAAAAATTTCGTCTTCTCGTAATTCGATTCTTTTAACACTATTTTCACCTTGAATCGATGTACCGATATATTCATATCTCTTCCATTTCACTTTCATGTTGGAAAATGATTGATCATTTATATCAATACGATATTTGTTTTGAAATTTAGTCAAATTTCCACAATCATCGCATTTTTTACCACCAACACATTTCTTTTTGTAAAATAGTTCATTGATTTCTCTTTCAAATAGAATTTGAGATATGAAATCATGGAAAGTGGAAGGAGGAGGTGAATCCTTCCATAATGTTCTACCGAAATCAAGGAATGTGTCATAATATAACTCAAATTCCACATGATAATGGCAACAACAAGTGTCGCGTACGGTGATAGGTTTTACATACCATGGTTTTTGTTGAACAAAAGCACTAAGTGAAACATGAATTTGAAAATTCTCTTCTTTGAACTTGTTGAATAACTCTATCTGAGTGGTTTCCAATAAATATTTTTCATGTTCTTCGTACTGATTTCGTGCTATTCTTCTTCGCATCACATGCCTTGCAGTTGGCGAAACACGCGAATTGTTCTTCCAATATTCATATATTATTTTTTTAACATTTTCTCCAAGTCTATCTTTGTATGGTTGCCTACAAATAGCTCTCCAACAAGTGAGTTCATCATTTACATCTATTTGCAGCCAAAATTTCCGATGTTTGTGCAAAGTTTTTCGCGAGGTTCCCAGTGCTCGTGCCATAGATGTTACCAAACGATTCTCTTGAGTACTTGATGAAACCATTGCCATCTGTATTCCTCTACGTACAATTGAAACATCTTTCTCTCTAGATCTCTTAATTGAATTTATAGCACTACTCATATTTTTTATCACATCTTCCTTCATTTTTTTTTATCTTTGGTTGATTTTAGAATACCCAATAGTGTCGTAGCTTCTTTTAATTTCCTTAATGATAGGATACCTTTCAACATTTGAGCCTGAACTGTCACCCGCTCATTTAAGAAATACTTTTCAAAAATGCAGTTAACACGATATCGTATAACATGGTCAGGGTTTTTATCTCCATATGTGTGAGTGTCAACATTTTCTAACATCTCATTATCGATAGTGATTTCATCTGTACATATTCGAAAAAATAGTACATATTCAATAAATAACTAAATTAATAAATATATCTATAATTTCAATGATATGTGCATGTGTTTAATATATATATATATATGTGTGTGTGTGTGTGTGTGTGTGTGTGTGTACATACCTTGTGATTCAATTTCTTTATTTGGATTTCTTTCAATATTTTCACCATCTTCAATCATTGGTTCAATATCTCTTTCACTTTCTCTTTCAAAATTGTGTATCTCATCATCAATGTTTTTAGGAATATCTCTATCTGTTTACATTAAACAAAATATTTTTCAAATTAGTTCATCAAATAAAAATTAAGCTTCACATTTTACATTAGGAAAATTTTAAATATATCAATAGATCATAATATTTACATTTACATACCTGCTTCAATTTCTACTTGAGGTTGATTTTCTTCTTCAATATTTTGAGGAATATCTCTATCTGTTTACATTAAACAAAATATTTTTCAAATTAGTTCATCAATTAAAAATTAAGCTTCACATTTTACATTAGGAAAATTTTAAATATATCAAGAGATCATAATATTTACATTTACATACCTGCTTCAATTTCTGTTTGAGGTTGATTTTCCTCTTCAGTATTTGAGAGGGCTTCTAACTTTATTTTGCAATATTGTCTCGTCTCTTCTCTACGTTCCTCAGGGTCTCTTTTTCAATCATATTTTCTCGCACGAGTTCTTCAATTTCCCATGATAATAGGGTATGAAGTTCAAAAAAATTCTTTCAAAAAATTAGACAATAACTCGATTACAAAAAATATCACAAAAGATTTAATTTAAAAAAATTCAGTTTAAATTTTTTACAAAAAATACATACTCCAATCCAAAACACTTACTTTAAAAAATTCGAGAGAAAAATGTCTTATAAAAATGAAACGAAGCTCAAAAGATTTACTTCAACTCAAAACACGTACATACCTCCAAGAAATGTCTTTTGAATGTACGTCCAAGAAATTTTTTTAAGTTCAAAACAATTTTTTGCAAAATTAGGCCACCTCCAAGAAATGTCTTCCAAAAAAATTCTTTAAACCCAAAACAATTATTTGTAAAATCAATTTGCTTCCAAGAAATGCTCTTAAATCCAAACTTTGAAGAAATTTTTTTAAACCCAAACCAAGATCTTTGTAAAATCAGATGAAATGTGCAAAATGTGCGAAAATTGTGAATGATTTCGCGGAAATTTATATTGCCGCGAAATGTGTTTTAGTAGGGGCTCCGCAAAAATTTCCGGCCGACGGAAAGTTATACAATATTTCGACCGAAATTTTGATTAAAAGTTCAGCCGAACTATTAAGTCGTTAGACTTAACGAGCCGTCGGCGTAAAACATAGTTCGGCCAAAATTTTAATCAAAGTTCGACCGAACTAACGCGTCACCAGTTATGAAAAAAACAGGCTCTGAATACGTTTCTGCAACTTTGGACTGATTAAACTCCATGAAAGGCTGTCAATTAACTATCGGAACCAAGACAAGCATTTTCAGAATTGAATCTACTTTCAGGAAATATAACTTTTATGGAATTTCATAAACGTTTACTAATTTTAATTATTTTTCTAATAAAATGGGTGCAAACAATTTCTGAGGGTCATTATGATTCAGTGAAATCAAAATTTTGTATCTCCCAAACTACATTGTAAAAAAAATTGAAAAAATTATGGGGCATTACATTGGTCCGTCATCTCTAATGGGTAGCTTTTAGTTTTTTAGTTTATAACTTATATGTTAAGAAATTTCTTGCATCGTGAAACATATCCAAAATACGCAGTTTTTCGTATTGGACCAGTTCAAAAAATTTTATTAATTATGATATGCATCCATTGGCTTTGTAAATATGACAAAACCAAAGTAGACTCTCTCTAGATTGTTGTAACACATTTTGTTTTATCAAAAACACAAATTTTCAATGAATACAACATTGCGTCATAACATGACTTCTTATGAATCCTTTGATTGTTAAGAAACACACACTCAAAGAAACGCTAAATTGACATATCAAATATGCATAAAAAAATTTCAAAAAATAATTAATAGAAAGCTAACAAAATTTCTCACAACTTTTATTTTTATCGCAAAATGAAATTCTACACTGAAAAATTGTTATAGTTTGCAGAAAGTTGAAGAACCGAAAAAAATGAAATTAAAGGGCAAAAAGTGTAACCTAGCTTCACATTTTCACCCAGATACTTAGACTAATTTGAGCATTCTAGAGTTGTTGGTGCAGAGAAAACAACCATTAGAGGCCTGTAAACATATGTAATTTACAATTTTGAGCATAATGACAAAGAGGGACATGCCATTGGGAGTTGGACCAGCAGATGTAACACAGGAGGGGTGAACTGCTTCATCATGCCTACTATGTAAAACTTATGTGTGATTGTATTTCTCTATTATGCACTGTTTTTCAGTGTTTTTAAGGCTTATTTACATGCTTAAAGTTCACTAATTCATCTAATTTTCATGGTTAAAATTCTCATTCCTTAAGCAAACATATGGAGAAAATTTGTACATGTTTATATTACTGAAAGGACACTTAGCACAACAGAACTAATACCCTCCTTTCCTATCATTAAAATGAAAAAAACATCCAAATATATATTTTAAGAAATATTAAAGAAAAATATCAAAACAAAATAAATTGAAAACATTAAAATAAAATGAAAATGTAAAACAAAAAATAAAAAAATTATAAATATAAAAAAAAACATTAAAAGATTAAAATTGAATATAAATAAATACAATTTTCACCACCCAAGGCCCTTTGGGTGTTGGGAAGTGGATGGCCTATTCCTGCTCCACCCAATCACCTGAGGGGCCGCAGACCAAGGCAGGGGGTGTTGTGTGCAACAACCCTCACCCTGGCCGCAACTTCCTCCCACCCTAGCCCAAGACCCTCGAGTGGCTCGGAGGTCTGGATGATTCCAGCTAGATGGGGGTTACCTAAATTCAAGAATTGGCCAACCCTTGCCCAACCCCTGAGGGTCGTTAGGTGGGGAATTTGTATTTTTTATGTATTTTTTATTTTATTTTATTTTAATTTAATTTATTTTTTCTCAATGATTTTATTTGTTATTTTTTAATGTTTGTTTTTTAATTTTTTAATTTCTACTATTATTCAGTTTATTTTCTTTATTTTATTTTATTTTTAATTTTCCCCCTTTTTTTCTCGTGAAAAAATCAAACTTTTTATTAAAAATAAAAAAAAGTTACATCGTAGATGCCGTAACATTCCATAAGAGAGAATCCCCCTATATAAAGCAGGGCATGGGTATGAAAAACCCACAAAATAAAATTAGCCTGAGACACTGGACTTGTCTTTTTTGCCTTTTTGCTTATTTACTTTTTGCCAGCCCTTTAGAGAAGGAGCAGAATGTATAATGGCTAGCTCCAAGCCAGAGGAGAGTTGGACATATTTATCGGAGTCTGAGCTCTTAGAATCATGCGCACTCTTAGTGCCAATCACACCATGGTCACTGTTCGGCCTTTCTTGTTGAGGGAAATTTTTTGAATTTGGTGAAGATTTATCTTGGACTTCCTGTCTTTCCGCCACCTTGCCTTCACTCTTCTCTTGTGATTCTTCCTGTTTTTCTTTCGAGTTTCCTGTATCTGCTTGCCTCTGTTTTTTTTCCATACCTACTTCCTCCTTATCTGACAATGATACATCCGGAAAATTCCACCATTTTTTATTTTCTGGCTTCCTATTTGTTTTTTTCTGGGATAAAATGCAAGTGCTTTGAAGGTGCCCAGTTTGGTGACACAAACTGCATTGAAAAGTTGTGTTTTCGAAATCTAAAGCTTGAGGCCACTTAAGGTCTTTGTGGATAAGGTTAATGCAATCTGGCAAGCCCTTGCTAAGGTCCATCCCCATGCATATATGTGCAAAGGTAAATATACCTCTGTCCATTCTCTCTCTGTCCAACTTAATAAACCTTCCTATTGTGTTGCCAATATTTTCTAGAATCTGATGGTGCCAAAATGGGAGTAGAAGATTGTGCAATCGCACCCACACAAGCATTATTGAAACCACGATTTTATTAGCATTGAAACCTGAGAGCCGTGGGGATATTAAAATACCTACTCTTCCCCAAAACCAAGGTCCATCATTGATTGCGGTGCAACAGTCCTCTGTATTATCAAATTGAACAACAAAGAAAACTTTTTCACAAAGAAAAATATCACAATTCTGGGTCTAGTTTTGGTGAATACAGGCATGTAGCTCTTCATGTTTTGGCCAGAAGCCATTAAATCAGCATATAACAGCTTTTGATTTCATAACATCAAAGAGCCCTGATACCTATGGCATTTCTACTTCCAGATCTAGAATGTTCTCTATTTTTTCGACAATGTATGGTCCTAGTAGAGAGGGCTCTAGAGATTGTTTTTTCCCCTGTGGAGGGATTTTTCCCCTTAGGATGTCATTGAAAGAAGGCATACCTTTTCCTCTTGTCATTGATTTGTTGGCAGGTGTTATTCCTGGAAGCCCACCTCTAAGTCTAAGGTTCAGGAAGATAATAACATTTCTTTGAATATGGTATTCCTACAGTTTGGCTGTATCCTATAATGCTCTGCCTGTATATATCCGGCATTGTTGTTGAGTCGATAAGCCAGTGAATGATTGGATTTTGTTCTTCAGCTTGGTTACCATCTCAGAGTCCCACACCCATAGATTCCTTGTTTTCCCATCTATGGATTTAAGGAAAATTTGGAACTGTGTCTGCGGCATATAAACCTCACTACCACTACCTTTGTAAGGAAACTAAATGTCTATCCTCCATGGGAGAAGATAATCTGCAGGGTTTGAGTCTATTATGAGGGGTGATAAACCCACAGCTACGAGAGGCCAATAGGGTCTCTCTGCCTTACACCGGAACGAAGGCAGGGGAGATAGCGAAGTATCCCCTATCATGCACCTCAGCCATAGAGGATCTGAGATATGAGGAGAGGTTCCCCCATCTACCCTCGCCCACAACAATAATGCAGTAGCTATAAAATTTCCAGAAAAAAAGAGAAGTTGAGAATATAAGGAGGTTACTATTTCTTTGAGCCGCCGCCCCAGGTGGTGAAAAACTTTACCATCTACATCAAAATAGGGGAGGGAAAGAATGGAATGGAGGTTCAAATTGAGGAGAGGGGTCTGTCTGTGTTTATGTAAAAAATTCCACCAATTATGTACGCAGGGAAAGTAAACCCCCACCGAAATGGAAAGAGATAGCACGACCCCCCACGTCGAGCCCTTTGTTCGCTTGCATCTCCGCAAAAAACCTTCATTGTTCCACCGCCAAAACATCACCAACCATCCATGGGTTTTCCTCTTGCGTCTACGTCTGGTACGAGCCATCGCTCGTTGAGCGGAGACGAGGAGTCTCTTCCTAACCCGCCAAAAGCCAATCGACGCCTCCAACTCCTAGAAACCATACACCAGAAGCACATCCTCCTCTTCACTCCATTTTCCAATTTTTTCCCCTTTTAATTTAAAGGTTTATTTATTTATTTTATCTTTTTAATTTCATTTCATTTTAATATTTAATTTAATTTTAATTTTTATATTTTGTTTTTTATTTTATTTTAATGTTTTTATTTTTAAATTATTCAACTTAACTTTATTTATTTGTTTTTATGTGTCATTTAAAAAAAAAAAAATTATCATCTGTTTTTTTAAATTAATGTATTGTCCTGGCAGAGAGGGGTCTAGAGATTGTTTTTCCCCCCATGGAGGGATTTTTCCCCTTAGGATGTCCTTGAAAGAAGGCATACCTTTTCCTATTCTCATTGATTTGTTGGCAGGTGTTATTCTTGGAATCCCACCTCTAAGTCTAAGGTTCAGGAAGATAATAACATTTCTTTGAATATGGTATTCCTATAGTTTGGCTGTATCATGTAATGCTCTGCTTGTATATATCCGGCTTTGTTTTTGAGTCGATAACATAGTGAATGGTTGGACTTTGTTCTTCAGCTTGGTTACCATCTCAGAGTCCCACACCCATAAATTCATTTTTTTCCCGTCTATGGATTTAAGGAAAATTCGGAACTGTGTCTGCGACATATAAACCTCACTACCACTGCCTTTGTAAGGCAACTAAATGTCTGTTTTCCATGGGAGAAGATAATCTGCAGGGTTCAAGTCTATTACGAGGGGTGATAAGCCTACAACTACGAGAGGCCAATAGGGTCTCTCTGCCTTACACCTGAATGAAGGCAGGGGAGATAACGAAGTATCCCCTACCACGCACCTCAGCCACAGAGGATCTGAGAGATGAAGAGAGGTTCCCCCATCTACCCTCACCCACAGCAATAATGCAGCAGCTATAAACTTTCTAGAAAAAAAGAGAAGTTGAGAATATAAGGAGGTTACTATTTCTTTGAGCCACCGCCCCAGGTGGTGAAGAACTTTACCATCTACATCAAAACAGGGGAGGGAAAGCATGGAATGGAGGTTCAAACTGAGGAGAGGGGTTCGTCTATGTTTATGTAAAAAATTCCACCAATCACGTACGTAGGGAAAGTAAACCCCCTCCGAAATGGAAAGAGATAGCACGACCCCTGCGTTGAGCCCTTTGTTCGCTTGCAGCTCCGCAGAAAACCTCCATTGGTTGCCCGCCAAAACATCACCAACCATCCATGGGTTTTCCTCCTGCATCTGCGTCTGGTATGAGCCATCGCTCGTTGCGCGAAGATGAGGAGTCTCTTCCTATCCCGCCAAAAGCTAATCGACGCCTCCAACTCCTAGAAACCATACACCAGAAGCACATCCTCCTCTTCGCTCCATTTTCCAATTTTTTCCCCTTTTAATTTAAAGGTTTATTTATTTATTTTATTTTATTAATTTATTTTCATTTTAATATTTAATTTAATTTTAATTTTAATATTTTGCTTTTTATTTTATTTTAATGTTTTTATTTTTAAATTATTCAACTTGACTTTATTTGTTTGCTTTTATGTGTCTTTTTTTTAAATTTTTATCATCTATTTTTTAAATTTAATTTAATTTTCTAATTTTTTTGTAATATATATATATATATATATATATATATATATATATATATATATATATATATATATATATATATATATATATATATATATATATATATATATATATTGAATTTTGGGGTATTTTTTATATTTTAATATATTTTTTTAATTACTTGTTATTATTATTTTATTTTGTCTACAAGGTCTTAGATAGATAGTGATCGGGTGTTTTGATAAGACACTCCTTGAGGTGAAGTCACCAGTTCAATTCTCCACCCTGATCAGGGTGATATATTGGACATGATAACGACGTAGTCTTGCCAAGCTAACAATTTTTTTTAAGTTTTAACCTTTTTTTGAATGTTGTAATTTTTGTTTTGTCATGTATTTTTCATTTTTATTTATTTATATATTTATTTATTGTTTTGTTTATTTTTTAAATGCAAGGTCCATTTTGATCATCGACTAGTAATATGACCCCATTATGTGTTAATTTCATAATTGATTTTAAAGTTTTCGTTATAATGGATCAGGTCCACCGCCACAATGTATCAATTTCATGGTGGATTTTTATGTTTTCATTGTTATGGGTTGAGTTCGCCTACACTACGTGCTAATTTGGGGGTTTATTTTTAAATTTTGTTGCAATGTGTCAAATTGTCATAGGCTAAGATTTAAAAATAACTATATTTTAGCATTAAAAAATAAATACTCTTAGTATAATGACTCTTTCATTCAAATATTTATTAAACTTTTTTTAGTTAGATAATTTTTCCATAATGCCATGGTTGAAACATGTTGAAAAATTAATGTTTCTTTAATCGTGATATTTGGTTTTAATTCCATGGTTGAAAAATTATCAAAATTTTAATGTTTTTACAAGTCTTCATGATATTTTATTTTTAATGCTGTGGTTGAAAACAATTATAACTATTTTATTTTTAACACCATGGTTGAAATTTTTTCGAATTTTATTGCTTTTTAGAGACATGATATTTTATCTTTAATGCTCTTCTTGAAAATCATTGAAATTTTAAAGTTTTCAGAGTGATGATATTTTTCTTTGACATAATTGCTAATAAATGTTGAAAATTTACCACATAAAAAAAAAAGAAATTATTCCAACGTTAACACTTTTCATTTTCAGGGTGGGTTTGCATTAAAAAAAAATGGTTTTCACTGCCATTTTAAAAAAATGTTGAAAGTTTACCTTGAAAAAATGTTGTTCTAACACACACACTTTTTGTTGTCAGGTTGTCTTTTCATGTTTTTATGGGTTTTTTGCTAGAGTTCTTATTTTTAGGTTATAGCTCCCATTTGATTGGTTAATATGATTGAATCTTATGAGAAATGGTATGCCATCTCATAGTAAAGTGTGGGAATCACTCGCTCACAGTGAATGAAGCTGACTTAAAAGAGGAATAGTAGCAACTTGAAGATATGAGAGTGCAAAACAAAAGAAACAAGAAGGTTCCAAAATATCCACTGAAATATGACCAATTTAATGCATTGATATCCATTGAGTTGTTGGGAAAGCAAATGTATATGTGAATTGTAATTTTAACCGAGTTGTAAATATAAAGATCCAAAATCAAGTTTTCTTGGTTTAAAATATATTTTACTTTGTGTTCTGTTATAAAACATCAAGAAAGGTTTTCCTCCAAAGGGGAAGGGTTTGTGACATCCCCCATGGCTTAATTCACCAGTGTAAACATTGTAAATAATTCCTTGTAATTATCTAACTATAAAATTAAAAGGTTGAGAGAAAGGGACATAGAATTCCTTGTAATTATCTAACCATAAAATTAAAAGGTTGATAGAAAGGGACATAGATTCAAGAACTTGAGGAACGCATATTGCTTGAGGAATAGGTTATTTTTAAATATCATTCATGGGTTGGATGAGTGGTTTTAATGGGTTGACAGTGTAATAAATTATCTGGAAAATATAGGACAAACCCATGTGTCTTTTGATCTTAACCACATGTAAGAAATAACAAGAAACTGAAGGAAATGATGGGTTGTGTTTTCAAAGAAGGATGGGTTGTGTGGATCCTTGGGAAGATAGATGGTTAGCTTGTCGAAGTGTGCAGGTAGGAGGGGAATTATTCATTCGTGATTGATGATTGGCTCAATCATTTGAGGGAACAAGAAAAAAAGGAGGTCGAGAGGCTCCTGTTGATTAAGCTCATTCCATGAGACATAAGAGAAGGATATTAGGATTGAGAGAAATCAAGGAGAGGAGAAGCTCTACTGATAGAAAAAATAAGAAACCCATGGGGATTGTTCGCTAATGGTCACAAAGAAAAAAAATTATGATAGCCTAGCTAAGAAACCCATAAGGCTTGTTGGTTTATAATCACATAATAAGTTTAGGTTATAGTTCAGTTGAGAAATCCATAATACTTGTTGGCTGATAATCATAAAGAAAGGTCATATGATAGTCCAACTAAGAAACCCATGATGCTTGTTGGTTGATAATCATCGAGTAGTTATTATGCTTTACATGGCCGATAAATCCACTCGAGATTGCGCTAGTTGACAACTTACGAGAGGTGGAGACACCCAGGGCTAGTAGGATGATAACACCTGATGGTAGTTCCACATGGTTGGGTTGAAAACATAGATGGAAGTTCCACTAAGAATTTGTTGGAGAGTTCACTCTTATTCCTTCATATGTAACACAACTGATAAAACCTCCTTATCATTAATTATATCTCTATCTCTCTCTCTCTTCACATTTGAATTGAGACTCTTTGTGGCTAAATCCCTAGATATGTTGGGATAGTGTATTATAGGTCCCTCTATATAAAAGGAAGTGTTCCTTGCCTTGTGTGAAATTTTTGTATAGCTGGTGTGTGAAGGGAACATATATTTTGAGACAGCCTACTTCGGTAAATGATATTGGTTTAATTTCATTATTGGTTGATGTTTGTACACAAGTGAAGTGGTTCATTGTATTTATTTCATTAACTTGATAGATAGTGAGTGAAGGTGGTGTAGCCTTGGAACACTCCGTTTCAGTTGATATCATCAGTTTTCTGCTTTGAAAGCACTCTTCCTAAATATTTGGAATCTGGCTCAGTGTGACAACTACAAGAAATATTTGGTCCTAAATTATCTAAGGTTGGGTGGATATTTGAAGTTTCAATCTCAATTTCTAGTCATTTGAAGTTAATAAGATAATTTGCTTACATGTATAATTGATGCACTGAAAAGATGAACATTGTTGTTGTATGATGCATTCATGTTTTAACATTGTTATATGTGGAAATATATTATTCTTGTCTATATATGATGATATGTCTTATGTATATATGCAATTCTCATGATCATAAGGGGCTAGGAGGCCTTTGTGTTATGATAATATGTTCAATAAGTGCAAGTTTTTTCATATGGTTCCATGTGATTGTGGTGCATTGTTGGAGAAACTGTTATCGTGTGTGCATTCCTTGGAAGTTAATTTAGTTGATGAGAAGGTCAGATCGATGATGGTATAAGATGTTGGTTCTTTCATTATTGAATGTTTAGTGGAAAGAAGCTAAGACACAAGTTGGTGGTGAGGAATCTAGTGTAGCTTCACTCTTGATCAACCAAAGGATACTCAAATTCTAGGGTTAGTTGAGGGTCAAGTTGAGCCAAAAAGACGTGCCATGTGCATAATTAAGAAGATGTTGGACTTCCATGTTGACGATTAGTAGCCAGTGTGGGTTCCATTCTGGGTAGACCTATATTGTCAGTACACTTGTCTTTTGAGTTCATTGATTGATGAGGTCATGAATTTGCCATTAATTGCATGCATAAGGTTGTCGACATAGGACAAATGTCCTGAAGAGCATGGGACACATTCATATTAGTTGGATAGATGAAGGCTTTGACTCGAATTGTGCAATCGAGTGAGTCGACTGGTTTGGGGTTGTTTCAATTGATATTTTTAGTTGAGGTAATTCGGTCGATATGGGTTATTTGAATGGTCTTGTTGTTTATAGTAATTTGACTGGTTTGGTTCATTTGACTAGTCTTATCTAGTCGAGATAAGTCAACTGGTTTTCGTTGTTTTAACTAATCTTATCTAGCATAGGTAATTCAATTGGTTTAGGAATAGTAACCCATGGAAGGGAATGCATATTGTGACCAGATTGAGAGGTTGGATTGATTTTCATGTAATGATAAAAAGCACAATTAGATGCATGCCCTCTATATGTTTTTATTGGGTACAAGCTGGCTAATTATTTCAATTATCCCAATGAATTCTAGAGGTAAATCCCACATGTTCACATTGACAGGTTTAGTCAATTTTCTTGGGCATGTTAACTATGGCCTCCAGAGCTAGGGCACACTAGAAAAAGTTTGCGCATAAATAATTTGTGCATGATTGAGGTTGAAATTAAAGTTAAAAATTTATAAGTGAGAGTGCTGATAAGGCAAGTTAGTTATACCATTGGGACCTTAGGTCAGGGGTCAAAAAGTCAACAAAAATGGTTAGTCGGGTTCAGTGGATGAGTTAGTCTTGATGGTATAGTCGGGCCAATCGACCATAATGGTTAGTTGTGTTCAGTGAGCTAGTCGGTTCTAGCAGTATGGTTGGGCTAGTCATATAGGCTAGGGTCGGGGCTATGGTGGGAGTTGTAATGTGTACTTTGTGTATGCATGCCAACCACCAATTATGAAGGAGGAAAACGCTTGTTCCATGTGGTCTTGTCCTTGGGTGGAAGAATAACCACATAGGCATCATGTAAGATGATATGTGGGTGCCCTGTGGAAGAAATATTGAAGTTTTAGAATTTTATTGGCCAAACTTTCACTGGACATATCTCTTGATCCGCATGTCAAATTGAGGTAAATTTTATATCGTCGAAATGGTTTCAATGAGATGAATACAATGGTGGTATTGGTTTAATTCTTTTGAATAAGTTGTAAAATTGAGAAACTTTATGACCCCATTTCCCTCACTGAACATTGAAGGTTGGGTCATCATAGTAACTTCCTCCTTCTACCTTCAGAATGGGTTAGGGTTAGTAAGGAGTATGTTACACTTACCAAGTTTATTAAAGGGATTGGTTTACCTCTTAATTCAATTTAATTAAAGTTATTAATTTTATTTTCTTAATGTAATAGAGATTTATTAGATAAATGAGGGATTATTTCCTCATCAACATGTAATGCACTATTTGAAGAGAGTTGTCGAAAGAGTTAAATATTTATGCTTAGATCTGATATATTATATAGTTAGGTGATTTGATCCATCTTTTGGTGCATTGCAGCCATCCATGCTTATTGTACATAATTGATGTTTATAAATGGGAAAGGAGGTATAGAGAGTATATTGTGTGGAAAATAGTGAGAATTGAGAGTGTAAGAGGAGGTCTAAGAGACCAAAAGATAGAGGAGTGTGTCATCAATGTTAAAATGTAATGATCCTTTATTGTGTGAATCCTCAGGGTTATATTGGATTCCCTAATTAGAAATTAGTTTGGTGTGATTGTGTGTGTAATCCATTAATGTGATGAGTATATCAAGCCTGTTTTTTTTCCTATTACAAAAAAAGTAACATACAGTGGTGAGAGAACCAATCTCGGTTATTTTATGAATCCTATTCTCTGAGTTTAGTTCTAATATATCGGGAAACATTTTTTTAATAGATTTGATTCCCTTGTCTTGATACTTGCAGGAATAAAAAGGAGTTGTAGGGTGACTAAGCTAGGTTGGATCTCTCTTGTACATAGATGTAATACATGGTGATTGTTTTAATAGGGAACAAAGCATCAAATCCATTTTATCCATAAAAGAGGAAATGTGGTGGTGATTTGAACTGATCAAGGTTCCAACTCTGGAGTCTGAATTTTGGTTTAAATGTTTATTGGATGAGTTTTAATTGAAGTCCTTAATTCATATTTAACATAACATTTTTTTTCAATTGCAATTGGAGTCTACCATTAAGAGTTAGGGTGCCACCCTTGCGTGGTTCCATCATTGGCTTATTGATTTTGAAACTAAAGCATTGTATCTAGAAGTTTGGTTATATGAGTTTCCAGTCTAGACCAAAGCTAAAGTCTTATAACATATTTTTAACTCAGGTTCACTTTATCGAAAGTTCATTAATAAACCCTATCATCTAGACTTGTTCATAACATAGTATCAGGGTTAAGGAGCATCCGAGATTCACATGTGTTAATAATGTAGCTTAAACCTGAATCCAAATTGAAACCATGCCAAAAACATGAGTATTTACAATGGACCCCACAATAATAATCTGAAATTCATGTAATCATAGTTACCTGGGTTAGACCATATGTGAGCCTCATCAAAGTGTGCACATTGGAACTAACCTAAATTCCTATAATCATGTATAGAAGTTTATAAGATGGAAAGTAAAGTATCACCAAAGGTTTTATAATGGAGAATCAAAGCCATATATAAATTCATATCCAGATTGTAAGTCATCTAGGGTGGACCCCCTACAAGGCCAAAACAAGAATTGGATTTTAAAGTTTGTGGCCAAAGGGATATTCAGGGAAAAATATATATTAGCCTTGTGAACTGTGAAACATAGTGATAAACCAAATCATGAGAAAACTAGATTACAATACATATTCACATTAATGAAACATCTAGATCAAAGGAGTAGGAAATATATAAAGTGATACATATCCAGGTCTAAATAAATTTGGGTTTTTAGCAAGGAAGTTACAACCAAATTATCTTACATCCTAGATATAGGTGTAACTTTGGAAAATTTATAAGTATTATCACCTAATTATATGGATAATGTATAAATTTGGGTTTCCACTATAATGAAATTTGGGGATTGAGCTTAGAAATTTGGGACGAAGGAAGAGTAAATTTAGGGGATTAGATGCATTGGAATCAATTTTGGTATCATAAAAATATAAATCCTACTTATTTGGTTGAATTCTAGGATTTGAAGTTGTTACAATATCACTAGAGAAAAGATAGTCGTAGAGCTAGCAATGGATCAACCTAGTATTTCTCAAGAAGCATTCAAGGTAGGAGATCAAAGTAGGAATACTTCTCATTTTGGATAAATTGTTAGAGTTCAAATGAAGACACTAGTAGGTTCTCAAAATCGTTGAAGCCAAATATACAAGGTACCAATTCTATAAATATCGAGGCAAAAAAATTATTCTATTTGATAATGGATTTGATTATATGTTTGATAGGTGATCAAAAAGTAGTTATCTTTACAAGAATAGAGGTTTGGTAAGGAGATAGAGCATAGAGGATCTTGCACAAAGGAAATTTAGGATATAGAAAAATTCTTGGTCATTGAAGTCAATTTCAGCTAAGAAGCATAACCGGTTATTAATGACAATTTTGAGGAAAACCTATGAAGAATGGTAGCAATAAGAATCTCGTAGGAGTTTGCAGCAAATAACTTAGAATTTCATGGAATTTTAGATATAATAAGATATGATAGGTAACCTGGTATTTATATTTTCAATTCAATTTTGGTAGAGAAATTGTTGATTGCAGGTAGCAACATAGAAAGGAAAAATAAGTGTGGAAAAGACTATTGTTGTAGAAGAGGATCTGTAACAACTTCCATCTAAGGTTGGGGAGAATTTTTTGAGAAAATTCCACAAGTTGATATTGTGGCTAAAATTTTGATAAGAGTGAATACAGTCCAGAAGCCTAAGAGGAGAAAAGGAAGCTCAAGAGCTCCTAGAGGAAGGAATCAAAGACACCAAAAGACTAAGTTTAGAGGAGAGAATCGTGGTGAGGTATTGTGTAGCAAGATGAAAAATAATTGTTACTATATACGTTTATTTTCAACTCACAATTGAGCATGGAAAATATCATAGAGAAGAGATGAATATGACTAAAGACATTAAAATAAAAGTCTATAGAAACCCCACAATAAGATGGAAGATACTGCTAGAGAAATTGGTAGAAGAAAGAAGTTGAGTCACTAGGAATTTAACAAAGAGATTTCAAAGGTAAAATAAGTTTTTCGTGGGATGAAGGTGCTACTACAAGAGATAATTATAGAAGACCCGAGACACGGATTTAGGTTGAAGAAGAAGTTAAAGTGACCTAATGTGTATTTGAAATTGAAGAAATTTCACTATGGGAAACAATCCTTAGCAGTAGGAAAAATATGGTTTTCAAGCTCTTGTGGTTATCAATTATTGAATATTTTTCTATATTATCCACAATGTTATATAACATTGGTCGACGTTTTGAATCCCAACGGGTATCCATCTTCAGGATAGGTTCTTGAATGAAGGATTGAAAGAAGGATTTAGGTTAGGATTAATAGTGAAAAAGAAAAATAAAAGAGCCGACAAGCATTTTTATTGTGATTTATTTATTTATTTTATTATATTTATTACTATTTTATAAACTTATTAAGTAATATTTTAATAATCTATTTTTAAGAAATAACTTAATTATTCTATTTAATCATGTGAAAATAATTTATTTTATTTAATTGAAAATATTTTTTTTACTAATTAATAATATTTAATTATTACTAATATATTAAATATATGCATTTATAATAATTAATTTATAATTGTTACTAACAAATGTCTAAAATAATTTATTTTTAATTGAATAGGATTAATTAATATGGAGCACTTTGAGAGGAAGGCCCTTGCCTCCTCTCCCTTAAAACTAGCTTGGTGGAAAAGATTTGTAGATGACACCAACATTAAGTGGACACATGGAAAGGAAAATTTTGAGAGATTTTTAAATCACCTTAATTCCATTTCTTCAGAGATTAAGTTTACTATGGAGGTTGAAGAAAACAAGAGCATCCATTTTTTGGATGTCCTTGTCACTAGGAACCTGATGATGGAACATTAGGGCACCAGGAGTTTAGAAATAAAATGCATATTGACAGTTATCTTCATGCTGAGTCTTACCATCATCCAGCTCAAAATTTTGGTGTCCTTAATACTCTTAATATTAGAGCCCTGAGGATATTTGATGTTGGGCACCTTAAGGAAGAAATTAATTACTTGACATTTGTATTTAGGGGTATAGGTTTTAAAGAAAAAGATATCAGAAAATCCCTAATAAGAGTTGAGGGTTCGATCCTATATAAGAAGCACCACGATCCGCATGAAAACTGTGGTGGAGTTTTTCTACCATACATCAAGGGTGTTACTGAAAAAATTGCCAGGGTTCTGGGGAAGAAGGACATAATCACATAATTTTTAGCAGCAGGAACAATAAGGCAAAGAATGCAATTAATTAAAGACAATATAAGTCATGAACAACTTAAAAGAGTTTACAAGATTGAGTGTTCATGTGAAAAAAGTTACATTGGTGAAATAGGGTGTTCGCTTCAGAGACGACTTAAAAAACATAGAGCCGATATTAAGAAGGAGAGATCTCACACCTCGTCCCCTGCAGAACACTCCTCAAAAAATAAGCATCATTTGCATCTAGAGGATGCCCGGATCATTGTCATAGAGGAACATTAACGAAGAAGGAAAATTAGAGAGGGACTTGAGATTATAAAAAATCCTCATAACCTTAACAGGGATGGAGGATGTGAAATTAGTGATAGTTGGCGGCCTCTTGTATGAAACCTTTGTTCCTCCAATTCGTCATCCTCCAAGGTATAGTATCTCTTATTTCTCTTCCGTTGAATTCTAGGATTTAGTTGTTGTTAATTTGAGTGGTAATTTTTCTTTAATTATTTAATTATTTACTTTTAATAATTATCTTTATTAACTAATTTTTATTTACAACTAATAAAAATTATTTAATTAATAATTATTATTAGTATCTAATATGCTAAAATATTAGAACCTTAATAGAAATCCTAATAAAATGATAATAATTATTTAATAAATAATCATTGTAAAGAAATAAAAAAATTATTATTTAATAATTATTAATATTTATTTATTTCTTTGAATAAATAAATGTTAATATTATTTAAATAATTATTTTATTTTTATTTTTATTCGTAGTAATTTATTTTTAGTTTATTAATAGTTAGTTAATAATTAATTTAATTATAGCATTAATACATTAAATTTCTCCTGATTACTAAATATATTGAATAATAAAAATTCATAATTTCTTTTTAAACTCTAAAAATTACTAATATATTAAATAATAAAAAGATATATAATTTATAAATCTCTAAAATTAATTATTTCCATTAATTTTATTAACAATTATTATGAATTATAATTATTATTATTATTTATTGTAATCAACTCAAAATTATTAATTGTATTAATTGGTCCTATTCAATTAAAATAAAATATTTCAGATATTAGTTAGTAACAATTCTAAATTAATTATTTAAGTACATATATTAAATATATTAGTAATAATTAAATATTGCTAATTAGTAAAAGAAAACTATTTTCAAATAAATAAATTAAATTATTGTCACATGATTAAATATAATAATTAAGTTATTTCTTAAAATATATTATTAAAGTATTACTTAATAAGTTTAGAAAATAATAATAAATATAATAAAATATATAAATAAATCATAATAAAATACTTGTCAATTCTTTTATTTTATTTTTTCACTATCAATCCTAACCTAAATATTTCTTTCAATCTTTCATTCAAGAACCTATCCTGAAGATGGATCCCTGTTGGGATTTGAAACGTCGACCAATGTTCTATAACACTGTGGATAATCCCAAAAAATCTTCAATAGTAGGAAAAATAGTTCATTTTTGTGAACGATAACATGGAAAAATTCTTGAAGAGAATGATGAGGGAAATGAGGGAATAATATGAAATCATTGAAGATTACTTAGAGAGATTAATCTAGCACCAAAGGAGAACGTTAAAGGAATCAACAAATACAAGAGAGTCTCATTATTTTGGAACTAAAATTTTGTGTGTGTATGCAAATTATGAAGATGAACAACTACAAGAAGGTGACATGGAAGCGAATAAAGAATTACCTCATCAAGGCATAGAATAGAACAAGATCAATATGTAATTAGAGATGGACGAGAGTAAAGGAGGAAATCTAGAAACTTCTTGACCAAGCAACTTAGCCTCTGTAATATTCTAGAATTGGAACAACTTAGCAAGCCTACTGAAATAACGCACTTCTGAGAATACTGTGCATAGAATTGATTTTTCAGCTCCTGGATCCCTTAGATCAGCTCATCTAAGATCTAAATACAAAAGTAGAGCAAAAAAAAATTAGACTAGGTGGGTTAAATAGATCTCCCACAAACTAGTCTAGCTAAAAATCACCCAAAGAGAGGGTCTGCAACTCTATGCAAAGTACTGCTTCAGAAATAACGCAGATCCACTGAAGCACATTAGGAGGCTGATATGGAGGTTTAGAAATCAGAAGTAAAACAACAAATCAGATGTACATTACAGTCCATACATTGTACAATAGAAAGCATGAGACAATACAGGAAAAACCGTCAGAAATGAGGTGCTACAACCATGATAAAAGACTGTATAACCCTGACAATGTTATTTTTAGTGGCTGAAGTAGCAGTATATTAATCTTCAGATATAGAGCAGATATGTACATAAAAATTTAGATCTAATACAAATTTGTGTACAAGAAATGTTGATCTATACATTCCCCTTGGGGTTTTGTGCAAAACATGAAGCACAAAGAGTAGATCTGAAATCTAAGCTTGCAGATCTGCAGAATAATTCAGAAATTTATGAATAATACAATGGTATAGCAGATCAAATCTGAAACTAACATGGATTGGATGTCCAATCCATGGATCACCATAGTGAGAGGAAGAATCCCAACACCGGACATCTCTCCTCCAAAATGTAGTCAAAACACCCTGCAGCTGTAGATCTGAAAATAACGCTGTCTAGGGAGAGAAACAACATTGTAGCCTTTTAGAATGGTTTGGCTTGATTCCAAGATGTAGATCTGAAGCACAATCAGCTAATGAACTCTTCCAGGAGGTTAAAAGACACACTCACTGAGAAGAGCCACTAGTATAGGCTAGATATAAAAATAGATCTAGTGTCTTCCACTGCTGCAACTCACAAGGATAGCTCAACCCTCAACAAGAGTATTGTTGTAGGTGTAAGGTGAGCTTGGTCTAAAGGCTTGATGTGGAAAAGATAGCACAAGTCTCCTCCAAGAGCTGCTCAAGGAAGGAGGTGGGATTCCTGAACAGGAAGACCCAACAAGGGATGTCTGAGTAGAAAACACCTTCAGAAATGATAATATTCAACAACCCCTCTCTTGTTTCTCTCCTCCTCCTTATATAATATTGGAGCTTAGAAAAAATCTAAACCACTTCATTAGTTTAGCCCCTTTCACATTTAGAATCTCCTTCTAGAAATGCGTTGTCCCTCAAGGAGGTTCAATGCATCTAGACTGCGCTGTTGACTTGGTCAAAGGTGACCCACTCTTGTGATTTAGACCCATTCACACCTGCAAGAGTTTATTTAAATAGCCCAGATATGTCTCTCTTCACATAGGCATTGATTTATTCTTGGTTTTCAGGAGTTTTACATGTCCTCCTTCGCAATTTATTCATCAATCATGAAATGTAAAAATAAACAAGGAAAAATTAATATTCCTATTAGCTGCAGCTAATTTAGGAATATTACAGTCTCCCCTTCTGAAATTTTTCTTGTCCTCAAGCAACTGCGAGGGTGCTACAAAATCTCCCCTTCTTCTCTTGTGGCCTCTTCATCTAGTAGTCTCCACCATTGCTCTGAATCTTCCACAATAATTCGGTCCTCCAATGGTCCTTCCTCCATGTGGAAGTTGGCCCTTGGTAAGTAAACCCAATGGATCTCATCATGAAATAATGAAGGTTGGTATGGAAACCTTCTTGTTGATCCATGGCCTCCTCAAGATAGAAGTGATGACAATAATGGGGGTTTTCATGATTCATGAAAGACTCCCATCTCCATGCTATCATCCAAATGAAGTGGATTACCTCCTAGCTTGGCAACCCATAGAAAAAATCCTCCCCAACACAAATGAGAGGCATGTTCCCAACAAACATATGGCTCACTTTACAAAGAGGCAAGTGACCTATCATAGTGGCCAAACAAAATATCATGCTCCTATTAAAGCATGAAATGCAACAAGAATGGGGAACTCCTTTCCCCAAAGGCACATCCAACAAGTGTGCCTCTCCTCCAACCATTTTCCCAATAGTAAGAACATTTTCCTCATATGGAATCATGATTAGGATCATGCTAGCTACCATGTATGATAGATGAGAAGGAAGATATTCACTCATGTGAAACCAGCACAATTTTATCGTCAACTGCCATAGAATAGGATATGACAAGTGCCTTTCCCAACACTTTTTTGTTGCACCATCTCTTCTGAATGCTTGAAGGAAATGCATCATAATTGGTGTAAAAGAATCAAACCATGAAGAATGGAATAGCTTGCCAAGATCCTCCAAGGAATGACCTGTAACAACATAGTTCATGGCCTTGAGTAGCCCATGGAACCCATCATAAATAGTGCCACCTTTTGGGGCAATGTTCTGCAAATGAGTGTTAGAAAAATGTAAGCATATAGGAGATACATGATAACATTCATAAAGACAAGTCCCTCTATATAATTTTTTTACATCAGTGGGGTATCTCATGGATGAGTTCCCTCTCACACTCAATGAGTAAGGAGATGTGAATGATGGCTCTTCCCAAGAGCCAAGTTCCTCCTCCTCTACCAAGTAGTCCATGCACATCTTCATATGAGAGTGCACCTCTTCTCTAAAACCTTCCCATATGAATCCACCGAGGAGAGTATGATATGCTCTAATGAAACCAGTGGGTTTGGAAAGCAGGATCTCATAGGTGGCATCTAGTAGTCTTTCCTTGAGCTTCGAGTATCTATTCAAAAGAATAAGATTATAGAAGTAGATGAATCCATCAACTACCTTGAACCTTTCATCCTTTACTCCCCCATCAAAAACCCCCCATGTGAAAAGGTCCTTGGAGTATTCCATCATGAGTTTGGAATCCCAATAAGGATCCAAGCTCTTCAAGAATGACAGCGTTGTAGAGATCTAAAATACTGCCCCTGTCATATCATGGCTCCCTTATTTGACACCCTTGATATCAAAGTCACCTGTTGGAGCATCATAATCTTCCTTTTGCTGCCCCAATTTCAGTTGATCTTGCTCAAGATAAGATTAAAGCATATGGAAATCAACTTCCCCTTGGTAATTCCTTGTCTTCTAAAAATTCCTCATTTTGGCCCAAGTGTACAAGTGGGTTAGCATCCCCTTGTCATGTTCAGAAATATTCTATGTGAATGAAGAGATCATGGGTTGTCCCAAAGATATGGAGTTACCATGTTTCCTCATGCTCATGCCATCATAGATATCTGATTTCTCCTTTCTCAGTGCAGATATCTAAGTGGGAGTTAGCAATGCCCCTTTCAGGAAATTTCTCATCTCTCTTCTGAATTCATGAGATATTCTCTGCGCTGTGCTGGCTTATCCCAAGGCTACCTCCTTAGCCAAGTATGTATATGCTGCCCATAGTTGAGAGAACACTTTATATTTCCTCCTATCAAGAGGTGCTCTGGGTAAAGTACCTCCTTGCAAAGAGGTGTCAAGGAATAGAGTAGAAAGTAGATGTAGGTAGACAAATTTTCCTCTACCCTTAATGCATGGGTCCTCTTGCCTTCCTTGTGCTTCCAAGCTTTGAAACAAAGAAGGATCCATGCTCTTCCTCTTGAGATACCCTTCCTCCGCTTTTCCTTCTTCTATCTTCAAGATCTCATCATTTGATAATTGTTAGTGTCAGTCTAGTCATACTGCCATCATTGATCAAAACTGCTCTTTTTCATTTTCATATTAGGTGTCTCATTCCGAATAAATTTCACCATTCCGCTAGGTCATGGATTCATTTGATGGTAGTATTGTTTTATCAGTTTTCCCTAATGAGATACTTGCTGATATTCCTTTCTATGGTCTTTAGTCATTAGTCACTCTTATTCTTTAAATCATATTAGTAGGACATAGGATGGGTCTCATTAGTCTCTAGGGTCTCACCATGGTCAAATTAATGAGTCAAATATCAATAATATCAGCAAGGTCATGAGGAAGCCAAATAAGCCCAATGTCACAGCACCAGGAAGAATCAAAGAGATATTTTATTCAGTTTGATGTAATTTTCACCTCAAAACCATGTTTTGAGGTTAAAACATGATATTTTACATTTATTATCATTCGTTATGTAATTTTATATCATCGTATGTAATAAGTCACAATTCAGAAGCTGTCATCTCCATAAAGGTAATGTTCCTGCCTTCAGAGAATTTTTTCGCAGCATATTCAGTGCCAGATCATCTTCAAAGTAGATCCATCAGAAAGAGCCTAGAAAGAGCTTTCCAATGGTATACTACACCCTCAAAAATGACTTCTGAATTGAATCTTATGCTTAAGTGAAGTAAAATCCCTCTATTCCCTAAGTCCCCCCTATTTCCCCATTTTTCCCTTTAAACTTTGTGTTATTAAAGTTTAATATTCCTTTATAAATCCTTTTCCTCCCCTCCATGCCTTTGGACTTTATAATAAAGAACTTCATATTACAAAGTCCCTCCCCTTAAATACTTCCCCGACCATACTCCATAAACTTTATAACAAAGTTATATCATATATATATATATACCACCCCCCCCCCCCACTGTATAAACCACTTCCCTACTATGCATATAATAAAACTTTATAATGTAAAGTTTAAAGCTTATTGATATAAATCACAATCGCAATGTTTTAAAAATCACAAATCCTTTGATCGCACCATCGTAGATTGCAAAGTTCTTTTGTATGCCCCGATGAGCCAATCGCAAATATCTTCGATGCAATCCGTTGATTGCAACTTTCCCCGATCCGATCGCATCAAAAATGTTATATATGCGACCCGATCGCACCCCCGATCTAATCCCTTCGATGCGATTGATCGCGCCCTCCTCTGATTGCAAGTATTTCCATCGCAACTCCCGATCGCATTGCAAATTCTGTCCTCTCGATGCGATTACCCCCGCTCCCCTCCGATATTGCGATTGCGATCTATATGCGGGTCCTGCCTCCATCTCCCTTCCTTTTTCCCATTTAAAATTCATTTTACCCTTCGCAAAGCATATAATTTCATTCAGTTCTGTTTCTACGGAATTTTATTAAAGGTCAGAGAATAAAGAAATAAAGGAAAGCAAAGGAACAATCCAAGGGCCGAAAGCTTAAAATAAAATGAAGATATCTAAAAAATCAAAAAACAGGGAATCTGTTCATTGGATTTCCTATTTTCATTTATACAGCCTAACAGAAAATCTCCAAAGCAGTCAATGTAATGTTGTCCCTCATTTTCAGGGGAAGATTGTTGTATTTCTTTACTATGATTGTATTTCAGTTCTTCAACTGTTAGGATAGCTCCCTTTTTTGTGGATCTATGTTCCCACATTTCAGATTATTTATTGTATTGTAAAATCATTTTTAACGAGGTCTGAGTAGGAGAAAGTAGGGGAATAGTGTGGAAGAAACATCTCTGCGCTACATTGTACAGTTTGACAAGAATTAATAAGAGATGCAACTCTGATTCGTGGGATCCATGTGGTATGAGATTTAGCATTTGTTTTTCTCCTTTGTTTCATATGTGAATTGTTATGTGTTCCATTCATCCATAAGCATTTTCCTTTGAATGCTTTCAAGATAGAAAGGTAGAATCCATTTTATATGATCTGCCTTGGGAAATCATTCATACTCTGTATTTTTATTTTGTTTGAAAAGGATCCATTTATTGTGCCTTTTTCAGCTCCTCACCTGTCTTTCCATCCCATCCTTATTAAATTTTATATGCTAATTTTCCTGCCTATCTTGCCCCATAAAATACCCTGTGTCCTTATTTAATTCCCCGTTTCAACTGTCCCTTTATATCCCACACATCCCCGAAATTCATTCTTTCATTTTATTAAAATATTTATCCTCATCATTTTATCTAGCCTAATATCTGTCCATTTATTGTGTTCCATTGAATATTATTTTACGGAGAGAGCCCTCTCATGTCCTTGTAGGGCTATCTAGAAGGCTGAGCGTGGTTTAGTTTGTTACCCTGTTTTGCCTTTGTAGCCTGGGGTCCAATTCAGGTGCTAACATTCTCTGGCGACCATACTGGGGAACTGTTCAATATTGTTTGTTTGTTAGTGTTATTTTTTTTATAAACTACAGACGGAGCCTGAAGTTATGCCAGGTAGCCTTCGAAATGCACATTGCTTTGCAAGTGCATAAGTAGATAAATGCTGCTTCAGTCAATCTCCGGTCTAGTTTTGTAGACAATAACATCTGACTTGTAAAGATTTGCCCCAGTACATCAAATAACTCCAAACTTTTGAAAGATGATGTTCAGATTTTTGCTAGGCTGCAAATAAGATTTTTGTAAAATAGACATTTCACCACACTGGCTTCAAGAAGATACACCAGGGCTAATCTAGATCCAAATCCTCCCCCTGTGTTTGAAAATCCAAATCCTATCCCAAGAATTTTCAGAAGACAAGAAGGATCATTAAGCCTCAGACCCGTTTATAGATCCTATACTTGGCCCAGTGAATGGTTTTTTGTAGAAGACCTTTCCTTTGATGAGAATTCTTAGCTTTCTTTATTTAGGAATAAGTCTGAAAATGACATTAATGATACAGTTTTAGATCCTGATTTCCTTGTAGATATTGAATTCCGAAGAGAAAATACCTCCATTGACGATTATATTTTGAATTCTCCTCAGTCCATCACTGTAACTAATCCTCCTGAGGCTTCCGAATCATTAGGAACAACCTTTCCCCCTCCCAATTCATCAACATTCCCATCAGTCAATTCCCAATTTTCATCTCCTCCATTAACACCTCCCTCAAATCCTACAAGTCCTGTTGTAAATCCACCTAGAGTTATGGCTACCAGGTATGCACCTCTAGTCTTACCCTAGGTCTTCAATGATATGCCTGCTGACTATCAGAGTAAAATTCCTCTTTTTGATGCCACCCAGAGCATCACGGCTCATCAACATGTCGACAAAATGAATGAATTTTTTGATTTGCATGAGGTAGAAGCGGAGAATGTGACATTGAGGCTGTTTGTTCAAAGTTTCAGAGGTGAAGTGAGAAAGTGGTTTAGAGCCCTACCACCAGGCACAATTCGCACTTTGCAGGAGTTGCATACTCAGTTCCTGGACTGGTGGGAGGTAAAAAAGAACCCACTTCAAATTCTGTCTGAATATGAGAACATTAAAAGGAATGTGGGTGAAACCGTGCAGGATTATTGTTTGAGATTCAATGCTACATATAATGATATTCCATCTAATTTGAAGCCTCCTGAGGGACTGGCATTGTTATAATTTCCCGATGGATTTGACATCGACATGGAATATCAGCTGTGGGAAAGAGATCCGTCTTCACTTGAAGACATGCAGAAGATAGTAGTTAATGTTGAAGCAAATCTGCTGGCTAAAAGAGCACGAGCCAGAGATGAGAAAAGAGTCACAATAAAAGAGGAAGCCTCTACTTCAGACAGTAAAATGGACACTCTGATCAGAACGGTGGAAAAAATGGTTGATAGGTTGACCATTGCAGACAGACCAGAGCCTCAAATAAGAAATCTGAATTTCAGAGGGCAGCAGCTGCAATTCAGAATTAAACAGAGAGAGAAAAGAACGCAAGACCAAGTTGCGCCACCACAACAGCAAATTAAAACTCCTTTGCAGCAGAACTACATGCAAGGGACAGATTCAGATGACGATGATCCTGTGATCGAGGCTAATCACTTTTTCACGGCTGATGGTACGCCCATTTTCCTTACAGAAGACGAAGAATACACAGTGGCGACTCCAGATATTCATAAAGACCAAAATTTCATTTTGGCCAATGATACAGTACTGGAAGAAGAGTCTGATGACTATCAGAGAGGGTATATGACCGCTCTATCAGCTCAGTGAAGGCAGTACTCTTTAAGGAATAGAGAGGTTACAGTCAGCCCCATTCAAAAGAGAAAGGAACTCCAAATGAAGAATGATGCGCAGAAGAGAGCTAAGGAGTCGGTTGATCCTTCCTCTAGCAAAGCACCTGCAGTTGCTAACACAGCCAATGAGAAGAACCAGCAGAACACAGTAAAGGAGGCAATAGAGAAGAAATACCCACCCATTAAAGAGGTAGAAAAAGCTCCCTCCTTTAATCTAGAAAATGAATTCTCCAAATTAAAGGTGTCCATGCCCCTCACAGAGTTGGTGAAGAGTAGTGCATATAAAACTCAGGTGTCCAAAGTCTTGCAAATCGATTCTATCTCTGATACATTCAACATAGAAGACGACTACCCTGAACTTATTTTTGGTCCAGCCACAGAAGAATCTGTAGAGAATGGAGTCCCTCCTTTTTACTTGAGTCTTAGAGTACATGAGTTTATCTTGCATAACACTATGTTGGATTCCGGGGCCTCACATAATTTGATGCCCAAATATGTCATGGAGAAGCTAGGCCTTGACATCACTCGAAAATATCATGACTTGTATTCCTTTGACTCAAGTAGGGTCCACTGTATTGGTTTAATAAAAGATTTGGTAGTGTCTTTAGATTAGATTCCAGCAAATAATGTCTTGATGGATGTAGTCGTTGCTGATGTCCCACCAAGGTTTGGAATGCTCCTATCTAGGTCTTGGGGTAATAAACTTAAGGGAACCATACAACTTGACTTCTCCTATGCCACTATCCCTATATTTGGCCAGTTGAGGAAGTTATATAGGGAGAAGAAAATGAAATATATGATTACCAGCAAAGACAAGCCTGTAAATCATCCCATCAATGCTGTCCATACAGACTTAGAGTCTTTTGTCTTGTATTCTGATGGTGGTTTAAATGATGAGAATGTTCAATTGGTACAAGTGGATGACATACCTGAGATTTCGGAGAATTTCAGAGAGGTCCTCAAAAGGTAAAAGGACAAAGCAGCAAACACTTCTGAAACTCCTACCTGCCAGCAGCAAAGAGACAATGGACAGCCATAAATCAGCCAAGGTAAAGAAGAGAAAGAAGAAAATTTCCAGCACCTTCAAGAAGAAGAAGAAGGTCTGTGGAGTATGGATTTTGATGGAGTTGTTGGTAAGGATGGAGCTGGCATTGGAATATGGATTAGGAGTCCTATTTTTCAACTTGAGAAGGTTCCGAGTAATGTTAGAGTTTGTGCCTATAAGTTAGCTTTTGATTGCTCTAACAATGAAGCAGAATATGAGGCTTTGATTGCAGGCCTCAAAATTTTGAAGAAGTTGAATGCAAAAAGGATTTCTATGTATGGCGACTCTGAACTGATAATCAAACAGGTGAAGGGAGAATATCAAGAAAAATATCCAAGATTGAGGGCATACAGAAATGCAGTACTGGACATTTTGAAGACATTCCCAGAGTATACTTTGACAACAGTGCCCAGGATGCAAAACCTGATTGCTGATTCTCTTGCCACTAATGCAAGTAACTTGAAGGTTCCAATGAACTCCAGAAACAAGTTTGAGATCCATGTCGAACATAGGCCTGCTATTCCAGACAACTTAAGGTACTGGCAAGTGTTTTGAGATGATAATGAGATTAATGCATTTTTGCAGGGTGATGCAAAATTCAAAGATACTCCCATAGAGGGTGAGTATGAGGTTGATGATCAGAAGTTGGAAGCAAACTAGATGGACATATTACAGTTAAACGATAATGTAATTCCTAGAGGTCTCATACCTCTAGAGGAGATTTTTAATTAGGATGATGTCGCAAAGAAACCAAGCTTGGTGCCCACAGAGAAAGGAGTTGAAGATGTGAATATTGGAACAGCTGATCAGCCCAAGTTTGTCAAATTATCAAAGGCATTATCACTTGAGGTAAAGGAGAAGTATGTTAAACTTCTTTCTGAATTTTCTGATGTATTTGCGTGGGATTATTCAGATTTGAAAGTGTATGATAAGAACATAATTCAACATATAATTTCTATCAAGCTGGATCAGAAGCCTTTCATACAAAAGCTGAGAAGAATCAATCCAAAACTGCTACCTTCAATTGAAAAGGAGGTAAACAGGTTGTACAAAGCAGGAATCATAGTTCCTATTAGATTTTCTGATTGGATTTCAAATTTGGTCTCAGTGCGTAAAAATACTGGAGAAATAAGACTGTGTATTGACTTTCGGAACTTGAATAAGGCATCCTTAAAGGATAATTACCCACTTCCGAAAATGGACCATATTCTGCAGAGAGTAGTTGGAGCATCTAGGATGTCACTGCTTGATGGCTACTTAGGGTATAACCAGATCTTGGTGCATGAGTGCATGAGAAGGACCAAGATAAAACTGCCTTCACAACACCCTGGGGAACCTTCCGGTATGCCAAGATACCCTTTGGACTGAAAAACGCTGGAGCCACCTTCCAGCGTGCAATGGAAATTGCCTTTGCAAATGAAAAAGATGTTTTTATGGTTGTTTATTTGGATGATCTGACAGTGTTTTTAGGTTCAGATGATGAGCATTTGCACCATCTAAAAGTGGTTTTTCAGCGTTGTAGAAAGTTTGGGATTTCACTCAATCCCAAAAAGATTCTTTTTGCCATGGATGAGGGAAAATTGCTTGGGCACATCATCTCTAAAGATGGCATCCGCATAGATCCAGCCAGAGTGGAAGAAATCCAGCTCATAGATCTTCCACGAAACAAGAAAGAGATTCAGGCCTTTAATGGTAAGATGAAGTTTTTACGCAGATTTATACCTAATCTGGCTGAGCATTTGAGAGAAATGACCAATATGTTAAAAAAAGACAGCACTGTTAAGTGGAGCGAGGAAGCTATCAAATCATTTAATATGGTAAAGTTAGTTTTGTCTAATGCCCCAGTTTTGATCAGTCCCGACTATACTCAAGATTTTATTATATTTTCGTTTGCATCTGAGCATACTATGGCTGCTGTTTTAATGCAAAAGAGAGATGAAGTAGAAAAGCCAATCGCCTTTTTTAGTAGGACTATTAGAGATGCTGCTTTAAGATATAATATTATTGAAAAGAAGGCATTGGCTCTGGTCAAGGCATTGAAATATTTTAGGGTCTATATTCTACATTCACACACTACAACATATGTCCCTAACGCAACAGTCAAGGATGTGCTCATGCAAACTGATCCAGATGGTCGAAGAGGCAAATGGATAGCAGTTATGTTGGAGTACAATCTGGAGATGAAGCCTACGAAGTTGATCAAAGGCCAAGGCTTGGCGAAATTGACGGCTCAATAAAATCTGTGTGCTTTAGATATAAACCTCATTTCAGCAATGTCGGAAGAAGAAGATGAAGGTTCGCTGGTTCCTATTTCAGATATTTTTCTGCAGTCCCCTTGGTATTCAAATATTGTGTATGTTCCTCAGCATTTGTCACCTCCTCTAGGCACGTCTAAGAGTCAAGGTAGATCTTTGAAACTCAAATCTGCAAAGTATTGTATTTTGAACAGTGCTCTGTTTTGGAAGGATCCGGCAGGCGTTTTGCTAAATTGCCTATTTGAAGAAGAGGCTCAAAAGGTAATGCATGATTTCCATAAAGGTGACTGTGGTGGTCACCTGTTTTGGAAAGCCACAGAAAATAAGATCTTGAGAGCCATGAATTATTGGCCCACATTGTTTTTTGATTTATATAAAACAGTGATGAAATGTCATGAATGTCAAATTTTCCAAGGAAAGAAGAAATTTCTTCCACTTCCTTTGAAACTTGTTTTAGTGAATGCGCCCTTTCAACAGTGGGGGCTCAATTTTATAGGAGAAATTTGCCCCATGTCCTCAGCACAGCATCGATGGATATTGACTGGGACAGACTACTTTATGAAATGGATCAAGGCCATCCCTTCCAGGCAAGCGACTGACATGGTAATTATTCAATTCCTAGAATCAAATATTTTATCCCGTTTTGGTTGCCCATGTAAAATTGTGACAGATAATGCAGCCGCGTTCACATCAAAGAAAATGATCGATTTATGTGATAAATACAATATCGTGCTGGGCCATTCAACAACATATTATCCACAAGGAAACGGCCTGGCAGATTCATCGAACAAGTCACTGATGAATATAATTAAGAAAATGTTGGAGGCAAACAAAAGAAATTGGCACCGGAAGCTTATCAACACACTATGGGCAGACAGAGTCAGCAGTAAAAAATCAATAGGTATGTCACCTTTTGAGCTGGTTTATGGTACTGATGTTGTCTTTCCTACTTCTCTTACAGTTCCAGTTATGAGATTATTACAAGAAGTTGGCGGTGAATAGGACGAAAACCAGCGAAGGATTAACTAGATGGTTCACCTTCAACAAACAAGAGAAGAAGTGTCACAGAAAACAAGTCAGTTGCAGGAAAAGATCAAAAAGATCTTTGACAGGAAAACTAAAGCAGAAAGTTTTCAGTTGGGTGATGTAGTGTTGAAATGGGATGCCAGAAATGAAGACAAAGGGAAGCATGGTAAATTTTACAACCTTTGGAAGGGGCCATACAGAATTACAGCATACAGGGGTCAGAATGCCTTCTTGCTTTCAGAAATGGATGGCCAGGATTGTCCTGGAGGAGTAGTAAATGGTAGGCTATTGAAGCACTACCATTGTTGAAGACCTGGATCAGAATCTATCTCATCATCTTTGTATATACCATTTTATTTTTCTAAAATCAAAGTTCAAGTGCACAGTCATTCAATTTTGGGGCCCGAGGTGAAGGCTATAAAACTTGGATGATATGTGTATGGTTTGGTTTTATTTCAGTTTCAGTCTTAGTCTAGAGTTAGAGTCAGTTTGCATTTGTGTCAGTTTTTTGACATTCTTGACTCCATGCCCAATGGATAAGGCTACTTGGTCTATGGTGTTCTTGGAACCTCCAAGGAGCTACCATCACCATTGGAGCCAATGTTAGTGTTAGTATAGTCATACTACCATCAGTGATCAAAACTTCTCTTTTGCATTTTCATATTAGGTGTCTCATACCGAATAAATTTCACCATTCTGCTAGGTCATGGATTCATTTGATGGTAGTTTTGTTTTATCAGTTTTCCCTCATGAGATACTTGCTGATCTTCCTTTCTATGGTATTTAGTCATTAGTCACTCTTATTCTTTAAATCATATCAGTAGGTCATAGGATGGGTCTCATTAGTCTCTAAGGTCTTGCCATGGTCAAATTAATGAGTCAAATATCAATAATATCAGCAAGGTCATGAGGAAGCCAAATAAGCCCAATGTCACAACACCGGGAAGAATCAAAGAGATATTTTATTCATTTTGATATAATTTTCACCTAAAAACCATGTTTTGAGGTGAAAACAAGATAGTTTACCTTTATTATCATTCGTTATGTAATTTTATATCATCGTATGTAATAAGTCACAATTCAGAAGCTGTCATCTCCACAAAGGTAATGTTCCTGCCTTCAGAGAAGTTTTTCACAGCATATTCAGCGCCAGATCATCTTCAAAGCAGATCCATCAGAAAGAGCCCGGAAAGATCTTTCCAACGGTATACTACACCCTCAAAACTGACTTCTGAATTGAATCTTATGCTTAAGTGAAGTAAAAGCCCTCTATTCCCTAAGTCCCCCCTATTTCCCCATTTTTCCCTTTAAACTTTGTGTTATTAAAGTTTAATATTCCTTTATAAATCCTTTTCCTCCCCTCCATGCCTTTGGAATTTATAATAAAGAACTTCATATTACAAAGTCCCTCCCCTTAAATACTTCCCCGACCATACTCCATAAACTTTATAACAAATTTATATCAGATATATATATACCCCCCCCCCCCTGCCGTATAAACCACTTCCCTACTATGCATATAATAAAACTTTATAACGTAAAGTTTAAATTTTATTGATATAAATCACAATCGCAATGTTTTCAAAATTGCAAATCCTTTGATCGCACCATCGCAGATCGCAAAGTTCTTTTGTATGCCCCGATGAGCCAATCGCAAATATCTCCGATGCGATCCACCGATCGCAACTTTCCCCGATCCGATCGCATCAAAAATGTTATATATGCAACCCGATCACACCCCCGATCTAATCCCTTCGATGTGATTGATCGCACCCTCCTCCGATCGCAAGTATTTCCATTGCAACTCCCGATCACATCGCAAATTTTTTCCTCCGGATGCGATTACCCCCGCTCCCCTCTGATATTGCGATTGCGATTTATATGCGGGTCCCGCCTCCATCTCCCTTCCTTTTTCCCATTTAAAATTCATTTTACCCTTCACAAAGCATATAATTTCATTCAGTTCTATTTCTACGACATTTTATTAAAGGTCAGAGAATAAAGAAATAAAGGAAAGCAAAGGAATGGTGCAAGGGCCGAAAGCTTAAAATAAAATGAAGATATCTACAAAACAAAAAATAGGGAATCTGTTCATCGGATTGCCTATTTTCATTTATACAGCCTAACAACAAATCTCCAAAGCAGTCAATGTAATTCTGTCCCTCATTTTCAGGGGCAGATTGTTGTATTTCTTTACTATGATTGTATTTCAGTTCTTCAGCTGTTAGGATAGCTCCCTTTTCTGTGGATCTATGTTCCCACATTTCAGATTATTTATTGTATTGTAAAATCATTTGTAAAGAGGTCTGAGTAGGAGAAAGTAGGGGAATAGTGTGGAAGAAACATCTCTGCGTTACATTGTACAGTTTGACAAGAATTAATAAGAGATGCAACTCTGATTTGTGGGATCCATGTGGTATGAGATTTAGTATTTTTTTTTCTCCTTTGTTTCATATGTGAATTGTTATGTGTTCCATTCATCCATAAACATTTTCCTTTGAATTCTTTCAAGATAGAAAGGTAGAATCCATTTTATATGCTTTGCCTTGGGAAATCATTCATACTCTGTATTTTTCTTCTGTTTGAAAAGGATCCATTTATTGTGCCCTTCTCATCTCCTCACCTGTCTTTCCATCCCATCCTTATTAAATTTTATATGCTAATTTTCCTTCCTATCTTGCCCCATGAAATACCTTGTGTCCTGATTTAATTCCCCATTTCAAATGTCCCTTTATATCCCACACTTCCCCGAAATTCATTCTTTCATTTTATTAAAATCTTTATCCTCATCATTTTAACTAGCCTAATATCTGTCCATTTATTATGTTCCATTGAATATTTTGTTACGGAGAGAGCCCTCTCCTGTCCTTGTAGGGCTAGCTACAAGGCTAAGCGTGGTTTAGTTTGTTACCCTGTTTTTCCTTTGTAGCCTGGGGTCCAATTCAGGTGCTAACAATAATGATGGCACATGCTGCTCATGAGTTATGCCAAGAGCCTTGGGTGTGAGACCTTGTGGAACTCCTTGCAAGTGTGTAAGAGTTTCTTCCCTTGGAGCAAGTGCTCCATCCTCCTCTCCATGAAGTGCTTGAGGTGCCTTTGTTGTGACTGGGTTATCATCTTCTATCTTCTCCTCCTCTTTAATAACTGGAATTGTCTCATCCTCAACAAGAGACCTTAGATCTTGGTCATCTATTAAAGGGGAAACCTTCATGCTTTCCTCTTGAGAAGAGGACCCTTCATCCAATGGAGATCTTGCCACTGGAAATGCATAAAACAAACTTACACCTTCTTCCATATTTTTCAGAAATGGATTTGGATTCATAGACCCTTCCAACACATGCAAAATATTTGTCTGATGTGGTTTGGTAGTGCAAATAGAAGATGTTACGCATGGAGCTTCATCAAACCTTTCTATAAATCTTGAAATAAACCTTGCATGAGTAGGTGTATTTTCATTTTTCAAGGAAAAATATTCAAAAAACCACCAAGCATATGCTTTACCTTCAAAATGCAATGCTGCTACTTTGATGGCTTCAATCTCCGAAACTTGGTGTTGTTGCACAAAGTTGTCTAGCTCCTCCACCAAACCTTGACTGGACATTTAGGTGATCCATCAAAGGTGGATAGATAGAATATACCCATATCATGATGCTCCTCCTTTGTGCCTTTTCCCTCCTTGATCTTGTAGAACCCTTGGAAGTTCAATTCATATTTGAACTCCTTGGATTGAGCTTCATATTCCTCCAAATACTCTCTAAGAGTCTCCTTTTTGGGCACACCTCCTTTCTTCCTCTTCATGAAGAAATCACAGACAGAACACTGAAGCTTTGGTGATATGGCTGAGTGCACATATCCATGAGATGAGGATTTAGAATGTTCCTCATGTATAGATCTTGTAGATCTGATCATAAAATCTTCTTGTTCTGGAAACTTTATGGGAGTTTCACTGCTTCTTCTCTCTTCTTCTTGTAAAACCTCCTTGGAGAGGTTCTTGCTGGATCTGAAAAGTGATGAGAGTAAACTCATATTCTTCATCATTCTGACCTTGCTCCTTGCTGAAAAATACTTTGGCTTGAAGCCACAATCTGAGCCAAAGATCTTGCTCCGATACCACTATAATATTCCAAAATTGGAACAACTCAGCAAGCCTACTGAAATAACGCACTTCTGAGAATAATGTGCATAGAATTGAGTTTGTAGCTCCTGGATCCCTTATATCAGCTCATCTAAGATCTAAATCCAAAAGGAGAGAAAAAACAAATCAGACTAGGTGGGTTAAATAGATTTCCCACAAACTAGTCTAGATGAAAATCACCCAAAGAGAGGGACTGCAACTCTATGCAAAGGACTGTTTCATAAATAACGTGGATATAATGAAGAAAATTAGGAGGCTGAAATTTAGGTTCATAAATAAGAAGTAAAACATCAAATCAGATGTACATTACAGTACATACATTGTACAATAGAAAGCATGAGACAATACAGGAAAAATCGTCAGAAATGAGGTGCTACAACCATGATAAAAAACTGTATAATCATGACAACGTTAATTTTAGTGGCTGAAGAGGTATTATATTAATATTGAGATCTAGATCAGATCTTTACATAAAAATTTAGATCTAATACATATCTGTGTACAAGAAATGCTGATCTATACATTCCCCTTGGGGTTTTGTGCAAAACATGAAGCACAGAGAGTGGATCTGAGATCTAAGCTTGTAGATCTGTAGAATGATTAAGAAATTTCTGAATAATACAATGTTACAGCAGATAAAATCTGAAACTAACATGGATTGGATGGCCAATCCATGGATCACCACAGTGAGAGGAAGAATCCCAACACCGGATATCTCTCCTCCAAAATGTAGTCAAAACACCCTGCAGCTGTAGATTTGCAAATAACGTTATCTAGGGAGAGAAACAATGTTGTATCCTCTGAGAATGGTTTGGCCTGATGCCAAGATTTAGATCTAAATCACAATGAGCTAATGAACTTTTCCATGAGGTTAAAATACACACTCACTGAGAAGAGCCACTAGTATAGGCTAGATCTAAAAATAGATCTAGTGTCTTCCACTGCTACAACTCACAAGGACAACTCATCCCTCAATAAGAGCAACGCTGTAGGTGTAAGGTGATCTTGGCCTCAAAGCCTGATGTGGAAAAGATAGCACAAGTCTCCTCCAAGAGCTGCTCAAGGAAGGAGGTGGGATTCTTGAATAGGAAGACCCAACAAGGGATGTCTGAGCAGACAATACCTTCAGAAATGATAATCTTCGACAACCCCTATCTTGTTTCTCTCCTCCTCCTTTTATAATATTGGAGTCTTGGCAAAACCCTAAACCACTTCATTAGTTTAGCTCCTTTCACATTTAGAATCTCCTTCTAAAACTGCGTTGTCCCTCAAGGAGGTTCAATGCATCTATACTGCGCTGTTGACTTGGTCAAAGGTGACCCACTCTTGTGATTTATACCCATTCACACCTATAAGAGTTTATTTGAATATCCCAGATATGTCTCTGTTCACATATGCATTGATTTATTCTTGGTTTTCAGGAGTTTTACATGTCCTCCTTCACAATTTATTCATTAATCATGAAATGTAAAAATAAACAAGGAAAAATTAATATTTCGATTAGCTGCAGCTAATTTAGGAATATTACAGCCTCATCCAACCCTCTTGAACTATGCATTGTGTAGTCTCAACCCTCAAAATGAAACCCTACCTCTTGCAAATGCACAATTTGTAGTTCTTGTCTCTCGAGATTGTGCAGTACAAAATCATAGTGCTCAAGCTCAACCTCTAGCCCTAAAACTTCCATAATTTATCTCTCTTTCCCAGTCAGTACTATTTATTGTGAAATCACAAGGCTCAAGCCTCAACCTTGAGCTCTTGAACTGCACAATTGCACAATCATTTGGTCTTGTTTTCCTTCCAGAACTGCATAGTGGGAAAAATCATTGCTCAAGCCCTCAACTTGGCTCCCTAAGCTCCCCAACTACGCAATATTTTTTCTCAGTCCAATCCTGAACTATGCATTGTGTAGTCTCAAGGCTCAAGCACAACCCTTGACTGCATGATATGTACAATTGTGTAGTCATTGAGCCTCTCCCTCACCCTATTACTTGGTTCTGTCTTAGTCAATTGATCATCATGCATCATCTTAGAATAAGGGATTATTGGAATGATTTCATATTGTCATGAGTGAATTTTAGATGTAGGTATTCTATTATACCCTGATAGGATGATAAATAAGGATATGGAGAAGGATAACATGCTAGAAGAAACCTCTATAGTTTAATATGAAAGTTGATTAATTAGGAGAAAGAAAAGGGACACCAGTTTACGACCATAAATCAAGACCTGATATCACTAAGGACTCCTTATCTCTACGTCATATGGAGGACAGAAGAACATTCTCCAGAAGATACATAACAAGAAGCAACAATGGTTTCTTAACATTTCCATGTCATCAGTTTCATGTCATGTCATGTCATCATATGCCACATCATTTTTTTGGATTATGTAAATTCCTATTTGAAAATGTATTGTAAAGTGGAAATCCAAAGGACATGGACAAAATATAAAGAGTCATATAAATTCAAAAATTAATAGGAATTCAAACAATCATGTGGGTATTCAAAGAGTCACAAGTGAGGTGAAGCATCAACCCATTTGTTATATATACATTCTCATTGTATGAGAAAAGGAATTTTCACCTTGCCTCCTCCCGCAAGGCATTAGAGAGAAAAGCTAGTTCTTTTGTGGAATAAGTAGTGGCTCCAATGCTCCACTATTGGATCTAGTGGTGTTCGTTGTATATATATCTAGTGCAAATTTTACTTAATATCTGAAGACTGATGGCCAACACATTGTTCATGCATGGATTATGAATATTTTTAAAACTTTTCTATGAATTTTTGTAATTCATGTTTGTTTTCACCTGTTCTAAAGTAGTTGAACTATTTCGATTATTTTATTCCTTATCATATTGATAATGTGTTGTAATGGTTTCAATGATTCATGCATCTTCATGGAATATTCTTCTGGATGTTAGACAAATCCTTCTTATTTGTAATGATTTCAATGGCTGTTGCATCTTTGTGGACTATTCCACTGGATGTTAGATGAATATTTTCTATTTACGTGTGTCTCTACTAGCGTGGTACTATTACCTCTCTCTTATGGGCTCAATTATCTTTCCCTCCGTAGGAGAAGAAACTCGATACATCTACAACCGAACAATAAGCAGACACACTTACTTATATTTTGAATGCACATATGCATTCCTCTCTCTTGTTGTTAATTAGAGCCAAGGGAAATCCTTAAGAAAATGGTAACCGAGCTATATTCTGGATGGGGCTCCCGTCCAAAACAATGTGAGGTCTAATTGGGACCACATATTTGGAAGACCCCTTGAATGTTGGTAGGTCCAACATTGTCAATAAATTACCACGAGCCACATTATGAGCTAGAGGAAGCTCTTGATGGGTGTTCTTAAAAGTGTCACAATATTTGGTAGAGAAATCTTTGAAGAGGTGTTGTAATATTTGAGTTATTGAATATAGATTTTTTAGTTGGGTTAGTAGGAGACTTGGGTATAAGCACAAGACTAATGCATGAAATATAATGATTGAAATTTTGGGGAACTTTAAATGGTTTGACACCACTTTGGATTTGCTTACACAAATGAAGAATGAGGGCCTTTCAATCAGCCACAAAGATTTCTCCATTATAATAAAGAGATATGAAAGCGCCCACCTACGAAAAGATGCCATGTAGACCTTTAGAGGAATTGTCGATTTTGGTTGCAAACCAGGTTTTGATGATATCAATTCTTTGCTTAGTGCACTTTGTAAAAACAATTTGGCTAGTGATGCTTGTTTCTTTTATCGGGAAGTTAGGGATCAATATCCTCCAAATGTGCAAAACACTATTTTTGATGAAGTCTTGGAGTAATGTCAACAATGTTGCAGAGGCACAAATGATGATTAATGAAATGGTTAAGAAATCTTATGATACACATACAAGTTTTCATTTATGCCCAGAACCAGTTCCCTAGTACTAGTTCGGGTTTTCAGGTATGTTTCTTGTAAGTTGTATATAGTTTGGTAATGGACCAAGTAAATTTTGATTGTAAATAGAAGTTCAAAGCTCAAAAAATATGAAGACACATTGTAATCAATCCAATAATATTTAACAATTTCTCCATATCCTATTAGGGAAAATAACCATTGTTTTGTTATATTTAAGGTTAATTTAAATTTTACTGTCTAGAACTTACTAAAGCATACATAAGCTCCGATATAAGGTCTACATAAGCCAAAAATGAACCAAACACAATAAATTTGCAAGCTAATAGTATTATAAACTCCCCAGTCCCTCCTTTTAATTTTTTTTCTTTATTATGGGCCCTTTTATACATGATTATTTAAGTAAACACTACATTTCTTATTTATGAATCAAATTTATCATTTTCAAATATTTTAGTAGTTATAACTATGGAAATTTTGATAATTTCTTTTCAAGAATCATACAACTCTTAAGAAATAAGTGCAAGTGAATGAAAAAAAATGGAAGTATTATTCATAAAGTCCTTAGATATTCCTTAATGAACACTTTATTGCCATAATTCGAGTAAAGAATATGTGAGATCTATGGATCAAATTTTGTGAACAAATCAAAGTTCAAGAGAATGAATATGGTTGAGGCTTCTCCCATCGCACCAAGAAAATTGAACTCTACATGGGATAAAAGAAGTGATGTTTATATAACCCTACCTGTTGTAGATATGTTAAAGGCTCTGTGGGTACAAGAGACATAAATCTTAGCTTCCTATCAATAAAAACCTTTCTTAGTGGTGTATAAATTGTTTTTGAAAAAGACACAAAGGGGGAAGACAGATGCTACCCAACAGGATATGCTAGGAGTAGAGCTTCACTAGGAAAGTTTTTATTTATAAAAAGAAAAGAGGTTCCTATGAAATTTTTCTTAATCATGAATATTATTCTAGAAAGCTTGGGGGTTGACAAGTGAGTTTTATTGGACAAAATGTAAATTTGGTGGTTTGATAGGTTTTGGCCCTTCTTGTAATAGACAAAAAAAATTTTGGGGAGGTTTGTTTCTTTCTATAACATCATTTTCTTTCTCTACTCCAAATAATATTTATTATTTTATTTGAATCTTGTGGGCCTTGAAGTGCAATAATGATGGATTCTCCTTGATTATTTGGTAGGTACAACTGTAAAGTGGAGTAATTCCTTTAATTTAATCTACCTTGTTTGGGAATGTCATCCCATTTTGATGCATTTTCCAAATCTCCAATTCATTTTGGAATGAAAAATTGTTGACCAAATTTGCAACAAGTTCTGATATTCTGGGTCCTCCCTTGCTGCTTCCAGGTCTTGAAAATTAAATTCAATATGGTTGAAATAAAGTTCATAAATTCCATGTAGTTTTCTGCTTAAGGCATCCGCCACCTTGTTATATTTTCCTTTCACATGCTGAATATCGAAATCAAATTCACTAAGAAACAAATTCCATCTGGCTTGGCGGGCATTCAAATAAGCCTGCTTAAAGTAGCTGGTTAAGCTACTATGATTGGTTCTCAGCACAAATATTTTTCCTAGCAAATAATCCCTCCATATCCGCAAGGAATGCACAACTGTAGTTAGCTCCAAATCATATGTTGAATATCTCTGCTTGTGATCCTTCAACTTCCTAGACTCATATGCTATGACTCTTCCTTCCTGAGTCAACACTTCTCCTACACCCTCCTTCCATGCATCAATACATACTTCTAATTATTTACTTGGATTCGCTACCTTCAAGACAGGAACAATATTTAACAACTCCTTTAATAACTCAAAGATGTTTTGACATTCTTGAGTCCATTTAAAACCCGTCCTTTCCTTTGAAAAGAGGTAATAGGATAAGATATTTTGGAGAAACCATTTATAAATCATCGGTAGTATCCATCCAAACCCATAAACGAACATATATTTTCTAAGTTATCTGGGACCCTCCATTCCATAATTGTCTTGATATTTTCCAAGTCCACACCTATCCCTTCAGTCGAAATCACATGCCCCAAGTACTGGATCTACTTCTTAAAGAAATTACATTTACTAAACTTGGCATAGAGCTGATGCTCTCTTAGCATTTTCAGCACAATGCGCAGATGTTCCTTGTTCTCCTCCATATTCTTGGAGTAAATTAATATATCATCAATGAAAATTAACACGAATTTATCCAAATACGAGTGAAAGATTCCATGCATTAAGCTCATAAATGTTGCTGGTGCATTGATTAACCCAAACTGTAATACCAAAACTCATAATGTCCATACCTAGTACAAAAATCAGTCTTGCTTATATCTTCATCCTTGATACAGATCTGATGGTAGCCTGACCTTAAGTCAATTTTGAAGAATACTGTAGCTCCTTTTACTTGGTCAAACAAATCATCGATGGGCGGTAGAGGGTACTTCTTTTTAACAGTCAGCTTATTGAGCTGATGATAATCCATGCACATAAGCATAGTACCATCTGTTAGGGTCCCGTGATTTGGCTGATTGGCAAGCCAAGTGACAGGGTAACATCAAACCAATCTTTGGAGCCCAAGGACCTAGCCTTCCTGGACTCAGAGAGGGCTCTCTCTATTGTGTAAGGGATATCTGTGTGTTTGCTTCTTGTGTTTCTGATTTTAGGCTAGTTATGAAGTAGGTTTTTGGTTTTGTTTTTTAGGTTTGTGAGGGATGAAATGATCAAAGACTAAGATAGATAAAAATATTGTCAGATTAACTGGGCTATGGGGTCGAAAAGGTAAAGAAAGCTTTCAGACGGTAATACAAGGTTGTTGAAGGGCCGATTTGATCGAGGTAAAATGGAGTGGGATGGACACTAAATTTGTGAAGAACAAAGGATTTAAAACATAAATAGTTCAATAGCTGACATAAACATGGTAGGGCTAACCATTAATCATGAAAAATGTAACTATAAACTGATCAATGCATAGAAATAAACATTCAAGCAATACATAGAGATATATGACTCTCTAACTTTGGAAAATTTCTATCAGACTTTGGGGAAAGACAATTAAGACAAAAAAACAACTCAAATCACTATGAGGAAATGCCTAAGCATAGTATTTCAACCTATTGGGCACTTTGAAGCAAGATTACATAGTTTTAGGCAAATGGCAAGATCAGTACAAGACCTCCTTGGTTCAACAAATGACAATCAAACAATCAAAGAAAGATTTCAGAGGTGGAGCTATGACTAGCCATGAGTAAGAAGGGAATACTGTGAATCATACTTAGCATGCATAAAACCATAAATGAAACAAGAAAACAATTTCTTCAGTTATCAAAGAGCAATCAAGGATTCTTTGATATGACTAAGAAGGAAGAAAACATAGAAGCTATAAAGAAACAGGAAATTTGAGGTGCCTCCAAGGGCATGTCTCAAATATATTCTCTACTGTCTTATAGAAAGCAAGAACATGGAATATGAATGAAAAATAAGAAGCATAACAGAGAGGGACACTATACCATTTTACCAAGTCAAGGAATCCAACAACAGACCTCCTTCATCATCCAAAAACATTCAAGAAACTATCCAATTCATGAGACAAGTGTTTCTTCCAAGCTTGTATAACCATATATTTCTCTACATCATCAATTTCAGCCTCATTTACAATGAATTATCTTGGAATATATAGGCCAAGATGAGGGAAAACCTCCTAGTGCAACTTGCAATCTCATTGGCCCATCAAAAATATATGATTTTGTCCTTGAGACTTTGCAAAGCCCAAGGCACAAAATATCTAATAAAATATCTCAAAAATGATAAAAAAGGAAAATATATTGACTTTTCATAACTAATCATGCCCAAAAATAGCTAAATTCACATGAGGAAAAGTCACTTTAGAAAAGTACATTTTTCACAAAAATACTTAAGAAATATATCAGCAGAAAGTCCTCTATCTTTCCGAAAACTTTTGGAAGCCTTCCCGATGTCAAAATGAGGCCCGTGATGGATCGTTGGAAATATATGAATGTATATTTTATGAAAATTCATATTTCTGCCCAAACTGATCACTATAAGTCTATCAAAAACTGACCTGTGTGTAAAAACCCAAAAAATAGACTTTGCTGATAAACAGGGTAGAGTGTGGAAAAAAGAGTGTTTTTCGCCATTTTGGGAGAGAAAATCATCTTCAATTGATCTGAAAATCACTGAGTAGATGCCCCTGAAATTATTTCATCCAATGATACCATTTTAATCCTTTGAGGATGCCCCAAACAGAAATGGTGATGCCCATGATTTTAAGCCAAAAGCCCAAAAATGACAAAAAACCAAAACTTGTTGATTTTCGCCCAATTTTGGCGAGCAAGACCCTCAAGGGTTTTCAGAAACATGTTGAGAATCTGAGGCCAAAATTTGAATCTTTGAGGCGTATTTCTTCAATTTTGGTGTCGGGCGCCTCCTTTGAGCTTCCTTGAGTTTTTCCTGTGTGGCCTTCAATTTCCGTCGGGCGAACTGATTGAGCTTCTTATAATGCCTGGTCATCCTCCTTTGAAGGTCCAAATCTCTATTGGCCTTTTTCCAACTTCTTTTCCAAGTGATCATTCACCCTCTCAAGCCATGCTTCTTGATTGTTCTCTATCTCTTGGGCGAACAAAGTAGTGAGAGGAAAATATTGGAGAAGGGTATCTTCTTCCTCCTTTTGTTTCTCAAGGGATTTTCTGAGTCCCATGGTCCTTGGCCTCTTTCTCCTAGGCAGATATTCATCTTCGCTATCATTGAACTCACCCATGAGTTCTTCCAATTTAACTTATGCCTTGGAGGCCTCTTTTTTATATTTGATGGCCCGTGTCTCATATACCGCCATGTGGACACTCGTCTGTTTATTTTGTGTTTGAAAAAAGTGATTGAAGTTTCTAGACCTCTCTAGGTCTGCCCTCAAAGCATCAATTTTTTTTTCTATATTGATCAATAGAGTGTCTAGGATTTGGGCCTCATTGTTGCTATCATCACTTTGGATTTGAATTATGTCAAAGTCCCTTTCCTTTTCATGGTTGCTTTCTTCTTTCTCCTTTCCCTTGCTTTGGGTGGCCTTCTTGGTCTTCCTCCTCTTGGGTAATTTGACAATGGGTTGCTTGGGCAACTTCCCCTTGCTTCGGAGGGCCCTAGTGACATTTGGAGTTTTAGTTTGAGGCACCCTTTTCCTTGATGTTCGGGGCTTGGCCACTTTTGGAGAAGAAAGCATGGCCCCTTGCCTAGGAGAGGCAGCTAGCACATGCTTTATTGGCTCTTTTCCCTTGTTAATTCCCTCATCATCCTTGCCACTGTTTTGAGTTTCTTCATAAATGCCTTGACTATCTTCTTGCATGTCTTTTTGAGGGCTGCCCTCTTCACTCTTGTCCTTGCTTTCTTTTGGACTTTGAGGCTCTGTCTCTTCAATGTTTTGGGCTTCATATTCCTCTTTTTTGCTGTTGTGAGGGCTACCAATATCCTCATCAAACTGTTCAATTTCCTCGTCATTTCCCTCCTCACTGTTTTTCTCTTTTTCATGGTGCTGCTCTTCATCACTGTGTTGCATATTATCACTCTGATGCTCTTCACTTTGCTGCCTTTCCTCACTGTGATTATCTTCACCTTGCTGCCCTTCCTCACCGTGATATTTTTCACTTTGCTGCCCTTCTTCATCATGCTGCTATTCATCATCATGTTGCTGCTCATCTTCATGGTGCTCTTCTTATTGGAAATATTTTCATTCATGGCAATGGAGGCAGCAAAGACAGAGACAGACAAAGAAGGCAGCAGATGCAAAGAGAGGTAGAGGTTGAGCAGCAGTAGCAGCTAAGGCAGAGGCAGAGGCAGAGCCGTTATCACAGTAGGTTATCAGAGGTAGAGGCAGAGGCAGAGCCGTTATCACAAGCAGAGGCAGAGCAGAAAATTTTGAGAATCGCTACCCCAGCTGGAGGATACATAAACCCAATTCCGGGAATCGCTTACCCCAAGCGGAAAGTATATATATATATATACAAACCTTATTCCTAGAATCATTACCCCAGGCGGAAGGATACACTAAAGATTGGAGCAGCAAAGTAAATGTAATATAAAATCTTATTCCGGGAATCATAACCCAAGCGGCAATGTATGCATATATATATAATTCCAAGAATTTCCCAAGCCGACAGATATATATATATGAACCTTAATTTCGAGAATCGCCCAAGTCGAAGGATATATATATAATTTTGAGAATCGTGACCCAAAGGTCCAAACCATATATATTTGTAATGAAGCGCTTTAATGGACAAAGAGCCAAAGGTATCAAAGCATTATATGGTGGGGCCCTTTCCCAATTGCATCGGAGAAAAACTGTGAAGCGGAATATGTAAACAACAGAAAGTTGTGATTGCGATATAAGTCTGGATCCAATGGATCAATGAACCATTATTGATATATGATTGAATTCTGGAAGCTTATATATGTATGCAGCACATTACATATATTGTGCCTAATACACAAAGGCTCAAAGAATATATTAATATGAAGTGCTTAATAAGAAAAATAACCAAAGTACCATAAGGTGGGACCCTTTCCAATCGCATCGGAGAAAGGATTGGCAGCGGAACATATCGAAAAAAGTTCTGATTGAGTTCCGGACCTGATGGGTGTATGAATTATGGTTCAAATGTATTTGAAGTCCGACATAATCGCATCGGGACAGTCTAATCACATCAGAGAATATAAAGGCATCGGAACGTCACAAAAGAAAGTTGTGATTGCGATCAATTGCATCGAAACAATCGCAAAAGTACCAATCGGAAATTTGTGGAGTGTATCAATCGCATCGGAGCAAGGCAGCTTGTGATTGCGATTGGTAATACCGGACGTGATAGTCATATAAACTCTGCCTTATAAAGCATGGTCAGGTCCGCATATCAATCGCAATAAGAAATTTGTGGAGCGTATCAATTGCATCGGAGCAAGGCAGCTTACGATTGCGATTGGAAATACCCGATGCAACAGTCATATAAACTCAGCTATATAGAACACGGTTGGGTCCGCATATCAATCGCAATCGGAAATTCATGAAGGCATTGTTATATATATATATATATATATATATATATATATATATATATATTTGTTGCGATTATATTGAAATGCGCAGCGTGGACTGTGGACCCACGGGCCTCGGCTTAAGGTGGAGGGCGATTATTGATAATATATCTATATATATATATATATTTGTTGCGATTATATTGAAATGCGCCGAGTGGACTGTGGACCCACGGGCCTCGGCTTAAGGTGGAGGGCGATTATTGATAATTGCGATGTATGTATGTTCCGCTTGCGGAACTCACCACATCAACAAGACACTTGCTGTATAAAAAGTGCTGGAATTTTCCCAGATTTAAAGTCAGCAGTTACATATATATACAAAATGCACTGATATAAAAAGCACAGTTACATGTTTGTAGCAGTTACAGCACAGCAGAGGATAGAAAAGCAAACAGAGCTGAAAAGAGATAAAACACAGTCACAGAAAAGACAGACACAGCCAAAGAAAAGATAAATGCGCAGCGAGCTAGAAGACTAAATGAGTTGAGCTGGAGTTCTCATTGTAATTTGAATGTAAATATTTTTAATTGATTTATATTGTTGTGATGCATTGGCAAGTCTCCGGAGGAAAAGCAAAGCTCCCACTGTAATATTGAAATTAATGCATGTTTTTATATTTTCTGAATGAGCGAGTGAAAGAAATGAAAAGGCAGAAAGCAAAGAGGCATGGCTGTCCATTCCAAATTCATTTAGGAATGCTAACATTCACAAGAAAATCCTTATAAATAATATCATCTTGATATGCAAAAAGAGGTTAGAGAGAGAGAAAAAATAGAGAATGCAGAGTATAGAAGGGTGAGGAAGAGAAGATTAAGAAAATAAGAGCAGAAAGAGATGCTACAGAACAGATCTTATATCTGAGGTAAATCAGCAAACATTCAGTTTTATAACTTGAGGAAGTTGGAGCTTCCCTATCAAGTTGCAGCTTGATAGATATCAGTTGTAGCTGACTGAGGTTGGAGCCTCTTGTAGGTTGGTGCCTGCAGAAAATTGAAGGGAGTTGGTGCTTCCTTGCAAGTTGTAGCTTGCAGAATTGAGGTTGGATCCTCCTTTAGGTTGGTGCCTGTAGAAAAATAGTGGTGAGAGGGAGTTGGAGCTTGCCTTTGCATCACAACAATAATAAGATGTGGTTTTCTCCCTTTATGGGTTTCCACTTATATCTGGTGTCTTTGTGCATGATATTTATGTGTTGATCTGATTTATATCTTCTGCTTAATACCTGATGTTCTCATATTAAGTCTACTGTCATATTATATTAATACTTGTTGCTCATATTCTGAGATTACTCACATATTAAGTTGGACATGAAATGAAGGTGTAAATAAGTTTTAATGAAGAGTTTTTAAAAGTCCATGAATGTGTTAAACTGATTCACCCCCCCCCCCTCTTAGTTTAACTAAGGGTTCAACAATTGGTATCAGAGCAGGTTCCTTTGTACCAGTTTAACAACTGAAAGGAGATTCTAGGTTCTCAGAATGGCTAGTAAAGAAGGATGCTCAACCAATAAAGCCCCTTTCTTTACAGGTGTAAATTATTCCTTCTAGAAAATTAGGATGAGGACATACATAATGTCTCTAAGAATAGAAGTTTGGGGTGCTGTGGAATTAGGATATGCCCCAAAGTCAACTGACTCAGAGAAATAATCCAAACAAGATTTTGTAGCTAACGCAAAAGCCATGAATGCTATCTTGAATGGATTGTGTGAAGCAGAGTTTATCAAACTAATGCACAAAGACACTGCCAAAGAGATGTGGGATACTTTTGAGAACATCCATGAAGGAGACAAGAAAGTAAAAACTACCAAACTTCAAGTCTATAGAGCCCAGTTTGAGAATTTAAAAATGAATGATGATGAAGACATTGACAGTTTCTTCCTAAAAGTTGCAGAAATTGTTAACAATATGAAAGCTCTTGGAGAAACCATGCCAGAAAGTATAATTGTGCAAAATTTTCTAATATCTCTTCCATCCAGGTTTAATCCCAAGGTGTATGCAATAGAATAAATAGCTGATTGGGAGACCTTGACCATGAACCAGCTACTTGGAAATTTGACAACATACGAGATGAGGCTCCCACAAACGAAGCCAAGTACGATAGAGGCAACCTTTAAAACAGAAAAGAAGAAAGAAGAAGAGGAAGACATATGCTCTTTTTCGGATGAAGAAGAAGCAAAATTTTTCAAGAAACTGGATAGAGGTTCAGGTAAATACAAAGGTAAACTTCCTGTCAAATGTTTTAACTGTGGAAGAGTTGGACACTATGCTGCTAAGTGTCCTCACAAGAAAGTAAGGAATCAGGCTTAAGAGTCAGAGAAAAATACATCTAAGAGCTAGCAGAAAGGAAAGAAGTTCAGCAAAAAATCCTTCTATGCTCAACAAGACAGCAGTACATCTGAAGACCTAGATGAACTCTCAAGTGAAGATGAAACCTATTCACTTGAACTATAGAAGAACTTGAAGGTCTCCTACTAGAAGATGAAGAAGAAGAAGGTGAATTTGACCTTGAGGGGGAGCTAAGAAGTGCTCTAGAAGAGATTGATAAACTCAAGTTGAAATGCAGAAAACAAAAGGACATTCTCCTTAAGCTTGTACGAGAAGAACATAATTCAGAAGTCCTCATGCAGCTGAAGGTAGAACTTGAATAAGCCAAAAATATAGAAGACATGTTACTTCAGCAAATCAAGGATAAAACACGAGAACAAGAGAAGCTGGAAGAAGAAGTAGTATGTCTCAGGAAGAAACTAGAAAATGCTCAAAGGAAAGTGGTTATAAGCTCTTCTCAAACAACAAGCTCTAGTAAGTTGAATGAAATTCTAGTTGCTCAAAGATCCCCTATGATAAAAACTGGAATAGGCTATGAAGGAGAATCAAGTAAAAGCAAAGAAAAGGAAAACAGAGGGATTATTTTTGTAAAAGCGAAGAAGAATCATGAAGCAGCTCAAACATTTCCTACAAAAGAAGAAACCTGTAATGAGGAAGACAGAGATCAGAAGAAACCTCTAATAACAAAGAAGGCAATAAATACTAAGACAATAGATAAAGGGACATATGTCTCTGAATATGTCAAATTCGGAAGCCATCAAAGGAGATTCTTCCCTGCTATGAAGAATGCCATATGCTATGTCTGCCACAAGCTGGGACACATTGCTGCATATTTCCATGCAAGGAGGAGTAATTCAAACCAGAAAAAGATGCAAACATTGAAGAGACTGCCTCAAGCAAACAAGTGGAAGAGACAACCTTACATCAGGTATGCAAATAGTTTCTATGGTTATTGTTTTTATTGTAAGGAATTTGGTCATAAAATCATTGAGTGTAGAAAGTATGGAAAAATATTGATGTTTAACACCTCAAGGAAGTTTATGAATCAAATAAATTCTGTTCATACTTATAATTCTATAAATAATTATGATCAAATGTTGTGTATGCAATCAAGTTGGACATATACCCTCCAAATGTCCTCTAAGAAGGTGTAATTCATCACCTCAAAAAAGATACCAAACAAAAGGGTGCCTCCAGTGGATAAAGAAGGTGAATAAATGTGACTTGGCTCTAACTACTCAAGATTTGAAACGCAAATGGTATTTAGACAGTGGCTGCTCTAAACACATGACAGGAGACAAAAGCAAGTTTATAAATCTTGATGAAAAGAAATTTGGCAATGTTACTTTTGGCAATGATAAATCAGGTAAGATTAAGGGAAAAGGGTCAGTCAGCATAGACAATGTCAGAGGAAAGGCCCAAGATGTACTATTTTTAGATGGGCTGAAAGAAAACTTACTAAGTATCAGTCAGATGTGTGACAAAGGATGTAAATTTTTTTTTAGAGCACAAGATTGTGAAGTTAGATCAAGCACCACAGGTAAGACTCTTCTCAAAGGAGTTCGAACAGAGAGTAATGTTTACATTGTGAAATAGGAATATGAAGCATGTCATCTTAGCAAAATAGAAGAGTCATGGTTATGGCATAAAAGGTTGGGACATCTCAGCTTCGATCACATAATCAGACTAAGCAAGAAGAATGCTGTCAGAGACATGCCAGAAATAAAGAGGCCTTCTAATACCATATGCAAATCATGTCAATTAGGCAAACAGACTCGCACATCCTTCAAGGCCAAAGATGAGTTATCAACAAGAAGACCTCTACAACTTGTGCACATGGACCTGTGTAGACCTGCAAGAACTAAAACTCCAAGTGGAGAATCCTACTTCATGCTGATAATAGATGAATTCTCCAGAATGACATGGGTTGCATTTCTCAAGAATAAATCAGAAGCTCTGGAAAAATTTAAGATCTTCAAAGCATTAGTAGAAAATCAAATAGGATGCAAGCTGAAATGCATCAGAACAGACAGAGGAGGTGAATTCACAGATTATGACTTTGCTGACCTATGCAATGAACATGGGATAAAGCAACAATTTACTATTGTAGGAATACCTTAGCAAAATGGAGTAGCAGAGAGACAAAACAGATCTATACAGAAAATAGCCAGAGCCATGATGCATGAAAGTAATATTGCTCAGACCTTCTGGGCAGAAACAGTGCACACAGCAGTACATGTCCTTAATAAATCTCACTTAAGACCAAGCAGTGATAAGACTCCCTATGAACTATGGCATGGTAAGCCAGCTTCAATCAAACATTTTAGAATCTTTGGAAGAAAGTGTTACATAAAGAATAATGATGAAAATATTGGAAAATTTGATGCAAGAGCAGATGAAGGGATATTTTTAGGATATGCATCCAAGAGTAAAGGGTACAGGTGCTACAACAAGACTCTTCGAAAAATAGTAGAAAGCATTGATGTGAGATTTGATGAAGAACTTCCAAACAATACAGGAGATACAAACTGCTGCAGTCCATCAGACAACCATGAAGAATAAAACCAAGATGATGAGGAAACAAGCAAGACAACAGAAGATACAGAGCTGAGTTCTAAAGCTCCCTCAAGATATACTCAGAAGAACCATCCTGAAGATCAAATCATTGGAGACAAGAGAGTAGGGGTCCAAACAAGAAGGCAACTAACAGAACAAACTGAAGAGGTATACATAGCCATGTTGTCACAAATAGAACCAAAGAAATTTGAAGATGCCAGCAAGGACAAGTCTTGGGTAAATGCTATGAATGAAGAATTGGACCAAATTGAGAAAAACAATACCTGGGAATTAGTTCCTAGACCCACTGAGAAAAATTTCATAGGCTCAAAATGGGTATTCAAAAATAAAATGAATGAGCAAGGACAAGTAATCAGGAATAAAGCCAGACTGGTCTGCAAAGGATACTCACAAATCGAAGGACTTGATTACGATGAAACATTTGCCCATGTAGGCAGAATAGAAGCTATCAGAATGTTCCTAGCATTTGCATGCTACCAAAACTTCAAGGTATATCAAATGGATGTAAAATCTGCATTTCTGAATGGAGACTTAGAAGAAGAAGTCTACATGGAACAACCAGAAGGATTCTCATTAACAGACAAAGAAGACTATGTATGCAGACTGAAAAAGGCTCTTTATGGACTGAAAGAGGCTCCTCGTGCTTGGTACTCAAGACTGGATAAATATTTGCAAAAACAAGGCTTTAAGAGAGGTAGATTAGACAACAATCTATACATAAAAGTCCATGAAAATGAACTCCTAATTGTTGTAGTATATGTTGATGACATTATGTTTGGAAGCAATAGAGAAGAACCAGCAAAAGGGTTTGCTGATGAGATGAAAACAGAGTTTGAGATTTATATGATTGGAGAGCTCAGTTTCTACTTAGGACTTCAAATTCAGCAAAAGAACACAGGTACGGTCATCTCATAGGAAAGATACTTAAAAGAAATGTTGAAAAATTTCAAAATGGAGGACTGTAAACCTGTGTCAACTCCCATGATCACGGGATGCAAACTGTGTTCTGATGACAGGTCTCCAGATATAGATCAAAAACTCTGCAGATCCATGATAGGAAGCCTGTTGTACTTGAAAGCATCAAGACCAAACATCATGCTAGCAGTAGGACTAGTGGCTAGATATCAAGCAACACCTAAACAAAACCATCTTCTGGTAGTCAAAATAATATTTAGATATCTACAAGGAACATCACAGTATGGACTTTGGTATCCTAAAGGAAAAAAAATCACTTTGACAGCATACACAGATGCAGATTGGGCCAGCTGTGTGGATGACAGAAAAAGCACAAGAAGAGGTGCTTTCTATCTAGGAGAAAGTCTGGTGGCATGGTTAAGCAAGAAAAAAACATCTATATCTCTGTCTACAGAAGAAGCAGAATATATAGCAGCAGCAACATGTTGTACACAAGTCATGTGGATGAAGCAAACTCTTCAAGACATGAAGGTAAGCATTGATGAACTTATCTCAATCAAATGTGATAATAAAAGTGCTATAAGTATATCTAAAAACCCTGTGCTTCACTCTAAAACTAAACATATCCCAATCAAGTATCATTTTCTTCGAGAACAAGTGGCTAAGAAGATAGTAAAATTGGAGTATGTGACAACAAAAGAACAGACAGCAGACATATTTACCAAACCGCTTGCCAGAGAACCGTTTGAATATTTGAGAGACAGATTAGGGGTAGTATCTGTAGATGCTATTCTCTAATATGAAGAGAAAGCACAGCTTTAGGGGGAGAACATAAATGAAATTATCATTCCCAGGGGGAGATCAACCAGCAAGGGAAGCATGAAAACAAGTCCTTAGGATTAAAAGGATTTGGCAAGAATACATTCAACTTAAAAGAATTAATAAAAAGGCAAAAGGATCAGTGGCACGGCGGAAGAGTGGTGAACCCGATATGAACAGAACACGGAAGAGTGGTGAACCTGATGTAAATCTAATCCAAAGGTTGAAGCGACATCGTCCAAAGTAAGAAAATCCAGAAAAAAAATTGCACGAAATATTGAAAAAGGATAAAATCACAGGATCAAAGAATAGAAGCTACACTAAGAATTCGAACTCCTTGCCATTGATGTCAAAGGGGGAGGAAGAGAAAGCAACATGAGGAAGAGTAGGTAAATAGAAAAAATTTATTGCCACAGAGAAAGTGTATTGCCATCAATGCCAAAGGGGGAGAATGTTGGAAATATTGTCATTGATGGCAATGGAGGCAGCAAAGATAAAGACAGACAAAGAAGGTAGTAGATGCAAAGAGAGGCAGAGGTCGAGCAACAGTAGCAGCTAAGGCAGAGGCAGAGGCAGAGCCGTTATCACAGCAGGTTATTAGAGGCAGAGGCAGAGCCGTTATCACAAGCAGAGGTAGAGCAAAAAATTCTGAGAATCGCTACCCCAGCTGGAGGATACATAAACCCAATTCCGGGAATCTCTTACCCCAAGCGGCAAGTATATATATATATACAAACCTTATTCCGAGAATAATTACCCTAGGAGGAAGGATACACTAAATATTGGAGCAGCAAAGTAAATGTAATATAAAATCTTATTCCGGGAATCATAACCCAAGCGGCAATGTATGCATATATATATATAATTACGATAATTGCCCAAGCCGGTGGATATATATATATATATATGAACCTTAATTCCGAGAATCACCCAAGCCAGAGGATATATATATAATTTCGAGAATCGTGACCCAAAGGTCCAAACCATAGATATTTGTAATGAAGCGCTTTAATGGAAAAAGAGCCAAAGGTATCAAAGCATTATATGGTGGGGCCCTTTCCCAATCGCATCGGAGAAAAACTGTGAAGCGGAATATGTAAACAACAGAAAGTTGCGATTGCGATATAAGTCCGGATCCGATGGATCAATGAACCATTATTGATATATGATTGAATTCCGGAACCTTATATATGTATGCAACACATTACATATATTGTGCCTAATACACAAAGGCTCAAAGCATATATTAATATGAAGCACATAATAAGTGAAAGAACCAAAGTACCATAAGGTGGGACCCTTTCCAATTGCATCGGAGAAAGGATTGGCAGCGGAACATATCGAAAAAAGTTCCAATTGAGTTCCGGACCCGATGGGTGTATGAATTATGGTTCAAACGTATTTGAATTCTGGCATAATCGCATCGGGACAGTCTAATCGCATTAGAGAATATAAAGGCATTGGAACGTCACAAAAGAAAGTTGCGATTGCAATCAATCGCATCGGAAAAATCGCAAAAGTACCAATTGAAAATTTGTGGAGCGTATCAATCGCATCGGAGCAAGGCAACTTAAGATTTTATATTACATTTACTTTGCTGCTCCAATCTTTAGTGTATCCTTCTGCCTGGGGTAATGATTCTTGGAATAAGGTTTGTATATATATATATATATATACTTTCCGCTTGGGGTAAGGGATTCCTAGAATTGGGTTTATGTATCGTCCAGCTGGGGTAGCGATTCTTGGAATTTTCTGCTCTACCTCTGCTTGTGATAACGGCTCTGCCTCTACCTTTGCCTCTGATAACCTGTTGTGATATCGGCTCTGCCTCTGCCTCTGCCTTAGCTGCTACTGCTCCTCGACCTCTGCCTCTCTTTGCATCTGTTGCCTTCTTTATCTGTCTCTGTCTTTGCTGCCTCCATTTCCATCAATGACAATATTTCCAACATTCTAAACCTTTCGCCTATTGATTTACCTCTATTTAAAATTTCACCCAATACAGTTTATGAGTTTGTAAATTTGTTTTCTGTTAGTTTTTTTGACCATGGTGTTTGTCTCAATATTGATATTACAGTTTTCTTTTTCAGGCTCTAGAAAAATGTAATACTGGCATTATCATTCCTTTTTGGTATTAAAACAACAGTGGAAATTCTAGTGTTACCTATTTTTCTTGTGTTATGATTTCATTAGTAATTCCAGAACCTCATCTTTTATTGTATCTTGATAAAAACAAATTCTAGAGCTTCCTGTATTATGATAATAGTACTAATTCTAGCATTCTTTTATTTTCCTGTGCTATACTATTAATAGTAAATTCTTGTGTTTCATATTTCTCTCGTGTTATGTTAATAACAGTAAATTATTATGTTTCATATTTCTCCTGTGTTATGATGATAACGGTATATTCTTGTGTTTCATAACGGAAATAACTTTAATACCCTTATTTTCCATGCAATATCAATAATAATGTTTTCAAGCATTTATTTCTTTCTGTGTTAAAGAAAACAACAATATTTCTAACATTTCTTTCTTTCTATTTTAGAGAAGCAGTAACTATATTATCATTTCTATGTTAGGAGATGTATTCATATTTTAATTCTTATTCTTATACTTTGAAATACATTTTTTTTCTTTTATTTGACACAGATTCCAGCAATCTAATAGTAATAAAGCAATAAAATTAAATATTGAGATACCTATTTTCTGTTGTTTGTCTTTCAGTAACTGTTGGTCCACCCAACCTTTGAACAAGGCTATTACGTCCTCTGCTCCCCCCTTGCTCCACACCTGGATTGAGGTATGCTACCTAAGACAGAAAGTCAGACCTTAGGATTTCAAATCCAGTATGATTGTTCTAGTGTATGTACCGAGTTCCACTAGATCATACACCAGCTCTAGACAACTCAGGGCAACCATTCAGTGCTTAACCCTCTCCTCTCTCTGCATAGAACCCCTTTCCCTCCTAGGATTTTTACTTAAATCATATTGGAAAGGTAATTGCTAGAATTGTCTCAACCTCCTTTCCTGGGTTCTTGGAATATTTTACCACATAGTTACTTTTCTTTTCATTTAAGAAAACTTATCATGTAATTAATCTCTTAAATAAAGTCATGAATTAAAATGTAAATACGAATGTCTCTTTCGTTGTCTCTTATGAATGTATCATAACAACTTGTTTAACAAACAAGTAAAAATAAAAACAGGAGGTTAGAAGAGGTGAACTATTTTTCTCCCTTAGAGGAGAACTTTCAGTTGCTTCTACAGAAGCCATGGAACTCTGAAAAGGCTTCAATTTATTTACAAGGTCTTTCACATCTATCTTTCCAGAACATAGGCTTCAATTTCTTGACAAAGTATTTCACATCGACATTTCTAGAATGAATAGATTCCAAGAGACTGTTTATTGTGGAAACATTCAAAGAGTTGACATGTTCATGTGTCAGGAGAGAAGAAACTATTAGAAATAAAACACCTATGTGTGTGAGAGGATAGAAATTAAGAAATAGCATTGTAATGGATGGGTTTCAGGATGTAAACCACTGTGAAGCAGGTGGTATAGAAGCAATCCTGACCAGTATTTCCAATCACAATCGCAAGCTGCCTTGCTCCGATGCGATTGATACGCTCCACAAATTTCCGATTGGTACTTTTGCGATTGTTCCAATGTGATTGATCGAAATCACAACTTTATTTTGTGACATTCCGATGCCTTTATATTCTCCGATGCGATTAGACTGTCCCGATGCGATTATGCCAGAATTCAAATACGTTTGAACCATAATTCATACACCCATCAGGTCCGGAACTCAATCGGAAATTTTTTCGATATGTTCCACTGCCAATCCTTTCTCCAATGTGATTGGAAAGGGTCCCACCTTATGGTACTTTGGTTCTTTCACTTATTAAGCGCTTCATATTAATATATGCTTTGAGCCTTTGTGTATTAGGCACAATATATGTAATGTGTTGTATACATATATAAGGTTCCTGAATTCAATCATATATCAATAATGGTTCATTGATCCATCGGATCCGGACTTATATTGCAATCGCAACTTTATATTGTTTACATATTCCGCTTCACAGTTTTTCTCCGATGCGATTGAGAAAGGGCCCCACCATATAATGCTTTGATACCTTTGGCTCTTTGTCCATTAACGAGCTTCATTACAAATATCTATGGTTTGGACCTTTGGGTCACGATTCTCGAAATTATATATATATCCTCCGGCTTGGGCGATTCTAGGAATTAAGGTTCATATATATATATATATATCCACCGGCTTAGGCAATTCTCGGAATTATATATATATGCATACATTGCCGCTTGGGTTATGATTCCCGGAATAAGATTTTATATTACATTTACTTTGCTACTCCAATATTTAGTGTATCCTTCCACCTGGGGTAATGATTCTCGGAATAAGGTTTGTATATATATATATACTTGCCGCTTGGGGTAAGCGATTCCTAGAATTGGGTTTATGTATCCTCCAGCTGGGGTAGCGATTCTTGAAATTTTCTGCTCTACCTCTGCTTGTGATAACGGCTCTGCCTCTGCCTCTGCCTCTGATAACCTGCTGTGATAACGGCTCTGCCTTTGCCTCTGCCTTAGCTGCTACTGCTACTCGACCTCTGCCTCTCTTTGCATCTGTTGCCTTCTTTTTCTGTCTCTATCTTTGCTGCCCTCATTGCCATCAATGACAATATTTCCAACAGTCTAAACCTTTCGCCTATTGATTTACCTCTATTTAAAATTTCACCCAATACAATTTATGAGTTTGTAAATTAGTTTTCTGTTAGTTTTTTTGACCATGGTGCTCGTCTCAATATTGATATTACAGTTTTCTTTTTTAGGCTCTAGAAAAATGTAATAATGGCATTATCATTCCTTTTTGGTATTAAAACAGTAGTGGAAATTCTAGTGTCACCTATTTTTCTTGTGTTATGATTTCATTAGTAATTCAAGAACCTAGTCTTTTCTTGTATCTTGATAACAACAAATTCTAGAGCTTCCTGTATTCTGATAACAGTACTAATTCTAGCATTCTTTTATTTTCCTGTGCTATACTATTAATAGTAAATTCTTGTGTTTCATATTTCTCTTGGGTTATGTTAATAACAGTAAATTATTATGTTTCATATTTCTCCTGTGTTATGATGATAATAGTATATTCTTGTGTTTCATAACGGAAATAACTTTAATACCCTTATTTTCCATGCAATATCAATAATAATGTTTTCAAGCATTTATTTCTTTCTGTGTTAAAGAAAACAACAATATTTCTAACATTTATTTCTTTCTATTTTAGAGAAGCTGTAACTATATTATCATTTCTATGTTAGGAGATGTATTCATATTTTAATTCTTATTCTTATACTTTGAAATACATTTTTTTTCTTTTATCTGACATAGATTCTAGCAATCTAATAGTAATAAAGCAATAAAATTAAATATTGAGATACCTATTTTCTGTTGTTTGTCTTTCAGTAACTGTTGGTCCACCCAACCTTTGAACAAGGCTATTATGTCCTCCGCTCCCCCCTTGCTCCACACCTGGATTGAGATATGCTACCTGAGACAGAAAGTCATACCTTAGGATTTAAAATCCAGTATGACTGTTCTAGTGTATGTACCGAGTTCCACTAGATCATACACCAGCTCTAGATAACTCAAGGCAACCATTCGCTGCTTAACCCTCTCCTCCCTCTGCACAGAACCCCTTTCCCTCCTAGGATTTTTACTTAAATCATATTGGAAAGGTAATTGCTAGAATTGTCTCAACCTCTTTTCCTGGGTTCTTGGAATATTTTACCACATAGTTACTTTTCTTTTCATTTAAGAAAACTTATCATTTAATTAATCTCTTAAATAAAGTCGTGAATTAAAATGTAAATACGAATGTCTCTTTCGTTGTCCCTTATGAATGTATCATAACAACTTGTTTAACAAACAAGTAAAAATAAAAATAGGATGTTAGAAGAGGTGAACTATTCTTCTCCCTTAGAGGAGAACTTTCAGTTGCTTCTATAGAAGCCATGAAACTCTAAAAAGGCTTCAATTTCTTTACAAGGTCTTTCACATCTATCTTTCCAGAACATAGGCTTCAATTTCTTGACAAAGTATTTCACATCGACATTTCCATAATGAATAGATTCCAAGAAACTGTTTATTTTGGAAACATTCAAACAGTTGAGATGTTCATTTGTCAGGAGAGAAGAAACTATCAGAAATAAAACACCTATGTGTGTGAGAGGATAGAAATTAAGAAATAGCATTGTAATGGATGGGTGTCAGGATGTAAACCACTGCGAAGCAGGTGGTATAGAAAACTAACTCTGGATTGCCTAGTATGATGGGAGCCTAGCTGTAACCAGAGATTGCAAACCCACGCACCTCAGACTCCAGGTGACTGTAGTATCCTGGATAAGCAATGTACACTTCATCCCAGGCTCAAAACAACATAAGAAGCAGCTTTCTTCTTATGTTTAGTTTAATAATGTCTTCTGGAACACTGGTACACTTCTGCTTTTGAAAAAGACATTGACACACTATAGAGCAACACAATATGAGTTTGGCTCTTGAAACATGCACTGCTAAGACACCAAGACTTGTTAGTGGCGTGACCTAAGGATGTATCAAACTTTGTTTGCAGAATAGGAAGGCTATTTATGACTGGTTGGTTTTAGACAGAGGTTATTTTGGCTTAGGATAGTTTTCCAAGGGAGGATTTCCTAAAGCGCCACTACCTAAATTAGGGGAGATTTTTGACAGATTTGGAGTATTCTCTTTGGCATGATCATATCCCAAGATGAGATATGAATAGAGGTAGGGTAGCTGACATTCTTTTCAATCATTTGGTTAATGAATGAGCTGGGGATGAGGGTGAATGACAGCAGATGACTTTAGCTTATGACAACTGATGGAAAAGTCTGTATGACTGAGACTAGATAGGGCTGGACAATTAGGTTTTTTCTCATCATAGGCTGATTGAAAAGGTAGGAGGGAAAAATATTTATGGGTGTTTTCTAGCTGAAAATTTTGACAAATTGGAGATCAGTTGCTAGAAAAATTGGCTTTAAAAACTAGTCATCATCAACAGGTGAAAAATACTGATGACTAACACCATCCTTCTTCCTTAGGAACAACACCAGTGCTCCCCATGGGGATGCACTTGGCCGAATATAAACTTTATCCATCAATTCCTGCAATTGTATATTTAACTTTTTTAATTTAGCTATACTCATTCCGTATGGAGTCTGGGACACAGGTGCTGCTCTGGGTATCAATTCGATAGTGAAATCTATATCTCTTTTTGGTGGCAGCCCTGGAATCTCCTCAGCGAAAACATCTTGGAATTCTTGTACAATAGGAATATTTTGCAACATAGCAGTCTTATCTTTTGTGTTGTTCAATCTAATTTGAATTGCATAAAGCTAGCAACCCTTCCTTATACATTTACTTAACTGTGATTCAGTAATGGGTCACAAATTCAAAGGCTTTTTGATGCCCTGCAATTCCTGTCTTGTTCCATCAGTTGACTTAAAATGTTGACTTTATTCTTACAGTCCAATAAGGACCGACGTCTCTCCATCCAATCCATCCCCAATAAAATATCATAAGGTCCCAATGGTAGAACATTGAGTTCCATAGTTATGTGTTGGTCCCCAATACTCAATTCATAATTGGGTACCTTATTAAGAACTCACCCTTGTGTCCCTGTAGCTAACTGTAACAGCCAGGATTTTTTAAATTCCTGAATCTACAACTTAAATTTTTCCACTATACGAGGATGTATGTAACTCATGCTAGTTCCCGAATCAACTAAAATAGACACGGATCGATTTTTAAGCTTACATTCTAACTCTATCATGGTTGGATGGTAATCTTCTTGTTGATCGTCTAGTGCTACGTTTATTCTGGGTATGTTTTGAGCTACATCCCCCACTGTTGATGCCTCTTGTAGATTCGTTGCTACCTCATTCCTTCCTCAATGTGGGCATTTTTTGAAGTAAAGAGTTTCTCCACAACCACAGCATTGCAACGGAAATTTCTGGGGCTGCCCAATGTCAAGTCTGTTAGAAGCATCTATATGCCACTCCTCCCCAATCCACTTGGTCCTGTTTTGACTTTTGGCATTATGTTTACTCAGTTGAGTTCTTGTAGCATTCTTGAAACTTCTAGATCTATTGTTTCTATTATTGGTAAAACTTTTCTGCCCTTTTCGAAGTGGCCAACTTTTCCCACCTTCTCCCTTCGCTTTGGACTGTTGATAAACATTTGTGCTTTCCTAATCACTTCATCCATGGTTTTCAGATTCATGAACTCAATTATTTCTTTCATATGAATTGGTAAACTACTCAAAAAACATTTCAACTTGGCCTTTTCATCACAGAGATAAGGTACATATCTTAATAGAGAAGTGAATTTTGTAATAAATTCATTCATAGTCATTTGTCCCAGTTTCAGATCATGAAATTCTTGTGATTTCTCATCATAAAAGAATTTCGTCAAGTACTTACCTTTAAAATACTGTTGAAACTCATTACATTTTGATATTCCACTCCTCATACATTCTTCACCTCCTCCCACCACAACAATGCTTTCTCCCGCAGTTGGTAAATGGTTAGGTGAGCTTTAAGTTTGTTGTTATACTCATACAATTGGAAGCACTTATTCATATTTGTTATTCAAGCTTCCACCATTTCCTCCGCCTCTCCATCAAAGGTAGGAGGCTTGATCTTCCGGAATTCTCACTATGATTCCACCTTCTGCTTCTTCAACTCTTGCTCTTCTATGACATTTCCTGATTTCATCTTATTATATGTTCGACTTTTGTGACTTCTTGGCATTTGACAGTCTTCCACATGGTCATGTACTGCTTGATACTGTTCTCTGTTTTTCTAAGTGTTTCTGTTAGGGCTAGGTTGTCCATTGGGAGGATTGTGTCTGTCCGACAGACTTTTTAATATCCTCTCTTGTTCCCTCATAAACCTTTCATTGTCACTGCGAACTTTAAGCATCTCTGTTTGTAAATATTGTACAGTATCCAACAACTTATTTGTCTGTCATTGTTGTTCTTCCAGCATTCTACTTGTCTGTTAGTGCTAGTCCACACTTAGTTGCACCCACATTTCGGGACTGACCTCAAGATTGGTCAAAGGATGGGTCTCTCCCATATTTTTGGGTGGGTGTTGACTTGATACTCTTCCCATGGCGGATTACAGAAATCTGTACATGTACTTAACACAATATTAAATCATTAACATTAATAGAATTCGTAAAAAAAATATAGTGTGGTTCTGGCCCATTTGGTCCTAGTTTGTAACCTATGCAACGATACCACTTGTCATAGTCACCATATAAAAAATTATTTTTATATTTACTTTCTGCCTAGCTGATGTTTATAACCATTTCTTAAATACTGAGTTGGCATAAACATAAAATTTACACCATTTTCAAAGTTAATTTATAGTCATATTATTAAACAAATTGTTGACAACTTCACATTAATTAGCATTGAAGTTCAAAGGTTAAATACATAAGCAGTTCATAATTGGCGTAGCCATTTGGAATCCAAGTTTTGTTATCAAGGGTCCTATGCAGCATTCAATGATGTTCAAAATACCATATCGAGATTTGTTAACTTGATGCTCCGTGGTATTGTGGATTTTAAACAAAATTAAAAAAAAAAAACTCAACACATCCAGTCTTGCTTGGAAATCGCATCGTACTCCACATGTATGAGCTTGTCGCTGGCATACGTTGGATCGTTCGATCCTCTGGGGTGAAATGAACGATGGATATGGCCAAGGGATGGGTTAGGGTAACTACCCATCCCCCAAACCCTTGCCATAATGCCATTCTCTCCGTCGTGGCACTCAGAGCTTAGCTCTGCAATAGTTGGTTACTGGTTTTATTTCTTTGGTTTCCCGCCTTCCTTCACTGCCATGGAGTTGTTTGATAGAATTGAATCATAGTCCTTTCCAGAAATAAAGGTAATGTTTGGTCTTCATTTGAACTGATTCCAATTCCTTTTGTTTAAAATTTTTTTTAGGCCCTCGTTTGCAAAAGTATTACTCCTCTTACAACTATGTTTTTTATTAATTTTAGCAAAGGAGACCCATGTTCGTGCTCTCTTACTCTGCGGTTACTCTATTTAGTTCACCCTTCCATAAAGAGATTGGAGCTACATAGAATCTCTTCGCTCGGCTCCCAGGGTAAGAAATGTGGTTATGAGTTTTCTAAGGTAGACCTTCTTGACAATTCTTTTCTTCTATGTATGCATTTTTCTTTCTTTTTCCTTACTCTTAGCAATATTTGTCTTTACATTGCTTATCCAGGATACTACAGTCACCTGGAGTCTAAGGTGCGTGGGTTTGCAATCTCTGGTTACAGCTAGGCTCCCATCATATTTGTGCAATGTACACTCTCGCACATCTATTTAGCCTGTCCATGTCAGTAATCAGCTTTACCCCATGCCTATTGTAGGACTACTCTCGCGAACGGGTCAAATGGTTCTGCGATGTTCGATATGGTTCCTGTCTGGGCTTTGCCCCTTTTTTTTTTTGTTTCTTCTAGACTATAGCCTTATTTTCTCATATTTTACATTATTCAATGTAGTCTGGTCTATTAAGAGCATATGTTTCTATTTCAATCGTGAACAGTAATTCTGTAACCTAGGATGGTTTTTCTATATGAAGTTTCTGGTCTTCTCTTTTGGAATTTTCATACTAAATGAACTCCAGATTTTCCTTGTTATTATTGCTATTTTGGTGAAGTTATAAAATGGTGAAATTTCTCTCATACAGTTTTTATTTCATTTCACTTATGGTGTTCCGGTTAATTCAATTCGTGCATGTAACTGTAGTTTCTACTCGGCAGAGAAGGACCCGAGACTCGACCCTCTTTAAGGGTCTGGCTCTAAACCTTTCACCTATTGATTTACCTCTATTTAAAATTTCACCCAATACAGTTGATGAGTTTGTAAATTAGTTTTCTGTTAGTTTTTTTGACCATGGTGTTGGTCTCAATATTGATATTACAATTTTCTTTTTCAGGCTCTAGAAAAATGTAATACTGGCATTATCATTCCTTTTTGGTATTAAAACAACAGTGGAAATTCTAGTGTCACCTCTTTTTCTTGTGTTATGATTTCATTAGTAATTCAAGAACCTCGTCTTTTCTTGTATCTTGATAAAAAAAAATTCTAGAGCTTCCTGTATTGTGATAACAATACTAATTCTAGCATTCTTTTATTTTCATGTGCTATACTATTAATAGTAAATTCTTGTGTTTCATATTTCTCTTGTGTTATGTTAATAACAGTAAATTATTATGTTTCATATTTCTCCTGTGTTATGATGATAATGGTATATTATTGTGTTTCATAATGGAAATAAATTTAATACCCTTATTTTCCATGCAATATCAATAATAATGTTTTCAAGCATTTATTTCTTTCTGTGTTAAAGAAAGCAACAATATTTCTAACATTTCCTTCTTTCTATTTTAGAGAAGCAGTAACTATATTAGCATTTCTATGTTAGGAGATGTATTCATATTTTAATTCTTATTCTTATACTTTGAAATACATTTTTTTTCTTTTATCTGACACAGATTCCAGTAATCTAATAGTAATAAAACAATAAAATTAAATATTGAGATACCTATTTTTTGTTTTTTGTCTTTCAGTAACTATTGGTCCTCCCAAACTTTGAACAAGGCTATTACGTCCTCCGCTCCCCCCTTGCTCCACACCTGGATTGAGGTATGCTACCTAAGACAGAAAGTCAGACCTTAGGATTTCAAATCTAGTATGATTGTTCTAGTGTATGTACCGAGTTCCACTAGATCATACACCAGCTCTAGACAACTCAGGGCAACCATTCACTGCTTAACCCTCTCCTCTCTCTGCACAGAACCCCTTTCCCTCCTAGGATTTTTACTTAAATCATATTGGAAAGGCAATTGCTAGAATTGTCTCAACCTCCTTTCCTGGGTTCTTGGAATATTTTACCACATAGTTACTTTTCTTTTCATTTAAGAAAACTTATCATTTAATTAATCTCTTAAATAAAGTCATGAATTAAAATGTAAATACGAATGTCTCTTTCGTTGTCCCTTATGAATGTATCATAACAACTTGTTTAACAAACAAGTAAAAATAAAAATAGGAGGTTAGAAGAGGTGAACTATTTTTCTCCCTTAGAGGAGAACTTTCAGTTGCTTCTACAGAAGCCATGGAACTCTAAAAAGGCTTCAATTTCTTTACAAGGTCTTTCACATCTATCTTTCCAGAACATAGGCTTCAATTTTTTGACAAAGTATTTCACATCGACATTTCCAAAATGAATAGATTCCAAGAGACGGTTTATTGTGGAAACATTCAAAGAGTTGAAATGTTCATGTGTCAGGAGAGAAGAAACTATCAGAAATAAAACACCTATGTGTGTGAGAGGATAGAAATTAAGAAATAGCACTGTAATGGATGGGTTTCGGGATGTAAACCACTGCGAAGCAAGTGGTATAGAAAACTAACCTATTAAGCAAACACTAAGGGAAAAAATTTTGTGTGCATGATTTCTTGCCAACGACATTCTTGCTAGATGCCATGAATTCCAGAGTCTTTTTTCGACACTTCTATGATCTCAAGTGATGTGAAAGGAATTAAAAATCCTTTTGAAAGCATAAAATGAGGAATGCATATCAAAATATGGAGAGAAATATCCCCACACACACCTGGTGGCAAATCTTGCCATTTTCAGAATCATAAATTCTCCTTCAAATAACATGCACTCTGGAGATTTTGTCCGCTTTTGTGCCCCATCCGAAGCTGAAACTCTCTTTCTCAAATCGCCTACTCAGGGAGAAGACATGTTCTCTTTGTTTAACAAGATCCACCTTAGCCTTAGAAGGACCTAACCTAAAGGAATGAACAACAGCAATAGGTTCAACCGATTGGATGCTTGGCTGGGATACTCTCGGATACTAGGTTTGGATCATGGGCACTCACGTTGAATATTTGGCCAGTTCGCGTGTGCCCAGGTAAGACCTACTACAAAACCTATTCTCATTTATATACGAGCTCACGTGGCTAAGTTGAACTTGTCCAAAAGTGGTCGAGGGCGAAACATGAATGAAGACCAAAAGGAGAGGTTTCACTTGTCCTGGGACTGCCCGTAAGTCCTTATTGGGATCAAACCTCAAACCCTTAGTTGACCTTTTCATCTCTTAAGTGATGATTATTTTTTTTGGAAGATATTCTTGGGCAGGACAATTTTTTCTCTTATTTCCATAAGTCTAGAGATTCCTACAGTTTTGTTGTTGTTATCGTAAGTCCATAGATTCCTAACTCTTAGACTATAAATAAAAAGTTTCTCAAACCCATTATTGCTCAACATACGACAACAACATTAAACTATAGATTTGAGAAATTAAAAGTTTATTTATGAAGTCTAGAGATTCCTAACTCTTAAACAATAAATAAAAAGTAAAAATTATTTTTCAACCAGGGGATACACTAATGTATTAGATTTTACCTGAGAAATGACCCTATGGCCAGTCCTGTTATCTTCGTCTATGGGGCGATCATGCGAATCCTTGCCATTAACTGCCATCTCTTTACCCTCATCACTCGGTTTGTTTCAATTTATCAAATGAGAGTAACCAGTGGCAAGTGCTTCCACGATAAGTACACACAGGGTCGTGAACATGGCTACAAGACTAGAGAATGGGAAATTGTACCAATAAGAGATTTCAGTAGGAGGAGATTTAAAGGCACCCGGAAGAAATTTCATAAGGTGGTTACAAGAACAAGACCCACAACAAAAGCCCTAATCACTAAGCTAGCGGGATATGACCAAAACAAAGTGATGTGTTTTGGGCAGGAGAAATGTTATTTTAATTTGAGGTCTAAAATTTAAATGAAAAATGAATACTCCCTCCCTTCATTTTTCCACACATGATTTTTAATATCATGCCCTCCAAATATCATTTTTAATATCATACCCATTGTTGTTTTGACGAATGTTGAGTGCACTCTGTGATTCCTTGTAAAGTCAACAATTGTTTAAAAGGAAGCTTCAAAAATAAATTCAATTTCATTCTAATAAATTTATTTTAAAAACATTGATGATGAACCACACAATCACTGGTTTGAAAGGCGTCGACCTTAAAAAATTTATGTGATTTATCTAGAAGGGTTTTTAAAGAAATTAATTAATTAGTTATAAAATAAAATCGAGATAAAATAGTAAATTTAGGAGAGGCTTTTGCAACCCATGGTGTTGCTCATGGTATTCCACCTTGGCAACAAGGGGGAATTAACTTGATCGTAGCTCCCAACTAGACCTGCTCTCATTTGGAATGGTTAATCCAAAAAGGTTTTAAGTATTTTTATAAGGGCTAGGGGAATAATGAGTTAGTGTTTAAGGGATTAAAGATTATGGGCATAGGGGTTAAGGGAATAGGGGCTTAGGGGTTAGAGGCTTAGAGTTTAGGGTTAGGGGAATAATGAATTAGTGGTTAAGGGGTTATGGATTTGGGGCTTTGGGGTTAAGGGGTTAGGGATTGGGGGTTTAGGGGTTATGGGATTTAGGCACATTTAGAGGTTAGGGAAATAATGATTTAGTGGTTAAGGAATTAGGGATTGGGTTTAGGGGAATAATGAGTTAGTGGTTAAGGGGTTAGGGATTGGGGGGTTAGGGGATTTAGATGCATTTATGGGTTAGGGAAATAATGAGTTAGTGATTAAGGGATTAGAGATTGGGGGCTTAGAGGTTAGGGGATTTAGGCATAGTTAGGGGTTAGGTGAATAATGAGTTAGTGGTTAAGGGATTAGGGATTAAGGGCTTAGAAGTTAGAGAATTTAGTAGTTAATGATTTTAGGGGTTAGGGGTGAGGGGTTAATGGGTTATGGGTCAAGCATTAATAGTTTAGGGGTTTAGGGGTAAAGGGGTTAGGAGTTTAAGCATTAGTGATTTATGGGTTTAAGGGTTTAGAGGTTTAGGGCTTAGGGGGTTAAATGGGTTAGGGTTTTATGGGTTTAGGGGGTTAAATGGGTTAGGGGTTGGGAATTAGGGTTTAAGGGATAAGGGTTTAGAGGTTTAGGGTTTAGGGGGTTAAATGGGTTAGGTGTTTAAGGGTCACTAGTACATTTGGAGGAAATTTTGACACTTGGTTCCGACGCTTTTGACCAAATGTCAAAAATTTCCCCAAATTTTTTCAATCCCGCCCAAAACCGTCGCTATACCAATGTTTAGAGAAAAGTGTCACAATACCGACACTTAGACAAAGTGTTGCAATTGCGACGTTTGGAGGAAGATGTTGCAACTGCAACACTATTCCCCAAAGCGTCACTATTGCGACGGCTGCCTCCAAACGTCAGAAGTGCGACACAATGTCTAAGTGTCGCAATTGCGATGTTTGGAGGCATCCGTCGTAATAGCGACGCTTTGTCCGCCGTTGGTATAACGACACTTATATGCGCACTACATAAAAATACGACACTTATATGCACGGTACATAAAAACAATTTTATTAAAAACTACATTAACGGCTGATATCACGCGCGCATTCACCCTCCGCTCTTGCAGAACAACATTTTCCCTTAGCATTTGCCCTCAGCTCTTGTAGAACAACATTCTCCCTCAGCATTCGCCCTCAGCACTTGCAGAACATCATTCTCCCTCAGCATTCACCCTTAGCTCTTGCAGAACAACATTCGCCCTCAGCATTCGCCCTCAACTCTTGCAAAACAGTATTCGCCCTCAGCATTTGCCCTCAGCTCTTGCAGAACATCATTCACCCTCAGAATTTTCCCTCAGCATTCGCCCTGAGCTCTTGCAGAATAGAATTTTCCCTCAGCTCTTGCAGAACATCATTCACCCTGCATTCGCCCTCAGCGTTCGCCCTCAGCTCTTGCAGAACAACATTCACCCTCAGCATTCCCCCTTAGCTCTTGTAGAACAGCATTTGCCCTCAGATCTTGCAAAATGGTAAGTTCTTACTGCAGGCCCTTCCTCCTATAGTAGGGTTGACTCTATTTGGTTTTTTTTGTCAATTCCATTGGATTGTGTTAGGCTATAGGGTTCTCTTTAGATGTCTTCCAATGTTCTTTCAAATGAGTTTCAAAGAGGATGTGTAATATGTGTTTGTGCTTGCATGAATTTGACTCCACCAGTTTCATGAAGTTTAAGCTATGGGTTTTAGTTCGAAAAAATCATCCATCTCAACACCCAGTAACAAATTTCCCTTGGTCTAATCTATATTGAAGGTGAAGTGAAAACTGGTAGAGAATGGGAGATCGAAAGTCATCAACTTTATCACAAGGGTAGTACTCCAAATCGAAAGTGATGAGCTTTAGTTCTCCAGATTTGGGGATTTTCTGATATTTGGGGATTTTCTGATGACATACCAAAGGTCACATCCATACAACCATATCAAGGTCAATGTTGAGATCATTCTCATATATATATAGGTCACTGATATATAGGGTTAATATCATCATCACTATCCATGGAAACCGAATGGTTACAAAATCTGTGATTGTGGTTGGCTCATTTATAATTATTACCCATTTACAGTAGAGCACAGAAACACTAAATATGGCCCAAGCAGAGCCTTTATAACAGGCAATGGAATTGCAGCTGCTTCATCAATAACCAATATCTCCACTTGATAAAACTTTTCATAATCTTGGGGCTGGATATATTGCAGAGCAAACAATTGTAGTTATCATTCGTGCTCCAATATATTAATATACTTTTTACATTGAACTGAAGAAAGGGAAACAAGCAAATGCTAGCCATCATACAATGCTTTGACATAAGAGTTTTGAGTGACATACTTGAAAAAAATAACTCATCCACTAATATTTATAATAATCTGAGTTATTCAAGTTAAACACAATGTCAAGAATCAAGATTCAATACCCTTTATTATCTTCATCACCCAATACAATATTTAAATTTTTCCCAATGAAACGCTTATTAAATTGGCAGCCATTATTTCTCCCTGCTTTAAAAACCCTACATTTAAATGAAAACAAGCATTGCATTTCAACTAAAAAAATATATTAGTGTTAAAATGTACATGTGTGCATCACTTGTGTAGGGTATTCCTCTTCCACTTTCACATTATCCAAGAATGTGTGCAGTATAGTTCATATTTTTTGTGATTTAGATTATCTTGAAAAAGGAAAGGTAAATTATTTCCCATGGAAAAAGAAGGTTTTCCTTTTTTACTACTGGAAATGGTACAACAAAGTTCCATTTCTACCCAAAACTCCTATGAAACAGGAACCAAATAAAGGCCATGTCCTCAATGGACATCATTTGGCTTTGAAAATGGCCATTGCACCGTGTTGTTTCTTATATTACATCATGATAGTTTCTTAGGTCATTTCTTGTTTCTTGAGATGAAAACAACCAAAGAAATTGTGAAGATCCTTTCAAGAAATAAATGACCATTTCTCAATCATATCTCAACTATTTTTTATTTTATTCAGTGGTTGCTTACTTTGAGAGAAATTTGACACTTTTATAAGGAATATAATATAAAAACACAAAATGGGAAGGAATTGATGAGGTAGATGACCTTTAGTTGTTGTCAATTAAGAATTGATAATACACGATGCATGTTCTATACTACAAACTAGATTCCTTCCTGGAGTTAGGACACAGAGTATTGAATCAAAGTTGTAGTTTCTAACTTCTTTTATTGGTTCATCAATCTTGAAATTCAGACATTGTATGTCTTCATTGCTTCATGTTTGAATAATTTGCATCATATCGTACAATAGGAAATTAGGAATTATGATTATTATTACTTTATGGATATGTTAAGTTACTTTTAAGTTTGCATGGTTTAGTGTGAAATTATTCTAGTGTGCCCCTAGGCCCAGGTGAAGGAATGCCAAGGACTGAGAACCATAGTTTTTAAATGGTATTGTTTCTTATACCCAAAAACCCCTCAACATCACTTCTTATTAGTTCTTAACAATAGTGTTGTAAACAATTTGAGAATTGATATGGCAAAATATCGCACTTCTCAAGATAAAGTCCTAAAGCTAAAGTGTGATACCACGTGTAATTCAATAGCCCCATTGTCACCTCACCAACCTCTTTTCACTTCGGGCTAGCTCTCCTCCAACTCAAGGGGGGTTTTCCCTATTAGATGTTAGGGATATAATGGCCCAACCAAACCAGGTCAAGAGCCCCCTAATATTTATGTTTACTACTATCAATCAAAATATTGAACAATAGGGTCAGACATGCATCCTGAAGATAAAATTGCCAGGGTATGTTTGGGTAATTTCAAAGGGAAAGTCCCCAAACACATATAATCAAGGAATTATAATGTTATTTCAAACATTAAATATCAACAAAATCGTTTAAAGGATATTGAAAGGAAAAAGGTGATGGAAGATAGAAAGTGCCTTACTTAAATGATCTAAGGATTTTTCAATAGTTGCTCCAAAAGCTTCACTTCAAGGCCCTTCAAGATCGTCTCCAATAATGCTATACCATCAGCTTCAACAATGTTGCTCCAAAAATTTCCTCAAGGTCTTCACAACAAGTTTACTAGAAGTTGCTCCAACAATATATTCAATAAGGTCTTCATTTTCAACTCGTCTCTTGTTTGGGTGCCTTAATGTGCAATGACATGTTTCCAGGACTGAATTCAATGCAAGGCATATTTGAAACTCTAACTCTGTCTTCTGATGTCTTATTAGAAATTATTTCAGTTTTCATTTTGTGTTTTCAAGTTAGATATTGTTTTCAAGTTTTTACATTTATAATTTTATTGCAATGTGGCAGACTGATCAGAGCAGTGCAGGAACAACCCCGAGATGGGATGATCGTGGAAAGAGGCCAGCGGAAGAACATGTAAAGTGCCAGCATTGCTCTATCTTCAGGTATTTTAGTTATTTACATAATTGAAATAATATTATTTTTTTTCAAATATGCAGACACCTAGCCATGGTACGCCTGATGATTCCCTCTTTGAGGAAGAGCTTTCTTCATCCCTATGTCCAGTGCTCTTGTTGCGAAAAAAGGCACGAGATGCAAGGTCAAAATTTAATACTTTGATAGACGTGCCTCAAACACCTAAAACATAAGAGAGGATAAAACAACTTATGACCCAGCTAGAAACATATCAGGTAATAATAAAAATTCAAAAGGATATTTTTTTTATTCTGCATGAGATGAATTATGATAGTTTGATTTTTAATTTTTACATTGACTAAACTAACAAAACGTTCTTTTGTATGTAGCGTTTTCTAGAACTTGCTGAACCAAGTGTTGGTGGTAGTGGGACACAAGGGCAAGATATTGCCCAGCAACCCTCTCGTACACCTTGTACTCCTTTAGGTGCCAGCCAAGAAACACACCCTGCCCAAGCAAACACCCAGCCAACCGCTGAATGTGTTGGCAGTGATGAGGTTGATATGGCCAACTACATTATTTCCTTTCCTGGAGCTACATGTGTCAACTCCATAGGGACCATTAATGGCACGTTGTTGGTGAACGATGAAGGTGTCCCTATAAAGCACATACAACTCTCAGGTAAATTTTAATATTTTAACTATTTCATGTACTCTATCTAAAACATATTTATCATGATTTTTATTTTTAAATTAATGATAATATATTTTTTTTCTCTGTAGAAAAAATGAGTTCTACAGGTTCTTGGAGAGACATGTGTTGGTAATTTTTTGCCCAACCATATGCACAAGGTGGAATTCCCAGAATTCCAACCTAAAAAAAGAACTTCTAGATTATCTAGAAGCCCTTTTTGGGGTTAGCACATTTGACAGAACAACGATGGCTCGGGTAGCCGGCAAATATTTGAAATATATCAGGGACACCTATAGGACACAATTGGAATTTAAACCTAGATACGAGCATCCTCTCACAGTTCCAGAGAGTGAGTGGAGAGCACTCATCCATGACAGAAAGAAAGAACCAAAGAAGGAAGGAAAATTTCTAACTGGACCCATGAGGTAAATTACAACTTATTCAATAGCTTTGGTTTTCTCTGTATCTAAAAATAAAAGTGTGCTCGTCATGTTGACATAAATATTTGATACGAGGTTGCACGACACCTCGAAGGCAATAAATCTAGGATATAAAAAAGGGCCATCACAAGCTAGGCCAGGGCGGCTACTTGAAATTAGCCACAAGAATTGTAATTAAGTAGCTAAACATCTTATAATTAATTGTATCACCTTCCAAGGTTTTTGTAATCCTATCAAATATGATTAAAAATACACAATCATATGTAATGTAGGGTGATGACTTGGGAACATAAACTACAGAGGAAGATAAAAATATCGCTTTCCATTTCGGCTATCAAGCCGTAGTTGAACGTCGCAGAAGCTTGGGGCAGGTCCCAAGATCCAGAATGCCTGATAAGGTAAAACATTAACCTTTCAATATGTTTGTTTTCATCCATAAATTTAAATTCTAACAACTTTGTTTAAATCAGGGAAGCAACACTACTGATGAGGCAAATAACCCAGATTTAGAGCCGGATGTAGATGATCCTCACATGCAACCTGATCATTGTAGTGGGGACCAGGCCGACAATGCTACTATCAGTGAGGGCCGTGACGGTAATTAATTTCCACTTATAATTTTTTCTAATTATACCTTGATGGTTGTCCTTATAACGTTTTTTGTTTAAATGACATAGAATGTTTCCCTTGAGGATCTTACCACCAGAGAGGAAGACAGGGCAACAGTCCCAACGGTGACAACTGGTGCACCAAGTAAATAATATCATTGCAATTTTTTTTATTAATATTACCGAACTAGTTCAATGATATTTAAAAACTGACAATTAAAATTTAATATTATTTGTTTTTGTAGGCGATGCCCCGTCACTGGATGAGACCAGACATCGTGACTACGCAACTAGGTCAGCAGTGCGGGTCAAAAGGCACAAAAAAGGAGTAGAGCACGATGATATTGATGATGTAATTAGGAGTTTTAGAAATAGGAAGAAGAAAAAGAAAATTTGATAACGTAAAATATTGTATTATTATAAGACAAACGTTACCATACTTGGAACGTTTTTTGCGTTATATAAAAAACTCATTTATCATACTATTTTTATGTCAAGCATTAATTTCAATGTTTCCTTGCATACTTTTTGTTGAATTGTTTTTTTATTAGTTATTGAATCTTTTTTTTTATGCTCATGAAAGTAAAAAATGAAATATAGATTGGGTATTGGGGAATTGAGAGTGATGTGAGTGGGGGGGGGAGAGGCCATAAGAGCTTCCACCTTCATGTGGTTGGCCCTGTTTAGTAGAGAATAATTTATTAGAGCTATTTAATCTTGGAGAAAACCTCCCTCGATCCAGCGTAGCAACAAAAAAGTCACTATTGACTTAGTTGCTACTCTTTCAGATTGTGGCAGGCTTGTTCCAAGTTCATGCGACTCCAACAAATTGTTCTTGAAACAAAGAGGAGCTTATTCAGGTATGTTTTGATATTTTCAACATATGTTCTAACATTATCATAAGAATGCATCTTAGAGTAAAAAATACTACATCAATTACTTTTATTTATTGTATAGATAATGATGGATTTTGATTGACTTGGTAGTGTAGGTACAAATCCTCTTGCATCATGAGCAATACAACTTGTCAACCACGGTCATGTCCAGGATATTTTTGCTTGTGAACTTGACCAGGTTCGTAATGTCACATTTTGTAAGTTCCTTTACAGTTCATAATTCAATATTAAGCTTGTTCATGATTATTATCTAGGTTTTTTGTATGTGTTTTTTCATCTATTTGATTGTAAGCAACTCTGCATGTTTCCTGTTGTTCACTATGATTTCTCCCATTACCACTCCCAGGATGAATCCAAATTTATTGTTACATAGGTTACTTTATTTTTACTATGATTTCTCCATTTACGATTTCATAGGTTACATCATGTAAAGTTGTCAATCTCAGGTTGGTGATGAGCTTTAGTTCTCCAGATTTGGGGCTTTTCTGATATTTTCTCCCTCATGTCATTCCTACATCACCTCGTTGTTTGAGCATGCCAATTCTTCCCAACTATCTTTATATGTCTATAATTTTGGAATTTGATTTAAAAAACTAGTACCCAACTTTGAGTTCAATTGGGGTTCGTGTAAGGTTGTTTGGGCTTTGGGAAATATTGTTGGAGACTCTGCAACATTTAGGGATCTTTCCCTCAGTCATGGAGCTCTGAGGCAGGTGCTTGCCCAGTTGAATGATACTGCCAGAATTTCAATGATAAGAAATGCTACATGGGCTCTGTCAAATTTTTTTCATGACGTAAACCCCAACCACTATTTAAATAGGTAAGCAGAATACATTTTCTACCTCTTCTTCTTAGTTCGCAGATACTGTGGATTTTTTTTATAGATCTTGGTGCTTGGTAGATTTGGACATAATATGGACCTAGGCGCTTGTTCATTACAATGACTCTGTCATCAGGTTTTAGAAAATGCTCAGAAATTTGGGTTTCACAAGGGGATTACCCTTGCTTGCAATTATCGATTATCAATCACATTCAAAAAAAGTCTTTCGTAGCACTGCTGAGCTCTTTGTAGGTGAATTTCCAAGGCAATTTCACAATATCTGAACTAAATTTGTCTATTCTTTTCAATACTCTGCACTTGTAACAGAACCAGACAAACAATCTAGTGGCCAATGCAACAACAAAAACACCTCTTGTTGCAATGTTTGCAATTCACCCTCTCTGCATGCATGAATGACTATGGCACCCTCTTTTGTGAACATGTACTGCTTTTGATTAGGATCATGGAATTAAACATCCAAAATAGTATCAAATTCCAATGCAATAGTGTTCCCCGGCGAGGGCAACAGTTCATTGAGACCTATTGGAATCATCACCCCCAAATAGCCTCCAGGGCTACCCAGAGTGTGATCATCTTTGTTGCTGAGTATATTTTTATTTTTTCGGTGAGATTTTAGGGTTTCTCTAACATAGCTTCAGAAATCTGATTCAGTGCCTGCTTGAATATCGTCACATAATACTCATGGTTTGGATTGATGATCATGCTCTGAATGGTTGGTTGATTCATAAGAACCACCCATATAGTCATCTTGAGATATTTTATAAGTTTTCTCGAGTTTCCTTTTTCACCATTTCTAGTGGGTGGGATGGTGTGGGGTGATCCATCAATACTGGTGCTCTTGTAGTAGGGAATTTTCTTTTGGGGATATAAAAGAGCATTTGATGTAGATATCCCATTGGATGCATTCATAGATGGGCATGAGAGGTTAAGAATTTAAATTAAAAATATGCAACCTCTAGCATGGCAACCTGAAGGCCGCAAGAGACACTGGTTAAAGATTGTTTTGTGTTGGCCTTAATATAGTCGTGATTTATTTCTATTATCTTAATGCAAATATATAGTCCGATTTCATTAAAATGAGGATTGTGGTTGTATTTCTCTTTGGTTGTTTCTCTCTTAATGCTCCAGAAGTTGCCAAAAGTTGCGATAGTTGTTTAGTTTGCCTGTTACAACTTAAAAGTGGTTTTTAGCAATGGGAGTCATGTTTTTTAAGGTTCATACTACTATGAAGATCTTGTAATTATATATTCAGGATAAGAGAAGATGGCCTCTGCTTTGGGAAGTATGACAACAATTGCCACATCTACCTCATTGGGTAACAATGGAAAGGGGAAGAATTTGGGTGCAATGTTTGATAATTATGGCAGACAATTGTCTTCTCTTTCAATTTTTTCACCCATTTCCTTTAATCGCTCAAGCAGAAGAGGGACTCTAAGATTACGCGACAAAGAGAAGTTAGTTAATACAAGAGCTATGGAAAAGGAGTTGTACTTGAACAAGGATGGCTCAGTGACAAAAATATTGCAGGTCACAGAAAAAATTATGTTTAAAGGAAGGTCACCTGCACGTGAAACTTCACTGCGGTGGATCTTTCCTTGTCCACTTATATTCGATTTTAATGTGTTATTTTAATTTTTCATGGGGGGTTGTTTTGGCATATGGTCTGGCATTCAATTGCACACTTACTAAAATCATTTTCAATTTGTCTTGCAGGTGGTGTGAACAAACTTGCTGATCTTGTTGGAGTCACCATTGGGGCGAAGGGAAAAATGTTGTCTTGGAGAGAAAGCATGGTTCTTCAAAAATAGTTAATGATGGTGTGAAAATATCTAGGGAGGTAATTTGTAGATGTGTGCTCTGGTTTTATTTTTAATGTTGTATTAGTTCCCCCTCTTAAATGTCTTAGATTTGGTAGGCATAATTTGAAAACTCAAAGGTGAAAGGAAACATATTTGTTACCTAGTGGTCTACTTGGCCTATGGACTAGCCACATTAGAGTAATGCATAAATCTTTTCACAACAATAAAAGGAAAGGGTTATGGTTGAGTCAAATTTTATTGTTATTGACAGTGTAATGAAATGTATCTCAATGCTATGGTTTTGGCCTTTTTATTGGTTGAATTAGAGGACCCAGTTGAAAATATTGGGGCCAAGTTGGTAAGGCAAGCTGCTGCAAAGACAAATGATTTAGCTGGGGATGGAACCACAACATCTGTTGTTCTTGCACATGTTGGAATATTGAAAAATTCCAGAACAATGAATGGAGAATAAATCTCCCTTCCTCTAACACAGAGAAAATAAAAATTTCTTTAACAGGAGACAGAGTTTCAATACTTTGAAAACAAAATTCTATTCCCTTCAATAACTCAAAAGAAAACTATTACTATTATGTTTTTCACTTTCGCACTGCTGTGCATACACACTTAAAAAGTTACACTCAGTCTTTCACTTTTTACACACTGCTGTGTAATAAAAAATTTACGTATTGTCTATAAAAAAAACTACCAAGCTTTTTTGTCCTTTTTATTTTTATATGCCGTAACATATAAAACATATTATAATAAACCCTCTTTTTAAAAAATAAAATTAAAACTAAATTCTATGGCCCACCTTTCATTTCGCATATGATATATATATAACATATGTATATATTAAACTATCAAAACATTAAAGAACCCTTTCCGTCGGACTTCAAAAGTCTAAATATATTGAATTTCAAACCAAATTCGCGTTCCAAAATGGGATGCTGACGTCTGCCTAATTTTAACTCGAATTCTCAATCCAATGTGCCCCAATCCAATGTGCCTTATAAAAAATTCGCGTCCGGTTTTCAGGTTTTCAGATTCCCTTCAATTTCATGTGATCCAATATTAATGCTCCACGTGTCCTCCTTTTGAATTTACAAAACTGGCGGATAAATTTCTGTTTGTTTAATTTTTGGTTGGTGAATTGTGTTAATGCTGGTTGTTGTGTTTAAATACAATCCTGCACAGAAATATGGTTGTGGCTGTCTACAAAAAAAACTTGTAGGAATTTTAAATGCTGAATTAAATTTCTGGATGGCGTGCAAGCAACCTCCAAAAAAAAATGTTGTTGCTGCATCCGTCCTTCTGCTGCAGCAGTTGAAGTTAAAATTCAACAGCATGGGGTTTAATAAGTGAGGGTGTAAAGGTAATTTTTTGTCGATAGTACTGGATTAAGATCATCTATTCATTTTTGTAGGGTCTTATGGTGTTTGGTTTTTTAGTTTTGGGTTGGGCTTATTGAGTCTAAGATAGTTTTTGAGTGAAAAAATTGCTATCATGTATTAAAAAATTTTGGTTCTTTTGTCAAAATTTATGAGCTTGTTAGGAAATACAAAACTGACAATGGTTGTATCTTAAATTTGTGGAAAATAATTTGAAATGAAACCTTTTTGTTTAGGTTGTTGCGGCAGGTGCAAACCCCATTCAAATTACTAGGGGCATTGACAAGACAATAAAGGCCCTTGTTTCGGAACTCAAAATTTTGTCAAAGGAGGTAAACGCTTGCCTTTTGAGTAGGCTGGTTTTCCTTTTTGCTGATGGTTTGGTGTATCTAATTGAATTAGTTGCCTAAGGTATTTTTGGTTGCAAACTCCTTTTCATTTTTCATACGGTATTGGCCTTGTGGAATACATTTGATTGTGTGGTCTTGTTAGATCTACAACATTTGTAGTTGTTTAGTCTTATGGCCGAGGTGCACTTTTATTATGAAAATAGTTGATGCAATATTGTCATTTAATCCTTACTGCAGGGTAGCATGTTGAGAAGTTTCTTGTGAAACATTTGGTATTCAAAATGACACTTGATCCTATGCATCATCATGCACTTGACTTCAAAATTCATATTCAAAGTGTGCCACACAATTGTTGCAAAATTTCAAATATTTATGTTGTTTTAAACCATTATCTTTTTCATGTACTGGATGCTGAAAATGAGAAAAATACTTTGGTATGAAACCAACTGGTGAATAATTTCCAGCAAAACAACCACTTCCAAGACATGATTAGAATTAGATCATATGTACTTATGAAGCATAGAAAGATATCCTTGATGCATTGTCAATGTTTGGCTAGGGTTATTTTTGGAGAAAATAACTCCTTATTCCTAGAATAGTGATCTTCAATACAAGTAAATGCCAGAGAAGAGAGATCATCGTGCGACATAAACCTATTAACAAAAGTGAACAGGGAATGATTATTAATTATGGCATACTAAGTTGTTAGTGATTTTGACTATTTTTCTTTAACATGTAAAAATGTTAAATTCCAAACTTACATCATCATGGTTTGGCATCATGAGCTTGACTAATTGTCCACCATGCTCATAATTTCATTGTTGTGTTCATATCTATAAACAACGTTTCAAATAATAATAAAAAAGTTCTATAAGAAAAATCCAGACCTCCATGTTGCTGCTCCTTGTGAGACAAAGTCAAAATTGCATTACACAATTTGACACATAAGAATCTCCTATATCCCGATGGTATGTATCCAAATTCTTATAATAGTGTCTTCAAGACTTATGTTGACATTGCCAATGAGATATTTAAGCAATGAAAGATGGAGCCTTCTTCATTGTTGTATATGTAAAAGTCTTTTATTAATATAAAGATTGATGGTTTTGTCTTTCTGAAAATGAAATGTAAAAATAATTTATTGTGGTCAATTGAAAAGTTTTTTTTTAAAGCTTTCCATTATGGAAGGGTGACATAGATATATGCCATTCTAATTTAAATTCAAACCTGCCCTTCAAATTTGATCACTATGTGGGACCTTAACAAACAATAAAACTATTCCGCCACGCGTTATCTAAAACATATAACAAAACCTTTGTCAAAACTTCAAACGAACCCTTTAGCCGTGGGTATTTCATCACGAATTGATCATTTTACCATGTACCTTCTTCTAGAGGAATATTCTTCCACTTGATTAGGTACTTCATAATGGTTATATGTCAAAGAGATACAGAATTTTTATCTATAACTTTTTGTGGTTCAAGAATCAACTTTCATTCTTCATCTAATTTTGGAAGTTCTATTTACATTGGCATATTTTTCCCAAAACCTTTTTTAGGCAAGATACATGAAAAACCTTATGAATGCAAGAAGAAGGAAAATATAACTTCTATACCACTTTTTCAATCCTATGAATAATTATTTAGGGCCATAACATTTTTGAGCTAATTCTTTATTCTTCTTTTTCTTGAATGAAGATTGCTTATAATGCTACAATCTAAAAAATACCCAATTACCCTCCTCAAATTATCTTTCACTTCAATGTTGTTCCCCTTGTTGTTTTATCGTGTTTCATGTCATTTGAAGGTTTTGCATAATAATTTTCAAATTTTCTTTAGTATTTTCCATATGTGACTCTGTTTCCTATACTTTGGACTTATCTTGCAAAACGTATGAGATACTAGGAGTTGGATATCCATAAAGGGCCTTAAATGGGGAAATTTTAGTAGATGTGTGATAGGTAGTATCATATTACCATTCTTCCTTGACGAACCCACTTCATCCATTAAGATTGCTTTTCTAAAGAGTAACATTGTAGATAACCTTAAAACCATTTGTTAACTATTTTTGTTTGACCATTTGATTGTGTTTGATATGTAGAACTCATGGCAGCTAGTGTTTCTACACTCACATTAAATAATTATTTCCAAAATTTTCTTGTTACTATTACTTTAGGAAAACCATGAAGACTATGAATTTCTTTCACGGACACTTCTGCCACTTGGCTTGTTGTTTATGTACTTTGAGCTCTATAAAAAAAATCTACAAAATTTGTCTATATAAATGACCACAAAAATGTAATACTTACCTTTATATTTCAGTAACCCTGTAATAAAGTCTATTGATATATCTTCTAGTCTTTGAATATGTATGTGGAATGGTTGAAGTAACCCTAGAGATTTTACTATCTCTCTTTTATTTATTATGCAAACCTGACCTTCTCTTACAAAATTTTTAATATCTTTCTTCATTCCTTCCAAAAATATATTTTTTGATCCTTTGAGATGTTTTAAGGAACCCTGCGTCCTACCATCAGAGAGACATGGGACTCTCTTAATATTTGTTTATTCAAATATGCTTGCGTGCATAAAAATATTCTACATTTGCACCAAAGTATATCTCTCTTTCACTCCCAATGCTCCATAGAGTTCATCCCATCCTTTATAAATTTTAGTTTTTGTTTAGTACTATTGTCATTTTTCCATTATGGCAAGCTTCTTATAGCCACCTAGGAATAGAAAATGTAATTGGATATAAATTTGAGGCTTCTTCTATTTTAGAAAGAGCATCATGTACTAAATTTTCCTTACCCTTTTTCCAGATTATCTCAAAATTAAAACGTTGCATTTTTTCTCCTCATTTTTGTTAATCTTCTAATGAAAATCATAGCTTCAAAAAATACTTTATGCTATCATGGTATATCTTGACTTTAAAGTACCTCCCAATGATATACTATCCCCATTTTTTATTGCATGTAATATTGCTTCCATTTATTTTTCATACGTAGATTTCACCAAATATTTTCTTTGAATTCATTGCTTTTAAAAACCAATGATATCCCTTATTGTGTTAATGTTACGTAAATTCCTTGTCCTAGTGCCTCACACTCTACTATGAATGTTTTACCAAAAGTAGGTGCAATCGATGTTGGTGTAGAAGACATGGCATCCATTGAAAGAGAGAATGCCAAAGTAGCCTCATCATTCCATATAAATGATATTTTCTTCAAGAAATATGTGAGTGGACTTGAAATGCATGCATAATTCTTAACAAATGATCAATAATATCATGTAAGTCTAAAAAATCTTCTAAGAACCTTGATTTTCTTAGGAATAGGTCATTTTGTAATAACTTGCATCTTTTGAGGCTCCAACTTCACTCCTTCCTTTAAAACAATATGAACCAAATACTCGAATTCTTATTTCCCAAAAGCACATTTGGATATTTTTACATAAAAATGATTTTTCTCAATAATTTACATAACTTTTCCACATTTTTAGTGTGGTATTACCATGATTTATTATAAATATGTGTATTATCAAAGAAAACCAACACAAATTTTATAATATGGGATCAAACAAAATTGTTCTTAAGTCGAGCCCGCCAGACTTCAAATGGCGATAAACCATAATTCAAACCAAATTTGCATTCCAAAATAGCCTGCTGACGTCGACAAATTTTGTGACGTGAAAACCAAATGAATTCCGCCCTAATCTTTTTCGGGTCCAAAGTTGGGCTGGCATATGGAGGGAGAGTTGTGACACGAATTTCTTATCAAATTCGCCCTAATATTTTTCGGGTCCGGATTTCCACTGCGTGAGCGGCCCAAACAAAGATCCGCTCCAATAAATTTCTGCCATGTGTCCTCAATCAAAAGTTTCCCTGTTCCCGGATGCGGGTGCATTCGATGGCGTTTAAGGCAATGGGACCTGGATGTGGCGATTTCATATCAATCGCATTAAGTTTTAACGCTGTTCAATTAGCTAATATTTAAGTTCCAAGGTTTTCACATCAAATCGCATTAAGTTTTAACACTGTTCAAGATCGGACCTCCACTCCTGTTAGTGATTTCGCATGCTCCAATATGATCCAGCCTTCGGCTCTCATTAATGAGAGATTAATTATGACGGGCGTTCTTCAATTGCATTGCAGTCGGGTCGATAAAATGGCATTTCGCTATGGTTTTTCAGACGAGCCACAACCTTTGCATTGCAGATGCTCTCCGGTTGTTGGGTTACATTGCCTGCTCACTGTGACGAGAAGGAGAAGTGGCCAGTTGAACTGCTGCTTAGACCTTGGTGCATATCTGCATTTCTCTCGGTCTTGTTTGTGTCTGTCTTCCTCGGTTTCTTGGAATCTTGCTTCTCCATCTCGTCTTGTGCCCACTGCTGAGACTGCACCCATGCCTCGCCTGTGTCAAAGGATGCGTTTCTGCAGGGGAAGCACTAGAGGTCAACCCCTGTGCGCTCCCTCCAGCCCCTCAACCGAGTCGTCTTCCTAGTCTAGTGATTATTCCGTAGGTCGCTATCCAAACACTAGAAGTGGGCGGGGTCAGGTTCTAGGATCCAGCCACCGTATGGGCTCCCTTGCTCCTCATTTCCCCGCCGCTTCACCTTCTCCCACGACGCGCACTGCACTTTTTTCCTTTAATTTCTCTCTGAACCGCCCATAAATCACAACTTAAATCATCGTGGTTTTCTGTGAGGAGGCCCAAATGGAGGAACAATGCACCCGTCTGGCGGGTCTGAGCTCAGAAAAAGCCAGCCAGCATTCGGGTCTTCAGGAGGGGAGCGGTGGTGTGAATGTGGAGATAGCACATGGCGATCCTGGACCTTCCGAAGGATGGTTCCGAATCGTTGAGGAACCACCGAAGGAGTAGTTTGGTTAATTTGGTTTTCTTGCTTTGCAGGCCCACTTAATTGGGCATGTTTTAGATTATATTACTGTGCTGGACCTCTTTAATATTTTTGAATTCTGTAAATGTTCAAGACTGGTTTCCCCGTATGAGGGCAGTCTTCTTTTTTTATTTTTTGATGACAAATTTTCCATAAGTCTGGGCAATGTTTTTGACTAAATTCATGTTGTAATTTTATTCCCACTGTTAATAGATTAACTTTACTTAGAAAAAAAAAATGTTGCCCTGTTTCTATTTTAAAATTGTTTTTTGAAATACAAAGCCATGTTTATATTATTTTTTATAGTCGAAGTGCTATGGGGTGGTTTATTATATTAATATTTCACGGTCGAATTATGTTCATAACAATTGGAAAAAAAAAATGTTGCCCTGTTTCTATTTTAAACCTGTCTTTTGAAATACACAAACATGTTTATATGATTGTTTATAGCTCATACCCAAGTGGTGGTTTATTATATTAATATTTCATGGTACGAATTATGTTCATAACAATTGGAAAAATGTTGCCTGGCTTATTTTCAACTCGTTTTGAAATACAGAGCCATGTTTAGTATGGTCTACGATATTATACTCTTTTTCTCGTGATATCTATTGTGAAGCTTTCTGCTATGAACAGTGGTGGATGTCGTAGTGCTACCAATGGAAACAAGCGAGCTCCAACCTTACATCTCTGATGCAATGTGATGGTTATCAATTTTGGAATCAAGCGAGCCTAGGTTTCTCATAGAGATGGTTTTATTTCGGGAACACAGCGTAACATACAATCGACCCTGGTTTTATACATATTTTTTCTCTATCATGGATGCTTTTTGTGTGAGGTGTATATAAACAGTACATGTCTCTGCACATTTCCTGTATCCGCTTTATGATACTATTTTATGTGTTGACAAGTTATCACTCTGCCTTCAAAACTAACGATGCTGGTTTATTGATATGGTCTGCTGATATTTTTATATTTTGGACATATCACACTCCTCACATGATTAGCTTTTTTCTTTGTTCAAGGATTTTGGGTACTTTAATTTGTATTTGGAACAATGGACGTCGGTACTCTATATGTTGCTTTACTATTCTACATACTGCTATTTCACTTTCTTATAGATGCCTCGGGCATATTTGGATGCTTTCTCAGATTGTCGATAATCTCCATGTGGACCGTTACTAGGTTTTACATCAAGTCCCCGTATGTGACATGGGGTATTCTTCTATCACTGTCTGGGGTGGGACTTCCACTTTTCTGGATGGATATTTTGGTCTCAGTCTTCATTCCCAAAATGTAAGGACTTCATGGACTCGTTTTACTTCATATAATATATTCAAAACAACGTTTTTTCTCAGAAAAAATACTTTATCTCTCGCTTCAAAACTAGCGATGTCGGTCTATGTTGTTGGTTTATTGATATTGTTTGATGGTCTTTTTATTTTGACATGGACATATCACACTCTCACATGATTAGCGTTTTTTCTCTCTGTTCAAGGATTTTGGGTACTTTAATTTGTATTTGGAACAATGGATGTTTCAGACGCATTCAAGTGTTTTACTATTCTACATATCATATTTCACTTTCTTATAGATGCCTCGCATATTTGGATGCTTTCTCGGGATTGTCGATAATCTCCATGTGGACCGGGCTAGCATAGTAGGTTACATGTCCTCAGAGTGACATGGCACCCTAGTCTATCATTGTCTAGGGTGGGACTTCCACTTTTCTGGATGGATATTTGGGTTCCAATCTTCAGATGTGAAAATGTAATGACTTCATGGACTGTTTTACTTCATATAATATATTCAAAATAAAATTTTTTATCTTGTGAAAAAAAAATGATTGTTTATAGTCGAAGCGCTACGGGGTGGTTTATTATACTAATATTTCACGGTCAAATTATGTTCATAACAATTGGAAAAAAAAATTGTTGCCTTGTTTCTATTTTAAACCTGTTTTTTGAAATACAGAGCCATGTTTATATGATTGTTTATAGTCGAAGCACTGCAGGGTGGTTTATTATATTAATATTTCACGGTCGAATTATGTTCATAAAAATTGGAACGCCCATAATTCATAACAAATATTGGAGATTTACTGTTCTGTTTTAAAGTTTCATTTTTTTTTTTAAATTCAACCCGCTGTCGGTATACCGACGCTTTGTAAGCATCGGTCTTCTGATGTTTTGAACGATTTCCATTTTCGTCGGTCTTGTGACGTCCATCGATATTGCAACAGTTCTTCCTAGCGTCGGTATTACGATGCTTTTGGAATGTGTTGGTATTGCGACGCTTCTGGAAAGCGTCGATCTTGCGACACTTTTGTATGGCGTTGGAATTGCAACAGCTTAAAAACGTTGGAAGAGCGACAGTATAAAAACGTTGGAAGAGTGACATTCAAAACATCGGACCACATTTCGTCGAAATTGTGACAGTTTACAAACGTCGAAAGAGCGACGTTCAAAACGTCAGACCACATTTCGTCGGAATTGCGACAGTTTACAAACGTCGGAAGAGCGACGGTTTGGGAAACGTCGGAAGAGAAACGCTTTCTTGGAAGCGACGGAAAAAGTTTCAGTATTGCGACACTTTATCAAGGCATCAAAATTGCGATGTCATGGTGAACCACGTTTTGTCCGTCCTCGAACTGTCACTCTTGCGACGACTATGTGTCGGAATAGCGACGAAGTGGCCGTCGGAAATTGGGCCAAATTTTCTAGTGGGTATAGGGGGTTAAATGGGTTAGGTGTTGGGAATTAGGGGTTAAGGGGTTAGATGTTTATGGTTTAGGGAGTTAAATGGATTAAGGGTTTAGAGGTTTAGAAGGTTAGGGGATTTAGCAGTTAATGATTTTAGGGGTTAGGGGTCGTTAGGTGTTAGTGGGGTTAGGGTTTGGGGGATTAAATGGGTTAGGGTTTTAGGGGTTTATGGGGTTAAATGGGTTAGGGGTTGGTAATTAGGGTTTAGAGCCGGGCTAGGGGGTTAGGGGATTTAGCACTAAAGGATTTTAGGGGTTAGGGGTTAAGGGGTTAAGGGGTTAGAGGTTTAGGGTTTAGGGGGTTAAATGGGTTAGGGGTTTAGAGGTTTAGGGGGTCAAGGGATTTGTTGAGATTCAACAAGATGATGAGCTTAGTGAAAATTAGTCGCCTTCACTAAGTGGACCTGTAGGCTATTTTTAGACATGGTGATCATATTTCAGAAGTTGCAGGATGCTATTTGTGGATGGTTGGTCAAGTTGAAAAAATAGATGAAATTCTTTTTTTAGAATATTGGGTGAAGTATTATTCTTAACTCTTAATTATAATCAGACTCTAAATATCAAATTATTCTCTTGGAGCACTTAATTTTAGTGTACATATTTTTCAAATCAGTGGGCTGAAGGAATTATGCAATTCCTAGGGTTTACTAGTGGTTCATGCATGAGGACTCAGTTAGAATTGAAGTGGAAAAGTTATGACAGAGTTGGAAGATTAGTTCATGGAGTTGTTATTCAGTTTAACTCAGTTAATGGAGTTAAACTTAGTTGATCTAGTTGCATCTAGTCTAACTGAATGATAAACTAGTGAGAGTGGAGTGAATTAATTAGTTAATTAATTCACAAATAATAACTCATTAATCAACTGAACAAATACAACAGTTAACTATAGTGCATGTCAATTCCAGTGGAGACCCAATGGAGAGATAGGTGAAATAGTAAAACTTGAATACTGAGATACCTATTTTCCGTTATTTGTATTTCGGTAATTGTTGGTCCACCCAAAATTTGAGCAAGGTTATTACGTCCTCCGCTACCCCCTTGCTCCACACCTGGAATGAGGTACGTTACCTGAGACATAAAGTCAGACCTCAGGATTTCAAATCCAATCTGATTGTTCTAGGGTAAGTACCGAGTTCCACAGGTTCATACATCATCTCTGGACAACTCAGAGCAACCATTCGCTGCTTAACCCTCTCCTCTCTCTGAACAGAACCCCTTTCCCTCCTAGGAATTTTCCTTAAATCTTGTTGGAAAGGTAATTGTCAAAACTGTCTCAACCTTCTTTCCTGGGTTCTTGGAATATTTTACCACACAGTTACTTTTCGTTTCATTCAAGAAAACTTATCATTAAATTAATCTCTTAAATAAAGTTGTGAATTAAAATGTAAATATGAATGTCTCTTTCGTTATCCCTTTTGAATGTATCATAACAACTTGTTTAACAAACATGTAAAAATAAAAACAGGAGGTTGCATTTTCCCCTGCTGAGAATAAACATTGTCCTCAGTGTTACTCATTTCCTGAGAACATCTGTGGATATGCCTCATACATAAATTTTTTGTCTTCCCAAGTAGCCTCCTTTGGGACAAAGTGCTTCCACTGCACTTTAACTTGGGGGATGACTCACTTCCGGAGAATTATTTATCTTTTATCTATAATATGTTGCGGTTCTACCAGGAACTCGCTATCCATTTCTACCTGCAAGCAACAAGATTTGACTTAGTTTAACTTAGAAAACTAATTTATTCTAATTGTATCACGTTTTTTACTTACATGTATACCCTTCCATTGTATGATGTGCCTGTAATCGTGCACATAACACTTCAATAATGACACATGAAATACGTTGTGCACTAATATATGGCTTGGTAAAGCCAATCGATAGGCCACCGACCCTATCCTCTCTAAGATTTCGAAAGGTCTGCAATAGTGGGGAGCCAACTTGGCACAAGTATTCCACTGCAAGGTGTTATTCTTTGGTTTAATCCTCACATACATGTGGTTCCCCACCACAAACTCCTGGAAGGTTATTTTCCTATCTACATAAACCTTTTGTCGATCTTGTGCTACCTTCAAATTATGCCTGATCTTCTTGACCTCTCGTTCCATCTCTTCCAACATATCAGGTCCAAGCATCATCTTATTCTCCGGGCTACTCCAATTTACAGGAGTTTGATATTCTCACCCATACAATGCTTCAAAAGGGCTAATATTAAGGGATTCTTGATAGCCGTTATTGTAAGAAAACTCAAGAAAATGCAGATACTCCTCCCACCAGGTTGGTCGTTGCATTACGTAAATGTGCATCATGTCTTCTAAAACATGATTGACCCTTTCTGTTTCCCCATCCATTTGCGAGTGGTAGGTAGTACTAAATTGTATCTATGTTCGCAACCCACTAAATAGAATCTTCCAGATGCTGATGTAATCTTTACATCATGATTCGAAATGACTGCTCGGGGTATACTGTGCAATATGAAGATCTCCTTCATAAAAATGTCAGCAATTTGCATTGTCTTATAGGTAGATTGAACAGGGATAAAATGTGCCACTTTTCTAATTCTATCAACTACCATCATAATCGAATCATTATGATTTTTGTTTCTAGGTAGTCTAGTGATTAAGTCATGGGAAATGACTTCCCACTTCCATTCAGGCATTGGAATTGGTTGAAGCAATCCCGCAGGGTGCTGATGCTCCACCTTAATCTACTAACACTCTAGACACTTGGTCAAATATTTTTCGATGTTCCTTCACATTCCTAGCCATGTGTAGTCTTTTCTGATTGATGTTAACATATTTTGATATCTCGGATGCCCGGAATAGTTGCTCCTATGATACTCATCCAAAATAATTATTTTTAGACTATTTTGATTGGGAATATATATCCCCTTCTGAAAAACAAGAAGTGTTTTTTCAATGATTTCATATTCATACTACTTCCCTTGTCTTTCATCATCTTTTACTTGCCGCCACAAGTTCTGATATTCTGGGTCCTCTCTTGTTGCTTCCATAATATAGTCTTGAAAATTAAATTCAATCTGGTTGAGATAAAGTTCATAAATGCTGTGCAGTTTTCTACTTAAGGCATTCACCACCTTGTTCTCTTTTTCTTTCACATGCTGAATATCGAAATCAAATTCACTAAGAAACACATTCCAGTTGGCTTGGCAAGCATTCAAATAAGCCTGCTTAAAGTATCTAGTTAAGCTACTATGATTCTTTCTCAACACGAATCTTTTTCCTAGCAGATAATGCCTCCATATCTGCAAGGAATGCACAACTGCAGTTAGCTCCAAATCATATGATGAATATCTCTACTCGTGATCCTTCAACTTCCTAGAATCATATGTTATGACTCTTCCTTCCTGAGTCAACACTTCTCCTACACCCTCTTTGCATGCATCAATACATACTTATAATTATTTACCTGGATTCGCGACCTTCAAGACATGAACAATAGTTAACAGCTCCTTTAATAACTCAAAGATGTTTTGAAATTCTTGAGTCCATTTAAAAACCCGTCCTTTCCTTTGCAAAGAGGTAATAGGATAAGCTATTTTGGAGAAACCATTTATAAATCGTCAGTAGTATCCATCAAAACCCATAAACAAACATATATTTGCTATGTTATCTGGGACCTTCCATTCCATAATTGTCTTGATCATTTCCAGGTCCACAGTTATCCCTTCAGCCGAAATCACATGCCCCAAGTATTGGATCTACTTCTTAAAGAAATTAAATTCACTAAAATTGGCATAGAGCTAATGCTCTCTTAGGATTTTCAGCACAATGTGCAGATTTTCTTTGTTCTCCTCCATATTCTTGGAGTAAATTAATATATCATCAATGAAAATTAACATGAATTTATCAAAATACGGGTGAAATATTCCATGCATTAAGCTCATAAATGTTGTTGGTGCATTGGTTAAACCAAATGGTAACACCAAAAACTCATAATTTCCATATCTAGTACAAAAATCGGTCTTTCTTATATCTTCATCCTTGATACGGATCTGATGGTAGCCTAACCTTAATTCAATTTTGGAGAATACTGTAGCTCCTTTGACTTGGTCAAACAAATCATCGATGGGTGATAGAGGGTACTTGTTTTTAACAGTCAGCTTGTTGAGCTTACGATAATCCATGCACATATGCATAGTACCATCCTTCTTCCTTAGGAACAACACCAGTGCTCCCCATGGGGACACACTTGGCCGAATATAACCTTTATCCATCATTACTTGCAATTGCATATTTAACTCCATTAATTCAGGTATACTCATTCCATATGGAGTCTGGGAAATAGGTGCTACTCTGGGTATCAATTCGATAGTGAAATATATATCTCTTTTTGGTGGCAGCCCTAGAATCTCCTCAGCGAAAACATCTTGGAATTCTTGTACAATAGGAATATTTTCCAACATAGCAGTCTTATATTTTGTGTTGGTGAATCCAAATTGAATTTCATAAAGCTGGGAACCCTTCCTTATACATTTACTTAACTGTGATGCAGTAATGGGTCACGAATTCAAAGGCTTTTTGATGCCCTACAGTTCCTATCTTGTTCCAGCAATTGACTTAAAATGTTGACTTTATTCTTACAGTCCACTAAGGACCAACGTCTCTCCAGACAATCCATCCCTAATAAAATATCATAAGATCCCAATGGTAGAACATTGAGTTCCACAGTTATGTGATGGTCCCCAATATTCAATTCATAATTGGGTACCTTAGTAAGAACTCGTCTTTGTGTCCCTGTAGATAACTATACTAGCCAGGATTTTTTAAATTCTTGAATCTGCAACTTACAATTTTCCACTATACGAGGATGTATGTAACTCAGACTAGCTCCTGGATCAACTAAAATAGACAAAGATTGATTTTGAAGCTTACATTCTAACTCTATCATGGTTGGATGGTAATATGCTTGTCGATCGTCCAGTGCTGCGTTGATTCTGAGTATATTTTTAGCTACATCCCCCATTGTCGATGCCTCTTGTAGATTCGTTGCTACCTCATTCCTTCCTCGATGTGGGAATTTTTTGAAGTAATGAGTTTCTCCACAACCACAGCATTGCAACAGAGATTTCTGGAGTTGCCCAATGTTAGGTCTGTTAGAAGCTTCTATATGCCACTCCTCCCCAGTCCACTTGGTCTTGTTTTGAATTTTGGCATTCTGTTTACTCAGTTGAGTTCTTGCAGCATTCTTCAAACTTCCGGATCTATTGTTTCTATTATTGGTAAAATATTTCTACCCTTTTCAAGGTGGCCGACTTTTCCCAGCTTTTCCCTTCGCTTTAGACTGTTGATATCACATTCGTGCTTTCCTAATCACTTCATCCATGGTTTTTGGATTCATGAACTCAATTCTTTCTTTCATATTAATTGGAAAACTACTCAAAAAATGTTTCACCTTGGCCTTTTCATCATGCAAATAAGGTACATTCTTAATAGAGAAGTGAATTTTGTAATAAATTCATCCATAGTCATTTGTCCCAGTTTTGGATCATGAAATTCTCAAGATTTCTTGTCATAAAAGCATTTCGTCAAGTACTTATGTTTAAAATACTGCTGAAACTCATCCCAAGTTACATTTTGATCTTCCACTCCTCATACATTCTTCACCTCCTCCCACCACAATGTTGCTTTCTCCCATAGTTAGTAAATGGCTAGGTGAGCTTTAATTTTGTTGTTATACTCATATAATTGTAAGTAATTATTCATATTTTTTATACAAGCTTCCTCCATTTCCTCCGCCTCTCCATCAAAGGTAGGAGGCTTGATCTTCCGAAATTCTCACTGTGATTCCACCTTCTTCTTCTTTAACTCTTGCTCTTCTATGACATTTCCCGATTCTGCCTTATTATATGTTCAACTTCTATGACTTCTTGTCATTTGAATGTATTCCACATGGTCATGTTTTGCTTGATGCTATTCTCTATTTTTCTAAGTGTTTCTGTTAGAGCTAGGTTTTCCACTAGGAGGATTTTGTCTATCCGACAGACTTTTTAATATCCTCTCTTGTTCCCTCATAAACATTTCATTGTCACTGCGAACTTTAAGCATCTCTGTTTGTAACTGTTGTACAGTATCCAACAAATTATTTGTCTGTTGTTCTTCTTCTTCTAGCATTCTACTTGTCTATTGGTGCTGGTCCACACTTAGCTGCACCCACATTTTGGGACTGACCTCAGGATTGGTCACATGATGGGTCTCTCCCATATTTCTGGGTGGGTGTTAACTTGATACTCTTCACATGGCAGATTATAGAAAACTATTCCTGTACTTAACACAATATTAAATCATTAACGTTAATAGAATTCATAACAAAAGATATAGTGTGGTTCTAGCCCATTTGGCCCTAGTTTATAACCTATGCAACGATACCACTTGTCACAATCACCATATAAAAAATTATTTTTATATTTACTTTCTACCTAGCTGATGTTGATAACCATTTCTTAAATACTCAGTTGGCATAAACATAAAATTTATACCCTTTTTCAAAGTTAACTTATAATCATATTATTAAACAAACTATTGACAACTTCACATTAATTAGCATTGAAGTTCAAAGGTTAAATACATAAGCAATTCATAATTGGCGTAACCATTTGGAATCCAAGTTTGGTGATCAAGGGTCCTATCCACCATTCAATGATGTTCAAAATACCATATTGGGATTTGTTAACCTGATGCTCCGTGGTACTGTGGATTTTAAACTAAATTAAAAAAAAAACTCAACTCATCCAGTCTTGCTTGGAAATCACATCGTACTCCACATGTCTGAGCTTGCTGCTAGCATACACTGGATCGTTCGATCCTCCGGGGTGAAATGAACAGCGGATATGGCCAAGGGATGGGTTAGGGTAACTACCCATCCACCCAAACCCCTGCCATAATGTCATTCTCTCCGTCGTGACACTCGAAGCTTAGCACTGCAATAGTTGGTTACTGGTTTTATTTCTTTGGTTTCCCGCCTTCATTCACCGCAATGGAGCTGTTTGATAGGATTGAATCATAGTCCTTGCTAGAAACAAAGGTAATGTTGGGTTTTCATTTGAACTGATTCCAATTCCTTTTGTTTAAAACTTTTTTTAGGCCCTCGTTTGCAAAAGTATTACTCCTTCTCTTACAACTATGTTTTTTATTAATTTTAGCAAAGGAGACCCATGTGCTTTCTCTCTTACTCTGCGGTCACTCTATTTAGTTCGCCCTTCCATAAATAGATTGGTGCTACATAGAATCTATTCGCTCGGCTCCCAGGGTAAGAAATGCGGTTATGAGTTTTCTAAGTTAGACCTTCTTGAGAATTCTTTTCTTCTATGTATGCGTTTTTCTTTTTTTTCCCTACTCTTAGCAATATTTGTCTTTGCATTGCTTATCCAGGATACCGCAGTCACCTGGAGTCTAAGGTGCGCGGGTCTACAATCTCTGGTTACAGGTAGGCTCGCATCATATTTGTGCAATGTACACTCTCGCACATCTATTTAGCCTTTCCATGTCGTTAATCAGCTTTACCCCATGCCTATTGCAGGACTACTCTCGTGAACGGGTCAAATGGTTCTGCGATGTTTGATATGGTTCCTGTCTTGGCTTTGCCCCTTTTGTTTTTTTTTTTCTTCTGGACTATAACCTTATTTTCTCATATTTTACCTTCTTCAATGTAGTCTGGTCTATTAAGAGCATATGTTTCTATTTCAAGCGTGAACAGTAATTTTGTAACCTAGGATGGTTTTTTTATATGAAGTTTTTGGTCTTCTCTTTGAGAATTTTCGTACTAAATGAACTCTAGATTTTCCTTGTTATTACTGCTATTTTGGTGAAGTTATAAAATGGTGAAATGTCTCTCATACAGTTTTTGTTTCATTTCACTTATGGTGTTCCGGTTAATTCAATTCGTGCATGTAACTGTAGTTTCTATTCAGTAGAGAAGGACCCAAGACTCGACCCTCCTTAAGGGTCTGGCTCTAAACCTGTCGCCTATTGATTTACCTCTATTTAAAATTTTACCCAATACAGTTTATGAGTCTGTAAATTAGTTTCTTGTTAGTTTTTTTGACGATGGTGTTCGTCTCAATATTTATATTACAATTTTCTTTTCAGGCTCTAGAAAAATGTAATACTGGCATTATCATTCCTTTTTGGTATTAAAACAACAATGGAAATTCTAGTGTCACCTATTTTTCTTGTGTTATGATTTCATTAGTAATTCAAGAACCTTGTCTTTTCTTGTATCTTGATAACATCAAATTCTAGAGCTTCCTGTATTATGACAACAATACTAATTCTAACATTATTTTATTTTCATGTGCTATACTATTAACAGTAAATTTTTGTGTTTCATATTTCTCTTGTGTTATGTTAATAACAGTAAATTCTTATGTTTCATATTTCTCCTCTGTTATGATGATAACGGTATATTCCTGTGTTTCGTAACGAAAATAACTTTAATACCTTTATTTTCTGTGCAATATCAATAATAATGTTTTCAAGCATTTATTTCTTTCTGTGTTAAATAAAACAACACTATTTCTAACATTTCTTTCTTTCTAGTTTAGAGAAGTAGTAACTATATTATAATTTATGTGTTAGGAGATTTATTCATATTTTAATTCTTATTCTTATACTTTGAAATACGTTTTTATTCTTTTATCTGACACAGATTCCAACAATCTATAGTAATAAAACAATAAAATTAAATACTGAGATACCTATTTTCCATTGTTTGTATTTCAGTAACTGTTGGTCCACCCAACCTTTAAACGAGGCTATTACATCCTCTGCTCCCCCCTTGCTCCACACCTGGACTGAGGTACACTACCTGAGACAAAAAGTCAGACCTTAGGATTTCAAATCTAGTATGACTGTTCTAGTGTATGTACTGAGTTCCACTGGTTCATACACCAACTCTAGACAACTCAGGGCAACCATTCGTTGCTTAACCCTCTCATCTCTCTATACAGAACCCCTTTCCCTCCTAGGATTTTTACTTAAATAATATTGGAAAGGTAATTGCTAGAATTATCTCAACCTCCTTTCCTGGGTTCTTGGAATATTTTTCCACATAGTTACTTTTCTTTTCATTCAAGAAAACTTATCATTAAATTAATCTCTTAAATAAAGTTGTGAATTAAAATGTAAATACGAATGTCTCTTTCATTATCCCTTATGAATGTATCATAACAACTTGTTTAACAAACAAGTAAAAATAAAAACAGGAGGTTAGAAGAGGTGAACTATTTTTCTCCCTTAGAGGAGAACTTTCAGTTGCTTCTACAGAAGCCATGGAACTCTGAACAGGCTTCAATTTCTTGACAAGGTCTTTCACATCGACATTTCCAGAACACAGGCTTCAATTTCTTGACAAGGTATTTCACATCAACATTTCCATAATGAATAGATTACAAGAGACTGTTTATTGTAGAAACATTCAAAGAGTTGACAAGTTCATGTGTCAAGAGAGAAGAAACTATCAGAAATAAAACACTTATGTGTGTGAGAGGATAGAAAGTAAGAAATAGAATTGTAATGGATGAGTTTCAGGACATAAACCACTATGAAGTAGGAGGTATAGAAAAATAACCTATTAAGAAAACACTAAGGGAAAAAATTTTGTGTGCATGATTTCTTGCCAACAACATTCTTGCCAAATGCCATGATTTCCAGAGTCTTTTTCTGACACTTCTACAATCTCAAGTGATTTGATCGGAATTAAAAATCCTTGTGAAAGCATAAAATGAGGAATGCATATCAACAGACGAGAGAAATATCCCCACACACACTTGGTGGCAAGTCTTTCCATTTTCAGAATCATAAATTCTCCCTCCAATAACATGCACTCCTGGAGATTTTGTCTAGTTCTGTGCCCCATCCGAAGCTAAAAATTTCTTTCTGGAATCGCCTGCTCAGGGAGAAGACACGTTCTCCTCATTTAATAGGATCCACCTTAGCCTTAGAAGGACCCGCCCTAAAGGAATGAACAACAACAGTAGGTTCAATCGATTGGATGCTTGGCTGGGATACTCTCGTATACTAGGTTTGGATCATGGGCACTCACATTGAATATTTGGTTGGTTCCCGTGTGCCCAGGTAAGACCTACTACAAAACTTATTCTCATTTATATACAAGCTCACATGGATAAGTTTAACTTTTCCAAAAGTGGTCGAGGGCGAAACATGAATGAAGCACAAAAGGAGAGGTTTCACTTTTCCTAGGACTCCCTGTAAGTCCTTATTGGGATCAAAACTCAAACCCTTAGTTGACCTTTTCACCTCTTAAGTGATGATTCTTTTTTTTGGAAGAGATTCTTGGGCAGGACATTTTTTTCTCTTATTGCCATACGTCTAGATATTCCCATAGTTTTTTTGTTGTTACCGTAAGTCCATAGATTCCTAACTCTTAGACTATAAATAAAAATTTTCTCAAACCCATTATTTATTAACATACGACAACAACATTAAACTATAGATTTGAGAAATTAAAACTTTATTTCTAAAGTCCAGAGATTCCTAACTCTTAAACAATAAATTAAAATCAAAACTTATTTCTCAACCAAGGGATACACTAATGTATTAGATTTTACCTGAGAAATGACCCAATGGCCAGTCCTGTTATCTTCGTCTATGGGGAAATCATGTGAATCCTTGCCATTAACTGACATCTCTTTACCCTCATCACTCGGTTTGTTTCAATTTATAAAATGATAGTAACTAGTGGCAAGTGGTTCCATGATAAGTACACACAGGGCCATGAACATGGCTACAAGACTAGAGAATGGGAAATTTTACCAACAAGAGATTTCAGTAGGAGGATATTTAAAGGCACCCGGAAGAAATTGCATAAGGTGGCTGCAAAAACAAGACCCACAATAAAAGCCCTAATCACTAAGCCAGAAGGAGATGACCAAAACAAAGTGATGTGTTTTTGGCAAGAGAAATGTTACTTTAACTTGAGGTCTAAAATTTAAACGAAAAATGAATACAACCTCCCTCCATTTTTCCACACATCATTTTTAATATCATGCCCTCAAAATATCATTTTTAATATCATACCCATTGTTGTTTTGAAAAATTTTGAGTGCACTTTGTGATTCATTATAATGTCAACAATTTTTTAAAAGGAAGCTTCAAAAATCAATTCAATTTCATTCTAATAAATTTATTTTAAAAACATTGATGATGAACCACACAATCACTGGTTCAAAAGGCGTCAACCTTAAAAAATTTATGTGATTTATCTAGAAGGGTTTTTAAAGAAATTAATTAATTAGTTATAAAATAAAATCGAGATAAAATAGTAAATTTAGCAACCCATGGTGTTGCTCATGGTATTCCACCTTGCCAACAAGGGGGAATTAACTCTATCATAGGTCCCAACTAGATCTACTCTCGTTTTGAATGGTTAATCCCAATGGGTTTTAAGGATTTTTATAAGGGCTAGGGGAATAATGAGTTCATGTTTAAGGGATTAAAGATTATGGGCTTAGGGGTTAGGGGAATAGGGGCTTCAGGGTTAGAGGCTTAGGGTTTAGGGTTAGGGGAATAATGAATTAGTGGTTAAGGTGTTATGGATTTGGGGCTTTGGGGTTAAGGGGTTAGGGATTGGGGGTTTAGGGGTTAGGGGATTTAGGCACATTTAGGGGTTAGGGGAATAATGATTTAGTGGTTAAGGAATTAGGGATTGGGTTTAGGGGAATAATGAGTTAGTGGTTAAGGGGTTAGGGATTGGGGGGTTAGGGGATTTAGGTGCATTTAGGGGTTAGGGAAATAATGAGTTAGTGTTTAGGGGATTAGGGATTGGGGGATTAGGGGTTAGGGGATTTAGGCACAGTTAGGGGTTAGGTGAATAATGAGTTAGTGGTTAAGGGATTAGGGATTAGCGGCTTAGAAGTTAGGGGATTTAGTAGTTGTTGTGTAACCAGCTCCAAAAATAGAAGAAAAGAGATATCAACGCCTTAGAAATAAGCCACTTCGAGGGGGAAACCTCCAATACATTACATAAATGAAAAATTCTTGGATGATACAATTTACAAAACCTCCTTTCTATATATAGGAGTCCATGTGGCCATAATGTAATCCTAGCCGACCTAACAATAATAATTTAAGGGTACAATAATAACAAAAAAGGGGGTTACACTAATAACAATAAGGGACTATACTAGTAATATAGGGACCTAACATGCCCCTCTCCTTCAAAAAAGTGTTGTCCTCAACGCTTGAGTAACTCTGGGTGCTTCTGTATAAAATTCTCATCCTCCCATGTAGAATCTTCAGTGGGTAAGTTCTTCCACTTGATGAGATACTCTGAAATTGATCGATTCCGTAGTTGTCGAGTTCTTGTTTCCGTGACCGCTTCCGGTTCCAATATGATTTTTCCTTCCTCATCAAGTTCTGGAAATATTGTTTGAACTGAATATTTTCACCTATAACCTTCTTTAAGCATGAAACATGGAAAACTGGATGTACTCGCGAAGAAGCAGGAAGCTCCAATTTGTATGCCATAGTACCAATCTCTTGCAACACCTTGTAAGGACCATAGTACTTTGGCGATAATTTATTATCCTTCTTTGCTTGCTTGAGGGACATTTGTTTGTATGGTTGTAGCCGTAAAAATACCCAATCTCCTACATCAAAACTTCTCTCGCTACGATGTTGATTTGCCTATTGTTTCATTCGATTTTGTGCCAAATTCAGGTTATCCTTTAAGAGTTGGAGAACTTCTTGCTGATGCTCGATGTGATCTTCCACTGCTTGAACCTTCGAATTTTCCCTTAAAGATGATGTGATGGATGGTGTATGATATCCATAAAGTGCCATAAATGGGGTCATTTTTGCTGCAGTATGGAAGGAAGTGTTATACCACCATTCAGCTAGAGGTAACCACTTGACCCATTGTGTTTGTTTATCAGATACAAAACAACGAAGATATCCTTCCAAACATTTATTTACTATCTCAGTTTGACCATTCGATTGAGGATGATAAGATGAGCTATGAGCTAATTGAGTACCCAAACAAGAAAATAACTCCGTCCAAAAATTTCCAGTAAAAATGGGATCTCTGTCGCTCACAATAACCCTTGGGCTTCCATGTAGCTTTTGAATTCTGTCCATAAATGTAGTAGCAATCGTACTTGCTTTAAATGGATGAGATAATGCACAAAAGTGTGCATACTTGGTAAGTCTATCAACTACCACCATGATGACACTCTTTCCTTCGGACTTAGGTAAACCTGTGATAAAATCCATTGAAATCTCCTCCCAACGTTGACTTGGAATGGATAAAGGTTGTAGAAGTCCCAGGGTCTTAATTGTCTCAACTTTATTCTGCTGGCAAACCAAACATTCCGCCACAAACTTTTGAATATCAGATTTAAGGCCATCCCAAAAAATTATTTCTTCACCCTGTGGTAAGTTTTTAAAAATCCGGAGTGTCCTCCTAAAGGAGAAGTGTGCAATTCCAGAAGAATCTTTTGTTTTAGTTGGGAATTCTTACAAAGATATAAGCGATCTTTGTACCATAAGGAATCATTTTTCCAACTAAATGTATCAGATGTACTAGGATATTTCTGCAACTTTTGAACGAGTGTCCATACATCTTTGTCCTTCTTCCATTCATCTCTTGCTTCGGTTATCCAATCTGGTTGGATAATAGAAATGGCACAAAGCAATGCTTCCACCTCTTCATTCTTTCTTGAGAGTGCATCTGCAACAACATTAAGCTTTCCTTTTTTGTAGATTATTTCAAATTCATAACCCAACATCTTTATGACCCATTTTTGCTGATCTTCTGAAGATAGTCTTTGTTCCAAAAAGTGTTTAAGACTATCATGATCAGTTTTTACCTTGAAGTGTCTTCCCATTAGGTATGTTCTCCATTTCTTTAGTGCATGCAGTATTGCTAACATTTCCTTCTCATAAATAGGTTTCTGTAAATACTTTCCTTTGATTGGACGACTTTCAAAAGCAATGGGTCTTCCTTCCTGCATTAAAACTGCACCAATTCCATTTCCTGAGGCATCACATTCCACAATAAAGGTTTTTGTGAAGTCCGGCGTAGCTAAGACCGGTGCTAGGCACATTGCCTCTTTAAGATGTTCAAAGGCCTTAGTTGCTTCAGGAGTCCATGAAAATGCATCTTTCTTCAATAATGTTGTTAGAGGTGCTGCTATTCTCCCATAATTCTTATCAAACTTGCGATAATACCCTGTTAACCCGAGAAATCCTCGCAACTGCTTTATGGTTGTGGGGACTTTCCATTCCTTAATGGCTTTAATTTTGTTAGGGTCTACTTTAACACCCCCGTGAGATACAATATGACCCAGATATTCCACCTCTTGTACTCCAAAGAAACATTTGGATTTTTTTGCATATAATTGTTTCTCCTGCAATAGTTTGAGCACCCTATCAACATGTTCAACATGATCCTTCCAAGACCTGCTGTAGATTAGTATATCATCAAACAATACTAGCACAAATTTTCTAAGGAAGGGTTTGAAAATGGAATTCATCAACCCTTGAAATGTAGAAGGTGCATTGGTAAGGCCAAAAGGCATGACCAAAAATTCATAATGACCCTCATGAGTTCGAAATGTCGTTTTTGGAATATCTTCAGTCTTCATTCTAATTTGATGATATCCTGAACGAAGATCCAACTTGGTAAAATAAATTTCTCCATGTAATTCATCCAATAATTCATCAATCACAGGAATGGGAAATTTATCTTTAATGGTGAGCTTATTGATCTCCCTATAATCCGGACACATTCGCCATGATCCATCCTTCTTGTGTACCAATACTAAAGGAGTAGAGAAATAACTTTGACTAGGTTGAATTATACCTGCCTCTAACATTTCTGCAATCATACGTTCAATTTTTCTCTTTTGGACGTAAGGATATCTATAAGGCCCGATGTTTGGAGGAACACTTCCTAGAATCAAATGAATAGCATGATCATGATCACGAATAGGTGGGAGTCCTTTGGGAGTTTCAAACACCTTGGAATGATTGTCCAAGACTTATTGGAGATCTGCAGAAATAGATGATTTTGATGTTGGAACTTCTAGTGAGCATAATTGTGCAATTACGCCTCGCTGTTCTTTCTTTAGAAGCTTTGTCATGACATTATAGCTTATTATCCTTCCTGGCTTCCCCGCAATACCCCGTAATTCGACTTCCTTTCCTTCTGAAAAAAATTTCAAGAAAAGTTCTTGAAAATTAAAAGCTACCGTCCCCAAAGATTGTAACCATTGTAATCCTAGTACAACATCAGCACCTCCCATAGGAATGGAAAGCATCGGACTAGTCAATACATATTACCCCATGGATAGCTTGATATTATGGCATTTTCCCGAGAAATTTATAGTTCCTCCATTTGCAACCATCACTTGACATTCTGGTGCTGGGTATAGGAAAAAATTTAATTCCTTGGCTACCTTACAATGAATAAAATAATGGGTGCTACCTGAATCAATCAACACTATTACCTTTTTCTTCTTGATTTGTCCTTCTATCTTGAGAGTTTGAGGAGTGGTAATTCCTGCCAGTGCATTACACGATATGGCCGGATTCATTTCTTCCTCTTCTAGGGTTGGTTCCTAGTGTATATCCTCTTCTTGTTCATTTTCTTCTTCCTCTTCACAATCTATGTAAAATAATTTCTTCTCAACACACTTATGACCTTTAGTGTATTTTCTATCACAACTGTAGCAAAGCCCTTTTGCTCTTTTTTCTTCCAATTTTTGTGGTGTCAACCTTGTAGGTTGTGGAAATCTAGGCATAGCAACACTTCCTTCTTTATAGAATTGAGTGGTAGGCTTCCTTGTCACCATTATTTTACATTCAACTTTTCTTGCCAACCTGAATGCCTTCTCCAATGAATCTGGTTCCAAAATGCGAAATTCATGTTGTATGTTATCCTTTAAAGTGCCTATGAAGAGATCGATCCTGTGTTCCTTTGGAATATCAGTTACCCTTATATTCAATTTTTGGAAGTCCTCAATGTGCCGCCCCACTAAACCCTTTTGTTTGAGATTTATCAATTGGCTAAAGAAGGTGTTGCTCTTTGTATCCTCATAATGTGCTATCATTTCCTCCGTAAAAATTGACCAAGTGACAATTTTTTTTTTTGAGAGAAAAGCCATCGATACCATACAAATGTATTTTTTTCTAAATGTAAAGTTTCAATACGTACCTTTTGTGTGTTTTTCACATTATGGAGATCAAAATATTGCTCCATCCGTAGTATCCATGTTACAGGATCCTTTCCATCAAACTTCCTCATATCCATTTTTGGAATATGGTGGTTCTTCCCGCCAACATTAGAGTTTATGAAATCACGATTGACATTTATTTTGTTCTCATCATGAGGTTCTTCTACTATCTTTTCACCATTAGGAAACATTTCTTGTATCAACTTTGTCAAACCTTCGATGTCTTTTTTTAGATCATTATTCATGTTTTCCATGTTGTCTTTCATGTCATCCATCTTAGCTTCCATGCCATCCATCTTAGCTTCCACGCCTTTCTTCAAAACTTCAATATCATTTTTTTTTTCTCTTTGCGAGAGTGAAATTTGTTGCACTTGCTCTTGTAATTTTGATAAATCATGTTGCAATTCTTCATCTTCATGAGTCATAGTAGAGCCTTCTGAAGGCTTAATGGGTGTTGAATTATTTACGGGGCATATTTTAGAACCCAATACTGATATCTATTCTACAATATGCCCTTGGAATCAATTCAAATTGATTCTTCAAACAAGACTTATGCAATTCGCAAAAAAAATACACACCTTTTTCTTTCTTTTGAGGAGCTCGATATTGAAATTGGATTATCTCTGTAATTGAAGCACTTCAATATTTTAATTTTAGTACTGATGTAGCCCTCTAAATTATCTTTCGAATGCCACATGTCTGACTTGATTTGGATTCTCCAAGACAAAGTTGTGTCCAATCTCCCACAATGACCTAATTATGGACTGGTTCAGTACAACAAACTTGTACGACTTTCCACGTGTCACTGTTTCGTCCTTCGGCTCTGAAATTGATATCCAACTACAGTCTGTATACTAGCGACCAATTTTTACGGCACTCCAATCCGATGCTCAAAGAGAGAGTTATGAAGATTTTCCCACGATCACCTCTTTGAGATGAAATTCAGGAGCCTGAAAAAGCACTACCTTCCACAGATCATATCTCCAAAAATATTGCGAACCAAGATCTGAATTTTTTTGATGAATTTCCTCAGGATTTCAGCTTCGCACCATATGAATTTCAGATTCTGAACCTTCGTAGAAAAACATTTATAGCGCAAATGCCACGATGACCTGTTTAGGAGCCTGAAAAAATACCTGACTTCCACAGATCATATCTCCGAAATTATTGCGAACCAAACTCTGAAATTTTTATACACGCTTCCTCAGGATTTTTTCTTCGCACCCTAAAAATTTCAGCTTCTGAAACTTCGTAGAAAAAGAGTTATAGCGAAAATGCCACGATGACCTGTTTGGAGCAGCGAAACCCTAGAATCCAAAGCTCTGATACCAAATGTTGTGTAACCAACTCCAAAAATAGAAGAAAAGAGATATCAACGCCTTAGAAATAAGCCACTTCGAGGGGGCAACCTCCAATACATTCCATAAATGAACAATTCTTGGATGATACAATTTACAAAACCTCCTTTCTATATATAGGAGTCCATGTGGCCATAATGTAATCTTAGCTGACCTAACAATAATAAAAAGCTATAGCGAAAATGCCACAATGACCTGTTTGGAGCAGCGAAACCCTAGAATCCAAACCTCTGATACCAAATGTTGTGTAACCAGCTCCAAAAATAGAAGAAAAGAGATATCAACGCCTTAGAAATGAGCCACTTCGAGGGGGAAACCTCCAATACATTACATAAAATGAACAATTCTTGGATGATACAATTTACAAAACCTCCTTTCTATATATAGGAGTCCATGGGGCCATAATGTAATCCTAGCCGACCTAACAATAATAAAATTTTCTAGCATAAAATGCCACGATGACCCGTTTGGATAAATAAACCCTAGAATCCAAACCTCTGATACCAAATGTTGTGTAACCAGCTCCAAAAATAGAAGAAAAGAGATATCAACGCCTTAGAAATAAGCCACTTCGAGGGGGAAACCTCCAATAAATTACATAAATGAAAAATTATTGGATGATAAAATTTACAAAACCTCCTTTCTATATATAGGAGTCCATGTGGCCATAATGTAATCCTATCCGACCTAACAATAATAAAAATTTATAGCGAAAATGCCACGATGACCTGTTTGGAGCAGCGAAACCGCACAATGATAACAAAATGGGGGTTACAAGGGTACAATAATAGCAATAAGGGGGTTACACTAATAACAATAAGGGACTATACTATTAATATAGGGACCTAACAGTAGTTAAGGATTTTAGGGGTTAGGGGTGAGGGGTTAATGCTTAATGGGTCAAGTGTTAACAGTTTAGGGGTTTAGGGGTAAAGGGGTTAGGGGTTTAGGCTTTAGAGGTTTATGGGTTTAAGGGTTTAGAGGTTTAGGGCTTAGGGGGTTAAATGGGTTAGGGTTTTAGGGGGTTAAATGGGTTAGGGGTTGGGAATTAGGGTTTAGAGGTTTAGTGTTTAGGGGGTTAAATGGCTTAGGTGTTTGAGGGTATAGGGGGTTAAATGGGTTAGGTGTTGGGAATTAGGGGTTAAGGGGTTAGATGTTTAGGGTTTAGGGAGTTAAATGGGTCAAGGGTTTAGAGGTTTAGCGGGTTAGGGGATTTAGTAGTTAAGGATTTTAGGGGTTAGGGGTCGTTAGGGGTTAGTGGGGTTAGGGTTTAGAGGATTAAATAGGTTAGGGTTTTAGGGTTTTATGGGGTTAAATGGGTTAGGGGTTGGGAATTAGGGTTTAGGTCTGGGTTAGGGGGTTAGGGGATTTAGCACTAAAGGATTTTAGGGGTTAGGGGTTAAGGGGTTAAGGGGTTAGAGGTTTAGGGTTTAGGGGGTTAAATGGGTTAGGGGTTTAGAGGTTTAGGGGGTCAGGGGATTTGTTGAGGTTGAACAAGATGATGAACTTAGTGAAAATCAGTCACCTTCACTAACTGGGCCCGCAGGCTATTTTTAGGTGTAAGTCTATTTTTAGACATGGTGATCATATTTCAGAAGTTGCAGGATGCTATTTGTGGATGGTTGGTAAAGTTGAAAAAATAGATGAAATTATATTTTTAGAATATTGGGCGAAGTCTATTTATATATCGTCGATTTAAAAATAGAAGTGTTGATTATTATTAGCTCTTAATAATAATTAGACTCTAAATATCAACTTATTCTCTTGGAGCACTTAATTTCAGTGTATAGATTTGTCAAATCAATGGGATGAAGGAATTACGCAATTCCTAGGGTTTGCTGCTGGTTCATGCATGGAGGACTCAGTTAGAATTGAAGTGCAAAAGTTATGACAGATTTGGAAGAGTGGTTCATGGGGTTGTTATTCAGTTTAACTCAGTTAATGGAGTTAAACTCAGTTGAGCTAGTTGCATCTAGTCTAACTGAATGATAAACTAGTGAGAGTGGAGTGAATTAATTAGTTAATTAATATACAAATAATAACTCATTAATCAACTAAACCAATACAACAGTTAACTACAGTGCATATCAGTTCCAGTGGAGACCTAGTGGAGAGATAAGTGAAAGGGTAAGATGGACTATCCGTTGTGACTATAGTGATGCATTGATTTCACCACACACACATTGGAGTTGCCAATGAGGATTGCACAGTGCAATCAAGGTAGATTCAAATTCATTCAGGGGTCTTCTTCAGCAGGTATTGCGCAGTGGAAGCAGGCTATCAGGTGGCAAGAAATCAATGCATGGATTTGTAGATTTCTTATGATTAGTGTGCAAAAATTGATTGTACTGAGAGCTTGATGTACTAAGCTTTTTATGAGATTGTTACATGATATCCATGATACATAATATATGATAGTTGGGGTTTTCAGCTTCAGGATTTCCCATTAAACAACTGTGTTATGTGTGATTGTTTTTATTGCTTCATGTGTTTGCAATTGAGTTTAAATATCCGCAAAATATTAATAGTGGAAGGATTCTGTATTTAGCAAGAATGTAAAATATTGCTAGATCAGGAGAATCTGGATATATACATGCATCTTGTATATAATTTCTACAGGATTTAACAGTTAAGGATTTTATGGGTTAGGGGTTAGGGGTTAATGGGTTAGGGTAGGGGTTAAATGGGTTAGGGGTCGGGAATTAGGGGTTAAGGGGTTAGGGGTTAAGGGTTTATAGGTTTAGGGTTTAGGGGGTTAAATGGGTTAGGCGTTTAGGGGGTTAAATGGGATAGGGGTTAAGGGTTTAGGGGTTAGGGGTTAAAGGTTTAGAGGTTTAGGGTTTAGAGTTTAAATGGATTAGGGGTTTAGAGATTTATGGTTTAGGGGGTTAAATGAGTTAGGGGTTTAGGGGTATAGGGGTTTAAATGGGTTAGGGGTTGGGAATTAGGTTTTAAGGGGTTAGGGGTTAAGGGGCTAGAATTTTAAGGTTTAGGGGGTTAAATGGGTTAGGGATTTAGAGGTTTAGGGGGTTAGGGGATTCAATAGTAAAGGATTTTAGGGGTTTGGGGTTAATGGGGTTAGGGTTTAGGGGGTTAAATGAGTTAGGGTTTTAAGGATTTAGGGGGTTAAATTGGTTACGGGCCAGGAATTATGGTTTAAGAGGTTAGGTATTAAAGGTTTATAGGTTTAGGGTTTAGGGGGTTAAACGGGTTAGGGGTTTATGGGTTTAGGGGGTTAAATGGATTAGGGATTAAGGGATTAGGGGTTAGGGGTTAGGGGTTAAGGGTTTATAGGTTTAGGGTTTAAAGGTTAAATGTGTTAGGGGTTTAGAGGTTGAGGGGGTTAAATGGGTTAGGGGTTGAGAATTAGTGTTCAAGGGGTTAGGGGTTAAGATGATAGTTTCATTGGTCTGTGTTTGTGCACAATTGTTTCTTATTTTTTGTGTCTCATTGTAAAAATTTTGTAGGTACTGCTGCTTTTTTCCATGTCTTCTCTATTTATTAATTTCTAGTATTTGTTAGCCATTGCTTTACATTTATTGATGAAAATTTCTATTGCAATTAAACCAAATGTATGTTCAATCTCTAGTTTCAAACTCAGCCATAGTGTTGTCACACAATATAAGTCTGAAGAATGGCCATCTGATGAAGTCTAAATAACCATATTGCACCTCATGACTGCTACAAAAAAGCTTAAGTTTGAGTGTCCCACAGTCATGAGAAACTTGGCTCTTATACTCTTTCTCCACCTAACTATGTCCTGGAAATACCCTTGTTTATTGCAAAAACATCCTAATGTTGTCGACCTTGTCCCTTAACATACCAAGGAAGAAAATGAGATTGAGAGGAATGGGAAGACACTACAAAGTTGGAGAGAGTACAAAAGACTAGGATGGTTTAAAGGATAAGCTTGAAGAATGTAACAATGTTGAAACAACTGAAAGTTGTCCCAAACAAATAGTTGATAATGTGAAACCTTCTTATGTACCAGTCAAGCAAGACTACATTCATGTGTGAGCAAGAAGAGGCCAAGCGACTGATAGGAATATCCTAATAGAGAGGGTATGGTTCCCTCTTTTTAATGAAATATTAGATCTACATTTTGTCTATCGAAGATTAACCATTTTAACCTTGCCAACAAGGGGGAATTAACTCGATCGTAGGTCCCAACTAGACCTGCTCTCGTTTGGAATGGATAATCCCAAAAGGTTTTAAGGACTGTTATAAGGGTTAGGGGAATAATGATTTAGTGGTTAAGGGATCAGGGATTAGTAGCTTAGGGCTTACAGGAAAAAGTTCTTAGGGGTTATGGGTTAGGGGAATAATGAGTTAGTGGTTATGGGGTTAGGGATTGGGGGCTTATGGGTTAGGGTATTTAGGCACATTTAGGGGTTAGGGGAATAATGAGTTAGTGGTTAAGGGATTAGGGATTGGGGTTAGGGGAATAATGAGTTAGTTTTTAAGGGGTTAGGGGGAGAGAGTGAGAGAGGGAGAGGAGTGAGAGAGGTAGAGAAGGGTAAGAGAGGGAGACAGTGACACAAAAATGGAAGGCGAACATAAATAATGAGAGAGGTAGGGATATAGTGAGAGGATTGGAAGGTAGAGAGAGAGAGAGAGAGAGAGAGAGAGAGAGAGAGATTAGGGAAGAGAGACAGAGGTAGGATAGAAATGGAGAGAGAAGAAGGATGAAAGATAGGGCTTAAGAGAGAGGACCAGTATCATAGAAGAAATAATATGTGACCAAATTACTCTATAGGGAGATGAGAGATATGGGAACCCTACCTACCTAACTAAAAGTATAAACCAAATGCGGTGTAATCATCTGTAATGGTGGGCGATTATACGGGGAGAGGATTTTAAAAGGAGGCACTAGATTTTTAATTTGATATGCAAAAAATAAGTACCGAACCTAACCATTTCACATTCACCAATGTTATTTCTGCATGTGCTAATTTGGTAAGTTTGGAACATGGAAAAGGAGTCTTGTTTTGTGATCACCTCCCACAAGGATTCACCAATTGTGAGAACACAATGCTTGTGGTTGCATCTTCTAAATCATCATTACTTCCACCAAAACCTCATCCAATAACGATAGTATAAAAAGTCTCAGGCTCTCGACAACCAAAAGGAACATAATGCATGTGCCCTCAATCTCTTCTACATACTTGTAGCTCTCCTCCCAGGCCATAGCCACTAGTGTTGTGTGTTCACTTTGCCGTGAATCTTGTGCAAACATCCCGAGGTAAGGAACTGTTGAACGAAGGTATGGATCCAATATGTGTCATATCCACTGAAGGAGAACATGTTCCAAGCAATAGGTAAATTCTCACAACTATCCCTCCGTGGGATGTTGAGAACTCCAAAATTCCACATGCTCTTTAACAAAATCTATAAATTGAGAAATTTCATACAATACTTGAAGTCATATTGAACTTGGACCAAAAGGCTGAGGATATAGGTAGCGAAAAGGAACATCTGCAATATGATTTGTACTATTCCCATCTAGATCATTTTGCATATATATCTCTTGGAGTTGAAATGCATATTACAGGTTCCATAGAACATCTCCCATGGAAGGCCTGTCTAAGTCCATCTCTTCCAAGGAATTTTTGGTAGTCTCCCTAAACATTTTCAGAGAACCAGAGTTGATGGTCCCAACAAGGTGAGGGTCAATGATTTTTTCAAGCTTGCCCTTTTTCTACCAGTGCATTTTCCACTCTTCTATATTGAACTTTTCTCTGGGAAAAAAAAGATTAAGAGTTTCCCTTGCACACATGAAATCCAGTAACACTACTCCAAAAGAATACACATCATATTTCTCTGTTAGTTTCTTCCTTATGAAGTATTCAAGATCAAGGTATCCATGGACCAAAACTACCTTTGGATCTAGTCTTTGAATTTCCAAAGTCCGCCACCTTTTCCCATGATCCTGATATCGTGGAGATATTTCACATTTAGATAAGCACAGAGGGTTCACGACAAGGGAATTGTATTTCATTGACCATATATTGGAGCTTCATTGGTGTCTCGCTAGTCAAATAGTTTTCCAACAAGTCGAGGGAGTCTAATTGGTGCAGTTGAAAATGAAAGGCAAGATTGTTCTATCGAGGCCAAATCCCACGACGCTAAGCTTGAAAACCTTCTCATTATCACAGGTCATGCTTTCGAGCTCCGAGATGGTGATGTTGCAGGGGTTTTGATCTTGTCTCCAATCCACAGTCACACCTTAGAGCTCTAAGATGGTGACATTATAGGGTTTTTTATCTTGTCTCTGGTCCACTGCATGAGCTTAGGTACATAAACCTAGCACCGTGTCGGGTTAAGGGACATTATGAGTATTTGAAGAACAAATATCGATAGAGAAATGGAATTATGGAGACATTGGCTATCATACATATTTGGTTTCCTCTGTCAATGTATCAAAGTTGTCGATCGTCCAAAAAGAGTCTTCTTCCCATTCTTTCCTCCAAAACCAAGGTTCATTAGTGTTGCCATACATTCTAATAAACCCCTTCACCATCTCCCTCATCAGGAAATATAAGCTATCAAACAAAAATGTGAAGGTCAAGCTCTCCATAATCGAGGGTTATATGACATGTCTTGTAATTGTGCAAAGAATATTCTTTTCAATACATTGCTAGATGGTGGTATGATGCAGATATCCCATTTAATATTGTTGCTCGCTCACCTTATTACCAAGCTTTGCGGGACTCTATTATAGCTACAGAAAAGGGCTTCAAAGTCCCTAATATGCATGACTTCAGGGGAGCTCTTTTGTAAAAATAATTTTACTACTTTGATTATTAATAAAATATAATCAAAGTAAGTGGGGGGATAACATAGGTGGGGATTTTAGGGCTCAAAAGTAGAGTTGTTGGGGAGGAGGAGCTCATGGTGGCAATGGTAATTGTGGTTTTGATTTATTTGAGGTAAATCAGGAGCATGTTATCCAACATTGCTGCCTAGAGAAATGTCATGCAATTCTCAACAACCTGAAGGAAAGAGTGAACACAACTGAGAGATTATGTCGTGAGGAGCATGTAGAATAGATGGAAACATTGGACTGAATGCACTATTTATAGTGCCAAGTCCGGGAGAGACCGGTAGTGGCTTGCGAGGCCAAAATCAACTTACTGATAAAGTAGAAAAGCTAGAGACTTGGTTGGAACACTTTGAAGGGCACGGTCAGTGTGACTTATGTCCTCCACCACATCTAAGAACATCCCCAGACAACCCTGCATCAATCATGTTGGATGACTAGTATTATATTTGGTGTTCTTTATGTTTTATATGTGTTTTGGTGCCTCTGGCCCAACCGTTTATGGACAATGTCCCTAGTCCCACTTTTGTATTTTTTTGCATCTGGTGCAATTTTTTGTCAACAAACCTAGTTGAGGTGAGAACACCTGTTTTGTAATTAGATATATGTACTCCTTTTTCCTACATGAATATAACATTGACTTAAAAAAAAAGGATCATACATCATTAAAAAATTAATTAAGTTTCATACTTAAATTAGTAATTTTTCATGCCTATTTACTAAATAGCTCTATAAATATGTATTTAAGGTTTATCTATTTAGTATTTATCAAATGTAAATATGATGATTTAATAATAGATTTAAATGGACCCATATGTTTAACATAATAAATGTTATATTTATCTATTTATTAAATGTAAATATGAAGATTTAACCTTAGATTAAAATAAAAATTCACACTTTTAAGATAAATCAATGAAGTTTAAAAATTAAATTTTATGGCCAAATATTAAATATAAATATAAATATTAACTTGGCTATCTAATTAATATTATAAACTTTACTAAAATTATAATGAAGGCACCCAGATGCGGGTGACAGAATGGATAAGATTGCCAATCACATCCCACACTCCACAGGTAATGGAGATCCCCTACGCAGAGCTTCATCTGCTACGGATCCTCATTCTATTAGTTACTTGCATGAAACTCATGGAACCACCAATGATGATGAAAGGAGGGGAACTGCATCATCTTGTCCTAAGCATCACCTCACAGCCACCATAATTAATGACCTCTATGATTAACCTGCATTGTAGCCATACCCCTTCCTTTGAGCCTGCTCAGGTTCTCAATCATCACACACACATGCATCTGAAGGCTAATCATTGCTATCCTCATCGCACTCATCCCCGCCCCTTTAAAGAGATGAACTCTCAGCCCCCTTCCATACTCTGTCTGTCATATTTTCCTTTTGCCTCTCTTACTCTGCTCGGGCTTCTCCCTTACTTCCATAGGCTATGAAGCTCTACTCTCTATGTAGCTCAGTGCAGTCCACGTTGGGTTTCCACACCCCTTCCTGCGCATTTTCCAACTAACTATCCACAGAGGACAGAGAGGGTCTCTCCCTAGCCATTATCACCATGGTGTGGACAATTGTCTCGATTCGATAGATGGCTCCTCTTCCAGCACCTTTATGTGTTATATTCCTGAACCTGAGAAACATGCAGAAGCCTCTAGGCACTCTACGCAGTGAGGCAAACGTGGTCAGAGGAAGTCCACCACTCCTCCTCAGACGCACCCCCAGCATAGCAAAACCAACCCGATGCCGGTCTCGGAGAAGGGTGATGAGGATATGGACATCTAGGTGATGGAATCCGAGGGCATCTAGACGTGGGTCCCTAACGGCATGGATACGTACTCCCCCATTATCTCTGTGCGTATTTTCACTCCCAGGCGGAAAGTGGCCGATGTGAAGGTAGCTGCAGCATAGGCTCCTGCTTACCCATTTATGGAAGAGGACCCCTATAGTGATGATGAAGATGGAAAGTGACGTCTACACAACTGCACAATTCTCCTATGTATTTTTTTCATGATTTCCATCAATGCCTATCTGCTACCATTTACTTTATGTTACTTAGATATGTTAGCGCTTCTGCGCATATTTTTTTTTTCTATTATAAGTTTTGTCTGGACAGGTCTCTTCCCCCGAGGCAGCCCAGAAACCATGTAACAAAGGCTAGGATAGGCTAAGTGCAACTTTCCTACCTAACCTATAGCATATGTAACTTTATGTTTTTGAATTAATAGAATAGCCCAACTTACCAAAAAAAAAAAATTATAATGAAGCCACTACTGTAAAGTTGATAGATGATACATGCAATTATGTTAATTGTAGATGAATCCATCTGCACTGTTAAAATTTAGAGACAAAAGGGTATTCATAATTTTAACACTGTAAATTCAGAGACCCCTTTGTCTCTAAATTTTAACATTGCAATTAATGGATTTAGAGACACCTATAGTGAAATGTAACACTTTGGTACCAAAATTGCAATTTTCCATATATGGAGTGACACGATTAAAAATTACTGACATATGACTAATTCATATACTTGTTATTTGGCCATATTTTTATTCTTTGACTATAATAGTCATTTACATTAATCATTATTAATTTTGTCACTTATTATCTAGTCATATATTTTAATCCTAGACTAAATTAGTCGTTTAAGCTACTCGCTTTTAGTTTATTCACTTATTATCTAGTCGTATATTTTATTCCAAGACTAAATTAGTCATTTAAGTTAGTCATTTTTAGTTTGCTCACATAAAATTGCTCAAATTTAGTAGTAATTCACTTGAAATAGTTGCGGTGACTAATAGTTTTAGTCCCCTAGTCATTAATTTCATCATTTTTTACTAGTGTGCTGATTTTGATTTGTAACCTATAAAAATATACAATGGATAGTCTCGAAGGAAAAAAATTATGAATGATTTGCAAAATAAGCTAAACACATAAATAAAAATGGAGTAGATGGTTTTTTTTATGCAATCAACTATTTCAACAGCCAGATTAAGATAATATACATTTGATGCACATAAGGCAATCATACTCCATAGCTTATAAAATTAAACTGAGTTTCTAGCTATAAATTATAAGATGCATGCTTCTATTAGGTGTGCGTGTGCATTTCCAAATCTTTTGTTTCGCTATTTATCTCAAATTATGGCTTCAAATGTGACCATGTAGTGGACATTTCACCCTTCTATTTCTCACAACAAGAAATTTTACACTATAATTTTATGGTGCAAAGTATTGAAACTGTTGGTGGTAAGTTCTCGTATTTACTTTTTACTTCTTCTTTTTTCGCCCCTCGTGTCAAAGTGGAACTTATTTAATTTTTTTACATACTCTAATCGAATGTTTCACTGTAATATCATTAGTTTATAAAAAAATGTTTAGAAGTGTGTGAACTCTTGCCTCAACCATGAATTGACATACCTCAAAGTTTTCTATTTTTTCTTTCTTGTGGAGAATCATTGGAGGAAGTGTGTATGTGGATATATCAAGCGAAAATGATACTATGGAGTACAACTAGTTAAGGATGGACATATTTTTATTTTTTGGACTCACAAAGGAGAGGAAAGAACAAGATTCAACCAATTAATCATTATGTTAGTAGGAGGTTTAATTACTATAGACCCTAAAGCTCATGGAATACTGGGACACGTTACTCACCTACATGTACGAGTAACCATAGGATAATTGTTTTCTTCTATGATGAAATTTTCCAACCAATTATCATACATTATTTTTTATATGTTGTCATTTTATTTCCATTTATTTTCACACACTATCTAGAGCCTGAAATTTTATCATGTAACTTAGTTGGCATGATTGTGCCTCATATTTTCCTGAAGCTTGAATACTAAGTTCCTAATGTGTTCTTTTCTATGGGGTGAATGCATGAATATCGGCTACACTTTTTGGCAAGCACATTGGTTGGGAGGGAGGAAAAAATCAGCTTGATCAAACTATTTGAGGGCTTAAAATAAACCCTTGATCGAGCTCCTATGTAACCCACAGTTACATAGGAGCTCGATCGAGCTACAAGCTTGATCAGGAGATAAGCTCGATTGAGCTACTTTTTAAAATTCCCGCCGAAAACACAATGGTGAGTTTATGGTTTGAAGGGATCAATCTATAGCTCGATCAAGCCCTTGGTTAACCATTTCAAGAGCTTGATCGATGCTTTAACAAAGCCTTGATCAAGCTAATTCAAATTTTACCTTAAGAGCTCGATCGAGCTTTTTAAGGGCTCAATCGAGTTGTTGAGGGCCTAAAAAATAGGGTTTTAGTTCCCCTTATGTAGATATTTCTGTAACACCATTTTGTACCGTAGTAGACTTTAGGTAGAATTTGTCCTTAAGTGGTGGGGTTGATCATGTTGAATTTGTGAAGGAATCCTCTATCCAAAGGAATATGAGTTTGACATTTTTGAATTCATATGATATTTTTCCTCTAATTTCTTTTAAACTTAATGTTCGAATTTTTTTTGGGCAATTTCAGAGGTGCCGTATAAAATATCAATAACATAAAATATATAAAATGAAGAAAAACTAAAAAAATACAAATATCTTCGTTTATGAGTCATATTCAAAATTTTACTCTCATTTTTTGAATTTATTTAAATAGTAGAAAAAAAATATTATGTGAAAACATGTGTCTGCAAAATGCAATTGAAATATTACTTTGCTAACTTCGAAAAATAATAAAAAATATAATTTTTCGTAAAAAAAAAACAATTTTTTAATATGCATAACTTATTTCTCCCTCTGTAGATCATGATTATATATATATATTAAAAATTACACATTTTAGGCTAAGTTGTGCTATGTGAACATGCACATACCACTTAATATGTGTGAAAATTTGTAAGGAAAACATTTCATTTAATGGAAAATTGATCGTATTGTACGAATTTTTTTTTTTGTAAAAAATGTCATTAGGAAAGCGACATAATTCTCCACAAATTGTCTTTTTATACCAAATCAAAATTCACAATGCGAATATGAATTTTGAGGGAATAAATTCGATAAAAGAGTAAACTTTTGAAATTCCATTGCCACATTTGACCCAAAAGTGTAACCCATATTCATGTAGTCACCCTATGGTGAGGTTTTATTTTCTTTGTTTATACAGGTCATCTGGACACATAGTTTCCACTATCACCCAACTGAAGAAAACTTGTTCGAGTTTCTTGCTTTTCTAGGGAAAAATGACATTGGGATTGGTGATGTTTAGGTATATGTCATATAAATCCTTTGTAGTGTACTTTAGTTTACATTCTAGTGTTCATTGTCTTTCATGTCTTATACTCGACATTTTATATTCTTTCATTTTCAGAAGAGGAAAACAATATTGATGTTAATAAGTAGGAATTGAAGAAAGAGGAGAACAATAACACTAGAGCGACACATGAAAAGAGAGAGAGAGAGAAGAAAACCAGTCTAGCGATACCCTTAAAGCCAATATCCCACATGAGACACACACATACAGACTGATGGTAAAGTATTTAGAGCTGGTGAGTTCACCTGCAATGCCTTGGAAACACAATGATAAAATTTTGAAGTGATGAAACAATATTTCATGTGTAAATTGTAGTACAACCAATATTAAGTCAGAAATTCATTCTATAATACTTGACATTTCATATAATATAATTTATGTGGTTGAAATTATTTATAGTTGTACTTGATATTATTTAGTATTGTAATTAACATATGTAACTTTGCATTTTCACATTAGATGAACATGCACATTGTATGACATTTTGGAAATTTAGTCACAAAATCATACTAATTAATTTATGTTGATTATTAATGAATACATGAAATCAATCTAAAACTACTAAATCAGTAGTTTATATTGATTAATGATGAATACAAATAAAATGAATATACAAAGACTAAATTAATCATTTATGATGATTATTAATCAAAGTAAATTAAATGAATATAAACTACTAAATAGTCGTTTATATAATGAATATGAAACTACCCAAAAAAATAAATGACTATTGTAAATGATAAATTTTTTATTACAAATGACGACTAATTTTTTCACATATACGAATTTTAGTGGTTAATTTACAATATCTTATAACACAAACAAATTTGCTCATATTTCTTTGGTTATTAATTGGTTTCAAACAATGACTAAAATTTGCATATATATAGCTAGTATTAGTAGCTAATTTATAGTACCTTATAATGCGACCAACATTTTGGTCATATTTTGTTAGTCATTAATTGATTTTCTCGATTGATAATTTTGTAGTATATTTGGTTGTGTATATGTTTATTAACTGTGACAATTAATTACTAAATCAATGACTAAATTAATGACCAGATTTATGACTAAATACACTAAGAGAAAATAAAATTGAGACAACCAATTAATGGTTAAGTTAAATAAAACTAAAAGTTGGTCGCGTTAGAAGATACTGTAAATTATCCACTATTGGTCACTCACTGAAAAATAGTCATTTATATTCAAATTTTAGTCTAATTATTCATTTTGCACTAGTGTTTGTAGGCTCCAACCCACACTCAATAAGGAAATGTTTTCTCTCTGTTATGGTGCCCACTTGGTCTGATTTCAGCTTTTTGTTTACCAACTTGGCCCCTTTTTCTCAACAACATACACTCAGCCTTGTCCTTACTATGTCCACTCCACAACAACACTATGTTCTCTGCTCTTGGCCCTCATATGATCACCATGACCATGAGATCTTAACCATCATTATCCTTAGGTTCTCTTATTCTTTCTCAACAACAAACTTACAGATCGAAGCTCTCCACACAACTCACAATAATGTTGCATTCCCAACAACATAACTTAGTGTTCCTTATTTTTGTTCCTTTGCTACACAAGGAATGCTATTAAACCTTTTGCGCATCACTTTGCTCGAGTATTCTCTTAACACGACTCATTCTATCTATGATAGGACTAATTTTCTAATCTCATAGATACAACATGTTTGATTGGTTCTATCCTCATGATTCTACAACTTAGTCCTCCCTTTATACAACCATTATATTGGGCTTCATTTACTCAACCAACAAACTTAGGAATTGTAACCAATGTCCATTGTTATTTTTAAGTCACATAGGGCTTGAGGTGTACATCGACATGGCTCTCTTTGCTATGGTATGATGTCCATTAACACTCTTCTACAGATCATGGTCCTTACTACTTTATCTCCTTGCCTAAGGCATTAAATATTGTTCTTCCATATTTATAAAAACTTTGAACCTTTAATCTAGTCCTCTTTACTCATGTGATCAGGTTCCATAACCATAATCCAACAACTATAGGAACTTATATTACCCGACCGTCCAAGCCCTGTTCAAGCCATTTTTAATCGCAACCCATAGTGCTTAGTTTAAATCCCAAGGCCCTAGTATCAACCATATGGAATAACTGTCCAAAATAAATGTTAAGCCCCTTTACATTATCCCACAACACCTCCTTTTAATATTACAATCCCTTAGGCCTTTAGTCATCTATTCATATGAAACCACTGCAAAACCATCCCCTGGGTGCACCTTGATATCACAAGTTGGAAAATGTTGGCAACATATTTGTCCCTCGGATACATTACCCTAATGATTCAAAACTGTGTGCCTTCAAAAACATCTAGCATTAATCATCTTGGGTGATGTGTGCCTGTGGGACCACACTGCACACATGGACCAATAGGAATTCTGTCGAGGTTACGTGTCCTGGTGGGTACCCTTTTCCAAACTCACGCAAAACTAGAGCTTCCTGAGAATACGTGGCCTTGCCACCTCGCATTACTCAACTTTTCTTCTACTTGCACCAATTTGAAAATGGTAGAGATTATGTATATGTCCTACTTCACCTCTAAGCCCCATTTGACACTCCTTATGAGGTTTGACGAAACATTATTTTCCATATATTTTCTTATCCCTCAGAGTCATTACCCTAGGCATTTAAAATGCACCTCACTTCTTAAGCGTTGGGGACAATCTTCCGAGGTGATGTCATATATGCCATGTGTCAATTCATGAGTGGTCCATGTATCACTCATTTTCGACCCACTTGGTCACTCAAAAGTACCAAATATGCATGCAATGTGTCATTGTACATGATCATCATGCCACCCTGGGATTTTAAGCTACTATTGTCATGCTGAAAACATCTCGACTTAGAGTTGTTAATGTGATGTGCCATCATGGCTCAATACTATATCTAGTAAACAATCATATTGCACCAAGTGTCCTTCTATTGGACCATGTTGTCAAGGGTACATATTTCCCTGGATTTATCTCCCTAAAATATTTCACATGAACTTCCTTTGAAACTCTTAGGGAAGAACCTCTAAGGTGATGTGTACTATGGGATCCCTGCACGCAATATGTCCTGAGCTTTGATTAGTCCATCTTCATGCCTACAAAAACTCACCTTAGATCCTAGATCCTGAAATATTTAATATTTCAAGGTAGGTTTTGAAACTACCAAAGAAGAACCTCCAGGGTGATGTGTCCTGCAGATTCCCCTTTGCACCAACTCCTGCATTTACTACCGATGGTTTTACCGGCCCCCTTTTCATGGTTTCGTGGTAAAGGGGGAGGGGGTATGTTTTTAACAATGACCATCGATCACATGATTGACGGTTTGGGTAATCCATCCCATCACAAACCCCCCCCTATTATTTAACCCTTGGGTGAGCATGGGCCCCCGCTTTTTCTCTGATGAGTTAGAGATGACGCGTGTCGCACAATCCACTAACATACTTTCCCACAGTTTAACTGTCACTCCACTAGCTCCTTTTCCAACTTTGGAGAATGTTTCCAAAATTAGCGCCAACTAACCCCTTAACACCAATTCAACTCTGCGAATTGGAATTTTTGTCAGCTAACTTTGACTGGTCATATATTTTGATCCTGGAGGCCCTTTTTGGACTTTAGTATACCATTATAAAGCTCTTTCTGACCACTATCAAACTATGCTACTTCCATGAACATCTACGATGTTTTCCTTGAGTAGAAATGCTATCAAATACTGAGCCACTTAACCACCATAACTATAAGATTGATAGCCTCTTCAATTTACCTGATATTATGATGGTTCTCTACTAAAAATTATCACTACTAGAAGTCTCTGCTTGAGCTTGATACTCCATGCACATTAATTCCAAACACACTATGCATCTGACCTAATTGACATCAATGCCAACACACTTGATGCCACCTATCATCCTCACAATTCCAATTGTCTGACAATTTTCCATCTCATGAATGGAAGAATTAATTTCCCAGTTTAATATTTTCTTGGAACTTCTCGTAAGAACCTTCCCTACTCCTCCTTCTACTACTTGTAGTTCTAGAGGTGCACCTTTTGAGCCTTTCTCTCTCTGGGCTAGGTTTGGAGGGATTATCTCATTATGTTGTAAAGAAGATTGGAAAATGTTGACTATATCCTTTTCCTTATCTAGATATTCTTCTTCAAGCTCCCCATCCTCTTCATTTCCCTTATTTTCCTCAGGAGCTAGACCTTCATTATCTGCAATTGGTTCCATTTTGTCATTCCCATCTCGAGACAAGATATCAAATTCATTTATTGATGTAGAAGCAACATTATGAGTCAGGGTTTTGGGTTTTTTTGCTCCACCTTTTCCTTTGTTAACCCCCATTTTTTGTGTGTGCCATTACTCTTCTTGAGATGCAACCAAACCATATTTGTTTCCAGCCTTATTTTTCTTGCATTCACAGTAGAAATGCCCATATTTGTGGTAGTTTTTACACTTAAAAGGAAGTTGGTCATAGCCTAGTGACTGAATGAAAATCCATTCACCTTGGGTCAACACAATCTCCGAGGGAAGGCCCTTCATAAGGTCTACTTACATATAGATTCTAGTGCACACAAAATATTAACCTTTTTGCTCATCTTGGCCCAGGTACTAACCAACACCATTTTTTATAGCCTTTAGGCACTCATCCCTCCATCAGGAAAAAGGAGCGTGAGGGAGCTTGAGCTAAACATGCACGATAATTGGAATGTATTTGTACGAATTGAATTCCAGTGACCAGGAATTTAAGTACACCCCCTGACACCGAAGAAATATGATTTATTTCAAAACAGAATGTCACAGTCCACATTTTATGCCAATACAAGAGCAAATAATCCATTACCCCCACATACACTCTAAGATTCACTTTCATCATAAGCTTCCATGTCTTCCTAACTTGCTACTCCATGGACTTGAGCGAGGGCCACATGACATTAAGCTTCCCTACCAGGGCCTTATCAGATAAGATGAAGAAGATTTTTCAAAATTTTTAAGGGAGAACAACTAATGGAGTGTTCTCCACTTTCTTAATGAACTTGGACAACGATTTCTTGGGTCTAGGGTGGATTTTGAGTGATGACACCAGTGCACGAAAAATTGAATCCTCATCAGAGGGAGGCGCAGAGCCCCCCTTCGCCCCTCCCCCCAATCATCCTCCCTAGTCTCGATGCCATTAGGATTTAACTGAAAAACCATCGACAATTGTTGATTATTTAGGGTTTCAGAGCAAGTTCAAGAGCTTAGGCTTCGATTGTTTTTTGAATTTATCCTAAATCATTTTAGTAATTTTGAAGAAAAGGATTTTATGGTTAATGATTTTATTTAAAAGAGTTTCTTAATTTAAATATGTGTGCATTTTTTAGTGGAAAATATTTTCATACATTTATTATATCGAAATTTATCAAGTTATTTGTCCAAATCAAACTAAATGTAGATGAGAATGATTCTGATTAATCCTTCAACTGATAAATTTAATTATTTAAATAATAATTAAAAAAGTTAGATCTCATACTTTTGTGATCCATATTGATAATAAGATTGTTATTCACTAAATTTTGGTTAATTATATATAATTACTAATATATATTCTAGTAAATTATTTAATATTATATAAATTAAAATAGATAATCTAACCAATAGATAAAGTGGTCTTTTTGGAATGTTTTCTTTAGTAATTTTAAGTTATTTAATGTGTAAAATTTGAGTACCTCAAGAATTTCTTCAAATGCAAAATCTATTTATACATTTAAAATGCATTTAAAAAAAAAATACAATATTTTTTAAAATTGTATCGCCTAATTACATAAGCCATTTAATTTATTAATTAAACTTATTAATATATTTTAAATTAAATTAAAAAAATTAAAAAAAGTTAATTAAATTTTAATTATTATATTAAGATATTTCTAATTTTATGCAATTATGTTTATAAATATTCAAAAATAAATATTATTTGACTTAAATTATGTCGTAAAATAAGAATTTAATTTTTAAAATTGAAATATGATATAGTGACAAAATTATTTTAAAATATTCTCAATATTTTTTATAAAATAATATAATAACAAATTTTTAATAATATTTTCCATTATAATTATGTGATAAATTAAATATTTAAAGTTTTTATTCTTTCCATTATTATTTTATAATCTTTAATTAAATTTAAATAATCCAAAAAAAATATTAATCTAATAAATATAATAAAAAATAAAAACAAAATCAATATTAATTTTAACTATAAACTATTTTAATAATAAATTAGTAATTTTTCAAAAATAAAACAAAAACCTCTTTATTTTATCTCACATATTTAATTCTAAATTTCTTTTAAAATTATATTTTATCAGTTTAAAATTCCCATTAAAGAAAATCCCATTGAAACCAAATATTCTATGCCTTATGGCTCTACCAATAGAATAATTTTAATGTAAAGTTTTGATACTAAAAGTCTTTTCAAACCCCATTTCCTTATTAAATTGGAAAAAACAACTATAATTTATATATCTATTAATATTATTAATTATTAATTTTTAAAATTAATCATTTTAAATTTAAATTTTATATTTTCATGATATCCATTATAATTTTATTTAATTTAATAATATTTAATAAAACTTTTATAAACATATATATTTAAAAATAAAAATAAAATTTTAATTACTGTAGATTTACCTTTTTGGTTTGGCTTAGAATAATCTTCCTTTCCATACACGAAGTCTCCTAAGAATCTTTTAGTTTAAGCTATACTTCATATTAAGACAATCCTCAATTAAATTACTCAGGCATTATTATTATTATAAATGGTGATTATAATATTATATTTTTGTAAACTGATATATAATTAACACATCCTTTTATATATATGGAAATATATAAAGCTTATTTATAATATAAATATTTATTATTTTTAAATATTATACTATTATATCTATGTCTATGTGAATGATTTAAAATTTATAAAAGCTTTGACTTAAATAAACTTCTAGTATTAAAAAAAATATATAATACTCGACTAAAAGTCACATTAAAATGACATATTAAAATCTTGATTCTGAAACAATGAAAACCATGCGAATGATCTCATTAATTATAATCCCAAACTCTTCACCCCTCTAAATATCCCGTTGTCCAATTGAGACAAATAAACTGTTTTTATAATATCTTTCATATTTAACATAACATAAACGTCCAAAGGAAGCTAATTATTAAATACTTTATACAAAATAAAATTTATATTTTGATAGAACTGGAATAATGATCAGAATATAGCGTTTCCATTGGTTAAGAGATTAAAAGGCACTTGGGTTGTAATATTTTATGTTTCAAAGTATGGGTTTAGTTGTTCAGAAGATCACATAACTTTTATATATATAGATAGATATATATTGAGTGTGTATATATATTGCGAAAGAATATTAATGATTTACAAACTGATTCTCATTGATCAACCTCCACTTGATTAAGGAACTAAGGAGAACCAGAGAACCAATCTTTGTGGCACACTTTCTCATAACTTGTAAATTAGAATTGGTGTTGTCACAGTGCTAGGAAGCAAAATCAAATTATGGAGTTGTTTATGGAGGTTGAGGAAATGCGAGGAAATGTTTGGATGGTTAAAATTTGTCTAAGCAATTTTTTTTTAAAAGAAATTTTGTAGTAGTAGTGTTTGAATTAAGTTTTTGATGGTGAAAATGAATTCAACACCATCAAAAATCTATAAAGCACTCAAAATATTGAAGTTTGATTGGATTTACAAAAATCTTCCAGATTTTCTTAAAAACTTATCAAAATTTCCATAATTTTTAGAACAAAAAAGCAATCTAGTTAGAATAAAACATTGACATGAAACAAACAAAAGCAGCAACAAAAAATTGCAGCAGATTCTATTAGCTGGATGACTAGGATAATATCATGATAAAGACAAATCCAGGAAGCAAGATTTTGTATTGCTCCTTCGTGTTAATAAGATTTTTTTAAAATTTGAATTTAAATTGTTTAATTTACATAATTTAAATTTTCTATTTTTTTTAAGATGCTAAATCTATATATATTTTAAAAATTATTTTAAACAATAAAAATATTTTAAAATTAATTATCTAAATTTAATAAATTTGAAAGAAAAAAAATATTCAATCTATAAATTTAACTACACCTATATAAAATACCATTAACAAGTAACCATGATTTATAACCATTTTTCTATATCATGGTCCTTTTGGAAATACCGAACCTACGTGGATCAAACTTCGAAGCATCATGATCCTACGTGGCTTCAATTTCCTGCTACGTATGTCTAATAATTCTGAGATTCTGAAAAGATTCTCCCCATAAATCATTTTCATGGAGGCCTTAATTTGAATAATAATACGAACGGTTTTCGCTAATTGATAGGAAAAGGGCCGGCATTCTTTTCTTTTTTTAAATATGAAATGAATGTGTCGGTTCTCACCGTGCAGTTTACGTTTTCCGGCAGAAAGTTTTGTGAAATTTATTCAAAGAGCTTTTTTCGGTAAAAGAGACACTATTTTTTTATTATATTTCATATTAACTAAAGGATATACTTTTACAAAATATATACATTGAAATCAAAGAATTTTTAATTCAATGTTATTAGTGAGACTGATTGTAGGATGGAATTTCACGAGGGAATTGTTTTACTTAGGGATTGTCAATTTATTTGGTCGAAAAAACCATTTTAAATATTATATATTTTTTTAAAATATTAAAATAAATAAATCAATTTTTTTTCAATGTTATCATTTTTTAATATAAAACCATTGTTTTGATATAAAACATGAATATTACAATATTCAAAACCATAAAAAATAATAATTACATTTTGATTTTCAAATTCCAACCAATCTTTTAATATAAAACCATTGTTTTAATACCAAGCACGAGCATTACAATATTAAAATTTTTAATATAAAACCGTTGTTTTACTACCAAGTACGAGCATTACAATATTAAAAACTCTAAAGAAATTAATAACATTTTGATTTTCAAATTCCAATCCTCATTAAAGCATTAAAAGTTTGAAGTAACATGACTTAATTTACATTAGATATATTAAAAATTATAAAGAAATTAATGACATTTTGATTTTCAAATTCCAATCCTCATTAAAGCTTTCCTATATAACATTAAAAGTTTGAAGTAACATCCCTTAATTTACATTAGACTAAAAGCTATGCTTTTAATAACATCACATCCCTTTTAAGACCATCACATCCCTTGCATAAATTAAAACTTGCCCTATAACATTAAAAAGTTTTCCTTATAACATTTTACGGACATCACATGCCTTGGATAGATTAAAGCTTACCCTATAACATTAAAAAGCTTCCCCTACAACATTTAAAGTTGTGGGGAACATCACCTAATTTACATTAAAGGATATGCTTTTAAAAACATCACATCCCTTACACAGAATAAAGCTTACCCTATAACATTAAAAAGTTTTCCCTATATAGGGAACATCACCAACTTTACATTAGATTAAAGGACATGCTTTTAAGAACATCACATCCCTGGTATGGATTAAAGCTTACACTCTATCATTAAATTAAATTTGAAATGATCTTGGACATGTTACCGATTTACCACGATGATCTTGGACGTGTTACCCTCTTACTCGGATCAAGTTTGGAGCCATGTGGCTGATGCTGTCTTATCGAGTTGGTAAACTGCGTCTAATTATTTACCTAATACTCGTGTTGAGGAGTTAGCTTCACGCAAACCATAGCGGCCATTAATGATAGATGCAAGCACACATTATTTTTTTTTCGGTCTGCGGATATATATATATATATATATATATATATATATATATATAAAAGATGTTTAATGTGGTTTTTTTAACTTGTTACATAAATTACATATATTTAAATTATCGATTATTTATTTCTTAGTTATAAAGATTTAAATTTATATATTTATTCTTTTATTATATGTAAATATTTAAAGGAATAATTAAAGATTTAAGAGAGTTGTTTGTATATTTTAAAATAAGGTTTTCATAATTTTAATTTAATTATTAAGTAAAATTAAGTGGATGGTAGAGGTTTAACTTCAATGGAATATTTTAAAATATTCTAAGTAGTAGTTAAATATGAAAAATTGAGATTTATCTCAAAAGTAGTTATACTCTTTTTTCCATTTTAATTAAATTTATTAATTAAAAAAATGCAATATAAACAATTGCCATATGAAATGACTTATGAATTTTTGGGCATGTGGTTTTGAAAGTCATAGTATTGACCCATGGTATTTTTTTTGTAAGCTTGGTAGTACCTTTAATTTTTTACTTTCATCAACATCTCCAGATACATCACCCGGAATTGAACCTCCAATAAGTGCTATAACAACGAGGAAGGGAATTGAACCTCCGATGAGTGCTATAACAACCCGCCTCATCACTGTTTAACCAAGACCTCAGGGACATTGACCCATGGTATTTTAACAAAACCTATTTACAAATTAAGTATACTCGTAACTAACATAACAATATAAATTAAATGGATGGTAAATTTCAATGGAAATCAATCCATACTTAACATCAATTACTAAATTTTTAAAAAATGACAAGAATAACTAAATTATAACTTTATTTATGATAATAAATAATAAATGACAAAAATAGTTAATATATAGGTTAAACATTTATAAATTTTAAAGAGACATGTAACAAATTTTATAACCATGGAGATTAACACCCACTTTCTCATAAAGACTCTTAATGTGTAAATAAGCTTTGTTACAATACCATTGCTCAATATCATCCCTTATCAATACCACATGCTCAAAAAAACCATAACTCATCTTATATGACACTTGTTCATATGTCAATTTTTTTTTAATTAATAGGAAAAAAAAAAGCATAACTACTTTGGAGATAAATATTAGCCTTTGATTTGTGTATACCATGAGGAATATTCTAGAATATTCAATGGAGGTTAAATCCCTACCATCCACCAAATAATTAGTGATAGTTAAATTAAAATTATCGACTTAATAGACATAAATCTCTATCCCTAAATAGACATGTTCATCAACATACTTAAGTCACAGTGAATCTACCTGGTTAAGAGTTTGGTTATATGTTCTTTTAAATGTGTATATGTTTAATTCATATTTAAATTCATTTTAATAATAATAACAATAACAACGATAGAATTTAGTTAGTTTTTATGATTTTCTTTAAATATGTTAGATTATTATGGATTGATATCTACCGGCATAGAGCTAGGAATTAATCAATAATAGGCATACAAGACCATCACCTCATGATACATATCACATTGCCAATATTACAAAAAATCATAAAAAATAATTATATTATTAACTAAAAAAAACACTATTTAAATTTTATTATTATTCCCCAATCAGGGTGAAAACTGGGAAAACCATGAAAGATGAGGGGAGGCTTGGCCTCTATCATCACCCTACTTCACTTAGGAGGGAGGAGGTGCTAGCTTTCCCTCCATTAGACATAAAAATTCAATGCATTATCTGTCAGGAAAAATACCTAGAGGGAGGGGGGGTGAATCAATATTTAGAACCGACGCAAAATTTTACTTTTCTTTAATGAACTTTGTATGCGATTTTACTTAAGCAAACTAGTGTATGTACATGAATTTCATTAAGGAAACTAGCGTATGCCCAATGAACTTATAATTCAGATAAATCTTCAGTAACTTTAATTAGACCAATGCATCATTGATTCATCATAAATTTAGTAAGAAGTAAGCAATTGCAGTAAGAACAGAATAAATCATCACACATAAGCCACACATATGAACACCAGGATTTAAAGTGGAAATCCAATGTGGGAGAACACCACTATTCTTGTCGTCTCTGTCTTCAATATTTATTATATAGAAAATTGCTTACAATCTTGTATTGGCATAGGCTTATAACAACACATAGGCACCCACCTGCAGAAGGTTCCAACCTTCACTTTTTATCTAGCACCCAATGGAAGGGAGCTCCAACCCACCTGATCTTGTTTACTAGTATCCACTGGAAGGGAGCTACAACCCCCTAAGTTCATTTACCAGCAACCACTAGAAGGGAGCTATGACCCCCTGATCTTGTCTACCAGCAACCACTGAAAGGGAGCTAACCCCATGTTCTTGTTTACCAGCAACTACTGGAAGGGAGCTGTTAGCCTCACTAAAGGCTCCAACCTCAACACCACTGTAGACCACGTTTCATAAATTTTCACACTGGATCCACTGGCTTCAATACATCACAACTTGTAGGCCTATTTTCATCACATTTTTAGATTGGACCCACTACAGTCATTTAAGACTAATACCATACATCAAACTGGAACATACAGTTGTACCAAATCATTCACTAAATCATCAATCAACCAAAAAATCACTGATATTTAATCACAATCAACTAGCAACATAATTTTTGGGTGTCTCTCATATTATTTCCATGATTAGTAGCACTCGTGGGGGGGCGACAACCCCCCTTGTATGTTGCGCCGGGTGCAGCAGGGGGGGCGGCAACATCCTAGGAAATTTTTTTGGACCCTATTTTTTGGTAGGCAGACCCGCCCATGGTTTTGTTAATGGGTTTGCAAATGATTTTGGGGCATGATGGTTTTCGGCCCCTGGTATTTTGTAGATCCGATCAAGGGGACTACGGTTATGTTATGTTAGAGCAGGGTCCCCTAAATGCAATTTTGGAAATTTTTTTAGTATTTTGAGTAGTTTAGTCATGCGTAGCACGATTCAAGGGACTTTGGGGTGGGTCAAATTCCCTCATGCATTGTAATGGGTAAAAAGGGTAGATATAGGGTTCGCAAACCACGGTTTGTGGACACTAGTATAGCGCAGGCTAAATATATAAATAAGAGACTATTATGAGTCCAAGAGTTAGTTTTTGATGAGTTCATGATACGTTGTTCATGATAGATCTGCTCTGAGGAGTTATGTGTGAATTTTTCTAGGTAAGGGATCTTGCTGGCTATGTGCGCGAAGACCCTAAGTCCTATTGTGAGCAGACCCCACTAGCTGTGTGCGTGGGGATATGAAAGAGTCTGTAAGAAGGATCTGAAGTATTAATGAGTAAAAGGACATTTGCAGATATTAATTGTCTCTGTGATATGTGATAAGTTGCGTTGCATGTTATTTCCCTGTTATTTCTATGATATTGAATATTGTTAGTTAATTGGATGCACACATGTATGAGATTCTTAAAAGGGGAATGAATGCTTAGATCTGGTGATGTTTAGTTATATTTCTCCTGTTAATTAATTATATTATGAGTTACGGGTTGTGCACAAGTTATTATGTTAAGTATATTGTTAAGGGTTTCTAGTTAGGGCTTTCTCAACACAGGCCTATTCTAAATCTAAAGGTACCCACTTCATTGAAATCTCTCGCTCAAAGTGCAGAAACTTGGTTCCAGCACCCTCCCATACTACTTCGGGTGAGACCTTGACTTGCACAAGTAGGTCATTACCGAAAGGGCCAGTAGTACAGGGGTTTGTTGGTTAACCTCGAATATGAACCTGGGTCAAGACCCCTTAAACCAACAAATGGTTCCATTACGGGGACCGAGAGAATTTTGAGAGAGAGAGAGAGCAGGTGATGAGTCAGGGTTCGCAGAACTTGGAAAAATATGAAATTGACGAGTGCTTCGAAAAACAGATCCAGGAGTTTTCCCTAAAATAAAACAGGAGTCAGAAGTTGTCTACTGAAAAGTGGAAGAATAAGTATATATTCACAGAGGTGCACAATATCTTCTTCATGACCTTTGTGCATGAGTTGAAGGTATGAAATTACTACACGAGATCTTCTTAGTGACCTTTCACGCAATGATGTTCCTAGTGTAAACGAAATAATGCGCAGTGGTATGGCCACTGGAGGACTTGCAGAGCAAGCTGCTGCAAAGTCATGGATTAGAAAGGCATCTGAAAAGAAACGTTTATAGAGGCTAGAAGGGACTTTGCTACAATGGAAGCATCAACATCAAAAGCTACCATGGATCCAAAATTCGATGAAGCAGTCAAGCCATTCCTTCAAGCTTGTATGAAATTACTGCACAACCATAAGGCAGTAGAGAATCTCCGAGCATTAATAGATAGCTGCGGAGAAAAGGAATCCTCTCGAATGGAGTTTAAGGATGTGAACAAGAATTACAAGAACAAGAAAAGGACTGGTCGGGAGATGCGTATGACTACACATATTGGAGAGTATGAAATGGATCAAGTCATCTTGGATCTGGGATCTAATGCCAATGTCCTGCCCAAAAAAACATGGCAGAGGATGGGAGAACCCAAATTGGAGTGGTCCACCATTCCATTACGTATGGCTAACCATTAAAATATCATTAAACTGGGAAGGTTGCCTAAGGTTGTGGTAGACATTGCAGGGGTTAAAGTATATGCAAAATTCGAAGGAATCCAGATTGTGGATGATGCAGACCCTTACCTTGTGCTATTAAGAATGGATTGGGCTATTGAAATGGGAGGTATCATCAACCTGAAAATGAGGAGCATGATCTTTGAAAATGATGGTACGCGGGTAATAGTCCCTCTGGATCTAGCAGAAGCTGAAATATATATAGATATGGTGTGCGATGAGGAGGACGTTGACCGCATTTACAAAATAAATGCACAGGATGATGATTGGGTCAACCCTATAGCTGATGGCATGTTAAATTGGGAAAAATATATCTCGTGTTTCTCAAATTAGGATGGAGAGATGAAAAATTGGCATAACCGATTGCATGATGTATCTGTATTGTACTACCTTAAGATCACAAAGAGCTTCCGGTGCATCTCCTTAGAGGTAAGAGAACTGCCTTACTTTGATGGTTCTAGTAGTGTTAAGGAAATTCTTAAAGAGTTGAAAAAATATGTCCCTGAGAAACGAAGATTCTGGGCACTTGACTTGGCCATGCATGCAACCCCTGCGCGATGGTGGGAAACACACTGATGGGCCTCTAAAATAGATACAAAATAAGGCCAATCTAACCATTCTTAAGCCCATATACCTTGCTTATTCACATGAATATATATATTAAATCTCTCCTTCTACACTTAATAATTTGTCCTTATGCTTAAATATTTTCTTAGGATGGTTTAAAGGTAATTGCATATCCGTGCCTAATATTGGTTATTTTTGTAGAATATTGTGAGAATATTTGGTAGATTTTGCAGACATGGAGAAGGAGATGATTTAGGGAATTTATCCCTACCACTGGAAGATCAAGATTGGAGAATAAATGAGAACAATATCAAGAAATTAGGGAGAAATCTTGGAGAGAATCAAGGGGGTTGTCCACATTCCTTAAATATCAAAGGCAACCAAGAAAAATGAAGACGACGTGCATTCAATATATGTTTACTTGGAGTCAAGTGGACTCAATAAATATTTTCAAGGAATTTGTTGGTAGCTGCCTTATAGAATAAATAGAGCAGACCTAGTGCTAGGAAGGATTCTTGGTCGACTTCCATTCCATTCCGGTCCAGCCATTCGATGCATTTCATTCCATTCCATTTTCATTTGATTCCATCCCATGCCATTTATTTTCCATTCTATTAGAATTTCACTGTTTAAGACCTTCGGGACGTAATAAGACTGTATTTTTTTGTAATGTAATGAGTATTTAGATGTTGTTTTACTAATCTAGTTTTAGGGAGTGAGGCTCGTGGGGTAGGGTCCAATCCATGTGCCTCAGATTCTCTCTCTGTTACCATTCTTTCCTTTCTATCATTTAGCTATTTTTTTTTTGTCCATTAGTTTATTTTTATTTATGTCATTTAGTTAATCTTTCTTCTGACAGTTTCAAGTTGTTGTTTCGAATTTATACTATAGGTTTTCATTTGCTTAATAGAATGAAGGATAAAAATCTAAAAGCTGTGGATCTAGACTTCCATTCTCATCTCTGTCAATAGAGCTCGAGGGGGGTAGGCTTTCCCATAGGACAAAAAATTAATTTCTCGTCACTGTTTTTATCATGCATTATTTTTTGTTTTCCCATGCATGAATCCGTAGGTTTGTTTGAAGGAAGAAGTATTAAAGTTCCAGAGAAGTTCACCCTCGCCTTCTCGCTTAATTTTCCATCTCTGTTTTAAGCTTCCAAACACTTCTGTTATGCTCCATTTCCCTCATACTTTTCTCATCTTATCAGCTGTCACACCCTTTTTATTCATAGAAACCATTAAAGTTTTTCCTGTGATCTCTTACCTTGGACTTTCCCGATTATCGCATCTCGGCCATCACAGAACCCCTTCGCTTTCCTTTTTCGTTCTTCAACATCTCAGTGATTTTCCCTTTTCACCTCAGCTTTACCTTTTCAATGAAAAAATGATTCAAAATCTTTAAAGTTTAACCTATACTCTTCTTTCTCGATTCTCCTGCTACCGTAAATCACAATCACACTTCGAAATGTTTCCCTTTTTCTTATTTTAAGAATTACCACTCCGATCCTTTGATTGCGATATTACGATCACACTCCGTCGTCGGTCCCACCGCCACTTCACCTGTCGCATTTCGCACTTCACACCATTTAATTGGTTTTCATTAACACTTATCGCTTCCAATAGATGATTGCAATATTGCGATATTGCATATCGCACTTCACAACATTTACCACATTGAAAATCACAATGTTTACCTTGTTGCACTTCGCACTTCGTAGATTTTAGCTTTTCACAAATCACACTTCCCTCCCACTCCCGAACTGTACTCCCGCTTCTTCACCACCACACTTTTCAAAAGATTATGCTCCATAACCTTTTTGTGCTATAATGAAGTTTTAATAAGGTTTAAACCCCCTCTTTCCACTTCTAAGCCTCGTTTCATGTGTTAAGCCCTCCATTAGCCTCTTTAGCCATTTTTTTCCTCCAAACTGCAAGCAACACCTCTTCAAATTAGAATTAAGTCTTGAATAGCTACATAGATAAGAGCATGAAAGATGGAGTAGCGTGTGTTTAGCCGATTGGCCAAGTTACGTGTGGTTTAAGTTAGTTTCCTTCCTGCAATTTAAATTAGTTTCCTTTCTGAAATTTAATTTAGTTTCCTTTCTGCCATTTCTTTTCATCAATTTAGATTAGTTTCCTTCCTCTCATTTATTTTCAGCAATTTAATTTAGTTTCCTTGTTGTCATTTCATTTCTACAACTTAGTTTAGTTTCATTGAAGTGTGACAGACTTCACTGAGAAGCCTTAGAAATAACGCCCTTTCGTAAAGCAGAAGAGGATGACATGAACATAATGCATCTGCTGTGTATATAGCACTATCACCTCCAAGTTTTTCTGAACCCTGGGTTGATAAAGTAAATTAGGGCAGCCCTTGGGAGTTGCAACACTCTTGGTGCAATACTAGGGCTCACCATTTTTTGGCGTCGTTGCCGGGGAGGTGTCTAGTAGATGCTTTGATTCTGTTTTAGCATTATTTTCTAATTTCCTTTTACATTTTGTTTCTGAAATATTAAAAAATACAAAAGATCTGATTTTCATGCCTCATAGGAGTAGGGATACTCATAAATTAAAAAAAAAATTAAAAAAAAATCTCCAATACCAACCCCCCACTTGACCACGTGGTGTAGTAAGAACCACATCACCATACAATTTTGAAGGTATAAGATACGGATGGACATGATGACAATGAATAAGATCTTATTGGGTTTCCCATTCAAGATATGGACATCAATTTACATATGAAGAACAACCCTCCATCTTTCCTTCCCAACTTCCATGGTATCAAGATAGAGGATCGAGAAACATTTCTCTTTGAATTTGAGATACTTTGTAGATCTTATGGCTACTTATCACACACCCAAAAATTGAGATTGTTTCTTGCAACATTGAAGGATAGATCTCTTAAATGGTTCATGAGTCTAGGTACTAATTCAATAATATCATGAAATGATATGCAAAATATACTTCTAGAAAAATACAAAGATCATGATCTTAGAGAAGAAATTCAAGAATGAACCAAGAAGAAGATGAGAGCCTTAAGTATCTAATAGAGAGGTTCATGTATAATGTTAAGAGGGAAAAATTCATCATCTAGGACTTGACACACTAAAAAACCTCTTACTTAGAAAAATTAGGGATGAGTGGATTGATCTCCTTAATCTCATGAGTAAAGGAGATGTATATCAATTGTCATTTGAAGAAATTTTTGAAACATGCAAGCGCATATTAAGAGGAAGGGAAAGAGTAAGTAAGTCAGCATCAACATTGTTAAGGAAATATGGACTTGGAAATTTTCTTGACAACTTTAAAACAGAAATTCTTAGCAATCTAAGTGAAAAAATAGAAATGTTAAGAATGAAAAATAAGCAAAAAGAAGATGTTGATATTTTTGTTATCCATACAAAATCATATGCTACTTAATTTTGTTCATCATTCCCTAGGTTTAAATAAGTTTACCAGGAAGAAAATCGAGCAAGGTAATCACCAAAGAAGCTATGTTATGTAGCTCCAAGGAGACCCTAGCAGCCTAATCAACTTGATATGATGCAAGGACCCACTTCACAATTTCAAGCTTATTCACATCCATCTCAAACTAATTGGGACACAGTCCCTCCTTGGCAACCTTCGCCATCTCAACCCCAAAACCAATATTGGCAAGATGGTTGGCAAGGTACTTATTGGTAAAATCCTCAAAATCCTCAATATTTCCCTCAATATCCTCCATACCCAACTCCATGCTATCCCTACCATCCACCTCCACCACAACCACAACTTCAACCACATCCATCTCATATATCCACCCACACTCAAGTACTTGTACCACCATTTCCAAACCCATACAATGAAGTATCTCAGATCACTTACAATGCTCAGGTACAACACTATCAAACATATCCTCTTGATCTAAATGGTTTGCATCTTAGTTCAAGAAAGGTATTGCAAAGAAGTGATTTTATTAATTTCATTTAAGGACAACATCAAGAAGAAGAAGATACAAATGAGGAGATCAAAATATCGAGGGCTGCACTTGATGAAGAGTAGAATTAGAATCAGATGTTGATAAAGTTCCCTCATGTTTACCAGCATTTGCTGCATCTATTCAAGAGAAAAATCAGCAAAAAGAGGAAGATTTGACTGCCATAATAGAAGAGGACATCCAAGGTGATCCAACTCAGCCAGTTAGCCAGGGGCATCACAAATATATTGACATATGGTTCCTAACAGTCATTAAGTTGTAGAAACACACTCTTCTCCAACAATACTTGATATAATCCCAGTCAAAGAAATTCATCTCTCATATTCAGGTACATGTCAAAGCATGTATTCCAAGTGTACACATGATTTTATCTTTCATATTGATGTGTACATGGCTCCATTAGAAGTATTCCTATACTTTAAAAAGGTTTTGTTTTTTTCAAGTAGAGTAGGAAAGTGAAAAAGAAATAAAAGAAAATATAAAAAAAGGAAAGAATAAAATCTCAGGTGAAAACCTCTTTTGAGGCGTTTGAGATTGGCCCACTGATTGAAAACCTCCATGAGGTCATTGGGTTGAAAAAAAAAATAGAAAAAAAAAATATCTTAGGTGAAAACCTCCTTTGAGGTGCGTAGGCAGACCTTCTAGTTGAAAACCTCATTGAGGCATCTAGTAGGCCTTATAAAAAAATAAAATAAAATGAAAAATGAAAAAATTCCATGTATATCTCTCTAATGAATGTAGGTGCTCTCCAACCTTTGCAAGCATAAAAACAACAAGTTGGAAAAAAAAGAAAATTCAGTCAACACCCTAGTTAAAGGTATTCAAACTTGGACTTCCTCCTCTTATGCTTAGAAGCTCTAAAAGGACCTCAAGAAGATTATCACATGCAACTTCAGAACCACCGAATACAGCTTCAACAACCATATTGGCAGCTTCAATATCAACTGCAAAAAAAAAAAATCAATGGTAAGGCTCAGGTATGCAATCATTTAACCCTTTCTTCGGATATATTTTATCTTAATAAAACATTAAAAAGTGTGATAAGGAAAGTTTTTTATATAGCCAATATTAATAGCAGAGCAACCTCGGTCTTATCTAGCAACTAGCCTCACTTTTTCCACCAAGAAAAGGAACAAGACAAAAGTAAAAAGGACTTGAAAAATTGGGCAATAAAAATTCATTATAATAGAAGACAAGAAATACCAAGGGATAACTATGGGTGAAATCAATTTACAGAAAAAAGACCTATGAGTTTACTTTGCATGCAATAAAAAAAATAAAATAAAAGGTGGATCCAGCACCTTTTGGCATGCAAAATAAATTTTCTTAAGGCATATGAGGATCTCCATGAAGCACCTACAAGAATAATAGCAAGAAGATTGGAAGGAGAAGCAACACATGGGCCAATAAACATAAAATGAAATAAACCAGCATGCAGGAAAAACCATAAGGTAGGGAGGATGAATAGGTTGCTCAAAGGATGAGCAACAATTTCAGTAGGGGGGTGATGATGGGCCTCTAAATTAGACATAAAATAAGGCCCATGTAACCTTTATTAAGCCCATCCACCTTCCTTATTCACATGAATATATATATTAAATCTCTCCTTCTGCACTTAATAATTTTTTCTTATGCTTCAATACTTTCTTAGGAAGGTTTAAATGTAATTGCATATTTGTGCCTAATATTGGTTATTTTTGTAGAATATTGTGAGAATATTTGGCAGATTATGCAGATTTGGAGAAGGAGATGATTTAGGGACTTGCTCCCTGCCACTGGAAGATCAATATTGGAGAATAAATTAGCACAATATGAGGAAACTAGGGAGAAATATTGGAGAGATGAAAGGGGGTTGTCCACCTTCCTTAACTATCAAAGGCAACTAGGCAAACTAAAGATGAAGTGAAAAAAATCTATTTTTACTTGGAGTCAAGTGGACTCAATCACTATTTTCAAGGGAGTTGTTGGTAGCTGCCCTGTAGAATAAATAGAGCAGAGCTAGAGCTAGGAAGGATGCTTGGTCAACTTCCATTCCATTCTGGTCCAACCATTCAATGCAATCCATTCCATTCAATTTTCCTTCCATTCCATCCCATGCCATTCATTTTCCATTCTATTAGGCTTTTGTTGTTTAAGACAATCAAGATGTAATAAGAATATATATTTTTTTAATGCAATGAGTAGTTAGATGTTGTTTTACTGATATAGTTTCAGGGAGCGAGGCTCGTGGGTTATGTCCCAACCCATGTGCCTCAACTTCTCTGCCTATTACCATTCTTTCCTTTCTATCATTTAGATAGTTTGTTTCTGTCCATTAGTAATTTTTTGTTTATGTCATTTAGTTAATCTTGCTTCTGATAGTTTCAATTTGTTGTTTCGAATTTCTACTGTAGGTTTTCATTTGCTTAATAGAATGAAGGATAAAACTCTAAAAATCCGTGGATCTAGACTTCCCTTCTCATATATTTCAATATAGATCGAGGGGGGTAGGCTTTCCCGCAGGGAAAAAAAATGATTTCTGTTCACTATTTTTATCACTTATTCTTTTCTGTTTTCCTGTGCATGAATCCACTGGTTTTTTTTCAGGAAGAAGTCTTAAATTTCCTGAGAATTTAACCCTCGCCTTCCTGCTTCATTTTCCATCTCTGTGTTACAGTTCCAAACACCTTTGTTACGCTTCATTTCCCTCCTTATTTTCTCTTCCTATCAGTTGCTGCACCCTTTTTATGCATAGAAACCATTAAATTTTTTCCTGTGATCTTTTAACTTGGACTTTCCTAATTATCACATCTCGGACATCGCAAAACCCCTTCCCTTTCCTTTTTCGTTCTTCAACATCTTAGCGATTTTCCCTTTTCACCTCACCTTTACCTTTTTAACGTAAAAGCGCTTGAAAATATTTAAAGTTTGACCTCTTCCCGTTTCTTCTTGGTTATCTCGCTACTGTACATCACAATTTCACTTTGTAGTGTTTTCCTTTTTCTTCTTTTAAGACTTACCACTCCGATCCAACGATTGCGATATTCCAATTGAACTCCGCTGCCGATCCCACCACCATGTCACCCGTCGCATTTCACACTTCACACTGTTTAATTGGTTTTCATTAACACTTACTGCTTCCAACAACCGATTGCAATATTGTGATATCGCATATCGCACTTCACAACATTTACCACATCAAAAATCGTGATGTTTACCCCGTCGCACTTTGCATTGTGCAGATTTCACCTTTTGGCAAATCACACTTCTCTCCGGCTCCCGAACTATACTCCCGCTTCTCTGCCATTGCACTTTTGAAACATTCCGCTCCAAATCCTTTTAGCGGTATAATGAATTTTTAATAAGTTTTAAACCCCCTGTTTCCACTTCTAAGCCTCGTTTCATGTGTTAAGCCCTCCATTAGCCTCTTTAGCCCTTTTTTACCCTCCAAACTACGGGAAACACCTCTTCAAATTAGAATTAGGTCTTGAATAGCTTCATAGATAGGAGCATGATAGATAGAGTAGGGTGTGTTTAGCTGATTGGCCAAGTTAAGTGCAGTTTAAGTTAGTATCCTTTCTAAAATTTAATTTAGTTTCCTTTCTACCATTTATTTTCAGCAATTTAGATTAGTTTCCTTCATGTCATTTATTTTCAGCAATTCAATTTAGTTTCCTTTCTCCCATTTCCTTTCTGCAACTTAGTTTAGTTTCAATGAAGTGTAACAAACTTCACTGAGAATCCTTAGAAATAGCACCCTTTCATTAAGTAGAAGAGGATGAAATTAACATAATGCATCTGTTGTGTATATACCATTGTCACCTCCAAGTTTGTATGAACTCCGGGTTGATAAAGTAAAATAGGGCAGCCCATGGGAGTTGCAACACTCTTGATGCAATACCAGGGCTCACCAGACACAAGGTGGCTTTCCAGGACTGGGGGGAATGTCGAAAGATAATGATCCTGTGCTTTGAACCTCTATTCAACCCACCCATGGAGCTCTTTTCTGACTGTGGGGATCCACGCAAGAACTTAGCTATGTGATGGAGGTATGGAATGAAAGGACATGGAATGAGTGGGTATATATGTTTATTCATGCATTAGGGCTGGTCCCCACTACCTGGTAGTTAGATGCAAAGCTTCATCTACACACTCACCACTGAGATACAATGATAGAGGATTTCATGGTGACGTTCGACTTAGTTGGAGGGACAGAGAAATTGGATGAAGCCCTGCAGGATATATTTTCTCTTATCTTGGATGAGTCTTTGCCTCGAAAGGAATGTGCTGCACCAACTTGGGATGCGCAGATGCAGGATATTGTCAACTATAGAAATTTGTGAGTAGAGGATAGTGACGAAGATCCTAGGAATATTACAATCCTAGAATATGAAGGAGAATGCACAGTCGCATAACCCACCTTGTAGATATTGGAAGTTACAAAACCATGGAAGTTGAAGGAAGTCAACATTGGGATAGAGGGGCAATGAAAATTGGCCAAAATTGGGGATTACTAGGACGATGATACCATTGGAAATATCGCAAAGCTGCTGACCGAATATCAAGATATATTTCCTAAAAAGTATTTTGAGCTTAAGGGAATTGTAGGAGATCTGGGTATTATGAGGATCACCTTGAATCTAGATGCATGTCCTATCAAGAAATGACCCTATCGTTTAAATCCTAAATATAAGCAGAAATTCAAGGATGTGTTAGATAAGATGTTGTCTATATGTATCATTGAGCCCGTAGAACAGTTTGATTGGGTAAGCCCAATGGTAGTTCAAGAAAATAAAACCAAAGGAGAGATAAGGATCTACGTAGACCTGCACAAGCTAAATGATGCTTGCATACATGATCCCTTCCTTACACCATTCTCTGATGAAATCTTGGATAATGTTGGAGGTCAAGAAGTGTACTCATTCACTAATGGATTTTCAGGGTACCATCAGATCATAATTTCACTTGAGGACTGCAACAAGAAAACCTTTGCAACCGAATGAGGCTCCTTCTAGTACACCGTCATGCCATTCAAATTTAAGAATGCCCCTACAATTTTCTCACACGTAGTTGTAGTAGTATTCAAATAATTCATCCATAAGTTTCTGGAGGTCTATTTTGATGATTGGAAAATATTTGGATTGGTAAAGAAGAAAGTTATCAGTGATCATTTGAAGCCCTCGGCAGATGAAACGATGAAGCTCTCGCAGGACCTAGATGTTGCGGCCAAAAAATTGAATAAGACATTGGACAACGTCACCTTGGCTACTGAGGGACCAAATTCCCAAAAGTTGGTTGAGATCGCGTAGAATGTAGCCATGCAGAGTGAGGGTGTCCTACCATCATTTGTCACTGCCCTTGAACAACTCTAGAACAAGATGAAGACCCCACTTTAGCTGTGACTCAGGACGAGTCACAAGATTGTATTGGGGGCCTGTTGGAGCGGGGTCCCCTGAATGAAATTTTGGATATAATTTTGTAATATTTTGAGTAGTTTAGTTATGCACATCACAAGTTAAGGGACTTTGGGGTGGATCAAAGTCACTGATGCATTTTAATGGGTAAAAAGGGTATATCTATGGGTTGCAAACCACAGTTTGCTGACCCTAGTATAACGCTGGATAAATATATAAATAAGAGTTTAGGATGAGTTGAAGAGTCATTTTTTGATGAGATCATGATACGTTGTTCATGATAGATCCTCTCTGAGGAGTAGTGTGAGAATTTGTCTGGGTAAGAGCTCCTGTTGGCTGTATGTGCGGAGCCCCTAAGTCCTGCTATGTGTGGACCCTGGTGGCTGTGTGTGCGGGAATGTGAAAGGGTCTGTAATAAGGATATGAAGTATTAATGAATAGAAGGACATTTACAGGTATTAATTATCCCTTTGATATGTGATAAGTTGTGATTCATGTCATTCCCTATTATTTTTGTGATATTGAATACTGTTAGTTAATCGGTTGTGCACATGTATGCGATGCTTAAAAGGGTAATGAATACATATATCTGGTGATTTTTAGTTATATTTCTCCTGTTAATTGATTATATTATAAGTTACAGGTTGTGTGCAAGTTATTCTTTAAAGTATATTATTAAGGGTTTCTAGTTAGGGCTTTCTCAGCGCAGGCATATTCTAGATCTAAAGGCACCCACTTCATTAAAATCTCTCTCTTAGGGTGTGGAAACCTAGTTCTACCACCCTCCCATACTAATTTGGGTGATCCCTTGACTTGCACAAGCAGGTCATTACCAAAAGGGCCAATAGTACAAAGGTTTGTTGGTTAACCTCAAATCTGAACCTGGGTCAAGACCCCTTAAACCAACATGTTCTAATCCAGGGTTAATGAATTACAGTTTATGAATCCTTCGGAATGTATATATATGTGTTGTAACAATGAAAGGAGCATAATGAAAAATAAAGTTGGAAGTCCCGATTTGGGATCCAGGGGAAAACTGCTATGTATATTTTTTTTATGTTTTATTCTCTCGCTATTGTTTATTTTCTATTTTTAAGATTAGTTTGTAGATAATTTCTGTATAGGGTTAAAACCTACAATAATCAATACACAAACAATCCATATCTATATGAAGACATCATTGAAAGACAACATAAACTTAAAAAAACTAAAAAGATATTTTCTTTAGAATTTTTCAAGAAAACCCTGGCTTAGATACACACCTTCCAGAAGACTTATCCACATATGTATGTGCTTATCCCAAAACCAAATCGAGTAAAAATTTCAACATATTACTGAATATATACGTGACTCTGCATAACAAAACTTGCACGCATGCTCACCTTCCTTGTGTCGAACCTGCGTACATATCTGTAAATAATTTAAGACTGCACAATACTTTAGAACTTCAAACTTACTCACATCATACCCTTCACTGCTACAAACATATACCAGACCAAAGATCTAAACAAATCATAAAAAAAATCATGAAAATACATAGTTATTCCAGGTCTAAAGATATTGATCCATCATTGTATTCATGGGTGCATCATTATTTCATATCTATCAATCAACTATAGCCCATACCATACAAATATATCTCATATTGAAGTATTCATTCATTACCCTCACTCATCTACCCTTAGCACTTTGACCTCCACCTCCTTATATAGTTTGAGCATTAGCCAATACCCTGAGCCAAAACCACACTAGTGTTGATGGTATTCTTGGACAGGATCAAATAGTTGTTACTGCGTTCAATATTATGGGCTAATACCATGGTAAAGACCCTTGGTATTGACAAAATAGTGTGCAAGAATGTACGCAACTTTTCTTCTTCTTATCTACGTGTGTACATGAATTTTCATCACCAAAAATCCATATACACTAATTCGTTTCATCGACCCTATGTACGTACAAGACTTGGATTCATTAAACTTACGTATACGCAACTTCCCTTCATCAAAACTGCATATGTACATGAATTGGATTCTCTAAACCTGCATATATTTCCTAAAAGTTTACCTTCATCATTCCTCTGTAAATGACTGGTATTTATTTCTCTATCACATCTGAACAATATTGTAGATACATTAAGTGTTCATCTTCACCAAGTAGGTTTCTATCAAAAGGAAACTCATTGAGTAGGTTTCCAGCAAGGACAACACATTACATCATAATTCCAACATTATCTCATAGTAATATCTTCAGTTATTACACCTCCCAAGGTGCTCTGTGGATGCCTCAATTTGGTAATACCTTCATAATGTCGTCTATGGTGATATCTATTTATAGTGGTGAGGAGTAACCTCAAGCGGAAACTTTCCACCTTTCTCGCTACTCCCTTGTTATTTTTTGGTGTTTATATCTTCATTAAAGGGGTAGGTCCAGGTTCGATTGACTTGGACTACCCTGAAAATATAATTTTCACCTAGCTACTCATAGAGAATCCAATTTTGAAGAATTGAAGTGGTGAGTATACTCTAAGTGGCACATAAAATTTTCTTTATTAATGATAAAGAAGGAAAACTTAGGATTCCACTTTGTTCTTGGAACCAGTGTAAATTTAGTACCTGCCTCTCATCTACTCAGGTGGTCTCTTACACTATTGTTATCAATTATTTTCTAAAGTTCACTAGTTTGGCATTTTAATTACATGGATTCCTTGTTTTTGTTGTTATTTTTCCTAGATCCACTTTAGTTTTTTGTTATACTTTTCATGCCACCCCTTTCCAGTTAATTCCAATCACAATTTGAGTCTACGTAAGGAGGTTATTTTTTCAAATTTTTGGCCTACACTGGGCCTTCCTTAAAGTCCATCTTTTATTACTTGTGTGGTCTCTTTTCACTCTCTTGGAACTTGCCTTTATTTTCCTCCTCTCATAACGAGATTGTAGTCATTCTTTGCAATGCTCCTCGCTTCAAACCTCATAGAGTGAATGCATTTCCCTTTACCTTCCATTCCTGCTCCTTCGTAGCACAAACTATCACTCTACTCCAATATAATTCCACCATGCCCCATCAATGCATGAAATGACCACATGGTTATGCTAGACATGGTGAAGGAAGCTCTCGAGACCGGTCATGGGCTCAATGTACAGTGCAAAACTATGATGAGGCTACATGTGAGAACATGAAGCATATAATTAACCAAGAAAGAATAGAATCTATACATGAGGGCGATGCTAACATTGATGGTGAAATTCTTTCTGAACCTGATTGGATTCTTGATCCTAGCCACACTCGTGGCTGACAGAGCTAGTACTTGTGGATAGTAGAGCTCTACTATAAAATCAAGACTCTTATTGGCAAGGCACTTGAATACAAGGACGATAATGAAAGAAAAATTTGGCTCCAACTTAGCATCCTACAGGAAGAAAACAAGAAAAATTCATTGGAACACAAAGAAATGGAAGTGAGGTTTCCCAAAATTCAAGCCTTGCTTCACAAAGGCAAAGGTATAACCTCTCCATGAACTCATATTGTTCCTATCGATGTATCTACCTTGACCTAGAGTGACTGTTTCTCTTGTCACAAAGGTTGGAGGCGTTTATGTATGGTTGGAATCCTCAGAGTCACTACAAGCCAAAGATATAGTTTTGGCCATTTTGTTTCATCTCATACACACACACACACAGAGATATATATATATATATATATATATATATATATATATATATATATATATATATATATATATATATATATATTATACTTTCATCTCAAGATGATAATATCTCTCATTCCATTTTTTGCATTTTGTTTGTACTAAGGATTTACTTTTCCATTGTTATTTTGGTTTCCATAGTGGCACATCGTGATAGAAAATACCTTGATGTATGCTTTTTTTTTAATCAATGGAGATTTTAATTTAAAACAACAATATTCCTTTTATTATTATTATTATCATCAATAATAGAAGTAGCATGAGTTATATATATATATATATATATATATATATATATAAGAAACATAGTAACAAAACAATATATAAAAACAGTTCAATGACATAAATAGAAATAAATGAGATTTTTGGAGATGCCATTTTATTAATTAAATTAAAAATGGAAAAACAAGGAAAATTTTGAAGGATGGAAAATTGTGGGAAAAATATCTCAAGGATTAGAAACTTTGGCGAATCTTACTAGTTTATAATAAAAAAGTTGTAAAATGTTTGAGGATATTATTGAAAAATGATTTTATATAGTATTTATCAAAATACGATGAGTTTTAAGATAAAAAAAATTATCCTATAAAATTTTGGCAAATAATTTTTAGGAAAAATGGAAATTGGTGAATTTTTTTGTTTGGAAAAAGCATGAAAAATTATCCCGTCTGTGAACATTTTCCTGTAAAGTTTTCCCTAGTGAAAAAGGAATACCTACACTTGTAATAAATCTCAACCCTCTATCCATGACTATTACTAAAAACATTCTATAGATATTTTATGGAGGTTATGTATCTACCATCCACTTAACAATTATTTATTCTGAACTTGATTTGGATTGGATAATTATATTATTTTTCATTTGGAGAAATCATCTCATGGGACTGGTTTTACTGGCGGGACCCTAGTTTGGAAAAACAAGGGCTAAAACCTTCTAGGAGAATTTTGAGACATCAAACGAACTGATTTTGGGGTAAAATTTTCCTCTTAATTCCACATATTTTAATGCTATTATAAACATATATAACTTTCCAACAATGCAAGAATCACGTCAATTAGAGTCCATATGAAAATTTTATACCACTCAGAAGTTGATTTTCCTGTTTTCACACTTAAATTTCGGGAGGATGTCGGGTTAGCCCCTGTTATTCAAGGAAAAGGGGCTAGCCATGTGTTTTTGGTGTAAAATAATCTAGAAGAGGCTATTTTGTAACTTTAGTTAAGAGTTGATGTAGTCAAAATTTACCACTAATAGGCTATTGGGTTGTGTTATAACCGAGCCACTAGGAGGAAGAGGCATTCCATTATTTCGAGAGCATTTTGTTCCATAGTTGAGAAAAGATAGCCATGCGAGATAGGAGGTAGAGCACACACAATGGATCTATGTACCATAGCAGCCCACAAGCCACATAAATTACTTCTGTGTACCTACAACCATATTTCCAAACAGAGAAAGAGAATGACGTAGCCTCACCTTCTAGATAGGTTTCCTTCCGAAAGGGTTTCCCAGAGAGCATATCTTGTGTCTTATGTGTGTGTGAAATTATTTTTTTGTTCTCTAATTTTCTTCATAATTTATATTTTCCTACATGCACTAATTATAGTTAAATATACAGATCTTAAATTTTAATAAAAATTTAAAAGTGTAGAATCTCATATTTGCTATAACGAACAGTCCAGTGGAATATTCATGACAATTTACAGATCATTCGGTATCAGAGAATATTTCTTTGGGTATTCTTGTGGAGATTGTAGGATCTAAATCAACTAGGCTAAAAATCATAAAAACCTAATCATGGACAACGAATTTGTAAGAAAATATTGTGATCCTGCAGAGGTGAGGTTTTCACGGCTTGAATAATAAGTCATGGATATAAACCACAATGTAAGCCTCCTCATGGAGGAGCTAAGTAATAATTAGGGGATATTTTGATAATATGGGGGTTTGAATGCAAAGGAAAAATTCGAATGGGGTACAAAATATCAAGGAGAAACAAAGAACCAACCGAAGAAAGAGCTCAAAAAAGATCGACCCAGTTCGATTGTCGTGAATAAATCACAATACTTGTTTAAAATGGAAGAAAAAATCGATATCAAGCCATACCACAGTGATACCAACACTCTAAAACTGAACCACTAGTTGTAGCAACTATAATCTTGTTTCGTTGTCCATCAGATCGAGGAAGGGAAAAATATCTCATTTGCATGACTAAAATTAGAGGGCCATGCACTGACTTGGTGGTAGATCCACACGAAAATGATGACGTTGGAGGGAGAAAATCTAGTGACTAAGTGGGAGGATTTAAAAACCCTCATTAATTCACATTTTTATCCCATTAGGTACATGGAGGACGATTGGATCTTGTGGCATTACTTCAAGAAAAATCTGGGCCAAAGCATGCAGGAGTACAACAAAAAATTCATAAAGATGGCTATAATGTTGGGTATCTCTCCAAAGAATTGAGATGCACTCTTTAAGTATTTGGGGCGCATGCACTACCATCTATGTGAGAAAGTTATGTTGTTCAATCCAAAATCAATGGACAAGGCTTGTGTACATGCATAGTACATGGAGAACATAAGACTCAAAAGAGCGCAATCAAGTGGATTAAAGTAGAACAAGCAACAAGATGCTTCTAAGGAGGGGAAGAAGAAGCAAAAAGGGGGAAAATATAAGAAAAAGACAACCGCAACACACCAGTGAAAATATCCTGACAACCACTACAACATTGATGTCCATATAGAGGAGAGGTGTTGGAAGTTGCATGTAGAGCTAAACCGGAAGAACAAAAAGAAAGATAACAAGAAGAAGAATCTCATGGCCACTGATTCAAGAAACCAAGTTCAAAGAAGCTCAGACGTGGATGAGAATATCGTCTGTATGTCAGTACAGAAGGAGGTGAATCTGAGTAGGCTTCAACAACATGAAGACAAAAAAATGACCAAAATCTTCCATATAACGATATAGGTCAAGAAGACAAAGGTTGATGCATTGTTTGACTCAGGATCACAGGAGAATCTCATTACAACATATTTGGTAAAGAAGTTGGGGCTGGAATTTTGTGATCATCTAGAACCATATCCATTGGGATGGGTAAATAAGGATGCAGAGCTGAAGGTAAAAAACAATGTAGAATTATATTTTCTATTAGTGTTGATTTTATTGATGAATTAGATCTAGATGTGGTTTCCATTTATGTATGTGGAGTCATATTTGAGAGTCTATACAAGTACATGTGAGGTGCAATTTTCATGAGTAGAGGTAATCAGTACGAGCTCATCAAGGATGGAAAATCATTCATCATCAATGCACACAAAGGAAAGTATAAAATTTCACTGGTAAGTTCCAATCAAGCGAAGAAATTGATTACTTCTAGCAAGAAGTATGTTTCATTGTTTTTAAGAGAAATTCAATCTCATGAGGAGTTAATAAGAGGCAAGGCATCCTTGGAGGGGTGTACTAAGAAACAAAAGCAATAATTGGAGGATTTATTACAGACATACAAGGATTTGTTCTGAGATTCTAAGGGGTTACCACCTAAGAGAGAAGGGAGCATGAGATCCAACTAGTACCAAAATCCCCATTACCAAATATTGGGTTGTACAGGAAGTCTTTTATAGAATCAAGTGAGGTGAAGAAATAGTCATAGAAATTGCTAGAACAGTGTGTCATTCGACTGATTACATCGCCATGTGGGTCATCCATCATCATTGTGACAAAGAAGGATGGTAATTTGTGGATGTGCATAGACTATAGGGAAATGAATAAAATAATTCTTAAGAAAAGATACCCCCTACCCATGATAGACTATATGCTAGATTAGTTACAGTAAGAAAAGTACTTCAGCAAGTTGGACTTGAAATTTGGATATCACCAAGTTCGAGTCAAAGAAGAAGATACATGGAATATCACCTTCAAAACTATGAAAAGTTTGTATGAGTGGTTAGTCATGCCATTTGGCCTATGCAATGCACCAAGTACGTTTATGAGATTAATGAATGATACATTGCGCCCTTTTATAGATTCATTTTTTATTGTCTATATGGATGATATAATGGTATATAGTGCTACTTGGGAGGAGAATATGTTACATTTTACGTAGGTCCTAGAAAAATTGAAGAAACATCAGCTGGTAGAAAATATCAAGAAGCACAAGTTTGCACAACAACCTTTGGTGTATCTTGACTATGTGATTGGTGGAGGAGAGATGAAGAGAGATCCTTCCAAGATGGAGGGCATCATGAAATGTTCAGTGCCTACTAATGTTTCTAAGGTCAGAAGTTTCATTGGGGAAACATAGTGCCTTAGGAAATTCATAGCCTCATTTTTAGTGGTAGCAACACTGCTCCATGCCATAACAACAAGTGGCAAGAGTTTTCAGCGGGGAAAAGGTCAAGAGAGGGCTTTTGAGGAGTTAGAGAAGAAGTTAAGTCAAGAACCAGTTCCAGCATTAACAAAATTAAAATGACCTTTTGAAGTGGAGACAAATGTGAGTGGGTATGCTATGGGAGCTATCTTGATGTAGGGAGGAAGGCTTGTATTCTACCATTCTAAATTTTTTCATGGGCAATTTCTTAACTACCCTACCTATGATAAGAATAACTATGCCATGTGCATGCTATGAAGAAGAAAAAGCACTATCTGATGGGAATGGAGACAATAATCCACACATATCACCAACCATTACAATACTTGTAGGCCCAGATTAAGCTATAACAGACCAAGCATTACAAGTGGATGGGTTTTTTTATAGAAGTTTCATTTGGTGATCAAATATAAGAAGGGCATCACAAACAAGTTGGCCGACATGATTTCAATGCCACCCACTTGAAATATTACAACTTTGGTTAGTCTTATGCACATGGAGCCCTTCACCCATGATGCATACAAAGAGGCATATTCAGAGTATGAGGACTTCAAGGAGGTGTATCAATAGTTGTAGAGTTAGAGTCATGTGCACGATGGAGACAACACCATTGAATACCATCTCTAATATGGGTTACTCTACATGCTGGATAAGTTATGTGTTAATAAAGGTGAGTGATTGTAGTTGATTAGAGAGGCTCACACCTCCAATGTTGTAGGGCACTTTGGTGTAGTTAAGATTGTCACTAACTTGCAGATGTATGTGTATTCACCCAAGATGCAAGGGAAGATAGCTAGGTTCGTAAGAGGATGATGATTTATTGTATGAGCAAGCCTAGCAACAGGATATAGGGTCTATATAATCTCTTATCTATGCCTACCCATCCTTGAGAAATCATTCCATGGACTTTGTGGGAGGTTTATTGAAAACGAGGAAGGGACATGAATACCTGTTCATGGTAGTTGATAGGTTTAGTAATATGTGCATTCTGATGCCCTATAAAAATACCAATAGTGGGGAAGAAGCAACAAAATTGTTCTTTGGATATGTTTGGGTGCACTTTGGGATACCAATAAGCCTCATTTTAGACAAGGATACAATATTTCTCAGTGCATTGTAGACTACATTGTGGTAGAATATGGACATGAAGTTGAAAATATCTACAATGTTCCATCCACAAAAAAATGGGTAGATAGAAGTAGTCAACAATACTTTGGTGCAGCTTATGAGGGAGATACAACCATAAGCATCTAGAGAAATGGGATGAAAATATAGTATGTATAAAAAATTATTATAATAGAGAAGTCCACACTTCTATAGGAAAGTCCCCATTTGAGACTTGTTTTGGATATTTTCCACCTTAATCTTTGGATATTACATATAGGAAACAAGGAGGAGTGAGGGAAGATATTACAGGAGATGCTATGAGGGCTGAAAAATTTATAGACAATATCAATAAGATCCATATATAGGTATAGGAAAAATTGTATAAGTCACAGAGAAATATAAGGTCATGCATGATCATCATAGAGCAGATAATTCATTCAAGGTGGGAGACAGAGTATGGTTATATTTTAACAAGGAGAGGTTGTAGGGGCCTGGTAGGAAAATCAAGGATCTGAGGTATGATCCCTTTGAGATACTAGAAAATGTGGGTGATAATTCTAATTGACTCAGTTTACCAGTCCACCATACATGTGCATTTACTTAGTTGTGAATGTCAATAATTTGAAACTCTATGGACCTTCCATGTTAGATCAGGAAGAGGAATAGGTCCTACTTTCTGTGGAGAATTTGGCACCAAATGCTCATGCATAGTTGACAGAAGATACATTTTTTCAGAAGAGGTCCAGAACTACAAGACATGGGCAACATGACCATTGGAAGATTGGGTGAAGGGAAAACTTTCGTGCAAAGCTAAATGGTACACCAAAGAGAAGGTGGAGTAAAAATTTCCTCACCAAATTCAGTAAATGATTTTGGGGACTAAAATCCTACCAAAATGGGGTCGTGTGATCCATATTTGATAATTATATTACTTTTCATCCATCTCGAAGCATTTGGAGTGGAAAAAAGGGAGAAATCATCTCATGGGACCGTTTTATTGGCGGGACCTGATTTGGGAAAATGGGGTCTAAAACCTTCTGGGAGTTTTTTAGGCATCAAACAAAATTTTTTGGGTTAAAATTTTACTTTAAATGTTATTATACACACATATACCTTTCCAACGGTGCAATAATCACGTTAATCTGAGTTCGTATGCAAAAGTTATGCCAATTAGAAGTCGACCTCCTTGTTTTCACACCTATAGTTTGGGAGGATGCCGCATCAACCCCTATTATTCATGGAAAAGGGGCTAGCCAAGTGTTTTTGATGTAAATTAATCTATAATATTCTATTTTTTAACTCTAGTTAAGAGCTAATTTAGTCAAAAGTAACCACTAGTGGGCTATTGGGCTGTGTTATAAATGAGACACTAGGAGGAAGATGCATTCCACTATTTTCAGATTATTTTGTTCCATAGCTGAGCAAATATAGCTAAGAGAGATAGGAGGTAGAGAACATAGAGAGTATCTATGCACTATAGCATCCCACATGCCACAATCATTAATTCTTTGTACTTGCAACCATATTTTCAGAAAGCGAAAGAGAGCGAAGCAGCCTCATCTTCCATCTGGGTTTTCTTCCAAAAGGGTTTCCCAAAGAGCATATCTTGTGTCTTATGTGTGTGTGATCTTATTTTTTTGTTCTCTACTTTTTTAATATATTCAAATCTACATATCTTAAATTTTAATACAATTGTACTATTGTAGAATCGTAGATCTGTTGTAACAAACTATCGAGTGGAACATCCATGATATTTAATGGATCATACCTTATTGAAAAATCCTAAAAATTATTTATTGTGGAAACTTGTTCCAAAATAAACACACCTATCAAAGTAATAAAATAATTTAGTTCTAATTATTTGCCAATATAGTATGGCAATAAATTTATCATCATGGTTCACTTCTACTTCAACTTTAATCCCATATAATGGAGGTAAAATGTTGTTTAAAAATGTGTTTTCTCCCATATACTTAGGCATAGCAGTGTGACCTATAGTATCTTCCTCTAATTCATGTTTAAATCCATGGTCATTTTGAAAAATGTAGCATAGAAAAATGAAATTTCAAATTAGTGACATTTTAATATGATACAGGTTGTAACACATCTACTTGTTAGCCTCTAATGTTTAGTGGAAAGAAGGATTATATATTTTCACTAGTTTGGACACCATCCATATATAGACCAAAGAAAACACCTAACCAATAGAGAATATTAATACTAAGGTTCCATTACACATAGTGAGGGATTTGAAGCCCACTTATGATTTTTAATGCCTTAATCGTCACTTGAACCTAAAGAAGAAAAAAACCAATGTGATCCACCAAACATGTTGTTCACAAGAAAGGGTGTTCTAGATCTCATTTGCACTATTTTTGAGTGGAACCTTCTATTGTATCAAAAAGTGTCCATCCAAAAATGTGATCTTTACTGCTCATTTCTTAGATGTGTAGTGGGGACCACTTGGAAAGTTGGAACTTATGGGAAAAATATATTTATAGTCATTATGGAGGAACACACCACTAAAAAACATTGAATCCAAGTTGAAATGATATGAGAAAGCTTCACCTTAAAAAGCTTGTCTATGAAAAGAATATAAAATGTATAATAAAAAAAGGTTAATGTGCATCATGCAATGAATTATTGGAAATCCATCTACCCAAAAACTATACTTTTGACATAATAAAATTTGGGGGTGGTGCGATTTGGTACATAAACCCTTGAAGTCTTTTTAATTGAGTAATTGGAATTTACACATGTATTTTTCAAGAGTGAAGCTATCTTGAACCAGGTCACCATTTGAGAAACCATTTTTACCAATTTAAGATATTCATAGGGGTAATATAAAACTCAATTAACAAAATTACCAATCAAATGGGAACTATTACCTCAAAACGAGAACTTTATCCCAAAAAAAACAAAAAACATGAAAAAACACCCCAAAAAAAGAAGTGTGTATTCTAGAACATAATTATTTTTTTTGGTCAAATTTCAACATTTTTTTTTTAAATTATGCTAAAACGATTTTTTTTCTTGAAAAAATGATTGAAAAAACACCCCTGAAACAAAAAATGTTGATATTGGAATATCTAAAAAAAAAAATTGGGTCACAATTTAGACATTTTTTAACAATGGAATTAAATATAAAACATCAGGACTTTGAAAAATCGTAAAATTATAACAATTTTGATACATGATGTTAAATATAAAAATATCATGTCTGGAAGCCTTATAATTTCCAACAATTTTCATCCATCTTGTTAAAGATAAAATATCTTGACTCTAAAAAACCCTTAAATTGTAATTGTTTTCAATTATAGCATTAAAGATAAAATATCATAGTGCATAAAAACCTTATTATTTTGATAAGTTTTCAACCATGGTTTTAAAAATCTCAAATTTTTAACATATTTGAACCATGAAATTATGGACAAAATATATGACTAAAACATTTTTTAAAAATGAACAACTAAATGAAAGATTTCTTATTCAACAATGTTTATTTTATCATGTTCATTTGGCATATTTTATGACAAAAAAAATGGAGTCTTCAAAAGCGTATCCTCATTTATTGACCTTGAAATCATATCACTTTTATTATTGAAAAAAAATACTCCCACCAAACTGAATGAACAATGTGAAAGTACTCATATGCATCTCTAATACATATTTTAATTTCTTCCATACATTTAGAATAATTTATATATCTCTTATGCATTCGTGCATTATAGAGTTCAACAACTTATTGTAATAACAATATCTTTGATGCAAATATTGGATGCTCTAGAATGAAATTAAAAAATTCTAAACCTGATGACGGCCCCCATTCTGCAACAGTTGAATACTTCTTGCCCCATATAAGTGTTATCTCATCAATTTTTTTGATATGAAATTGATTGTGGAAGATAATGTCATTAAGTTGTTCAATGAATTTCTCCTCACCATGCAATCCAAAAATAAACTTTTGCATGTCAATAGTTTTTTCCAACACTTAAAAAAAGGCTTTGGAATGTATGATTTATTAATACATTCAATTAATGATGGAATTCTCGCAACATATTCCCTCCTCAATGTTACTGAAAAAAAACTGAACACTTGAACAATATGGTCATTAGTATTCCCAACAAGAAGGAAACCAAATTTTACCTTTTTAAAAATTCCCAATTCAACAAGCATGTTTAGATATCCAAAAAGAACTTGATTTTTGTTTTCACGACTTGTGTTGTATAATTTTACATACAAAAATTCTGGAAGAATACCAGACCAATGAGTAACCGCATAATCGAATATAGTTATGGTCATATTTGCATCATTATGAATATTTGGAGTTGTGAAGTAAACCATTGGAAACATATTCCCATTAAATACCATACAACCAACCAAGTGAAACTGAATAAAATTGTCCTCCTGTAAATTTTTTGGTGTGGGAAAAAATGTGGCAAAAGTGTTTTCTTTTGGTCCATACCATCAATTATCAAACCCAAATATTTATTTGTATTATCATAACACTTCTTTCGATGTTTATACAATTTTTTTCTTTCACTTTTTTGTTGATTTTGGTTGTGTTGAAGTGCTTTAATAACAGAATCTGCACATAAAATAAAAAAAGCCTATTAACAAATATATTTTCATAGTTTATAACTATACAATTTTTAAAAATAATTTTATGAAGGCATACCTTTTTCTGCCCCGTGACATTTATCACTTTTTCTTTGAGAGAAGCACATGTATTGCAAACCCCCATCCTTGTCTTCTTAGGAATATGAACATTGTTGAATTCGTTCTTCCATACCCTTGTAAGATATGAATATGCAATAAAATTACCAACTCCTTCAGCACCTTATGCATATTCTTTGTATAAGTTGTAGATTTACCATCTCGAGAAATTTAGTGTCTTTATTTGGCATACACTCTCCAAGCTTTGAAAATAATTCTTTCATCCATGACATAGCAGTATTTGTTAATGGCCCAACCACCCATTTATAACGTACTTCTGAATAATATGTGGGATCCTTTTCTAGTATTTCTTGGATTATTGACAAATGAAAATTACCAATTGAATACAACCTTTTGGAAGCCTTTCTACATAGAAATAGTTTCCCAATATGATAATCATAACCCACTAAATAAGAATTTTTCATGCTTTTATTCATTGACAAATATCTTCTCCTTTTCTCCAAAGATTAAAACTTGAAATCCATATGCTTCAAGCAATCCTTTCGACAAAATTCACTTGAATTCAGATCACTGATAGAACTTCTGCTTGTGAGATATGTTGTCCTAACCCTTGTATAATTGGAATATTTTGGATTGATATGACAAAGGTCTACTCCTACCCCTAGTTGAAATATTTTATTGCAACGACTTCATCATTCCATTATCATTTGTAGAAACATTTTCATTAGAATTAGGATGAATATTATCCTCACTATCATCATTCTGAACATATTTAGGAAATTAATCATCATCATTTCTCAGAAAATATTCATTACCATCCTCACTTCAAGAATTTTTTTAAAAAAATCATCTCACTTTTGAAACCTTGACTCAGATGAAATTCTTCACCATCTTCATCCATGCTTTCGAAATATTCCCTTGAAGGATTTAATTCTTCATCACCATGAGTGCCTTTGAAACTCTCACTTAGAGAAAATGAATTATTCAGATCTGTTCCTCTAAATTATCATTTGCAAGAAACTCTTCATCCTCCCCTTCATAATTGGTGCTCTCATAATCCTTAGGATTAGGAATGATTGGAAAATTTGGCTCTCTATTTATATTCAAATTATCATTTGCAAGAAATTATTCATCCTCAACTTCATCAATGGTGGTCTCATAATCCTTAGGATTAGGAATACGTGGAAACATTGAATCTTTATCAAATTAAAATTATTCATCCTCCCCTTCCTCAGTGGCGCTCTCATAATCCCTAGGGTTATGCCAAAATGGAAGCTTTTAATCTCTATTCACTAGATATTCTTCATCCTCCCTTTCCCTTTCCTCACTGATGCTCTCATAATCCTTATGATTAGGAATAAGTGAAGGCTTTAAATCTCTATTTATTGGAAATTATTCATCCTCGCTTCATCCATGGAGCTCTCATAATCCTTACGGTTAATATGAAGTGGAAAATTTGACTATGGAAATTATTTATGCCCGCCTTCATCAGTGGTGCTCTCATAATCCTTAGGATTAGGACGAAGTTGAAATTTTGACTCTGGAAATTGTTCATCCCCCCCTTCATCAGTGGTTCTCACATAATCCTTAGGACTAGGACGAAGTGGAAATGTTGACTCTGGAAATTCTTCATCCCCCCCTTCATCAGTTCTTCCCTCATAATTCTTAGGATTAGGACGAAGTTGAAATATTGACTCTGGAAATTATTCATCATGCCCTTCATCATCGGTGCTCTCATGATCCTTAGGATTAAGACTAAGTGGAATAAGTAACTCTCAATTTATATAATTTTTTTTTTTTTCACTTCATCACTTATGTTATCATCATCCTTAGGATTACAACCAACTCGAAAATTTGACTGTTTATTCATGGTAAACAAACTCCTGACATATTCATCAATCTGAATAGAGTTGTTGCATGACGAATATGTCGATGCTGCAGAAAGAAAAACTTCACTATCAGAAGAATCCATGAATTTCAATAAGAATATGTTGAATGATACAAATTCACTCTCTCCCAGTGACAATATATAGCTTAAAGAAAAAAAATTTCCCTCTAAAATTTCCCCCAAAAAATTATCACTAAAAATTTTCCTTCCAAAATTTACCCCCAATTTTTTTCGCTAAAACATTTCCCTCCAAATTTTTTTTTTGAATTATTTCCCTCCAAAATTTTCGTCAAGAATGTATTTCAAAACATTTTTCTAAACTAATCATTTCATCCTACTTTCTATTCAAAATATCCACAAAATAATCCTTTCATGCATTCCTTCGAAACTAAAATAAATTTTTTATTTAAACAATTTAATATTGATTACGTATCAAAATTAGTTTTTATAATTTATGTTTTATTTTTTTCCAATATTCAATAAAATTTAATATAAACCGATAATATTAACTAAATATTAATTTTCTTAATTTTAATTTTAATCCCACATTTGTGAAATATTAAAGCAATCGCACAATCTTCTCTATATAATAACAATTATTGTTTCTATTCCTCACATCACATCAAATATTCTGGGTATTGTTAAAATTTTTGGAGTAATTTTGTGGAGGCACTGCATTGACATCGATAACACATTGAATGAGGGTTTTTCGCTTTTGAAAGGTTAGTTTTCCTTCTATTTTGACCAGTTAAAGATGAGTTTGGGGAGAATATGTTTTTTTATGGTTTTCATGTTTCAAAACTATTTTATTTTTTTTTATCGTTTTCCTTTTTTTTTATTTGATTTTTGTATTGCAATATCATAATTTATGGGAAAAACCAGATAAAAAACCCTCTTTTTTCTATAGCAAAGAAGATGGAAAAAAAAACTAAAATTTGTAGGGCTTTTGGGACAGAAAAAAGAAATATTTTATTTTTTAGGGCTATTGGATTCCTCCATGAAACAAAAAACCAAAAAATAACCATTCACATCAAAGAACAATTTTATAATTTTTTTTCTTCTTAAAAATGCAAAAAAAAATTAAAAAAAGTTATATATATATATATATATATATATATATATATATATTGTTTTTTATAGACTTTTTTATTTTTTTGAAAATATATGTAGTTAAAAATGTTTTTTTGTTTTTGTTTTTGTTTTTTTAAGTTAAAAAAATTCACTGCATTGGGGAATGGAGGCCGGTTGGAAAATGCTATGCAATTGAACCCCACCCAGTTGTGGTTGGAGGCTAGATGGGCGACGCAACGCCAACGTCACCGAGTTGGCCTCCCACCCTCGGTGGGCAATTTTTTATTTTATTTTTATTTATTTAGTTTTTTTTTGTCAGCCTAAAACATATTTATATTATCATTTCAAAATGTACAAAACATAGTGGCATGGCTTCCTTACATCTAAGCAATCCATTTTTTTATAGTGAACCAGGCCCATGGCCTTACAAACAAGAGCATTGGGTGCTTGCCATGGCAAACGGTGCCAATGGTTATTTCTGGCACAAAATTGAAAAAAAACATTAAAACATAAAACTTCATGGCGACGAATTGGGAGGAGTTGCTGCCGGCATAGAAAAGAAACCTTCATGGTTATGTAGGTGGTAGTCGATGTGGTCTACCTAGATTTAAAATGCTCAGAGGTGGTCATGGAAACATCTGAGATGACGTCGAAGACTCTCTAGAGCATCTAGAGTTTCATTGTGGATGTGTTGTATGTCATTGCATTCTTCATACCTTTTCTCCTGCATGTCATCCAGGTGGAGCTGAATGTGTTGGAGTTGGGCTAATATCGCATCCAGCATGATAGGAACTTCAACTTGGCCTTGAGAGTGAGATGGAGAAACTTCCATTACTGCCATCGAATTTTGGATCTCCATGGATTCTGAGTCTGAGCTCGACTCCCCATTTGGACTTCTCTCCTCCATTTCTCGATCGAGGGTACCTCTACGAGCTCTGACTCATTGCTGCGACATGCAACCTCCAAGAAAATGCTTCCCTTTTCAACTTCCGGCTGAGGGATGCCAAACTCAACAGATACACCAAAGCATAAGTGCTCCAAGGCTCCACCTGAGCCTGCTCCAATACCTCTCCTCCTTTTTGTCCACAATCTCCTCCAACCACGCTACCATCAAAGATTTCTCACCACTCGATGGGTTCGTGTGCTATTCCTTGGCGCCCGCCACCCGCTGAGCTGAGGGTACACTCTGTGACTCCCACAGTCGACCGCGAGGATCCCACAAGGGAAGGAAAAACCAAACGCTGCTCCCAATTGTTAACATGTGTGTTAGGCTCAAGCCATGGCTTAAGAGAAGACGCCTTTGCACAGGGTGAATTCGCCCAATGAACATACACCATCTCCAGGGCGTGATTGAATGCCTGTTTCTTCTCCATCACCCATGATATTTTCCTTCTCATGCCATGCGACTATGCAAAATCACTGCCCATTACTCCAACCATGCGATATATTAATGTGTTGGGTTGCGAACCTGATCCATTTGCGTGCTCGATGGCCACTTGGCCTTCAGAGAAGACACCCCCATCAGGGAGTTTTTATTTATTTTTTAATATATATATATATATATATATATATATATATAATTTTAAATTCAAATAAATATAATAAAATGCTTATATATATTAAGTTATATTTTTTATAAATTTAAAGTTATATAATTTTATTTTTATTTTTAATATATATTTTGATTGTTTTAAAAACGTATTGTCTTTTTTTAATAAAAAAAATTATTTCTCTCTCTCACACACACACATATATTAAATTGTTTGTTTTTAAATGAATATATATATATATATATATATATATATATATATATATATATATATATATATATATATTACCAAAAAAAATGTTATATATATGATTATTATAATTTTAAAAATATATCGTTATATTAGGAAAAATTATATAGTTAATTTTTTTTAAATTTTAATTTATATGGATTTACAAAAAAATGTTTTTTTTTTTTTTTTAAATTCATTTTATAGAAATTGTTTTTCGATTAATTTTAAAAATATATATAATTATATTTTTTAATTTTTTAATTTATATAGTTAAAAAAATAATTATTATTATTATTTTTTATTTAAATTTAAATTGGTAAACTTTTAAAATAAAATTTTGTTTAATTAAGATATGTGTTTTTTGATTATATATATATATATATATTGTTTTTATCAGGAAGATGGCACCAAAGAAGATTTTTGTGAATGTTTCCAATGGCAGCAATTGCCAAATCTAAAGTTGCAGTTGGACACACTAAGGATATTGCTGGATGCACTATGGATAATGTTGGATGCACTAATGATATCGTTGGACGCACTAAGGATATTGCTGGAGACACTATGGATATTGTTGGATGAACTATGGATATTGCTAGACGCATTATGAATAATGTGGAACACATAAAAACTAAGAAATATAATAAAAGTCAAGCAAGTGGCCCATCAAGTACATTTAAGATTATTTTGAATAGAATAATGCACATGAAATAAATAAAACAAATTGTTCATGGCATCTTCAAGGAAATGAAATCGATGATGGTGCACATATCTATCTGTGTTGTGGCATGATTAACTTTGGTGAATCATATGAGGTGATGAGTAGTGTGCGAGACATATGTTTTGTGCTGAATACATACACTATTTATGTTCTTGCAGGAATTTTTAATACACGTGAAAGGGTTAGATATCATCTATCAAAGGTAAAGTATGACACAAATGAGGAATATACACAATTGTGTATAGAAATCACAAGCAACATTTTAAATAACATTGTAAGTATGCATATTTATATTTGTGTTATGCATTATATTGTAAGGATCATTCCAATTTTTATAAATTATTGATCATTGACATATTGTATTTTGTTTCATAGGATTTTGTTGAGATTCTTTCACACATGTTGGAGAGTATTTATTATCTAGAGCCAAATATTATGACCGTGATCAACATTTTCCACATAAAGATAAAAGAAGAAAGGAGAAGGAACCAAAGATTAATATCTCGTGACACTGCAACAGTACAAACATGAGATCAACAAAGACTCACTAAGGTGGGTCAATCTAGTAAAGCTAAAAATATTTCTTTTGAAGATGTGGAAGAAGAAGCTAAAAATATGTTAGAATTTGTGAGGGGGAGATTAAAATTGTTGTTGAAAAGGAGAAAAAAAATAAGACACCAAAAAGAAAAATGGCCAAAGATGTCTCTCTTCTAGCTGATGATGAAGAGCTTGTTTGTCAAAAAGAGGATATGTTAACCAGTAAGAATAAGAAATCAAATGTTGGTCAACCTGTAAAAGTCATGAGAAAAGAATAAAAATAAATAAAAGCTCTAAAGGCAGAAAAGAAATCATAACACCAAGTGTTCATTTAGTGGATGCAATTGTTAAAGCAAAACAAAATTCCATTCAATATCAGTTTGGAAGAATAAATTAATTAATGGTGGTCAAACATTTCAACTTAATGTCAGCCAATTATATAGGCCAGATGAAGGAAAATCTCAATATCAAATTAGAAAGGCACATCACCTACATGTACATAATCTGAAAACATTGTTCAGGTTCAATCCATATACACATGTGGTGGATTATGTGGTTCTTGTTGATCCAAATCAGGTTCCCAACAAATAAACATTTGAAAAGACACAATGTTTTGGATATAAATATTATGTAATTGGAGGGAACCATTCGGCAGAGGCTAAAATACAATTGATTGAGAAATATCCCAATAACTCTCTTTTTGAAATAGTGAAATGCATCATTTACACTGGTTTAACAAAAATGGAAGCAAAGTTATTGACATGGTATCATAATGCAAATAATGAGTACATAATTTTTATGAATTTCATCCAAAGGGTAAGATTTATTCATAATGAATTCATAGAAAAATGTGGCAGGGATAAGGAAAAAGTCAGTCTAAGCTTTCAAAAGGAATACTTAATAGAAACCGGTTATCAAATTGAGGATAAAATAAATTCAAAAGGTGGAAAAGTAAATTCAAATATATTCAGAGGCATGGATAGTATTTTTCAGTTGGCATTTAGAACTGGTGAGATATGGGAATTGATTGATGAGATTTTTGAGCAGTGGGGGAATATTTCCATAAAAAATCAGAAGGTTAAAAGGTGTAAACCCATAATATGTACCAACAGTAAGACATGCCCTAAACTGAAGAAACTTCTAGAGGATATGACTATCACACCTTGGAGAACAATGCAAAGATTGAAGGTTGAGAAACTAATCAAATCAATACTATGCCGTGTGAGGTCAGGTGAATTATCAATGGATGAAATGTGCACATAATTTGAAAAGTAAGTTTGTTGAATTATTTTTACTTTTTCTTTGATTATAATTTTATTTTAAATATAACATATTATTGTTGGTAGAATTTGTTATACATATCACTACATTAACAAATTTTACTTTATTTATTCAGTTAAAATATTTATATGAAAGTAAAATAACATATGGTTAAAATGTTTAATGAAGACGATTAGGATGATGTTGTGCGCAATTACCGAAAATCAAGTTCTACAACAACACTTAAATATTTTTATCTTGCATTCAATAAGGTATGTTGATTTATACATTGATTTTATTCATATGTAAACTATTTTTATTTTATTACTTATACATATATATTTTTTATGTCATTAAAAATTTCGAAGAATGATGCAAATGGAGTACCAAATACTTTCAGAATATTTATTGAAAAGTTTAAGTTGGAAAATATGAGAAACCAATGCCTTATGAATGTTGAACTTGATCCTACTCTTAATCATTTAATTTAGAACAGGCTTGATACTATCCAGTATCAAAAATTACCAGGTGATTGTGAAAACATTGCAAAACTCATACCTAAAAGGGAGTATGCCCTAGTTATTGTATATATTCCTCATGGTTTCAACTTCTTAGACATTGAATATGATAGTGAACCATATACATATCAAGATTTTAGTAAAGTGGTTACGGGATTTTAAGAAGTCACAACATCAACACTTTGGAGATTTGTGAAATTTCATTTAGACACACAATTTTCAATGCTATTAACAAGCTTCAAGGGAAAATAAAACTCAAGCATGCAACTTACATGGTAAGACATTGAAAATTTATGTTTGATTAATGTTAAAATTTGTTATTTATGTAAAATTTAATTGAAATCTGACGATGTAATGTTATAGACAGAAGTCAATTATTGTTTCTCACAAATATCAACCTATTATAAATGATTGTGAGTTCATCCATGTTGAATTTTGGACAAAAGAGGATACCTATAAGCCTATTATTCTAAATCGAGTAGATGGGAAGAGTCATAGTCAGGTACTGGTTCATGATGTTGTTGGAAGAAAATTAACATATGAGGATACAAATGAAAAAGGAGAGATAGTTAACATTTATCAAAAATCACAAGAATTGATAACTGTCTTATAGATCTATGTTCAAATGAAGGATATTGGGTTTTTGATTTATTCTCAGGCTCAAGTAAGTTTTATTATATAAAATTGAATTTAAATATTGTATTTTTTATTTTTTATGTATTTATACTAATTTTCTTAATTATTTATTTTGTGCTTGATGATTAGGCACAACCCTAGCATGTTGCCTACAAAAAGGAAGAGATTGCATTTCCATTGAGAAAGAATCAGTGCAATGAAAATTGATTCAACAAAGAATTAATGTTCTACAATTTCTTCTAGATGCAATGCAAGAAGTTGGTTTGAGGAAAGGGGATTTTAATGAATCACGTGTGGCAAAAAATTGAAAGGAACTTCAGCCACTGTTATATGGAATGATTGGAAAAGGACACTTTGGAAGAATTGCAAACATCAAAGATCCATTAGAAGAGGAAAATGACAAAAATGAAGCCGAAAATGTTGTAGAAGAAGACATTAATGATGGTCTAGAATATGGTGAACATGTTTTAGTTGATATTATTGATTAGATTTAAGTTATGTTCGCAAATAAAGCTCAATTTTGAGAGATATTCATTAGTTTTACTTGTAATGTTGAGACTTTGAGATTTAATGGGAAGAGTCATTATTTTTTGCAAAAAGTTGTGATTACTATTAATTTTTGACACAAAATTCATAAAAATGCTATTTCTAAAAGTTTTCTTGTTAAGAGTTTCCCCAAAAAAACATTTATTTAACATGTTATTTTTAACAAAAAGTCACAAAATGTATACTTTTTTCATTGTATTTATATTGAAAATGTGTGTTTTTTTGTCATATGGTTAAAATTATTAGGTTTTTAGCAAAAAAATATTTGATGTGCATTGAAATATTAATTAACATACATAAACATATAGAAAATCCTAACTTTAAAATATTAACCCTTTTTTATTTGTTCAACTATGCTAAAAAATGAAGATTTCATTACAAAAATAAAACAAATAAAACAAATACATAAATACACTTAAAAGTAAACATCTCAGGGAATAAGAAGACATTAGAAAATGTAAAGTGTCAAAATTAACCCTCTAAAAAATAGGGGGTGATTCTACATCACTACTTTTCAAAATCGACATGAAATTATGACATTAAAAAATAAAAATTAAAGTGCCAAAAATATGCTCCAAAAAATAAAAGAATGATTCTGCATCACCATTTTTCAAAATCGGATGCTTTTTTTGCTACCTCAAAAGAACGGGTAATCAGTAATTTTCTTGTTTGGTCGATAACTTTGTTAATTCTCATGCAAAATGATTAAAGACAATTTCAAGTTTATATTTGAAGATGTTATGTCTTAGTGTTCATGGCACAAAAAATAGTGCAACTACTAAATCAACCATATTTAAAGTGTTGGTTACTCAAATATCAACAACCTAATTATCCCCATCCAATTTTTTGTTTGATATTTTCTCCAAAGAAATTCAAGTTCTCATTGGGGACAAAGCCATGGATGAAATATGAAGTGTTGAGGATGAATATTTCTCCTAGCATAATCCTTAAAAGTTTCTAAGAAATTTTGAGAAGTGGAAATTTCCTCCCATATGTTAGAGTCACACATAGAAGGTAGAATTGTGAAGAAATTCAAGCTCCATGAAGGGGGAACATGGACCACTTTTGATATCCCTTTGTGAAAACTGAATGTTAAAATTTCCAATATATGGTGCAACCAAATGTCAAATGTAAGTTTTAAGGAACCTACAAAATGCTTAAAAAAATATTATAAAACCTTATCTTGGTCATATTGAGGCAAAGATGGGTCCCTTTGCCAACACTCAATGCTAAAAAGTTTCCAATCTATGTTGCAGCCAAATGTCAAATGTAAGTTTAATAAAAATGCAAAAAATTTGGTCACATTGAGGAAAAGGTCGGCCCCATCATGCTTAATGCTTAAGAAGTTTTGAGACCATTATTTATATCCTAAAATGAATTGTCATATTTTTTAGTTATCACCAAAATATTGTAGGGAATAATTTTTTTTATCTAAATACCCGTTAGAAACCAAGAGGACACTGAGGGAGTGGGGTGGGAGTGAATCAATATTATGGCTAGTTTTAACAATTACTAACAATAACCAATATTTCAATTCATTCAAGAATAAATAATGAAATAAACACATATAAACTCTGCATATACATGGAAAATCATAAAGGGAGAAAACCAAAAAAAATATGTATGAATATTGTTGTAGGCTACAACCTAATGTTACATTAACTTCTCTGGTACCAACCAGAAGGAGACAAACATCCCTTGAATTTACAAGCACCGACTTGAAGGAAACACTGAATCCTTGATGTTTACAAGAAACAACATGAAGGAAGCACCCACTCGCTAATATGTACCAAATCCATCTTTCATTGATTTTCAAACACATACCTACATGATCTATCCCTTTCAATATTTTGAATTATTTCTTCTTCTCACACTACTTCAACTCTCAGTCAGATAGATATTCCATTGCAAAATAGACTTGCTCAAGCTAGAAATTCAAATATGTTCTCTTCATTGTAATTATTTTTCTCAACCTATTTATGCTACTCACTAATTCTTCTCTCATGAAATGTCCCACATTATTGAATTCACACACATTAGTTCTTTGTTGGTTGCACATTACACATCAATAATTTCAATTTTGTTGTTCATATGTTAATTACTCATCATATTAGTTGAGCTTCTTGTCTTGTTCTCTTCCTCTTTTATGGTGTGTCCCTTCAATTATCATGAGCATACATCCACGATGTTTACACATGGAAATCCTGTTTGACCGTATCATCAACCCAAGTTGTTTGACTGTAATAACATATCACATATCCTTACTTTTGAACTCGTAAATGGTGCAGGGGTTCTATAGCTCCTTTTATTTGCTTTTTGTCTTCATATTTACATGAGCCAGTACCTAGGCCTAAAATCCATAGGCACTTATCAGTTTGTTAGACTGAAATCCTTTTATCAATGCACAACCATGGCTCAATGGTCGATGTATGATGGGACCCATGGGAACCTACTCCTTAGCCTAGTGTAATTGAGGGTCATGACCAAGGGTTACTTCCTCATCATCCAACTGCTTCGCTACTGATCGAACTTTCTTTACCCATTTGTTTCTTCTACTACCAATAGGACGATAGGCCAATAGGCCCCTACCCACTTTCACCTCTAGCACGTACAACTAGCGCTCATGAGCGCTACCTTTTGAGCTCAAATCTGGTATCCAACTATTTTTCCCTTGTTAAATTATTTACACCCATTAACTCATGGATTACTAGATATTAAGATACCGTAATGAAACCATAAACATTTGAAATTTGACCTTTCAATTCATTCAAATTTGGATCTATTACCTTAACCATTAACTCCTCACATGCACCCCTAGATTTCTTGGAAACCCAAAATATCTCGACATTTTATCCTTCTTTATTGTATTCAGATTCAATCTAAGACGAAACCTATATAGTAATGGACCCTCGGATTATCAGATGCTCGGATGGCCTAAAGTTTGGGCCTTCTATTGTATTTGGGAGAGTTTTTCTTGACCATTTTTATTTTAGCCAAAAAATCAAGAAAATAAATACCTTAACCAAACCACTTATTAACATGAATCTAAAGACTTCAAAAACTGTGACGTTGAGTCTTGAGAACCAATCAAAACTTTCCATGTGAGTACTTTTCCATGTAATCTCTCCCATGTCACTGCCACATCCTTTTCCATGTTAGATAACATCATTATATCATTATGTTGACATCATCATGACACATGTCATCCTTTGGTTGGTGCTACATGTCACTTGAAATCAGCCCACTTGGCCACCAAAAAAAACCAAATATGAGTGACACATATCACAATTTTGTATGGCCACATGTCTGTTGCCATGTCATATTTCTATATCACCTACCTTGTTAGAGTTAACTGTACTACCACATTATTTCTCATTAGGGGAATTTTGAGTTCTAAAATGGGCCTCTTCAGGAAATTATAAAATAATAGTGGAAATAATAAAAGAATATTAGATTAAATCATCAAAATTTAGAGGGAAAAATGAAAAAACTACATTTTCAACTCATATTTTCAACATATCTCCCAATGGGTTTACTCAACTTTCAAGCAGGAACACTTGTTGGATGAAGAATTTGATTCCTCATCCAAGGAGTACCTATGTTGCATACATTTGATGAACCCTGCTACACGATAAATGAGAAATACTTTAAAAAGGTGATTGCAATCACGTTTTTTCATGTATTTATAATTTTTTGTGTAGTAGGGTCCATCAAAAGTATGCAACATGGGTACTCCTTGGATGAGGAATTAAATTTTACATCCAACGAGTACTCTTGCTCGAAATTTTAGTAAAATATTAGGGAAATAATTTGGAAATACAAGTTGAAAATTAGTTTTATTATTTTATTATTTTTTAATTTTCTTACATTATTAACCCAAAAATGGTGAATCATCCCACATGGTTTACATCATCATATTGAATCCTATTGGTTCTTATAACATTTATTTTGGTTGTAAATTTTTCTTAAGAGGCCTATTTTGGACCTCAAAAGTTCTCTAATGTGATTTGACCTATCATGTGCCATGAATTATCATGTTGTAACCTAGGTCAAAACCACTTTGAAAAACATCGATAGTCTTATGGACCCCCCCCCCCTCGCCTCACCTTCCCCCCCTACCCCTCCATAGTGGTTTTCTACTTAGAGTGGGTGTCGCAATAGATACGAGTCATTGATATACATTAGGTGGTCTGGGATGAATCCACTTCATGGACCCCCCTTTCATGTTAACCTATGAAACCAGGGGGTGCTCACACTTAACAAACATCACTTGATCACAGGCCTAAAAATCTAAATCAAGCAAGAAACCCGGCAATCAATAAATCTATCCATTCCTCAACAAATTAAGTCGTGACACAATAAATAAATTAATAAATCCATTAAGCAATCCAGAAATAATCCATGACTCCATCCATTAAGCCCAACTAGCCATACGGGAGTAACCAGTAAAGTAAGGAATAAAATAAATCCATCTAGCCAACCATTAGGTTAGGTAAAGAGGGAGTACAATAGTTATAGGAGTTCCGCCTTCACCATTTGAAATAAAAGTAGGAGGAATAATTGTGGTAGGCTAAATCTGGTGAGTAGATTTTTGGCTTGGATTTTTGGCTTTGGTGCACCTAATTCTTTCAAATAGAATGTAATTGTTACCTTGATGCTGTCAGACCTGTGCCCCTCTACTGCTTTATTGAAACTGAAAATTGTACCCTCCTCGCTCTTTCTTTAACAACCTAAAGATAATAACCTTAGAATTAGAGCATTGGATTATTGGACGGATGGAAGGGATTCACATAGCAGAGAAATAACATTGTTGTATGGGCTTCAAACAACATTCACCAACTTACATTACACTTAGTTAATTTATCTCCTGGTACCACTATTATTAGTGTTGTACCGGACAGATACTAAAGCAGTCCTAGGAAAAGAAGAGTCATCAGAGCATTGAATTTTAGGACCTACTTACCACCCTTCTTATTTACCCACCCACCTAGACACCTCATCCAACCTTACTTATCACCTACTCCCTTCAATCTGGAATAGAAGCCCTTCGTAGGGAGGCACTATGAAAACAACCCCCTACCTTTGTATTATCAAATGACAATCTTCCACTTATACATTCTTGTCATTTATCTGATGAAAAGGATTTAAAATTCTCACAATTTTGACTATTTCTTGTTGCTAATATGAAATATTTTCATGATGTGCCTATGAGCACTTCATGACATGCACATAAAATAGGAAATTTGGGGTTTTGTTCCTTTTCAACGTTTCCTTTGAAATAAATGAAAATAGTTTCTATAAATGATAATGCTTTGACCAACACAATCAAATAAAAATGAATTCACATATTAGTTTGGATTTTGGATTTATTGAAAAATATTTTTCAAATTAAATAATAAATATAAATTAAAAAAAAAATAACAGTTATTATTATTATTATTTAATTTTTAAGGATATTGTGGCTAGAACATAAATATCTATAAGAGAAGCTTCAACTATGAAAATAAAATACATAATTAAATTATTTGTAAATTATCTCATGTTGTCATTTAATCAACAACTTTAATGTACACATATGATAACCTACATGCTATGACTAGAGGCATGATAGGGGCATGGTGATCTAACCCAGTACTAGCTTCATGCCTATAAACAAGTTGTGCATTGCTTCTATGATCTCTCAATATGTTTATTTACATTTTCAAATAAAATTGATATGTAGGTATGAAGTCCACTATCAAATTTTTGTGTCTCATCATGTGATGCATTAGTTTACACCCTAAATTCAATTTAGTGCACCTCATATCATATGAGTATATTTTATTCTTATTTTTACAATGTTAGAGCTCAAAGTACCATGATTAGATCTAACACCACAACTCTTTATACTATTTTTTTCTAAAATTTTACCATTATATACCAATTTATTATATTAGAAAATGTTTATATGGTCAATGTAAAAGTATTTTTTACCTATCTGGTATTTCTAAACACTTTTTGGCTAGTCATGGCCATTCCTCTTAGTCCCCATTTCAGGATATTAATTTCTTTTATGGATTGGCTAACCACCCCTTAGAGGTTATTTATGGCCAAGGTAGGTATGTGAGCATCTTGGGATGGATCTAATAAGACACTACTAAGGGTTCTTCTAGGATTTTTCACCTTACCCTTATGTAAAATTGTTTTTCATGTTGTGAAGTTTGTGATACCTATGGAAGAACACTCGTCTTATACCTATGTATTTATCATACTTTTCACATAGAATCTTGGTGGTGATTCTTACTTTCTCATGTATATACATGGTTCTTGAAGCAATTTCACAGATCTTGATGTAGTTCATAAACACCAAGACACTATTCACACAACTCAACACACATTGTGGATATTTTGTTCATGCACAAGTCCTCTCTTAACATGCCACATTCTAGATCCTTGAATTTTGTCTTCATTCATCCATTTGGAGGTATATTTTACTTGTTTTAGGGATGACATCCATGGAGGACTATTCTACTAATTGTTTGGATCATATGCACTTTTTGACTTGGACAGAGTCATTTCATAATTTATGGGGATTAATTTCATCACGTTCCTTCACCTTGGAGACCCCAGATATAGAAATTGGAGCTCATTTGGAGGATTTTCCCTCTCTTTTAGATATAATTTACTCCATACATGATTTCTTCATTGTTTGAGGCTAGATATCAACATATTATTTTATTTTCTTCATTGGAGGATAATCCTACCATTTTTTGAGGGTCTCCATTTCATTTGGGAGAGATGTTTAGCCTCTTTGGAGCCTATTTTGATCTACTTTGTCATATGAAATTTTATCTTGGATCAATTATTATACATATGGTAGATCGTTATTGTAATTTGACTTAGTCTCCTTTATTTGGTGGAAAACAAATCATTTTGGTATTTCTTCTAGGCTAGATCTAAGAAGATATAAAATCATATTGAATGAGAAGGATGATTAAGCCTCCTATATAAAATAGATGCTCCTCCTCCCATTCTAATTTTTTCTTAATGTGGATACTTCTTTGAGAATACAATTATGCTAAATATATGCCTATTGAAGCATTGATGTCAAATATTAGAGCTCTTCTATCTTAGTTTATTTTTTTTACATTAAATATTTATTGTGTTAGATCAAGTCTATTGAGAAGTTGTTGGGCCTCATAATTGTCATAATTTTCTTGCCTTACTTCTTGGTTTTAGTACTATTTTCTAAGTCTTTCTTGTAATTTGGATATGATAACTTATGTAGTATGGATTATAGTAGTGTTTTATATGTATTTATTATTTTATTATTTTTATGAACCAATTTTACCATTGAAGTGTTATATACTTACGAACGGATCCTTATTTTAGACATTGACATTACTTCCTAGAATGATCATGGGAGATTGCATAGCCTCAGGATGCTATACTTTGTTTGGAGTGAATTAGTTAAAGAAAATATTCCGACACGGTCTTCCAGATGCATTAAGATCTTTGTAGCTTAAATGAGCATCTTGAGAATATTTAGATTATGAGGATCACTCATTATCAAAAATAGATTCTCTATCATTATCTCTTACTCAGATGATATAAAAAATTCCATTAAGCCTCGAAAGGGGTTGTTTAGTTGTAATATTGTTTCGACATAAGTTTAGACATGCGAATACATTTATTGTATTTGGTTTTCTGTAATTGAATGGAAGTGTTCATTAATCAAATTTAATTTGTTGTGTTGATTCCTTTCATAAGGCAGTTCAGTTTTGGTGATTTGGGCCCGATCCTGGAAGAAACATTTCCTTCACTTGTATCATTAAATTGGTGTTTAACTCTCCTATGTTAGCTATTTCCATTTGCACATTTGTTCTTAATTTCTCATTGCTCGTTTGTTAAATCAAATGCTCTATTTCGAATCAGATTTATTGAGATCATTATAGAATATATTTTTTGTAGTTAATATGCTAAGGGTATTTTCATTTATTTCTGTTTAATGTAGATTATCATAGATCATTATCTTATTTACTTAACCGCTTTCGATGGTATGATTATGTAACATTGTTTTGTATTATTTAGTTTTTGTTCCCTTAGGAACAACTTGATGTTAAATAGGTTTTATTTTGTTGTTTCCTTCAGAATAATTTAGAAGTTAATGTTTTCAATGGTTTGATATAATTAGAAATTGAGCTTTAAGTTGATGTCTTTGATATTGCAACTTTTCTTTTCAATAATATAGTAGTAACTATCTATACCAACATTTCTATTGCATAAATTGTGTCGATAACCTTAAAATAAAATTAAAAACCTCAGTTTGATAAATTAATGTGTAGTAATTAGTTTTTCCATTTAGGAGTAATTAATTGGCTTAACATTTTGGTGCTGATGCGAGGGAGGTTATCGAAGAAAGTGTTACTTGTATCCCTAGGGGATGGGTATTAAAGATGAAAGGTAAGAACCTATGCATGTAGTCAAGTAAAAATATTGTGCTAGTGCCTGCCCTCAGCTGCTATTTTTAGGTTTTATAGTGTATATGAATAGAAAGAATCCTAGTACTAGGAACTAGGTAGAGATAGATCATAAATCCAACCCCAAAATTTCCAAAACCAAAGGTCAAGTTGGCCTTGCAACAATGACTTTTATAGATGAAATAATTCATAAATCAGAATCTCAAGGGATGGTAGGTCCCCGAGAAGTATCTAGGAAGGGTTCTGATATTATTTCCCCTTGAGTAGGAGGGTCATATGCTATATATAACACTATTATTCATGATAAAATTGTAGTATCTGAGCATATCCTTCACAATATAGCTATTATATGTATTTTAGTCTGTTTGATAAGAGTGAGCATCACTCTTGAAACTTAAGGTAAGGGGGAGGCTAAAAAAGAAAACCATACACTCAACCTTCTGAGCTAGAATTTCTGGTGACACCCATTGTGAGACGAGAAACGAAGTTCCTGACTTCAGAAATGTTGTACCTCTTGAATACGAGATCACTAAAGGGTATTGGAATATATTTAACCAAATGGAAAACATAGTAACAGGAACACAAACCTTGACCATAAAATATCTTATTGCTGATTCACAGGCTAATGCACCAATGACGGTTATCCCATTGCAAAACCTTCCAAACTTTCATGGGATGGCCTCTGAAGATCCTAATGCATTTTTTTTTGAGTTTTATGTCTTAAGTTGAGGGTATGATTATACTACTGACCCCCAAAAATTAAATTGTTTCCTTCTACCTTTGATCCGGATTTATGCAGGAATGTAATAGAATAAACATGTAACCATAAATACAAAGATGCAGTGGAAATAATACTTCATTTCATTAATATCAAAGCACTGAAATTTGCTTATAGAAATAATGGAAATAAACTAGCTAGGGTACTGGTAGCTATCTCTGAGAAGAGATGTGGTGGCTACAGGCCTTTTTACTTTGGGGGAGGCCCCAAAGATCTAAAAAATTGAAATGGATTTGGAAAGATATGCAAAATTAGAATGCCAAAAAAAAGAGAGAACACATTGCAAATAAAACCACAAAGAAACTTGTTTTATTAAAACATAGAATAACTATAGAAGCTACATTGTGGTGGACAATATGTCCTTTTACAAAGTGAGGCTTGTTATTTATAGCCTTTTTCTGAGTTACAATACCATGGGTAGATACCATAGGTGGATACCATGGGTCAAAACCATGGGTCAATACCATGTTTATATACCACTTACAATACCATGGGTAGATACCACTTAAAATACCATGGGTAAATTCCATGTGTGGATGAATACCATGTGTGGATACATACCATGGGTGGATGAATATCATGGATAGATGTCACTTACAATACCATGGGTGAATAAATACAATGGGTGGATGAATACCATGGGTCGATGAAATTTACAATACCATGGATAAATTCCATGGGTGGATGGATAACATGGGTAGATGAATACCATGGGTGGATGCCATTTACCATTTGGATCATTCCTCCCTCCTTAAGAAGCAGTGGTCCCCATTGCGTGAAGTTCCCTCCTGAGAAGCCTTTGTTGAATATGAAGAGTCACTGAAGAGAAGGGTTTTGTGTAGTTAACCCATAACCGTGATGAACGAAGATCCAAGGACAGAGATACCCTGTAATGCTTGTGACCAACTGTGATATTGACAGTGTGCGGCATAGAAAATGGACTTCGATGAAGTGTGGGTTTGTGGATGAACCAAAACCATGACAAACAAAGATTCGAGAATAGAGATACCCTGTAATGCTTGTGACCAAATGTGATATTGACAGTGTGCGGCCTAGAAAATGGACTTCGTTTAAGTGTGGGTTTGTGGATGAACCAAAACCATGACAAACAAAGATCCGAGAATAGAGATACCCTGTAATTCTTGTGACCAATTGTGTTACTAACAGTGTGCGGCCTAGCAAATGGACTTCAATGAGAAGGATTGTGTGCGGTTGACCCATAACTGTGATGCTGATTGTTGACAAAGTAGCAGGTGCCTACATAACTTCGGGTGGGAGGGCACGTCTCCAAATAACCCAAGCCAAATGCTGCTATGCTGAAACTGATGAATATGAAGAAGGTGCCCACTAAAGCGGGGTGGGAGGGCATGTCTCCAAAGAGAACCCGCTCTAAATACTGCTCCAAATCTAAAATGAGCATAACTCGGTCAATATAACTCGAAATATTTATTATAACCTATTTGTGGAAATGGAATGATCATTTTGCATCTTCTTTTTTGTTTGAAACCACTTTCTGGAGACTCTAGACTCTCAGATTCACGTTGGAACTATCTCAGTGTCACAAAATTTCTGAAAAAATAGTTGTTTTTAAATAAAAAATAACTCCCACATTCGGACTCCGATTCGACCGATTTTTTTTTTTGAACTTGGGTGATTTTTCAAGGGGAGCTTAGATCTATAGCCATTTCTCTGAAATTTCACACTTAAAACTGCAATAAATGACGGGAGAGTTGGCGTCCATGAAATTTTTGTTTGAGTTTTATGTCTTAAGTTGAGGATATGATTATACTACTAACCCCCCAAAATTAAAGTTGTTTCCCTCTACCTTAAAGGGAGCAACATTAAAATGGTTCATGGGAATAAGGGGTGGTACTATAACTTCATGATCAAATGAAAGAGTATTTCCTTAATACGTATTAGGATTATTGTCGATCTAGGGATCTAAGGAGAGAAATATTTAATATGATGTCAAAAGAAGATGAAACCTTAGAAGAATATGTTGAAAGGTTTCAATATAATTTACATAGGTCACCTTATACTACTCTACCCAAGGATGTGTTGAAAGCTGCTTTGATTAGAGGCATGAAATATAAATGGATATAACACATAATTTAATGGGACAGGGTAACATTTCTAAAGAATAATATGATGAAATTTAAAAATTGTGTATCAGGTGTTCACGAGGGAGTACAGAAGCCAATCCTAGGACTCACAATCCTATCAGCAAATCCAACATAATTGCAGGAGGAGGAGTTACATTAGCAGATATTGGTAATATTTTAGAATATTTTAAAACAAATATCTTAAGTACACCGACAACACAGTTGGATGTTTTGCAAGTAAAAACAAGGTAGGATGAAGCAGAACAAGAATTAGCTATTTTCTGTCATCACCGTATAAATAAGCATAGTTGCAAAGAATCTTAATTAGATACAGTCAAGGTATGTGCTACTTGTACCAAAGATCACTCGACTGTCACCATCCTTCACTTCCTGGGTTGAAATTTGTATTTAAGGAAGCTGGAGAATAACTATAACCAACATATTTTGTGGCACAAAAAAAAAATGGCATAATCCTTCATCAGGTATTCTCTAGGACCATTCTATGTTCTTTCTAGGAAATTTTCCTAACAACAATTTCTTGCATCATATTGGCAGATCCAACAACGTTCTCCTACAACTTGGTATCCTCAGCCATATATTTCATCACCCTGGAAAAATCAATCATTCCCTCATCCTTATTGGCCAAATCAACAATATCCTACAACTTCATGGTAAAATACACCAAATAATCCATACCCTCTGCAATGGACAAATCAAATTTCTCAAGGGACATTGTGGTACCAGAATTGGAAACGACCCACTAGATCGATTAATCAATCTATGGGAGTGATGCCTCAGTCACAAAATCAACCACCTCTATAAAATCCACTTAAATTACCTCCAAATTCTCCACCTCTGCTATGACCTTAGTTATCTGCACATCCAAATCCTAATCCAAGTAACATACCTATAATTTTTTTTGAAATTCTAGAAGCTTCATATTCCCCCCCTTCTTCTTTCAAATGTAATGAACTATGTTTGAGATATGGGAGAACCATATTTCTAGAAGATCACTAAAAAAATCAAGAGAACCCATAAAATGACAAAATCGCTAAGGAGAAGTCTTTGACAAAACATTTTGATCCTATAGTAATCATTACTAAAGCATAATCGTTTAGTAAACCAACAAAAAAATAATAACTCATTGAGATTACAAACACTGCTGCTCGATTCCCTAAGAGATTATCTATAGTAAAATATCCTATATACCCTAACTTTGATCTCAGAGGGGAATTACAAAATTTGTGTATCAAAATCCCTCCCCTACAGGATATTAGATAAATACCTATTTATGTTAAACCCATTAAAGAATTATTTGTTAAAAAGCCCAGCAGGAAGCCAAAAGACTCCTCTTCAATCCATGTCTTAGGGAAATTCTCTGATCTAATCTTAGGAAAATAAATACCCATTAAATATGATGACCCCTGAAACCCTTTAGTCACTGTCCAGATTCAGGGATATAATTTCCCAAACACTTTAGTGGACTTGGGAGTAGCCATAAATACTATAACACTTGAAACTTTTGGAATCCTTGGAATAACTAGATTTAAACCGACTCCAACCATGCTGGAACTAGCTGACATATATTTAGTAAAACTGGAAGTTACAATAGATGATATCATTGTTTCTATGGATTCCTAGGAATATCCAATGGATTTTCTAGTAGTCCTTAATCCTTAAAAAAACTAGAAAGGAACCCTTTGATATTTTGCATACAATGGCTTTCCACTGCGGACACATACATTAGGTGTCAAATTGGAAGTATGAAAATATCTAAAAGATTAACTATCAAGAATCTGATCTTATACCCTAGCACTAAATCTAGCATGTCAACTGATGATTTTATATGTTCACCACCAGAATATTAGGAAGAAAATTTATGGTCTCCTCTCACCATTGAAAAATCTCTTATCATTAAAATAAATACCAAGAATGACGTAATTAATGTGTTCATTAATCAACCTTCCACTATCGGGAACCCAACCTGTTGTTGGCATTATCACTAATGTGTTTTCCTTGATGAAAACATACTTGATAAGTTGTATTTTTATGGAAATATATTTCATGAAGATATCAATAGAATGTGTCTACATGTGAAAGAGTTTGGAAAAAGGCATAGAAGTTCAAATTTAGATGAATAATGAAGGGGATGTTTTGATATGTTCATGCAGGTTTTGTGAATTAAAGTCACATACACACGCACGTATGAAGATGAAAAAGTGCATACAGTTTCTGCACCATGGTATTCTAAATAACAAGAATATTTACCATGGTATTGGCCCATAGTATTGATCCAAACAATGGATATTTGATCTCGTCAATGAATACCATTGGCATTAGTGTGGTTTTGACATGTGGTCTTAGATAAAGGCTAAGCTATATAAGGAGATGAAAATTGTATTACTTTGGGTGTGCAAGTGATGGATATTTCATGAATAGTTAGATCTGAAGAAAGTTTGCATGTAATGGGATATTAATGAATTTTTTGATCTAAAAGTATGTGTGCACCTGAGGATTTTGATGATGGATCAGATCCAATAGATCTAAAATGACTGTATTGATAGTGGCTTGGTTTGATTTGTGATATTGATTCTTGACGCATGTTTTATTGTATATTCCGAGAGATGGGTTTTTTATTTTAAGGTATGATGTGCAATGAAGCTATAAGTAAATAGTTGCAGATGTGTATGCGGGTTTGATAACCTTAAAGGTGCGGCATACATAGGTTCGATGATCTGAAAGATGCATAATTTCACAGGTTTCATGCAAGTAAGTTGTGTGTCTATTATTCACTTTAGAAAAATATGTACACGGTTTTTATTCCTGAAGATTGTGTATACATGCGGAAATGTTTTGTGGAAATCACTTATATAAGCTAGGGTTTTGCTAAGTACAATGTCTTATCAGTCTAATCCATCATCTTGTGTTTATGTTGTCTCTCAATGAAGTCTTCATGTTGATCTAGGCTTAATGGTGATTTTTGAAGTTGAGTTTATTGATGACTGATATGTTGAAGAGTGACGATGCTAATAGATTTATGTGATTGAAGACTAGTGATGGTTATATGATTATTTCAGAGTGATTAAGTGGTTAAGGGTATAACACAGTGTTTGTTTCAGAATAACAATGATTCAATTTCAGAGTTCAATGTTTTGAGATCTGTACACAGGTATGCTTCAAGGAATTCTGGTATACACATGGATTTAATAAATTAAAGTGGAATTTATATTCTATTTTTTTATTGATCAGGGTTTTTAGTTGGTTGAGTGAGTTTATACAGTGTTCAGGTTCAATATTGGTATTCTTGTTACAATTATCTCACTGATTTGATTGTTTGAGAATAAGTTGATTGATTTGGGTCTTAATTAGTTCAATGATTGGTTGATTCAATTCATTTAATGATTGGGTGATTTGTTATAGTGATCAGTTTCATTTTTTTTGGTATTGGGCTTAAATGATGGTAGTAGGTCTAGTCCGAAAATTTTGATGAAATGTGGACTACAAGTTGTGATGTTTTGAATCAAGGGGTTTAAGCTCCTTCAATAGGTGTTGGAGAATGACAGAAGGTAGTAGCCCTATTTAGGTGGGTGCATGTGTGTTGATATGGGTATGTGCCAGTATAATACTGTAAGAATTATTTCATCATAATAAAACAAAGACAAATATGACAACAACGGTGGTTTTCTCCCACATTTGGTTTCCACATAAAACTCATGGTGTTCATATGTGTTTCTTACGTGTGATTCTTTATTATGTTCTTACTGTACATGGTTATTGTATATCTAATGTTGATGAAGTACTAACATACTTGTTCAAGATAAAATTGATTGAAAATCTAATTTGACTGGATATACAATAGTTGTCTACATTAAATACAAGTACATACACATGTTTACTTCAGAATAGTCACGTACATAAATCAGAATAATAAAATTAAATCAATTTTTAAAAAATATTCATTCACCCACCCATTTTAGTATTTTTCATAACCATTTGTATCAAATCTAGGTTCTTCGGAAGAAGCTTGATTTCTTGAAGGAAGATTAAACAAGATGAGAAATCAAGGGGGGACAACATCTATCATGCCACCATTGTTCAACGAAAGAAATCTAGTTTTTTGGAAGGTAAGAACATGAGCTTACTTATAGTCACTTGGAGCATATGTATGGGGAATCATTGAAGGAAGCTATCAATATACATACTCCATTCCCACAGATGAAGCAAAAAAGAATAAATATGATGGAAATGCAAAGGTTGTCAATGCTTTTTTAGGAAGCTTCGAAGAATCATAATTGTTAAATTCATGCAGGTGAATACGGCAAAATTTATATGGGACAACATCATCAAAAGCTATGAAGGTGAAACCAAGGTAAAAAGTGCCAAACTTCAAACTCTTAGAATTATATGAAAATTTCAGAATGCACAATGATGAAATTATCACAAGTTTCTTTCTTAGGGTAGATGAGATAGTGAATTCTATGAGAAATATTGGTGAAGAAATAAAAGAATCATTAGTGGCTGAAAAAAATATTAAGGTCTCTAACTCCCAAATTTGATTTGAAAGATTCTGCCATAGAATAAATGCAAGACTTGAAGGATATTGTTGTTTAACAACTTCAAGGGATTCTAAAAAACTATGAAATGAGAAAATTGGGTCCCTAAGATATCAGAGAAGATGCATTCAAAGCTACTACAAAAGGAAAGGAAAAGGAAGAAACAAGTTATGTATCAGAAGAAGAAGAGGAAAAATTCATAAAGAAACTCCATGTGGACACTAGAAGACTTTGAGGTAAGCTTCCGTTCAAGTGTTTTTCTTTTGGTAGAGTTGGTCATTACGCTGCTAAGCGTCCCTATAGAGAAAATCATGAGAAAGGGAAAGAAGATGCCAAAATAAATAGGAGAAGGTTTGAAAACAAGAGAAGTTTTTATACACATGAAGATAGTGATGGTCTTTAAAATAGTGAATAAGGTAAGTCTCATCAAGAATATCAGCTATTTATGGAATTTGAAGATAGAAGTATTAATGAGTCTGATGATAATTTCATTGATGCACTAGAAGAAAAGGATATTTTTATTGAAGAAATAAATCAACTTAATATTTGTTTAGAATAAGCTAAATTAGCAGAAGAAACTTTGAAGAAATAAATCATAAAAAAGGAAGAGCATAATTAAAAGCTAGAATGTGAAATAGTAAGTCTAAGGAAAGAACTTGAGAAATAAAGTCTTAATCTTATATTTTCTAAAGGATCTGAAACTTTAGATGAAATCATCAAAGTTCAATGCTATCCTCTTATAAAGATAGGTTTTGGATACAATGAAATAACATCAACAACTATAAAGTATTATATAGAAATAGGAAGCTATCTTAATGCAATAAAAATAAGTAGTCAACAAAACTCCAACCTCCAAAAAAACAAAGGACCAAATATTTTACAGGTAAATTCTGCTTGGTTCAATAAAAAAGGAAACAACACTAAAAGGTACTATACTCCTAGAAACTTCTACTTTAATGGAAAATGTTTTCTTGTCACAATTTTGGTCATAAAGATGCTCAATGTGTTGCTTACAAAACTGTCATGACTAGAGAAGCAAGAAAACAAAAGAATGATATTGGGGTAAGGAAATACTATAACAATGCATTATCTCATCTTCAATATGAAACTGAATTATCTTTATGCAATAAATTTTGACATAAAAAATTTGAATGCAGGAGAAAAGGACGATCAACACCTCTGAATGAGAAAATGGAAACATGTAAGGTATGGAAAAATATGACCATCGAATCTGAGAACTGTGGTCTATATTTATATGCAGGAGATCAAGAAAACCTATGGTACATTGATAGTGGATGCTCAAAACACATGACAGGTGATAAAGATAAGTTTATGTCTTTTAATGCAATAAAGAAAGAAAAGAATGTAACCTTTGGAAATAATTCACTTGCTTCTATCAAAGGAAAATGAACTATTTTGCTAAAAGGAAAAGTTAAAGAAGTACATTTTTTAGTTGTTGATGGATTGAGGAATAACTTGTTAAGTTTTTGTTAGATGTGTGACCAAGGGAATGAATTTGTTTTCATATCAAAAAATTGTGTGGTTCGAAATCTCAATACATGAAAAACTATAGTAAAAGGAACAAGAACTCCGGGTAATGTCTATGTCTTGGAAGGCAGTCTAGAATAATGTTACAAAAGAAAAACAGAAGAAATATGGTGTGGCACAGAATATTGTGGCATCTAAGCTTTACTCAAATACATAAGTCAAGCAAGCTAGGATTAATTCAATATTTTTCCAACATCTCTCTACCAGAAATTAATATATGAAAATCATGTCAATTTTGTAACAAAACCAGGGTAAAATTCAATGCCAAAGAAGGTTCGGAAAGTAATCCACTTGAAATTATTCATACTTATTTGTGTTTACCAATGAGGAAAAATTCACCTAGAGGTGAACAATATTTCATCTTATTTATTGATGACTTTAGTAGAATGTGTTGGATTGGTTTACTAAAACATAAAGAAGAAGAATTTGATAAATTTAAAGTCTTCAAAGATTTTTTAGAAAATGAGTTAGACTTAAAAATCAAATTTCTAAGATCTGATAGGGGAGGAGAATTCACATTAGATGGTTTTTTCGACTTTTTTGCACAACATGGAATCAAGAGGTGGTTTATAGCTAAGAATCCTCAATAAAATGGGACAACAAGAATAATGAACGAAAAAATTCAAAAAATGTCACATGCCATTCTTGATGAGTCTAAGACACCTCATACCTTCTAGGGAAAAGCAACACATACAATGGTAACTATTCTCAACAAAGCTCATATTTGTGTAAACAGTGATAAAACTCCTCATGAAATTTGGTTCAGTAAGACTCCAACTGTCAAATATTTTAGAATCTTCGGAAGTAAATTTTACATAACTAATAATAATGATAAGCTTTGGCATTTTGAAGCTAGAGTAGATGAATGAATTATACTTGGTTATTCCTCTATAAGTAAAGGATACAAATGCTACAATAAAAAAATTCAAAATATTGTTGAATGTATTGATGTTGTAATCGATAAAGAATGCAAAGGTTGCAAAATGGAAATACCATTAGATGATGAATTAATTTCCACAACAAGCCAAGGGGATGCAGAGGAAGAAATTAGTTAAGAATTAGAAGAAGGAATTAACAATTTTGAAGCATCAGAAAAGACTCCATCTAGGTATGTTAAGAAAATCATCTAGAATCTCAAATCCTAGGTGAAAAGGAAGTTGGAGTACAAACTAGAAGAGCCCTTGTTGGGATTCCTAGTTATGTAACCATAATACCCCCAATTGAACCAAAAAATTTAAATCTAGCAATCAAAGATGAATGTTGGGTTAAGGCTATGAATGAAGAACTTAAGAAAATAGAAAATAATCATACATGGGAATTAGTACCTAGACCCCATCGTAAGAATGTTATTGGGACAAATAGGATATTAAAAAATAAATTAAACGAGAATGGAGAAGTAATTAGAAATAAAGAAAGACTTGTTTTCAAAGGCTATGCTCAACATGAAGGAAAAGACTCTGAAGAAACATTTGTGCCTATTGCTAGACTTGAAGCCATAAGAATGTTTCTTTCCTTTTTAGGCTTTTTTCATTTCAAAATGTATCAAATGGATGTAAAATATGCATTTTTAAATGGGAACATAGAAGAAGAATTCTATATTGAACAACTTGAAGGGTTAATGCTAGGGAATGATGAAAAATTTGTTCTCAAACTCAAGAAGGCATTATATGGGCTAAAATAAGCCCCTCATGCATGGTATTATTGCCTTGATAGGTATCTTCAACAACAAGGCTTCACTAAGGGGTCTGCAAATAACAACATATATATAAAGGTGGATGATTGTAAACTTTTAATTATTGGTTTTTACGTGGATGACATCAATTTTGGTAGCAATGAATAATCAATGAGTCAAAGGTTTGCTTTTATCATACAACAAGAATTTGAAATGTCTTTACTTGGTGAAATAACATACTTTCTTGATTTACAAGTACAAAAAGAAAAGAATGGTATTTTATCTCACAAACAAATTACCTCAAGCAGATTATGAATAAATATGGAATGAAAGATTGCAAACTGGTATGCACACCAATGGTGACATGATGTAGTCTCAGTTCGCATGATGATTCTCCTACATTCAACCAACCTAAATATAAATCCATGATCGGAAGTCTACTTTATCTTATAGGAATGATACCAGATATCATGAATCAAGTTGGGATTGTGGGATGAATCAAAGCTAATTGAAAATAAAATCATCTTTAGGTAGTCAAAATAATATTCAAGTACCTACAAGGAACTCAAGACTTTGGTTTATGGTATCCCAAATATGCATATCTTACTCTTCATGCTTACACATATGTAGATTGGGAAGGAAATATTGATGACAGAAAAATAACTAGTGGAGGAGCATTCTATATGGGGCTCCGCTTGGTATCACGGTTCAACCAAAAATAAGGCTCAATTTCCTTATCTATTGTAGAAGCAAAATACGTTGCTCCTTTTTTTTCTGCACAAAACTTCTCTAGATGATACAAACATTACAGGATATTCAAGTAAATTGTTCTCCACCTATTTCCATTCTATGTGATAATAGAAGTTCCATTAGTATTTTAAAAAATCTAGTTATGCACTCCAAGGCCAAGCATATTCCAATTAAATATCATTTTCTAAGAGAACGAGTGCTGGAAAAAAATGTCAAACTGGAATATGTTCCCTCGAAAGAACAAGTTGTTGATATATTTACAAAATCGCTTCCGTGTGATGCATTTGAATATCACAGGAAGAAATTAGGAATGGTCCCTGCTTCATCACTCTGCTAATTATTCTGATCAATCATTCACATTCAGGGGGATAATTGTATATGTTGTCTTTATGATGAATCTCATGGTTGCTTTTGATATCCATCCTTTTTATTACTAACAATGCATCTAGTATATTCATAGTGAATAGGATCAGACAGTACATGCTCAGGGGGATCTATAGTTGTGAGGTTTTAATACGTTATTCTCTGTACATGGATCTTATAAATAACAATCACGTATATATGCAAGTTTCTACTTAAACAATTGCGTATTTTTTGCTATGATGAAGAAACAAACCCCAATTTGCTAGGTCCCTATAATACTAGTGTGTCCCCTTATTGTTATTGTTAATCTAGACCTCTTATTATTATTGTTGTACCCATGTAGTCCCCATATTGTTATTATTTTTCCCCATAGAAGCCCACTATTGTTATTGTTGTGCCCTTACATTGTTATTATTATGTTATCTAGGATAATATTCTGACCCCTTAGACTCCTATATATAGAAAGGAGGTTTTGTCATTTGTATCATCCAAGAATTATTCATTTATGTAAAGTAAAGGAGGTTCCCCCCTCAAAGAGGCTGATTTATAAGTCATTGATCTATATTTTCTTCTATTTTGTGAGTTTGTTTCATAACATTTGGTATCATAGCTTTGGATTCTAGGGTTTCACTATTGCAAATAGATCATCTTGGAATTTTTTCTATAATTTCTTTTCTACAAGGCTTTAGAAGGTGAAATGTTTACCACATGTAGCCAAAATATTGATGATTTTTTTGTAAAAATTGCAGACCTTGGTTCACAATAATTCCAGAGATATGATATGTGGAAGTTAGGGTCTTTTCAAGATCCAAAATTTCATCTTAAACAGGTGACCAAGGGAAAATCATCATATCTTTCGTTTTAGGAATCATATTGTAATTCTATAAAAAGTGGAAAAAATTGTACGAAATTTGATTTCTTGGTTATTGATTTCACAACCGAAGGTCGAAACGGTGACACATGGAATGTCGTAGAAATGTGCTCTACTGAACCAACCCATAATTAGGTCATTGTGGGAGATCAAGCATAAATTTTCCTTTCAAAATCCAAATTAGTTATTACCTATGGATTTGGAAAGAAGAGTCAAAGGGATACTACAAGACTGAACTTAAGATCTTAAAGATTCTAAATCATAGAGATAAATCTGGTTCAATATCGACCTCCTAAAAAGCAAGAAAAAGTTTTGTATTTATTTTTTAAAATTGCACAACTTATGTTTGAAAAATAAGTTTGAAGTGGTACCAAGGGTATATTGAAGAATATATATAAGTACTGGATTCTAAAATCCCCCCCAAAAACAATTCCACACCCATTAAATCCTTATAAAATTCTAATATGACACATGAAGAGGAAGAAGTGTAGCATGATATATCAAAATTATGAGACCAAGTGCAAAAAATTTCAATCTCACAAAGAGCAACCAAAGAAGAACTAAAAGGTGGTATGGATGGTTTAAAATGAGACATCAATGGTTTAAAAGGTGACATGGATGGTTTTAAAGGCAACATGGAAGATTTTAAGAAAGACATGGAAGGTTTGAAGGAAGGTTTGACAAAGTAAATGGTAATCATGATTTCATAAAATATAACATTGGGTGGAAGACCCACCATATTCCAAAGATCGATATGAGGAATTCTGATGGCAAGGATCATGTAACATGGATACTATAGATGGTGCAATATTTTGATCTCCATAATGTGCAAAACACATAAAATGTACGTATTGCAACTTTATATTTAGAACCCAATACATTTGTATGGTATCGATGGATTTACTCTCTTCAAAAAATTCTCACTTGGTCAATTTTTAGGAAGCAAACGATAGAACATTATGAGAATACAAAGAGAAACACCTTATTTAGCTAATTGATAAATCTCGAACAAAAGGGTTCAATGGTGGACCACATTGAGGACTTCTAAAATTTTAATATAAGGGTAACTGATATTCCACAAGAACACAGGATTGATTTCTTCATAGGGACTTTAAAGCATAACATCCAACATGAGGTTCTCCTTTGGGAACATGATTCATTGGAGAAGACATTGAGGTTGGCAATAAAAAATGAAATAAAAATTATGGAAACAAGGAAGACCAGCACTCAGAACTATAAAGATGGAAGTGTTGCTACTCCTAGACTTCCACAACCAACAAGGTTGACACCACAAAAATTGGAATAAAAAATAGCAAAAGGGCTTTTCTACAGTTGTGATAGAAAATACACTAAAGGTCATATGTGTGATGAGAATAAATTATTTTACATAGATTATGAAGATGATGAAGAAAAGAAACAAGAAACTTAAAAAGAAGAGGATATACACCAAGAACCAACCCTAAAGGAAGAAGAAATTAATATGACGATATCCTGTAATGCATTAGCAGGATTTACCACTCCTCAAACTCTCAAGATAGAAGGAAATATCAAGAATAAAAATGTAATAGTGCTGATTGATTTGGGTAGTACCCATAATTTTATTCATTGTAAGGTATCCAAGGAATTGAATTGCTTCCTATACCCAACACCAGAGCGTTAAGTGATGCTTGAAAATGGAGGAGATATAAATTGCTCTGGAAAGTGCCATAATATCAAACTAACCATGGGGAAATATGTATTGAATATTCAAATGCTCTCCATACGAATGGGTGGTGTGGAGGTTGTACTAGGAGTACAATGGTTATAATCTTTGGGGACAATGGCTTTTAATTTTCAAGAACTTTTCTTGAATTTTTTTTGGAAGGAAAGGAAGTTGAATTACAAGGTATCACAGGGAAGTAATGAAAGATAATCAACTATAATGTCATGATAAATATTATGAAGAAAGGACAACGAGGTTTAATTACACAATTATGCTCACTACGGGTTCAAAAATCAAAATAATATATTTCTCAATATCTCCAAAAAGTATTGGAAAATCATTTCGAGGTATTTGAGATTATCGAAAGACTCCAACCTATTCATGATCATGCTATTCATTTTATTCCAGGAAGTGTTCCTCCAAACATCAGGCCTTACAAATATCCTTATACTCAAAAGAGTGAGATTAAACGTATTGTTGCAGAAATGCTAGAGGCTGGTATAATTCAACCTAGTTAAAGTTCGTTCTCTGCTCTAGTATTATTGGTGCACATGAAGGATGGATCATGGTGTATGTGTCAGAATTATAGGGAGCTCAAAAATCTCACTATTAGAGATAAATTTCCCATCCTCGTCATTAATGAATTATTGGATGAATAACATGGAGAAATTTACTTCACCAAGCTAGATCTTAATTCTAGATATCATCAAATTAGAATGAATACTGAAGACATTCTAAAATCAACATTCAAAATTAATGAGGGCCATTAAGAGTTTTTATTCATGCATTTTGGCCTTACTAATGCACCTTCCACATTTCAAGGTTTTATGAATTCCATTTTTAAACCCTTCGTTAGAAAATTTGTGTAATATTCTCAAAAATGGATTCTTCAACAGATCATGCCTGAAAAACACATTATTTAGGAAAGTATGCTTCATAAAACACAAAAATTGTTTAGAAACACTCAGCAACCCACTTCAAATACTGCAGCAACCTTTACTCATCTTTTAAGGGAAAAAAGGTGGGGAAAAGTGAGGATTTTTGCCCTAAAATGAGTGTATAAGGAATTCTGCGTAAAATTACGGCTCAAGGCTCTGGGATATGTTATATTAGGTCAAGAGGGACTTCCATGTCTAATTTCAGCCCAAAAAAAGGCGTTTTTCTAGGTTAAACAGTTCCCCCTTCCCGACTAGTCAATAAGAACCCTGATTTCCCAAGACTTTGAGTATGCATAATTTTACTGAAGAAAATATGCGTATTTTATAAAGGTATAAGATGTAAAATACTATTAAAAATCAGAGAATTGGTTTATGACCATGGAAAATGCATTGAGCAAGGTTAAACAACACTTTTATAGAAACCCCCCCCCTCAAGATTGAGGTGCCGCAAGACAAGAGAATAATACAGAAACCCTTTCAGAGTTTTATCAAGAGATGTGAGACAAGAAGATGAATATATATATATATATATATATCCAATAAGAACAGCAGAAAAATATGTACAAGTCTTGAGGAAACAACCTCTCAAGAAAGACAAAGCAAGTCTCAACAACACATGTACATGAACATGAAGAACATTACAATTTCTGCATAAACCCCAGGCTATTAAAAACACAGTATAAGATATAATTCTGCTCCAATACATAGATATGACAATATATAGCTCAAATACAATAGGGGAGCAAAGCTCTAACCCTTATAAGCAAAAATAACTCAATCCTCCAAGGGATTGGCTGGAATGCACAATACGACAAAAATGCCGGAGTTGCTGGGCAGCTACTGCAACTCCAAACTGAAACTAAGTAGAGAAGGCTGAAGATGATGAGCAACTGAAATAGACCTCCTTCAATAGATCTCCAAAGTGGAAGGTTGATCGTTACACTTGGGATCCTCCCCTCAAATCAATCAGCAAACCCTCACTGCAGATACACCATGAAAATAACACAGTAACTGAGAGGGACGGTGTAGTAGGGGCATAATAACTGTTGGCCTGATGCCAAGATCTACAAATCAACTCCAATATCTCCCAATCTGATCCTCCAAAGGAAAGAGAGATTCTCCCTCTGAAAAACAAGAGAAGGAGGTGGTGTCGTAAAGTCACCACGGCAACACCCTACAACACAGTATTACGCTACTGCAGCAATAACATTGTCTTGGAGGATGATGCTAAGAAAATAACCTTGCCCGAGCAGGCACTTGAAGTCCCTCGGGGCTAAGGGTGAGATCTCCGCACGGAGACACTCGGTGCACTAAACAGTGCAGCAGACGGGCTACATAGCCAGCGTGCCAAAGAAGACAATATGTCTGACTCAACAATCCATAATCCAAGCATCCAAGCATGTATGAAATGAGGAGGCTCCTCCATCTTTTATAGTGTTGGTTTCCCTCCAAAACCCAATGTATCCTCTCTCTCTCCTCCACATCCTCATCCTCATCCACATTCTCATCCTTATTGTTGGCAATATGATGCAGAGTGTTGTCCTTGATGGCAACCCACTTGATAGAGTGTTGTCCGTGAATGGCAACCCACTTGATGAAGATGATGGCAACTTACTTGATGAAGTTGTGCTTGATAGAATATGTCTTGATGAATTAAATCTGATGTATCTACAGAGAGTACAGAAGGTAATGAAGAAAGGAATTCAATATATGCTAGATCTATGATGAAAAGAGTATGTCTCAAGGAATACGCGGTTTTGTCTAGGAGAAGTCGCGTATGCACGCGGGTAATAACGTGCCAAGTTGCGTATGGGAAAAAAGCGCTCATAAAGTACAAAACCAGGGGTAACCACCATGGTATTGACCCATTGTATTGGGTAATGATTCGTCTAAATGACCCCGTCCAGGAATACCATCGGAAGTAATGTGGTTTTGGCTCATGGTATTGAAAAAGTGTAAACCTATATAAGGAGAAGAAATTCATTGTGCAAATCATGAGTGTGGGTGCAAGATGTCTGAGCTTGAATGAATACTTCTCTCTGAAGTATATCTGAATGGAAAGGGTTACAGTTGAATGATAGATCTGAATGCATGAAGCACCTATGAAGAAAATGATGAAGAAGTGAATCTAGATCTGAAATGTATTTGTATTTTCTACATCTGTTTATGGAATGATTAGATCTGAGATGAGGCGAACATCTTTCTGATGTAAAGGGTAAAATCCGAACCGAAAATCTGATCTCAATAAGCATGTTGCCTTACAATGAATCGAAGATGACATTTCAGTTCGGAATAAGGGCCGCGCACAGCACGCGGGTTTGAAGAGAGCGCTGGTCTCGCCCGAAGTATGTACGTATGTATACGCCGGTTGATGTGAATCAGAGCGCGTGTATACGCCGGTATCGTTGAAAGGAATGCGCGTATGAAAAGCCAGGGTTTGGTCGAAGTCCGGGCAAAATATCTCGATCTATTCTCGCCTCGTGTTTGCTATCCGTTGATGATAAATTCTTCCGGGACCGGGTCGTCCTAATTGTTAAGTCGGAGCTTAAATGTGTGGATTGGGTCCAGTCTAAAAATATGATGAAATGTGGCCTGCAAGTTGTGTTCTAAAGGAATCTTTGGATCCAGTGTGAAAATTGATGAAACGTGGTCCATTGAGGTGCTGAGGTTTGTAGCCTTCAGTCAGGGGGTTGTAGCTCCCTTCCAGGAGAGGCTGGTAAATGAGAGTAGGGGGTCGTAGCTCCCTTCCAGGAGAGGTTGGCAAACGAGAGCAGGGGGTGCCTGCGTGCTGGTAGGAGGCTGCGCCAGCACATTTGTTGTAAGATGTTTTCTCTATAGTAAAATATTGAAGGCTAAGCAACTGCAGCGGTGGTTTTCTCCCGACTTGGGTTTCCACCTAAAATCCTGGTGTTCATGTGTGATGGTTTATTCTGTTTTTACTGCACATGTTTACTGTTTATTTAACATCTAATGAATGAATGATGGAATGATATAAGTGAAGAATTAATGGCATAATTAGACCTCTGTGTATACGCGAGTTTTATGAAGGATATCCGCGTGTATACGCTAGTTTGGTTCAGCAAAGTAGCGTATGGGTTTTAGAGAGTGAAAAAGTAAAAAGTTTGATAAATTCCTAAATACTGATTCACCCCCCCCCCTCTCTGCGTATTTCCAACAACAATTGGCAGTATCGCAGCAGTCCTTTCCTCGCGTGCTTGATCGCTTGAAGGAGATCCGTCGCAATGGGAAGTCAAGAAGGAGTAATGTCTATAAAGCCACCTCTATTCAATGGAAGCAATCCGATATTCTGGAAGGTACGAACAAAAGCATATCTGCAAAGTCTTGGTGCAGATGTATGGGCAATCGTGGAAGAAGGTTATCAATACCCGGCAAGTATTCCTACTGATGCAGCAGAAAGGAAGAAGTATGAAATCAATGCCAAAGAAGTAAATGTCTTATTAGGAAGCATGTCTGAACCAGAATTTGCTAAAGTGATGCAGCTAAATTCAGCAAAAGAAATATGGGACAAAATCATTCTGAGTTATGAAGGAGATACAAAGGTAAAAAGTGCAAAACTCTAAACTCTTAGAATTGAATATGAAAATTTGAAGATGCATAGTGATGAGAGTATTGCCCATTTCTTCCTACGTCTGGACGATATTGTAAATCGAATGAGAAATTTGGGTGAAACCATAACTGATACTACTCTGGTGGAAAAGGTCTTAAGATCCTTGACTTCGAAATTTGACTCTAAAGTTTCAGCTATTGAAGAAAGGTAAGATCTTCAAACTCTTACTATTGTTCAATTACATGGTATTCTGACTGCTTTTGAAATGAGACAAGGAGGTCCTTCTCAAATCAAAGAAGCTGTTTTTAAGGTATCTGTAAAAGGAAAAGAAAAGGAAGTTGTCAAAGAAACCAGCTATATATCCGAAGAAGAAGAAGCGAATTTTGTGAGAAAACTCCAACTAGGTACTGGAAGATTCAAAGGTAAGCTTCCCTTCAAATGTTTTGAGTGTGGAAAAGTTGGTCACTATGCTGCTAAATGTCCTTATAGAGAAAACATGGTAAAGGGAAACAATTTGAAAAGAGGAAGAGTTATTATGCAAATGAAGATGATGATGAAGTGTCCAGTGAAGATGAAGAAGATTCTGACCAAGCTCTACAAGTGCTCATGGCAAAGAAGCAAAAGAAGAAGGTTACTCAAGGAAAGGAGATACCTCAGAAATCATGTATAGCAGAAATTGAAGGAGATGAAACAAGTATTGATCGTTGTTCTTGTATTTCACTTACCTGTATATGCAAAGGTAAAGATAGTGACAGTAACAGTATGGATCTAGAAGAAGCTGTCAAGATTAAAGATGAAGATCAACAAAATTCATCTAAGGAGAGTGAATCTATAGACAAGTATCAAAGGTTTCATGCTTATGCATCCAATCGAATGAAAAGAATAGAAGCAAAAATTAACGATCTAAATGCAGATCTCGAAATATCAAAAAGGAAGAATGAAGGTCTTGAAGCTGGAATCATCTCTCTACAAGCAGATCTTGAAGCATCAAATAAGAAGAATGCAGGACTTGAAGTAGAAAACATATCTCTGAAAGTAAATCTCGAAGCATCGAAGAAGAAGAATTAAGAACTCTTACAAACTTTTGAAGAACAAGGAAATGGGTTGAAAGAAGAGATTCTAAATCTGAATGATCAAGTAGAAGATGGAAGAAGGAAAGAAGAAAGCATGAAAAAGCAATGCCAAGTCTTGGAGGTGGAGGTAAACATTCTCAAAGGTAAGTTAGAAGAAAAGGTTAAACTTTTGAGGTTTCAAGATAGTACTAAGATTTTGGACAATATTCTGAGTAATCAAAGGTCTCCTGCTATCAAACTTGGTCTTGGTTTTCATGAAACTATTAAAGGAGAATCTAGTTTACAAGGAAGTGCTAAAGATTCAAAGAAAGTCAATGCAAAACCTGAAGAGTTGAAAGAAACAAAAGGTCAACCAACAATCATGAATTCTCAAAGGAATTCATTCAAGAATGTTGAATGTTTTAAATGTCATAATTATGGGCATGTTGCAGCAAATTGCAGAAGAAGAACAATTCAGCCACAAACAAACAGATTCTACTCAGAAAGGTACTCTGGTAGCTTCAAGGGATATTGTTTTTCATGCAACAAGTATGGTCACAAAGCAGCTGATTGCAATAGGAGGAAGAACAGAGAAACACGCTATGATCCTTATGCTTACTTCTCTGGTCACATGAGATGTTATGCTTGTAATAAGTATGGTCATGTGGAAAAGGAATGCAGGATGAAAAGATATGACAAATTGGATAACTTCCAACACACAAATAGAAAGTTCAAACAAATCTGGAAAAAGATGGAGGACCGATCAGAAACGTAGGGAATATTGACCCTACTGCAGTCATCCGCTTCTAAAGCTTACTTCTCTTAATGACTGTAGGACTGATGTGAGATACATTATAGGGATTAGTAATGTATCGTCACAGGGGGAGAGATGTATGATGATTCTCATGGTAGATTTGGTTATTCTAGTTGTTTTTATTTCTGACAGTGCATCTGATGTGAAGAAGACAGGTACAGGTGGTACAAGTTCAGGGGGAGATAAAGGAATGTGAAGTTTTCAATATTTCACTTTCCATATGCGGGTTTGGTAAAATAAAGCCGCGTATACACGCGAGTTCCAGCAGACACAGACGCGTATGCATTTATGATAAGGAAATTTGTATGACAACTGAAGATCTGGAGTACAGGTTCAGGGGGAGCATCAGTCTGAGTATTAATGACTGTATTATTGGCACTGTATTTTCTTATTTCTCAGTTCTAAATGATGATGACATGTTACATGGTTTCTTATGGTGAGATTATGGATGAGCCCTGATTTCTTTTTTATCTGTTTTCGTAGATGAGGGAAGCTATTATGATTAAGAGATAAGACAGATTATGGACTTCTGTTGATGGTGCATCCATACGTTTTTTATGATGTTTGGATGCACATTTTCAGGGGGATCCCTAGCCTTGCTGAGTATAATGCATTGTTGGCATTATGATGGTTCTGAAATATGTTCTTTTTCTTGAAGTCTTTCTGGTATTGGTCATGAAAAGTCATATTTGTAATCTGATGAAAAGATCATGTTGAGACCCATGATGTAAAATTGTAATATTCAGTCATGTAAGGACTTGTCAAATTTGTAAACCCACTTGGTTGGGTAGTTGAGTCAAAATATGTAAACCCACTTGGTTGGGTAGCTGAGTCAAAATGTGTAAGCCCACTTGGTTGGGTATTTGAGTTTCATATGTAAATCCACTTGGTTGGATCTTTGATGTATGTATGAGTCCTTGGTGATAGGAAAAGTCATAGAGTCATGTACTTCATTGAAAATATAGCGTGAACTCAGGGGGAGCATGGTAACTTCAGTGCACATCAGATCTGCAGAGCTCTTATGTCTACATGAAGGGAAAAACCTTGTGTTGGTTTTGGTCCGCCCTTTTCCCTTGATGTCAAAGGGGGAGAGTGACATGGTGTTTGAATAAAGGAAAAGAATGGTGTCAAAGAATGGGGAGAGTGACATGGTGTCATTGTATTCTTAATGTATCTATCTGTTGTAGTGATCAAACACCATCGTGGTTGCCATCAAGTCCAAAGGGGGAGATTGTTGGAAATATGATGCAGAGTGTTGTCCTTGATGGCAACCCACTTGATAGAGTGTTGTCCGTGAATGGCAACCCACTTGATGAAGATGATGGCAACTTACTTGATGAAGTTGTGCTTGATAGAATATGTCTTGATGAATTAAATCTGATGTATCTACAGTGAGTACAGAAGGTAATGAAGAAAGGATTTTAGTATGTGTTAGATCTATGATGAAAAGAGTATGTCTCAAGGCATACGCGGTTTTGTCTAGGAGAAGTCGCGTATGCACGCGGGAAATAACGTTCCAAGTCGCGTATGGGCAAAAGTGCTCATAAAGTGCAAAACCAGGGGTAACCACCATGGTATTAACCCATTGTATTGAGTAATGATTCATCTATGTGACCCCGTCCAGGAATACCATCGGAAGTAATGTGGTTTTGGCTCATGGTATTGAAAAAGGGTAAACCTATATAAAGAGAAGAAATTCATTGTGCAAATCATGGGTATGGGAGCAAGATGTCTGAGCTTGAATGAATACTTCTCCCTGAAGTATATCTGAATGGAAAGGGTTACATTTGAATGAAAGATCTGAATGTATGATGCACCAATGAAGAAATGATGAAGAAGGGAATCTAGATCTGGAATGTATTTGTATTTGCTTATGGAATGATTAGATCTGAGATGAGGCGAACATCTGTCTGAAGTAAAAGGGTTAAATCTGAACTGAAAATATGATCTGAAGAAGTATGCTGCTCTATAATGACTGAAGATGTATATGCTAGTTCGGAACAGTGGAAGCGCGTATATACGCGGGTTTGGTAAAGAGAAAGCGCGTATCTACCCTGAAGTATAAACGGATGTATACGCTGGTTGATGTGAACGGAAGCGCGTGTATACGCGGTATCAGTGAAAGGAATGCGCGTATGAAAAGCTAGGGTTTGCTGAAGTCTGAAGTATAAAATATCTGATCTGTTTTGCTGTGTTACTGCTATCTGTTGATGATAAATTCTTCTGATCTGGGTCGTCTGAATTGTTAAGTTTGAGCTTAAATGTGTGGAGTGGGTCCAGTCTGAAAATATGATGAAACGTGGCCTGCAAGTTGTGTTCTAAAGGAATCTTTGGATCCAGTGTGAAAATTGATGAAACATGGTCCATAGAGGAGCTGAGGGTTGTAGCCTTCAGTCAGGGGTTGTAGCTCCCTTCCAGGTGAGGCTGGTCAACGAGATCAGGGGGTCGTAGCTCCCTTCCAGGAGAGGCTGGTAAACGAGAGAAGGGGGTTGTAGCTCCCTTCCAGGAGAGGCTGGTAAACGAGTGCAGGTGGGTGCCTGCGTGCTGGTAGGAGGCTGCGCCAACACATTTGTTGTAAGATGTTTTCTCTATAATAAAATATTGAAGGCTGAGCAACTGCAGCGGTGGTTTTCTCCCGACTTGGGTTTCCACCTAAAATCCTGGTGTTCATGTGTGATGCTTATGTGTGATGGTTTATTCCGTTCTTACTGCACATGTTTACTTTTTATTGAACATCTAATGAATGAATGATGGAATGATATAAGTGAAGAATTAATGGCCTAATTAGATCTCTGTGTATACGCGATTTTTATGAAGGATATCCGCGTGTATACGCTAGTTTGGTTTAGCAAAGTAGCGTATGGGTTTTAGAGAGTGAAAAAGTAAAAAGTTCTGAGTATGCCCTAAATACTGATTCACCCCCCCCCCCCCTGCCCCCCCCTCTCAGTATTTTTCCCAACACTTATCTGCACAGAAGCTTGGAGAAACTTCTAGAGTGTACATAGGCCCTCTCCTCCACGTGGTGTTGGGTCCCCCCCTTGACTCCCACTTAAGTCACAACGTTGTGCTACTAGGTGGATGTCTTATTTCACTTAAGTGAGTTTAGACCCTCTTTACTCAATTTTTATTTATTTACAAACTATAGATGGCAAAAATAAACAAAATAGAATATTCCAATTTGCTGTCGCAAATTAGGAATATTACAAATTGTGTTAGTATTTTTTGATGATATACTAATTTACAAAAAGTATTGGAAGGATCATGTTCAACATGTTGACCTGGTGCTAAAACTATCGGAGGAGGAACAATTATATTCAAAAACCTCCGAATATTTCTTTGGAGTACAATAGGTGGAATATTTGGGTTGTATTGTATCTCATGAGGGTGTTAAGGTAGACCCTAAAAAAATTAAATCCATTAGGGAATGGAAAAACCCTACAACCAAAAGGAATCTTCGAGGATTTCTATGGTTAACAGGGCATTATCACAAGTTTGTTAAGAATTACAAGATATTATCGACACCTTTAACATTATTACTGAAGAAAGATGCATTTTCTTGGACTCCAGAAGCAACTAAGGCCTTTGAACATATTAAAGAGGAAATGTGCAAATCACCAATCTTAGCTATGCCAGACTTCACAAAATCCTTTATTATGGAATGTGATGCATCAGGAAATGGAATTGGTGTTGTTTTAATCCAAGAAGGAAGACCCATTTCTTTCGAAAATTGTCCAATAAAAGGAAATTATTTACTGAAACCTATTTATGAGAAGGAAATGTTGGCAATTCTACATGCACTAAAGTAACAACGACCTTACCTAATGGGAAGACAATTCAAGGTAAAAAAATATCATGATAATCTTAAATACCTTTTGGAACAAAAATTATCTTCAGAAGAGCAACAAAAATGGGTCACAAATATGTTGGGTTATGACTTTGAAATCATCTACAAAAAGGGGAAGAAAAATTTTGTTACAGATTCACTCTCAAGAAAGGATGATGATGTGGAAGCATTTCTTTCTGTAATTTCTATTATCCAACCTGAGTGGAAAACCATAGAAAGGGATGAATGGAAGAATGATGAAGAGATGTGGACACCCATTCAAAAGTTGCAGCAAGATCCCATTACATATGAAACATTTAGCTGGAAAAATGATTCTTTATGGTACAAATATTTCTTATATCTTTGTAAGAATTCCCAACTCAAACAAAATATTATTTTGGAGTTGCACACCTCTCCCTTAGGAGGGAACTTAGGATTTTTAAAAAATTACCACAGGGTCAAGAAGGAATTTTTTTGGGATGGCCTTAAATTTGATATTCAAAATTTTGTGGCAGAATGTTTGGTTTGTGAACAAAATAAAGTTCAGCCAATTAAGACCCTAGGTTTGTTAGAACCTTTATCCTTTCCAAGTCAATTTTGGGAAGAGGGTTCAATGGATTTTATCATAGGTTTACCCAAGTACGAAGGAAATACTGTCATCATGGGGGTTAGTTGATATAATTACTAAGTATGCACACTTTTGTGCATTATCTCATCTATTTAAAGGCAGCACAATTGCTAATGTATTTATGGAAACAATTTCAAAGCTACATGGAAACCCAAAGATTATTGTAAGTGACATAGATCCAATTTTTAGAAGAAAGTTTTCGACGAAATTATTTTCTTATTTCGGTACTCAATTAGCTCATAATTCATCATATCATCCTCAATATGATGGGAAAACTGAAATAGTGAAAAATGTTTGGAAGGATATCTTCGTTGCTTTCTACATGATAAATAGACATAATGGTTCAAGTGGTTATCTCTAGGTGAATGGTGGTATAACACTTCCTTCCATACTGTAGCAAAAATGATCCCATTTATGTCACTTTATGGATATCATGCAGCCTCCATCACATCATCTTTAAGAGAAAATTCTAAGGTTGAGGGATTGGAGGATCACATCAAGCATCAACAAGAAGTTCTTCAAATCTTAAAGGATAACCTCACCTTGGCACAGAATTGAATGAAACAACAGGAAGATCAACATCACAATGAAAGAATTTTTGATGTAGGTGACTGAGTATTTTTAAGGCTACAACCATACAAACAAATGTCCCTCAAGAAAGCTAAGAAGGATAATAAATTATCACCAGAGTATTATGGTCCTTACAAAGTGTTACAAAATATTAGTACTATGGCATACAAATTGGAGCTTCTTGCATCTTCCTGAGTGCACCTATTTTTCCATGTTTCATGATTAAAGAAGGTTATAGGTGACAAGCTCCCAGTTCAAGAAATATTGCTAGAAATTGATGAATAAATAAAAATCATATTGGAACCTGAAGCAGTCACGAAAAAAAGAACTTGAAATCTATTAAATTGATCAATTTCAGAGTATCTCATCAAGTGGAAGAACTTACCCGTTGCAGATTCAACATCGGAGGATGTGAATTTTATATAGAAGCATCCTGAGCTACTCAAGCATTGAGAAAAACACTTTTTTGAAGGAGAGGGGCATGCTAGGTTCCTATAATACTAGTGTATCCCCTTATTGTTATTATTATTTTATCCCCCTTATTTTTATCGGTGTGCTCATGTAGTCCCCATATTGTTATTATTGTGCCCCATAGAAGCCCACTGTTGCTATTTTTGTGCCCTTACATTGTTATTGTTATGTTGGCTAGGATTATACTATGACCCCTTTGACTCCTATAAATAGAAAGGAGGTTTTGTCATTTGTATCATCCAACAATTTTTAATTTATGTAATGTAAAGGAGGTTTCCCCCTCTAAGACGTTGATTTCTAAGTCGTTGATCTATCTTTTATTCCATTTTTTGAGTTGGTTTCATAACACAATTTTTATTGTTGGTTCTAGAATTCGTTAAGTACAGTCTATTGATGTTTCCTATAGTTTAAGAGGAGCATTTGCATTGTTGGAATTATATTTACATGCAAATTTATTGTTACATAATGATGCTTATTATTGATCATGTCATTGAAGTTACTCATATGGTTGTTGTTGTTGCTACCTCACCCTTTGAGGTATCTTTGGTCTTGGTTATAAGTTTCATATATGTCTCTTGATGTAAAGGTCATGTAAAGACCAATGATATAATAATTGTAACATTTAGTCATGTTTGAACTATTGGGGTCAAATCTATTATGAATGTAATCCCATTTTGGGTGGTTGATGTAATGATGAAGTCAAATATGTAACCCCACTACGATTGGGTGATTGATGTAAGTTTGAGTCCTTGGTGATAGGTAAAGTCATGTTTAGTTGAGTCATAGAGTCATGTACTTCATTTCACATATTTCAGAAGTTTTAGCATGTGCTTAGGGGGAGCATGGTCAATATATAGTGCAAATAAACAATGCTCATGTCCCTACAAGGAAAAATAAGCCTTCATTCAATGTTGGTCAACCCTTTACCCTTGATGTCAAATGGGGAGAGTAACTTGGTGTTTGAGAATATTGGTGCTTAGCTTGATATTTTTTATAGGTATCTACAGGTTTTAGTGACCAAAAACCAAAGTGGTTTCCATCAATTCCAAAGGGGGAGACTATTGGCACTATCACTAATGTGTTGTCCTTGATGGCAACCTACTTGATGAGTTGTATTTTTTTGGAAACCTACTTGATGACGATGTCAACATGATTTGTCTACATGTGATAGAGAGTTTGGAAAAAGGTATAGAAATTCATAGATAGAATAATGATGAAGGGGATTTTTTGATAGGTACAGACAGGTTCTGTGAAGTAAAGTCGCGTACACACGCGGGTATGAAGAAGAAAAAGTGTGTACAATTTACGCATCATGGTATTCTAAATACCAAGGGTATTTACCATGGTACTGAAACATAGTATTGAGACCAACAATGGATATTTTATCTTGTCAAATAATACCATCGACATTAGTGTGGTTTTGACCTATGGTATTGGCTAAGGGCTAAGCTATATAAGGAGATGTAAATCAGAGTGCTTTGGGAGTGCAAGTGATGAATATTTCAAAAATAGTTAGATATGAAGAAAGTGTGCATGTAATGGGCTATTAATGAATTATTTGATTTGAAACTAAGTTTTCACCCAAGGAGTTTGATGATGGATCAGATCCAATAGATTTGAAATTACTATATTGATAGTATCATGGTTTGATCTATGATATGTATGTATGACACGTGTTTTATTGTGTATGCCAAGAGATGGGTTTGTTTTGAAGGTCTGATGTGCAACAAAGCTATAAGTCCATAGTTGCAAATATGTACGTGGGTTTGATAACCTAAAACTGGCATGCATACACGGGTTCAATAACCTAAAAGGTGCGTACATCAATGGGTTTCATGTTGATAAGTCGTGTATCGATTCTACAATTTAGAAATATTTGTACATGGGTTTGATTCCTGAATAACACGTATACACCCACTTTTTTGTGGAAAGTGTGTATATAAACTATGATTTTTGATGCAGGGTAGATCAGTCTATAAATCAATACCGTTGTCTTCTCCTTTGCTCCGGTTCAGTCCCCTTTCACAAGAAATCAACCATTGATGTGCTTTCTTTGTGCTTCTGCATAGTTCAACTCTCAATCAAATTTCAAATATAATTCCTCTTATTTTCGGCTTTGATTTTGTCAGTCTTTACTGATATCCTCTATTATACCACTATTATCTCACTTGGTAGGTCAATTTTTCTACACAAACCCATAAAATGAAATGAAGGATGTATCACACAGCCACTCTAGAAACATTGCTCAGTTCTTGTATGTTACTCCACATTCTTTCTAGTGGAGTCAACATTCAAATTATTCACCATAGCTCTTAGGAAATAATTCTTGCAATGATAAAATAATTCACTAGACACAGCTCCAACTCCCTGCTCAACAATACACCACGCAAATGTTCCACCTTTTTGACCGAATCTGTGATAGATTCACCTTATATAATTCCATGATACCATACTGGAAGACAAACTCAGATCAAAAACTGCTATGTTCTCTGCAACCTTCAATCCATTTTTTTAACTTACTAGAGCTTGGGTTGGTCAATCTATTCGTTTTTGAGGTGAGGTTTAGCATACTGGTTAAAATGTAGAGTGTTGAAGAGGAGCGCAGTGATAGAAACAACTACTGATAAAAACGTAGCATGTAAAGGTAGCGTAGCACCAAAAGTGTACATGTAGCACTTTAGGTGTATGCGCAACACCTTTGGTGTATGTGAATCACTTCCAATGTATGCGTAGCGCCTAAAAGGTGTTTTTGTAGCGTCTCCGGTGTATGCGTACTGCCTTTGGTGTATGTGAAACACCTTAAATGAAAGCCATCAACAATGATCTAATTGACTATTTCATTTCTCCATTTAAATGATGGGCGTATTCTCATTCCTTAGTCTATGCGTTGCAACGATTTCACAAAAAAACCCATCTTTCCTAGCCTTTGACACTAGATCCCAACACTTTGATGATGGATCTCAAGCCCAAGAACCATTTAGATTTCCACCACTTTATCCAAATTATTTTCCCACAAAATATTCAATTTTGGGTTTCAACACTAGAGATCATTTCACTATAATTTGAACTCTCTCATGATCCTTCATACAAAATTGAACGAATACATTAACCACCCATTTGTTGCCTCAAATATCCAATTCCCAATTCGCTTGACTCTTCTTCCATTGGCAATGAGGGAGGGTTTTAAATCTCGTTTTCTTGCAACCAAAGAATAGGTTTGCTATCAACTCTCTCCTTACATCCCACACACGGATTTCTAAGAAAACCTCTAAACATTGATTCCATAAAAGAAAAATTCAGAATATTTCATCATGTTTCTCAACGCAGATCAATCCTCTTATTACTACAAATTCACAATTCAATGCATTTTATGCTCTGCAAATGATTCCCATGGAAACGAATTTCACATTCACAGATTGACACTAGCATGGTTAATGGTTTAATTCCCAACACTTGATCTCATACCATCCAGCATCCCTAGTAACCATAAAAAATTCAATTACACTTGCAATTCATTAATCGATCATTGTTGATCTAACTTTTGATCAATGGTGAATCATTTCCATAGCTGGAATTTGGGTTCTATTCGTCAATTTATAGAATTCAAATAAGTCAGGAGATAATATGATAACATAAACATAGCAATTCACACACATACAAGCCGGGGTTTATGAAGAATACATAAGTAAACTATTTCATTTCATCATTTATGTACAGATAAATTACCCAGAATCTCACTCTCTCTATTTTCCATGGCATGATCTTCATTCATTTGGCCTCTCCTCTCTCTTTTTTCTCATGCCCTTAGGCTTACAATTATCAAAACAATTACATAGTTATGGATCATTTTGGATCCATTATCTTCTCCATAGACTTAGCTAATTCCTAAAATCTCTAATGTAATTTTTAACTCATCTAATCCTCTATTATAGGATCCCCTTAATCCCTAAGATATATATGAGATATTCACAAGTCAAACACCTCTCACATTCTCACATAATTTATTAAAAATATAAAAATTTCATATTAATAAATTAAAAACATCACACCCCCTTAGTCAACCAAATATACAATGATTTTCTGAGCATAATTCTCCTACTTCAGACTCCCAAAGTTGAAATAAATCATGATCTCGAGATCATCTCTATCCTCCTAGATCCCAAACTTTGTTTTTCAGTGATATCTTTGCTTCATTTAAGTGTTTTTCATGTACTCTACTATATTTTCTTGCTACTCCTGGTTTCCATATCTTATGCCCTAGTGTTCGAATATCCTTACTTTAATCATTCTTCACTCTTCATTCAACTTTATAGTGGATTACTTGCTTTGTAACGCTATATATTTTCTTAGGAACTTGCATCAATTTTCATAATTCATCTATGGCCTCTTGCAACTTAGTTTTTGGTTGTAAAAGAAATCTTATTTTCATTGTTCTTCCACTGCACTTTGCTGCACTCTGTGCATTTATCTTCAAACTGCTGATTACCTTCTTCAACTTCTACTCTTATACTTGAAATTGTTCCAGATACTGCTATAGATATTGATTCCACCCAAACTTCCTGAATATCCTTGAAGATATTTCCCTCTGCAATATCCAATTGCTGCTCATTTTCTGCAAATTTACTTTCAAAAAGTAAACTACTCTCCAATTCCCTGACTGCAATAGCATATCTAATAACACTTCTCTGTATATTAGTTAACATAACATAGTTTAGCAAACTAATATCTACTCTTGTCTCAGTCAAAAATTGAGACATTATTCTATCAATGTCTGCAATCCATTTATCATGCTCATATGCTTCCAGCAAACAATTTAATAATTTACTTTATACCTAATTCCTTTCAATCACCTCATCACTATGCGGCTTATCAATTCCAACATAACTCTACTCCTTTTTCTTGACAACATCCCATAGTTGTCCTTCAGCTCCTTGAATAATCCTGGTATTTAGTTCAGTCTCCTTGACTTCTAAGACTAATTTTCTTTAGCATGAGACATATTTGTCCCATCTTCCTTTACATTTCTATTCTTCTCCTTGTCATTATTATGTGACTCTTCCATCTGTCCTTCTGGGTTGACTGAGCCTTCCTCATTCACATATATACCTATGTATTCTTCAAGAAACCTCATTTCTTCATCAAAATTACTAAAATTTAAATCATTTACCTAAGGTCACAATCCATGGCTTGAATTAGACTCCCTTATCACATTTTATAACAATAAAATATCTCTATTAGCTTCCTCAAGCATTAAATTTTTATGATTGATATATTCATTCTCTTCTGCTTGCTTTTGGCTACCCATATAAGTTGAACTCCCTCTGCTTACAACTCTAGAAATATGCTGAAAAGAAATATTTTCATCCAACTGTGTATGAGCTTCCTCATGAGACTTAACTATCTCATCCTTCTTCTTTAAAACAGAATTCAGATTTTGTCTCTCCTCTTCCTCTTCTTTTACAATACCCAAATATTTTCCATCATCATGTATTACACCTCCAAACATACACAAATTGTTAATTTCAAAATCATAAGGCTCAATAGCCTCAACTGATGTTTTAGATATCATTGATCCATCTTCAAGTTCAAAAGGAACTTTTTCTTCTCTAGAAACTTTGTTTTGTTGTAGTTCAACTCCTTTGAGCTTCTCCAACCTCAATTGAACATCAATTATTTTCTCAACCTTCCTAAGCTCCTCTATTAACTGAGTATTCACCTAATTCTCTCTCTTCTCTTGTATCCTGTGCCATTTCACCTTCTTTCTCATTATATAACCATATCTCTGGTCTTATTTACTTCTCTGGAACTACTCCATCAACAAACTAAGATGGATTCTTATCTCAGCCATTTCTTTGTCATACTCTTCATCATTCATCTTCCTTCCCATGCCATTTTCTTTGGCATCTTTCTTCACCCTTATTCTGCTATGGCTTCTCTCTGAACCTCTACTATGACTATTAGTAGTCATATTCTTATCCTTCTCCATGAATTTCCTCATAGTTTCTATGAGCTACACTAAGCCTCTACATTAGCAGTTCTCTTTCACCCTGCTACAACTACCTCACCAAGCTTCTCCTCGGTACTTGGTCTTTTGGAAATACTGGTTATTTATCTAGAACCTTCTGATCTTTATTATTTTCTCCTTATAGGCTAGTACACTTAAAATCATCTTCTCTTGAGAACACTCAACCGTTCTCTTATATTCCAATCCTCAGCTGGAACAATCACGTTCTTCTACAATGTTCTTTCTCAAGAAGTCCTTGCCGCTTCTTTCATCACCACTTCAAATATGTGATCTACTTGCTGAGATACTCCTCATCTGCTGCTACCTACACTCCAAATAATATTATAAATAAATTCCATTAACATATCAGATATTAACAGACCTTCTCCTCGCTATCAATATTTCAAAATCTTACTATTGCCAAATTTTCATGGCCACTTTAAAATGCTTCTGCTCAATTTCCATCCCTGGTTGATCTAACCTCTTTGCCTTGCATGTAACTACTTCTCCCAAAGTATATTTCCTTCTTATCGAGAACTTATTGTCCCTCCTTACTAATCCTCTTCTTATCCTGCATATTAAACCTTTTAATTCACAAAATCTTCTCTACAAACCTTCTGTTTGTCTCAAAAAGAGAATTCCCGCTCTGATACCAAATTATGCAAGTTAAATCAGTCTCTAAATCAATACTTTTGTCTTCTTCTCTATTTCAAATCAGTCCCATTTCACAAGAAATCAACCATTGCTATGATTTCTTTGTGCTTTTGCATAGTTCAACTCTCAATCAAATTTCAAATCTAATTCTTCTTCTTTTAAAATTTTCTTCTGTTAGTATTTAATGATCTCCTCTATGCTACCATTATTATCTCACTTGGTAGGTAAAAATTTCTACAAAAACCCAAAAATTGGAAATGAAGGATCTATAATACAGTCACTCTGGCAATTTTGCCCAGTTCTCGTATGATGCTCCATGCTCTTTCTAGTGCAGTCGACAGTCAAATTCTTCACCACAAAATTTAGTAAATCTCTCTTGCAATGATTAAAAAATGCACTGGCCACAAGCTCTATTTTCCTATTCAATAGTACACCATGCAAACGCTCCACCTTGTTGACCGATTCTGTGATATATTCACCTTATAACATTCTACGGTACCATAATGGAAGACAAACTCAAATTGAAAACTACTCTATTCTTTGCAACCTTCAATCCATTTTTTTAACTTACTTGAGCTTGGATGGGTCAATATGTTTTTTGTTGAGGTGAGGTTTAACATATAGGTGAAAACGTAGCATGCTAAAGAGGAGCGCAATGATAGAAACTAATATGATAAAAATTTAGTGTGTAAAGGTAGCATAGCACCAAAAGTGTACACGTAAAGCCTTAGGTGTATGTGTAACATCTTCAGGATATGCGCATCACATTTGGTGTATGCACAACATTTCCAATGTATGTTTAGCACTTCAAAGGTGTTTTTGTAGCGTCTCTGGTGTATGCGAAGTGCCTTTGGTGTATGCGTAACGCCTCAAATGAAAGCCATAAAAATGATCCAATTGACGATTTCATTTCTCCATTTAAATGATGGGCGTGTTTCCATTTCATAGTCTACAACTTGCAATGATTGCAAAAAAAAACCCATCTTTCCCATCATTTGACATCAGATCCCAAAATTTCGATGATGGATCTCAGTCCCAAGAACCATTTCGATTTCCACCAGTCCGCCCAAATGATTTTACCACAAAAAAATCAATTTAGGGTTTCAAAACTAGAGATCATTTCATTATAAGTTCAACACTCTCATGATCCTTCATGCACAGTTGACCAAATAAACTAACCACCCATTTTCTACCTCAAATATTCAATTCTCAATTCGCTTGAATCTTCTTCCATTGGAAATGAGTGAGGGTTTTAAATATCATTTGCTTGCAGCCAAAGAGTAGGTTTTCTATCAACTCTCTCCTTACATCCTGCACACAGATTTATAAACATACCTATAAACACCGATTCCATAAAAGAAAACTTCAGAAAATTTCATCAATGTTTCTCAACACATAGAAATCCTCTTATTACTTCAAATTCACAATTCAATGGATTTTATGCTCTGCATATGGTTCACGCAGAAGCAAATTTCACATTCACAGATTGACACTAGCATGGTTAATGGTTTAATGCCCAAAAATTGATCTTCTACCATCCAACATCCCTGGTAACCATAAACAATTCAATGAAACTTGCAATTCATTAATCGATCACTATTGATCCAACTTATGATCAATGGTTGAATCATTTCCATAGCTATAATTTGGGTTCTATTCATCAATTTTAAGAATTCAAATAAGTCAGGAGATAAGATGACAACATAAACATAACGATTCACATATAAAAACTAAGGTTTATCAATAATAGACACATAAACTATTTCATTCAATCATTTATGTATAGATAAATTACCCAGAATCTCACTCTCTCTATTTTCCATGGCTTGATCTTCATTCATTTTGACACTCCTCTCTCTTTTGTCTCATGCCCTTAGGCTTACAATTATAAAAAGAATTACATATTTATGGATCATTTTGGATCCATGATCTTCTCCATAAATCACTCAAATAATTCCTAAAATATCTAATACCACTTTTAACTCAACTAATCCTCTATTCTAGTATCCCCTAATCCTTAAGATCTCTATGAGATATTCACAAGTCAAACACCTCTCACATTATCACATAAATTATTAAAAATATACAAATTTCCTATTAATAAATTAAAAACATGACACCCCCTAAGTCGACCAAATATACAATGATTTTCTGAGTAGAATGCTCCTGCATCAGTTTTGCTGAGTAAAATGTTTGATCAATATAACCAGTGTTGCTATGTTTTTGATGTCTATCAATGAAGTATTCATGTTTATATGAATTTAATAGTGATTTTTGAAGTTGAATTAATTGCCGAATGATATGTTGAAGGGTGATGATGCTACTAGTTGTATGTGATTTAAGATGAGTGATGGTTGTTTGATTATTTCTGAGTGATTCAGTGGTTCAGGGTATAACACAATGTTTGTTTTTGAATGATAGTGATTCAGTTTCATAGTTCAATGTTTTGAGATCTGTATTCAGGTATGCTTCAAGGAAGTCACATATACACGTGGATTTGCTAAATAAAGTGGCATAGAGATTATGATATTTTATTGATCAAGGTTTTCAGTTGGTTCAGTGTTTGGGTTACATATTGATATTCTGGTTATAGTGATCTAAATACTTTGATTGTTTGAGAATAATTTGATTGATTTGTGTCTCATTTGGTTTAGTGATTGGTTGATTAAGTTAGTAGAATGATTAGGTGACTTTTTACAGTGATTGGTTTCAAGTTTTTTGGTATTGGGCTTAAATTATGGTAGTGGGTCCATCCTAAAAATTTGATGAAATGCGGCCTACAAGTTGTGATGTTTTGAATCATTGAGTTGGAGCTCCCTTCCAATAGGTGCTAGAGAAGAAGAGAAGGTTGTAGCCTTCTGCAGGTGGGTTCCTGCATGCTGGTATGAGATTTGCCAGTACAATACTATAAGAATTATTTCATCGTAAAAAAAAGAAGACAGAGGAAATGAGTGGTGGTTTTCTCCCACATTGGGTTTACACCTAAAAATCATGGTGTTCATATGTGTTGCTTACGTGTGATGCTTTATTCTGTTCTTATTGCACACGGTTATTATATATCTAATTTTGATGAAGCACTAACATACTGTCTCAAGATAAAATTGACTAAAAAAATAATTTTATTGGATGTACACTAGTTTTCTTCATTAAAGTAATGTACATACAGAGGTTTCCTTTAGAATAGTAGCATACATAAGTCAGAATAATAAAATTAAATCAATTTTTTTAAATACTAATTCACCCCAACACCTGTCAAATGCTTAAAATTGCACTTGATAATGAAGTCCAAGGATATCCACTAGAGAACTTGAACACTAAACATATACCCATGACTGTAGTTCACAATAGAATTCCCATTGAAATGAGCTTGACAACACCCTAAATATTAACGCCAATATTAATGACCTTCAACGTGAAAGGCTAATTTAAATTCTACAAAAATATAAACATGTTTTCTCCTGGGAGTATTCAGATATGAAGGGCATTGATACACAACTCTGCACACATCATATTTATATCAAGAAAGATGCTAGAGCTATTTTCTAGCCTCAAAGAAGACTAAATACACACCTCAGGGACATAGTAAAACAAGAATTTCAAAAAATTCTTGATGTTGATTTCATATATCCTATTTCTGATAGCAAGTGGGTTTCACCACTGGTGGTATTCCCTAAAAAGAATGGCAAATGGAGAATTTGTGTCGACTATAGAGAACTAAAGAAATCCATGCTGAAGGATCATTTTCCCCTTCCATTTGTAGACCAATTCCTTGACACTCTTGCAAGAAAGAAATATTTTTCTTTCCAAATGGGTTTAGTGGATATCATTAAATTATGATTTCCCATCAAGAGCAAGATAAAACTACATTTTCCTATCCATGGGGAATTTTTGCATATATATTATTACCATTCAGGTTGTGTAATGCACCAACCACTTTTCAAAGGGCAATTCTCAACATTTTTTTTCTGATTTAATTAATGAAGGCTTGAACTATATATGGATGATTGTACCCCTTATGGTAATGATTTTGACCAAGCCTTGCGTAATCTTGAGAAGGTGCTTGCACAATGTATAACTACTAGGTTGTGCCTCATCCACAAAAAGGTCATATGATGATGACAAGGGGAATAGTTCCAGGACATTTTAGTTCTTCTACAGTCATTCAGGTAGACCCAACTAAGATCGAGGTAATTCTTAAGCTCCTTACCCCTCGAACGCAGACAAAGGTATGTATTTTCCTTGGTTATGATGGATATTATCACTATTTTATAGCATTTTTTTTCAAAAAATGCAACACCTTTGTCTATATTAATTGGCCATGTGGAATTTGAATGGAATGATAAATGCGACTCTACTTTTGTAGATTTGAAAAATATGGTCTCAAAATCTCCCGTGTTGCGAGGACCAAAATGGAATATACCATTCAATATATCTTAAAATGCATCAGATATGGTGATAATATAACTCCTCAGACAAGAAGAGGATTAAAAGCTTTATTCCATTTATTACATCAGCAAAAAACTTACATCGAATGAGTTAAATTATAATGTGACAGAAATAATTGTTGATGTGCTTTATGCCATAAATAAATTTTTCCATTACGTTACAGGATATCCAGTTTTTTGTACACTGATCATTCTACCATTTGTTATTTAGCTAATAATATTGTTACCAATGGTATAATAACTCTTTGGTTAATATTGTTGCAGGAGTTTGATATTACTATAAAGGATTGTCTAGGAAAAGAGAGCCTTGTTGTAGAAATGTCAAAAATTTCAGTTGCAGTCGATTCTTTCCCAGTTCAGGCCTGATTCCTAGATGAAATTCTATTTGTTGTAACTATTAAAATGCCCTGGTATGTTGATGTAGAAAATTATCTAGAAGCCAAGAAATTGCCATCACACCAGTCATCCTAGGAAAATAAGCTTATTATCCAACCCAACACGTGATTTTCATGGATAGACGATTACCTTTTTCATAAAGGGGTTGATCTTCAAATTTGAAGATGTGTTAGAGAAGAAGAAATTTATGATATCCTTAGGGCTTGTCATGATAAGACCTATGGAGGTCATTTTGCTGACCAGAGAACTGGATACAATGTCTTAGAGATGGTCTATTTTTGGCCCACAATATTTAAAGATGAAAATAAATATGTCCAAAGTTGCGATATTTTCCAAAGGATGGGTCATCCCATTCAGGCTGACGAAATTCCCCTCTAACCACAAATTGTATTGGAATTGTTCAAAAAATAGGCAATGGACTTTGTAGGCCCCTTTAATCCACCTTCAAATAAGAAAGAATATATTCTATTTTGTACAAATTATGTAACTAAATGGGTGGAAATGGTATCACTCCCAAGGGCCACGGAAGAAGAATTCATTGATTTTATGTTAAAATTGTATGTTCGATATGGGCTACCTCAAGATCTTGTAACAAATGGGGGATCATAGTTCACTGCTCCTAAAAGTTCAGCCATGCTACAACATTATCATATTAAACACATAATCAGTTCTCCTTACCATTTGCAAGAGAATGGGCAGGTGGAAAGCAACAACAAAGCCTTAGAGGATATTTTAACTAAAAAAATATCTATAAATCATCGAGATTGGGTTTCCAAGCTTCCAAAATCCTTATGGGCCTATCGTAAAACATAGTGCAATACCACTGGCTATTCACCTTATCATCTTGTTTTCATTAGGGAAACCATTTTTCCAATTGAATTCAAAGTTAAGAATTTTAAAACAGCCAAGGAAGACGTAAGGGTTCTTAAAGAAGCCCAAAAATAGTGTTTATAACAACTCAATGAATTGGATGAAATACATATTATTGCTCTACAAAGTATTTCCATAGTCTAGCAATGAAGAGCTTAATGGAATGTTCAGTTGATTAAAAAGAAAAACTTTCAGAAAAGGGATTGGGTGTTGTTATAAAATTCCATATTCCAACACTTTCTAGGTAAACTTCAAACAAGGTGGCTTGGTCCTTATGAAATTACCCAAGTTTATGATGAATGTGAGGATATGCCATACCAAAGTTGATAATTTTAGCATTTCGTTCTTTTCCAATGGGCATAGAATTGATATGTACCATCAACCACTTACCTAGGAATATTTTCTTCACGAAATTGATAATGATGCCAATTTGTAGGTTTAAAATGACTCGTGAAATTTCCCCGTGAACAAAAACTGGTATAAATTTTCTTTGAAATCTTCTTAACTTGTACATAATGTAAACACACACACACACACACACACACACACACACACACACACACACACACATATATATATATATGAAAAAATTGCTAATATTTTAGTTACAACTGGTGTTTCATTTATCACAATGTTTATTTTATTAGTCACAACCGTTGTTTCCTTAGCCACAATGTTGTTTCCTTAACCACAATCATTGTTTCTTGACATGCGATTATAATTTCTCTAGCTTATTAATGTCTCTATTTCTTTAGGGGAAGGGATATCCTCTTAGCCTTATTTTCATATGATGGAGGGAAACTAACTTTTTTAATGGTTCTCATTAGAGAATGCTCTATGAGAAATCATTTTCAGAATTCTAAAATTTCCATGATTTTTAATCCTTTTTGTATAAAAAAATATAAAAATTCTCATGATACATTCCTCTCATCACCACTTAAAGAGCATTATTTCACTCAAATATTTAAAGATGATATTATCATAAGTTTTGAGGAAAAATTCAAAAAGCTAGAAAAATAATTACTATGATACTTTTTACACCATCCCTAGCTCTTAGGGAGTTTACATGCCACCCCATTTACTACGTAATTTACTAAGATCAATAAAAAACACAATTTTAACAGAGTATAGAAGGTCTTATCATGAACTGACCTACCATGATCATAGGATCTAGTGGAGTGACATTTACCACTTCTGGTTACCAAGCCAGGGTAATGGCCTTCAACCTTCGAGTCAAAGGACAAGGGCTCTCATCACAGGCTGACTTGTTCACCTCATTACCTTTAGTGAATGTAATTTTTATTAACTGCTTGCCACACCAGAACAGTGGCCTTACATAAATTCTAATATATATATATATATATATATATATATATATATATATGTATATAAACAAATTTTGAAACTTCCTTAGTAAATGGGACAATGGAATTTCAAAGGGTTAAAAAGGAAACCCTGTCGAGGCTATGGACTCTTGCTCATGGCAGAGGACATGCCTGTAGTATTAAAGTAAAATTACAAATTACAATTTTGGTTTTTAAACTCATGTGGTGATCATTTATTAAAAATTTTTCCAGATTATCCACATTGCTAGAGAATGAGTGTCGACGTTTCGAATCCCAACAAGGATCCATCATCAGGACTTTCTGAATGAAGAAAATGAGAGAAAGGACCTAGACCATAAATAGAGGTAGAAGTAGATTTTCAAGAAAAGAGCCGACCAATGTCTATAATATTATATTATATAAATTTTTTACTTTCTTAATATTTTAAAATACTTATATTCCTAAATAATAATAAAAAAAATTAATATTTAATTTAAGGTTAAAAATCTATGATATTAAGGTATAAAGAATTACTAGTCTAAAATTCTAAATAAAATATTTCTAATTTCTAAATTAATTTAATTTAAAAGACTAGAAAAACTATATTATGGTAAAAATTCAATTAATTGAGGACATAATAAAATATAAATATATAATTGAGATAAAAGGATATATTTAGTTTATTTAAATATATCATTTTGATTAGTTATATATCCAATTTTATTATATATTTAATATTAAAAAAATTTAAATTAATTTTTTTTTATTTCAAATGCAAAAAGAGAATTAATAACAAAGTAAGGAAGAGGCTTGCTAAAAATTAAAAACTAAGATGGTGACTAATTATTAGAAATACAAGCTAATGGCTTTAATAAAATATAAATATATAAATGAGTTAAAATGATATATTAAGTTTATTAAATATATCATTTTAATTTATTATATATTTAATTTTATTAAATATCTAAAATTAAAGACTTATATTGTTCTAACTAGAGTTATAAAGATTTGTTTTGTTTTGATTAGAGAATTAATGCTTATAATAATAAACCAAATAATCTATAAAGCTAGGAAAAAGGAATACTAGGTTAGAGAGAAAATTTTAAAAGGGAGTATAGAATAAAATCCTTATAATTATTAATTAATTAACTTTTATTTTAACAAATAAAAATTAATTAATAGGGATAATTATTAGAATTTTAGTTAATTAAAACTAAAACTAAACTAGACTGGAATCCAAAGGAGGAGGAACATACCTGGGGTTGAATACCTGAAAACTATACCTCAATGTAGGGGGTTTCTGGAGGAACAAATCTGTCGAAGAAGGGGTCTCCAAGTGTCACTAATTTCAACTCCACCATCTCTATTAAGATTATCTGGATGCTTTATAATCTCAAGGGCTTCTCTAATTTTTCTTTTTTGATAGTGCTCTTCTTTCACGACGATCTTTGCATCCTCCAGACGTATTTGGTGTTTGGTTTTCGATGAGTGTTCAGCAAGGGCTGAGGTGTGTGATCATTCGTATCTGATATCGGCTTCGTGCTCCTTAAGTCTTTTCTGAAGGGAACGCTCAGTCTCACCAATATAACTTTTTCCGCATGAACAGTTAATCTTGTACACTCCTTTGAGTTGATCAGGGTTTGTGCTATCCTTGATTGATCGCATTTTTTGCCTAATAGTCCCTAATGCTAAAAATTGAGCGAAAATATTGTTCTTCCTCAGGCGTTTAAATGGGCCCATGATAAAGAAAATCTTGAAGGATTTTTTAATCACCTCATTTCCATTTCCACAGAGATTAAGTTCACAATGGAGGTTGAAGAAAATAGGAGCATTTCTTTCTTAGACGTTCTTGTCACTTGGAATGATGATGGAATGCTTGGGCACCAGGTGTATAGAAAGAAAACCTATACTGATAGCTATCTCCATGCTGAATCCTATCATCATCCAGCCCAAAAATTTGGTGTCCTTAATACCCTGGCCGTCAGAGCCATAAGGATTTCTGATACCAAACACATGAACGATGAAATCAATCACCTTTCTACTATTTTCAGAGACTCAGGTTATAAATATAGGGATATAAGAAAAGCCCTGGAAAGAGCTAAGGGTTCGATCCTACCTTGAGATCGCCATGAACATCAAGAGAATATGGGAAGACTTGTTCTACCATAAATTAAGGGGGTTACTGATAAAATAGCTAAACGCCTGAGGAAGAACAATATTTTCGCTCAATTTTCAGCATTAGGGACTATTAGGCAAAAAATGCGATCAGTCAAGGATAGCATAAACCCTGATCAACTCAAAGGAGTGTACAATATTAACTGTTCATGCAGAAAAAGTTATATTGGTGAGACTGGGTGTTCCCTTCAGAAAAGACTTAAGGAGCACGAGGCCGATATTAGATACGAATGTGCAACATATACGGCCCTTCTCATTGAAAACCAAACTATAAATAAATGCAGAAGATGCAAATCCTTCGAAGAGCACTATGAAAAAAAAATAGAAGCCCTTGTATAAAGCATCCGAATATCTTAATAAGAAGATAGTGAGTTGAAATTGAAAACTTGGGGAAACTCTTCGGCAATTGTTCCTCGAAACTTACTCCATTGAGGTATGAATTTTGGTGTAATCTCACTCCTTTGGATTCCAGTCTAGTTTAGTTTTAGTTTTAATTAACTAAAATTCTAATAATTATCCCTATTAATTAATTTTTAATTGTTAAAATAAAAGTTAATTAATTAATAATTATAAGGATTTTATTCTATACTCCCTTTTAAAATTTTCTCTCTAACCTAGTAGTCCTTTTTCCTAGCTTTATAGATTATTTGGTTTATTATTATAAGCATTAATTATCTAATAAATAAAAAAACAAATCTTTATAACTCTAGTTAGAACAATATAAGTCTTTAATTTTAGATATTTAATAAAATTAAATATATAATAAATTAAAATGATATATTTAATAAACTTAATATATCATTTTAACTCAATTATATATTTATATTTTATTAAAACCATTAGCTTGTTTTTCTAATAATTAGTCACCATCTTAGTTTTTAATTTTTAGCAAGCCTCTTCCTTACTTTGTTATTAATTCTTTTTTTGCATTTGAAATAAAAAAAAATTAATTTAAAATTTTTTAATATTAAATATATAATAAAATTGGATATATAATTAATCAAAATGATATATTTAAATAAACTAAATATATCCTTTTATCTCAATTATATATTTATATTTTATTATGTCCTCAATTAATTGAACTTTTACCATAATATAGTTTTTCTAGTCCTTTAAATTAAATTAATTTAGAACTTAGAAATATTTTATTTAGAATTTTAGACCAGTAATTCTTTATAACTTAATATTATAGATTTTTAACCTTAAATTAAATATTTTTTTTTTTTTTGAATTAGGAATATAATTATTTTAAAATATTAAGAAAGTAAAAAATTTATATAATAGAATATTATAGACATTGGTCGGCTCTTTTCTTGAAAATCTACTTCTACCTCTATTTATGGTCTAGGTCTTTTCTCTCATTGATCCCCGTTGGGATTCGAAACGTCGACACTCGTTCTCTAGCAATGTGGATAATTTGGAAATTTTTTTAACAAATTACAATATAGCTTGGCTATTTTGTTCCTTCAAGATTAATAAAGGAAAGATCGTTAAATATATTTTGACTTTTATAAAATCCTCCTAGAAAGTGGTGATGTTTGGTTTTCCATAGTATTTCGTTAAAATTCTACATATTAGGAAATTTTTTATTTTATTTTTGTTTTTTATTTTTATTTTATTTTATTTCATTTTTATTTATATATATATATATATTTCTTTAGAAATTCAACATTCTAAATTAATCTCTTTTATTCTCTCTAATGATGTACATGATGCAAATTTTGTTTCCACCCATATATTATTTGTAGAAATATCTACATGCCTTCATCTTATTTGCATCCTCCCTGGGTTATATTAAATCGAGTTATTATTACACCGCATGCATCATAATTATTTTAATGATTTCCTCACATGCCATAGATACACTCCACTTGCTATTTTTTCCTTTTTACGGTTACTATACTGCAAAATTGTTCCCTAATCGTGCCAAACCTTCCATCCTATTAAAACTTGATTAACGACAGCAAACGACCTTTAATTTTATTGGAAAATTTCTTTTCAAAAGGATGATCTTCTCTCCTATTCCTAGCTTGAAAAGCTAAGGTGAAAAGTCTTGTGCTTGAGCTATGAGGGTGTATTTATAACAAATAAGGTGACTCTCAACCTCCTTTGTGACTCTTGACATCCATCATGAATCTTGAGCTCCCATGTTACTTTTGAACTTATATGTTAACTTTGAGCTTCTAAATGAACCTAAGGATTTATAATGACTTTTCAGATTCCATGTGTGACCCTTGGGCTTCCAGACATTTTACATTTTCTCATTTTTTTGAAAATACAAAAATACATTCCAAAAATTGTGGAAAAATATATGGATAAAATAAGACTTTTGTGGTGAAACTTTGAGAATAAATGACTTGGAGATGGACATATAAGACTCAATTATAGTGTATCAATGCAAAGTTCTTCATCTTGCTACTATGTCTTCAACTCTTCATGATAGGTATTACTTGTAATTCATCTTCATCTTTCAAAGGGGCTAGTTATAGTATTAGAGTTTTCCATGTCATCTTGGTATTCATCCATCTATTGTATTTTAGTGTTCCTTGGTTTCCTTGTTTGATGGTCCATTTGTGTCTCACATCAAAAAATGTCTTCTAAGAGAATCTCCTTGATGTCCTCCTTGAACATCATCTTGCCCTATTAGGATGATAACACCTGCAACTAAAGTTCTCTCATGACATACAATATTAGTCCCAAAATCACCTAGTCTACCTTCTTTCTCATGCAACATGTTAATTGTGATGGGAAAATGTATAAGGGCTGAGGAGAGAGGCCTTCTTGTGCATAGTGTGCATGATGTGTAAGTATAGAGTGATGGACTATGTTAGCACTCTGTGATTTCCCTAGGCTAAAAAAAAGAATTCCAAAGGTAACCAAAAACCATTTTAGGCCAGAAAGTATCCCTTCTAGCCTGGAGTGGGCTCTCTCACTTAGGATAATCAACAAATATGATATTAGGGTAGGTAATAATATCAACAAGGTTTGAATTCTTCATGATAGAAGATGAGCTAAGCTAGTTCATGGAAATATAGAGTTTCCTTTGCCCCTGTGTTGGGCACCAACAGAGCTCGTTCATCCCTTCTTCTCTGAATACAATGAAATACTACGTTGGGTGCCAACAGATCTCGTTCATCCCTTTTTCTTTAAAGACAGTGCAATCCACAGCGTAAAGAGTGCCAATGGAATGATTGGTCTAGAAGGGGGGGGAGGCACGACCCCTCCCCCTCGTTGGTGGTTCTTCTAAGGTCAATGACGCCAAGAATACTGACCCTCTGCACATGTCACTTAATGAAATGGCAAGAATCTCTAAACTTGCAGTAACCCCTGAATCTCAGTCAGAAGAGGTAATGGAAAAACTTAGGCAGAAAAAATCCTCTTCGTCCACCTGCACTCCTATTGCTGCTAATATGCCCAAGATCTATTGAACTTCTCATCGTATCAATGGAAGAATACAGTTCATGAAAGATCACGCTCTCATTGGGAATTTTATTGGCTTTTGGCCCACTGAGAAAGCTCTCTATGGCTGGATAGCATCCCAGTGGAAGAAAAAGGGACAAATAATGCTCCAGCGTGGCCCCAAGTGATTTTTCAACATGATATTCACCTGTATAGAGGACAAAAACCGTGTTATGGATGGAGGTCCCTATTTATTTAATTCTATAGGCCTCTTTTTAAGGAACTATATCGAGCGTTTCTACCCCGACAAAGAATATTTCAACTAGGCACCTGTTTGGATTAGGCTGTACTCCCTCCCCCAAGACTATTGGGACGAACTATCCCTCCAAGATATCGGTATTTAGCTAGGAGATTTCATCAAAATTACAGAGGAAACCAAGCTCAATCGATACATGGCCTATGTCAGGATCTACATCTACATGCATCTGGCCAAAGCGCTCTCGAACTTGGTAAATATTTTTCATGATTATTTTGAATGGGTCCAAATGAATGATTATGAACATGTCCATTCGACTGCTACAAATTCCATGAACTCGAGCATCTCTTTCGGCATTGCTTTCTCAATCAACCTCTGAAATCTTCCCCAGCTTCTGATAATACTGATCCTAATGGTTTTAGCAAAGTCACCAATTGAAAAAGGCACACCAGAAAACCTGCTCCCACCCCCAAATCCACTTGTTGGCTTGTGGTTTCTATGAAATATAACGCAACATAGGAAGCTAAGAAAATGAAGAGCAGGAATGGCTGAAGTGAAAGCCAAACACTTCAAGTACGGGTCAGGTGGAAACCCCATAGTCAAAAGAAGAAAGAGCTCTTACCACTTACCTTTCCACATCACCAATCTCTCCACTCATCGCAAATCGCACATCGTAGATTTGAGCCTTTACCCTCCATTCCTCATAAAAAAAATCCCCAACCTACGATTTGCGATATAATTTGGGCCCCAACTCCTTGCCATGTCATCTCTGCTCATCGTACTTTGCACTTCACAAATTTTAACACTTACCTCCCCACTACTCATAACAAAAATGTCGATTTGTGATCTGTAGGCAGACCCACTTCCTTGCCACGTCACCTCCACTCATCATAATTCTCACTTCGAAAATCATAGAATTTACCCTCCACTTCTCATAACCAAACTCCCTCACTTGTGATTTGTGATATAAGTTGGGCCCCACCTCTGCCATGCCAGGTCACCTTCGCTCATTTCACTTTTCACTTCACAATTTTTAACAATTACCTCCCTGCTGCTAATAACAAAAACACTCATTTGCGATCTACGGGTGGGCCCACTTCCTTGCCATGTCACCACAGCTCATCGCACTTCACATTTTTCAAATCATAGCATTTATCCTCCGCTTCTCATAACTAAACTCCCTGACTTGCGATTTGTGATATAATTTGGGCCCCACCTCTGCCATGCCACATCACCTTCTGCCCATTTCACTTTGCAAATCACAAGTTTTAACCTTTATCCCCAATTTCTCATAACAGAAATATCCCGCTTACGATTTTTGGGTGGCCCCACCTTTGTCCAGCCACGTTGCCTTTCTTCCATCACACATCGCACTTCGCTAACCATAACCTTTACTCTCACTTTCTCATAATAAAAACTCTCGATTGTGATATACGATATAATGATGTGCCCCACCTCAGTCACACCACGTCACCTCCCACTCATTGTGAATCGCCCTTCGCAAGTTATAACATTTACCTCTCGCTTCTCATAAGAAAACTCCTTGACTCCCAATTGCAATTTGTGATAGCAGCTTGGGCCCCACATCCCTGCCATGTCATCAATAGCCCTTCCATGGACTTTGTCCCACCCTTTTCAGTGTTAAACCATCTCGTTGTGTGCTAACCCCCTTCTAAATCTCGGTCTCCGGTTTTGCAAGTTAAGAAAAAAATGGGTTTTTGGTGGAACAAGTACAACTATGGTTGATTCAGTTTGTCGAGGAAATCTACGCTAAAGAGCCAGGCACATGTGGCATGACTGGACATTTCATAAAGATTAATGTGAGTCATGAGAAAGAGGGAGTGGAGGCTTCCCACAATAGGTGGAATCATGTGATGGAAGCCAGACACCCCACCTATTCATAGCCACTCCTCGCCACCCCATTTTAAAGATTCCAGGATTTGGCCTTCGTGGCCAACTATGCTTTCTCTTTTACTATTTGATTGTGATGTTTTGCTGGTGAAATCTCGATTTCACCTAATTCTGTTTTGATTTTCTGATTATGGGACTGATTGCTTGATGCAAGCTCTACTAGTTGGTTTGGATATTTTGATTTTGACATGTGTCGGTCAATCATGGAAGTTGATTTGATCGTAAACCCTCAATAGAACTCTATATGTAGAGAGTTTAGAGATGAAAGAAAGGTTCTTAATTTTGGAGAATGTTTATTGTAGTTCTGTATGACTGTGCTTTTTATGCTCTAAGACACATATTTGAGAGAGATGTTTTGAACATAATATGGTATATGACGTTCTTTGTTTGGATTCCAAATGGAGCAATCATTAGTATGTATCTATATTTTCTTGTTTATCAGTAATCTCTTGTTATGTATAATCATCTTTCAATACTCTGTTGCTTTGATGACTCATGTAATGTAGCTTCTGGTGGTAAGAATTTTGATTCATGAATTCGTGTATGAATAATGCTCATGTGTTAAACTTGTTGTTCCCCCTTAATTCGTGTTCCACGAATCTCTATTTTTGGTCACATTCCACCTACATCCGCTTCCTCTAAGTTCACGAGAGTCAAATTCTTAAGAATTATAAGCCTATCTCTTGTAGGTTCCTTCTCAACACCTTTACATATTTTGAAAGCCTCTGCTCATTTTTTTATACTTGTCCCATTTGAAAAGCCACCAAGCCATACAGCCTCCTGGGCCCTTTCGCAATGTAGGGTAATTCGCATGAATCAGAATCTAATGTCCTCACCATTCCTGAACCGCCAAAACCATTACTCTCTTTATGCAAATTTTTTCAGAGGCTACCTACAAAATTGTCTACATCTAACCTTTGATTTCAAGATCTCCTAGGCACTGGTCTTTTGCAACTCAAGTTTGTCTCTAGGAATTACAACATGTTTTAAAACCCTCTACCATCAATAGCTTTGACATCCTATCGAGTCAAACAGTAACGGAAGGTAACCCCTCCACCACCCCTGAAGAAACCCCACCCATCATCACTTCCCTCCCCAATCGCTCTGCTCCCCTGAATCCCTCCATCTCATCCTTGAGAAATGAAGAAATATCCAACGCGCAGCCTAATAAAAAACCTCACAAAGTCAAGAACAAGTAGAAATAGCTCAAGAAAAATGATAAAATAGTTGTACAGACCCAAGAGCATCCAACCATCATGGAGGAGGAAACTCAAATGCACCAAACTCAGCAAGAATAAAAATAAAAACTACAGATCTGAAACAACCCACCTACATGGAAGAAGAATGGGAAAGCATAGACTTTAGGGACCTTTAATTCCTTGGAATGGAAATATCCTGTAGAAATCGTGAGTATCACACCATTCCTGCATGGAAAATCAACAACTTAGCATAAGCTCTCTGCAGAGCACAACAACTTCTATCCTTAGGCATTCAGGGAGGAACGTTCTCTTGAGACACTTCAAAGATACTGAGAGAATCAAGGAAAAGAGGCTCACACATAGATCTTTAGTGCCTAATCCTGCTTGGATGTCAATTAGTTGAATCGGCATGTTATCCCAATATTACTAGGTTTTAAAAGGTCATCCCTCATATTTATCAATGATGAAGCTCATATCATGGAATATTAGAGGGCTCAATAGCCCTTCAAAGCACCAAATGATAAAAAATAGAATCAAGCAAGACATACTGTCTATATTCTTCATGTAGGAAACAAAATGCATTAGTATCACTCTGAACATGATCATATCCAGGCTATGGCCCGAATGCAATACAGTCGCAGTTGATGCTATGGGAGCCTTTAGAGGCCTCGCCATTGCTTGGAATCCTCTCATCATATCTGTGAACGACCTCCATGCCATTCACAATTTCATCCAAGCCACTTTTCACCTGATTGGTACCAATATCCATGGCCATCTCACCAATGTCTACTTTCCTCAACCCATTGCCCATAAAATTGATCTCTTGAACTCCATTGAACTCCTCAACTCTCAGAGAGCCTACCCCCTCTGGATTCTTGGAGGTGATTTTAACATGACCACCAATCTAGATGAAAAGAGAGGAGGTAGATCCAAATTGGATGTAGACAGCCTCAGATTCAAAGACTTCATTCATCAAAATCAGTTGAACGACCTGCCAACCTCTAATGATCTTCACACATGGAACAATCGCCAAGGAGGAGCTTAGAAAATTGCTTCGAGATTGGATCGTTTAATAATCAGGGACAACTCAATTCATATGAGAGGCGACGTTTTATCCATAATCCTTCCAGCTTCAGGCTCTGACCACTGGCCCATACAATTGCAATGGTAGCGCCCATGGACTAACAACAATAAAATATTTCACGTTGAGAAATTCTAGTTCTCACATCCCAATTTCAAACAAATGGTCAATAACTGATGGAGCAGTATCACCCCACTGGATGGCTCCAAAATGTACCAATTTCAACAAAAATTAAAGATCCTGAAAAATCACCTGAAGCATTGGAACCACACTTCTTTTACCAACATTTTCAAAATTCAAAGGGACCTTGAAAACCAAATTTCTGATCTTTAGAAACTCATCATTAGTGAAGGGCGAACCGAGGAAAGGGCCCATCAAGAACATGACCTTAGAGCTGCTTAGAAGATAGAAGAATGCAGGAAGAAATCCTCTGGAAGAAAAAATCCAGAATATGGTAGATCAGAGAAGGGGAAAAAACACCAAGTTCTTCCACTGGTCCACCATTGAGAGAAGAATGATCAATCGAATCTCTGTCCTAAAAAATGATAAGGGAGTTAACCTAGAATATCATGCTAAATTTGAGCATGAAATCTTGAATTACTTCAAGGAAACTCTCAGTGAACCTATCGCTAAGAGACATCCTGATATCAATAATATCACTTAGCACATCCCCACTCTAATTATGGAGGAACATAATAAAATTCTATTAAGACTGGTTCTACTGCAGGAGGTTTATCATTCCATCTCACAGCTCAAGGATGAGAAAGCACCTGGAATGGATGGTTTCACTTCCAATTTATTTCATTTCTTATGGGAGAACATCAAGCTAGAAGTTTGGGAATTAGTGGAGGAATCTCGAAGCATGCATCAGATTCTCCCTGCCCTCAATGCCACCTTTCTCACCCTCATTCCCAAGGAGGAGCAGGAAGCCACCCTCAACAAGTACATACCGATTGCACTCTACAACTTCATATACAAACTCATCTCCAAAGTGATCGCCAATAGGCTCAAACCCCTCATCCTCCTGCAATTATCCCCTGAACCAACGAGATATGTGGAGGGTCAAAAAATTATAGATGGCATCATCCTCATGCATGAGGTCACTCACTCATTAAAGGCCGATAAAATCCCAGGTATGTTCCTTAAAATTGACCTCTAAAAAGCTTTCGACAAAATTAGTTGGAATTACATCCAACAGATGTTATTGGCATTTGGTTTTAGTCCCACATGGGTCTGACGAATCATGAGCCTAATATCCTCCTCCTTTTCTCTCTTCTGCTCAATGGCTCTCCCTTCCCCCCTTTTTCACCCTCAATAGGTATTGATCAAGGAGATCCCTTATCCCCCTTCATTTTCATTCTCATGGCAGAAGGATTAGGGAGGCTTATCCACCATACCATAAATTACAACACTCTCAAAGGATTTTTTATCCAACAGTGCCCTCCCATATCCCACTAAAAATTTGTAGATGATAATAAGTTATTTGGTCATCCTTATATCCAAGAAGCTCACTCCTACAAATTGATTCTTGATTGCTTCTCTGGTGTCGCGGGAACCACCATCAACACCAAGAAATCCCATATCTTCTTCTTTAGTACCCTTATCATAACCTAGTGTAACATTGAAAATATTATGGGCTTCTCCATCTTCTCCCTTCCTTCAAAATATCTTGGAGCCCCCCTCATTGATTCAGCCATCAAGAAATCCTCCTGGCAGGAAATTCTAGACAAAATTGAAGCTATATTGTCCCTTTGGACTCATCATGCCCTCAACATAGCTGGGTGTCTCATCCTGATCAAATTAGATCTCCAATCCATGCCCTTATAATTATTCTCTTTTATAGCATCCCCCGAATGGGTTCTCAGTTAAATCCGTAAACTGCAAAGAAAATTCCTCAGGGGATGTGGGACATTATGCACGAGACTATAGGAACCTTGCATGCCATTCTTGCAGATACTGCAGACATTTCGGTCACGTTATCAAATATTGTCCTATGCTGATAGCAAAGATGCAAGAGAAGGAAAAGACACCAACATAGAATTTACAATGGGTTAAGGAAGAGCCTTGATATGATGGTCCAAGTATCAATGTAATTACATGCAGTGGCATTGCCACCAGAGGAGCTGAGGAAAAAGATGTGGCTAAATCACTGATCAAGAAAGTTGTTGATAAAAAGGAAATCATAGATCTGAAATAAGAGAAAGAAGCTTTCATTGAGGCTTGAAAGGAGATAGCCAAGGATGAAGCATCTACCTCAAGGACATCAGTAGACCAAAAATAAGATGAAGTGGTCAAGCCATTCCTTCAGGCACGTATGAAGTTTTTTCACAATCAAAAGGCAGTGGAGAATCTCCAAGCATTAATAGACAACTGTTCAAAAAAGTTCGCCCCACAGACGAAGGTTAAAACTGGGAACAAGTTGTATAATAATAAAAGAAGGACTAGATGGGAAATGTGTATGACTACGCAAATCAGAGATTATGAAATGGATCAAGTCATCCTCGACTTAGGGTCGGATGCCAACAACCTACCTAAGTAAACCTGGAAAAATATGGGAGAACCCAAGCTACAATGATCCACTATTTAGTTATGAATGGCCAGCCAGCTGAAGATCATTGCACTAGGTAGGTTGCCGAAGATTGTGGTAGACATTGTAGGAGTTAAATTCTATGCAGAAATTGAAGTAATACATATTGTGGATGATGCAAAACCTTATCTTGCGCCTTTAGGTCTAGACTGGGCTACTGACATGGGGGGTATCATCAACCTGAAAAGGATAAGTATGGTCTTTGAGAACAACAATACGCGAGTAATAGTCCCCCTGGATCCAACAGAACGTGAACGATATACAAAACCAGTGCGCAAGGAGGAGGATGTTGATCACATTTATAAACTGGCTTCCTGGGATGATGATTGGATCAAAGCCACGACTGATGGCATGTTGTGTTGGGAGAAATATAGTGAATGCCTCTCAGACTCAGATGGTGAGCTAGAAAATCGACAGAACTAGTTGCATGACGTATTTTCAATGTGGTGCCTTAAGATCACAAATAACTTCTGATGCATTTACTCAGAGGTAAGAGAAATGCCCTAATTTTATGGCTCTGGTAGTGTTAAGGACTTTTTTAAAGCATTCTAATAATATTTCCCTAAATAATAGAAGATTTTGGGCACTTACCGTGGCTATGCGCGCGACCCCTACGTGGTGGTGGGAAACCCATAAGGAGGCTTTTTGGAATTGGGAGGAATTCCTAAAAATGATGATCTACGATTTGAACCTCCATTTAACCCACCCATGGAACTCTTCTCTGGTCATGGGGACCCACACAATCACCTGGCTATGTGGATGGAGGTCTGGAATGAAAAAACTTGGAATGAATGGGTCCATATGTTTATTCATGTTTTAGGACAAATCCTTGCTACCTGGTATTTAGATGTAGAACTACACTAGCACACTCACCGCTGGGGTACGATGACGAAGTATTTCATAATGACGTCTGGGTTAGTAAGCGGGATGAATAAATTGGATGAAGCCTTGCAAGATATAAATGCTCTGGTCTTTTTCGAGTCCTTATCTTGGAAATAATGTGCTACGCCAACTTGGGATGCGCACATGAAGGATATTGTCAACTGTAATAATTTTTCAATAGAAGACTACAGTGAGAATCCTAGAAATATCACTATCCCAGAATCGGAGGGGGAGCACGTAGTTGGAGGACCATTATTACAAGCAATAGATGTGACTAAGCCTTTAAAGTTGAAGGAAGTCAACATTGGGACGGAGGAGTAGCCCAAGGTGGCCAAAACTGGGGATTACTATGATGGCAATATGGTTAGAAAGATCACAGAGATGCTATCTGAATATCAAGACTTGTTCCCTAAAAATTTCTCTAAGCTAAAAGGGATTTTCAGGGATATGGGAGTTATGAGGATCGCCTTGAAGCCGGATGCGTGCCCTGTTAAACAACGGCCATGTTGACTAAATCCTAAATATAAATAGAAAGTCAAGGAGGAAATAGATAACATGTTGGCCACAAGCATCATTGCGCTGGTAAAAAAGTTAGACTAGGTAAGCCCTATGGTGGTCTAGGAAAATATGAAGACCCCATTTCCGATGTGATTCAGGACGAGTCACAGGATCGTGTTGGGGGCCTATTGGAGCAGGGTCCCCTAGCAGCAATTTTTGGAACAATTTTGTAATATTTTGTAATATTTTAGACTAGTGTAGGGGCTTTGGAGTGGGTCAAAGCCCCCAATGAATTGTAATGGGTCAAAGGGTAGACCAAGAGTCCAAAAATCACGGTTTGCAGACCATAGAGTAGTGCATGATAATGTGTTATAAATAGATGTATAAATCGAGCCTAGAAGTAGGCTCAATTTTGGATAAGACTTGATACGAATTTGTGGATATTTTTGTGTCGTTTGTCTGGCTAAGGGCTCATGCTGGATGTGTGGGCAGAGACCCTGAGTCCTGATATGTGCGGACCCTACTGGCTGTGTATGTAGGCTAGTAAATAGAGTCTGTAAGTTGGATCTGGATATTAATGAATGAGAAGATTGTTTTTTGATAAGTTGAGTACTTATGTGTTATGGTTAGTCTCTGTGCTCTGTGTTATTTATAAATTTATATTTGTTTGTGAAATACTGATGATTTACTGATGTGCACATGGATGCAATATTCTAAAACTGGATGAATGCATAGATTTGGTTAGATTTTTTCACTTTTCTTCTGTTAACACGCCATCTAATGATTTATGAGCTCTGCTGAAGATATTGCATTGATATACTGTTAAGGGTTTCTGTGTTAGGGCTTCTCCGGCATAGGTCTGTTAGATCTGGAAGGACCAACTTCAATTAACTTTCTCTCTCTTAGGGTGTGGAAACCTGCTTCCAGCACTCTCCCATACTACTTCGGGTGAGAACCCGACCTGTGCAAGTAGGTCATTGTCGAAAGGGACAGTAGTACAGGGGTTTGTTGCTAAACCTTAAAACTGAACTTGGTTCAAGACCCCTCAAACCAAAAACCATGAGTTCCAAAAAAGAGCCCTAAACCTTATAATTTCTAGTATAAAAGATTGAAACGATGAGGAAACCTTAGAAATATTAAAAGAACAACTAAAAACTAACTTAAAAATTCCAACAAAGTATCTATGATAAGCAAAAAGGGTAGGAAATATCGTGGAGCATAAACACAAAATAATTTGAGTTAAGTTAAGTTTCATGGAAAAAAAATTAGAAATACTTCGAAAATATACTATCCTAGAAGGATCAAGAATCTTTGTAAATGAATATCTTATCCCTGAAGTTCAAGCTGAATTAAGGAAAGGGGTCCAAAACATAAATGAGGCAAGAAAGGAAGGAAAGTGGAAAATCATTATAAGTACAAGAGCTCTTATTAGGGATAAATCCCAAAATCAAAGTGATAAATAGGAATTAGGGACACTCTGGATCATATTCTACAGCTATCATGGTTTCCCATGGCATAAAGGTCATATGTTAAGTTGGATCTTGAGTGATATTTGTATTATTTTTTAGTTGAAACTTGGGAGCATGACGAATCTAGGTTCCCCCACATATATAGATTCAATATTTTTTCTTCCTGGAACAAGAAGTATTCTCGTAGAGGCTTTGGTAGTATCACTTGTTATATAAAATATACTATTTCTTCCCATGCTCGAACCCATAGGATTAACCCCTGCAAGAAGTACATTTGGATTGAAATCTCTAACTCTGACAACAATAGGATTTTTTTTGCAATTTTCAATTTTGATCCTATTAATTCTTCATATTATAAGAGAAAAAACTAGATAATAATTTCCCCTTTATTACCTTAGAGTAGGACATGCACATTGTAAAGGATGAAGGAAACATCCTTGTTTTGTAGGGAATTTAATGCTAGAACTGCTAATAACAAAACTAATTTATTAAGTAATAACTCCAATTGATCAGGAATGATCCAGAATGATCAAGGAGTGATCCATAGGATCCAAAATATGGCCAATGTTTCAGAAAATGATTGCAAATCAAAGTTTTAAAATTATTTTTTAACCAGCTCCACTGTGTATATTTCGTCATTCCAAATCCAACACAACTTGAATGGGTAAAAAATTATATTGTATGATGAAGTTACAACCAATAAAAGTTTGGGTCCAAGTAGGGAAAAAGGTTTAAGGTAAATAGGTCAAAGTCAAAGTCAATGCTTAGGTTCTGATAGTCAACATTCAACTCGTGGCTCTGATGGTTAGGTTTCCGGGCTCATGATTCGAGTCGAAATGTGGCACTTCCAGAGATCGACAATTGTCACTATGTTTTTGGTGGATAGTGTACCAATGGACTGGCACCATGCATCCCAATCAGCGTGTGACACGTGGCCCAATCCAAGGAGGCTACATGGCCCTGTGGTGTCGAACAAAATTTATGAAATTCCCTTGGCACGGGTCAAACCCCGGACCTTTCAAGAAAAAATCTTGTGCCTTAACTCTATGCCATCGATGTTTCTCAAAATATATGGAATGCATGTTATATTTAAATTTATCGGTGCCTCATATGGGGGGAAGGGATATGGCAGGAGGTTTCCATATATGGCAGCTCTGCCATATCCCCACATTCACCCACAAATTATTTATTAGGGGCAAAGAATGGTGGAGGTTGGAAATTCCACGGGCCATAAACTTTATGTATATTCATTGTATGTGGTATGGTTGGGTGTGGGTTCATTGACCCCACCACCATAACCTTTGAAAAAATAAAGTATGTGCTATATTTGTAATATAATCGCCTGCCAAATCTAAAAAAATCACACTCATTCTGGATTGAACCCTTGACCTAGGGATTTATAAGCCAGGTGCTCAATAATTGAGCCACAGATTCATTTTTTGAATAATTCACAATGTCGAGTCCTTTTTAGTTGCAACAGAGAGTGGTTTTGGCTTATTGTAGCCATTTGGAAACCGTTTTGAGCGCGAAAATAGTTGAAATAGGGATTTTGAGGCCTTTTGAACACACTAGTGGAATTGGTTTGATGATATGGAACTTATATTTTTATGTACAAGAATTTTGATAATTTATATAAAGAGGCCTCCCCACTGAAGATCGGGCCTAGAGACGTAGGCTTGAAGAAAGCATAACATCGTTATTAATGTGTTGGTGTTATTGTATCTTGTGTGGTTTGTTGTTAATGTTTATTTGTTGCAATTTCCTTTCAAATTTCCTATGTCTTTTAAATTTAGCTCTTTTTTAATGGTGATTTTACATACATGAAAACACTTTTTAAAATTTAATAAACTTTTATCAATTTTGATCAGGATTTGAAATCAATCAGAGTGAGTTATTGATAGTTTGGTTTAATTTTGCATGATCACCAAGTGAAAGTAAAGACATGGTGAATGAGAACTTGTTGAAGGATATCCAGAAGTTGGCTCAAGAATAAGGATAACACGAGGAGAAGAGATGGCTAAAGAAGGAAGAGGTGATCATATTTTCATATCTGATGAAGGATTTGTGTATGCTTTCATGGCCTTGAAAGCCATGGTTGAGGAGATGTACTGTGAGTTCAAAAAGGTGAAAGAGGAAGATAAACCCAAATATGAGGAATTTGAGGCATCACATTCTAAGGATACTTGTTCTTTTGAGGGTCAATCAAAATGTAACCAGCTTCATAACCCTCTTGTGTTTTCGAGCCATAAAAATAAAAATTCCAAATGTTAGTATCAAATGGGTTAGTTTCTTTGCTAGTAATATTTACATCTATGTTACAAAGATAATTTTCATTTGTTGGATTGCAAGGAAGGAGTTCCAACTATGTATCTGGTGGTCTAGGGGATGGTTGTGCAAGATAATATCCATGATTAAATTCTAAGAAAAAAATTCTGAATATTACTTGCATAGAGCTAATCGACTCATTATATGCTTCAATAATCATAATGGTATACTTCATAAAGGTTCACTTTCAACTCGAATCTTCTTATTATTGTGGTGATAAGGAAGCAACAAATGTCACCAGTCATTAGAAAAGTATCCTTGCAAATTTTGTAGGAATTTATAGGGTAAGTTCCTTAATTCAAAACACCAAAGGTCCTCGCTCACAAAAAATCATAGATCAGTACAGAATTATTTGACATGGTTAAAACCCTCAAAGAGGGAAACAGTCCATGATGTGAGCCAATGCGACCACTTTAGGAAATTTATTAATGTAAAGAAAGAAAATTTACGTAAGCTTCTCTCATAAACAGTCACTAGAAAAATGACCCTTCATGCTCTTTAAATAGAGATCACAGACCAATCGGGTGTTAAGCCATAGATCAAGTGTCGGTGATACCGAGGAGAAAATGAACCACCAGATCACATATCGTGACCGTCAGATTATAAATTACAAAATTTCATCCTAAGGAAACACACTTTAGCTAACTTTACACTAGACCAAGTTGTACTTAACTATTTGCTATCTGTCAGAATATCCTAACATCCCCCCTTAAGAATAACTTGGGATAGGATTGAAGGATTTACAAAGATGACACAATAGGAGAAGGAAAGAGGAATTAGCGCCTATCCCCCCTTAATGATAAATTTCCTGAACTCCAAGCATAGATCGAATTTTAGTAAACTTCGCTTCTGTGAGAGCCTTTGTAAATATATGAACAACTTGATCGTTGGTTGAATAATAGTGCACTTCAAGAACACAATCATGAATGAGCTTTGTGATGAAGTGCATGTGTAGCTCAATGTGTTTTTTGTTCTGATGATGAACTGGATCTTTGCATAGCTGAATGGAACTCTGATTATCACACCAAGGTGTAGTTGGATGTTGTTGATGAAGACCAAATTCAGACAGGATTTGATGAAGCCACGAGGATTCCATGCTGGCTTCAAAAACACCATGATACTTTTCTTCTGCCAAAGAAAGAGATATGACAGTTTATTTCTTACAAGACCATGTAATAGGTTGTGAACCAAGAATGAATACATAACCTACAGTAGACTTTCGATCATCAGGGTCACAAGCCCAATCAGAATCAGTGAAGCCAACTGAAAATGAAGATGCTATTTCACTGTAATGAATTCCAAAGTGAACTGTACCTCAAACATATTTAAGTATTCTTTTAGCTTCTTTCTAGTAAATTTCATGAGGTTTATGCATAAACTGATCAACAAGACCGACGAAAATTTATTCCCATGACTATTTCTCCTGTGAAAATTTCTTTGGCACTGCGTGCCTGGAAAAACACTATGAATTTGGCCGATTCACCCGACAGGCCTGGTAAATAACTTTAGCACTACGCGTCTGGAATAAGGAGCTACACCTTTTCCCGACCCAACTCACTGGTTGCCTGGGTGCTATGCGTTTGGTCAGGAGGGCCTCCTACACCTTGCAGACACTCAACTCAACTCAAAACAATTTCAAGCTACCACCAAGGGTTTTTCAAGCAAAAAAATAAGTGGTAAGTGGATGCCCTACCTTCCTCTCCAAGAATTTTGATGGTTTGAAAACTAAAGGAACGGAACCCTAAGGAAAAAAACTAAGTTTGAACTTAAAACCATTGTTTAAATACTACTTCATCTGCCTACAAATGAAGACCAGTATAAACATGGGGTTACATTATTAGATTTTTCCCATTCACCTAGGGCTATGACTACACTCACTCCATTCACCAAATCAGTCCCCTACATTACAAAAATATTGACAAATTCATTGCCTTCCTTCATATTCATTTGCTAGCAGTGCTAGGGTTTCAAAGGAAGAATTGTTAAAATGTCAAGGGAAGGTAATAGTGATAGTGGTGAGGAAGGCCAAATGCCAAGGAGGCATCAACACAAAGGTGTAAAAATCAATAGGTTTGAACCCCTCAACACCTTAGAGTTGATGACCTCTCCCATAACTATTTCATGTTTCTACAATGTGGGATGTTTTGATTTTTGTGAAAGGATACAATAGGTGCAAAATCACCCTGAGCTTACTAGAATTTTCATTATTAACTTGCATTCAAATCAAGTTAACCTTGCAGAAGTTACCTTTGAGCTATCCTCATATGATATTGCCAATGCTACAAGCATACCTAGTGTAGGGGAGAAATGGTTCAAGCAGGCCAATCATGACATGAGCTACTATGAACACTTCCTAAAGCCTAGATACAAAGATAACTGTAAATCCATCTTTCCTTTCTCTCATTTTCTGGAGAGATATGCACCTTTGATGAGAATTATCATGAAATATTTTACATGTGAGGGAAGGTTCTCCAGGCTTTACTCCTATCACATTAGGTTGCTGATGCACTTTACTAGGGTTAGGATGCTGCACCTACCCTATTACCTCTACAGAAGCAATGACAAGATGTCCTATATTGTACAAAAGAGAGATTCCATCAGTAGATGCAAAGCTTATTTCATCACTCTTTGATTAAGATGGTTGTGTTGCACTAGTTACAGCAGAAGGGCATTCCATGGGAGGTTTTCATTTCCCATGAGGTTTTCACAAACCCAAAACCCCATCCTCAGCAAAATATGCCTTCATCATCTCATCCTCTTGTCCCTACTCCTCCATCATCTCTTGTTGATCATGTTTCACCGTCTACACATATTCCTTCACCTCAAGACAACCCTTCTTCCTCACCCTCTCACAATGCATCAGACAATGAGAGAAGTGAAAATGAATAATAAAACAACAACGAGGGAGAGTCAAATAATGATTCAAGTAATGAAGAAGAAGGAAATGAGGAGGTAGATGTCAATGAAGAAAAAAATGAAGAGGAAAATAGTGAGGAGTCAAACAATGAAAAATCAGTCAGTGAAGAAGATGAGGGCAGTATAGAAAGAAGTGAGGATGTAGAAGGCAGTGAAGAACATGCAAGTGAAACAAAGAGCCATGGTGATAGTAAAGGAAGTGGGACAAATAGTGATGAAACACCTAACAGTGAGGATGCAGAAACCAATGAAGAAGATTCCCATGAGTCAGAAAAAAGTGAGGCTTGTGACAGTGATGAAGGCAGTGCAAAAAATAGTAAGGAAGCAGAGGACAGTGAGGAAAAGAACCATGAAGAAATTAGCAAGGCTAATATCAGTGAGGAAGAATCAAACAGTAAAGAGGGAAACAGTGATGCAGAAACCAATGAAGTAGAAACCAATGATGAAGCACCTAGCAGTCAAGATAATGAAAATGAGGCTAATGTAAATGAGGCCAATATCAGTGATAAGGCATAGAGCATGGAGATAGATGACAATAGCCATGAGAGGAGCCATGAAAGCAGAAGGATGATAGTGGGTGAAAAATCCATGAAAATAGTGAGACACAAATCAATAAATCAGATGATGGTAGTGAGGCAGAAAGCAACAGTGCTGATAAGAGCCATGAAGATAGTGAGGATATCAATGATGGTAGTAGTCATGGTGGCAGCAATGGTGAAAGCACTGAAATGATCAAAGTTGAACCTTTTTCTTTGAACCACCAAAGAGGAAAAAGGCATGTGTTTGCTGCCCTCAAGAGGAAAGGGGCCATGCCTTCTACTTCAACCAAGCAGCTTGACAAAGGCAAAGAGAAGGTCATGGATGAGAAAGAAGAAGACCAACATGAGACTGAGCAAGAATTTGAACTCATTCATGTTGACAATGATGATGGAAATGATGCAAGGATCTCAAGCATGTTGCTCAAAGGTAAAGATGCCCAAATAAAATATTTGCAAGCCAATCTAGCTAGGAATAGGAATGCCATCCACTATTATGAGATTGAAAACAAGTAGTTGGAGGCACAAAAGGCCATTTATGAGGTCATGGAAATCAGAGCCCGGAAAGAGGCTAGAAGGACCAAGGTTAGGCTATATGAGGTCTTGGGTGTTTTTGATGAGAGTGAAGATGAAGAAGGATAGTTTTCTAGAAGAAGACCAAAGACAATTGGCTTGAGGAAGGCCTTAGCCAAGGAGAAGGAGCAAGAGACGGCAATGGCAGAGCATCTCACTCCAAGTGAGCTGCTTGCCATGGAGATAGAGTATGATAGGGAACCTTAGTTAGAGAGGGATAATATACAATTGGAGGATCAACTGGAAAAGACACAAGGAGACCTTGGCCTTCAGAAGAAGATGGCCAAGAATTATGCCTTAAGGAACAAAATTGTAAGGGAAAAGATCAAAAGAGCCCTTGCCAAAATTCAAGCCCTCAAGGAGGAAAAAGGAAAAGAAAACCTTGAAATAATTGTTGATGCATCCGTACAGGCATACCAAACACCATAAGCAAGGAAAATTCAAAATTTTGGCAACTTTTGATAATTTTTGTTTTTGCCTGATTTAAAGTGCCAAGGGCACAACGCCCCTGGCACTGCGCTCTTTTTTGGGGCACTCTTTTGAGGAATGGCTTACATTTTTGGAATTAGGCATTGCGCTATTTTTTGGGGCACTCTTTTGAGGAATGAATTACATTTTTGGAATCCTTAGGCCAAGTAAATCATCCAAAAAACATTTTAGATCATTTTGAGCATAACTGGTACTCGAATGGTGCCAAAAACACCCAAAAAATCAAATTTCTGCCCTATTTTCAGAGCTGGCGCTGCACCCTGAGCAGTCTTGGGAGAATGATTTTTTGGGCAGGAAAATGGACACCAAATGAAAAAATAAAGGCATTTTTAGAAATTATACTTGACAAGCTTTCCCATGAGCTATCATGGAGCTCATTTGGAAACCTGGAAGGCCTCCAAACCTTGGTCACAAAACATGCAATTTTTATGGAGTAGGCACTATGCCCTTGCCTACAAAGTCAACAAAAGACACAAATTTATGGAAAAAGATATTTTTGAGGAACTTTTAGGCAAATCACTCCTAGTTAGCTTAGAATTTATGTTTGAAGTTATTTTTCATTTATTACATTAGATATCTTTTGACTTGAGCCTTGCATGGTCTCTTTGGAAAAAAATGGCATTTATGATTTATTTATGACATTTTGGGAACCCTAGTTAGGGTTTTGGTCCTCCTTACTAGTTAAATACTGAATTGAGGCCTCATTTTACAGGATGGATGTTTATTAAGAAGAAAACCATAGATTTGAGATTGGAGAGAAATTGGCTTTGGTTCTTTATGGATGGATTGATTTGCTTGACCATGGAATAGGCTCACTTGCATGATTCATGAGCATTGTTAATGGTGATGTGCTCCTTATTCAGTAATTGTTTCCTTATGTTATCATTTTTTCTCATGCAGTAGGACAGAGATTTTAGGTTAAGAAATGTTCTTTAGAGGCACCTTAACACTTTTTGCTTCCTATTGTTTGTATGTTTTCCTCTACTAGGTCATATTAGAGAATTCTTGAATGCTCTCTATTCCCACTTAGTTTGTTTATCTCAAGAATGATTCAATGAAGCAAATGTCAAAGTAGTTTTATGGTTAGCCCTACTCTTTGATTTAACTTAAACATTGTTTTTGAGGTCTTTTACTTTTAAGTATTACTAAATAGGTTTCGCTTAAGAGGTCTATGGTTTTCCCTACCCTTTGTTCATCTTAAATAGTTGCTTTGGAGGTCTCTATAGTTTGATTAAAGAAATTAGGAGTTCCTTGCTCTTCAATCTTTACTATATGTTATCTTAGATGTTTTTATTTTCCTAAAGGTGAAATCACTAGAGGACTTACATGTTTTTTTCTCTCTATGGTTCATTGAATTGTTACCTTAATATTTACTTGCTACGTTTAGTCGAAGAAGTTATTGGTATGCCTTGTATTTGGTTATTTCTTCATGTATAGTGATTTTAAAGGTCAAGGCTTGTTAAAGTATTTGTCAAAGGATTCTTAACTTCCCTTTTCACCTACTATGTTCACAATTTGATGCTCACTTCATTCGCATAAGCTTTTAGATCCATTTGACCTTGTTAGACTTGCCCTGTGATACACCCTTGACCCATCATTAAAATTTTCAAGACCTTTTGTATACTCCATAGCCCAATGGTTCAAACTCTCTCACTCTATTAATTCTACTTGAGAACCTACCCAACCAACCAAACAAAAAAAAAAACCCTAAACCTAATAACTAGCCTAAAATCAAAACCCTAAAATCATAAAAATATTACATCTTTCACATAAGTATAGAGAGAGCCCTCTCTGAGTCCAGGAAGGCTAGGTCCTAGGACTCCAAAGACTAGTCTGATTTTACCCTTGTACATTTGATCTTTCCAATATAACAAATTACAAGGACCTAACACCTGCCAACAGACTATGTGGCCTAACAATATCCCGAAAGGTATGCAAAATATGCACTTCTTAATATTTAGTGAAATATAGTGCTTTCTATAGGCATCCAACATCATTCGCAGGTTTGAGACGTGATTATTTACCAACCCAAAGATTTTCCAATCATCAAAATATACCTCCAAAAACTTGTGGATGAACTCCTTGAATACTACAACCAACACCCGCGAAAAGATGGTAGGGGCATTCTTGAGCTCGAACGGCATGACAGTGTACTGGAACGATCCCCATTCAGTGGTGAATGTACTTTTGCAGTGATCTTCAAGTTTGATATTGATTTTATGGTAGCACGAGAACCCGTATGTGAATGAGTACACTTCCTGCCCTCCCACACTATCAAGAATTTCGTCAGAGAATGGCATAGGGAAGGGATCATGGACGTAGGCATCATTCAGTTTGCACAGGTCAACACAGATTCTTATTTCTCCTTTAGTATTTTTCTCCTTGACCACCATAGGGATAACCCAATCTTACTGTTCTACTGGTTCGATGATACCTGCGGCTATCATTTTGTCAATTTCTTCCCTAACTTTCTGCTTATACCTGGGGTTCAATCAGTAAGGTCACTACTTAAGAGGGTGCCCATTTGGTTTGAAAGTGATGCGCATGACCCCTAGGTCCCCTATAATCCCATTTTGTTCTGAGAATTTCGTAGGAAATAGGTCCTGGTACTCCGTGAGAAGCTATGTGGCTTTCCCTACATTATCATCATCCCAGTAGTACCCAATTTTAGCTAGCGTAGGTTGTTCTTCTATTCCAATGTTGACTTCCCTTAGCTTAAGAGGCTTGGTCACATCGACGGTCTATAGTGGGGGTCTGACAACTGTGTGTTCTCCCCCTGATTCCAGGATAGTGATATTTCGTGGATTTTCATCACATTCCTCCATTGATATATTTCAGAAGTTAACAATATCCTGCATTTGCGTATCCCAAGTCGGTGCCCCATACCTTGCACGATGGCATGATTCATCAAATATTAGGGCATCTATATCTTGCAGGGCCTCGTATAATGCCTCAGTTCCACCTATCAAACCGAACGTCCCCACAAAATCATCCTTTATGGTTTCCTAGTGGCGGTTACGCTGATGTAGTTCTGCATCCAGATACCATGCAGTGGGAATTTTCCCCAAGGCATGAATAAATAGGTGGACCCATTCATTCATGGTCCTTTCACACCATGCCTCCATCCATGCAGCCATGTGCTTGCGCGGGTCTCCTTGGCCCAAGAATGCCTCCATGCGTAGGTGAATCGGGGGTTCAAACGATAAGATCATCATCTCGCATCATTCCTCCCAATCTTGGAATGTCCCCTTATGAGTTTCCCATCATCACACAGGGGTTGCATGCATGGCTAGGTTAAGTGCCCACATCCTTCGCTCCCTTGGGGCTTCTGCTTCAAATGTTCTTAAAAAATACCTTATACTACCGGAACCATCAAAGTAAGGCAATTTTCTTACCTCTGAGGAGATACACCAGAAGCTCTTTGTGATCCTAAGACATCGTAGTGCAGATACATCGTGCAACCGATTCTGCCAATTTCAATCTCCCCGTCAGAGTCATAGAGGCATTCATTGTCTTTCTCCAAGAAAAGCACACCATCAACTGTAGGATTAATCCAATCCTCATCCCAGGTGGTTAGTTTATAAATATGATCCACGTCGTCTTCTTCATGCACAGGTTCTGTATACCGCTCTCCTTCCATTGGGTCTAGAGGGACTATCACTCTCGTAGCCTCATTCTAAAAAACCATGCTCCTTTTCTTCAAGTTGATAATTCCTCCCATGTATATAGCCCAATCAAGTCCCAGGAGTGCAAGATAAGGGTCCACATCCTCCACAATCTGAATTAGTTTAAAATCCGCGCATACCTTAACCCCTGCTATGTCTACCATAATATTTGACAGTCTCCCTAATGGTATAATCTTCTGTTGATTAGCCATGCACAACTATATAGTAGACCATTCCAGCTTAGATTCTCCCATCCTTTTCCATGTTTTCTTGGGCAAGACATTCGCATCAGACCCCAGATCCAGGATGACCTGATCCATCTCATAATCACCAATCTACGCTGTTAGCCGCATTTCCTGACCAATACATTTCTTATGATTGTATAGTTTGTGAACATCCTTAACTTCTGAGGGAGGGTCAGTTCTCTCTATGGAGCTGTCTATCAGTGCTTGAATATTTTCTATTGCCTTCTGGTTACATAGCAGCTTCATACAGGCCTGTAGGAAAGGTTTAACTTCGTCATCTGCTCTCAGGCTTGTTGGAGCCTTGGAAGTAGATGCCTCGTCCTTGGTAAAGGCTTTGCGAGCTTCGATAAAGGTTTCTTTCTCCTTCTGCAGATCCAAGATTTCCTGTTTGATAGCGGCTTTCTAGATGAAGGGTTCAGCCGCAACCCTTTCCTCAGCTCCTCCATTAGCCATGTCATTGTGTGTTATGGCATTAATGTTGGGTCCCTTATCACGCGGTTATGCCTTAACCGTTTGCACATTTTTCATTGGTGTCTACTATTTTTCCTCCATTTTCGTTATAAGTATTGGACAATCTTCAATCACATGATACAGTTGTCTACAGTATCGACAATATTTTTGTGCAAGGTTCAAATAGTCCCTTATGAGGTGTCCTACTTCTCCATAGTTATAACAGATCAATTTCCATCTTCCCCGACCTATGCTTTCATCTCTTCCCCCTCCTCTGCTTATATCTGGAGAACCTCATTTGCTTGAGGGAGATAGTGGTGAAGAAGGGTTAGCCTGTACTCTGTATAGGTTTACTCAGTCAATCATTAAGTCATATGTTCAACAGTTATGTTCATCGTGTCCCACAGATGAGTAGAATCGGTACCATTGTTGATTCAAATCTAGAACATAAGCACCAAGACGGGGGCAGTGATTGGTATCATGTAGTCCAGCTATGCGACAGTCAGTGCACTATCATGTCAGGCCACTAGGTGCCACAGCTTCTTTAAGGTGCAATGGGCTGGGTCCCCTAGCTTGCATGTAGTCTTCCAAGAGAGGGCACTAAACCATGGTGTGGCCGGACACCCTGCATCTTATGCACCACACATCTCGGCTAGATTAGTTTCCTCAATCTTTCTACAAATTCTAGATTTCGAGGTGCATTGCCTCCAATTGTCCTTGGATCTTCCGTACCCCAAAATAGGCATCGCCTCTTGGCGTAACTTCCAGCTTCATAGCAATATCCAAGGCTTTATCTTGTTTCTCAATCACTTGCTAACCCATAGGTCCACGCAGGTGAGGTAATAGCATGGCGATGAACCATTCTTTGTGATTTCTAACATAATACTAGAATTCCCCATCCCTGATAACCTTCTTCAGTCACTAATCAACCTCCCATACCAACTCAATGGGTTCTTTTCTGAAGTATTTCAAGTCAACCACTAGCTGAGAGTAGGTGTAATATTCCAAAAAATTATCCTTCATCTAAATGGAATATTATAGTTTTTTTAATCACTAGGTAGGTGAATAAGTGGGTGGGGAGGCCCATATATCTTCTTAGCCACAATAAAAACACTTCAAGTGTGAAAGAAGACCTTATAAGAAGCTAAATAAAGCACCTCCAAGTGTGAATAGGGGTTGGATCATGTTGATTCAATCAACTTTGACCAAGTCAACAACGCTTTTATGGAGGAGTGGAGATTAAATGAGGAATAACGTAGTTTTGGAAGGAGATTGATTTCAAGAAGGAAATTACCTAATTTAATGGGGCCAAGGGCAAGGAAGCTCATAATCTATATAAGGAAGAGGATGGTAGCCATATGGGATTATGTTTTGGATTATTATTTTGTATATCGTCTGTTTAGACTACTTGCATTCTTCAGCTATTTAATGGAGATTGCTGTGATGTTTAGCACCGGGTGTTCTCGAGCGGGAATCCCACCTCTTTCCTTGAGAGGCCTCTTGGAAGAGAATTTCCTTCTTTTCCACATTTAGGTTTTCAGACCAAGCTACAACTTTTTTCATCAACATAGTTTCTTCAGGTTATTGTGTTGTGTTGCAGGGTGCAGCAGTGGAGGGTTATATTGGGTGTCTTCAGAGCTAGTTTTTTAGTGGAGGAAGGTTTCCATCCATTGGGAGGCCTGTAAAGTAGTCCCTTGGGCTTATTTCACACATTTGGCACCAGGCCAAGAAGTATTCATCCCCTACAATGTAGTTTCAGTCTAGATCTGCATTATTTTAGGGAGGAGTTGCAGGGGTAGTTGTGGTGGTTGTTTTGGGAGGAGATTTCTTTAGTGGAGGAGCCTTTCTTTCATCCGAGGGATCTATTGGAGGAAATATGTAGTTCTCTACATCAAATTCAGCCATACCTTCTTGTTTCTTTTGTTGCAACATATCTTCAGCCTTAGGGTTGCAGCTTACATTGGCACATTGTGTGCATTTTCCAAAAACCCTCTTGGGTTGTCTTGGAAAGCTGATCTAGTGCCCCGATCTATATGTTTAGATTCTATTGGGGTCTATATCAGTTATTTTGTATCATTGTATCATCTCTAGCTAGAGATATGCATAATATGACTGTGTTGCAGCAGCTCTCAAGCATTTTGTGTTGCAACAACATCTCACTTTTGAGAGTGTTTATGTATTTGAGGCTTGTGTAATCACATTCTATGATTGGTGCCTCATTGTTTTGTAATTATTTACTACATATATGATCAATAACATGGCTTTATATTGGTCTCATGATTTCATGTGTTAAATACTTGCTGTTGCTTTCATTTTATGAGCTATATTGATGCTATTTCCATTATGGAATATTACAGTGGTATTAGAGCATAATCTTGGCTCAGCTTATGCATTCAGCCAATATGTCACCATAAGGAGAAGCATTATCACAAGGAGAGGAGATTTACAGAAAAGAAAAAAATAAGACTCCATTATTTGGAGGAAGAGGGGAAGAAGAGCTCTCAAAGCTTCTTTCTCAAACTATGCAGATCATTAAGAGATATCTCAAGAAGATGAGAAGGGAGATCTATAGAGGATCTCCAAGAGAGTTTGAATCTAAAGCAAACTCTATATTTTCACATGATGAGTGCAAGCATGCAGCCACACACCAAGATTCACAATGTAGTATTATTCCCATATTTACTATGAGAAAGAGGAAGGAAGAAGAAATGCCAAAGATGGAGACTCTTAGTGATTATCTGCAAGAATATGAATCTCAAACTAAGAGGTTCAAAGATCACATAAACTTCCAAGATTTATACAAGATCAAGGTGGAGAGGAGTAAGAAAAATGATATGGGTAGATTTTTTCTATTTAATTTTGATGGTTCACCTAAATTTTCAGCTAGATCTTGGGTGGAGGAGCTAGAAACCTACTTGTAGTAGCACCAAGTTTCAGATAATGAAGCCACCAAAGTTGCAGCGCTGCATTTTGGAGGTAATGCCTATGCTTGGTGGATATTTGAGTCCTTTTCTTTAAAAAAAGCACATACCTCTATTTATGCAAATTTCACTAGGAGACTAGTGGAAAGGTTTGATGGAAAACATTCTGAAACATCTTTGATGGAGCTAAACAAACCAAAACAAACCAAAATTTTGCAAGGGTTGAAAGGACCTATAAACTCAACTCCATTTCAGAAAACTATTGAAGAGGCTAAAATCTTTCATAATACCTTGCTAGAGGCAGGATCTCTATATTATACTCCTAGAAAAGAGGGCATGAAGATCCCTTTTTCAAAAGAGGATCCTCTTATGGAGAAACTGACTCCCATTCATATCAAGGAGTAAGAGAAGGTTGGGGACAACAACATTGTCATTTCTAGAGCATAGCTAGCACCTCATGCAGAGGTAGATGGAGAACTTTCTCCAACAAGAGGATTTCTTGTATCATTTCAGGAATTTCCTGAGGATTTCATATGTGGAGGTCAAGGAAAAATCAATGAACATCATGATTGTGAAACCTTAGAGACGGAAGAAGAAGGTAGGGAGGATGACCAACATCACATGATGAGGAGCACACACCCCTATCTATTTTAGAAGGTTGATTCACAGAAGACGCAGACTGATTTGCGCAGTGAGGGCAGGGACAAAATTTTCCATCCATATGTGCAGTCTACGCTTGACATTGATGTCTCACTGCATGGAGGCATTCCACCAGGGAGGCCACTAGATCTAGAGCCGATGAGAGACATCTTACCATTTTGTTCACTACTCTTAGATCCCGGAGGGGTGAATACTTTGGAGGGGTCTATTATAGTGCAGAGAGTCTGGGGTAGACTCAAGGAGGAGAGAGAGATTATCCCATTTTCAGCAGTACCCACTCTCACTACATATTTTGCGTTGATAGAAGTTGTTGCAATGATGGAGGATGGCACTGCCATGGTGCAAGGAGACTACTCCATGGATTTGGAGAAACAGAGGGTACTTATTTTGAGGAAGAAATCCTCCATGTGTTGGAGTAGATGGAGGCCACTCATGCTTACATTGGCCAAGATCAGGAGGTTCTTTTTGGATGGTAGCTTCTCATGGGAGGCCAAATTCCAAATGACACCACTTCTAGTTGAGCATGAGAAGCTGCATGATGGGCATGGAAGCACTTTTGAGGATGACTTTAGCATGGGGAATTTCAAAGGAGAAGGCAAAAAAATGTGGGGAGCTTCACATTTTAGATCTTTAGCGCTGTCTCTTAGGAGGGTTGATCCATATTGGAGGTCTCAGCTTTTGGTAGAATACTCCAAGGATCTTGGTGCTTGCATGATTCTTGATGACCCAGAGGGAGGTGATAGATACATGGTGGATGATGAGGTCATATATTCTTATGGCAGAGTATTATTGACTAGAGTTTCTAAGCTTAAGAGGAAGCTACTACATGCAGCACATGTGGACTTTCTTTCCACGCATTTTGATGCATTTCATTCTTTAATGGAGGAGTTCACTTGGGAGGGAATCCAATAGGATATATATAAGCATATGGAGAGATGCATAGCCTGGATGATGATGGAGATATTTTCACAACCACTTCCCTAATCATTGGAAGTGAGGGAGAACTTACAGTTGAGCCATTTCAGCTCAATGACCATAGTACATAGTAGAGAAAGTACATTTTTGCATTATGATTTGTACTCCTTTACTTTATATGAGAAGCATGTTGTATCAAGGAGGATTATCCCTTCTTGTATATTGTATTTTGATGTACTTGAGGCCATTTTCAACATTGATGCTGGCCATGATATTGGCGGTTTGTGGGGGAGGACACATGATTTTTGGTGTGTACCATTGGCACCACATTTTAATTTCATGATCCTATCTTGTAGGATGATTGTGGCAGAAAACAAGTGGCTGAAAGGACACTTGTTATTCTTTGTGTTGAGGCAGGCAGGGGATGCACTACATTGATTCCATATGTGGAACTATGATCCACCTCCCGGTTTTCATATGGAAACTTGTTTCTATCTGTTTTTGCTCCCATATATTGATGATGTTATTATGTTTGTGGGAAGCTTTGTCGAGAGGATGGCAAAAGAGTTGAAGGTGCCCATTGGGAGCATGATTCTCCATACTTTATATATTGCATGTTTTAGGAGAAACCATGGGAAAACCATGATTTCCACACAACATCTCTTGTCTTCATGTGGGAAGAGCCATTTGAAGAAATTGATTTCTTGGGAGGGGAACTTCATGGATGTTTTGTTTGGTGGGGTAACTTGGGCCATTTTTGGAGGCCACGATATTTCAGCCCAAGATCAGCAGCAGCCCCATACATACCATAAATGGAGAGAGAAACAAATTGGGTGTAAAAATATAATCTCTCCATGCAGCCCCAATACATTGCATGAACTGGGGGTTGAGGATTTCCTTGATGAGCTACCTAGGATGGTTCATTTCATTTGGATTATAGCATGGGTATGGGAGTCTCTCATTGGGAATGAGATCCCATGTGTTTTTCATCACTCCTACCTTGAGGAGGCCATTGGACAACAAGAATTTTTCCACTTACACCTTCCACCTTTTCATGATGTGAGCCATTTGGTTTTGCATACTTGGGAGGGACCATTGGAGGGCAGATTTATTGCAAGTTATTTTGAGAAATGGTGGGGAATATTGATGAGGAGGCCACAGAGGAGGAGGGGAGGAATTTTTCTCTCCCTTTTTAGTTTCTTGAGGACAAGCAACATTTTAGAGGGGAGGACAGTAATATTCCAAAAATTTAGCCTTCAGCTAAATGGAATATTATAGTTTGTTTTATCACTAGGTAGGTGAATAAGTGGGTGGGGAGGCCCATATATCTCCTTAGCAACAATAAAAACACTTCAAGTGTGAAAGAGGACCTTATAAGCGGCTAAATAAAGCACCTCCAAGTGTGAACAAGGGTTGGATCATGTTGATTCAGTCAATATCGTTGTTATGTATTGAAAAATCAAATTAACTCAGAAAAATATATAAAACACACACAATAAACCAGAGACCAAATATTGGTGAAAAAGGCTTCAGCCTCATGGCTTCCTCACATTATTTTTCATTATTAAAAGGATGTAGTATTACAATTAAATAGATGAGGAGACAGTGTCTCAAGATAGTGTGTGCTATCTTGGACAACTTGGTTGGGATAATTTCTCAACCAAACACAAACCAATATAGGAGCTACCTAAACTAACTCCTATCTTAGAGGAACAACCAAAAATAAAGAGTTAGGCATAAATTCCTAACTTTTAATATTTAATTTATTTATTTTATTTTTGGATTTATTATTGTTTTATGAGAGAGGCTAACATTATGGAGGAGTGGAGATTAAATGAGGAATAACATAGTTTTGAAGGGAGATTTATTTCAAGAAGGAAATGACTTAATTGAGTGGGGCCAAGGGCAAGGAAGCTCATAATCTGTATAAGGAAGAGGATGGCAGCCATATGGGGTTATGTTTTGGATTATTATTTTGTATATGGTTTGTTTAGACTACTTGCATTCTTCAGCTGTTTAGTTGAGATTGCTGTACTGTTTAGCACTAGGTGTTCCCGAGTGGGAATCCCGCCTCTTTCCTTGAGAGGCCTCTTGGAAGAGCATTACCTTCATTTCCACATTCAGGTTTTCAGACCAAACTATAGATTTCTTCATCAGCACAGTTTCTATGGTTATTGTGCTATGTTGCAGGGTGCAACAGTGGAGAGTTAGATCGGGTGTCTTTAGAGCTAGTTTTTCAATGGAGGAAGGTTTCCATCCATTAAGAAACCTGTAAAGAAGCCCCTAGGGCTTATTTCACACATTTGGCACTAGTCCAAGAATTATTCATCCCCTATAGCGTGGTTTCAATCCAGATATGCGTTATTTTAGGGAAGAGTTGCAGGGGTGGTTGCAATGGTTGTTTTGAGAGGAGATTTATTTAGTGGAGGAGCCTTTCTTTCATCCGGGGATCTATTGGAGGAGATATGTAGTTCTCTACATAAAATTCAGCCATATCTTCTCATTTATTTTGTTGCAGCATATCTTCAGCCCTAGGGTTGCAGCTTACATTGGCACATTGTGTGCATTTTCTAGAAACCCTCTTGGGTTGTATTAGAAAGTTTATCTAGTGCCCGGATCTATATGTTTAGATTATATTGGGGCCTATATCAGTTCTTTTGTATCATTGTATCATCTCCAGCTAGATCTATGCATAATATGACTGCGTTGTAGCAACATCTCACTTTTGAGAGTGTTTATGTATTGGAGGCTTGTGTAATCACATTCTATGATTGGTGCCTCATTGTTTTGTACTTATTTGCTACATATATGATTAATAACATGGCTTTATATTGGTCTCATGATTTCATGTGTTAAATACTTGCTGCTGCTTTCATTTTGTGAGCTATATTGCAGCTATTTCCATTATGGAATATTATAGTAGGACTTATGCTTCTAGAACTGTTGTTTTAAAGCATTCTTAATCTCTTGAATAGATGGATCTGCATGCTGGCCTATGTACCCCATATACTAATCTAGGTCCCTCCCTTCAAAATAGATGGATAGTTTTGCCCTCTTTACAACATCACTAGCCACATTTTTCGCAGTCCATACTGATTCTGCTACGAACCAAAAAAAATCCATATCTTCATCTCCTACACCCTTGAAGGTGGGTAGCTTCATGTGTGTGGCCATATATTCTTCCGGTGGTAGCGGAGGTGTGGGGGAGTTCTTGCCCTTATCTTGACTCAAAGGTGATGTAGCTGGAGGACTAATTCTTGCATGCACAGTTGACTCTCTTAATGGGTTGTAGATGGATCTATCCCCTTCTCAGTTGGTTCGGTAGTACTCACCAACTTCATTCTGTACTCTTGCTCTGATCAGAGGTCATTCATTAGGTGTGGCTGCACAGAATGCCCATTTCGCACAGTAATATTTTTATTAGTAATGGAAATGTTCGCAAGAAATTACCCCGGAATCCTTTGAAGAACCTCTGCTCCACCTTAGAATATGATACGAACTGATTGACTGCGAACTTTGTTACAAACCCTCTTAGCACACTATCCACCCAATGATCTATGGTACAGGTGATTGTGTTTTCAGTTTTCTCCAACTGTCGAATCAATTCCGGAGTCCACTGCATAATCCGATCGTCCTTCCAACACGTCTCGAATTCTACGAGCCTTGCTTACCACTCCTGGAGCTCGTGCAAAAAAGTTACAAAGAAAATTTCATATACTTCGGTGAAAATGTCTTTGTTCTTCCACTTCTCAGTTGTTAGCTTCATGCTGTGATTCTCTTTTATAGAAAATTCTTGAATCTGTTTTTCGAACCAGTCTTCAAGCTCCAACTTCTCAAGTCTCCAATGGCTTCATGGTATTACCTAATCTCTCTCTCAAAATTCTCCTGGTCCCGGCAATGAAACCATTTGTTGGCTTTACGGGTCTTGACCCAGGTTCTGAGTTAAGGTTTGCCAAGAAACCACTATACTACTAGCCCTTTCGGCAATGACCTACTTTCGCAGGCTAAGGTCTCACCTGAAGTAGTATGGGAGGGTGTTGGAACCAGGTTTCTGCACCCTGGGAGAGAGTAGGTAATTAGGGAAGATCTTCATTGAATCTATGAGGCTCACACATAAACAAGCCTATTATCGAGCTTTTAATAGTATAATCAAAATATAACCATAAAAAAAGCTACTATCATTAACAGATCAGATCAATAAATTCGAATCCACATGTGCATCATCAATTATCACCATAGAACATTACAATCACATCTGATTCATAGATCGTAGACACATTCGTAGCTTAAGTAGATAACACAAATTCACTTGAGTAATAAACATGATCCGTCCATATATCAGAAAGATAATTCAAATAGATTCTGCATTCATTAGTATCCAAAAATCCAATTACAAACCCAAGACACAACCCATGCACACAACCAGTGGGGTCCGCACATAGCAGGACTGAGGATCTTTGCATACATAGCCAGCAGGAGTCCTTGCCCAACCCAAGACAGATCTCAACAACTCATTCGCAACATCAATCTTACTTCTTTCTTACTTACTATACAAAACTATATATCTATTTATATCATCGTAGCCTTTGCTTTCCTATGGTCCACAAACTGTGACCCTAGATCTACCCTTTGACCCATTACAAAACATTAGGGGCTTTGACCCACCCCAAAATCCATATGCAAGACCAAATATTAAAAAATTATATAAAAAATGTAGCTTAGGGAACCCTGTTCCAACAATGTAGAAAACATGGCTTTATTTTTGACCATGTCATAAAAGGCTTTAGAATCAATGATCCACTCATGAGAATTATAAAAAGAAGATACATTAAATTCATAACTAGATCTTGATACTTTACAACCACATGCAGAAAGTGCCATTCCCAAAGATGAAGTTGAAGAGTTCCCAAAATGGATGTTGTTCTTCTTCATTGCTGCTTCCAAGGCTTCCATCTTCTTAAAATTTTTTGGCTCTACGTGGTCATCACGATTAAAAAAGTTGCAATTTCTATCTCTTTTATTTTTCAGTTTGTGGCTAAGAGTGCTTAAGACCCTTGTTTAGTTTAGGACCATTCTTTTTAGGATGCTAATTCTTAGGATTATTTGGATTTGGTTTCTACTGGGCTTCTGAGGCTTTTTTAGAAGAGTTTCTAGTATTAATAAGAGCAAGGTGTAAGAGTTTTTCAAGTTATCTTATCAAATAATTGCAAAAGGCATGAAAACAGGGGGACTTGTAGGGTGTTCCTAGAGAAATGGGAACTTCTCTAATGGAATGGAAGGTGGAAACAAATATAGAGTATGTAGATCCTAAATTCACAAGAATGGAATAGATAGGACTACCATCTTCCTTTTTGAGCTTACAAACTTCTAAGAGAAATCTAAAGGTCTCTAATTTCGACAAAAAAATTCAATAGAGGAGAAATTATTCAGGTCCAAAGTAAGCAACTCATTTTCAAGCCGGTGGGCTCTAATTTCATTTTGAATGACGAAAAAATTATTTAGATTTTTCATAGCTTCATCAGGGACTTAAATTTCTTGGATATGAAATATAAGATCTTGTGCAAAATACATTTCTATCAACCCTCGTGCTTGATCTTGTTTATTTTCCCATTTATCATTTTTATCTTCGTCGGTAGGTTTAGATTCTAGTCTTGAGGCTATTATATAAAGTCCTTTACTTATAAGTAAGTCAACCATGTAGGATAGCCATTTGAAATAATTGGTGTTGTTAAGAATAACTTAGCATGTAATTTCCATTTTTAAAAACTGAAGTTGTAAAGGTTGAAACTAATTGCTACAATGGAAAGATCTCGAAAAATTAGGTTGGTTTAAAAAAACGTCTCTTGGATGAAGAAGCTATGTATTTTTGAAGAAAAGTTATAGTAGATGCCAGGTACTCACGTGATAGGTTGAAAGTCGATGATGAAGTTGTATTTTTTTTTTAAATTCCCTCCCTTTCCAAATTTAATATAATAAGCTCACCTTTTTTTTAAAATATCACTGTATGTGAGCCACTTTTATAAATAAGTGAGAGTCACTTTTTATAATGTCACTTTATGAACTAATGACAAAGTAGGTTGTAACTTAAATAAAATATAAAGTGATTTTAGATTGTAAGTGACTCACTTTTTATAATGGGTGAGAAACACTATTACATAAAGTAACTTTAAAACATAAGTTACATGTGTATTTTTTTTAAATAACTTGATAAAAAACCTTTTTTTTTAAGTAATTTGAAAAAAAGTTTTTTTAGAAAAATTAACTTGAAAAAAATATATTTATAAAAATTAATTTGACAAAAAAACTTAACCCCAAGATCTCTATTCTCATAAAGTAACTTTAGACCAAGTGATCTAGTTAAAATTTTAGTATTTGTTGGAAAGTAGGAAGGGTTTTTTTTTTTCAATTTTTTATTTTTTTTGGTGTGTGTTCTTTTTCTTGCAAAAAACAACCACAGAAAAAAAAAAAAAAAAAAACTATGCAAGCCTTGTGGCGTGACCTTAGATTTTTTTTTAATCTGCTCGGAAACTAAAGGGTTTCATCACTGGAACAAAGGCTCCAGACACAACATACCAGTTATCCCAACCCATAAGTGGTCCGAAAAAATAGATCTGGAAAACGACAGTCGCATCTAGTCAAAACTGGCTTCGAATTTGGATCAACAATGGATGTGGCCCTAAAATAGCTCTAATACCATGTAGGAATTTATAGGGTAAATTCCTTAGATCAAAAAACCAAAATTAACCTCTCACAAACAGATCACAGATTAGTAAACCATTATTTTACATGGTTAAAACCATCAAATAGGGAAACAGTCCATGTCCTGAGCCAATGTGGCCACTTCAGGAAGTTTATTAACATAAAAAAAGAAAATTTACATAAAATTCTCTCATAAACGGTCACCAGACAAATGACCCTCCATGCTCTTTAAATATATATCATGGACCAATCGAGTGTTAAGCCACGAATCAAGTGTCGGTAATACCAAGGAGAGAATGAATTTTTAGATCACTACATATCGTGACCGTTAGATTATAAGTTACAATAGTGCATACTAAAGAAACACACTTTACCTAACTTTACGTTAGACCAAGTTATACTTAACTATCTCCTATGTGTCAGAATATATTAATAACTTGCTAGACCACTCTCTACTTAGAAGTGATCCATAGGCTTAGGAAATGTCAAAAATAACAATATTGATATATTGGTAACTATATATTCAAAATATAGGCGAATTATAACATTGTTCAGTTCACCAATTTCCTGCACTATTGATATATTTAATTGTATGATTCTAGCATCAGTCTTTTCCCCATTTTCATTTATTTACTTTGCAACAGATAAAGACAAAACATTCACAAATTTATCATAATCAACAAGGAAATTATGGACATTATAATTTAAAATTTCAAAAGTTAATAGAAAAGGGAGGCAAGTAGATCTTGTATTTACATTAGTAACATAAACTACCAATTCAAGGATAGTAGGAGACTTATTCAATCATGCTTGGGGAATAGAAACTATCTTTCTTGATGGAGTCTGAGATAAAAAAGCTCAGATTGTCAACTCACATTATCCTTCCAACCTCTCTAGCTCATAGATAGATATATCAACACAAGCTTTCTTCATATTCTCAATGATGTTGTACTCAATTTATTCATCCATGGTAGGGTGCAATGAAACGATAGGGGGTGAAATGTTTTTTAATATATCGTGAGTGACAGACCTATTCTTATTATTCCTAGAAGTATTATTTTGAGGCTAATCACATTTGGATTTGGTATCAGTGATTTGAGTAGGATTTCTAGGAGGTAAGATTATTCTAAACAATTTCTTCCTCACATTTTTCTCTGCCACCAATCCTTTGCTCCTTAAATTATATTTCTTAGTTGGTTATTACGAATGAGATTCGCCCACTAAGGGCTCACTAGCACCTTGTCAATAATTATTCAGAATAATATCAAAAGTGAAAATTGGATCACTAGCGCTTTTATTTTCCTCTGTCGAGTTTGGTTCATCATTATCTTGAATTTACTCTGAATTATCTTGTGATGAAAAAAATTCTATGATATTGGAAACCACAAAATTCATGTTATGTTTCAATTGTACGCATGATTTTTCCGAATGTACTTCTTGGTGAAATATACAACAATTACCCATGCCCAAATTTTCAATGTTAAATACATCATTATAACTATGTGCAAACTTAGCTGGTTGGCTGGTATTCATTTTAAAGTAAAACTTAAATGAATTATTAATACTATATGCCTAACTTGACTTTATTTTGAGTTCAAATACTTCATTGGTCAACAAATTCAGGGAATCGGTTAAGCTTTCCATGTCAAAAGCATCATTCTCTTTAGTCTTAGTGGAAGAGGCTTGTGAGTTTTTCACAATGTCTTGGGATTCCTCTGAATCTTCTTGATCAACAATGACTCCAATAGACCTTAATTCCTTCTCCACAACAATGTATTATGAAAAATTAAGAGTTAATTCTTCCTTCATAGCTCTCTTCACAAAAATGGAAATGTTAGTGGGAAAGGTAATATTATAATAACATTTAGTAATCAAAACATGAGGTTGCACATCAATTGAGAACTTGTTCAAAATAAGAGTAAATATCTAGTTAAAATCCTTAATATTTTATTTATCCTCAATATTAATGTTTCCGATTTCTTTAAGTAACATGGAAGAAGTTTTACCATCAAAAAATACTTCTAAAAACAACTGTGTAATCTCCCTCCAATTATGGATTGAATTCCATGGAAGGATATGGTACCATACTAACACTCAACCTTCGAGAGTGTATGAAGATAATATACAAGCACCATCATCATAACGTACCTCTAACATCCTTATATGCAAGTAGAGGTCATCAATGGTATCTTTGGCCTTCACTTTCTTTTATGTATCATACTTTCTAAGCAACGTTTACAGGTGCTTTGGTAAGTAATGAACATTTCCCAGGAGATCAAGAGGCCCTTGGGCCATCAAATATAATTAGTCATTAGCCATGTCTTCATTTTCCTCCTCCTCTTCACTCTCTGATTCCGAAGAATATTTTAGATCACTATTCATATTTTTTTTTTCATCCCATTATCAATATCCCTTGGTTATTCATCATTTGAAAAATGAAAATCATCCCCATATCCCATCCATATTTTCCCCAACATGCGGTGGAATGTCCCATTAATCAAGAGATTCTTGAAATCAGACAACTAAATATTCAAGGATTTTGGTAAAAAAATATTTCATTGAATATACTAAAACACCACGACAAGCTATCTCTTTATTTGATTTCTTATGAGGAAAAATGGATTTGAAAGGAGGTGATCCAAGAGCTCTAGCAAACTGGCAAGTGATGGTACGAATCCTATTGAGTTGATCGTAAGTGTCTTCAGAGGAATGCATTGATTCTTGGTGAGATCACTCTTCTTTCTTAGATATATGAGTCAAAGTTGGGCTCAGACAATTTCTACCTTAGAAAAAAAGTTCTTTATGTGCATATGTTCAATTATCAACCATAAAAAGGTTTCCCTCCTAGAGCTATAATGTTGATGATGTTGGAAACTGCCAACATATAAGGGGTCTCCAAAATATGAATTCCTAACTATACCTCTTACCATTTGGATTAGGAGAACCATCTGAAAAATAGGCCTAGTTTCCATATTATTAATGATTTGCCTTGGATGCAATAAACAACAAAAGAGAGTACACATATAATTTCGATATGTCCATGTAAGTTATCCTTGTGAAGTATTCATTTACAAAAAGTATAAAGGTTCTTTCATGGAAGGGGGAGAAAAATTTATTATTTAAAAGAAAATTAATAGTACTATCCTAAAAAAGAAACACACAAATATCTAAAATAATCATTAATTATCTTGTGAAATAGTTCACAAAGAAACAATGATCATGAAAGTAAGAGAAGAAATATTCAAAGATGCATAGAACTAAAGGCATAAAAATAGTTCATTTTCATTAGTATGTATAAACAAAAATATACACTGCAAAAAATGAAAGAGTAGTATTACGAAATTCATGATACATGAATGAAAGTGCACCAGCTCCAAAAGCTTGAAATCATTAAGTGAAAGTTCCAAGATACACCATTAAAATGATACATCACTACCTCCAATAGTGGAACATTAAGCCACCACTTTCTCCTCAAAAGGATGATCTTCTCTCCTATTAATAGCTTGAAAAGCCAAGGTGAAAAGTTTGTGTTTGAGCTATGAGGGTGTATTTATAACAAATAAGGTGACTCTCAACCTCCTTTGTGACTCTTGACAAGCTCCCATGTTACTTTTGAACTTATATGTTAACTTTGAGCTTCTAAATGAATCTAGGGATTTATAATGACTTTTCAGATTCCATGTGTGACCCTTGGGCTTCCAGACATTTTACATTTTCTCATTTTTTTGAAAATACAAAATTACATTCCAAAAATTGTGGAAAAATATATGGATAACATAAGACTTTTGTGGTGAAACTTTGAGAATAAATGACTTGGAGATGGACATATAAGACTCAATTATAGTGTATCAATGCCAAGTTCTTCATCTTGCTACTATGTCTTCAACTCTTCATGATAGGTATTACTTGTAATTCATCTTCATCTTTCAAAGGGGCTAGTTATAGTATTAGAGTTTTCCATGTCATCTTGGTATTCATCCATCTATTGTATTTTAGTGTTCCTTAGTTTCCTTGTTTGATGGTCCATTTGTGTCTCACATCCAAAAATGTCTTCTAAGAGAATCTCCTTGATGTCCTCCTTGAACATCATCTTGCCCTATTAGGATGATAACACCTGCAACTAAAGTTCTCTCATGACATACAATATTAGTCCCAAAATCACCTAGTCTACCTTATTTCTCATGCAACATGTTAATTGTGATGGGACAATGTATAAGGGCTGAGGAGAGAGGCCTTCTTGTGCATAGTGTGCATGATGTGTAAGTATAGAGTGATGGACTATGTTAGCACTCTGTGATTTCCCTAGGCTAAAAAAAGGAATTCCAAAGGTAACCAAAAACCATTTTAGGACATAAATTATCCCTTCTAGCCGGGAGTGGGCTCTCTCACTTAGGTTAATCAACAAATATGATATTAGGGTAGGTATTAATATCAAAAAGGTTTGAATTCTTCACAACAGAAGCTGAGCTAAGATTGTTCATGGAAATATAGAGTTTCCTTTGCCCCTGCATTGGGCGCCAACAAAGCTCGTTCATCCCTTCTGCTCTGAAGATAACACAATCCACAGTATAAATAGTGCCAACAAAATGAGCGGATGCAGGGGGGAGGCACAACCCCCCCCCCCATTGGTGGTTCTTCTGAGGTTAATGATGAAAAGCGTATTGACCCTCTGCACATTTCACTCAATGAAATGTCAGGCATCTCTGAACCTACAGTAACCCTCGAATCTCAGTTAGAAGAGGTAAAGGACAAACCTGGGCAAAAAAAAGCCTCTTCCTCCACCTGAATTCTTATTGCTGCTAATAGGACCAAGATCTATTTACCTTCTCATCGTATCAATGGAAGAATATAGTTCATGAAAGATCACGCTCTCATTGGGAAGCTTATCTGCTTTTGGCCCACTGAGAAAGCTCTCTACGACTGGATAGCCTTCAAGTGGAAGCCAAAGGGACATATCATGCTCCAGCTTGGCCCCAAGGGATTTTTGAACATCATATTCACCTGATAGAGGAAAAAAACCATGTTATGGATGAAGGTCCCTATTTCTTTAATTCGGCATGCCTCTTTTTAAGGAACTAGATCAAGTGTTTCGACCCCGACAAAGAATATTTCAACTAGGCACCCACTTGGATAAGGTTGTACTCCCTCCCTCAAGACTATTGGGACGAGCTATCCATCCAAGAAATTGGTAGTCAGCTGAGAGATTTTATCAAAATTGCAGAGTAAACCAAGCTCAATCAATACATGGCCTATGCCAAGATATACATCTACATTCATCTGGCCAAAGCGCTCCCAGACCTGGTAAATCTTTTTTATGATTCTTTTGAATGGGTCCAATCGATTTATTATGAACATGTGCCATTCCGCTGCCAGAAATTCCATGAACACGGGCATCTCTTTTGGCACTATCCCTTCAATCAACCTCTGAAAACTTCCCCAGCTTCTAATAATACTGATCTCGATGGTTTTACCAAAGTCACCAATCGAGAAAGGAACACTAGAAAACCTACTCCCTCCTCCAAATCCACTGGCTGGCTTGTGGTTTCTATGAATGATAAGGCAACATGCGAAGCTAAGAAAATGAAGAGCGAGAATGGCTGAAGTGAAAGCCAAACACTTCAAGTGCGGGTCGAGTGAACACCCTGTAGTCAAAAGAAGAAAGAGCTCTTACCACTTACCTTTTCACATCACCAACATCTCTACTTATCGAAAATCACACATCGTATATCTGAGCCTTTACTCTCCATTCCTCATAAAAAAACTCCCCGACCTGTGATTTGTGATATAATTTGGGCCCCACCTCCTTTCCCTGTCACCTCTGCTCATCACTCTTTACACTACAAATTTTAACGCTTACCTCCCCACTTCTCATAAAAAAAATGTCGATTTGCGATCTGCGGGCAGACCCACTTCCTTGCCATGTCACCTTCGCTAATCGCACTTCACACTTCACAAATCATAGAATTTACCCTCCACTTCTCATAACTAAACTCCCCGACTTGCGATTTGTGATATAATTTGGGCCCCACCTCAATCATGCCATGTCACCTCCGCTCATTGCACTTTGCACTTCATAGTTTTTAAGACTTACCTCCCCACTTCTCATAACAAAAATGTTGATTTACGATATGCAGGCGGGCCCACTTCCTTGCCACATCACCTCCGCTCATCGCACTTGACACTTCGCAAATCATAGAATTTACCCTCCGCTTCTCATAACTAAACTCCCTAACTTTCGATTTGCGATATAAGTTGGGCCCCACCTCTGCCATGCCACATCGCTTTCTGCCCATTGCACTTTGCAAATCACAAGTTATAACCTTTATCCCCCGTTTATCATAACAAAATTCTCCCGCTTGCGATTTGTGAGCGGCCCCACCTTCATCCTGCCACGTTGCCTTTCCGCCATCACACATCACACTTCGCTAACCATAACCTTTACTCAAGATTTCTCATAATAAAAACTCTCAATTGTGATATGTGATATAATGATGTGCCCCACCTTTGTCATGCCACATCAAATCCCGCTTATCGGGCATCACCCTTCGCAAGTTATAAAATTTACCTCCTGCTTCTCATAAGAAAACTCCCTAACTCCTGATTGCGATTTACAATATTAGTTTGGGCCCCACCTCCCTGCCATGTCATCAATAGCCCTCCCATGGCCTTTTTCCCACCCTTTTCAGTATTAAACCGTCCCACTATGTGTTAATGTCACATTCCCCCCTCTAAAGCTCGGTATATGGTTTTGCAAGTCAAGAAAAACATGGGTTTTTGGAGGAACAAGCACAAATATGGTTGATTCAGCTTGTTGAGGAAATATACGGTAAAGAGTCAGGTACGTGCAACACGACTGGACGTTTCATAACGATTAATGTGAGTCATGAGAATGAGGGAGTGGACGCTTCCCACAACAGGTGGAATCATGTGATGAAAGCCATACACCCACCTATTCACAGCCACTCCTCGCCGCCACACTTTAAAGATTCCAGGATTTGGCCTCCATGGCCAACTATGCTTTCTCTTTTACTATTTTATTGTGATGTTTTTCTTGTGAAATCTCGATTTCACCTAATTCTACTTTGATTTTCTGATTATGGGATTGATTTATTGATGCACGCTCTGCCAGTTGGTTAGGATATTTTTTTTTCACATGTGTGGGTTGATCATGGAAGTTGATTTGATCGTAAACCCTCTATAGAAGTCTATATGTAGAGGGTTTAGAGATGAAAGAAAGGTTCTAAATTTTGGAGAATGTTTGCTATAGTTCTATATGACTGTGCTCTTTATGCTCTGAGACACATATCTGGGAGAGATGTTTTGAACATAATATGATATGTAACATTGTTTATTTGGATTCCAGATGGAGCAATGAGTAGTATGTATCTATATGTTCTTGTTTATCAGTAATATCTTGTTATGTATAATTATCTTTGAATACTCTGTTTCTTTGATGATTCGTGTAATGTAGCTTCCAATGGTAAGCATTTTGATTCATAAATTTGTGTATGAATAACGCTCATGTGTTAAACTTGTTGTGCCACCCTAATTCGCGCTCCACGATCTATCATTGGTCACACTCCATCTACATCCGCTTCCTCTAAGTTCACAAGAGTCAGATTCTTAAGAATTATAAGCCTGTCTCTCGTGGGTTCCTCCTTCGTTCCTTCTAAACAGCTATACATATTTTGAAAGCCTTTTCTCATTGTTTCATACTTGGCCCATTTGAAAATCCACCAAGCCATACAGCCTCCTAGGACCTCTCCCAGTATAAGGTAATTCGCATGAATCAGACTTCAATGTCTTCACCATTCCTGAACCACACCAACCATTACTCTCTTTATCCACATTCTGTCAGAGGTCACCTATAAAATTGTCTACATCTAACCTCTTATTTCAAGATGTCCTAGGCATTGGTATTTTGCAACTCAAGGCTATCTCTAGGAATTACAACATCTTTTTAAACCCTCTACCAGCAATAAATTTGACATCCTAACCAGTCAAACAGTGACAGAAGGTAACCCCTCCTTCACCCCTGAAGAAACTGCACCCATCATCACTCCCCTCCCCAATCCCTTTGCTCCCCTAAATCTCTCCACCTTGTCCTTGAAAAATGATGAACTATCCAACGCGCAGCCTACTAAAATACCTCACAAAGACAAGAAAAAGTAGAAAGAGGGCAAGTAAAAGGAGAAAATAGTTGTATAGACCCAAGAGCATCCAACCATAATGGAGGACACTCAGATGCACCAAACTTAGCATGAAAAAAAAGGAAAAAATATAGATATGAACCAACCCACCTACATGGAAGAAGAAATGGAAAGTATTGACTTCGGGGACCTTGAAATAATTGGAATGGAAATATCCTATAGCAATCGTGAGTATCACATCATTCCTGCATGAAAAATCGACATCTTAGTGGAAGCTCTCTCCAGAGCACAACAACTTCCATCCCTAGGCATTTAGGGAGGAACGTTCTCTCGCGACACTTAAAATATCCTGAAAGAATCAAGGAAAAGAGGCTGACGCACATATCTTCAGTGCCTAATCTTGCTTGGATGTCAATTAGTTGAATCAGGATGCTATCCCAATATGACCAGGTTCTATAAGGTCATCCCTCGTATTTATCAACAATGAAGCTCATATCATGGAATATCTGAGGGCTCAATAGCCCTTCAAAGCACTGAATGATCAAAAATAGAATTAAGCAGGATATCCCATCAATCTTCTTCATGTAGAACAGAAAATCACTAGTACCACTCTGAATATGATCATATCCAGGCTATGGCCCGGATGAAATATAGTCGTAGTTGAAGCTATGGGAGCCTCTATAGGCCTCGACATTTCTTGGAATCCTCTCATCATCTCCCTAAACGACCTCCATGCCACTCACAATTTCATCCAAGCCTCTTTTCAACTGATTGGTACCAATATCCATGGCCATCTCACCAATGTCTACTTCCCTCAACCCATTGCCCATAAAATTGATCTCGTGAACTCCATTGAATTCCACAACTCTCATAGAGCCTACCCCCTCTGGATTCTTGGAGGTGATTTTAACATGACCACCAATCTAGATGAAAAGATAGGAGGTAGATCCAAATTGGATGTAGATAGCCTCAGATTCAAATACTTCATTCATAAAAATCAGCTGATCAACCTGACAACCTCTAATGGTCTTCACACCTGGAACAATCGTCGAGGAGGATCTCAGCAAATTTCTTTGAGATTGGATCACTTCATAATCGAAAACAACTAAATCCATATGGGAGGTGATGTCTTCTCCATAATCCTTCTAGCTTCAGGCTCAGACCACTGGCCCATACAATTGCAATGGTAATGCCCAGGAACTAACAACAATAAACCATTTCACTTTGAGAAATTTTGGTTCTCACATCTCGATTTCAAAGAAATGGTCAATAACTAATGGAGAAATATCACCCCACCAGATGGCTCCAAAATGTACCATTTTCATCAAAAAATGAAGATATTTTTCCAACATTTTCAAAATTCAAAGGGACCTGGAAAACCAAATTGTCGGTATTTATAAATTCATCATCAGTGAAGGGTGAACTGAGGAAAGGGCCCATCAGGAATAGGACCTTATGAGCCACTTAGAAGATAGAAGAATTCCGGAAGAAATCCTGTGGAAGAAAAAATCCAGAATACAGTAGCTCAGAGAAGGGGAACAAACACCAAGTTCTTCCACCGCTCCACCATTTAGAGAAGCATGATCAATCAAATCTCTGTCCTCAAAAATGATCAGGGAGTTGACCCAGAAGATCATGCTGACATTGAGCATGAAATATTGAATTTACTCAAGGAAACTCTCACTGATCCTATCGCTGAGCGACATCCTGCTATCAACAATATCATGCAACACATCCCCACTCTAATTATGGAGGAACATAATTAATTTCTATTGAGACTGGTCCTACTGTAGGAGGTTGATCAGGCCATGTCACAGCTCAAGGATGGGAAAGCACCTTGACCAGATGGTTTCGATTCCGATTTCTTTCATTCTTATCGGAGAACATCAAGCTGGAAGTTTGGGAATCAGTGGAGGAATCTCAAAGCATGAATTAGATTCTCCCTACCCTCAATGCCACCTTTCTCACCCTCAATTCGAAGGAGGAGTAGGAAGCCACCCCCAACATGTATAGACCGATTGCACTCTGCAATGTCATATACAAACTCATCTCCAAAGTGATTTCCAATAGGCTCAAATCCCTCCTTGCACTACTAGTATCCCCTGAATAAATGAGATATGTGGAGGGTCAAAAAATTCTAGATGGCATCATCCTCATGCATGAGGTCACTCACTCATTAAAGGCTGAGAAAATCCCAGGTATGCTCCTCAAAATTTACCTCTCAAAAGCTTTCAAAAAACTTAGTTGGAATTACATCCAACAGATGTTATTTGTGTTTGGTTTCAGTCCCACCTAGGTCTGATGGATCATGAGCCTGATATCCTCCACCTTTTCTCTTTTCTACTCAATGGCTCTCCCTCGCCCCCTTTTTCCCCCTCAAGAGGTATTCGTCAAGGAGATCCCTTATCCCCCTTCATTTTCATTCTCATGGTAGAAGTATTAGGGAAAATTATTCACCATGCCATCAATTCCAACACTCGCAAAGGATTGGTTATCCACGAGTGCCCTCCCATCTCCCACAAAAAATTTGTAGATGATAATATGCTATTTGGTCATTCTTCTGTCCAAGAAGCTTTCTCCTGCAAATCAATTCTTGATTTCTTATCTGATGTCGTGGGAACCACCATCAACACCAAGAAATCCCAGATCTTCTTCTTTAGTACCCTCGTCATAACCTAGCATCACATTTCCAGGATTCTGGGCTTCTCCATCTCCTCCCTTCTTTCAAAATATCTTGGAGCCCCCCTCATTCATTCAACCATCATGAAATACTCTTGGCAGGAACTTCTCGGCAAAATTGAAGCTAAGCTCTCCCTTTATACTCATCGTGCCCTCAACATAGTTGGGCATCTCGTCCTTATCAAATCAGTTCTCCAATCCATGCCCTTATACTTATTCTCTTTTATATCATCCCCCAAATGGGTTCTCAAATCAATTTGTAATCTGCAAAGAAACTTCCTCTAGGGATGTGGGGCATTATGCAAGAGACTGCACGAACCATGTGTTCCATTCTTGCAGATATTGTAGATAGTTCGATCACGTAATTGAAGATTGTCCTCTGCTGATAGAGAAGATGCAAGAGAAGCAAAAGACACAAACATAGAATGTACAAGGGGTTAAGGCAGAGCCTTGATATAATGGGCCAAGTATCAATGTAATTACGTGCAATGGAATTTCCACTGGAGGAGTTGAGGAAAAAGATGTGGCTAAATCACTGATAAGGAAAGATGCTAATAAAAATGAAATCCTAGATTTGAAAAAAGGGAAAGAAGCTTTCATTGAGGCTAGAAATGAGATAGCCAAGGATGAATCATCTAACTCAAGGACTTCGGTAGATCCAAAACAAGATGAAGCGGTCAAGCCATTCCTTCAGGCATGTATAAAGTTGCTACACAATCAAAAGGTGGTGGATAATATCCAAGCATTAATAAATAGTTGCTCAGAAAAGGCCGCCCCATAGACGAAGGTTAGAACTATGAACAAGTTGTATAAGAATAAAATAAGGACTAGTCAGGAAATGCGTATTACTGCACAAATAAGAGATTATGAAATGGATCAATTCATCGTCGACTTAGGGTCGGATGCCAACATCCTACATAAGAAAACCTGGAAAAATATGGGAGAAGCTAAGCTAGAGTGGTCCACTATTCAGTTACAAATGGCCAACCAATAGAAGATCATTCCACTAGATAGGTTGCCGAAGGTTGTGTTAGACATTGTAGGAGTTAAATTCTATGCAGAAACTGAAGTAATCCAGATTGTGGATGATGCGAACCCTTATCCTGCGCTCTTAGGCTTATACTGAGCTATTGACATGGGGGGTATCATCAACCTAAAAAGGAGAAGTATGGTCTTTGAGAACAACAGTACATGGGTAATAGTCCCCCTAGATCAAACAAAAGGTAAACAATATATAGAACCAATGCGCAAGGAGGGGGATGTTGATAACATTTACAAACTGGCTTCCCGGGATGATGATTGGATCAACCCCACGGCTAATGGCATGTTGTGTTGGGAGAAATATAGCAAATGCATCTCAGACTCAGATGGTGAGATAGAAAATCGGTAGAACCAACTTCATGATGTATCTTCACTATGATGCCTTAAGATCACAAATAACTTCTAATGCATTTACTCAGAGGTAAGAGAAATTCCCTACTTTTCCGGCTCTCGTAGTGTTAAGGACTTTCTTAAAGAATTCGAAGCAGATGTACCAAAAGAATAGGATATTTTGGGCACTTTCCTTGGTTATGCACGTGACTCCTGCACGGTGGTGGGAAACCCATAAGGAGGATTTCCGGGACTAGGAGGAATGCCTAAAATTGATGATCTACGATTTGAACCTCTGGTTAACCCACCCATGGAACTCTTCTCTGGTAACGGGGACCCACGCAAGCACTTGGATATGTGGATGGAGGTCTGGAACCAAAAAACTTGGAATGAATGGGTCCATATGTTTATTCATGCTTTAGGACCAATCCCTGCTAACTGGTATTAGATGCAGTTATACACCAGTGCACTCACAGGTGGGGTACAATGATGGAGGATTTCATGATGAATTTTTGGTTAGTAGGTGGGATGGAGAAATTGGATGAAGCCTTGCAAGATATAGATGCTCTGGTCTTTGATGAGTCCTTATTTAGGAAATAATGTATTGCGCTAGCTTGGGATGTGCAAATGAAGGATATTGTCAACTGTCAGAATATTTCAGTAGACAACTACAGTGAGGACCCTAGAAATATCACTATCCCAAAATCAGAAGGGGAGCGCATAGTTGCGGGACTGTTATTACAAGAAATAGATGTGACCAAGCCTTTAAAGTTGAAGGAAGTCAAAATTGGAACAGAGGAGTAGCCCAAGATGGCCAATGTTGGGGATTACTGGGATGGTGATACGGTTGGAAAGATCACAAAGCTGCTATCCAAATACCAGGATCTGTTCCCTACAAATTTCTCTGAGCTAAAAGGGATGATCAGGGATATGAGAGTTATGAGGATCACCTTGAAGCTGGATGTGTGCCCTGTCAAATAATGACCCTATCGGTTGAATACTAAATATAAACAGAAAGTCAAGGAGGAAATACATAAGATGCTGGCCATAGGCATCATTGCACCAGTAGAACAGTCAGACTAGGTAAGTCCTATGGTGGTCCAAGAGAAGATGAAGACCCCATTGCCACTGTGACTGAGGATGAGTCACAAGATCGTGTTGGGGGTCTGTTGGAGTAGGGTCCACTAGTGGAAATTTTTGGAACAATTCTGTAATATTTTGTAATAGTTTAGTCTAGCATAGGGGCTTTGGAGTGGTTCAAAGCCCCCAATGAATTGTAATGGGTCAAAGGGTATACCAAGAGTCTGCAAACCACGGTTTGCGGAACATAGATTAGCACATGCTAATGTGTTATAAATAGATGGATAAATTGAGTCTAGAGGTAAGCTAAGTTTTGGATAAGACTTGATACGAATATGTGGATCATTTTGTGTCAATTGTCTGGGTAAGGGCTCATGCTAGCTGTGTGGGTGGAGAACTTGAGTCCTTCTATGTGTTGACCCTGCTGGCTATGTTCGCAGGCTAGTAAATAGAGTCTGTAAGTTGGATCTTGATATTAATGAATCAGAAGATTGTTTTGTGATAAGTTGAGTACTTATGTGTTATGGTTATTCTCTGCGCTCTACGTTATTTCTAAAGTTATATCTGTTTGCAGAATACAGATGATTTACTGATGCACACGTGGATGCGATATTATAAAAGTGGATGAATGTATAAATATGGTTAGATTTAGTAGCTTTTCTTCTCTTAACACACCATCTAATGATTTATGAGCTCCGCTGAAGATATCCCACCGATATACTATTAAGGGTTTCTATTTTAGGGCTTCTCTGATGCAGTTCTGTTAGATCTAAAAGGACCCACTTCAATTAACTTTGTCTCTCTCAAGATGTGGAAAACTGGTTCTATCACCCTCCCATACTAATTCAAGTGAGAACCTGACATGCGCAAGTAGGCCATTTCCGAAAGGGACAGTAGTACAAGGGTTTGTTGGTAAACCTTAAAATCAAACCTGGTTCAAGACCCCTCAAACCAACAACCATGAATTCCAAAAAGAGCCCTAAACCTTATAATTTCTAGTATAAAAGTGTGAAACATTGAGGACATCTTAGAAATAGCAAAAGAAAAACTAAAAAATAACGCACAAATTTCAACAAAGTATCTATCAGAAGCAAAAATTGTAGGAAATATCATGGAGCGTAAACACAAAATAATTTGAGTTAAGGTAAGTTGCATGGAACACAAATTTGAAATACTTAGAAAATCTACTAGCCTAAAAGTGTTAGGAATCTTTGTAAATTAATATCTTATTCCCCAAGGTCAAGCTAAATTAAGGAAAGAGGTCCAAAACACAAAGGAGGCAAGAAAGGAAGGAAAATGGAAAATTGTTATAAGTATAAAAGCTCTTATTAGGGATAAATCCCAAAATCAAAGTGATAAAGAGGAATTAGGGACACTCTGGATCCCATTCTGCAGTTATTATGGTTTCCCATGGCATCAGGTCCCATGTTAAGTTGGATCTCGAGTGATATTGATCTTATTTTTTAGTTGAAACTTGGGAGCATGATGAATCTAGGTTCCCCCACATAGATAGATTCAATATTTTTTCTTCGTGGAACAAGAAGTATTCTCGTAGAGAATTTGGTAATATCACTTGTTATATAAAATATAGTATTTCTTCCCATGCTTAGCTCCATAGGATTGACCCTTGCAAGAAGTACATTTTAATTGAAATCTCTGACTCTGACAACAATAGGATTTTTGTTGCAATTTTCAATTTTTATCCTATCAATTCTTCATCTTATAAGAAAAAAAAACTATATAATAATTTCCCCTTTATTACCTTAGAGTGGGACATACAGAGTGTAAAGAATGAAGGAAGCATCCTTTTTTGTGGGGAATTTAATGCTAGAACTTATAATAACCAAAATAATTTATTAAGTAATAACTCCAATTGATCAAGAATACTCCAGAATGATCAAGGAGTGATCCATAGCATCCAAAATATGGCCAAATTTTCAGAAAATGCTTGCAAATAAAAGTTGTAAAATGATTTTCTAACCAGCTCCATTGTGTATATTTTGTCATTCTGAATCCAACACAACTTGAATGGGTGAAAAAGTATATTGTATGATGAAGTTACAACCAATCAAAGTTCGGGTCCAAGTAGGGAAAAAAGTTAAAGCTCAATAGGTCAAAGTCAAAGTCAACGCTTAGGGTTTTGATAATCAACGGTCAACTCATGGCTCCGATGGTAAGGTTTCTAGGCTCACGATTCGAGTTGAAAAGTGGCACTTCCAGAGCTCGACAAGTGTCACTGTGTCATCGGTGGATAGTGTACCAATGGATTGGCACCATGCATCCCAACCAGAGTGTGACATGTGGCCCAATCTAAGGAGGCCACATGGCCTTGTGGTGTCAAAAAAAAATTATGAAATGTGCTTGGCAGGGGTCAAACCTTGGACCTGTCAAGAACAAATCTCGTGCCTTACCTCTAGGCCATTGATTTTTCTCAAAATATATGGAATGCATGTTATATTTAAATTTATCGGTGCCTCATATGGGGGGAAGGGATATGGTGGGAGACTGCCATATCTAGTGGCTCTACCATATCCCCACATTAATCCACAAACAATTTCTTAGTGGCAGAGAATGGTGGAGGTTGGAGAGGCCACGAGCCATAAAATTTATGTATATTCATTGTATGTGGTAAGGTGGGGTGCGGGTTCGTTGACCCTGCCAGCATAACCTTTGAAAAATAAATTATGTGCTATATTTGTAATATAACCTCTTGCCGAATCTAAATAAATCACACTCATCGTGGATTAAACCCTTGACCTAGGGATTTACAAGCCAGGTGCTCAATAATTGAGCCACAGGTTCATTTGTTGAATAGTTCACAGTGTCAAATCCTTTTGAGTTGCAACGGAGAGTGGTTTTGGCTTATTGTGGCCATTTGGAAACCGTTTTGAGCACATAAATAGTCAAAATAGGGGTTTTGAGGCCTTCTGAACACACCGTTGAAATTTTTTTGATGACATGGAACTTATATTTTTATGTACAAGAATTTTTATAATTTTGATAAAGAGGCCTCCCCACTAAAGATCGGGCCTAGAGACGTAGTCTTGAAGAAACCATAACACCGTTATCAACATGTTGGTGTTATTGTATCTTGTGTGGTTTATTATTAATGTTTATTTGTTGCAATTTCCTTTCAATTTTCCTATGTCTTTTAAATTGAGCTCTTTTTTAATGGTGCTTTTAAATACATGAAAACACTTTTTAAAGTTAATAAACCCGTATGAATTTCGATCGGGATTTTAGATCAATTGGTATCAGAGCAAATTATTGATAGTTTGGTTTAAGTTTGCATGATCACCAAGAGCGAGTAGAGACATGGTGAATGAGAAATTGTTGAAAGAGATCCAGAAGTTGGCTCAAGAAGAAGGATAACTCCAGTAGAAGAGATGGCTGAAGAAGGGAGAGGTGATCACCCTTTCATATTTGATGAAGGATTTGTAGATGCTTTCATGACCTTGAAAGCCATGATTGAGGAGATCTACTATGATTTCAAAAAGGTGAAAGAGGAAGATAAACCCAAAAATGAGGAATTTGAGGCATCACAATCTGAGGATACTTGTTATTTTGAGGGTCAATCAGAATGCAACCAGCTCCAGAACCCTCTTGTGTTTTCAAGCCATCAAAATAAAAATTCCAAATGTTAGTATCAACTGGGTTAGTTTATTTGCTATTAATATTTACATCTATGTTACAAAGATAATTTTCACCTGTTGGATTGCATGGAAGGAGTTCCAAATATGTATTTGGTGGTACAAGGGATGGTTGTGCAAGATGATATCCATGATCAACTTCTAAGAAAAAATTTCTGAATATTACTTACATAGAGCTAATTGAATCATTATATGCTTCAATAATCGTAATGGTATACTTCATAAAGGTTCAGTTTCAAGTTGAATCTGATTATTGTTATGGTGATAAGGAAGCAACAAATGTCACCAGTCGGTAGAAAAGAATCCTTGCAAATTTTGTAGGAATTTATAGGGTAAGTTCCTTAATTGAAAACACCAAAGTTCCCCACTCACAAAAAATCACATATTAGTACACAATTATTTGACATGGTAAAAACCCTCAATGAGAAAAACAGTCCATGACGCAAGCCAACGTGGCCACTTTAGGAAATTTATTAATGTAAAGAAAGAAAATTTACATAAGCTTCTCTCATAAAAAGTCACCAAAAAAATGACCCTTCATGCTCTTTAAATAGAGATCACAGACCAATCAGATGTTAAACCATAGATCAAGTGTCGGTAATACTAAGGAGACAATGAACTGCCAGATCACTACATATCGTGACCATCAGATTATAAGATACAAAATTGCATACTAAAGAAAAACACTTTAGGTAACTTTACACTAGACCAAGTTGTACTTAACTATTTTCTATGTGTCAGAATATCCTAACATCCCCCTTTAAGAATAACTTGGGATAGGATTCAAGACTTTAAAAAGGTGACACAATAGTAGAAGGAAGTAGGCATTAGAGCCTATCCCTCCTTAATGATAAATTTCTTGAACTCGAAGCATAGATCGAAGTTTAGTAAACTTTTCTTCTGTGAGAGCCTTTGTAAAGATATGAACAACTTGATCCCAATTAGAATGAGTGAAACCAACTAACAATGGGGATGCTATTGCACTGTAATGAATCCTAAACTGAACTATACCTCAAACATATCGAAGTATTCTTTGAGTTTCTTTCCAGTGGATTTCATGAGGTTTATGCATAAACCAATCAACAAGACCAACGACAAAGGGAAGGTTAGGATGGGTATGAGTTAGATACATAAGTTTACCAATAAGTTGATGGTAGAAGGTAGCATCAAACACAGGGGAAGTATAAGTGACTAGAAGCTTGATTCCAGACTGAAAGGGATAAGGGCATGGCTTACAGTCTTCCATGTAAAAGTGGTGTAGAATATCACAGGCATACTTGGACTGAAAAAGGGTAAGACCTTCTTTGGATTGTAAGACTTGAAGACCAAGGAAATAATGCAAGTGTTTGAAGTCTTTAATTTCAAACTTCTTTTTGAGGTTATACTTCACATGGTTTATATGTTTTGGATCACTACCAGTAAGGATAAGATCATCAACATAAATAACAATGATTATTAAGGACTTACCCACTTTCTTTGTGTAAACAGTGTTGTCAGAATGACATCTAGAAAAGCCATTATCTAAGAGAAAGCTATCCATTTTTTCATACCAAGCCTGAGGGGCTTGTTTGAGACCATAGAGAAACTTCTTAGGGCAAAAAACAAGGCTAGAGTCTTTTTGGATAAATCCAGGGGGTTTTTCCATGTAGATTTTTTCATGAAATTGCCCATGTAAGAGGATAGATTTAACATCCATATGATGGACTTCCCATTTAAAGGAGGTAAGAGGGGAAAGAACAAGGAAAATAGAATTCATTTTGGAAACATGGGAGAGGGTTTCAGTATATTCAATTCTTTCAACTTGCGAAAATCCTTTAGGAACAAGACGAGCTTTATTTTTATCCCCTTTTCCATCTAGTCCAAACTTTGTTTTGTAAATCCATTTTCATTTGACAGGCTTGTCTTCCCTTTGTAAGAGGAACACGATCCCAAGTATCATTTTCCAATAAGGAACAATATTATTCATTCATAGTTGCATCCCAATCTGGATGACCTGAAGCTTCTTCAATGGTATCTATATCATAAATTTCAGGAACTTGAGCCAATAAAGAAGAGGCTCTTTTGAATTGAGAACATGTACAATGTTGACTGCAGTGTCACCTACAAGAGAACCTGTTGCATTTCAAGTAGAGTGGACCCATTTTGGAAGTTGTGGAGCTGAAGGAAGATTCTGAGGAGGTGGAGGAGGATTTTCATCCTCACTTTCATCATCCAAAGTAGAAGGAATGTTGTCAAAATTAGAAGAGATAGAGATAGATGACACATATGTCGAATCAGGCTCACAGGCCAAAGCTGACACACCTGCCGAACTAGGCTCGTAGGCCAATATATTTTCATAAAATTTTACATCTCTTATAATGATTACATTTGTGGATTTGGGTTGAAGAAGTATATATCCTTTGACATCTTCAGAATATCCAACAAAATTACATTTTTCACTCTTAGGTTCTAAGGCTTTATGTTTCTCATCTGGAATATGGGCCCAAGCTTCACTTCCAAAAACAAAAAAGTGACTTACATATGGTTTGATTGAGCTCTAGGCTTCTTCTGGAATCAGATTCCTTAAAACCTTAGTAGGAGTCTGATTTACTATGTAATTTGCAAAATTAATTGCTTCTGACTCAAAATTAAGACTAATTTCTTTATATTGAAGCATACAATTAGTCATTCCTTTTAGAGTGTGATTCTACCTTTCAGCTACACCATTTTTTTGTGGAGTATACAGAACAATATTTTTCAATTGAATGTCATTCTGAGTGCAAAATTTAATCATTCTTTTTTTAACAAATTATCCTCCATTGTCATATCTTAACTTAAGAATTTGATGTCCAGATTGTTTCTCAACAAAGGCATTAAAGGCCAGAAACGTGTTAAAAAATTCACTCCTAATTTTTAACAAGTATAACCCAAGTGCGTCTGGAAAAATCATCAATGAAAGCTAATACGTACTTGTAGCAAGAGAAAGAAAAAACTGGAAGTGGACCACATAAATCATTGTGCACAAGATGTAAAGGGGCTGAAGTGTGCCAAGAGGCACGTTTTTCAAAACTATCCCAGTGATGTTTTCTGAGTACACAACCAGAAAAAACACCATCTCGGAAAGATACCATAGGAAAAAGTGTCACCATATTTTATTTACATAGAGTTTGAAGAGAGTGATAGTTTAAGTGACAAAATCATTCATGCCATAGTTTTCTCACTTCCTAATTATGAGCAACAAAAATGGAGGGAAGACTTGATGACCCAAAGTTGTCAAAATTATACAACCTTGTGGAATCATCATCAATGGCAGTAGCAAAAATATGTATATTATCTCTTATGTCCTTAATTACAACATCATGAGGTGAGAATTCTACAATTTTCCCTTCACCTGAATGAGTTATCTGATAAATAGATAGAAGGTTGTAGGAAAAGGTAGGAATACATAATACATCATTAAACTGAAAATTATCTAGATGAATGGTTCCAGACCCTACAAAACTAAGAGATCTATCATCACCAACATAAATATTTTTGGTGTTACAATCATTTAATATAGAAAACATGGCTTTATTTCTAGCCATGTGGTAGGAGGCTCCAAAATCAATGAGCCACTCATGAGAATGAGAAACATAAGATACATTCAATGCATAACCAGAACTTGATACTTTACAACCACATGCAGAAAGTGTCATTCCGGAAGATAAAGTTGAAGATTTCCCCAAATAGATGTTGTTCTTCTTCATTGCTACTTCGAAGGCTTCCATCTTATTAAAAAAAAATGATTCTATGTGGTCATCATGATTACAAAAGTTGCAATGTCTATCTCTCTTCTTCCCCTTGTTTTTAATTTCCTTATCATTTTGTTGAGTTTATTTTTTAGTTTTCAACTAAGAGTGCTTAAGGCCCTTGTTTGGTTTAAGGCCATTATTTTTAGGATGCTACTTCTTAGGATTCTTTGGATTTAGTTGTTACTTGGCTTCTAAGGCTTTCTTAGAAGAGTTTCCAGTATTAATAAGAGCAAGGTGTAAGATTTTTTCTTGTTCTCTTATCAAAGAATTTCAAAAGGAATCAAAATAGGGGGAATTGTAGGGTTTCCTAGAGAAATGAGAACTTCTCTAATGGAATGGAAGGTGGAAACAAATACAGAGTATGGAGATCCTAACTTCGCAAGAATGGAATAGATAGGACTACCATCTTTCTTTTTGACCTTACAAACTTCTAAGAGAAATCTAAGGGTCTTTAATTTGGACAAAAAATATTCAATAGAGGAGAAATTATTGGGGTCCAAAGTAAAAAACTCATTTTCAAGCTGGTGGGCTCTGATTTTATTTTGAATGACGAAATTTTTTTTTAGAATTTTCATAGCTTCGTCAGCGGAGTAAATTTCTTGGATATGTAATCTAAGATCTTGAGCAAGGGACATTTCTATCAACCCCAATGCTTGATCTTGTTTATTTTCCCATTTATCCTTTTTATCTTCATCGGTAGGTTTAAATTCTAATCTTGAGGCTATTATATAAAGTCCTTTACCTATAAGTAAGTCAACCATGTGGGATAGCCATTGGAAATAATTGGTGTTGTTAAGAATAGCTTAGCATGTATTTTCCATTTTTAAAAACTGAAGTTGTAAAGGTTGAAACTAACTGCTACAATGAAAATATCTCGAAAAATTAGGCCGGTTTAAAAAAAGGGCTCTTGGATGAAGAAGTTATGTCTTTTTGAAGAAAATTTATAGTAGAGGCCAAGTAGTCATGTGATAGGTTGAAAGTTGATGAGGAAGTTGTATTTTTTTTTTTAAATTCCCCCCCTTTCCAAATTTAATACAATAAGCTCACATTTTTTTTTTAAATACTACTTTATGTGACCCACTTTTATAAATAAGTGAGACTCATTTTTCACAATGTTACTTTATGAAATAATGACCAAGTAGGTTGTAACTTAAATAAAAGATAAAGTGATTTTAGATTGTAAGTGACTCACTTTTTATAATGGGTGAGAAACACTATTACATAAAGTAACTTTAAAACATAAGTCACACTTGTTTTTTTTTTAAATAACTTGATAAAAACCTTTTTTTTTAAGTAACTTGACAAAAAGGTTTTTTAGAAAAAGTAACTTGACTAAAATATTTTTAGAAAAAAAAAACTTGACAAAAAAACCTTAACCCCAAGATCTCTATTCCCATAAAGTAACTTTAGACCAGGTGAGCTAGTTAAAATATTTAGTAATTGTTGGAAAGAAGGAAGGGTTTTTCTATTTTTTTTTTTTTTTTTGTGTTCTTTTTCCTGCGAAAAACAACCACAAAAACAAAAGAAAACAAAAAACTATGCAAGCCTCATGGCGTGATCTTAGATTTTTTGTTAGTCCGTTCGGAAACTAAAGGGTTTCCTCACTAGAACAAAGGCTCCACACGAAACATAACAGTTATCCTAGCCTAGAATTGGTCATAAACAATAGATATGGAAAACGACAGTTGAATGCAGTCAAAATTGGCTTCGAATTTGGATCAACAACAAAAGTGGCCCTCAAACAACTTTGATACCATGTATGAATTTATAAGGTAAATTTCATAGATCAAGACACCACAATTCACCTCTCACAAATAGATCACAGATCAGTAAACCAATATTTTACATGGTTAAAACTGTCAAATAAGGGAATATTCCACGTCCTAAGCCAATGTGGTTGCCTCAGGAAGTTTATTAACGTAAACAAATAAATTTTACATAAGCTTCTCTCATAAACGGTCGCTGGAAAAATGACCCTCCATGCTCTTTAAATAGATATCATGGACCAATCAGGTGTTAAGCCATGAATCAAGTGTCGGTAATACTAAAGAGAGAATGAATTTTCAGATCACTACATATCGTGACCATTAGATTATAAGTTACAAAAGTGCATACTAAATAAACACACTTTACCTAACACTACGCTAAACCAAGTTATACTTAACTATTTCCTATGTGTCGGAATATACTAACAACTTGCTAGACCACTCTCTACTTAGAAGAAATCCATAGTCTTAGGAAATGTACACAATAAAAATATTGATAAATTGGTAACTCTATGTTCAAAATCTAGGCGAATTATAACATTGTTCAGTTCACCAATTTCCTGTACTATTGATATATTTAATTGTATGATTCTAGCATTAGTCTTTTCCCATTTTTCATTTATTTTCTTTGCAATAGATAAAGACATAACATTCATAGATGTACCATAATCAAGAAGAAAATTATGGACATTATAATTGAAAATTTCAAAAGTTAAGAGAAAAGGGGGGAAAGTAGATCTAGTATTTACATTAGTAACATAAACTACCAATTCAAGGATAGTAGGAGACTTATTGAATGATGCTTGGGGAATAGAAATTGTCTTTCCTAATGGAGTTTGAGATACAAAAGCTCAGATGGTCAATTCACATTGTCCTTCCAACTTCTCTAGCTCATAGATAGATATATCAACACAAGCTTTCTTCATATTCTCAATGATGTTGTACTTAATTTCTTCATCCATGGTAGGGTGCGATGAAGTGATAGTGGGTGAAACTATTTTTAATATATCGGGAATGACGAACCTGTTCTTATTATTCCTAGAAATGTTCTTTTGAGGCTAAGCACTTTTGGATTTGGTATGAGTGATTTTAGTAGGATTTATAGGAGGCAATATTTTTCTAGAAAATTTCTTCCTCACATTTTTCTATGGCACCAATCCTTTGCTCCTTAAATTGTATTGTTTAGTTGGTTATTGTGAAGGAGCTTCACCCAATAAGGGCTCACTATCACCTTGTCGATAATTATTCAGAATAATATTAAAAGTGAAAATTGGATCACTAATGCTTGTATTTTCCTCTGTCGAGGCTTGTTCATCAGTGTCTTGAATTTACTATGAATTCTCTTGTGATGAAAAAATTTCTATGATATAGGAGACCACAACATTCATGTTATGTTTCCATTGCAGGCATGATTTTTCATAATGTGCTTCTTGGTAAAATATAGAACAATTATCCATGACCAATTTATCAATGTTAAATACAACACTATAACTTTGTGCAAACTTAACTGGTTGATTGGTTTTCATCTTAAAGTACAACTTAAATGAATTCTTAATAGTATATGCCTAAATTGACTTTATTTTGAGTTCAAATACTTCATTGGTCAACAAATTCAAGGAATTAGTTAAGCTTTCCATGTCAAAAGGATCCTTATCTTTAGTCTTAGTGGAATATGCTTGTGAGTTTTTCCCAATGTCCTTGGGTTCCTCTGAATATTCCTGATCAACAATGGCTCCAATAGACCTTAATTCCTTCTCTACAAAATGTCTTATGCAAATTTAAGAGCCAATTCTTCCTTCATAGCTCTCTTCACAAAAAAGGAAATGTTAGTGGGAAAGGTAATAGTATAATAACATTTAGTAATCAAAACATGAGGTTGCACATCAATTGAGAACTTGTTCAAAATAAGAGTAAATATCTGGTTAAAATCCTTAATATTTTCTTTATCCTCCATATTAATGTTTCCAAGTTCTTTAAGTAACATGGAAGGAGTTTTATCATAAAAAAATACTTCTAAAAAAAACTATGTGAACTCCCTCCAATTATGGATTGAATTCAGTGGAAGGATATGGTACCATACTAACGCTAAACCCTCGAGAGTGTATGAAGATAAAATACAAGAACCATCATCATAACATACCTCTAACATCCTTACCAAAGGAAATCAAATTAATAATTTAACAAAAAAGAAACTCAAAACACCCAATTAACCTAACAGAGACTGATGAGACTGTAAACGGATCAGGGAAAACTTAAAGAATCACATTATCCGGCTCTAAAAAAGATAAATTTAATTTTTTCAAAAATTTTCAGGGGGTGCACAGTTTTTAATGGAAAACAGAGCATATGCACACTATTTTGAACTAAAAAATATGGAGGTTGCCGCAATTTTTTTTGTTGAAAATTGCAGAGGTAAGGAAAAACTTGGAAAAATAAATAATCAACTCTCTTTTTTAGGGATTATTAAAATTTATCTTCCCAACTTGACTTAGAGAATTAAAAATCAGAAAAATTAAAATTCAAACTGAAAAAAATAAAGAAAACTAAGTTTTGGTTCCCCAACAGAGTTGCCATTTTGGTATGTGGATTAATCCCTCTTGTTGACAAGAGTGATCTCCCTAGTATTCAATGAATATCTAGAAACAAACATCCATTTGAAAACCTTTTTCTCTAGACTAATTTCATTTCAGAACTATTATAAGAAAGTAAAGAGGACATGCCCCTACCTTGAAATCCAAATGTTCGATGTAGTCTTTTATCTTGTCACTCCAAAGTGGCTTCTTTAATAAGTAGAATCTGCAGTCAAAGAAAAGACAAGAGAATCAAATCATCTGCAACATATAACAATTAATAAAAGCTAATCCAACTTAGTGATAAAGGAGTCTAAGTATTTATTTTATTCAATAAGCATAGGAAAAACTCAATGAGAAAAAGAGATCGATATGTATTATCTTGAATAAAAAGAGTAATCTTACAACTTGATGCCTTGATGTCATACAAATTTCTCCCGGGGTCTTCAACAATCGTTCTTCCTTCATTTTGACAAGCCTTCCTCTCTGAATACCAGCATAGAGTTATTGACACAAGGGTGTGATCATTCTCATGCCAACAAAAATTTACTAGTGAAGAAAGTATGCACTCTTGGGAATTCTCTTCAGCAATTACTTTTACAATATCAACATCTACCATCTACTAGCTACCCTTCAACTTGAAACATGAGCTCAATTTATAGGGAAATGGAGGTAGTTTCAGTTCCATGAAGAGGGGGATGGATTCCTCTCATGAAGGGATTTGAGCTCCATGGACCAAGGGCTAAGCTCCATGAGTGGAGGGATAAATCTTGGACTGATCACAACTCTAGAAGATTCCAGTTCGGAGAATTTTCAACCAACTAGACTTCTAGAATTTACTTTTTCTTTTATTTTTCTTTTTATGGGAGTCCATAGGTAAAAGTAGAAAAACATGCGGGGGTTTCTACATTTTATAGACCAAATAGCCATAGACCCACGGGAAACGACTAGAAAAAGTGTGGAGGTAGAATTTTAATGGTTTTACAGAACTTTTATCCAATTCCAAGATTTTATTCAGGAACATTAAGGTTTTTGACTTCTAAGGGAACATGATATAGGTGGTGATAGACCTATATGGACAGTCAAATGTCATGGTGAAAAAATAACATGTAACAGCAAGATGTGCCAATGTTTCCTTTTATGGCTCTTTTCTTCAAGGATGGATATTTTCTTGAGACACTTTATGCCTAAGCTCCCTATTCTCATACTGCAAGTAAGCTATTGTCACATGGGCCTTGTAAAACTGATCTTGTAAGTCCCCAATTTTCTGGTCCTTTTCATCAATTTCCACTTCTCTTTGTGTGCTCTCTAATTCCAAAACTTGAGTAGGTGATGATGGAGGAACCACAACTAATCTCTTGGCCACAAATCTTGTTCTTGGAATTACCACATTTTCTACCTTAGGGGAAAATTGAAGCTTCTTAGAACTTTTCTTAGCAACCAATTTTCTTTTTCTCAAAGGTTTCTTGAATGAGCTTGTTGATGTAGGTGAAGCTTCCTCAACCAAAAATAAAGGAGTGTCTTTCCTAGTATTTTGACTATTTTAAGATTGTGTTACCCAACCTAAAGAAACCAAGAAATCATACCATGTATGCTCCTTCTTCTCAAGCTCCTTCATTACCCAAGAGATTTAGTAAATGAAAAATGAAATAAACTAACCTCAACTTGACTTCATTTTGTTTGAACTCAGTCAACCATCTTACATAGACTCCTAAGAAGATAATAGTGAAGATTCAAAGTTTTATTGGTAGTAAAATGCATTAATATCCTAATGTGATAATGATACACCTTATTGAATCTCCTCTCACATGTGATGTACTTTTGAATGACCTCCAACAGTTTTCTATGATGATCTTGTAAACAAATCCTTGGAATAGATGAACCATACTCTTTCTTATGGTTTGGCTTGAAAAAGTACTTGAAATAAACAAAATAAAAATCCATTCCTTTGAACCATTCCTCTCCACTAAAAGGGATATCAGTGCCCAAAGCTATTGATTGTGCTGAGACTGGAAAATATAGACTTCCCACCTTTTCTTGCACACCATCAAAATGCGTAGAGAATTACTTTGTCAACTGCAAATGATATCCCTGAATTATTTCATAGAATCTTTTACACCCTACTTGTTCAAAAACCATCCTGATGGTTGGATATGCATTGATGGATTCGATGTCCTATGGTTCAAAATGTACAATGGCTCCCGCTTTATGTTTTTTGTCTTCTAGTGTTGACATAATTCCATTTTTGTAGCAATGGATATTTTAAGGTTTTGAACAACTTGTTTAGGTAACAATGGAGGTGTTTCAAATCTTGTGACAATGAATTAAGATAAAACCCAACAATTACACCAATACAGACAACTGCAAACTTCTCAGTCAAACCCTAAATTCCTCAGAATTTTGTAACAATTAACAAAAAATTAAACTAGGGATAGTTGCAGCGCTTAAACAAGAAATCTAGCGCTAAATAAATTCAACCTATAAAACACCTTTGAGCATAAATTTTAAGGGAAAAAGATTTGTTACAGTCTTTATAACAAGGCAACAATTTGCATGTAAAGGATATCACCCTGAAAAGGTAAATTGGCAACTAGAAAAGAGGGGAAATATCCAGTTTGTGGAATTGTAGTGTCTTGGGATAAAAAAATAGCGCAGAGGAGGAAAAACACAGTGAATTCTAAAAAATAAGTGATGATAATTTTGTTCTTTTTGCAAGCTCTACATGTTTTACGCTAGATTTTAATGAAATTTCAAAGTTCTATCATGATTGAAGGATAAATAGAAAACCAAATTTTCACTTGTGAGAGGATTTTAACCATTGATATGCGATAAATTGAGCAATTTTTGGACTTACAACACCCTTTCCACCCTTTCCCATTAAAATAAATGAACCTCTCTAGATTTACGATGTCGATAATGAAGACATGGGAACAAAGGGATAATAAGGAAGGTTCAAATGATCACCTTGAATGGCCTAGAGCGAGAGCGAATGTGTTGATCATGATTTGGAGAGAACATCATGAATGTGTAGCATTTTTTTTCTGAAAACACAACGCATTGGGAATTGAAATGAATATCCTCCGACCATTATCCCCAACTGATCTCCTAAACTATTCTTTTGAAATGGCATCCAAACCAATATAAAAAAGGCTCCACATATATGTCAATATCATTACATGATTGCTTTGATGAAGACATTATTTCTAGACTTAGGTGGCATACTCATTATGAATTAATCTCGGACTAAGAAACTCACACTAACTAAGGACTTATAACATGATTTTTTTACCCTTTTAAAGTGACCAAAAAATTTCCATGATTTCCCTTTGAAAGGAAGAAAATAACTTTAGACATTAACCTCTTAATCAAAATGAAAGCCTTACATGATACCCAATCTAGACCTAGACCTTTCGGAACAAAAATATTTAGGTGATTATGACTAATATTTACAATTTTCATCTTAGATACATAGAAATACTAACAAAACCAAGATCCCTATACATAGGACACTAACAGACTTGGCACTTTGACTGCACAATGTGCAGTGGAAAGGGAGAAATCTAGTCAAGGCTTTCACATTGGGGAAGTCCAGGTGGTAGGGAGGCATGCTTGGGAACTATGACTACACAATATGAAGTGGTTGAAGGATATGATAACGAGACTTCATAGCTGAACACTACAAGGGTCTAGAAGAGGCTCCAATGTCCACTAATATTTCATAGTGTGTATGGAAAGGAAGAGACAATCAAAATTGTGCATTGGATAAGTGTAACTAGCAATACTAAGTGACTGAGTACTATTATTCCTCAATGTGTAGCTGAAGGAGGTTTTCCTCTAGGATTGAATAGTTCACAATTCTAGGAGGCACGGGCATAGTCAACATGACTTTGGAATGTGCAATGCATAGTTTCTAGGGGTTGAAAGTTGATCATTGATTGCACAAGTTGTGAGGACAGAGAAAACTCCAAAAGCGACTAAGTGTGAGATCAGTGAGACAAGAGAGCAAAAGTAAATCATATAACAATCCTTGAAAATTATCACACACACATAAATTATTAACATCATGACAATAATATACAAAATACCCAAAATATACATGTATTCATTGAAGCGAAAAGAAAGTGACACTTATTTCGAAGTGCGGCACTTAAGATGGAACCCTTTACAAAAAAAGTTTCGAATACAAATATAAATTTCATAATACCTTGGGGATGAGTCCAATGGATGTCCCTATGATATATAGTATCCACTAATGTAAGAAAATTCACTAGAGCATCCTCTTAAAGATGTGCTAGAACTTCCTTTCACGAATAACGACACTTTCCCTAACAATATATGACACTTTGGATTTATTTTGAAAGGTACTTGAAAAATTGGAGAACAAGTATAATATCACTCTAACAAATTGAAATTATTGTTCACATGATCAATGAGAAACACCAAAATTTGGAGGCTTTTATAGTAACAAAAACATCTAGGTACCATCAAGTTAAATTAAAGATTGAGATATCCACAAGATGACTTTCAGAACTAGCTATGGACATTGTGAGTTTGTGTTGGTTCCATTTGGGCTCACAAATTCCCCAGCCATATTTATGTGTCTAATGAAAAATTTCCTTATCTGATACTTCAAAAAAAAATTGTTGTTCTTCATAAACGATATCGTGGTTTATTCTAAGACCAAACAAGATCATGAATAACATTTGAGAGAAATGTTACAATTTTTGAGGGAGCACAAGCTCTTTGCCAAGCTCAGGAAATGTAATTTCTTCCAATCACAAGTTTAATACTTATGACATATTTTCTCCAAGGAATGAGTGGTAGTAGATATTGAGAATATAAATGACATAATGGAGTGGTATAAACTTTAGAATGTTGCAAGAGTTAGTTCCCTTATGGGTTTGGCCACATATTACCAAAGGTTTATGATGTTTTTATTCAAATATTGAGAATTGGATCATAACCTTGCAAAGGAAAGGAGTTAAATTCGAATGGACATCAGGCTGTGCAACCAATTTTGAAAAATTAAAACACATACTCCCATATGGCACACTAATATTGAGAATAGTTGACCTAGGAAAATATTTTTTGGTTTGCATATATGATTTTAAGTAGGGGATTGGTGGAGTCCTAATCAAAGTAAGTTATATTATTTGTTATGAATCAAGCAGATTAAATGAGAATGAGATCAATATTTTCACTCATGAATTAGAGCCTGTAGTAGTAGTGCATACATTGAAAATGTGGAATCGTTGCCTACTTCGAAGGAATTTTTTTTTAATCTTATATCATGGAGGGTTGAGATATTTAGTTGAATATCCTAGGTTTGATGAAAGACAAGCTATATTCTTATCCTTGATTAATGAGTTTTATTTGAAATAAAATATTTTGAATACAAAGAAAAAAAAGTATCATATGCACTTAGTAATGAAAGTGGCTCATGTGGAAGCCATAAGTATTTGTGAAATTGATTCCAAAGACAGAATCAAAGAGGCATTACTTTAGGATGATAATTATCAACATATGAAGGAATGCTTGCAAAAAGAGCCAAAATTATCATTGAACAAGACTTACTCACTCACTAATGATGGTATGTTGAAATTCAAGGATATATAGTATGTGCCTTGTATGAGCGACTTGAAGAAGGTTATGTTGGATGAATTTCAAAAAATACCTTATTAAAGTCATCCTTCTTATTAGAAAATGATAACAATCACAAAGAAAATTTATTATTTCCTTACCATGAAAATGGAAATTACTGATTACAACACCAAGTGTTTGGATTGTCGACAAGTTAAAGTGGAATGTAAACACCTAATAGGATTGTTACATTTGATTCCAATTCTTGAGTGGAAATGGGAAGTCATCTTTGTGGTATAAAAATCGTACTAGGAAAGTTGAGCTAGAAAACTCATTTTATAATTGTTAAGTCCACTTACAAGGAAATTAACATTGCCAGAAATTATGAAAGAAATATTCAAATTTCATGGCATACCCAAGAAGATAATTTCAAATTGGGATTCCAAATTCATTTCAAAGTTTTGGGAAATTTTTTTTTCCAGTTTTGGAACAAAGCTAGCATTTATTATAACATACCATCCTCAAAATAATGGAATAACTAAAAGGGTAAATAAACTTCTAACTGAAGACATGTTAAGAATGTATGCCATGCAACAATAAAAGAGGTGGGAAGAGTTCCTAGCCTTAGTTAAGTTTTCCTACAACAATAGATATTAGGAGTAACTGAAGATGAGTCATTTTGACACTTTATATGGTAGGAAATGTAGCGCACTCATTAGGTTTGGTGATCCTATGAATAGGGTGGTTCTTGGACCTAGCATCCTAAAGGAAATAGAACAAGAATTAATTAATATTAGGTAGAAATTGAAGGCATATCAGGATAGGGAAAAGAGCCATACATATTAGCAGAGAATGCACAAGTAATTCCAATTGGGAGAGCATGTGTATCTCCACATCAATCTAAGAAAGATTATATTGAGAATAGATCTTGTAATAGTTTGGCACTAGGGTTTTATGCACCATTTTAGATTATGGAAAGAGAGGGGCCAATGGATTATAAATTGGCCTTTCTTATAGTGCATTACTTGTAGTGAAAGAACATGATGTTTTCCACATTTATTTTCTTAAAAAGTATGTACATAATGATGATAATATTTTTGATTGGTTTATGATATAGGTGGAATCAAAGGGGTATTTCCAACCAGAACCATAGTAGATTTTCGACAAGAGGAAGATCATGCTTTGGAATTGAGTAATAGAGTAGGTCAAGGTGCAACGGAAGAAATATGGAATAGATGAAGCCACTTAGAAAATGGATGATCAGATGAGGTTATCTTACCCATTTTTTTTACTGTGTAAATACATGTAAGAGTTGTATATACAAATATCATGATAGTATTTTGTGTTTTTTTTATAAAACACCAAGGATGGTGTTCCTTCACGGGGGTGGGATCTGTAACAACCTTTTTTCTACCCCCCATGTAAATATCACCATGGATATTTGTTTATGTAAATAAATGTAAAAATGTGATTATGGATGAGATGGAGGAGTGGATATGGATAAAAAAATTTGAGGTGAGGGAAGCACTTGTGTTGTGTTTAAGCCCAAAACCCAAGCCACTTCATTTATTTTTCCCCATCTATCTCCCTAACAAATTAATGTTTTTCTCAATAAGAATTGAATTTCTGTATCGGCCATTTGAAGCGAACGAAGAGGCCCATGCGAATTCCCTTATCATGGGATGTGTTGGGAGAAAATACAACATGCAAAAGAAAAGATAGGGGAGTAGGCAAGAATATGGAAGAAACAAAACAAGAAAAGGAGAATGCATGGGGTAGTCTATGGAGAACATGAAAGTAGAGGAATGGCGAGTAAGGGAAACAAAAAAGCGAAGAGAAGAGAATAAGGGTACAATTCAATTCCCTATAATGATACCTTATTCCTTGTAATTTTAGTGTGGCTAGTGGCTATTTATTGGTGTTAGATTGGTCAATGAAGACTCGGTGGAGAAATTGACTCACTTAGTGCTTAATGAGTAAGCTAATATACCTCTAAGTTCTTGCTAGAGAGCTAATAAGCCACGTAGAGCTTGTTGAATGGGTTGATAAACCACTTGGGTGCTTGTTGGAAGGTTTATAAAACACTTGACAAGCTGAGCCACTCAAGTGCTTTCTAAAATGGGCTAATAAAGCACTAAGTGATTACCTTAGAGGTTGATAAACCACTTAAGTGTTTTACAAGTAAGTTGATAAACCACATGTATAGTTGGTAATGGACTCCTAAAATGCTTGTATTGAAAATATAGCATGTGGAAATTCCATGATTGGAAACCTTCTACAACAACTAGTTAAGTTTCTTCTACTTTGTTATATAACTAAAAAAAATTAATTACTGTTTGCTATGATAAATATCAAAAATAACACACTAAAATATTCAATAATATAAAATGTTGCGGAAAAAAATACAGCACATGAAAGAAATAACACACACATATACATTGTTGTTTTTGAAAAATGTCCCTGAAAAAATCTAATGCGGGAAAATTAGTGCAACAACTGAGGGTTTTTATTATTATACAATATTTTATAAATAAAATCTTGGATGCCTTACTGGCTATCCAATATAGAGAAAATAACTGATGAGAAATTTTGTGAGATAACCTCACACTGGTACGGGAAGACTCGGTACTGATTTGACTGAAGATGATACCTCTGCATTGTCTATGTGTAGCTTTGCATCATACCTACACAGTTACTGCATAACTACTGCAAGGATTGAATCACACCTCCAAGATGGAATTCTTTTGGCTGTAAACTCAATCGTCTAACCTCCTGGTCTCACACCCCGGCTTCTGGTACTAGATCACAATTTCTCCTCACCAAAACTTCAATCTCCCTCTGAAGCACTATGTTACCTATATGTTGTCCAAAGTGGCTTTGTGCTTCCTCTTATGAACGTCTCTATGCCTCCTCTACAATGTATTCGTTAGATCAGGAATACTCCCACCAGAAAAATATTTCTGCCCCTGACTACAAGAAATCCCCTCGATCTTCCTCCGACAACTGTTGTGTTTCTCTCTTAATAAATCGATCTCTCTATCGCTAATTCAAGGTGTCTTCCAAGTTATCGTAGACCCTTTTCTTATAGTCTTCTCATTGAAAATTCAGTGAAAAATATTAATTATTAATCAATGGCTTAGACCATATTGAATTGATATCCATGTTTTTGTAGAAGATTCACACCCAATTTCATTTACACCCTTTAGTTATTTTAATTTCCTGTGTTTAGACATAGGAATCCATTAAAAATAATTAATTATTTTAATAAAAATGTCTATGGGTGGAACTTACCAAAATAATTATGGGTCTTGGAGGATGCATGTGTCCTATCCTCCCTGCAAATTTTGAGGCTTAGAGCACATTCGATGTTACTCAAAATAAACACTTTCTCTTTGTGAGGAATGTGCTCTAGTAATGAAACTTGTTGAAGCATCACCCCAACTCTGTATCATCTCCCTCTATGTTGCTAATGTCTGACATCAATTCCCATCAAATATTGTGCAAATGCTACATCTGTGCTACTTCTGACTCTGCATGTTTCTTCCAACTGCATCTGCACTGCAACTCTTCTACTATTGAAATAGAAAAACATCCAAAATATTGAACCAAATGTGTTTAGCATGATGCATCTATCACCGTAGTTCTGACTGATGTTAATCTCTGCGCTGACCCTCTGAAGCCTCTACACTGTTGGTGACTCTGTACTCTCCCAACTACACTGTTGCCAACTTTCCTCTATGTTACCTAGTCTTTGGCACCCCTAGTCACTGCAACTGTCACTCTAACACTCCTCTCCACCAACTAACACTGGTTCATCCTGCTACTTCTGATATGGGATCTCGTAGCAATGTAATAATCGAAGAGGTCGAATCCTCTAACTACAATACTAGATCATCTAACTATAGTACTGGTCCATATGTAGCTCTCTCTAACTACAGTACTAGATCATCCCACTTCTTCTCTGGAGGTATGTGGGAAATCATGGAAAAATCCTCCTACTCGATCCCTGTGGTTACAACCTACTGATCATGTTTCTCTTCCTTGTCCTTTTTGAGAGGAAACATCATAGTGTAGTGACTAATTCACTACACTTGAAACGTTTGATCTTTGAGATGTTATTCTTCAGCCTTCGCTTTTCCTACTGCCCCTTTGATCCAAGGATTGCATTCTCCTCCTCCTCCTTGGGCTTTGTCCCACTACTATTGTTTCCATCACGTTTTCACTTTTCTAAGTCTCTCCTCATCTCTTCTTGTTCTAGAGGAGCACACATCCCTTCCCAATCCATAAATATTTCTCTTCCCAAGATACTCTGGATGAAGAATGTCCATTCTTCTGAGATGGAATTCAAGGCCAATATCACCATCTCCGTAGCTTGATGCACTGACCCTGCAGCTTCCATCTGATCTCAAACTTCCTGAAGCTTCAAAAGGAATGGATCTATGGATCTATGGATATCATCTTATCCTGCAAGAACATATTTCGCTACTTAGAATATCCCTCATACAACGCAACTAATCCATCCCCCATCTCTTTGGTTTTCCCTTTGCCAGATATGTGAGAAAAAATTTGATCCCTTACTTCCTCGAGGGTCAACCTCTTGGATTTTTTCATATCCTTCTTGTAAGCCTTCAATGGATCTAGATCTGCGGGGAAAACTACCACATTTTTGATAAAGGCCTTGATATCATGCTCATCTAGAAGGAAGGAGATCATTTCCTTCCAATTCACATAGTTGGAGGAATCCTCCAAACAATCTTCATCTCTCAGCCAGGTTGTTTCCATCACACCCAACACATTTTAAAATTCCCCCCTAACCCTCTGTGTAGCTGCTGACATGCTCTACACACTCCCTATTAGAGTGATAAAAAATTATCTTGGCTAATTTTTCTTCTGCATGGGAAGTTATAATTTATGTCAAATAAATTATCTGAGGTCAGAATTACCTCAGTGTTCTCTTCTTACCTTCTGATGTTTTTCTGCACTAGCAACTGTGACAGAAAATATGCGTACCACTTGAAGATATTCTCTGCCATGAAATTTTTGTGTTTATCACTTTGCCGCTAACAAATATCGATATGGAAAATATTCCTCTCTATCGACCCACTGAGAGAAAGATTTTTCCATGAAAATATTTCCCTCCTGGACTATACTACGCAAGCCTTCAGGGGGTTTGATCTGCTTCCTACGCATCTCTTCTAACTCCCTCTTCAGCTATGATTTTGAGTTCTTCTCTGCTTCACTTTCACTCTGATACCATGTAGAAATTCTATGATTGGAATCCTTCTACAAAAATTGGTTAAGTTTCTTCTATTTTGTTATATAACTAAACAAAATTATTTATTTTTTACTATATTAAATAGAAAAACTAACACAATACAATCTTCACAAATATAAAATGTTGTGGAAACAAAATACAACACAAGAAATAAATAATGCACACATATACACTATTATTTTTGGAAAATTTCCACGGAAAACCCAATCTGAGAAAACCACTGCAACAACTGAGCGTTTGTATTATTATGCAGTAGTTTCTTAATACAATCTTGGATTCCTTATTGGTTATCCGATATAGAGAAAACAACTGGCAAAAAAGTTAGTGAGATAAATTCATACTCGTATAGGAATATTCAGTACTAATCTGACTGAAGATGAGAGATTTGCATTGCCTTTACGCAACTTTGTGTCACACCTATGTAGTTACTACATCACTGCTACAAGGACTTGGTCACACCTCCAACCTGGTCTTTTTCTGGCTAGAAAATTAATCCTCTAACCTCTTGGTCTCACACCCTGACTTCTGGTACTGAATCACAACTGCTCCTCAGCAAAACTTTGACCTCCCTCTGAAGCACTGTGTTGCGTCTACGTTGTCTCTTCTCCACCTATCTTCACCTCCTCGGTAATGTATTCGACGAATCATTAATACCTCCACTGGAAAATTATCTCTACCCCTGAATGCAAGAAATCTCCTCGATCTTCCTCTGACAAATGTTGAGTTGCTCCCTTGAGAAATCGATCTCTATATCTCTAATTCAATGTGTCTTCCAAGTTCCCATCGAGCCTCTTATTATATTCTTCTCATTGAAAATTCAACGGCCCAGATTAATTCATAATGAATGGCTTAGATCATCTTGACTCAATCTCCATTTTTTTTCTAGAAGTTCACACCCATTTTCATTAATACCCTTTAATTATTTTAATATCCTAAGTTTAGACTTAGGCATCTATTAAAAATAATTAATTGTTTTAATAAAATTGTCTCCCAATGGAATTTCCCAAAATGATTTTTGGGTCTTGGAGGATGCATGTGTCCTAGCCTCCATGAAAATTTTGAGGCTTAGAGCACATCTGATGGTACCATAAATAAAAAATAAGAAACCAATAGAGTGAGATCATTCTCCTAGAACTAAGAAGAACTTCATTGAGCCTTTCTTGAACCCCTGATATCTATTTTAGGGTGGTAGCGGAGTCAGTATGGAGCTTAGTGCATGAGTTAGTTAATAAACCACTTGGATAGTGCACTCCCTCTTTGGCTCGGTTGACTTGTTATCAATGTGAATCTCCCTTGAGAAATTAACTCCTCAGGCTCTAAATCTATCTCAAGGGTGGTCAGCTCAAGAAATATTGCAATGTAGTTGACCTAAGGTTGGGTGGAGAGTTGAAGTACCTCCCTTATTTTATAGTCCTTAAATTTAATCATATAAGTCTATTTACTTATGTATATACATTTGCCACATGTGATTAATAATTTATAATATTTGATATGAAAGTGTATGTATTAACACTAGAAATGGACGAATGTTTGTATTCTTGTATGCTTATGATGAATTCTTTCTTATATTTTCTCATGGTTAAGTTAGTTTCATAGAAATATTTGTTGCTATCATTGTTATAATCTACAACATTAGCTACATGAATAAGTATGGTTGCTTGAATGAGTTTAATAGTAGAGAATTATGGTTTGAGCACACTGGTGTATTTTCCTAGCTAAGCTATGAATGTTGTCTGCAATTGGTGTTGGGTCTTGTCCAATTTTCTATCTCAGAAGCCATTTGTTTCTAATTTTTTTGGGTGCTTTCCCTTGACACTGATAATCACTCACCATCAATGAAATTTTTGACCTAAAACCTTTAGGCTATGGACATAGAGAATAGGAGCTCAGAGTGGTCACCTTTGTGTCAATATATTAGTAAAATGTGACATGATATGTTTTGTGGGCCTAATACCCCAAGCTCCCAAAGGAAATTTGAAAAAGGGGTGTAGCTTATAAGGATTCATGGATAGGGTGATGTTTGTGTGGCCACCGGATCTACAAGTAGAATTGAAAGGGGGCATAGTTGAAAGTACTTACAGACACGATTATCTGGGATGATTTATGCACAACCTTGGGATATCCATGTAGCATTGAAATTGGGCATAGTTCAAAGTAACCACGGATGGGATGATGTATGCAAAGGTGGGACCCTATTAGCATGGCCCTGGGCTATCCACGTAGAATTGAAAAGGAGCGTAGTTGAAAGTACTTGTGGATGGGATAATGTATGCATGGGTGGATTCCATTGGGTATCATTGACTATGAGTTAGTATAAAGACCCATGGAATGTCTTATATGGATCTTAGGGGAAAGCCCCCAAGATCTAAAATATTGAAATGGATCTGACAAGATCTGCAAAATTACAATGCTAGAAGAAAAAAAAAGAGAACACAAAACAAATAAAACCATAGAGAAACTTGTTTTATTAAAACAAAGAATAAATGTAGAAGCTACATTGTGGTGGACAACTTGTCCTTTTACAAAATGTGACTTTTTACTTATAGCCTTTTTTTTGTTACAATACTATATGTAAATTCCATGGGTGGGTAAATATTATGGGTGGATCTCACTTAAAATACCATGGGTGGATGCCACTTACAATGGCATGGGTGGATGCCATTTACAATACCATGGGTAAATTCCATGGGTGGATGGTTAACATGGGTGGATGAATATCATGGGTGGATGCCATTTTCCATTCGGATCATTCCTCCCTCCTTAAGAAGCAATGGTCCCCATTGCGTGAAGTTACCATTTGAGAAACCTTTTTTGAATATGAAGAGCCACTGAAGAGAATGGTTTTGTGTGGTTAAACCATAACTGTGATGAATGAAGATCTGAGGATAGAGATACCTTGTAATGCTTATGACCAACTGTGATAATGACTGTGTGTGACCTAGAAAATGGACTTCGATGAAGTGTGGGTTTGTGGATGACCCATAACCATAGAAAATGAAGATCTGAGGATAGAGATACCCTGTAATTCTTGTGACCAATTGTGATACTAACAATGTGCGACCTAACAAATGGACTTCGATGAGAAGGATTTTGTGCGGTTGACCCATAATCGTGATGTTGATTATTGATGAAGTAGCATATGCCTACATAGCTGGTGGTGGGAGGGAACATCTCCAAATAACCCAAGATAAATGTTTCTGTGCTGAAATTGATGAATGTGAAGTAGGTGCCTACTAAAGTGGGGTGGAAGGGCAAGTCTCCAAAGGGAACCCGCTTCGAATGCTGCTCTAGAATTAAAATGAGCATAACTCAGTAATTGTAACTCAAAATATGTATTATAACCTAATTTTGGAAATGGAATGATCATTATTCATCTTCCCATTTGTTTTAAATCTCTATTTGAAGACTCTAGACTCTCATATTCATGTTGGAACTGTCCCGCCGTTACAAAATTTCTGAAAAAAAATAGTTGATTTTAAATCAGCGATAACTCCCTCATCCAGACTCCGATTCGATCGATTTTTTTTTTGAAAACGGATGATTTTTCAAGGAGAGCTCAGATATATAACCATCTCTTTGAATTTTCACACTAGAAACTACAATAAATGAAAAGAGAGGCACCATCCATGACTTGTCATCATAAAATTTGCTGCAACATTGCTGATTTTGAATCAATGATATCTCTCTCATCTGAAATCCAATTCGGCCGATTTTTTTTATTTTTTTTTTAATTTGGGTAATTTTTCACAAGGAATTCAGATATGGTCTTCTTTTTTTTGTAAATTTTTTCACCAAAAATTTCAGATCTGATCTGCAAACTCGCCACCCAAAAAATTCATAGAGTTTGCTGAAGATTTCTGCAAAACATTAAGACTGAAATATGCTTCAAACCCTCATTCCCATGGATCCGTAACCTGTATCTGATACCAATGATCCAGATCTTAGGGGGAAGCCCCCAAGATCTAAAATATCAAAATGGATCTAGCAAGATCTACAAAATTAGAATGCCAGAAAAAAAAAAGAGAGAACACACAACAAATAAAACCATGGAGAAACTTGTTTTATTAAAACAAAGAATAAATGTATAAGCTACATTGTGGTGGACAACTTTTCCTTTTACAAAATGTGACTTTTTAATTATAGCCCTTTTTTTTGTTACAATGCCACACGTAAATTCCATGGGTGGGTAAACACCATGGGTGCCATGGGTAAATAGCATGGGTGAATTGGTAAAACTTCGAATGGGCATAAATTTTGATCTTGACCCAAATGTAGGTATAATTTATATCTTTAGAAACCTCTTGACGAGATAAATATAATGGTAATATCAAAATTTAATTTTACAAGATTTGAATAAAAATTATTTTAATAACTTCATTTTCATAATAAGTCATGGATGTTGGGCTAATTAAAAAATAACACCTATCACAATTCAAAATGGTTTAATAGCGTGGGATGGAGCATTACATAAAAGAAGTAATATATATTCACACATATTCTAACAAAATAATTAATTTTAAGGGAAAAAAACAATTGGAAAATCTTTTTTCACTAATTATAATTTTTATTCTTTTATTTTTATTTTGGTTTTATGATCTTTTATGTTTGACATTTTCATTTTTTATATTTTTTTTTGCTTTTTTTGGCTACCATTTCAATATCTATTAGTAGAATTAACATATATTATTTTAATATATAATATTAGATAATATTATATATTTATAGTATATTATATTACTCTTAAATCTAATACTTTTGTGATCCAAAATCTAGATAAATGTCTATTACATCATTAATATTTGGTCTAGGTTTCAAACCAACTAATGTGGTTCATCCTCAGGACAAGGTGAAAACACAAATCGATCTTCATGAATAAATAATAAGGATGCAACATTGCCAAAATATAGCCATTATTGAATCAGTTAATTAGTTATTAAGAAAATAATATTAAAAATGTTAGTTATTAAGAAATAATTATTAAATGGTTTTAAAAAAAATAGTAGGAAAGAAATTATTTATTTAGAAATATTTTAATAATTATTTTAATTAAAGGTTTTATAATAAAAGGATTAATTTTTTTTATTATAATTAATAAAAGATATATTATAACAATATAAATTAAGGGAAAGAATAATGTTAAGGCTAAGAACAAAGAACAATAAATACTAAGGAAATAGGAATGAGGAAGGATCTATAATACCTATTATTTTCAAAGACATCAAGGAGATGGGTAGCAAGAGTGCAAAGAACACCAGCCAACATGAAGACATTGTGAAAAACTTGATGAGAAATTGAACTATCATGCATTCTAGAGAGAAGGATGTCTAAGAAGGGCATGCAACCATCCTTCCAACATGAACATCGAATCAGATTGAGATTATTCATTATTCCTATTTCCTTAATATTTATTATTCTTTATTCTTAGTTTTAGCTTTATTCTTTCCCTTAATTTATATGGTTATAATTAATTATAATAATAATAATTTTAATCCGTACTATTTATTCATAAAGATTGATTTGCTTTTTCACTTTATCCTTAAAATAAATCACATTAGTTGGTTTGAAATGTCTACCAAATCTTAATGATGTGATTAATCTAAAAAATATTAATCTATATTATATTATTTTTTTGTTAACATATTATAGAGTTAATACTAATTAATTAACGGTATAATATATTATATTTTATAATTATATTTTATATAATTATTAATAATTTTTATATATTATAATAAATATAATTATTATTATTTTCAATTTTATTTTACAATAGGGTTAATTTTCAATAACATATATATACTATAATACGCATATAATAATATTAATGGTATCTTGTTTAATTATAAAAAAAATTAATTAATAGTGTTAAAATTAATATTATAATTTATAGTAATTTTATATATATTAATATTAGTTAATTAAGATTATATATAAAGGTATATATTATTATTTAATATTATGTTACTAATATATTATTACTTATTATAAAAAGTATATTATTAATTTATGTTAACTATATTTAAATATATTAATTTTCATGGTAATAAATCAAATATTTTTAATATTCTTTTATTTTTGAAAACTAATTAATTTTTAGGGAATAAGTTTGAAGTGTTTTTAAACAATTGCAAGTGTAAGAAAGTATATAATATGTATATAATAATATTAATTGTATGTTGTGTAATTATAAAAGAACTAATTAGTAATATTAAAATTGATGTTATAATTTATAGTATTTATATATATATTAATATCAGTTAATTAAGAATATATATTAAAAATATATATTATTATTTAATATATTTTTATTAATATATTATTATTTATTATAAATATATATTATTATTTTATATTAATTAAGTTTAAATATATTAATTGACATTGTAATAAATCAAAATCTTTTATGTTTTTTTATTTTTGAAAACTAGCTAATTAATAAAAATCTAAAAGAATATATGTATGAGAGATAAGTTTGAAGTGTTCTTATACAATTGCAAATATATAATAGGTATATAATAATATTAATGGGATGTTAATTAAGTTTAAATATATTAATTATCATTGTAATAATTTTCTTTTTTTTGAAAATTAGTTTATATATATTATTTGAAATTGTTTAAGAATATTTCAAACTTATCTACTAAAAATTTAGTAAATAAATAAAATTTAGTAACTTAAATAAATAAATAAAATTTAGTAACTTAAATAAATAAATATTTGTTGTTAATGTAAAAATCAAAAGATTAATAATGATTTTTAAAAAAATGAAATGGGTAGAGATTTGTATTAAAAAATATGGATTGTAAGGCCAAAAGCTATACATTTTCCAATGTTCTTTGAGGGTTTGAGATTGAGCATAAAGGCTCAGTCTAAACCCTTAAATGAAGTCCCCATAACAGAAATGCATTAGTCCCTTTCCAACTAAATATTTTCCAAAAAACCCCAAAATAAAAACACATTTACATTCCATTTTTTAATTTGATCTAATTTAAATTCTTGTTTTTCTTGGAGAAAAACGTTTTCCTTGGAGAAAAACGTTTTCCTTTTTTCCCAACTTGAATCAAACTCACATTTTCTGCAAGTTTTGACGGATCCTTCTTCGGCAACTGCACGATATTTTCCTTGATATCTTCCTCACTCGTCTAATCTTACCAATAAATTTCCTTTTCAACGAGATTCCTTATGATTTCTAGAGATAATCTATTTTCCATGAGGGTTTGTCACTTTTCTGCCAACACTGCATTCAAGGGATATTTACTAGCAATTGAAGGATCCACATTTACAAGCGAATTTTCTTGGTTAGTTTCTGTTTTCATGAATCTCGTTTCTTTGATTGAATCTTCTTCTTTCTTGTCTTTTGATTCTTTCTTGCCTCGAAGCTATTCTTCTTTGAATACCATATAATTCACCTTTTGCACCTTCCCACCATTTCAGTCTTTAGGGTATTTTCTGATCTTTGTTATTCTAAGGACGCTTGGGGTAATGTTTAATTACATGCCATGTTTCATAACATTCTCTACATCGAAATGATATATTATAATAGTCAAGATTTTACACCCAAGCATAGTTTGGAGCCATCAAATTAATCGCTGCTGGAAAACCCTTGCTAAATTCCATCACCATACAAATTCGAGCATAAGTAGTCTTGATTTTTTTTTTCTTCAGAGCAACTTCGATAGAATTTTTCCGACGCGTTTCCAATGGATGAAATCGATCTTTGATTCCATAAATGCAAGGGAATATTCAACAATCTTACCCAAACTGGGGCTGAAGAAACTGATGTAATTACTGGATCAAAAGTGGGAGAACATGGCTACATGCAAATGCCAGTGCTCCCCCAAAATCATGGCCCAACTTCACATTTAGCCTTCTTGTCTTCAATATTTTCAAAAACCATAGTAAAGAAACACTGTGCCATAGGGTAAATATTTAGCTCGTTTGTAAAAAGGGGCTTCCATGTCTTAGGGATCCATTTATGCATATCCGCTAGCCATGACCATAACCCATTAAACGTGCATACCAAACCATTCTTCGAAAAATAATTTTCAAGGTCCAAAGCTTCCTCATCCATGGGAACATTAAGGGAACAAATTTATTGCACCACTGAAAGACCAGATCCGAACTTCAACATAAAACTGTGTGAAACCGAAGAAAATCTAGCTTGACTAACAACCATACCTACAAAAGAAAAAGTTTTATTTTTTAGATCACACAAATTCACCATTAAACAATCTGCAGAAAATCTATGCAAACGAAATGAAGATTAAATAGATAGAAAAAAATCATAACCATTGCAAGGGTTTCCATAACTCCTTGCATACAAATCAAGAATCAAAAGATTAATTATTACAAAATAAAATAAAAAATCAATTGTTATAATCCTATCCTTCTAAAAACAAACCAATAAATAGTTCAAAGCTTACTCATGAGAAAAAAAAAATCAGCCCCAACACACATTGAATTAAAATAAATTAGAAAACAGATGGAATTTAGTAGGATTTGTTTTCTGATATGATTATGTTAAAATTCTTCCATAAATCTAAATGGCTTCTATTTCCATTCGAGAATCGAGAAAATATATATTTGCATGAATATACCAATGATGAAATATTTGATGTATAGTGAAAATGCCGAGCATTAACTAAATATTAACATTTCAGCATAAACATCATGATAATATAAAACATTTGATATAATGTTAAAGTGCTAAGCTTTAGATAGCATCAAACTCAACACAAAAATTGAATATCTAACATTTTTCACATGTAATATAGTAAAGACTTTAATAGGTAGACATTTACGTAATATTAAGTGTCATTTAAATATTGGTAAGTCAACATTGTACAAAATCATTGTCTTATATGTTTTTAATTTAACATTACTTATTTAAGCATTATACTATTAATTATTCAATAATATTTTTATTTTTATTTTTTAATAATAATAATAATAATTTTAACTAAACCGATTAAAAAAATATACCAAAAAAACACTTCCACAAAATTTCTTCAAACCTCTTATGAAAACAAAATCCACTCTAAATATTCACATAGACCTCTGCAATCATTTATACGAAATTTAGTACATTCGTTCTTTTTTTTAAGGAAAATACCTCGTATACCCAACACCAAAACATTTGCCAAAACCCCTTCCCAAGATGGATAATTATATATTCAACATTTATGAAATATAATTTTATCATAGTTCATTCGATGGTCATTGAACATCTTCATATTACCTATCCAGAATTAACTTGGGAGGGTAAAGTACTCAAAATATGATTCCCTAAAATTTTCGAGCTTATGTATATTCCTAGGTTATGACAACTAACAAACTACACTATTTTAGAATATTTTCAAAGGTGCTGCATGTAGCGTTGACATAAATCTTTTAAAAAGTATTGACAACCTAAATTCAATGATAAAAGTGAACCATAAGATGGAATGCATACTTAAAAAGTCAGTTGATTCAATACTTTATAGGAACCATTTGTTTTTAAATCCTTATTGTAGCATCAATAATTCACATAATACATATATTTAATATTATCTCAAGTAAAATTTAAAATTCCCAAACATTAACCTTAGAAAGTTATGTGTGACCCAAACATTAACCATCCCTAATAACCCATTAGGATTCCAAATACAACATGATAGTGATATATACCTAAGACATTAATTCAAAGTAATTTATATTTTCAAAATGTGTTAGAAACTTGTCATCACATTTCCATCCCTTAAACTAGTTGTATGACAACGAAAGATCTATATGAATTAAATAATTTAATTTCCCAATTCTATTTTGATGGAGAGATCAGTCTTCGTCATCTCAATAAGGTGCTTATTTTTTTATTATCTATTTTTCATTTATTTTTTCTTCATTAGTTTTTAATTATTTGAATTCGATTTTCATTTTTTTTTAATTATTTAAATTAAATTTCATTTATTTTTCTTTCATGTGTTTTTTAATTATTTAAATTTAATTTTTGTGAAAGGTAGCTGTGTTATATTTTTTTTAATTCATTTTTAGTTTATTTTTTCATTATTAGTTAATTATTTAAATTTGATTTTTATTTCTTTTTCTTTCATCTGTTTTTTAATTATTTAAATTAATTTTCATTTATTTTTCTTTCATTTGTTTTTTAATTATTTAAATTTAAATTTTGTGAAAGGTCATTGTGTTGTTAGAGTCAAAATGAAAATATAGTTAATATGATTAGTTTAGACTATAGTTTTAGAGAATAAATAGGAATAGAGGAGTTTTCTCATCATATCATATCAACTGTTATACACTAAAGCATTAAGATTTGTGATTTTACTAAAAATGAGATTTAAATACATCACATGCTAAATAGAGTTAGGGGAAAGAAGAATATAGGTTTAAGAAGATAGATGGATCATTGTAAATAAATATGATATTTAAATACAAAGGATAAATAAAGTTATGGAAGAGAAGAATAGAGGTTTAAGAAGATAAATCGACAATTATAAATGAGTATAAAGTATGGGATGTTCCGAAACTTTTTTATTTGGAGTGATTTAGAGTCAAAGTATATGGTTTTGTTCACAAAAAAAAATGACTATAAGAAAAATAAATTGAAAACAAATAAACTCATAAAAGGGAAAGAGATTAGAGATTTTTATTATTACATTAATAACAAATCTATTACATTAGCTCACTTTTTTTCAATCACCCTTGTAAAAATGAATTTCGTTACAATACCATGGGACAATACCATGGGTTACAAATACCACGGGACAATACCATGTGTTACAGATACCATGGGTGAGGACAACTTTTAATTTAATTTGGTCTCACTTAACAATCTCCCACTTGAGATCAACTAGAAGCTTGAGTGAATATTTTTTAGATTGTTTCTCTCTCCTCACTGCTAATTCTTTCCCAATATGCCTTTCATCTGGTTTGGATTACTCTAGCTAAGGTTCTACAAAGCTCCTACCTATCCCTTGGAAAAATCTTTGCTAAAATATTAGCTAGATTATCTTTAGTGTGTATTTTCTCTAACTATAGCAACACATCATCTAACACGTGACAAATCCAATGATATTGAACATCAATGTGCTTTGTATTAGAATGATATAATGAGCTTTTTTCTAAATTAATGTTGCTTTGAATGACACAATGCAACACATATTTCTACAACTTCTCTTTATAAGATTCTATGACAACTATGCAATTTTCGTATATTCTGGTCAGGGCAACTACTTCCTACAATCTAGACATCCAAGACATTATTGCACCTACAAAAGTATATAAATAACTAGTGGTGAAATTTCTAGTATCCACATATCCAATCATATTTACATATGTACAACCTTCAAGAACAACATTATTATTACCAAACATAAACAATAATTACTAGTACCCTTGAGATACCTCAACATCCACTTTATCACATGTAAATATTATTTTCCTAGACTTGCAAAGAACCTTCAAAGTACTACCATTGAATGTGCAATATTTGGATAGGTATATACCATGACATACATCAAGCTACCAACCGCTGGAACGTAAAGGATTTTACTTATTTCTTCCTTCTTATTGTCATCATAAGGGAAAAAATGAGCACTAAGTTTGAAGTGTGATGCTAGGGGTGTACCAACTGCTTTGACATCCTTCATATTGAACTTGTCTAACACCTTCTCAATATATTTTTATTATGAAAACCATAAATTATTTTTTCTTTATATCATGCATAATCATTATGCCCATTATTTTTTGTGCTAGACCTAAATATTTCATTGAAAATTCAATTCCCAAATCTCTCTTCAATCTATTGATCATATTATTATCATATCCAAAAATTAGCATATCATCCACATACAATAGTAGTATAATATACTTTTCTTGGTCATACCCCTTGATGTAAACATAATGATCAACCTCTAGTCTTTTGAATCCATGCTCAAGCATAAATGAATCAAATTTCTTGTAACATTGGTGAGGTGCCTATTTCAGCCCATAAAGGCTCTTCTTAAACCTCCAAACAATGTTATCGTTACCTTTTACCAACAATCCTTTTTCTTATGTTCTAGTTTCCCACAATGAAAACAAGAAATTATTCATGTTCTTGATTTTCTTCTTCCGGTCTCACATGCCTTCTACATTCAATTTTACTTCAATCATTAGTTAAGGCTAGATACTCTCATCCTTATTTTTCTGCAATTGATTTGCATCACATATAATGATTCATAAAACTATTTTTAACATCATCAAACTTTAAGGTCATAATAGGTGCTAAAGTTCTCATAGCTACTATCAAATTCTCCCAATTGTCTTGCATGGAACACATAAGTAGGATGCCTTTTATTTCATCATCCAATTTTTTTTTGAGAGAGGAAATATGACTGGTGATTATATAAAATTCATTCAAATTCTTTGCAACTAAAGCATCATCCTTCAACTTAAGTTTATATAACTTCTTCATCAAAAAATAATTTATTTGATGTCATATTATTTGCATACAAATCATGTAGCATCTTCCATAGCCCTTATGTTGTCTTCTCACCCACTACATTAAAGTAGACATTCCCTGTTAGGTATTCTTGGATTGGGATGACATTTTTGTCTAACGACTTCCAACCTTCATATTTCATTTTTGGGAGTTTCTTTACTTCTTCAATTGGGAAATACTAATACTTCATAATCAATATATCCTTCATTTGTGATTTCCATAAGGAAAAATCTTCCCCATTCAAATTCTTCATATCACTTATTTTATTAGTGTCCATATTAATAAGAAGAACTAGATTAAAGCATTAACAATAAGAACACGTGGTTTTGATAATGGTTGTTAATAAAAAAAAAACAACAGATAAAAATTAACTCATAAACAAGACTCAAAGTTTATGTGGAATTCAAGGAAAAACCATGGGGAAAGGGATTAGACATTTTTATTATTACAGTAACAAAAAATCTATTACAATCACTCACTTCTTTGTTTTACTCACACCTCTGTAAAAAATAATTTCATTACAATAAAATGGGCCCAATACCATTGGTTATCAATACCATGGGTGCGGATAAGTTTTAATTTTATTTTGTCTCACACCTAACAATTATTGAAGGCACTCAACAAATTGGAATTTTTTTTCCACATTCAAGAGCACTAAAAGGAAGAAAATTTGTAAGGGGCTATTGAGTAGAGAAAAGAAATTTATTGAGATCATTTTTGTATTTTATATTACATTGGAAGAGAGTGCTAAGGATGTGCTAGTTAGATGTTTCCCTAGAGTATTCTATGGTGAAAAATTTAGTTGATCCTAGGAGTATCGGGTTGGGTGAGTGACTCGATATTTCTTAGCGATTTGGTTTCCTTCATGCTAGTATCCCCATATCCCATCTTAAATTTCGCGTCCAAGTGAATGTGGAAATTGATCAAAGAAACCAAATTCCTTGTACCATTCTATTGAAAATATAAGTTCTTCATATATCATTTGAAGTCCCTTTATAATTATAAGGTTAAGCTGGTCATTTTCTTATGTGTGAATTTAGAAATGGAAATTCATGGTTACATGATATTAAGTTGGCATGCTTGGTTTTTGAATTACTTGGGTAAATTCCTTTGTGAAATTTTCACAAAATAGAATTCTATCATGAATTAATTATACATACTCACTTTCTTGCATGGTTCTAAATGCATGCGTTTGTGAATTCATACAACCTTAAAGTATTCTCTTTGAACTTATGCTAAGTATCTAAATTTTTGGTTATTAATGGTTCATATAGTTTTATTTACTTATGCTTGGTGGCATCGCCCCATGCATGAATTTATGAATTCAAGTAGCCTTAAATTATTAGTTTCAAAATTATGTTGTGTATCGTTACTTTTAGGTTGTTGATGCTTGACACAATTTTATTTATTCGTGCATGTTTCCATGGCCAAAGGCTAAATGCAAAAATGAAGGAAGACAATATGAATAACCTTTGATCTTTTATAAGTTCGAAAATTTTTTAAGGCCTATAAAAATTTTCATTCAAGTTTGATCCATTTATGTATAAGTTCAAATCATTCATTGAAATTAGGCTTAATAACCTTCTCTTTGGGATTGATTCCTTATTAAAAGAACTTAATACCCATTATCCTTCTTTTTTTTCAAAGTTTATCCATTATTTGTATGGGATCGAAGATCTTAATTTCATTCAAAGCATTTCTTTGAAGTAGCCTAAATGGTCCTTTTTTAATTTCGAGTTAATGTTTCTTCAAATTTCTATGATTTTGTTTAAGTTTAAATAACACCTTTCAAGTGATTTAGTGCCTTGACCTTCCTCTTTTGTTTCAAGTATAAAATTCAAATTAGACACTTCTTCGAAATGAGATGGATGGCCTTACTACACAAACTTGGAATGTATTTGAAATGTGAATTATGGAGAATTTAAATTAATGATTTATGGTGTTTCCCTTTTGAGTTAGTTTCACCTTTGAAAGTTGACTAGTGATATCTAGCCATATCTTTCACACCGGCTTGACAAATTTAGGTCATTTTCTTAGAGGTGGCCTGATGAAATTGGGTATTCTTCAAAAGAAAATCAATGAGATTGGGCCATATAATTTAAATTTGATTAAAGAGATTAGAACATGTGATATAATGTGACCCAGTGGAGGTTAGGGTGAGTTTTGAAAAAGAAAAGGTCCAATGAAAGTCATTCAAGGATGCCTAACTAAACTAAATTTTTTCAAGAACACAAAAGGAATAGTGTTTGAATAGGGAAAATGGAACAAAATAGGTTCATTTGAAAGAGTTTGATAAATGTTAGGAAGGGTTATGTATGGTCTCTAACCCATGTAATGGTATCATAATTTGAGAGAAAATGAGGTAGGAAACTTACAAGGAATTATGGATTAGCACATGACGAAATTATTACCCTAATTCCATAAGATGATGCTATAGAAGGGATCAAGTATGTGACATAGTGGTATTAGATCTCATGTTACAACAATAACATTTTTATTGGTAAGAAGTGTGAATGAAAAGGTATTTAAGATAAATTTATAACATTAATTCAATATGGGAATAATACCATAGCAGAGTGTATATAATGAAATGATGGATACTTGTCCTTACTGAGCTGAGGAAATTATTTTTATAAAAAAATATTATTAACCAATCATGCTTGTATAGGAACATAGCCTTGGTCTAATGGTTTTAAGGAATGTGCCATCATGGAAGGTGCATACAAACATTATGAATATGAAGAAAATATCATAGGTGAAAATTAAAATGGGATCAATGTAGATATTTGGGTCTAATTGAATAATAAAGCAACAATACCCTTAGGATATTACAGAGACTAAAAGGAGTTTAAGGGTAAATCTCTAAAGCCACAAAATAGACAATGAATGGATGATTAAGGTCTAGAAGGAAAATAAGTAGCTGAATACTACCATGTTGCAAATATTAAAAGATATATAGAGAAATTGATGACATGAGTAGAGCTTAATTAGTATTGGAAAAGTTTAGAAAATTTCCAAAAATCATAAGAGGCCCATGAGAACTAGGGAACATTTTAAGCTGGACATTTACCTTCAAGTGCAGAAACCTCCACGAATATTACTAGTCCTTAATATGTAAACAATAAAATTTTTGGTGATATTTTGTGAAAAATATTCAAATTCAAACGATTTTATATAATATATATAAAAATTTATAATTTTTAATATGAAATAATTTTATCCTATAAAATATGGGAAAACCATTTTTAAGTGGAAATTATTGAATCAATTTTTGGAAAAAGTATGGAAAAAATTATACCGGATGCAAAATTTAGCCCCTAAAATGTCCTTGCATAACACCAAAAGAGAGCCCTCCAATGATGGGATAATACACCCTTAGAGTAATTTTATAGTGAATCATATACCTTTGAATATTCATTAAGTATATAAAATCTTATTCTCATTGGAAAGGGAGGAATATGCCCTATGATCTCTAAAATACCATTAATATTCCATTGGATAGTTTGTCACAACAAATCTATTAAATTAAAATAAAATATATACTATGAAGGGTTAATTTTTTTATATTTTAGATCTCTCATTATGAATTTTATTTTTTCTTCATGCGATAGAAAAATGTGGAAAATAAAGAACGATGAAATAGAAAAATACACTAATCACAAGGAAACCAAGATATGTTTTGGGCAACCCTTTCAGTAGAAACCCCAATTGGAAGGTTAGGTTTCTCTACTCTCTTATGTATAAAATGGAAATAATTAAAATGTTAGGCCTCTGTTTTTCCTTTCTTTATATCACCTTTTACTCGAAATCCCTCATGATTTTGTTTACTTTGAATGGTTATTGTCGTGGTTTTGTGCATTATTTGATATAATAGAGAAAGTATTTACTATTCCCTTGTTTTAATGAGATTTAAACATTAAAAAAAATCATTAATAATAGTTTGTGTGTTTACAAATCTAAAACTGAGTTGATTATATGCATAGGCCAACATGCCTTGATCCTACATTCACCTTCCTATACTATGCAACAAATTATTGTACCAATTTGGATTCCTACACTATGGAATGCCTGCACTCTAAAGAGTTATTGAACCATGAATCAAATTCATGTGGCACACATCAAGTTCTTGTTGCAACAATAAAGTTCTTGTGCTAGTATCACATTTCCTGTTCTCACTTCCATGATTATCATACATCTAGTTGTCATGATGGAAAATGAACACATGGGTTTTGAAGAGTAGAGGATCGAAATGTTGATGTATTCCCTTAATTGTGCCCAAGTCTTTAAGACAATTGGTAGAGTGATGGCCAAAGAATTCTGTCAAAACATCCTTTTATAAATTACAATTTTTTTTAATAGCATGTCACTCCTATTAATGTTGTCGTGAAAGTTTCATAACTCAGCACTGACCGTTTCGTTTATGTGAAACTACATGCCAATGTGAACTCAAATAGTAATCAAATGTGGTATAGAATTGGATTACAAGCTCTAAAATTATATGGGTTGATAACCTCTGATCTGAGTCGCTGGGAGGCATTTTTGTTACAAATATGAAGGTTGTGTACTAACATATGGATAGAATATTAGATTAGATAATTGTATTTTTACAGAAATAGAGGTCGATTTCATAGAGTGAAGGGAGGAGAGGAGATGGTTCTAATGTAGTATCACACAGAATTAAAGAGCATATCACACCCTCTGTTGTTGGAGTCCAATATTTGCTTGCACCATGTAAAGAATACAATTTTAAGATTAATCAATGTGCTTTTAGCCATGTTCCATTTAGTTAAATCATGCGTTTTATGATTATACTCTCTGTGTAGACTAAATCGTTGACAAAGTATGCGAGATAGATGGTTTGGCCGCCATATTATTGGGCCATAGAAAAGGTATAATTTCTCTCCTTATTTCCTTAATAATTGTTATATTTTTAGGAAATTTTATCCTCAACTTGTAATAATTCAAGAGAAAAAAATAATAAAATTAGGTGAAAATGATATAGTTAATGTGATTTTTTGCAATATAAAAAAGGTTGTAATTCGGGTAAATTGTTATGCAGATCAACCTAAGCGAAAGATTGTTTTTCCTTGAGGTATCTGAGCAAGATACTAATTTATCCAATGTCGTATTAATAGCATGTTACACCTCAATGTCTGGGAACGGTCAGAAAATGAAGGCAATAGGAAACTGATTGATACTATATGGAGATTTATGGTTGAAGGAACAATCCTGAGAATATTACAATTCTCAGGATAACTCTACATTCAATTTTCATAATGTAATATATAAGACAGTAAACTAAAATACAATTTTTATTCACTCATGGTTAATGTTCTAATTTATTATTTTACTATATATTATATACAACAATATGAGTTAACCCTTTTTGAGATTATTTTATAAAACATTTTGAGTAATGAAGTTGAATGAGATTTTACTTTAGTATTTTGGATTGAGTTTTTCTAGGCAGTACTTTTGGAGACCATTGGCCCAGTCACTGGAGGTTTAATTGTCTATTATGTTTCATTGATAGTCAAATTACCTTTCTCTAATTTTCATTAGTTATATTATTGTTTATTTTCCGTAGGTAATCAATTGAATTTTGTATCTTGAATTTTGTTAAGTTTTTTCTGAAGTTATTAATTGAATGGTTTTACATAAATGTAAATGTGAATGTATGAATCTGCGAAGTTACTTTTGAAATAGAGATTTTCTAAGAATTTATATGACTAATAGTTTTCCCTCACACATCAAATTCATCGAGAACTAGATCAAGATAAATTGTGAGTTACAATAAAGTCTTTCATCATAATTGTAACTGGAAGAGTAATTGTTTGTTGCTATTAATTCCACAACGGTTGAATTATGATAATGATCCAAATAGAAATTATTGTGCACTTCGTCATAGCCTAAGAATTTATTATTTCATATATTTTTCCGACAGCCTTGAAATAACAAATGAATCCCAGCTTGATAAAATTAATGAGATAGCATTAAGATTGATTTTCAAGAGTAATCTTAGTGCCCAAATTTTTGGCATCGTTGTTGGGGAGGCTATCAAATTAAAGGTTGTGTCTCTGAAAGGCCGGGAATTTAAAATGGAAGGTAAGAACCTGCACACATGTTCAGTAAAAATCTTGTGCCCGGTGCCCTGTTTCAGTCGATGCGATTAGGATATTTAAGTGTGTATCTAGTTTTTTCCTTGATTTTCAATAGAGCATGTATTCACTTTTTCTTTTTCTGATTTAAAGTAGCGATGCAAGTTTGTATCTAATTTATTTTCCCGATTGACATAAGTGTGTATTAAATTCATTTCCCAATTTAGAATATTAATTTGTAGTAAAGAGTTAGTGTAAGTGTGTATGACTAAGAAAAATAATTAGGTAGTAATAGAACGAAACCAGCACCACAAACCAAAAAAACCTAGGGACTGGTGAGCCTTTGGAGAATGACTTTTATTAACAAAATTATCCAAAAATCTGAGTCTCAAGCATCTTTAGGACCCTAAATAACATCTGGGAAGGGCTCTACAACAATCCCTCAAGCAAAAGAATCACCAACTGAAGCAGATCCACAATCCTCGAGATCTATATCTCATGTGATCTTGATAGAAGGAAAGACACTAGAGATTACAGACTTAGGAAGCGTAGTGAAACCCCCTAGGGAGCTGATTAATACCCATAACTCCCTTTCTCGAATAATATCTCCTAACCAATAAATCCATGAAAATTATTGGTAGATATTTGATCAAATGGAAACTAAGGCACAACAAAACTAGACCTTGACATTAGAATATCCTATTGTTGAAATAGTGGCTAATGCCTCGATGAAGGCCATCCTTTACAAAATATTCCAACTTTCCATGGGATGAATTTAGAGGATCCAGATTCCTCCTTATTTGAATTGTATATCTTGTGTAGAGGGTATGATTACACCACCTATTCACAAAGATTAATTTTTCTCTAAAAGGGGAAACATTACAATGGTTTATGGGCTTAGGATGGGGCACTATCGTTTCCTGAGATGCAATGAAATATGCCTTTCTTACAAAATATCAATATTACTATCGATCGAGGGATCTAAAATATGAAAAAATTAAAATGACTGCAAAAGAAAATGAGAATTTAGAGGAGTAAATTGATAGATTTTAGTACAACTTACAAATATCCCCATACATTAACTTACCAAAATAAGTATTAAAAGATTCTTTGATAAAAAGGCATGAAGGATGAGTGGATAGAAACGTTAAATTTAATGGGTGAAGGTGATATTTATCAGGAATAATATGACAACATTGTTAAGATGTGTATTAGATTTTCACGTGGCAGTACACGAGCTAGATCTGGAATATAGGAACCCCTCACTAGAATCATCAAAACCATTGGAGGAGATGTAACACACAAAAATTGGTAATCTTTTAGAATATTTTAAAACTAATATTTTGGGCACACTGACTACAAAATTATACTTTTTTCAAGCTAAAAAAAGAAAATTTGAGGCAGAATGAGCATTGGACATATTATGTCTGCAATGCCGAAAGAAACACATGAAGTGGGAATGCCTGATGGACATGGTTCAAACTTGTGCTATTTTCACTAAAGAGAATTCAACGGATCAATGTCCATCTCTTCCAGGATTAAAAGTTGTACTCAAGGAAGTCAAGGAGGAAACATAACCTTATAACTAATGGCTTAACGTCGACAATGGAAATCACATCCTCCAGGTATGATGCAATACCCCTTCTCATTTTATTCTGGACAATACATGCAACAACAGAATCCTAGAAATACATGGCAGGGACAATCTCCGTTTAACTCCGCATGGCAATCCCAGTCATATCTGAATCCACCATGGATGAATCAATATTTTGATAGATCATCATGGTCAAATCCCCAATATCCTACCCCATTATGGAAAAATCCATTCACTAACTCCTATCCCTCACAATGGCCAAACACACCTGCAAAAAAATTGGTGTGGCCTCCAAACTGGCAGCATCCTGGAGGATTGGTAAATCCACTCATGGGATATGTCGACTCTACCGAATCGTAACCCCAAAAATAGAACTATCTAGTATGTGAAAATCATTAAAATTCTAGTCTATGAACTGAATCCGTTGGGATGTAATGAGCTCCGACTGAGGCCTAGACACACTTTTTCTCCTGAATAAAATTGGAACAATCAAGAAAACAATAAAGAAGAAAAAACTATAGTAAATCCTTCAAATATAGTTATTCTAGAAATATAGTGAAAAAAAAACACATTCCAGAAATAGAACCCTGAAAATATCATAGCCACCTCCCCTCCATTCCCTGAAGGACTCACAATAACCAAACCAACAACTTACCCTAAGTTTTATATTGTAGGGGAGTTGAAAAACTTGTGTATAAATATTCCACTCCTACAGGCTAAATGAGATGTCCTGATCTATGCCAAAATGATCAAGGAGTTATGTGGGAAGAAGCCTGGGAGAAAACCAAAGGATGCACCCACATTTCATGTTGTAGGAACACTTTCCGACCTTATTCTAGGAAAATGGATTCTTGTTAAATAAAACGATCCAGGAAGTCCGGTCGTAACCATCCAAATACATGGCTGCACTTTTCAAAACACGTTGGTAGATTTAGGAGCAGTTATTAATATTCTAACCTATGAGACTTGTAATATCATGGGTATCACAACTTTAAAACCAACTTCAACCTTGTTAGAATTAGCTTATAGGTCAGTGGTCAAACTTGAAGGAACTTTGGAAGAAATCATGGTCTCTATAGTCTGCTGGGAATATCTTGTAGACTTCCTAGTCATAAATCTAAGAAGTGGACTCGATGGACATCCATTGATACTAGGAAGACCATGGTTAGAAACAAAATATGCATATATAGGATGTCGAGATGGAAACATGTTGATTGCAAGAAGAAACATCATCAAGAATATTATTCTATATCCTCTAGATAAGCCAAGTCTACCTGCTGTAAATTTTCAGCTACACCCTCCTAGATATCAAGAAGAGAATATGCATTCGCCCCTTTCCTAGATGAAGCTCGAGGAATTAAAAACCAATTATAATATGATGTAATCAAAAGCTTTATCAATAAACCAACTATTATTGGAAACCCAACATGCCAAATGCGAAAAGGTTTGCCTGACAATGATGCATAAGGAGACCCCTTAGAAAATTTAAATGATAATCATATTCTAGGAAATGTTGTCCATAACAATATTCCAATTGAAACAGAAACATGAAATACCCTTAATATTAATTTTGGTATGGAAAAACACCAGAAGTAGAGATTAACTGAGGTTCTATGCAAATACAAGAAGGATTTTTCCTAGGATTCATTAGACATGAAAGGTATTGACCTGCAGTCGTGCACCTATCACATATATATTGAGAAATACGCCTGCCCTTTTCAACATCCCTAGAGGAGGTTAAATCCACACCTCAGAGACATTGTGAAACAAGAAATATTATAGAAATTGTTGAATGTAAACGTCATATACCCAATTGAAGATAGCTAGTGGGTTTCCCCATTGGTAGTCGTCTCCAAGAAAAATGGGAGATGGAGGATTTGTGTATATTATAGAGAATTGAATAAGGCTACCCAGAAAGACCATTTTCCCCTTCCTTTCATAGACCAAGTCCTTGTACTTTAACTGGAAAGAAATTATTTTTTTTCCTAGATGGTTTCAGTGGTTATAATCAAATTCAGATTTCTCTGGAAGACCAAGATAAAACCACATTTACTTTTCCATGGGGGACATTCGCATATAGGTTTCTACCCTTTGGGTTATGCAATGCTACTGCAACATTTCAAAGAGAAATATTAAGCATTTTTTCTAGCCTGATTAATGAGCGACTTGAACTATATATGTATGATTTTACCCACTTTGGGGATGATTTTGTTCAATCTCTGAAAAAATTATAAAAATTCCTTAAACAATGTATCGCTACCAGATTACATTTAAGTAATGAAAAATCCCTTATGATGATGAATGAAGGTTTATTTTTAGGGCATTAATTTCTATTGTAGGGATCTAGGTGGATCCACCCAAGATTGAGGTAATCCTTAAACTTCCTACGCCCCGCACACAAATAAAGGTACAAATTTTTCTCGGTTATGTAGGGTATTAGCACAGGTTTATAGAAAATTTCTCTAAGATAGCTGCACCTTTATACACTTTAACGAGAAATATTGAATTTGAATTATCTGATAATTGTGATGTTGCATTTTCAGGTCTTAAAGAATTACTTACGATAATGCCTGTATGAAGAGGAACAATTGGGAACTACCTTTTCGCATCTCCTCAAATGCATCAATCGATAGGCATTGTTCTGGGGAAAGAGGAGGATAAGAAACCTTATGATATCTACTACATCAGCAATAGCCTCACTTCTATTGAGTTAAATTATAGAGTAACATAAAAAGACTTTTTAGTTGTTATTCATGCTATTAATAAATTTCGACATTATATAGCAGGTTATTCAGGTTTTTTGTATATTGACCGCTCTGCCATTGGGTACTTGGATAATAAACCCATTACTAATGACTGGGTAACTCGATGATTAATTTTGTTATAGGAATTTTATATCACCATCAAGGATCAACCAGGAAAGAAAAATTTGTGGTAGACTTCTTATCTCGAGTTCCTAAAGTAGATGACCATTAGACGATGGATGACCAATTTCTATATGAGCATCTTTTTTTTTGTGACAATAAAAAAACTCGAGTACGCTAATGTGGCAAACTAATCGGCAGTAGGAAAAATACCAACACATTTTTCACTACGAGAGAGGAATTTGATCATACAACGCGTCACACACTTTTCCTAGATTGGTGGTTACCTTTTCCACACTGCATTTGACTTTCAAATTCAAAGGTGCATTAGAGAAGATGAATTTTTTGATATTCTTAGGGAATTCTGTGACGGACCTTGTGGAAGATAATTTGCAGATTATCGAACTACGCATAAATTTCTTCAAATGGGCTACAATTGGCCCACATATTTAGAGATACAAAAAAATATGTTCAGGTCTGCGACAGTTGTCAACAAATGGGTCGTCCTGGCAAAGATAATGAAATATTTGTGTTGGACTTTGTTGGTCCTTTTAACCCGGCATAAAATCAAAATGTGTATTATGTAACCAAACGGGTCGAAGATGTAGCCTTACCGAGAGCTACGGAGGAGGTAGTGTTTAATTTCCTGTTCGAAATTTTTTTACGATACAAATTACAAAGGGAGGTAATAACAAATGGAGGGCCATAGTTCATAGGTCATAAGATTGCGGCCACTCTTCGGATTATCATATCAAACACAGAATTAATTCCCCATATCACCCCAGGAAAACAGACAAGTGGAAAGCATTAACAAGGTCTTCGAAGCAATTCTAACTAAAAATATATCTGAAAATCATCAGAATTGGGAAAAAAAACTTCCTAAAGCACTCTGGGATTATCACAAAACAAGGCGAAACACTACTGACCACTTTCCATATCATTTGGTCTTTGGAAGATAACCCATTTTTCAAATATAATTTTAAAACAAGACTCTCAAGACTGTGAGGGAAATCGGATTGGATTCTACAGAATCCCAAAACTATTGTGTACAACAACTTAATGAGTTGGATGAAGCATGTATATTTGCTATGGACTGCACTACTATTATACAATAGTAAAGAGCTAAATGACATGGCCAACTGATTAAAAAGAAGTCATTTTAAATTGGCAATTGGGCGTTGTTATACGATTCTAGGTTCCCTGATTTTCCAGGGAAATTACAGAGACAATGGCTTGGGCCTTGTGAAATCAAAGAAGTTCACAAGAATGGTACCGTAGCTTTAAACACCATCAACGGATTTCGTACCTCTTTTCTAGTAAATGGACATCGGCTATGCCTTTACCACCAACCATTCACAAATGAGTATTTTTATCATGAGGTAATAAATGATCCTGTTTTTTAGATCTTAGCTGACTAGGGTAGCAACTTAGCAGCTTCATCTTTATGAATCTGATTTTCTTTATCAAACTTTGTATATAATTTACATATTTTTTATTTAAGAGTTAATAAAAATTTTTGATTTTATTTCTTTATTTTTCTTTCTTTCTTTCTTCTCTCTTGATAACAAAAATAAAGGGGTAAAGAGGCCTTGGGCACAATTGTTGTTCCCTTCAACACAACTATTTTTCCCTTCAACATAATTGTTTTTCCATTGGGCTCAATTGTTGTTCCCTTGGGCACAATTGTTGTTCCCTTTCTCATTCATAATTTTTGTTCGCTTCAACACAATTATTGTTCCTTTTGGCACAATTGTTGTTCCCTTTGTGCCAAGGAATTTTTCATGTAATTAGTACCAATCTTTGAAAAGGAACTTAAAAATTATTGATATTTATTCTATCACGATTTAAAAACAATGCCTTATATATCACCCTAAGAGGAACATTATTTTATCCTCTAGCACATCCTATTTTAAATAATTTATTATATTCAGATTTTTCTGAAATAATTATAAATTTCTCATGATCTATCACTACCATAGTAGTTTTATCTTTTGTGTACATCTTTAAATGGTTATTTTATTTCAGTATAACAAATGGTTGACACATATTTATTTCACGTCTTTTTTTCCTTATGCCATCCTTAAACACTTAAGGAGTTGATGAGCCACCCTTGAATAAAAAGATCAATCTTTCAAAAAAAAAATGATACTTAGAGCTAGATTTCCTCATAAGGATAGGGGGTCTCATCGTGAACCAACCTACTACAATCATAAGATAATAAAATTAGTGACATTCCCATTATGGCTACCAAACCAAGGTTTTGGAATTTTTGACAACATTGTCAAAAGGACAAGAGATCTCATCATGAAACAACTTGTTCAATTTGTTATGATCTGGCTAGTAGAATTGATGCTATCTGGTCACCATGCCAGAATAATGACCTTTTGAGAAAAATAGATTTAAAACAATAAATACTATATATCATATATAGGATACTCGCTCATCCACATGTTAAAAATACAACCATGTCGAGGCTATGGACACCTGCTAGAAGTAGTGGTTGTTGAAAATTCAACAAGAAATGTGTGTCTAATTTTATTTTCCCTTAATTAAATTGGACAATAAAATGTAATCTTATCTCATAATCACTTATAATAGTTAACTGAGTGTGATAAAATTAGTTAGCTCAAAAATTTCAGGTTGAGGGTCAAAGGATAGGCACGTAGAGCGATTCTATTATAAACAGGGTCCAGTTGAAGTTTTAGCACTAGTGTAGTGCGAGTGGGATCAGTTAACTCACATTAATTGAGTCAAAATCAGTTTAACTAGTTGTAATTGTTCGTTGCAATATTGATAGTTCAAGTGAATTAAATCATATTTAATTCACATGCAATGATCTTTCATGTAACTGATGATTTACTATTAATAGCTGCATGCATTTCAGTTCTAGTGGACACCCGATTGAGACAAAAGTTAAAGGGATGTTAACTATCAGTTGTATTATTAGTAGGTTGTCTGCATGTAGTAAAACAACTATAGGATTGACCATGAGCATTGCATAGTTTTGGAAGGTTGAATTTCCTAATAATAGGGATTTCATTCCACATGAATTGCGTAAGCAAGGTAGGCCAAGTAGAGGTTGAAAATTGGCTATGTGTTGGTTGATTTGTTTTGGATCAGTGTGAGACAATTGTGAGAGTGCAAGAGACTCGAGAAGAGTGAATTGTAATTGTTTCATGATTCCTTAGTGAATATACAATATAGGATAGAGGGGTTTTGATCAGTAAGATTTCCATGGGAAAATATCCGTGTCGTGGTTTGATTTGCTTCTTTCTTTATTTGTTGTGATTGGCAATCGTGTTTATTTTCTGCAATTAATTTGTAGAAGGATTCAATATCTTTATCTAGCATAACACATGATCAAATTGAATCCATTGATATACATATTGTTTTTATAATTTCTATATGGTACCAGAGCTCAGGAAATCACTATAGTGGAGAAGAAATTGAGCTTTTGTTGAATAACATTCAAATTTGCAAAAGTATTCTTTGGTGTGATAGGCATATCAAGATCAAGATGGATTTCAATGGCTTGAGATTGGAATATGCACTTGAAGGAAGTTCCAATTATATTGTGTGGAAAGATAGGATGGAGATATTTCTGGAGGAAAACTGGTTGAAATAATTCATTGATAATGAAATTCCCAATCCCGCAGCAATAGATGCCTCTCTTCTTGATGCTTGACAAAAGAACGTTGCAAATGCGAGGATGATCTTATTGGAGGGAGTACGAGAGCACATTGTATCAAGTCTCCATGGAAAAGCGACTCCATATGCAATGTGGAAGAATTTTACAGATCTGTTTTAGAGTAGCAATGACCAGAGAAAATTGGCACTAAAGGAAAAGCTTCGGAAAATCAAAATGGAGAAAGGAGACACTATTCTGAAATATTTAACCAAGTTTTTCCAATGTCGAGATGAGCTTGGGAGTGTCAGAATTACTATATCGGTTGATGATTTGGTGAGCCTAGCTCTTCTAGGCCTTCCCAAGATTTGGCATAGTTATTAGGACTCTAACAATGGGAGGGATAAGCTGCCAGATTAGGAGTGACTTTGGTTGGATTTGGTGCAAGAAGAATTTAGGTGGAATATTGGGGATGGATCCTCATCCAAGATGGATGATGAGGATAATCACACCTTGTCTATTAAGGCAAATAAGGGGAAGGGAAATAAATCATATTCCAAATCTGAGACCAGCAAAGAAGGCAAGAAGCATGACATGTGCAGAGTGAAGTGTTTTCACTGTCATGAGCATGGAAATTAAGCCACTAATTGTCAACAAAATAAGAAGAACAAGAACGCTTTAGGATCTGTAGCTGGTGAGGCTTTGGCCTCACAATTTTAGTTGGAATTCTCACTCATTGCATGCATGGTGTCTAGTGCGATGGGATCATTGTGGTACTTGGATAGTGGTGCATATTTCCACATGATGAGAGAAAAATAAATTTTGAGTAACTTGGAGGAGAAGTATCTCCAGATGCATATTGAAATGGGTGATGATGGGAGGTACAACGCTACTGGGATTGGTACAGATACCTTCTAGAGATAGTCAAGTAAACCCTATGTCATGCATGTACACGGCTTGAAAAAGAATTTAGTTTCAGTTGCTATGTTGGAGGATAGAGGTTATGATGTGGTTTTCAGTAAAGGGAAAGCATTCCTTTATCACAAGGCTAGAGGAAAAGCTAAGAAGATTGGGATTAATATGAAGAATCTCTACAAACTTGATGTAGATGGATGCACAACATTGATGGGTAAAGCAAACAAAGTGGTGAGCCTGGATGAGGGCGATTTATGGCATGGGAGATTGGGCAATCTACAACATGGAGCTTTGAAGGTCATGCAACATATTTCTACGAGGCTTCCAAATGGTTCCCTTGTGTAGATAGACACATGGAAGGGATGTACCATGGTGAAGTATGCAAAGGCCACTTTTCACTAGAAGGAGAACCGAGCAGCGTGAATCCTTGAGAGAGTTCACTCAGAAGTTTGTGGACCATTCTCTACATCTTCGACAACAAATCACATGTATTATGTGATATTTGTTGATGATTTTTCTAGAAAGTGTTGGATCTACTTCATGTAGAAGAAATATCAGACGTTCTAAAAAATTTGTGAGTTTAAAGCACTGGTGGAGAAAGACACGGGGAAGCATGTGAAGGCTATGAGGAGCGACAGTGGTGGTGATTACATCTCCAATGAATTGAATAACTTCTGTAGAAAAGAAGGAATTCAGAGAGAGTTGATTGCGCCTCATAACCCACAACATAATGGGGTCGCAGAAAGAAAGAATAGAAAAATTATTAGTATGACACAAGCGATGTTGCATGATCAAGGCCTACCGTTGCATCTATGGGAAGAGGAATGAAACACAATGATATTTGTGCCAAACCATAGTCCTCATCGAATACTTGGCATGAGTACACCAGAGGAGGATTTTTATGGTAAGAAACCTGATGTTTCATATTTTAAAATTTTTGGCTCAGTCTATTTCCATGTGACCAAATATTCGAGGAAGAAGCTAGACCCAACATCTGAGATTGGGATATTTATGGGGTACACTGATACTCCCCACAAATATCAAGTGTATTTTCCAAAGAACATGGTGACGGTTGTGACATAGGATATAAAATTTAATGAGGAGAAAGCCATGCGATTGTCCCTTGAGAGGGAGCTTGATTTGCATGCAGAGGAGAAACTCTTGGTTCTAGAGGATGAACCTCAAGATAAGGAGCAAGAACATGTGGAGGATCATGGAGTGGTAGAAAACACTAATGCAGAGCCATCCACCAGACATGGTAGAAGGAAAACCATGGAAGCTGATAGATTGAGACTTGATGTGGAAGAACATGTAGGAGAACCTACTTCACTGCACATATAGAGACAATCTCCCGACAGGTTTACTAGATACATGGATCTTACGAGAAATTGTATTGTGATAGAACCATACTCTTTTGAGGAAACAGTGCAGCAGCCAATTTGGGTTGACAACATGGTTGAGGAGTTTGACTCCATTATCAAGAACAATGCATGGGAAGTTGTCCCAAGACTAGTCAGAAAATTAGTGGTTGGATCTAGATGGATATATAAGGTGAAGCAGGAAGCATATGGGAGTGTGGAAAAGTACAAGGCTACATTTGTAGCCCGGGGATTCTCACAAGTTGAGGGGATTGACCATCACGAGATTTTCGCACCAGTTGTGAGATACTTATTGATTAGATATATCCTTGCACTCTCAGCACATATGGGGTGGGAGATACATTAGATGGATGTGAAAACTATGTTTCTCAAAGGAGTTATTGAGGAAGAAGTGTAGACCATCCAGAATATTTTCAGATCTTTGATAGTGATTCGCTTGTGTCAAGACTCATGAGAGAATTGTATGTGCTGAAGCAAGCACCTTGTGCTTGGTACACCATTATCGATAGATATTTCACCAGGTTGGGCTTCACTAAATGTGAAGCGGATGTGAACCTATACTAGATTGTGTTTGATGGTAATCTCTTGATTATCATACTTTATGTTGATGATCTAATTTTGACAGGTGATGAGTAGCTCATAATTTCTTGTAAAGAGGATCTTGCAAGATAGTTTTAGATGAAGAACATGGGACTCCTTCACTATTTCCTTGGTTTGGAAATATGGTAGCGGGATGGTGAGCTATTTGTTTCTCAAGGAAAGTATGCCAAAGATATTTTGAGTAAGTTTCACAGGGAGAGTTGTAAACCCATGGAGACTCCTCTTCCAGGAAATTGGAGGAAGGAGGGTGCTACTTCGGGTGAGGTAGTGGACGCTACTATTTACAAGAAGCTTGTGGGTTCACTGATGTACTTGGTAAACATTAGACCAGACATTTTATACGCAGTTAATCAGATTAGTCAAGCTATGGTTAATCTAACCAAGCTCTTTTGGAAGGTGAGGAAGCATGTCTTGAGATATCTTAGGGGAACTATAGATTATGGATTATGGTATAAACATATGGAGGGAGTGAATCTTCAAGGCTTCACCGATGCAGATTGGGAAGGTAGTCCATCAGAAAGAAAGAGCACATCAGGATGGATCTTCAGCATAGGATCGACAATAGTTTCTTGGTACAATAGGAAGCAGATATCTCTGGCACTCAGTTTAGCCGAGGTAGAGTACATGGAAAAAATTCAGGCTGCATGTGAGGCCATCTTGATGAGGAAGATTCTATTTGGTTTGTTTGGTCATTATATGGATCCGATGGTGATACATTGTGATAACCAGAGTTGCATAAAACTCTCGGTTAATCCGATATTCCATGATAGGTAAAAGAATATAGACATATGGTACCACGATCTTAGAGATTGTGTTCATAGGTGCATTATGTTACTTCAATAAATTCCCATGGAATATCAGGATGTAGATATTATGAAAAGGGCGCTTGCCAGGAGAAAATTTGAATACTATAGAGGCAGAATCTAGATAGCTGATAATCCCTTTCTTGTTTAACAAGAAATGTGTTTCTAATTTAATTTTCCCTTAATTAAATTGGACAATAAAATGTAATCTTATCTCATTTAATAGTTAACTGAGTGATAAACTCAATTACCTCATGAATTTTGAGTTGAGGGTAGTTGGTGAGGCATGTAGAGTGATTTTATTAGTTATTGAGTCCAAGTTGCAGTTAGTGCATTAGTTTAATGCATGAGAAATCAGTTAACTCAATTAATTAGTTAAAATCAGTTTAAATATTTGTAATTGTTTGCTGCACTAGTGAAAGGTCAAGTGAATAAAATTAGATTTAATTCACATGTAATGATCTGTCATGTAACTGATGATTTACTATTAACAACTGCATGCATGTCAGTTCCAATGGAGACCTAGTTGAGACAAAGGTTAAAGGGATGTTAAATATCAGTTGTATTATTAGTAGGTTGCCCCCATGCAATAACACAACCATAGGATTTCCCATGAGAATTGTGTGGTTTTGGAAGGTTGAATTTCCTAAAGAATAGGGATTTCATTCTACATGAATTGTGCAAGCAAGGAAGACTGAGAAGAGGCTTAAAATTCACTAAGTGTTGGTCGATTTTGTCTAGATCAATGTGATATGGTTGTGAGATTGTAGGAAACTCTTGTGAGAAGAGTGCATTGTAATTGTTTCATGATTCCTCGGTAAATATGCAATAAGGATAGAGGGGTTTTGATCAGTAAAATTTCCCTGGAAAAATATTTGTTATCGTTAGATTTGCTTCTTTCTTTACTTGTTGTGATTGGTGATCATGTTTATTTTCGGCAATTAATTTGAAGAAGGATTCAGTATCTTGCTTTAGCATATCACATGATTGGATTGAATCCATTGATATAATATTGTTTGTATAATTTCTACAGTGGCTCTGTTTATGGTATTGGAAAAAATATTGAATTATATTATTATAATTATGATTGTCACACCTCTTTATTTTATAGATAAATCATCATCATCAATATCTATACCTATTTAGAAAAAATAGCTAGAGGTGGTATACACACTATATCATGAGCGCATATCTAAACTTTTGGACCTACAAAATATGGAGATTATCTATAAAGGAATATTTTCAGATATCTACTTTTTATGTTTCTCAATGATTATTTATCTTAAAAAGGCCATTTTTTTCACACATGGTCTACCATTATTATTATCATACATCAGCAATCCACGTCTATGTGCCAATTAATTATCCCCTCTACCTGGTTGCGCTTGATTTGACCATTCCCTTGCACATTACTGAGTAATTCCATGTGAGCATTTAATTCCCATAATGCTACAGGTCATGGTTGAACCTTTTCTTATTGGGGGAGGTAAGGCACAACACATGCATGATTGGACTAAGCACAATTAATGAAAATGAAAATTGTCATTGCATGAAAACATATTAAACAATGTTATTTTGTCTCATATCTGATTCTATTTTTTGGTTTGAAACAACTTTGTCTTTAATGTTTGTAGCAAATCTTTCCAAAATAGATCTATGTATATCTTGTTGCAATAATTCCTTAAAAACCAACAGCAATGGGAGGTAAATCCATCTGTAACGAGCCTGCTACACTACGGGTAACTCAACAAGCTTGATAAATCCTGGAAAGGGTGGGTTGGATCGAGTATTCCACCTGGTTGCAAGGATTTGATAATGTTGTTGTGCTGGAAATTTTATAGATTCTAAGAGATGAAAGCACAATTGTCAAAGGAAAGTAGATACTAGTGAATGAAACAATCATAGTAGAAGTCACCAGTTTCTTCACGGAAGGAGAGAAGTGGATGGACAAGCATGTTGGACTCCAAAGTGTAATGAAATTGTTCATTGACCCTGGATATGAATTAGCCCACAAAGGAAAAGCCTTCCACCCTACCTTGTTTAGACAACTGTGGCAAGAGCTTGTAGACATAATCCAACAATACATCACATGTGACGGTTGTCGTGATGTGGTAAGACCATGAAATCTCAAACTACTAGCATCTTAAAAAAAAAGATAGTGTTAAATATGACATTATTTTTAAATTTTCTTCTACATGAGTTTGCTAGCAGAATAAATAAAACTAAGGGTCAAAGCATCATAGTTAGTCACCATTGTTTAATTAAACTTGTAGTCAGTAGGGAACTGACATTATCACAAACAAGTTGGGAAACTTTTTAGGACATAAGGAACTACCACTTATGCAAGAAAGGCTAAAGGAATAAAATACCCAGCCAACACATAGAAAATAGTCAATTGAGAGAAGAAATGTTAATAAAACCCCAGCTTTTATGAATTTGTCTAGTGCCAAGAAGAGGTTAGCCTCTTTTCTAGTTTCTTGGCCAACTAATCAAAGAAGGTCCGAAAGGCTAGCCAAGACAAAACAAATGGTAGAGTACATTGGGCATGTGCCAAAGAGTGAACCTCTAGTGGAGCAATAAGGTGACTTGCCGCAAATTGGAGAAGAAGAGATAGCCCATGTTTTGGAAAACATGGGAACCTTATTTTATTTTGAAGAAAATGAAAATTGTTGTGGAAATGTGGCTGAACCAACGGTTAATATTTCAACTTCTACCCATAATTCTCATAATAAAAAAATATTTTCATCCTCTCCCAACATGCATGGCCAAGACCATCTAGAATAATTGTCCAAAATGATAAACGAACTATACTTTTCTAGAGAGGGGACCATTCCTGATGACTAGAACTTTAAAGGTAACTCTGTTTCTACTGTCCTGATCGATGAAGAAATTAAAGCTAATACTAACGTTATTATGATGCCATCCACGCTTACAAAACCAATTGTAGAACCCACTGAAGGGTTAACAATTAAAGATAAATGAAGAATTAAGTTATTGAAACAAGAAAATCTGAAATTATGGAAGAATATGAAAAAATCAGGAAAATTCTTAGAGATTACGACAGAAAGACAATACAAACCATGACAAATGGTGATAATTTCTTTACTCATGTAGAAGTATAGACTGATTAAATACCCATTACTCATGCAGAAGTCTAGACTGAGAAAAACCCCATTACTCATGCATAGGTCTAGAATTAAGAAATCCCCATTACCTATGCAGAAAATAAAATTGAGGAGATTCCCACCAGTTCTATCAAAATTCAAACAAATATTAATTTCTCTGTGATTACAGTCAAGGCAGTGAGCCAAAAAGATTTACTAATGACAGTTAACCAGGCTACACAAACTGAAGTGGTAGTTCCTTACTCTCATTTTATCAAGGAGGTCATTATTCAAATGCTGAATCAGGAACTGGAAAGGCACAAACAACTTTTAGAAAAACACCGATCAAAAGTAGTACCCCAAGCATAAAATTAGGAATTGTTACAAAATTTCAAAGCCTTTACTGTCACTGAGGATGAGAACCATGAAAATTTTAGAAAAGAGAAGAAGAAAAAAAAGAAATTGCAAGTGCGGCTTCAGTAAGCACTAGAAAAAATCAAGGAGATATGTTCTCTATATTCTGATGTATTGTCTTGTAGGTCGCTAGCCAAAAATTATGCCATGTTTTTGCTTGAACGATACCTATTACTAAAGGTAAAATTCATATGGGCTGGCCAACCTATTGATTTAGTTTTTTTTCTAACTTTATCAAGTGTTTTCAAGAACATGAAGATAATGTTAGATATCTCTTATGTTAACTCTACATGCAAAATTTTTTCTTGGAGGAACAGAGGGATGGAAACCCTAGTCCTTTCATTGGGGACGGTTCCAAGCTTTCATGTCCTTTGTAAAGAATAAAATTAAGTGGCACAAAGCCTAACATATTCTAAAGGAGATAAAATTAGTTAGGCCTTTGGATTAGAGGAGAACCTAGTAGCCCTTTGCAAACTTTCATAAAACATAAAAGTTTCATGCAGTGATTTAGAGCCATTTGGACATTGGATCCCACACATAATAATATTCTTATTTCAGGACTTGAGTACTTTGAATACATCAAATAAGAAACCCTACAGGTAGCAAGGAAGCGATGGATGTTATATTCTAAGGAGATTAAGAACCAAGAACCTTTCGGGTACAAGGACTTCCAAGCAGCAACTAACCGGATAAAGGAGTATAATCAGATGGTCCTGTCTAAATGACTTACTTGGATTAGATTTCGATATAGATGCCCTATCATTTGGTATCCACCATATAGGTATAATGCTGAGTATGAAATCATAGAAGGTGTATAGAATGAAGCCTTAAAGGTTAGGAGTAAAAACAATTTTCAAACTTATGGCGAACAGTCTTACTAAACCTACTCTTTAACTTTGCTACATCTGAATCATCTTTTTGCATGAGGAGACAAAAATAGGTAAGTTGTGGGGTGATGTTGGGCCACGGAAAAGATATTATTTCTCTCCTTATTTCCTTAATAGTTGTTATATTTTTAGGCAAGTTTAACCTAAACTTGTAATAAATCAAGAGAAAATAATGATAAAATAAAGTAAAAATTGGTATAGTTAATGTGATTTTTTCCGATATAAAAAAAGTTGTAATTCAAGTAAATCGTTAGGAAGATCATCTTAAGGGAACGACTGTTGTTCCTTGAGATATCGAAGTGAGATACTGATTGAGCCAATGTTTTATTAATAACATGTTACAGCTTGATGTCTGGGCGTGGTTGGAAAATGAAGGAAATAGGAAACTGATTGATACTATATAGATATTTATGGTTGAGATATCTCTAAATATAGTTTTCAAAATGTAATATATAAGATAGTAAAGTAAAAGACAATTGTTGTTTGCTCATTTTTAATGTTCCAATTTATTATTTTACTGTATATTATATCCAACAATCTGAGTTAAACCTTTTTGATGTTATTCTGTAAAACATTTTGAGTAATGAAGTTGAATGAGATTTTACTTTAGTATTTTGGATTGAGTTTGTCTAGGCAATACTTCTAGAGACCGTGGGCCTAGTCACTAGAGGTTTAACTGCCTATTATGTATCATTGATAGTCATATTACCTTTCTGTAATTTACATTAGTTATATTATCATTTATTTTCCTTTTCATTTTTCATAGGTAATCAATTGAATTATGTATCTTGAATTCTGTTAAGTGTTTTCTGAAGTTATTAATTAAATGGTGTTACCCAGATGTAAATGTGAACGCATGAATCTACGATGTTACTTTTGAAATAGAGATTTTCTAAGAATTCATTAGGGGAATTTTGATGTCTAAAATGGGCCTCCTAAGGAAATTATAAAATAATAGTGAAAATAATAAAATAAGATTTTATTACATCATCAAAATTTAGAGGGAAAAAATAAAAAACTACTTTTTCAACTCATATTTTCAACTTATCTCCCAAATTTTTTACTCCAATTTAGAGCAGGAGGACTCGTTGGATGAAAATTTTAATTCCTCATCCAAAGAGTATGCATGTTGCATGCTTTTGATTGGTCCTGCTACACTAAAAATGAGAAATACATGAAAAAAGTGATTGCAAATCACATTTTTTTAGTATTTATATTTTTTATTGTAGCATGCTCCATCAAAAGCATGCAACATGGGTACTCCTTGGATGAGGAATTAAAATTTTCATCCAATGAGTACTCCCACTCGAAATTTGAGTAAAAGATTTGGGAGATAAGTTGAAAATATGAGTTGAGAAATAGTTTTATTATTTTATTATTTTTTAATATTTTTACCCTTTTACTTAAAAATGGTGAATAATCCCCCATGGTTGACATCATCATCTTGAATCCTATTGGTTCTTATAAAGTTTATTTTTGATGTACATTTTTCTTAGGAGGCCCATTTTAGACCTCAAAATTCCCCTAATGTATGTGATTAATAGTTTTTCCTCACCCGTCGAATTTGCCGAGAACTAGATCAAGATAAAATGTGAGTTAGAATAGATTCTTTCATCAAAATTGTATATAGAAGAGTAATTATTTGTTGTTATTATTTATGCAACGGTTAAATTACGATAATGATCAAAATAACCGTTATTGCGCACTTTGTCATAGCCTAAGAATTTATTATTTCATATAATTTGTCGATAGCCTTGAAATAACAGACGAATCCTAGGTTGATAAAATTAATGAGATAGGATTAAGATTGATTTTTAGGTGTCATCTTAGTGCCAAACACAGATAATCTCGACACCACTATGATTTTTCAGGATTTAGTTTAGATTACGGTTTTCTAAGTGATTGCACTTAATTCATTATTTACCGCATGGCGTGGTAGATCTGTAGTGTTTTTTAAAGTGATTCTCATTCTGCACTTTTTAATTTACTTGTAGAAGTTGTCACCTGGTATAGAATGAATTTGTATGGGAAATTATAGGCCATTGATCCATCCTTCTTCCTTTGAATTATGCATATTCATGTCATGTAATATTCAAAGTAATTGGTGTGATTTAATTTATCATTCTTGTTTATATTTTGGCTTACGAGACGTTGTTTCTTTAGGAAATGACCATGCATCTTTTTATTCAGATATAACTTGGGTATGCTTTCTTCTAGGTGACATTTATTTCAAAGGAATGGTAATTGCTACAATATGAGTGAAATTTTTTCTTGTTTTGACCTTGTCCACACAATATTCTTATTTATCATTTAATAATAATTGATGATGCTTTGAACAAGTCAGACCTTAATTTCTTAAAGGTTTTTGTTACAGAGAGATAAAATACGAAGAATTAGTGAAGAATTGTTAATTATCTTTCTTAAAAAATGGTTTTGAAGTGATCTTGAATTTATTTCAGCATTTACAATCTTCTTTCTCAATGATCTTTAGGAATCACTTGGTTTACGATTAAAAAATAGTTAGGATTTACCTTATGTTTGTCGATAATTAGGATTTCTTTTCACAATTTCTCATAGTACAGGTTTTCCTTTCATTCTCTGAATGTTTTATCAAAGCTTGTATTCCATTGTCAGAATTGGTGTTTTGTCAAGTTTCCTTTGTAGTGCAAGATTCAATTTAATTTGTTGAGATCAATTCGCAAGTTAGACTAGAGTTTCATTTGTAGGTTGATGGAGGCTCTCTCTGGTATTTCCAGTGTTGCGTCTCGAAGTTCACGAACTCCTAGATTGAAAATTAAATTTTGGTCTATTAATATGCCCTATACTATGCCCAATAGTTTAGCACGTTGTCAGGGAGGCACTCAAGGAATTGAACTTTTTGACCTGTTGCATTTGGTTTATTTTTCACCTAGATTTTCTTGCAAATTTATGTTCTTTAAATTTATTTATTTCCTATACATCTTGGTTATTTTAAGGTTTTTCAATTTATCTGGTGCTATAAGAACACCCCTACATATATATACATTATTCTTGTGCTGACGAATGTACCAATTGGTTTCTTAGAAATAATAAAATGGTATTTTGATGAATCATTCAATGAGGAGTTTTGATGTTGCCGCAAAGATATACAAATAATCCAATGAAGAACTCACAAGTGTAGAATTTAATATTTTTCTTGAACATAAAATTAATATTATCAAATCTTTGATTTCAAAATTGGATGATTTGGAGGAAGAACAAGAGAATTATGAAGAACCATTGTTAATATTTTGTGTCAACTATATGAATAAGCACTTACTTTGAAGGTGTCCACTCAGTAGCCTAAAAGTTTGCATTTTTTGTGCAAAGGCTCATTCAACTAAACATTTACCATTACTACCAGGATCATTAAAGGTACTCAGGAAATAAAGTAAGGAAATGAATCAATTTCCAAGTACAAATAAAAACTTATCGTCATTTAATACTTGGATTAATTCTTATTCTCCTGGGCAGGTTCCTCACGATGTTTATAATCCTGTCATTTCATGGCATAATTTTAATCCTCCTCCAATTGAACATCCTACTTCATGGCCACTGTTTCCCCCAACTTGGTCCCCTTCTTTGAGTCAGATATGCCCTTGTCCTCCAGAATGGTTTGGAGCTTTTTCTCTAGAGGAGTCTTTCATGCAAAATCAATTTCTTAATCAACAACAACAATCACAACTTTCGTTCAATGCACTATCAATTTATTCTCCTCCTTGGTCACAGCTACCTGTGAAATCTTATCCTAATCCATACCCTACACCTTGTCCTTATAATCCATACCTTACTCATCCTTACCCATACCATATCCCTTATCGTAACCCTAGTCAAAACATTAATTCAAACCTTAGACCTAACCCTAGTCAAAATCTCAATTCAAACCCTAAACCTAGCCCTCATTCAAGCCCTAGACCTAACCCTATCCAAACCCTACCCCAAATCCTAAGCCTAGTCTAAACCTTAGCCCAAAACATAGCTCCCCTAATCCAAACCAACAAGTTGAACAAAAATTTCAAACACCTATTATTCTCGTTGATTCCCCTATTGAACAAAATGTTGCATCTTCCATACTGGGGAAGGGAGTGAAATTGGAAACTTCCCCCATTACCACAAAACCTTTATCTCCCAAATAAGCCTTGAATTAAAGACCATTAAAGGATAAATATATAATTAGAACCTATTCTAAAAGTTTGAAACTCAAAACCCTAGAATATCTCTCAACCATTCTTATCAATCTGATAAGAAGATATTTGAGCCCAAACTTGAGGAATATTTATTTTGTCTTTCACCTAATCCTCCAGTCTCCCTCCAAGAGAGTGTTCATCAAGTTTTGGAATATTTTTATGTGTTGGAGAATCATAAATATGTGGATATCATTGAATCCTCATTTCAAGCAATAAAAACCACACATCATTCCCTCATCATTCAACAGCTCTTGGTACCATATCAATCAAAGGAACTGGTTTCTTACACTTTGGAATGTATCAAAGTTTATTCTTTAAAACTAAGTGTGAGTATATTTAGCATTATGTTACACACATGGCTACATTGGAAGTACACCTACACTTAAAAGTGATCTTCCTTTATTTAAAATAGGGTAGGGTCATGAATAAATGTGCCTTCTAAAATAAAATTGTATAACATCACTATTGAAAATGTGATTCCCTAAAGTACAAATTTTGAAACTGATATTATTATGCACTCTCATGGTAAGAATTTTCCGAATAAATTCACTCTCAAATGCCTCATATTTTATAAAGTGACTTTTATTATTGACCAATAACTATCATACAGGAAGCCTTTTCAAGTTTCTCTTTGAATGTATTAATGAGAATCCTCCGATGGTGGACCACGCCTACAAAAATATAACAAGCTTTCACAAGAACCCTGGTATGAGAAATTTGAGGAATGTTTTAACCATTATCTAAGATGTTTTATTTAAAATGAGTCTTCATGGTAGAAGGACCAATCAGTCAAAATTAGTAATTAAAAAAAAAACTTTTCATGCCATCCCGTTCTCTTAAGGAGCATAATCACCTCCCCAACTATTAAGTAACTTATTTAAGGCTGATTATAATCAGATTTTTTTATAAAAACGATTAATTGATGGATAGGAGGTCTCATTACGAGATGACTTGCCATGGTCATGGGTACCAACAAGAATGAAATTACTGCTACTAGCTACCAAGCCAAGGTAATGGCTTTCAGTTGAAAATATGGAAGATAAGAGGTGTCATCGCAAGCTAACTTGTTCTTTCTTGTTAGTTCTTTTGAATGGAACTGTCATTAGATAGTTATAAAGCCAGTTGTTTTGAATGGAAATGTCGTTAGCTAGTTATAAAGCCAGGACAGTGGCCTTCAATTAATTTCAAAACAAATGTAAATTGTTTTCAAATGACTCTGAATCTATATCTAATGGTTGGGATACATGCAATTAATGGGGTTAAAAAGGCATCCATGTCGAGGCTATTAATGCCTGCTGGTAACATGGCCATGCTTGTGGTGTTAAAGTAAACTTTACACTATGATTTGCTTGATTTTTTTTTCTTTCCTGAATTCATTATCATATCTCTTTGATAATGGCTTTAAGATCCTTCTAGTGTTGTGCCTTGGAGTTCTATATTTTTGGAATAATTTGTTTTTATGGACATGGGACCCTTAGTGCATGTACTAGACTTTGCCCAGAAAAGAGGAGCTTCAACTATATGTGGATAATGGTAAGATGGTCACTGTGGGAAGGTATTATTATGACTACTCTTAACACCATGGATTTCAAATCATGTCACTCATATTTACAATGAGGATATCAAATTGAAACTTCTAATAAAGGATGCCCCCGAGATGTTTGTGGAAATTTTAATAGTTGGCTATTTTAATCAAGTAATAACACTATCCTTACAATTTGGTATTCCTATGGTAGCCCTTATGTTAGATTTTATTGAAATCAATCTAAATAGATAAAGATTCTAGCAGGCACTATGTTTTTAGAACAAGCTCTTTCTAGCGAAGGAAATTATGATCACACAAAATTACAGGAACATTATTACAAGTGTCCATAAATGTATTAATCCTGTTTTTTTGCAAGGGAGTGACAATAAAATAATTTATTTTATTGCATGAGGACATGTAAGAAGGTTGGCATGGGGGGATGTTAGCTCTCTCTTTTTCCTTGCTTTATATCACCTTTTACTCGAATCCCTCATGATGTTTTTTAGTTTTAATGGTCATTGTCGTGGTTTTGTGCATTCTCAGAGACAATAGAGTAAGTATTTACTATTAACTTGTTTTAATTAGATTTAAACATTAAAATCATCATTAATAATAGTTTCTGTGTTTTCAAGTATAAAACTATGTTGATTATATGCATAGGCCAAAAGGCCTTGATCTTGCATTCACCTTCCTATACTATGAAGAAAATTCCTGTACTGTTTGGGATTCCTACACTATAGACTACCTGCACTCTAAAGATTTATTGTACCATGAATCAAATTCCTGTAAAACACATCAAGTTCCCATTCCAATAGTACAGTTCATGTTCCAGTAGTACAGTTCATGTTCTCACTTCCATGATTATCATACATCCAATTGTCATGATGGAAAGTGAGCACATGGGTTTTGAAGAGTAGAGGGTTGATATGGTGATTTGTTCCCTTAATTTCACACAAGTATTCAAGACAACTGGTAGAGTGATGGTCAAAGTATTAGGTCAAAACCACCTTCTATAAATTACAAAGTTTGTTAACAATGTATCATTCCTATGAATGTTCTGGCGAAAGTTTCATAACTTAGCACTAGCCATTTCATTTATTTGAAACTGCATACCAATGTGAACTCACTCAATAATCGAATCTATTATTTTTGGTATAGAATTGGTTTACAAGCTCTAAAATTATATGGGTCAATAACCTTCTATCCAAGTACCTGGGAAGCATTGTTTTTAGAAATATGAAGGTTTCCTACTAATAGATGGATATAATATTAAATTAGAGAACTATAGTTTGACAAATAGAAAGGTTGATTTCATAGAGCGAAGGGAGGAGTGGAGGAGGTCCCAATGTAGCATCACACAGAATTAACCTCTGGATCGCTCCCTCTATTGTTGGATTGTGATATTTGCCTCCACCATGTAAAGAGTAAGATTTCAAGATTAATCAATTCATTTTCAACCATTTTCTATTTATTTAAATCATGTGTTTTATGATTATAGTCTCTATGTAGACTAAATCATTGACAAAGGGTGCAAGATGGCTGGGTTGGCCGTCGAATCAGCTTAACACCACTCTTATTGTTCAGGATTTAGTTTAGATTATTTTTTTCTCAGTGATTCCGCTTAATTCATAATTTACTGTGTGGAATTGTAAATTTGCAACGTATTTTAAAGCAATTCTCATTCTGTTCTTTTTAATTTACTTGTAGAAGTTTTCATCTCATATATAATCAATTTGTATGGGAAATGTTATGCCACTAATCCATCATTCTTCCTTTGAATTATGTGTATTCATGCTGTGTAATATTCGAATTAATTGATGTGATTGAATTTCTCATTCTAGCTTATACTTTGGCTTGTGAGACTTTGTTTCCTTAGGCAATGAGCATGCATCTTTTGATTCAGATATAACTTGAGTGTGTTTTCTTCTAGGTGACATTTATTTCAAAGAAATGGAAATTGTTGCAGTATGAGTGAAAGTGTTTCTTTTTTCGACCTTGTCCACAAAATATGATTATATAGGATTTAATAATAATCGATGATGCTTTTAAAAAATCATATATTATTTTCTTAAAGGATTTTTTTACACAAAGATAGACTAGGAAAAATTAGTGCAGACTTGTTAATTATCTTTCTTAAAGAATGGTTTTGAAGTGATCTTGAATTTCTTTCAGCATTTAGAGTCTTCTTTCTTGATGTTGTTCAAGAATTTATTGGTTTCTGATTAAAAAATAGTTAGGATCTATTTTCGCAATTTCCCATAGTTCAAGTTTTCCTTTCATTCTCCGAATGTTTGATCAAAGATTGTTTTCAATTTTTCAGGAGTGGTGTTTTCTCAAGTTTCCTTTGAAGTGAAGGAATCAATTCAATTTTTTGAGATTGATTCACAAGTTAAACTAGAGTTTCATTCGCAAGTTGTTGGGGCCTCTCTCTGGCATTTCTAGTGTTGCGTCTTGAATTTCACGAACTCACTGATTGAAAATTAAATGTTGGTCTATTAATATGTCCTATACTACACCAACAAAAAATAAAAAGAAGGTGGAAATATTTATGGAGTTACTTGAGACCTATCACTTTTGGGATCTTAAAAATATAAACCTCATCTATTATTTTCTTTCTCTATCCACTCTTATCTACTCTACTCTGCAATGGAACAAATGCAGTCATAGAATGGAACCCCTTTTCCTCCTCATGGCTAAGTTTGACTCCAATTGCCAAGTAAACTTAGAAATTTTACAATTATAGAGTATTATTTATAGTCTCTGTGTGGCTATCTTATTTTGCATGAGTAACAAATGTTAATTTTTCATCCTCTCAAATCATGGTGAACAAAATAGGAAGGTCGACTTCTTGGTGGCATGAATTTTACATATGGACTTTATTTGACATCTTTATTGTATAATTGGAAAGGTGTTTCTGTATAAAATAGTACAAAGATTTCTGTAGCAAGTGAGAGTTTTGGAAAAAAAAAATGATTTTAATGCCTCAAACTACCTTTGGAAGGTTTTAAATCTAAATTCTTCAAAGTAGGACCCACTGGTAAAAATGGCATTGTATGTTGATTCCTCCAATATTTCCATTATGAAAGAAGTGGTGTGGATGGAAAATAATATAAGGATATAATATGGATCATATGTTCCCATTAGGGAGGATTTTGATAACTAAAATATTTACTAAATGAGGTGAGGAAAATTTTCCTCCATTCTCTCCCTAGAGTACCATTTAACTTTACCTAGAACTTGTCCTTTCAACATAATATTTCAAAGGCCATGCCATTCTTTTAAATTAATTCTAGAGATACAAAACTTTATATTCTATCAACTCTATCTAAGCATTTGGAGTTAAGTCCTCTATGGAAAGTAGGACTTTCTCCTCTTATTGATCCAACATGGAATGCTCATAGACTTTAGGATTTTACACATTCGCCACTAAATAAATGATATATATTGGATAATTATATTTTTTTTCATCCCTCTCGATGCATTTGTAGTGGAAATAGTGGAGGAATCATCTCACGAGATTTATTTTACTAGTGAGACCCAATTTTGCAAAACGGGGTATGAAACCTTTCGGGAGAAATTTGACGAATAAAATATTGTTTTTTTGTGGTAAAAACTTTCCTCTTTAGCATCACACCATTTCATGTTATTATACACACAAAAATATTTCCAAAAACGCAAGAATCACACCTATTATATTTTGTATGCAAAAGTTATGACACTGAGAAGTTGACCTTCCTGTTTTCACACCTATAGTTTGGAGGACGGCGCGTTAACCCCAATTATTCATGGAAAGGGATATAGCCACATGATTATTAAGTAAATATTCTATAAGGTTATATATTTTAACTCTAGTTAATAGTTAATTTAGTAAAAATTAACCAGTAGTAGGCTATTAGGTTTTGTTATAACCGGGTCACTAGGAGGAAGAGGCATTCCATTCTTTTGAGAGGTTTTTGTTTTATAGACGAGAAAATATGTTGGGAAAAATACTGAGAGGGGGTGAATCAGTATTTACTGCATATTCAAAAACTTTTACTTTTTCACTCTCTAAAACCCATACGCTACTTTCCTTTAGTAAACTCGCGTATACACGCGGATATCCTTCATACAACTCGCGTATTAGTAGAGATCTAAATATGCAGATATTTATTAACTTAGTTCTTTGCAATATTCATTCATCTGATGTTAAGTAAATAGTAAACATGTGTAGTAACAACAAAATAAACCATCACACAAAGCATCACACATGAACACCAGGATTTTTAGGTGGAAACCCAAGTCGGGAGAAAACCACCGCTGCAGTTGCTCAGCCTTCAATATTTTATTATAGAGAAAACATCTTACAACATATGTGCTGGTGCAAACTCCTACCAGCACGCAGGCACCCACCTGCGCTCGTTTACCAGCCTCTCCTGGAAGGGAGCTCCAACCCCCTGACTCATTTACCAGCCTCTCCTGGAAGGGAGCTACGACCCCCTGATCTCGTTTACCAGCCTCTCCCGGAAGGGAGCTACTACCCCCTGACTGAAGGCTACAACCCTCAGCACCTCTATGGACCACGTTTCATCAATTTTCACACTGGATCCAAAGCTTCCTTTAGGACACCACTTGCAGGCCATATTTCATCATATTTTCAAACTAGACCCTTTCCATACTTTTAAGCTCAAACATACATCACCAACAGATACTTATCAATTCAGACAACACAGATCAGATAGCAGTAATACAGCAGAACAGATCAGATATTTCATACCCCATGCTTCAGCAAACCCTAGTTTGCATACGCGCTTTCCTTTCACTGATGTCGCGTATATACGCGCTTTCGTTCACACAAACCGGCGTATACCTCTGTGTATATTTTATTGCGCATACGCGCTTTCTCTTCAGCGAAGCTAAGTATATACGCGCTTCCTCCGCGGCGAAGTAGCGTATAGATCTTCAATCATTATAGAGCAGCATACTTCTACAGATCAGATATTCAGTTCATATTTACCTTTTTACTTCAGACAGATGTTCGCCTAGATGTTCGCCTCATCACAGATCTAGTCATTCCATAAACAGATCTAGCAAATACAAGTATATTTCAGATCTAGATCCCCTTCTTCATCATTCCTTCATTGGTGCATCATACATTCAGATCCTTCTTTCAATTGTAACCCTTTCCATTCAGATATACTCCAGAGAGAAGTATTCATTCAAGCTCAGACATCTTGCACCCACGCTTATTATTTGCACAATGAATTTCTTCTCCTTATATAGGTTTACCCTTTTTCAATACCATGAGCCAAAACCAAATTACTTCCGATGGTATTCCTGGATGGGGTCAATTAGGCGAATCATTACCCAATACAATGGGTCAATACCATGGTGGTTACCCCTGGTTTTGCACTTTTTGAGCGCTTTTGCCCATACGCTACTTGGAACGTTCCTTTCCGCGTGCATACGCGACTTCCCCTAGGCCAATCCACGTATTCCTAGAGACATACTCTTTTTCATCATAGAATTAGCACATGCTGAAATCCTTTCTTCATTGCCTTATGTACACACTGTAGATACATCAGATTTAGTTCATCAAACCATATTCTATCAAGCACAACTTCATCAAGTAAGTTGCCATTATCTTCATCAAGTGGGTTGTCTTTCAAGGACAACACTCAGCATCATATTGTCAATAAACATCATATCACATCAGATTTACATCATTTACCAAGTCCATCAAGTCAAGAATAACTTCATCAGGTGGTTTGCCATCAAGGACAACACATGTCAACAGTCGCATGTCTTCATCTTCATTCAGTGGGTTGCCATCAAGGACAACACTCTGCATCATATTTCCAACAAAATATAGATGCGAGAGATAGGAGGTAGATAAAATAGAGAGGATATATGCATTGTAGAAGCCCATGGGTCACAAATATTACTTCTTTGTACTTGCAACCTTATTTTCCAGATAGAGAAAGACATCAAAGCGACCTCACCTTCCATTTGGGTTTTCTGTCAAAAACGTTTCCCAGAGAATATTTTGTGCCTTGTGTGTGTGAGATATTATTTCTTCATTCCCTATTTTTCTACATAATTTCCATTTGCATGCATTAACTAATTATAGTTAAATCCACATATCTTGAAGTTTAAATAAAATGTAATAGTATATAATTTTTAGATATGTTGTGAGGAACTATCCAATGCAATATCCCTAAAATTTTATGGATCATTCAATATCAGAGAAGGTTTCTTTGGGTATTTCGTGGAGATTGCATGGATTTATATTGATAAGCCCAAAAATCATAAAACCCTAATCATGGTTAACGAATCTGTAAGTGAACCTCATGATCCTGCAGAGGTGAGGTTTACACAGTTGGATCAACAAGTCACAGATACCAACCACAACATAAGCCTTCTCATGGAGGCCTTTAATAGAAATATGGGGATATTTAGAGAAGATGGGCATTCTAATGCAAAGGATAAATAATAACTAGGATGAGAGGATCCGAAAGAAAATAAGAACCAATCGAAGAAAGGACCCAAAAAATATCAACCCATTTCGAGTGTCATGAACCAATCACAATCCCTATTTAAAATGAAATAAAAATCTAATGTCAAATCATACCATAATGAGATAAACACTCTAAATTTTAACCACTAGTTTCAACAACTAGAAGGATATTTAATTCCCATGAAATCAAGGAAGGGAAAAAGATCTCATTAACATGACTGAAATTAGAGGGATATGCACTAACTTAGTGGGAGAACCACACGTAAAACATGAGGTTGTAGGGAGAACCTCCAGTGACTAACTGGGAGGATTTCAAAAGCCTCATTAATTCAAAATTTTATGTCGTTGGGTACAGTTTTATGTCATTGGGTACATGGTGTTGAATATTTCAATAAGAAACAGTGAAGGAGGCATCCTGAAACATCATTCCTGATCCTAGCTGGAAAGTGATCACCTAAACTAGGTGGGGCCCACATAGGTGATTTTTGTCGCAAAGTCTATTTTTAGACATGTCAATCATATTCTATGAGTTGCAGGATGCTATTTGTGGATGTTTGGTCAAGTTGGAAAAATAGATGGACTTCTATTTTTAGACATATTAGGAGGAATCTATTTTTAGATTGCCAGTCTAAAAATAGATATGTCGAATATTATTAGCTCTTAATAATATTTGTACTATAAACATTATCTTATTCTCTTGGAGCACTTCAGTTAAGTGCATAGATGTGGCACAGGAGCTGACATAAGGAATTATGCTATTCCTGAGGGTTAAGTGGAGCTATTGCATGGAGACTTCAGTTAGAACTCATGTGACAGAGTTTGGTGGAGTTATTGAGGTAGTTGGTGGAGTTGTGTTCAATTTAACTTAGTTAAACATAGTTGAGCTAGTTGTATCTAGTCTAACTGATTGATACACTAGTGAGAGTTGTGTGAATTAATTAATAATTAATTCAATAATTATTAACTTATTAATCAACTAAAGAATACATCAGTTAACTACAGTGCATGGACAGTTTCAGTGGAGACCAGTGGAGAGGTAGGTGAAAGAGCAGTGTGACTATCAGTTGTGACTATAGTGTTGCATGATTTTGCACCACACATTGATGGAGATGCCTACAATTTCATGGAGAAAGGATAGGAAACAAACTCATCCATATTGCACATCAGTAGTGATTGCACAAAAGAGAGGTGAAGTTAGCAGGTAAAGGTAGATTATACAGGATTTATTAGATCGCACTCGATTAGTGTGTGTAGCAATTATATTAACAGATGTTGTGTGGAGAGATTTGTATGATGATTGTTATATATATCCATACATATAATATACAAATATTCGGGGGGTTTTCACTTCAATATTTCCCAGCATGGAAATTACTCAGTGTTCATATGTGAATTTTATGGCTTTTAATGTGTAAGTAATTGATTTTATTTCCTAAGTAATTAATGATCAATGTGATTAAAGATCTGACAGGAAGTCAAATAGTGTGTGATCAGGAGAATATCAGATGTATAACATATCATTTATATAATTTCTACATGGTATCAGAGTGATATTGATCATTGGAGCAATTGCAAAACATTGAAGCGGTTGAGTTTTGTGCTGGTGGAATTCGAAATTGTTGCAGTGTTTTCTTGGTGTCGAAGTTAAGCATTATTGAAATGTCTTTCAGCGGATTGCAATTGGAGTATGCCCTTGAGGGAAGCTCGAATTATATTTCATGGAAGGACAGGATGGAGGCGGTGCTGGAGGATAATGGGTTGAAGGATTTGATAGATGTTGATATTCCTAAACTGGGTTCTAGCGATGCATCCGCACTTGACGCATGGCAAAAGAAGGTAGCAAGGTGTTGAAGGATTCTATTGGAAGGTGTGAAGGATCACATAGTGTCAAAAATTCATGGTAAATATTCTCCATTATTTATGTGGAAAGCTTTGACAGATTTTTTCCAAAGAAAGAGTGACTAGAGGAAGTTGGCACTCAAGGATAAACTCAGGAAAATAAAAATGGAGAAGAATGACACTATTCCGGTATACTTGACAAAGTTTTTTCACTGCAGGGATGAGCTTGGGAGTGTATGAGTTAGTGTGGATGAAGAGGACTTGGTGAGCTTGGCTCTCCTTGGGCTTATAAAGAGTTGGCATTCCTATCAGGACTCTGTTAATGGTCAGGAGAAACTGCCAGGATGGGAGCGACTTTGGTCGGATCTTGTGCAGGAGGAGATAAGGTGGGATACCAGGGATGGATATTCATCAAAGAATGATGATGAAGAGGATTTCACTTTTTCTACCAAAGAAATTAAGGGGAAGGGCAAGAATAATTCTTCTCAATCCGGTGCGGATGGCAAAGAGCGTGACATGTCCAAAGTGAAGTGTTTTCATTGTCACGAGCATGGGCATTTCACCACACATTGTCCACAGAAGAAGAAGAACAAGCAGGCTGCTGGAGTTGCAGCTGGTGAGGCTCTTTCCTCACAATTTGAGCTAAACTTCTCATTGATCGCATGCATGGTGTCTAGTGCATTGGAATCGGGGTGGTATTTTGATAGTGGCGCTTACTTTCACATGACGGGAGATGTGAATATTTTCAGTGATTTGGTGGAGAAAGATCTCTATTTGCATGTTGAGTTGGGTGACAATGGATGATACAATGCAACCGGCATTGGTACCATTACCTTTCAAAGGGAGTCAAGTAAACTCATTCTTTTACAATATGTTGTGCATGTTCCAGGTTTAAAGAAGAATTTAATCGCAGTCGCAATGTTAGAGGATAAAGGCTATGATGTTGTCTTTAGTGAAGCAAAATGTTTCCTTCAGCACAAAGCAACAGGGCAAGTCAAGAAGGTTGGGGTTCATGCAAAGAATCTCTACAAACTTGAAGTAGATGGGATTTCTATAGAGCTTCCTACTGTTGGGAAGTGCAAGAAAGCCATGCAATTGAAGCTTGAGAGGGAGAAAGTTTTGCATGCAGGTAAGACTGAACCTCGAGATGTGGAGTAGCCACAATATGAGGATCATGGAGTGGGAGAAACCACTCATGGAGAGAAATTTCATGCCAGATGGGCAGAGGGAGTGCATGCAGCTATACCACCAGGTGAGAGGTGGGGCGACATGCATGAGTAATCCCATGAGGAGATTTCTGAGCAGGATTCATTGAGATGGTGTGGATCTCATGAATTGAACCTAGCTACGAGGTGCCCACAGAGCAGCAGTAGCATGATTAGTTGGATTGATGCAGGCAGATCAGAGTGACAGTGTCGGATACTGGAGCACGGTTCAGAGTTGACAGCAAGTGCAGAGTGCATGGGTGCAGAGTTCAACAACATAGTGGTTCCTGAAGACATGTGTAGTAGCTAAGCAGAAGTCAAAGAATTTTATGATAGATGCATCATATTGATTGAGTTGTTTGGAGCCTATTCTCAGCTGTATGAGCCGGAGCAAGGGGCAGGAGCGGCATGGAGCCTGCAGTTGTCTTCTCAGTGAGGCATGGGAGTCATGTCGATGCAAAGACAAGCCATGTTAAAGACAAACAAGAAATAGTGACAACATATTGGGTACCACTGGCCTCATCCTAGTTGGAAAGGGATCACCTAAATCCAGTGGGGCCTACATGGGTGTGATTTTGGCGCAAAGTCTATTTTTAGACTATGTCTATTTTTAGATATATGGATCATGTTCTATGAGTTGCATGATGGTATTTGTGGATGGTTGGTCAAGTTGGAAAAAATATAAGGACTTCTATTTTTAGATATATTGGGCGGAATCTATTTTTAGATTTCCAGTCTAAAAATAGATATGCCGAATGTTATTAGCTCTTAATAATATTTGGACTCTAAACATTATCTTATTCTCTAGACACTTTTAGTTAAGTGCACAGATGTGGCACAGGAGCTGACAGAAGGAATTACGCTATTTCGGAGGGTTAAGTGGAGCTATTGCATGGATACTTCAGTTAGAACTCATGTGACAGAGTTTGGTGGAGTTATTGAGGTAGTTGATGGAGTTGTGTTCAGTTTTTAACTAATCTAAACATAGTTGAGCTAGTTGTATCTAGTCTAACTGATTGATACACTAGTGAGAGTGGTGTGAATTAATTATTAATTAATTCACTAATTATTAAACTCATAAATCAACTAAAGAATACATCAGTTAACTCAGTGCATGGACAGTTTCAGTGGAGACCAGTGGAGAGGTAGGTGAAAGAGCAGTGTGACTATTAGTTGTGACTATAGTGTTGCATGATTTTGCACCACAAATTGATGGATATTCCTATGAATATTGTGTGAGCAAGGCTGTGGCAATTTGAACTCATCCGGAGCCATTCTTCAGCAGTGATTGCGCAGTAGAGGCAGGCTAGTAGGTGGCAGAGATTGGAACATGAGATTTGCTAGATCGGACCTGATTACTGTGTAGAAATTGGAGATTGTACTGAGAGCTTGTGAGGAGCTTTGTATGATGATTTTTACATGATCTCTATGACATATAATATATAAATAGTTGGGGGTTTTCAGCTTTAAGCTTTCCCATAAATTACTGTGGTCATATGTGTGAATTTTTATGGTTTTAATGTGTGCATGCAATTTATTTTATTTTCGCAATTAATGATCAATGGTAGAAGATATTTTGTATTGTGCATGAAGTCAAATAGTGTGTGATCAGGAGAATCTCGGATGTATAACATATCAGTTATATAATTTCTACACTTGGAGAACCAATGAATATGGTGGCATTACTTTAGGCTAAAGTAGGGCCTAAGCATGCAAGATTACACCACAAAATTTATAAATATGGCTATAATGTTGGGTATATATCCAAAGAATTTAGATGTACTCCTCAGGTATTTGGGGGTTTTCATCGCCATTTTTGTGAGTGAGCGATGTTGTTTAGTCCTGAATTGGTGGACAAGGCTTGTGTGCAGGTGAAAGACATAAAATAGATAGTCCTAAAGAGAGTTCAATCAAGCCGATCAAAGAAGAAGGAGCAACATGATGCTTCTAAGGAGGGAAAGAAGAAGAAAAAAGTGGGAAAGATAAAAATAAAATAGCCATGTCACACTAGTACAAATATCCTAACAGCCATTGCAAGCACTACAACATTGATTGCCATATAGAGGAGAAGTGATGGAAGTTTCATGTAGAGCTAAGCCCAAAGAACAAGAAGAAATATAATAGGAAGAAGAATCTCATGGCCACTCATTCGAGCAACCAAGGTGAAATAAACTTAGACGTGGATGAGAATATCATCTGTATGTTAGTAAAAAAGGAGGTGAATCTAAGTTTACTTAAGCAATAGGAAGAGAAACAAATTACCAAACTATTCCTTATAAATATATAGGTCAAGAAGACAAAGATTGATGCTCTATTTGACTTAGGATAGCAAGAAAATCTCATTGCAACAAATTTGGTCAAAAAATTGGGGATGGAATTTTTTGATCTTCCAAACACATATTCATTGGGATAGGTGAATAAGGATGCAGAGTTGAAGGTAACAAAAAAGTGTAAAATTAGATTTTCTATCAATGTTTATTTTATTGATGACATAGATTTTGATATGGTTCCACTTGATGTATGTGGAGTCGTGTTTCAGAGTACATACATGATGAAATATTCATGAGGATATCTAACCAATACTGACTCATCAAGGATGGAAAATCATTCATTGTCAATGCACACAAGGGCAAGTCAAAATTTTCACTAGTAAGTGCCAACCAAGCCAATAAATTGATGAGTTCCAGCAAGAAGTATGATTGATTGTTTTTAAGAGAAATTTAGTTTATAGAGGAGTCAATAAGAGGCAAGGAATCCATAAAGGGGTGTACTAAGAGACATAAAAAATAATTGGGGGAGTTTTTAAAAATGTACAAGGATGTGTTCCAAGAGCCTAAAGGGTTACCACATAATACAAAAGTGGAGCATGAGATCTAGCTATTTCCAAACTCCCCATTTCCAAACATTGGCTTGTACAAGAAATATACTAGAAGCAATTAAGGTGAATAAATAGTTGCAACAAATACTGGAACAAGGTTTCATACAACTGAGTACATCACCATGTGGGTCACCCATCATTATTATGCCAAAGAAGGATGGGACTTGGTGGATGTGTATCGATTACAGGGCATTTAACAAAATCACACTCAAGAAAAAATATCCCTTTCCAAGGGTAAATGTTTTTTTGCATTAGTTGCAACAAGAAAAATACTTCACCAAGTTGAAATTGATGTTTGGGAATCACCGGCTTCGAGTCAAAGAAGAAGACACATGGAATACCGCCTTCAAAACTAGGCAAGATTTGCATGAGTGGTTAGTCATGCCATTTGGCCTATGTAATGCACCAGCTACATTTATGAGATTAATGAAGTATTGCACTATTTTATTGATTCATTTTTTACTATATATTTGAATGATATACTGGTATACAATGCTATCTGGGAGGAGAATATTTCACATTTGATGTAGGTGTTGGAAAAATTAAAGAAGCATCAGCTGCTAGGAAATATCAAGAAGTGCAAGTTTGCACAAAAATATTTTTTGTATCTGGGGTATGTGATTGATGAAGGATATTTGAAGATATATCCTTCTAATATGGAGGGCATCATGAAATGGTCGGTGTCTACTAAATTTTATAAGGTCACGAGTTTCATTGGGGAACCAAGAGGAAATTCATGTCCTCGTTTTCAGCGGCAGAAACACCGCTCTATGCCATAACATCAAGTGGAAAAATTTTCCAGTGGTGAAAAGTTCAGCAAAGGGATTTCAAAGAGCTAAAGAAGAAGATCATCCAAGCACCAGTTATGGCATTACCAAAACTTGTAGCGACCCTTTGAAATGGAGATAGATGCGAGTGGGTATGTTATGGGAGTTTCCTTGATGTAGGGAGGAAGACATGTATGCTACCATTCTAAAGTATTTCATGGGAAGCTTGTAACTACCCTACCTATGACAAGGATCTCTATACCATGGTGCAAGATGTGAAGAAGTGGAAGCATTATCTAATAGGAAAGGAGACAGTAATCCACACAAATCACCAGTTGTTATAGTACTTTCAGGCCCAAAGTAAGTTGCAAGGGCCTAGTAAGAAAAACAAGTCTCTGAGGTATGGTCCCTTTGTGATACTAGAAAAGGTGGGTGATAATTCCTATTAACTCATTTTACCACCATATATGCACATTTACTCAGTTTTGAATGTAGATAATTTGAAACTCTATGAGCCTTCCATGCTATATCAAGAAGAGGAAAAAGTCCTACCTTCTATGGAGGATTTGTTACCAGATGCATAGAAATAGGTCCAGAACTTCAAGATAGGGGAAAAATGAACTTTGGAAAATTTGGTTGAAGGGATAGCTTCCAGGAAAATCTAAATGGTACATAAGATAGAAGGTGGAGGAAAAATTTCCTCACCTCATTCAATAGAATATTTTGGGGACCAAAAGCCTCCCAAAATGGAGAGGTTTGATCCAGATGGATCATTATATTATTTTTCATCCATATCTATAAATTTGGAGTGGAAAATTTTAGGAATTAGCTAATGGGACCGTTTTTACCAGCCGAACTTAGTTTAGCAAAACAGGGGATGAAACCTTCCTAGAGAATTTTGAGACATGAAATGAAATTTTTTGGGAGTAAAATTTTGTTGCATTCTTTATGCACAATTTCATGTTATTATACACATAGATATATTTCCAATGGTGCAATAAGTGCATCAATCAGAGTCTGTATGCAAAATTTATGCCACTCGGAAGTTAACCTTCTTGTTTTCACTCTGATATTTGAGTAGGATATCATGCCAGCCACCATTATTCATGGAAAATGGTCTAGCTACATGATTATTATGTAAAATAATTTAGAATATTATATATTTTAACTCTAATTAAGAGTTAATGTAGTCAAAACCACTAGTAGGCTATCGAGTTGTGTCATCACTGGGCCACTAGGAGGAAGAGGAATTCCAGTATTTCGAGATAATTTTGTTCCATAGCTAAAAAAATATATCCATGAGAGATAGGAGGTAGAGAACAAAGAGATAATCTTTGCACTATAGTGGGCCACAATAAATAGGCATATTTTCTTTGTACCTATAGCCTTATTTTCCAAACAGATAAAGAGAACGAAGGGGCCTCACCTTCCAGTTGGGTTTTCTCTTCAAGGGATTTCCTAGAGCATATGTTGTAAAACCAGCTCCAAAAATAGAAGAAAAGAGATATCAACGCCTTAGAAATAAGCCACTTTGAGGGGGAAACCTCCAATACATTACATTAATGAACAATTCTTCGATGATACAAATTACAAAACCTCCTTTGTATATATAGGAGTCCATGGGGCCATAATGTAATCCTAGTGGGGCCACAATGTAATCCTAGCCGACCTAACAATAATAATTTAAGGGCACAATAATAACAATATGGGGGTTACAAGGGTACAATAATAACAATAAGGGGGTTACACTAACAATAATAAGGGACTATACTAGTAATATAGGGACCTAACATGCCCCTCTCCTTCAAAAAGTGTTGTCCTCAACGCTTGAGTAGCTCTGGGTGCTTCTGTATAAAATTCTCATCCTCCCATGTAGAATCTTCAGTGGGTAAGTTCTTCCACTTGATGAGATACTCTGAAATTGATCGATTTCGTAGTTGTCGAGTTCTTGTTTCCGTGACTGCTTCAGGTTCCAATATGATTTTTCCTTCCTCATCAAGTTCGGGCAATATTGTTTGAACTGGAAGATTTTCACCTATAACCTTCTTTAAGCATGAAACATGGAAAATTGGATGCACTCTTGAAGAAGTAGGAAGCTCCAATTTGTATGCCATAGTACCAATCTTTTGCAACACCTTGTAAGGACCATAGTACTTTGGCGATAATTTATTATCCTCCTTAGCTTGCTTGAGGGACATTTGTTTGTATGGTTGTAGCCGTAAAAATACCCAATCTCCTACATCAAAACTTCTCTCGCTGCGATGTTGATCTGCCTGTTGTTTCATTCGATTTTGTGCCAAATTCAGGTTATCCCTTAAGAGTTGGAGAACTTCTTGCTGATGCTCGATGTGATCTTCCACTGCTTGAACCTTCGAATTTTCCCTTAAAGATGATGTGATGGATGGTGGATGATATCCATAAAGTGCCATAAATGGGGTCATTTTTGCTGCAGTATGGAAGGAAGTGTTATACCACCATTCAATAAGAGGTAACCACTTGACCCATTGTGTTTGTTTATCAGATACAAAACAACGAAGATATCCTTCCAAACATTTATTTACTATCTCAGTTTGACCATTCGATTGAGGATGATAAGATGAGCTATGAGCTAATTGAGTACCCAAACAAGAAAATAACTCCGTCCAAAAATTTCCAGTAAAAATGGGATCTCTGTCGCTTACAATAACCCTTGGGTTTCCATGTAGCTTTTGAATTGTGTCCATAAATGTAGTAGCAACTGTACTTGCTTTAAATGGATGAGATAATGCACAAAAGTGTGCATACTTGGTAAGTCTATCAACTACCACCATGATGACACTCTTCCCTTCGGACTTAGGTAAACCTGTGATAAAATCCATTGAAATCTCCTCCCAACGTTGACTTGGAATGGATAAAGGTTGTAGAAGTCCTGGGGTCTTAATTGTTTCAACTTTATTCTGCTGGCAAACCAAACATTCCGCCACAAACTTTCGAATATCAGATTTAAGGCCATCCCAAAAAAATTCTTTCTTCACCCTGTGGTAAGTTTTTAAAAATCCTGAGTGTCCTCCTAAAGGAGAAGTGTGCAATTCTAAAAGAATATTTTGTTTTAGTTGGGAATTCTTACAAAGATATAAGTGATCTTTGTACCATAAGGAATCATTTTTCCAACTAAATGTATCAGATGTACTAGGATCTTGCTGCAACTTTTGAATGAGTGTCCATACATCTTTGTCCTTCTTCCATTCATCTCTTGCTTCGGTTATCCAATCTGGCTGGATAATAGAAATGGCACAAAGCAATGCTTCCACCTCTTCATTCTTTCTTGAGAGTGCATCTGCAACAACATTAAGCTTTCCTTTTTTGTAGATTATTTCAAAGTCATAACCAAACATCTTTGTGACCCATTTTTGCTGCTCTTACGAAGATAGTCTTTTTTCCAAAAAGTGTTTAAGACTATCATGATCAGTTTTTACCTTGAAGTGTCTTCCCATTAGGTAAGTTCACCATTTCTTTAGTGCATGCAGTATTGCTAACATTTCCTTCTCATAAATAGGTTTCTGTAAATACTTTCCTTTGATTGGACGACTTTAAAAAGAAATGGGTCTTCCTTCCTGCATTAAAACAACACCAATTCCATTTACTGAGGCATCACATTCCACAATAAAGGTTTTTGTGAAGTCTGGCGTAGCTAAGACCGGTGCTAGGCACATCGCCTCTTTAAGATGTTCAAAGGCCTTAGTTCCTTCAGGATTCCATGAAAATGCATATTTCTTCAATAATGTTGTTAGAGGTGCTTCTATTCTCCCATAATTCTTAACAAAATTGCGATAATACCCCGTTAACTCAAGAAATCCTTGCAACTGCTTTATGGTTGTGGGGACTTTCCATTCCTTAATGGCTTCAATTTTGTTAGGGTCTACCTTAACACCCTTGTGAGATACAATATGACCCAGATATTCCACCTCTTGTACTCCAAAGAAACATTTGGATGTTTTTGCATATAATTGTTTCTCCTATAATAGTTTGAGCACCCTGTCAACATGTTCAACATGATCCTTCCAAGACCTGCTGTAGATTAGTATATCATCAAAAAATACTAGCACAAATTTTCTAAGGAAGGGTTTGAAAATGGAATTCATCAACCCTTGAAATGTAGAAGGTGAATTAGTAAGGCCAAAAGGCATGACCAAAAATTCATAATGACCCTCATGAGTTCGAAATGCTGTTTTTGGAATATCTTCAGTCTTCATTCTAATTTGATGATATCCTGAACGAAGATCCAACTTGGTAAAATAAATTGCTCCATGTACTTCATCCAATAATTCATCAATCACAGGAATGGGAAATTTGTCTTTAATGGTGAGCTTATTGAGCTCCCTATAATCCGGACACATTCGCCATGATCCATCCTTCTTGTGTACCAATACTACAGAAGCAGAGAAAGAACTTTGACTAGGTTTAATTATACCCGCCTCTAACATTTCTGCAATCATACGTTCAATTTCGCTCTTTTGGAAGTAAGGATATCTATAAGGCCTGATGTTTGGAGGAACACTTCCTGGAATCAACTGAATAGCATGATCATGATCACGAATAGGTGGGAGTCCTTTGGGAGTTTCAAACACCTTGGAATGATTGTCCAAGACTTGTTGGAGATCTGCAGAAATAGATGATTTTGATGTCGGAACTTCTAGTGAGCATAATTGTGCAATTACGCCTCGTTGTTCTTTCTTTAGAAGCTTTGTTATGACATTAGAGCTTATTATCCTTCCCGGCTTCCCTTCAATACCCCGTAATTCGACTTCCTTTCCTTCTGAAAAAAATTTCAAGAAAAGTTCTTGAAAATTAAAAGCTACCATCCCCAAAGATTGTAACCATTGTACTCCTAGTACAACATCAGCACCTCCCATAGGAATGTAAAGCATTGGACTATTCAATACATATTCCCCCATGGTTAGCTTGATATTATGGCATTTTCTAGAGAAATTTATAGTTCCTCCATTTGCAACCATCACTTGACATTCTGGTGCTGGGTATAGGAAACAATTCAATTCCTTGGCTACCTTACAATGAATAAAATTATGGGTACTACCTGAATCAATCAACACTGTTACCTTTTTCTTCTTGATATGTCCTTCTATCTTGAGAGTTTGAGGAGTGGTAATTCCTGCCAATGCATTACATGATATGGTCGGACTCATTTCTTCCTCTTCTAGGGTTGGTTCCTGGTGTATATCCTCTTCTTGTTGATTTTCTTCTTCCTCTTCACAATCTATGTAAAATAATTTCTTCTTAGCACACTTATGACCTTTTGTGTATTTGCTATCACAACTGTAGCAAAGCCATTTTGCTCTTTTTTCTTCCAATTGTTGTGGTGTCAACCTTGTAGGTTGTGGAAATCTAGGCGTAGCAACACTTCCTTCTTTATAGAAGTGAGTGGTAGGCTTCCTTGTCGCCATAATTTTACATTCAATTTTTGTTGCCAACCTGAATGCCTTCTCCAATGAATCAGGTTCCAAAATGTGAACTTCATGTTGGATGTTATCCTCTAAAGTACGTACGAAGAGATCAATCCTGTGTTCCTCTAGAATATCAGTTACCCTTATATTCAATTTCTGGAAGTCCTAAATGTGCTCCCCCACTAAGCCCTTTTGTTTGAGATTTATCAATTGGCTAAAGAAGGTGTTGCTCTTTGTATCCTCATAATGTGCTATCATTTCCTCCGTAAAAATTGACCAAGTGAATATTTTTTTACGGGAGCAAAGCCATCAATACCATACATATGTATTTTGTTCTAAATGTAAAGTTACAATGCGTACCTTTTTTGTGTTTTGCACATTATGGAGATCAAAATATTGCTCCATCTGTAGTATCCGTGTTACATGATCCTTTCCATCAAACTTCCTTATATCCATTTTTGGAATATGGTGGTTCTTCCCGCCAACATTAGAGTTTATGAAGTCACGAGTAACATTTATTTTGTTCTCATCATGAGTTTCCTCTACTATATTTTCACCATAAGGAAACATTTCTTCTATCAACTTTGTCAAACCTTCCATGTCTGCTTTTAGATCATTCTTCATGTTTTCCATGTTGTATTTCATTTTTTCATTGATATTAGCTTCCATGTCATCCATCTTAGATTCCATGCCATCTATCTTAGATTCCATGCCTTTCTTCAAACCATCCATCTTTGCTTCCACGCCTTTCTTCAAAACATCCATTTCATTTTTTGTTGCTCTTTGCAAGAGAGAAATTTGGTGCACTTGCTCTTGTAATTTTGATAGATCATGTTGCCATTCTTCATCTTCATGAGTCATAGTAGAGCCTTCTGAAGGCTTAATGGGTGTTGAATTATTTTTACGGGGCATTTTTTTAAACTCAATACTGATATATATTCTACAATATTCCCTTGGAATCAATTCAATTTCATTCTTTAAACAAGACTTATGCAATTCGTAAAACAAAATACACACCTTTTTCTTCCTTTTGAGGAGCTCGATATTGAAATATGATTATATTTGTGATTGCAGCTCTTCAATATCTGAAACTGGGCACTGAGGTAGCCTTCTAAATTATATTTTGAATGCCACAAGTCTGACTTGATTTGGATTCTCCAAGGCAAAGTTATGTCCAATCTCCCACAATGACCTAATTATGGGCTGGTTCAGTAGAGCAAACTTGTATGACTTGCCACGTGTCACTGCTTCGTCTTTTATCTCTGAAATTGATAGCAAAGAAACTACAGTCCGTGTAATTATGACCAATTTTTACCGCACTCCAATCCTATGCTCAGAGAGAAAGTTATGAATATTTTCCCACAATTACCTCTTTGAGATGAAATTCAGGAGCCTGAAAAAGCACTACCTTCCACAGATCATATCTCTGAAAATATTGCGAACCAAGCTCTGAAATTTTTTGACAAGTTTCCTCTGGATTTCAGCTTCATTCCCTAAAAATTTCAGATTCTAAACCTTCGTAGAAAAAAAGTTATAGCGCAAATGCCACGATGACCTGTTTAGATTAAATTGAGGAGCCTGAAAAAAAGACCTAACTTCCATAGATCATATCTCTGAAAATATTGTGAACCAAGATCTAAATTTTTTTTCCGATGTTCCTCAAGAGTTCGGCTTCACACTCTAAAAATTTCAGCTTCTAAAACATTGTAGAAAAAAAGTTATAGCGAAAATTCCATGATGACCTGTTTGGAGCAGCAAAACCCTAGAATCCAAACCTCTGATACCAAATGTTGTGAAACCAACTCCAAAAATAGAAGAAAAGAGATAAAAACGCCTTAGAAATAAGCCACTTCGAGGGGGCAACCTCTAATACATTACATTAATGAACAATTCTTCGATGATACAAATTAAAAAACCTCCTTTCTATATATAAGAGTACATGGGGCCATAATGTAATCCTAGTGGGGCCATAATGTAATCCTAGCCGACCTAACAATAATAATTTAAGGGCACAATAATAACAATATGGGGGTTACAGGGGTACAATAATAACAATAAGGGGTTTACACTAACAACAATAAGGGACTATACTAGTAATATAGGGACCTAACAACATATTTTGTGTCTTGTGCGTGTGTGAGCTTATTTTTTTGTTCGCTATTTTTCTGCATTATTTTCATTCGCACACATCACTAATTATAATTGAATATATAGATATTAAAGTTTAAATAAATTGTAATAGCGTAGAATTTTCAGATCTGTTGTGACGAACTATCGAGTGGAATATCCATGGTAGTTTATGGATCATTAAATTTATGTTTACGGGGGTGTAATATTTTTTATGAATTATCTCCCACATTTTCCAATATATTGAAAGGACCATATCACAAATGATTTATTTTCTTACCAAGACCTTGTAGCTTCTCCTTGTAATTCAAGTATAGCCATACTTTGTCTCCCGCTCTCAATGAAATTTTTGTCCTATGTTGATCATGTCACATATTGTATTTCTCCCATGACTTATTTAATGCCTCGTGTACTTCTAAATGTATCTATGTAATCTTCTCATGATTTTTTACTACTATGAAAGAAACCCCTATGAAATCCTTCCTCACTCTTTATTAACACCAAAAAATCATACAAGAAAAATACATTAGAGAATGTCAAGAAAACATTACAAATGAATATTTCCAAGGAGAAATACATTATCAAGGGCATAAATTTAATTATTTCCTAAGTTTCGGTCATAAATTGGCGGACAACTTACCAACAACAAATATTTTTTTCACATGACGCTCTTTATCCTTCAATAGTCGCACCGTCTTAGGGATGGTGAAAAGTCACCATCCGGGACCACTTGACACACTTGGTGAAGATTATTCTCTGTCAATTTCAGTCAAGGAAAAATGAATATATTTGAGCCACCTTGAGGAGGCATGTAACTCACAAAGGAATCTATTTTCCTACTCTTGGGTCATTATCGATCTTGGGCCAAGAGAGGGTAGAAAGTTCAAAAACATTCTATATAAACTCACCATAGGAAGAGAAAATAGAGACACATTGTTATACTGGGAAAATTGCTACTAGAAAACCAGCATTCAAGAGTGTTGAATCAGAAGGATTGAAGAGCCTAGCTTGTTGGCCATCCAACATCCTAGAGAAGAAGAGAGCTCCACCATTAGTGAGTGATCACAATATTTTTGAGAGAGGGGAGAAAAGCTTGCAAGGAAAATAGGGAAAGGGACCTCCTTGTAGATAGTGTTTGAGCTCCATAGCTCAAGGGAATCACTACAAGTGTGTTATAATTCTATTCATCTTACCACCAACAACCAATAAAGGGAGATTTATTAATCTTTTGTATTGGTTTTTTGGTCCATTTGAGCATGTTTTTTCTTGTGTTTTATTTTTTCAGTTTATGTTCTTAGTATGCATCTCTTACCTTACAAGTGATGTTTACTGTGTTTAAAATTTTTCCATTAACAACATCATCTTATTGCCTGTAATATATGCAATAAGTAACCATATTTCTAGAACAATGTCTTTGGTACACTATTGTGATAAAAACACCACTACAATATTGGCAACCATAAAAAATATTTTTCATGGTTTAAATGGTTGTTTGTAGGCTCTCCCCTGAGGATAACTAGTACCAATCACTCAACAATTCTCTATGAGTTTCTCATCACATTCAGTGATTATTATACACAGCAGAGAGTTCAATTTTTTCTTCATTATGCTCGACAACGCGCATTATGCTCTAACAAACGTGCGCTCCGCGTTTGTGGGAAGATAACTCACATGATAGACCAAAAAGCCTAAATTCACTGTCTTTTGTCCATGTTTAAGGTGATTGGAAACCCGTTATGAAACCAGCTCCAAAATATAAGAAAAGAGAGATCATGCCTTAGAAATAAGCCTCTTTGAGGAGGAAAGCTCCTTTACATTACATAAATGAAATTTTTTTGGATGATTCAAATGACAAAACCTCCTTTCTATATATAGGAGTCCATGAGGTCACAATATAATCCTAGGCGACCTAACAATAATAATGTAAGGTCACAACAATAACAATAGTGGGCTTTTATAGGGCACAATAATAACAATTTTGGGACTATAAGGGTACAACAATAACAATAAGGGGGCTTACTGACAACAATATGGGACTATGCTAGTAATATAGTGACCTAACATGCCCCTCTCCTTTGAACAAGTGTTGTCCTCGACACTTGATTATTTCTTGATGCTTCTGTATAAAATTCGCATCCTCCCATGTGGAATATTCAATGAGTAAGTTATTCCAGTTGCTGAGATACTCTAAAATTTATTGATTTCATAGTTTTCGAGTTCCTATTTCTATGGCTTCTTCAAAACTTGTTTCACTGCGATGTTGATCTTCTTGTTGTTTCATTCGATCCTGTACCAAAACTAGGTTATCCTTTAAGAGTTTGAGAACTTCTTTTTGATGCTTGATGTGATCTTCCACTACTTTATCATCCATATTAGCTTTCATTTGATCCTTCAAACCTTCCAACTTAGCCTTCATTTTTTCTTTTAAACCATCGATGTCATCTTTCATTTCTCTTTGTAAGATTGAAATTTGTTGCACTTGGTATTGTAATTTTGATATATCATACTGCAATTCTTCATCTTCATGCATCATAATAGAGCTTTTTTAGGGATTAATGGGTGTGGAATTATTTTTTGGAGGCCTTATATAACTCAATATTGATATATATGCTTCAATATTCCCTTGGAATCACTACAAACTAATTTTTCAAACAAATATTATGCAAACTTGTTTTTAAAAATACACACCTTTTTCTCGCTTTTTAGGAGGTCTATATTAAACGTGATTTATCTCTATTATTACAGATCTTCAAGATCTAAATTTCTATCATGTATTAGCCCTCTGAGTTCTCTTTCCAATTCCATAGGTCAGACCTGATTTGGATTCTTCAAGGTGAAGTTATGCTCAATCTACTTCAACAACCTAATTATGGACTAGTTCAATAGAGCTAACTTGTACGGCATGCCACGTCTCACTTTTTTCTCTTTTGGCTCTGAAATTAATACACAGGAAGCTACAGCCCATGTAATTTCAACAATTTTTTACATAATTCCAATCTGATGATCAGAGAAAGAGAGTTATGACAATTTTCCCAAGGTCACCTCTTTTAGATGAAATTCAGGAGCCTGCAAGAACCCTAACTTCCACTGCTTATATGGTCAAAAATATTGTGAACCAAGATCTGAAATTTTTACACAAAGTTACTCAAGGTTTATTTGAAATGTTTTTTTTTTTAATGTGCGAACCCTCATAGAAAAAAAATTATAGGAAAAATGCCACGATGACCTGTTTGAAGTAGTGAAAACCTAGAATCCAAATGAAACCAACTCCAACATAGAAGAAAAGAGAGATCAACGCCTTAGAAATAAACCATTTCAAAGGGGAAACCTCATTTACATTACATAAATGAACCATTCTTGGATGATTCAAATGAAAAAACCTCCTTTCTATATATAGGATTCCATGTGGTCACAATATAATCCTAGCCAACGTAAAAATAATAATGTAAGGGCACAACAATAATAGTAGTGGGGTTTTATGGGGCACAATAATAGCAATTTGGGGACTACAGGGGTACAACAATAAAAATAAGGGGGCTACACTAACAAAAATAAGGGACTACACTAGTAATATAGAGACCTAACACAACCCCTAATGTATTTCCATCACTATTGTTCTGCATTTTACTATTTTTAGGACAATTAATTGATGCGCTAAACGTCAATTATCATAGAAATTAGTTGTTTTTAATTTTAATTTATATTTTCAAATTACGCATAACTTAAATAGGGGAAAACAAAGTGGCCCTAATCCACACATGTTTTTCGAACAAGTTTTTTGCTTACAAAAATAAAGAACACATAGTTTAATTAGTCAAAAAGTAAGTGGCCCACTAAATCCACACATCTTTTTAATAGTTTAGTTATTTCATTTTTTGCATTAGATTTGGGACTAGGGTCAAAGTGTTGATAATGAAAGCGAGTAATCTATGCTTCCGTTGCACATTTTGGTGAGCCTAGGTATGCATACGAAAGCTTTCCTAAGATAGTTTGAACTACCACCTCCCTTTAGTGCAACATAGTATAATTAGGAGAAGTGTATGTGACCCCTAATCCGCAAATAATTTTGAGTTTTCACAAGGAACAATCAAACATAGTTTAATTAGCAGAGGAATGTAAAGGATCACATCATCTCCAAATCTCATCACACTCTTGATTGTTCACTCAAAAAATACACACGAAGCATCAGTAAGCTTTGAACCAAAAGGCACCCAGTGTTTTGGGTCCTTTGTTCTTATCTTACATTTGCTTCAAAAAAACACACCCTAAAGAAAATAAAGACTTCTAAAAACAATTATAATGTGAACCCATTAAATTTCTCCCCGCAAGAGCCACGAAAGAAATTATAGTTCAGGTTAGGACCATTGGCGGTAGGCATACAATAAGCCGCCATGGTCATAATACATTTTGAAATATAGATGTTGAAACATAGTTACTGATCAAATAGGAAAATTACCCGGTACCTATTTTTTTGAGATAGAAAAAAAAACACTCGATTTTGAAAAGTGGTGATGAAAATCACCCTTTTTCTAGCATACTTTTGACACTTTAAATTTTCTTACGACTTTTTGTTTTTTGTTTTTTTTTTTGTTTTTATTAAATGTCATTATTTTTATGTTGATTATGAAAAATGGTGATGCAAAATAACCTTTTTTTTTAGCATATTTTTGGAGCTTTAAATTTACTCCCTTTTTTTTAATATCATGATTTTCACATTGATTTTGAAAAGTGGGGATTTTTTATTTATCAAGTATCAACCTTTGTTTTAAAAAGTTAGTGATTTTCATGCTAATTTTGAAAAGTGCTCATGCAACATCAATAATTTTTGTTTAGAGTGGTGCTTTTAACCTTGCTAATAAAACATAAAAATAAAATAAAAGGACATGACAAATATATATATATATATATATATATATATATATATATATATAGATATATATAAACCAATAAAAGTGTAAAAAAATAAAAAATAAAAAATAAAAAAATCAAAATATAAATAAAAAAGGAAAAATTTCAAGAAAAACACATTTAAAAAAAAAATTAAGTTAAAAAAAAAACAACATAATTAAAAAAGTTGATAAAATAATATAATTAAAATAAAAATTTAAAAATAACTAAAATAATAAAAATTCAGAAATTTATATTTAAAAAAATAAATTTAAAATCTAAAAAGAAAACATAAATAATATATATATATTGGTTTCTATATATATATATATTTAAAAAATATAAATTAAATTAAAAAAAAAAATTAACAAACTCTATTGTTCGGTTCCCATGTGGGTCGTTCAGTACCCGAAATGAGCAACATGAGAGTTGTCACTTCTCCCGCGTTTCGCTGGCCAATCTACTAACCCCGGCGCTTAAAAGTCTTTAATAATTTAATTTTTTAATTTTTTTTTTTTTAATTTAAATTTTTTTTTTCGGTTTTTTATTTTATTTTTTAAATTATATATATATATATATATATATATATATATATATATATTATATATATATATATATATATATATATATATATAATTTTATTTTTAAATTTTAAATTTATTCTTAACTTTAAAATTTGTACATTCTAATTATTTTTTATTTAATTTTTTAATTTTTTTAAATTCTATTTATTTTAATTTTATTTAGTTTTATAAGTATTTTTAATTATGTGCTTTTTTTTATTATTATTAATTTTTTTTGTAACTTAATTTTTTTTTGGGTTTTGTTTTGATTTTAATTTTAATTTTCTTTAGATTGTGTGTTTTTTTAAACTTTTTCTTTTATTATTTTTTTTAATTGTTGTGTTTTTTATTTTATTTTTATTTTTTTTACTTTTTTTTTTATTGTTATACAAGTGATGTTTTATCTTTAATACGATGAAAAAAAATGGTCGTAATTTTATTTTCATAAAGGTGATATTTTATCTTTGATGGCATCCTTGGTTTTTTAAGGCTTTTCAGAGACATGATATTTAATCTTAATACCATGCCTAAATATTGTTGGAATTTTAAGACTTTTGATATTTTATCTTCAATGTCGTGTTTAACTTTGAAATTTTAAGGTTTTTCAGAGTCATGATATTTTATCTTTAAAGCCATTATTAAAAAATGTTGACAATTTACCCCGAAAAGAAAAAAAAAACATTATTCCAAGATCAACACTTTTCGTTTTCAAGGTGTTTTTTGCACACAAAAAATTGACGATGTCATTCCAAAAACAACACTTTTTTGTTTTTAGGGTCGACATTATTCCAGCATCAACACTCTTTGTTTTCAAGCTGTTTTCTGCACACAAAAAATTGGCGATGTTATTCCAACATCAACACTTTTCGTTTTTAGGCTGTTTTTTGCACACACAAAATTGGTAACATTATTCCATCATCAACATTTTTTTTTTTAGGTTGTTTTTTGCACAAAAAAAATATTTTACTTCCATTTTTAAAATTTATTGAAAATTTACCTGGAAAAAAAGAGAAATTATTATAGAATACAACTTTTCATTTTCTGGTTCTTTTTAATGGCTTTTCAATGCTTTTTTGTTAGAATTCTCATTTTGAGGTAATAGTTCTCGTTTTATTAGCAACTATGTTTTGATTGTTTAGGGAGCTTCAAATACGTATATTTTCCCATGAAATGAATACTCGAGCACTACACATACCCATTTCAGAGGGGGTTAGAATGAGGCCCTATGCATGCGGTACTATTTGGGGCTACCTGACCCATCTAGAGCTCGGTACTAGTAACTGATTACCAAGAGGCTCAAGACACAAATTCTCACATGGAATGACAGTACTTTAGTGGTCACAACTAGGGCATCCTTTCCTTATAGGTGACAGTGTAAGCAACACTTTATCCTCATACCATTACCTTGGTTGATTCTTTGGGTGCTGGAAGTTGTCACCAGTTCCTTTGGGACTTTGACCCCAATACCCATCTTAAGTTATCTTCACAAGGCCCAGTTACTTGGAGAGTTTGAGGATGGCTAGGTCTTCTTAGAATTTTGGCTATCATATGAAAAACTAACAAAAACCTATTTTTTTGCTTGATTGATCACATAATTTAAAAAATTTAAAGAGAAAAAATTCCTTTCCATTTTTTACTTTATCTTATGCATGTCATTATGTTATTTTTTTGATAATTTTTACTCTCCCTCCAAAGTAAAAAATGAAAAATACATTACCTTTATCAAAACCATAGGGGACCTAGCGAGACCTTGTTAATTGAGGCTTTTCTTGAACCTCCCCCCATTAGAGGGAGAAGTGTTGGGGCTCCCACCATTCAGGCGTAGAAGAAGTCATGTTTCCTCCATTATAGGAACTTCCTTTATTAGGGAATCTTTTATTGGAACCCCCTCAAGGTAAAAAATCATCACACCAATGGAGACCCCTACAAGGTCACCACATACAACTCCACTTACGACCCCTCGAGGTCCATGGATCGCTACCCTTTCGGGTAATCAGTAATATATCCCTCATGGAATGCCACAAGGAAATATTTCTCAAGACCCTCCCCAAGGCCACTACATACACATACTGGTGCACCATCATCATACAATGGAGATTAATAATCTGTTACCTTTCTTAGCATCATTAAATATTCCATATCTGACCAAGTTAATGAATGACCCCATTGCACATAGACCTAACTGGCCACCCATTCCCACGAAGCTCCCTTCAGATATTCCAAAATTTGAAGGTAAGAAAGTAGCAGACCTAGGAAATCATATTATGACTTTCACCTGTAGTTTTTGTCAAACAGTATCATAGATGATACCATTTGGCTAAGACTATTTCAACACACCCTTACAGGGACAACAATGAAATTTTATGTTGACCAACCCTTTGCGTCACATGGAACCTTTAGCGACCTTGCAATTGTGTTCCTCACCTTCTTCCAGCTCCCAATCCACTATGATTCGGGAATGAAACTCCTTAATCATTTTAGAAAAACACCTGCCACTCACATATCAGACCATCTCCATGAATGGCGGAGGCGTCATAGCTTGTGAAAATCCAATCTCGATGTTAGATTTCTTCTAGAATTATTTTTTAAAACATTCACAATATAAATTTCAAAATAAATGGAAACGCAAAATCCTTGCTATCAAGAGGATTCCATCAGTATAGCCCAATAACTTGAGCTCATTTACACTGAATCTAGATATATGTACTATTTCCTTCCAAATTCCCCACGCCTACAAATTTATAGAGAGTTAGGAGGCACATCAAATATTGATGACGGTTTAATAGGATCCTTAGCCCAGAGTCAACCAAACAACTATTATTAGTAATCAAGATACTCTTACTATACTACGTATAATCTATCAAAACTAGGGTAGTATCATAGTCAGCTTGCTCCTATGTAGAACATGAAAAATAGGGAAATTCCACACCAACAACTATAAGGAGGTCCATACCCTCCTTCACAAGGGACTCAATATTCAGCTAGAAATGTCGATACTAGAGAGCCACCCCAAAATACAAACTCTAACCAGGGATAGGGAAACCAACACTACCATTTTCCCATGAAGAAAATACCATTAGGGCAGAACAAAGCATCAGTTAACCTTGTGAAACCCTCCCAAGCTCAACAAAAACCTTCATATAATCAGGTGATCCGAATGGAAAATGGCATCAACCATCTACGTTATCCATCCACCTGATGGAATTTACCCATAACATCAGAATGGCATTCAATTCATAGAAATTGTTCACCCATGACATTTTAAACCAATACCCGTTAGCCCATGGTATGTCCACCCACAGACATTCACATGGATTTACCCAGGAACAGAAGGGTATTCACTCCATGGCTACCTATGGTTTTACACATGGTATATAACCAAAAAAGGTTATAACATCAAGCCTCGTGATGAATAATCACACAATGCTTCTACATTTATTCTTTGTTTTAATAAAACAAGTTTCTTTGTGGTTTTATTTTCCTTGTGTTCTCTCTTTTTTTCTGACATTCTAATTTTGCAGATATTGTCAGATTTATTTCAAATTTTTAGATCTTGGGGGCCTGAAAAAAAGAGAGAACACAAGGAAAATAAAACCACAAAGAAACTTGTTTTATTAAAACAAAGAATAACTGTAGAAGCTACATTGTGGCAGACAATCTCTCCTTTTACAAACTGAGGCTTGTTATTTATAGCCTTTTTTGAGTTACAATACCATGTGTAGATACCATAGGCCAATACCATGGGTAGATACCACTTGCAATACCATGGGTAAATCCCATGTGTGGATGAATACCATGGGTGGATACATACCATGGGTCACTTATAATACCATGGGAGAATAAATATCATGGGTGGATGAATACCATGGGTCGATGCCATTTACAATATCATGGGTAAATTCTATGGGTGGATGGATAACATGGGTAGATTAATACCATGGGTTGATGCCATTTTCCATTCGGATCATCAGGATAATAATAATAATCCTCCAAATGTTGCAAAGGAAAAACCAAAGAGCAAACAAAAGGGAGAATTTGCACAGAGGCGACAACTTGAAACACCCCCTATGACCTCACTCTAGGGGAAACTCCAACAGGAATTAGAACCAAGAATCAACCAATAAGTCATGAAGGAAAAACAAGACAACTATTCTAAGGACAAATCATTCTTGTGCCATATGTGGTGAAAATGGCCATTACACCCACCACTATCCCTAACTCCCCAAGTTGAAATAACTTTAGGGTAAAGGAGGGAAAGGGAAGCACTAGTTAACCTTGTGCAACCCTCCCAAGCTGAACAAGAACCTTCATATAATCAGGATAATAATAATAATCCTCCAAAATTTGCAAAGGAAAAACCAAAGAGCAAACAAAAGGGAGAATTTGCACAAGGGGTGGCAACTTGCAGCACCCCCTGTGATCTCAGTTTGGGGGAAACTCCAACCAAAATCAGAACCAAGAATCAACCAAAAACTCACAAAGGAAAAAAAGGACAACCATTCTAAGGACAAATCATTCTTGTTCCATATGTGGTGAAAATGGCCATTACACCCACCACTGTACCGAACTCCCCGAGTTGAAATAACTTCAGGGTAAAGGAGGGAAAGGGAGATAAAACCAACAACCTACAGTGATGCAAGAACCCTTCCCCCATCAGGTAGTGGTTAACACCTAGTAGAAAAAACCACCCCAAAAAAACTTCGGAGGAAACAACCACGATATCTACATGGCTGGAGAAGAATTTTTATTCCAAACATAGAATAGGAACTACAATGCACCCCTAGAAACAACCCTTCAAGCACAAGTATGAGTGCACCATCTATGCCATTATCCATTTCCAAAGTCCTAACTAATTTGATGCCAAAATAAATTAAAGGACCGACAAGGTGCGCGAGGCATCATTCCAAAGATGCTCATAGCTATAGTATAGTGGATGACCTAGCTTAGTCTGCAACAACCATGTTAGCATTGGAAGTCCTACACTCATGCCCAACACAACGAAAAGCCTTAATTTCTGCTTTAGGCGCGATCAACCCTGCATATTATCACCTAATGGTTTTCATTCTAGACAAGCCAAGCCCTAGGCTTCCTTCTCTACTCGCTTTCCAAATACTGGTTTCATTTTAAAACATCACCATCCACCATTGTATCATGGATGAAGGAGAATCCAATTGAATCATTGCCTGAACTAAAACCATCTGACATTATTATTAGGGGAATTTTGAGGTCTAAAATGGGCCTCCTAAGAAAAATGTACAAAATAATAAAATTTATAAGAACCAATAGGATTCAATATGATGATGTCAACCATGGGGGATGATTCACCATTTTTTAAGTAAAAGGGTAAAAATATTAAAAAATAATAAAATAATAAAACTACTATTTCAACTCTTATTTTCAACTTATCTCCCAAAGTTTTTACTCAAATTTTGAGTGGGAGTACTCATTGGATGAAAAATTTAATTCCTCATCCAAGGAGTACCCATGTTTCATACTTTTGATGGACTCTGTTCCACGAAAAATGATAAATACATGAAAAAACGTGATTGCAATCATATTTTTCATGTATTTCTCTTTTTTCGTGTTGTAGGATCCATCGAAACTATGCAACATGGGTACTCCTTAGGTGAGGAATTAAATTTTTCATCCAAAGAGTACTCCCAGTCAAAATTTGAGTTAAAACTTTGGGAGATAAGTTGAAAATACGAGTTGAAAAAGTATTTTTTTCTTTTTTCCCTATAAAATTTGATGATGTAATCAAATATTATTTTATTATTTCCACTATTATTTTATAATTTTCTTTGGATGCCCATTTTAGATCTCAAAAATCCCCTAATGCTTAGGTCATATGAAGACCGCCCATCAACCCCCATAGGTCTTTTCCAAAATGTACCAGTACACCTGGGCAAAAAAACAATCCTCGTAGACATTGAGGTCTTAGACGCACAATTAGATTAAAACATCCTCGTTGGGCGAATTTACATGTATGTTATGACCGTGATAACATCCTCTATTTTTAGGGTAATGATGTTCCCTCATGAATACAATATCATCACTATTGACCAACTTACATACTAAGAAAAGAAACTTGTGACTGCTCTAGATGTTGTACTATCGTACATAGATACAACTACTGAGCCACTCACAAGATATATGGAATTTGGGCCAAGCCAATTCAAACCATATTCTATCTTGGGAACATACCCAGGTGACCCCTTATAACATCAGGGGAAGCCCCACAAAATACAGAGGTAGTGGTGTGCATGATGAGTTTATCAAACACCAAAACTAGCCTGGAACTAGAATCCAGAAACATGGATATCGTCACCTTTGATTCCACATTCCTACCACGTGTTATCTCCCAAACCCCATTTTTGCATCTCCCACCTAGTTTTCTTTCGCAAAAATTCATGGAAACCCTTATATTGACAAATATGGCTCTCGCAATACCAGTCTGGTATTTGGCCCCTCCAGCCACGTCGGGAAACCAAAGAATTAACTCTACAGATATAATTTCTATTACCTCCCAAGAAGGTGCAATAGCCAAAAAAGCCCTAGTAGCGAAACCAACTGGTCCTATAGTGAAGGATAAAAAGAAAGGGAAAAAGGTCAACACCCCTAGGCTTCCTAGGGAATTGCAACCTTGTGCATTGTGCAACATCATAGGCCATCCTAATAACATTTTCCCAAAATTAGATGAGTTAAAATCTCTTCTACATACTGAAATAATTGTTGCAGCCTCAGCTACTCATAAAAAGGAAAAGATTGAAAATACCAAAGGTAAATCATTGTGCCATATGCGACTAATACAGGAATTACACACATTATTTCCTGGAAATTCCTCAATATAGGGATGCATTACAAGCCCTAGAACAATCCAAACTTCAGGACCCCTCTACAACATCCATGCAAATGTAAGAAGATGAGTCCAAAACAATCCTATACGTATCAAAAGATCATGCATCATTCTAGTACTCAACAAACCGAATGGCTCAAATAAGGAAAACAAAGGCCACACCCCATGCCCCGGTTTGTGCATTGTGTGATGAACCTAATCACTTGATCATTCAATTCCCCGAACTAAGGGCATTCAACCATTGGTACCCAATTCCACACATTTCCCAAAGAAACTTATCTCAACACAGACGACATACATATCAGATTTGTCGAAGAAACCACCACGTGCACCGTTTTCCCCATATCCATTGTCTTCAATATATGTTACATTTCATGCGAAGCTTCACCATTGAAAACCTTGACTTAGCAAGCTTGGATATAGAACTCACAGAAAACACCACAACCCAAGGTAATGAAGCATCTAGTACCATTTTATATATGTCAGAGGAGAGGTGACCACTAGTAGGCCCCCCCTCCCAATGACAACATTCCCTAGTCTCTAGTTCATCTCTACATATTGTGTGATGAACCTGATCATTTGATCCGTTAATGCCCATATTTAGAGTCGTTCCAAAGATTCTACCCAATTTACCTACTGTACCATAGATATTTTTCCATACTCGAACATTCGTGTCAAAATTTGTAGTGGCAATCATCATCCACATCAATGTAACTGTGTCATGTAGGTTTCAACCCTGTACAGAAATTATCTGCAAATGAATCTTAAAAACAGAAAATAAAAAATAGCAAGAGCATAACATAAAAAAAATATACACAGATATTTTCCCCTGGATCCCAATTCGAGATGACCAACTTGATTTTTCATTATATTCCTTTTAGTGTTACAGCACATATATATACATGCCGAAGCATACATAAACCCCAATCCGTTAACCCTGGATTATAACATAACTGTAGTTCCCTTGACCGGATCTACAAAATACTAGGGGCTGAAAACCATCATGCCCCAAAACCATGTGCAAACCCATGCACAAAACAATGGGCGGGTCTGCCCGCCGAAAAATAGGGTTGTCGCCCCCCCATGACCACCCCGTGTGTCACTAGTCGTGGAAAGAATATAACACATACCAACATTCTCCCACTTGTTTTTTTCTTTCCGCAGGGGGTCACAGGAGAGCTTAGTCATTAGACCAGCTCTGCAACACCCATTCTTTATCTAGACCAAGAGAATTTATGAGTGCTCACAAACTTCGTCAATGCATCTACAACATTCTTCAAAGTGTCCACCTTTACCAGCAACACCCTTTTAGCCTCAACCATATCTCTCACAAAGTGATATTGAACATCAATGTGCTTTGTCTTTGAATGATAAGTAGGGTTATTAGCCAAGAAAATTGCAGTTTGGCTATCATAGTTTATCCTTATAGCTTGCTACACCAACCCCATACTTGAACACAATCTCTGCAACCAAACTGCTTCCTTACTTGCATGAGTAACTACCATGTATTCTGCCTCTGTAGTTGAAAGAGCCACTATAGACTGTCTTTTACTTATCCAACTAATTGCACCTCCAAATAGGCTAAACACATACCCACTTGTAGATCTTCTTTGGTGCAGATCTCCAACCTAGTATGCATCAAAAAAACCACGAATTTCCAACACTCTTTCCAATCCTAGTCTTCCCTAGTAGCACAAGCCATAATCACTAGTGCCACGAAAATATCTGAAAACCCACTTCACTGAAATCCAATGCTCATTCCCTGGGTTTGACATAAACCTGCTCAATACTCCCACTACATGTGCAATGTCTAGTCTAGTACAGACCATTGCATACATCGAGCTACCCACTGCACTTGCATATGGAACATAGGACATATCCTCCTCTTCTTCTTGTGCCTTGGGACACTGTTCTGCAGACAGCTTTACACCTATAGGAATCTAAACATTCACCAGTTTACTATCATGCATATTTAACCTCTGTAATATAGTCTTGACATACTTCCTCTGGTTTAACTAGAGCCTCCTCTTTTCCTAATCTCTCTTAATTTCTATGCCCGAAATATAGTTTGTAGCACCAAGATCCTTCATGTCGAATTTGGAGAACAGATGGGTCTTCAAATATTGGATAATTTATTTGTCATTTCCAATCAACAACATATCATCCACATACAAGACCAAATAAATAAAATGGTCACCAATTAATTTAAAATAAACACAGTGATCCTCCTTGCTTCTAGTGAATCCAAGTCCCCGTATATAGGTATCAAATTTCTAATACCACATCCTTGGTGACTGTTTTAAGCCATTTAGAGACTTCTTTAACCTAGATACTAGTTATTTCTTCCCCTTCACCATAAAGCCTTCAAGTTGTTTCATGTATATCTCCTCTTCTAGATCCCCGTGAAGAAATGTTGCTTCACATCCATTTGTTCTACCTCAAAATCAAATGCAGCAACAACAGATAAAAGTAATCTAATAGAAGTAACTTTGGCAACAGGAGACAAAGTATCACCAAAATAAACTCCCGGCACCTAGGAATAACCTTATTCTACCAACCGAGCTTTTTATTTCTCCACCTTTCCTTATACATTCATCTTCTTCTTAAACTCCCATTTGCTCTTGATGGTCTTCCTTCCAACCGAAAATTCCACGAAATCCCATGCCTCATTTTTATGCAAGTATGCCATTTCATCAAGCATGGCCTCCTTCCAGAGTTTTCCATCCTCTGAATTTAATACCTCCCTGATGGTTCATGGATCATCATTAGTTATAGCTAAAGCAAAATTTGAATAGAAATCAGATGGACTATACCTTTCTAGTTGTCTTCTTTCCCGAACTGATCTTCTCCTAGCTGGAGTTTGTGGCTCTTCCTCTTCTGAGTCTTCTTCTGTTGTAGAGTCAGATTCATCCTCCTTTAGCTCAAACTCTATCTTCTCAGGTTCCTTTGGTATGAATTCATGTTTAACAACATATTTCACCTCTCTAAACACCACATCTCAGTTGTACACAACCTTCCTTGTTTCTGGGTTCCAAATCTTGTAACCCTTTAAACCATCCTTATACCAAATAAAGATGGACCTTTCATATTTATTATCCAACTTGGTCCTTTTATCCTTTGGAACATGTACATATGCATCACATCCAAATACCTTCAGATGTGAAAGAGATGGTTTCTTACCAGTCCTTACCTCATGTGGAGTCTTATCCTCCAATGCTGATGAAGGTGATCTGTTAACCAAGTAACATGCAGTCTCCACTGCCTCTGCCCAGAATTCTTGTCCTAACCCAGTACCACAGAGCATGTTTCTTTCCTTTTCCATTAGCATTCTGTTCATTCTTTCCACAACTTCATTTTGTTGAGGTGTGTATGGAGTAATCTTCTGCTATGCTATACCACAATTCTTACAGAACTCTTCAAATTCCTTCTTGTAGAACTCCCCACCATTATCTATCCTCAACACCTTTATCTTCTTCTCTGTCTAGTTTTCCACCCGAGCCTTAAATTCTTTAAATCTATCAAAGACTTCATATTTCTTCCTCAAGAAATATATCCATGTATTCCTTGAGAAGTCACCTATGAATTAAGCATAGTACATAGACTTACCTAGTGATGGAACCAACACAGGTCCAAACACATCACTATGCACAAGCTCTAATATCTTGTTCGCCCTCTTAGCACCAGAAGGAAAACTCACCTGATTCTACTTCCCATATACACAATGTTCACATAAATCGAAATCTAGAGAGCTATTAGACATACCTTCTACCATACCATTTCCATGCAGTATCCAAAGGCCCTTATCTCCAATATGTCCAAGCCTTTGATGCCATAACATGGTCTTTTCTCCAAAGACCACTAGGCTTTCCACTCCACTTTCAGGAACCACAAAATTGTTGCACCCATCAATAATAGTTCTTCCTTGAAGCTTGCACAGAGTTCCAATCTGAACTCCCTACATTAATACTAGTGCTCCCCAAACCATCTTACGGGTATCTTTCTCGAACCCTGTTTTTACACTTATATCATCCATCTTGCTTACAGAAATTGGATTTCTAATCCTTCCACCTTCCAGCTTGAGCTTGAATTTTCCACGTCCCACGATTCTGGCCTTCCTAGCATCACATAAGAAGACATCACCTCCATCATATTTCTCATACTCACATAACCATTCCTTATGGGGAGTGAAGTGAAAGGATGCACTCGAGTCAATCAGCCATGACTCATGATCTACATGTGTATTTGAAGAAGAAGCCAAATACACTTCCCCACCTTCATCCAAGGTGGTTTCTGCCTCTGCGGAAGGACCATCATAAGATCCCTTTCCTCTCTCAAGAGCTTTAGATCTCTAGTCCTTTTTGTAGTGCCCTTCCTTTCCGCATTTCCAACACACCTTTAAAAACTTTCCAGGAGATTTAGATCTCCCTCTACATTTAGATCTCCCACTCAAAACCTTATTCTTGTTTCTGTTATGGGACCTTCCTTGTACAGATAAGGCATATCCATTTTGACCCTCCATATTTCCCCATCTCATTTCCTTCGACAACAAGGTTGAGACAATATCATCAAAATTCAAGGTAGTTGTATTACTACCTATTGCAATAACCAGGCTGTCCCACGAATCTGCTAGATAACACAACAAAATAATGCAATTATATTCATCTAAGATTTTAATATCAACAGATTATAGCTGACTTACCACAGTATTGAAGGCATTCAGATTCTCTATCACTGAGTCTCCATCCTTCATCCTTAGGTTATACATCTTTTTTTGCAGGAATAATTTATTCACCAGAGACTTAGATTGGTACAAATTCCCAAGTTTTTCCCACAAATTCTTCACCATAGCTTCCCCAGATACATTCAACAATATGAAATTTGAGACACACAACCGTATTGTACTCTTTGCCTTCGGATCCAAATATTTCCAGTCTTCATCTGACATTTCCATTGGTTTAGTACCTAGATCTACCATGATCCACTAGTCTTTATCCACCAGCAGATCCTCCATCTTGAGCTTCCACAACTCAAAAATCTGACCATTAAATTTCTCAATCTCTATATTTCCACTGCTCACCATCTTCTTTCACCCTAAGAATCGATCTCGTAGATCTCCCACTGAACAAGGTCTACCATAGGCCCGAGCAAAAAACCCCTCAGTAATAAAGGCGTCCCCTTGAAGCCAAAACAACTCTGAAACCAAATGTAGATTTAACCCTGTACAGAAATTATCTGCAAACGAATCTTAAAAACATAAAATAAACAATAGCAAGAGCATAAAACATAAAAAAAATATACATAGAGATTCTCCCCTGGATTCCAAATCAGGACAAACAACTTGATTTTTCATTATATTCCTTTTAGTATTACAACACATATATATACATGTCGAAGCATACATAAACCCCAATCCATTAACACTAGATTAGAACATAACCGTAGTTCCCTTTACTAGATATACAAAATACCAGGGGCCAAAAGCCATCATGCCCCAAAACCATGTGCAAACCCATGCACAAAACCATGGGCAGGTCTACACACCAAAAAAATGGGTCCATTTTTTTTTTCCCGAGGCATTGCCCCAGACCCTGAACAAGGTGGCCTATCACCCCCCCTATGACCCCCCTGTAACCCCCCTGCTGTGCCCAGCACAACGTACAGGTGGGGCTATTGCCCCCTCGTGACCCCCCCCGCGCATGACTAGTCGTGGAAAGAATATAACACATACCAAAATGTCATTTGTTTTGGTGTACTATTACCAAACATATACCTATATGTCGATTAAAACCACATCAAGGACAATTTAGATAAAGAACCTACAGAGAGTTCCATATCCCAAGAGAATGAAGCATCTAGGTCCATTCTATGTGTATCTGAAGAGAGACAACCACCAAAGGGAATCTTCCCACCTACAACCACCCTCAACATCCAAACCCAGCCTACGCATTATGTGATGAATGTGATCATTTGATCACTCAGTGCCAATATTTAGTATCATTCCAAAAATGGTACCAAATCACCCTAGTGTTCCAAAGGGATTGGAACAGAAAGGAATGACATTCTTGTCAAATTTTTCAAGATACTCACCATGCTTGACATTGTCCCTACATACCTCAATTTTGGCTAATGCTAGATGACATGTGCTCATTCATCACCAATAACCTAGACGTAGCCAGTTTCCAGTTACTAGAACATAGGCAGCCAGTAGCAATTAGGCCTTCCCCCCATTGTTAGCAAACACCTAGATATGCGAAGGTGACTGATCGCCTGAGTAAGGTAAGAAACCAAACACACATATCATGTGCCCTATGTGATAAAAATGACCACATGGTCAATCAATTATGGGAGCTTAATAAGTTCACTGAAATTCTTCACATATTCACCCCCATACCCAACACTCACCTCTCTAATAAAGAGAAGATCACTCAATACTATTTATGTATTTTCTCGCAATTTCACTGCATGATCAATTGTCAATACCTTTCAAGGTTAAGAGAGGCTAGAGAAGTGCTAAATCAAAGTTTCCAAAAGACACCAAAGAATTGTAGGTGGCAAAAGCGGAGAAATGACCCAATGCACAACCATCCCCAATCATAAACATCTTTGACGGAGAGTAGTATTGGGTCACATACCATCTACTCGTTAATTATTTTTACTTCGTCCAACATCTGCATGAGTCACACCCATGACATAGAAGCATACCATACTTTACAAACATTTCTGTATCTTTGCATCTGAAAAAATATCCCATTAAAGGAAGATACTTCTACCCCTCATATGTTGCCAAAAGGGCATGGGCCTCCTCTGGCTAAGACTGAAAAAAAAAATCACAGAAATCCTTCAGCCATCTAATGTTGATGACATGCAACATTACATATGATTCATCTCATCATTTGTGGTAACCATGACTCATGTTGTCTGCTCGTCATTTCCTGGTGTTGAGACCGCTGTAACTACCACACCGGTAGTAGTACCTTGGATGGTGTAGACCCATCCCGTTTTCACTTTGTCAACCTCATATGGTTCCATGAAATCAACCATATAATCATGTTTGTGTCTGTCGACTAGCACTTCCAGGCCTGAACCCATTCCTCATGACATCGTGTGAAACAATCCCCCCTTAGAAATATTGTTTCAATCTAATGAGGATATATTAGAGAACATGAGAGAACTTGATTTTCAATGGGATGCCATGCATCACCGCTAATGTTTTCTACCATAAAAATCATTTGTGCCTAGCAGCACAAAAATTAAGGACATTTACATCATTGAATCAAAATACTTCCCACCATCAAGAAAATCATATTATCTCAAGAACTCCATCCCAACATTTCATGAATTTGAGGGAGAAAATATGTCGAATATTTCACCTACCATCATGGTATATATTTCGAAAAAAATAGGAAAAATCGAAGAAATATCTCTTGGGGTATGCTCTCTAGAAGAACTGCATATACAACCTTGTTACAAGAGTATAAGGACATATTCACATGGGATTATTCGAAAATGACAGGTTTGAGTCCCATCATCATGGAGCATCATATTCATACATGGACCACCGTATCACCCGTCCACTAGAAACAATGCCAGTTACACCCATCTAGAGCTGAAGCAATCAAATAGGATATAGACAAGATCCATAAATCTAGATTCATCTATGTGATTTCTTACACGTATTATGTTTCCAACCCTGTACCTGTCCTAAAAAAATAGGGCACCATTCGAGTATGTACCAATTTTCGAGACCTAAACAAATCTTGTCCCAAAGACAACTAAATCACTCCATTCATCGACAAATTCATTGATTCTTGTGCTGGTCACAAGGCCTTATCCTTCACGGATGGATTCTCGGGGTATAACCAAATTCAAATTCAACATATGGATATGTACAAGACTGCATTCACTACCCCTTGGGGCACATTTTTATACTAGGTTATGCCATTTAGTATTAAAAACGTTGGCACCACCTTTCAATGGGAGATGAAATATATCTTCCATGACCTAGCTCATCTCATCCTAGACTATTTGGATGACCTCACGGTATGATCCAAGAAGCGAGCTAACCATTTAGAATATCTACGAATAGTATTTCAACAATGTCAATAATACAACCTATGCTTGAGCCCTCTCAAGTGTGTATTTTGTGTTAACACAGGAATACTGTTAGGATTCATATTATCCAAACAAGGAATTAGAGTGGACCCCTTCAAGATCTATGCAATCAAAGAGGTACCACCACCCAAAACATTAAATGAGCTTCAAAGTCTTCCAGTTAAGGCTAAATTCTTACGGTGATTTGTCCCCAACTACTCCGCTTGTACAAGGGCTTCCTACGTCTTCTTCGTCAAAAATTTCCTTTCAAATGGGGTGAAAAGGCTCAAAAATAATTTTAGGCGCTAAAATAATCCTTCTATTCAGCCCCCTTGATCTTCCCACAAAATTACAAAAAATATTACATCTTATACTTATTTGCTTCTGATACAACCATTGTGGGGGTGCTAGTCCAGAACGGACTAGAAAACAAAGAGCATGTAATTTATTATGTAAGCAAGAACCTAGTCGAGCCTACCTTGATGTACGAACCAAAATAAAAAACAACCCTAGCCCTAGTACACGCAATACAAAAGCTTTAGCATTACATCATCCTTAGAACCACTACAATCATAGCAACTATCAACCCCATGAAATATTTTCTAAAACATTGCCTGATGAACCATAAGTACTCCGGATGGATAGTTATACTGTAGGAATTGGACCTATAGTTCAGCTCCCCCAAGAGCAAGAAAGCATTCATTGTAGCCGAGTTCATTATTGATCTCCCTAACAAGACTCGAGGATCCCCTATTAATTAATCACTACCTGATGAACATTTGCTCTTAGTAGCAACGAAGGACCATTGGTATGGTGATATCCTTATTTTTACGCGAACCCAAAATTTCAAACCCCATTTCACCCATAATGATTGAAGGTGCATACGCCATCAGGCCCCCTGATACCTTCTAATGTGGGACTTCCTCTCTCGGCGGGGCATCAACACCATTTTGCATCAATACCTTACTCACAACCAAGTTGAACAGGTCCTAAATGACTTCCATACAGGTGCTTGCAGTGACCATCTCTCTGGTATGGCCATTGCCCAAAAATTCCTACGTGTTAGATATTTCTAGCCCAACATGTTTCATTATTTCATTTAAGCAGTCAAAAGGTGTGAGTGATGCCAACGCTACGCTTACAAGGAAAGAGCCCCTCCAACTCCTCTGCACCTTGTCATTGCAACTAAGCCCTTTTTCAAATGGGGCATTGACTTCAGGAATTGCAACCCCACGTCATTAGGTAACCACAAGTACATCACAGTGGCCATAATATATTTCAACAAATGGGCTGAAGCCATGCCTATATACAAAAACATCGTAGAAACCACAACATTTTTTTTCTTCAACCATGTCATCACACGGTTTGGTGTAACCAAGGAGTTAGTATCCAACCATGTAAATAATTTCGAGAATGAAATATTCCAGGAGATATCCCAACACCTTGGTATTACGCATCAGTTTGCGTCACCATATTGTCCCCAGTCCAATGGCCGGGTAGAATTTGTCAACAAAGTACTCAAAACGATGTTACAATGAATAGTAAAAAACCACAAAACCAATTGGAACCATATGGTTTTTTCAGCCTTATGGGAATACTGCACAACGACCAATTCCTCAATAGGATTCACACCCTTCTAGTTATTATACATGGTGAAGGTCATGCATCCCATCAAACATGAAATCCCCACCTTACATGCACCCATCGAACTTCTCACTAATACTCAAACTTTAGAGAAATGATTGGTACAAATAGAACCCATCGGCAAGAGTCTCTCCAACACAATGAACCCCACAAGAAAAGGGTGAAATCGTCATTCAGCCGCAACATCTTCCCTCACTCATTTATCGAGGGAGAACTAGTCCTCTGCTATGATGTTTCAAAGGAAACTGTAGGACCTGGGAAGTTTGAAACATTATGGAAGGGCCCTTACATTATCAAACATTGTCTCCTCAGAGGAGCATACATTTTGTCAGAGCTCGATGACAGATGCTTAAACAACTACATCAATGGGATCTACCTCAAGAAGTTTCACCCATAAAAAGTAAAGTCTTAGTACCCTAGAGGTAATATGTATGTATCATACTTTTCTTATGATGATCTTAATCATCATGGACTTTCTCTAAAAACAATGCTCTTGTGTCGCAAATGGATTTTCCACCCATCTACTATTTTGGATTCATTGATGGAGCCTTCCAATGGTCACAAAATTTAGCTTCCGTCACCTTGGCCATACACTCTCGTTACCGATCACCTTACCTCTCCAACGGACTGTGTATTGGGTCAGCCACCAACAATGAAGAAAAATATATATGACGCAATCATCAGACTATTAAGTGATGCGTCCAACCAAGGCATCATCCATTTACATGTCTTTCTTGATTCCCAATTAGTGGTATCACAGTTAAACCAAAATTTTCAGGTAAGGTATTCTCACCTATTTAGGAAGCACCTGCATGCATAAATATTGGTCCGCCACTTTGATCACATTACATTTACACACATACCAAGATATTGAAATCAATTATTTGATCACATAGCTAACCATGTCCAAGACTGGAATGAATATCATATATACCATAAACCATGAGAAAAATATCATCATAAACATAACATCCATCATAAACATGTAGAAAAAATCATGAATATAACCATAGAGACATCATAAGATCCATCAAAGTACATCTCACATATATACATAAAACTATATTTTTCTTAGTATACAACAAAACAAACCCACTAGCTATCAAGTCTGTCAAAAAATACATATCACCAAAATATGGAAGCATCCTCATAATGGGTGTTTTCCCTAATCATACATACAACATATCTAGGCCTCAACCCCACTAGGTGGGTCCTCTGGACCCACATGATCACTTGGCGCTCGTATCGAAGTAGAAACCTCTGCAACAAGCGCTTCTCAATGCAAAGCCAGGTGATGCACCCTCTCCCAGGCCATATCTATATCTAGCCATATGTCGGCTAGGTCATAAAAAAACCTAATCGGTAAACCCCGAGTCAACCTCTCCAACCAACTCCATGAATCCTTGAAGTATCTAGAATAAGCATCTATCGCCCAAGCCTCAACAATGGCCTATTGAACCTCAACATCCACTGCGTGGGCCTCTTTTGAAAATGCTTGAGTCTCGACAATCACCAAGAACACCTCAACCACTACCACGCGTGCCTCTAAAGCCTTTACACATGCTAAAATTTTATCATCTCCACAACTAGTTGCAACACTGCTAGCCTCCCCTGAGGGACCACCTGCACCTGTCTCTCCCCTTGGTCGGGCTTGACCTGTAGTAGGTGTACCCCTCCTACTAGGCGCATGACCTACCAAGAATGCAAGGGTATGTATTCAAATTATTTGCATGAAAATAACCACATATCAACTACAACACTACTATCATACAACAATTATAACATAGAAAAATACTATCCCCATCCACAAAACAACATTTTTATTAGGGAATTTCGTTAAACAATTTTCTATGCAATTATTCATTAAACTGTTTAGGAATTTCTTCAAACAATTTGCATGCAAGATAATATAGAAACTTATTTAGCAATATGTCCTAGATTATAGTAGACCAAATTTTGAAAATTGAACTAGATGATTAGTGGGAGATCCCCTCCCCATGGTCTAAGTTTCAACCTCTAGAACCTCCTCGATGAAAAGTTATAAAAAAATGCCAACTAGACCTATTTGATGCATGATTTTAGAAACATCTAGGAAGCTCAAATTCCTTTGATCATATCTCCTAAAAATATCTTGACCCAAGATTTAAAATTTCGACCAGATGACCAACAGGATTTCCCCTCACTATTATCCAAGTTTCAACTTTTGTAACTTCTTAGAAGAAAATATAGTCTAAATTCCAAGATGGAATGTTTGATGCATGATTTTAGGAGCAGCCAAGATGCTCGACTTCCTTTGATCAGAGTTACTACAATTCCATGAACCAGGATCTAAAAATTGGACTAGAGGAACATCAAAATTTCCCCTCACTATGGTCCAAGTTTCAACTTGTGAAGCCTCCCAGAAGCAAAGTTATAGTAGAAATTCCAACATGATTGGTTTAAAGATGCATATGGGAAGCCCAAATTCCTCTAATCATATTTCCTAAAATTTTGTGACTCAAGATGTCAATATTAAATAATAGGATTAGTAGTATTTTCCTTCAATACAGTCCAAGTTTTAGCTTCTAGAACTTCCCAAAAGAAGGTTTATAGTTGAAACAACAAAATGATGTCTTTAAATAAGAATTTACGAAGCCTATCTTCCTCAACAAGAGTTGTTGCAATATTTAATACATATAAAAATATACATCCAAATAGTATAATATTTATAGCCATGATAAATTTGGTTAAGGGTAAATCCATGTACATATAAACTTGTTGAAAATAAAAATTAAATAATCATGCATGCCAATAAAACCATCTATGCTATAAATATCATTAAAAATAGAAATATATACTTATCTATTATAGCTAGAAAATATTGTAAACTAAAGTAGGGTGAGCGACATTCAACCCCACCATAGGCTTAGTTATACAACAAAGTTTCTCCCAACTAGCCACCCCCATTCCAAAGCTTGATGCGTTCAGGGAAACATTGAATGTAGGGATTTAGCACATAACTTCAGGCAAAAATTAGCGAAAAATGTTGAAGGCCACTGTTGTAGGGGCCTCTTAGGCCTATGTGCATCATCATACATTATACACTAATAAAATGAGAGTAACAAAGGATAATTGAATGATGTAAATTGAACGGTTGGTTGAGAGAAATTATAAACACTCCAAGCACATATCTCATGTATAAATACACATTAATACTAATAGAAACTTTTTTGGAATTCCTTATTAAACTATTTTCTTATTTTTGTATGTGTGTTTGTGTTGTTACAAATATATAACATGTTATTTATGTCATAATTTAGGCTTATAACATGTGGTGTTGTTTCCTCCTTAATTTGGATGGGTGAGAGAAAAAATGAATGAAGGAGTGCGTTGAACCTATAAGAAGAAAAGAACAATGAAAATTAATCTACAACTAAAGACATGCTTGAGAAATATGTTGTCCAAGAAAATTATTTCTAACTAGAAAAGTGCTCGTGAGCATTAAAGTTCATTGAAAATAAAAAATGTTTACAAGTTTAAATATGCTCAAGGAGATGTTTATGGAAAATATAATTGATAAATTTCATGAAAAAATGGGTGTTGTCTACACAAATGTTTCCACATATTTGAAGAAATCTGCTTTGCAGTCCCATTCATTCTACAAAAACATCTCTTGCAGCATGACTTCTCTAGAAATTTATCACGACAACATGAATTATATAAAGATAATGGGAAAGCACAATTGACGTAATTCACTTAACTAATTAGCAAGTGCCACATAAAGGAAAGTTAAAATCCATGACAGATATAATCTTCAAAACAATATATATATATATATATATATATGGAGTTGAGCTTATAAAAGTATTCTATGATACTTTTGTAGAAAGTTATCACTCAACCAATTGATGTGGGATAAAAATGTTAGCTTGGAAAATAATGTAATATTGTGAATTGATTAAAGAATAATTGTAATGGTTAATCATGGATATGTATTGATAAACACCCTATTGGCCTTCCAAGTCTCAACTTTTTTATAAATGTGGCTACTTAAGCTAAGACAGGAATGAAATTTGAGAGCCATAATTTGTTCAATAACCATAAGGAATTGATTCCTATGAGAGGTGTTATCAATTTATAACATCCCCTTGCATGAAAGTGACTTCAGTCATGAATATGAAAATAATTTTTATGGGTGATCGAGAAGTATGACTACTTTTTTGTCTTGACGAGAACCAATCTTACTTTGTGGCCTCTGAAGTCATTCCAAGTATGATCAATCAATTTCGTAGATCACCATTAGACTATATAAATTACACCAATGAATCATTATAATTAATACAATAATTTATGCATGCAACATGACATTTATGCACAAATTCACCTATTCCATAATGATTTAGAACCATCCCAATCATATAAAATAACCTTTTCCCAAGATGGTAAAGATATTGTTCAAGGATATTTTAACATCGGTAAGCTTGCAATTTCAGCCCTTCGCCTTGTCACCTGCTCAAACATCTTTAGTATGTCCCTTACCTCTCAAGAATCATATTGTGATTCAATATCACACTAAATAATACAATAATATTTGTGAACAACCCCATTCTTACTTTAATTCTATATCATTGTGCATGTTATTACTCATCAGAAGGCTTATTCCTTCCTAGCTAAAACTACCTGGTTGGCAGTAACTAATTGATATTCATGCTCCTAAGGTTTAGGAAATTTGAAACAACCAATAAATAATGAATCATTGAACTTCAATCCAGTTTTTCAAGGAAGCATATTCCATGGGGGTACATTCTGATGGAGGTACAACATTGTTCTCCATAAGTTTTCATTGTTATCTAATATATGGATTATATGCACGTTCTTATTTTTGTTGCACATGAATTGTGATAGAATATAGTTGATGGAGTCAATGTTAACTCAACTTGTTCAAATCACTGATGGAACCAACTTCATGAATATTTTTTGTGTGTGTGTGTGTGTACAGTAGCGACTTCATGAATATTTAGTCGAAGGAAGACAAAATTTGATTTATGTGATGGGGATCAACTAAAATACAAACTTTAGAAGGTAAAGAGAAGATTTTTGTGGGAATGGTGGGTTGATTTATGTGCATAGAGAGTTAAATGTTTCTTGACTTCCATGTAATATATTTGAGTTGATTTTGACTAGTAAGCATCAAATTTGAATAATAAATGGAGGAATAGGCTAGTCAAGTGTTGAAAAAGCCAAACATGTTGGTCAAATTTCTCCATGGGCTATGTCAACTTCTTAGACTTGACTTATATTTGCATGATAACCAGACTGACTACTAGTTGACTTCCAAAATATGAAGGAAGTCAAATTATCTTACAGTCGACTAGAAGAAGTAGACTACATGTCCTCCCTTTTATCTCATGTTTTAATGCACACATGAAGTTGATAAAATAAATAACATAATTAACATTCGACCAAAATCAACATGGATGCCCATGGAATCATGCTTCTATGGCCATTATATTTTTCCCATCCATGGCAACTTAAAAGAGCTGAATTGACTAAAAAAATGTTTTGACTATTGCATGCTTCATATATACCTGAAGGAATACCACACAACATCAAATTTTAAAAGAAGTACAAGTCAATGCATTGGTTGGAGTTACGTGTAAAAAAATCATAGACTTGATCAAATTGATCAATTCTCTTACTATAGTGGATGATCTTCTTGATGCATTATATTCTAATAAATTTGTTGAATAAATAAAATAATATGTAATGAGTATATGTATGTATGTATGTATATATATATATATATATATATATATATGGAGGATCACTAAGTCGAGTTGTAGACTGAGTCTTTCATTCAGTCATCAGAGTCATAAGTCAAGGGAGGGTGAACATGAGCCTTGTTCATGGTAGACGTTTTTCTCCAAATTTTTAATTGAAATCAATATTTTTTTTTTAAGATCAGCCTCTTAATGACACCAATGAATATCAAATCAATAACTATTGTAAAAAATCACAGTGCTAGAAAAAACAAATTTTCTAGTCATGTTAAATATCTCATTCATAAATTTAATTGTAGGCTCCAAGAAATTAGAAGTAAGTAGAAAGCAATTAACCCAATCAATATTTTGTATAACCATTTAATGATGCAACAACAAATCAGTTAGTGACCATTAAAATAAATTTATTTTTAAGAATACCAGATAGAATTTTAAAAGAGGTAGAAAATCCACTGTATCCATCATATAAAATTTTGCTATAGAGTTGATAGAGAATCCAAGAAACAAACATTTTTTGATAGAAGCACTTGGATCAATATAAATTTCAAGAAAAATAAAACCATGTGAGCATAACACACAAAAAACTAAATAGAAAATATGATGACATCAAAAAAGATATATGGGTCAATCCCCTTGAGATGAAGTTGCAAAATGGTACTTGGGTTGTGACAAAGGTAAAGAGCAAGATTTTTGGTATGAAAGAATTTCACTTATTTTATATATAAAATAAAACTTCCTGGAGTGATAGTCATTCCCTAGACTCATCCATAGATTGAGTGAAAAATGTGCCCCCAAATTAGAGAAGAGATTCTTGATGTTTCCTAGTTGGAGTGGCAATAGATATGGCAGAGACACTATAGAAAATGTGAACAATTGATTTATACAAAAAGTGGCCACTAGACAAGTATAATTCACAATAAAAATTTTATACAGACATCATCCTATCTAATTGGTAGTTGTTGTGGCTGAGTTACCTATGTATATCAGTACACATGGTTGATGTAAACTAAGGATACTTCTACAAGAAGTATTGGTCCAAGATATTGTTACATCCTTGCTCAAGATGAGCAATGCATTAAGGGTGTGGGAGATGTTGTAGGGGCTTCTTAGGCATATGTGTGTTATCATACATAATACAATAACCAAATGTGAGTAACAAAGGGTAAATGTATTAGGAAAAATATGTATAATCACTCAAACCACATCTCTCATGTATAAATATACATTAAGAATAATAGAAACTTGGTTGGAATTCCTTCCCAAACTATGTTCTTCTTTATGTATGTGTGTTTTTGTGGTTTCCAAGATGTAGCTTGTTCTTTTGCATTATAAGTTATCCTTATAATAACCACTCTCATACACACACATGAAATAATCTCAATGTTCATCCTTTCCATTTCTTGACCAAGCCCATGGACATTCAAAAATAGCAATGCATTTTTTCACAACACAATGGAGTCCTTTGATATTTTTAGTCCCTCGACCTCCCCCTATTTAGTTTCATATGTGCTAGCCACAACTAGGACCATTCCCAATCCTCAAAGCCATCTAGTCCAAAGAAAAATTACGACAACACAATCATTTACTGTCAGATATTTTTTCACTCACAACTATTAACTAATCATAATGTCTAAACCTCTCTGGTGTTTTTTAGTAATCATTTTTACAATTCAAATTTTATTAGTGAGAGAGATATGTATGAGAGAGTAATATAAGAGAGAAACATTAAAATCTTAAGAACAAAAAATAATAATTCCTTGATTTATCCTCCCTCTTATTTTTATAATCACACCTTGACCTTTCAGCTTCTTAGGAGGAATAACCATCACCTCAAATGGAAATATTCACACAAGGAATATTTCTCCTCTTAAGTCAAATTTTACCTCTCCCAAAGGCAAGATGATCTATAAGTTGTCCCATTTATTTATCTCTAGCATTTTTATTAATAGAAATAAATATTATATCATATACTAATGTTTGACATCATAGAACCAACGCTAACACCCCAAAATTATGTATCCTTAATGACATTAAAACATTTGGCTTAATGAAAGGGGTATCACATTAGAGATATATCAAAAAAAATGTTGTTCATTTAGATATTCTCAAAATTACGGTTTTAAATATACATAACTTATCAGTAACATAATTTTTTATTAGAAGATCCATTTTTTCGGGTGACTCAAAATTGTAATAAAGAGGAGTACTATTATTTGTTTCTCACATGGCTCCATAGAAAGATCCAAAAGCTACTACATTGATGAAATATCTTGAAGGCTCATCCAAGACATATGAAGAAATTGAAGACATGGAATTTTGGATCTCCTAGCTAAAGAAGAAAGTTAATGAAATGGATGGTTGTATCTTGAAAGAGGTGGATTTAGTAGGTTCTTAGAAAAAATTTAAAATATATGGTGGATTAAATGGAAAAGAATATGAATGAAATTAATGAAGAAATACAAAGTCCATAAATAGTCATAAAAATTTCTATTAAATTATCTCCAAAAAAAATATGGAGATCCAAGGAAATCATGAACACAAGGAGAAGCATGGTGTTGAAACTCAAGTGCACATGGAGAGTATTTTATCATAGTCATAGAGAAAAAATATTGAATCATATAACCATAATCATGGATTTTCAATCCTATCCACATCATCGGGGTTTCAATTAAGCCCCAAGGAACTATTACATTATGAAGATAAATATGAAAAACTTTGATGGTAATAATTCTATAACATGGATATTCTAGATGGAGAAATAATTTGATCTACACCAAGTGGCATGCTTAGAAAAGGTAAGTATTGAATCCATACTTTTATAATAATATAAACTTGTATGTCATGAATGGGTTTATAGAGGGAAAAATGATTCTATTCTATCTTGGTCAATTGTTTATAGAGGAATTGATATTACATTATGGGAGTATTAAAAGTAATATTTTCTCTAGCCAATTGGTAAAAATTCGACAAAATGTCCAATTTTACAGCACGGTTGAGAATTCTAAAAGTTGAGTGTAAGGGTAAATAATATTACATAGAATAATTTTTTATACCTATTTATGTTAAATTTAAAGGAAATTATCCAACATGAGGTGTGTCTCTTTGAACCTAAATCCCTAGAGCATGTATTTAGTTTAACGAGGAAAGTTGATATAAAAAATATGGCTACTAGAAAATTGGTCACCAACAACTATAAATAACATCATGATCCCTCTCCTAACCTTATCAGATAGAATAACCTACCATTGGAAGAGGCTTCATGGGAAAATGACTTCTTCAAGAACAATCACTAGCATTTAGTCAAGTGTTGAGGAAAACTATTATTTGAGGTAGAGGGGCATGCTTTAGAAATCGATATCAAGATAATATTTTATTAATACAGTTATTTTTGGCATTTATTGAGTGAGCCATCTCATATTTGGAACATTTACTATGTAAACTTGTTTTTTTATCGACCAATTTTACATTAGTGATTTCACATTTTTCAATTGAACTCAAATTATCCAATATTAAATGAACTATCTTTACTCAATTAAGTCAATTAAGTAACAATTTATGACTTGGTATGGTTTCTACCATTTTATGTTAAGAAGAAAACTAACATTCAAAAACTATTATAATTTTCTTTTGCACAATGAAAGCTTTCATTGTATGCTTTGCAAAAACAAATCTATACACAAGGAAGATATGCTATAAAATAACATAAGTCTGAAAACAAAATTGATAAATTTTACCATTCTAAATGGTTTAGACATTAGAAATTCTTAAATTGAACATTGCAACTATAATTAACATTGAAACTAACATGTTTTTATAAAATTTTGAAAAGTTTTCATATGTAGAGATATTTATGTTTATCGATTTGTTCGCGCATTTCAACATTTCCTTGAATTGACTGAAAAAAAAAAGGAAAAGGTCAAACAATTGAAAATTTTGGAAGAATTTGTAAATAAAACAAAGTATCAGTATATGCCAAAAAAAAGGAAATATCATAATATTGATAACAACTCATCAACGGTTTGAAGATTCAGGAAAATTTGAGCATAATAACATTACAAGAAACCATTTTTCTCCAAACATCACCCAAAATCTAACACTAATTAGTACTCCACAAGCTACAACTCAATAAAACTGACCATTCATCTCCCTGTTACACCTTCATATAGGCACAACGTAATATAAATGAGTCTTAAACTATTTATTCAAAAAATAGCCTAGAAAACAAATTCAATATTCCATGGAAGAAACAAAAGAAGGTCCATTCGCATAAGCACCATTTGGCCTCCAACCTAATCATTAACTCGCAAACTATACTTCCAATTAGAGAAATTTTGAGGTCTAAAATGGGCCTCCCAAGGAATATTATAAAATAATAGTGGAAATAATAAAATAGGATTAGATTACCTCATCAGGTTTTGGAGGGAAGAAAGGAAAAAAAAATCAACTCATATTTTCAACTTATCTCCCTATGATTTTACTCAAATTTTGAGCGAGAGCACTCATTGTCTGCATAATTTAATTTTGCATCCAAGGAGTACCCATGTTCCATAATTCACGAAAAATGTCAAATACATGCAATAACGTGATTGCAATCATGATTTTTCATGTATCTCTTATTTTTGGTGTAGTAGGGTCCATCGAAAGTATGAAACATGGGTACTCCATGGATGTAAAATTAAATTATGCATCCAAAGAATGCTCTCACTCGAAATTTGAGTAAACTTGTAGGGAGATAAGTTGAAAATTTAGTTTTTTTAATTTTATTTTTATTTTTAAATATTTTTACCCTTTTACTCCAAAAATGGTGATCCTCTCCCATTTTTGACATCATCATTTGAATATTATTGTTTTTTATAAAATTATTTTTGTTGTACATTTTTGTTTTTAGGCCCATTTTTTACCTCAAAATTTCCCTAATGCTCCACATATCCTCCATCTATGAGTAACGTCTCTCATTGGTCACATGTAGATACAATCTACCCATCACCAACACCAACACCAGCACGAGTTGCACCAGTACCAACTATACTGACACCATCAGCAACAACATCTCCAACTAGAACTCAATCCTTTTTCTCCAATCTAGGAGGATTGTATTGAATGCTAAATGTCACTCTTTTAAAAGCAATATGTATACTTGAATTCACGAAATACATATAGAAAGTGGTATTTTATAATATTAATAGATACGATTTTCTTGATATGTTTGTGAACAAAAATGATTACACAATACATCATAGTAAATGTTATTAAGAATTTGAGAAATAACATGATTGTGTATCAATTTTCTAAATTGATATTGATAACAATGCTAAGGATTAATTAATTCTTGAATGTTAAGTGTGAATTCCATGTTTCCACATCTTCGTAATAATTACTGTCTCCATGTAGTTTTTGCATATTGACATACTTATCTTTTCTCACGTGCTCTAGTACTCAATGATTTCAACTATTTATATATTACGTGTAATCATTACAATTATTAGCTAATATAATATACTATGAACACTAATATTAAACTGTTGTAAATGAGTACAATACATGACATTAAATTTGATAAATGAGATTTGGTATTGTATGTTGGCTTTGAAGTGTAGAAAATTTTATTGTGTGACATTGTATATTGGCTTTCAACTTTTGATATTCACTCTCTTCACTCACGCACATGTCCCAATAAAAAATATAGTGTAGGGAGTCTTTATTTTGAAAGAAGTTGATTTTGCAGGAGTGCGGAGAAATCACTATTTTGGACTTCTGCACATTTGCACATTCCCAATCATCACATTAAACCAGATCTCAATCATATAATAAACTGAAAGAGATATTCGAAAATAGTCAAATTATTCAACCATAAAGTGTAAGGTAATGTTAAGATTGCTTAACAATGCAATAAATGAGAACTATATCGTTACTAGTTTGTTTTAAAATGTAAAAAGGAAAAGTGTCATTGTATACTCCATTAATTGGCAATAATATCACTAAAAAATGATTCATTGATTATCCCACATAACCAAGTTATACTATTTTCTGACTAGTTATAGAATTTTCAAAATTGATAAATCAAAAAAAAAATCTAAGAAGTGAGAGTGTAATGAATAAAACACAGTACTCATAATGAAAATACAACAACACTTCTACACATTGGCACATTCCGCACATCACTTATGCATATTTTGTAGCTTTTGCACTTGTGCAACTAGAAATTAGCTTAATTTATGATAATACATTTTGACTATTGGTAGAAAAATCTCTCAAATTGCATCATGCGCACTTCCATGCTTTCACATATCTGTTCTTCCAAATTAACATATTTTTTCCCTCCATAACTTGATGAGGTAATATCTACATATCGGCATGTCCATGCTCATCAAAGGTAAAAGGATGGATCTCTTTGACGATGTTGGAAATACATCAACCAAGGGGTCTCCCCTATGTGAAGTCCCAATTAGAACTCACACTATTTGGAATAGGAGGCCCATATGGAATTTCATCATGGTTTCCATGTATTCCTATAAATTTTCCTTGGCACTAACTGTTAGCAAGAGAGAGGCACACATGTATTCCTTCGAAAATAAAGAAGGTGTGCCTGGTGAGTGTTCGGTTTTAGGTGTGTAAAAGTTCTTCTATTGCAGGGAGAAAGAGAAAATTGAACCTATAAGAGAGAGTTAATAGTACCACCTTAGTAGAGACACACACAATAAACAAGGATTCATCTAACATCCAGTGGAATACAAGAGATATGACGGTCATTACAGCCAATCAATGAGAAATATATGTCTAGTATCCTACAAAATAGTCCACAAGGATGGGATAGAAATAACAACTATTACAACGCATTATCAATAAGATGAGTGCTAAAATAACCGAAATAGTTCAACTAATTTAGCACAGATGAAAGAAAACATGAAATAGAAATATCCATATAATTGTCTTACAAATATACATAATCCATGCATGAAGAATTTGTTGGCCATGAAGGCATTTTTATTAAGTAAAAGTTCCAAAACACATGTATACAATGGAAATCACTAGTGTTGATCAGTGGTTGTCATTCATGTCAACCTAAGTAGCACCAAGGGCTACCGTGATCTTGCATGGGAATTTTGACCTACCAAATTACTATATTCTAAGTCAAGTATATTTTTATGGTTTCTAATTTTTGAGATGTTTCCATTGATATATGGCACGCACGTAATTCTTCATGTTTTGAGAGATATTTATGTTTGAAGTTAGTAAGTCCAGTTAGTGGGCTAAAACCCATGTGGTTGTGGCATGACACTAATAATTGGTTGTGGTCATTAAACAGTCAATAGTTAATAATTTTTAAGCTCCTAAAATCCCTCCCACGTTCACTTGTTGAAGTCCCTCTCAACCTAAGCATCTATATAAATTGTGATCCTCATATCCTCCTCATGTAGGGATTTCGCTACTTGAAACAGGTCATCATGGAATTTTAGCTATAGTTTTTTTTATACGAAGGTTAAGAATTTGAAATTTTTATGAGGCGAAGCCAAAATCCCGAGGAATCTTGTGTAAAAATGTCAGATCATGGTGTGCAATATTTTCGAAGATATGATATGTGGAAGTCAGGGGTTTTTCAGGCTCCTAAACTTCATCTCAAAGAGGTGACCTTGGGAATATCATCATAACTCTCTCTCTGAGTATCAGATTGGAATTATGTAAAAAGTGGTGGATAGTGCACGGAATTTAGTTTTATGTATATAAATTTCAGAGCCGAATGAGGAAATAGTGACATGTGCAACGTCGTACAATTTTTTTGTAAATCCATAATTAGGTCATCTGGAGAGATTGGGAATAACTTTGTCTTGAAGTTTCAAAATTGGGTCAGACCTATGGAATTGGAAAGAAGACTTAGAGGACTATGACAGGATTGAATATCACATATTCGGGATTTAAAATAATAGAGATACGTCAGATTATATATCTAGCTCTTAGAAGGTAAGAAAATCCTAGATCATGTGCTGTCAAGGGCTATAAAGGACCAGAATTTCTAAGGCAGCAAAGCAAGGTAAGGTAACTATTATGGTAGGGTGGTGCTAGGGTGATTTGTAGCTCATTGGGTGTTGGGGCATTCATTCAGTTGACTACTGAAGAATCTCGAGCATTGGAGCATCTATCCAATGCGAGCTCGAGAAGAATGATTGTATAGATTCTACGATGTTGGAGCTTTCTTTTCAATTTGAATTGAATGTTAAAGAATTATTAAAAAATAATTCAGGTGGTTTTTGTCCCAGAGGGGGTTTCCACTTTAAAAAACTGTGTGAATTTGTGTTCCTTTTGTTTACTACTATCATTATACAAACACTGATAATAATTGAAGATTAACTACTGCTCTGAAATATTAATAATAATACTAATTGAAAGGAATAATGTTTCAACCCCCCTCTCAGTATTTCCAACAATTGGTATTAAATATTGGTTCCTTCAATAGTAGTTTAATAGCGGGAAGGAGGTCATGGAGCATACCAAGAATGGTGTTCCTCTATTCAATGAAAATAATTATGAACTCTAGAAAGGAATAATGGAGGTCTATCTCTTGGCGCAAGGTTACGAAGTATGGGACACAGTTCAAAATCGCTTTACACCAACCGCAGATGATCAAGGTAAGAAGAATTCGGTAAATGATGCAAAAGAAAATAATATTATTATCAGTGGACTTATTGAATACGCTTATCATAAGGTGTTGGGTTGTAAAACCACTAAAAATGTATGGGACGAGCTTGAGAATATATATGTAGGTGACTCAAATGTCAAAGAAGCAAAACTTCAAATCTATAGAGCAAAATTTGAGCAAATCAAAATGAAAGAAGATGGTAACATTGTTGCATACTTCCAACACATTGATGAAATAAACAACACTTTGGAAAGATTGGGAGAGCCTATTGACGAGAAGACTATTATACAAAATATTCTTATAATGTTACCAGGGAGATTCAACCCAAAGGTATAAGTCTTAGAATATAGTGCAAATGTGGACAAACTCAGCAAAATGGAATTGCATGGAGTTATCATAGCATATGAAATGATACTTGATGAGGAAGAGGCTATTTCACATCTAGAAACTGCATTCATTGCATCTAAGAAAACCAACAAGGACAAAAAAACTTCAAAGGAAAAGACCTGCACCTACAAGCGTGAAGAAAATGAAGATGATGAAGGTCTTTCAGATGGAGAATATTCTTACTTTATAAGAAAACAAAAAATTGGTAAGGGAAAATTCAAAGGTAAAATTCCATCAATATGTTTCGACTATCATGAGGTTGGGAATTTCACAACAAAATGTTCGAAAAAAAGTGATGGAACCTCAAAAGGAAAGAAAGGCTTTAAGAAATTCAACAAGAAAAGAAAAAAGAAAGGATTCAAAAGGAACTTTCTCTCTAAAGAAGATATATCATCATCTGATGAAGACAGTGACAACAAAGAAGAAGCCAATGAGAGAGTATTGTTTATGGCCAAGTACAATAAACAAGAGGTATCAAACAATGAAGAAGAAGGGTGGACCATAGAAGAATTTTCTAAGGAGGCAATCAAGCTTATAAAAGAGCTCAAGGCTAAGAAGATCCATTCCAATACACTTGAATAATAAGTTCAAGGTATCAAAATTGAAGTTGAAGAACAAAAATGTATTGAAGATTCACTTCAAAATAAGTTGGAAGGAAGCAACCAAGAAAGGGAAGCATTAGAATCCGAAGTAGTCTCGCTACGTAAGGAAGTGAAGAAGGGAAAAATTGTCCAAAACTATTCCAACAACTCAGGGCATTGGAAGAACTCATCAACAATCAACGATCTTACAATGACAGAACTGGCCTCGGTTACAAATAAGAAGAAGAAGGACCTTCTACAAAAAATACAATGAACCTATGAGATCTGACATGCATGTAGACTTCATTGGACAATATTCACAAGATCAAGCTTGAAAGACAATTCCTAGATGAATATTTCCATCCAAGTACGAACATATTTTTCATGGCTATTATTATTCATGTGGAAAATTTGGTCATAAAGATGTATAATGTCGCAAGTACCCTAGGAACAAATACAATTCCAGGAGATCTTTCAAATATAAACCTCCTAGGGCTCCACAAAATATAAATATATTTGAACATTTAGGAAATAATATGGAATGTTACAAATTTCAAAACTTTGGACACATAGCGAGAGACTGCAGACTTGAAAATCCTCCAGAAGAATCTTCGAAGCCACATAACGAACAAACATGGAAGAAGAAAAATACTGATAATTGTGCTCTTGCTCTCAAGGCTCAAAACAACAAATATGTGTGGTATGTTGATATCGTTTTCTCAACGCATATGACAAAAGATAGAAATAAATTTTTATCTCTGAAAGAGAATAAGGATAGAACCGTATCCTTTGGAAATGATGGATCTTCAAATGTTATAGGATCAAGTACCATCACTCTTGGAAGCAAATATTTCTAGTGAAGAATGTTCTATTGGTTGAAAACATGAATCATAATCTACTCAGTGTTTGACAAATGTGTGATCAAGGACACACAATGCTATTCAACTCGAGAAAATGTGAAATCAGAAAAGGAAGGTATGGTAAAATTGTGGCTACAGCAAGTCGAGCTCCAAATGACATATATGTTCTGAATGAAGCAACTAAATCATATATAATAGCTAAAGAAGATGAAAGCTGATTATGGCACAAACGAATGGGTCACATAAACTTTTAACATTCTTGTCAGGATAAGCAAAAAGGAAGCAGTATGAGAAATGCTGAAAATCTCAAAACATTCCAACACACTATGTGAGGCTTGTCAACATGGCAAGTAGATCAAAGTCAAATTTAAAATAAAGGAACACTTTGCATCACATCCATTGGAATTGATACATACTGATCTATGTGGTCCTGTGAGAACAAAAGGCTTAGATGGATAATTATATTTCATGTTAATGATAGATGACTATACCAGAATGACAATTGTTAGTTTCATAAAGAAAAAATCAGAAGCATTTGAGTGCTTTAATATCTACAAGGAGTTGGTTGAAAATGAAACTGATTTGAAAATAGAATTTCTAAGATCAGATAATGGTGGAGAATTCATTTCCAAATTATTTCAGAAATACTATCACGAAAATGGAATAAAAAGACAATTTTCAACAGCTCAAACACTGCAACAAAATGGAGTTGCTGAAATAAAGAACAAAATCGTATAGTAAATGGGTAGAATATTTTAAAGGACTCAAAATTGGATGAAAAATTCTAGGTTCAAGCAATTGATACGGTATTATTCATTATCAATCAAAGTCTTCTTAAAAATAATTGCAACAAGACCCCATATGAATTATGGAAAGGAAAACCAGCTAATGTAAAATATTTCAAAATCTTCAGAACCAAATGTTATATCAAAAGAGAAGATTAAAAGTTGGGTAAGTTTGAATCACGTGTTGATGAAGGTATATTTGTTGGTACCTCACGCAAAACAAAGGCCTATAAATGCTATAATATAATATGAAAATAGATAGTGGAGATCATCAATGTTACATTTGATGATGATTGTTCTAATGAATAATGATGAGGATCTAGAATCTTTGAAACTTGAGACAGAGGATGAAAAATACACAGAAAAAAGTCTAGAACAAAAAGTAACTATCAACCAAGAAGAAGTAAATAATTATCATCAAGATATACCTGAACAACAAGAAGAAGCTTCTCCAAAGAGAAAAAAATAATGGATTCAAAATAACCATCAATCAAATCAAATCATTGGTGACAGAAATGAAGTTTGACAACTTTGTTTATCACAACAAGCTCACATTGATTTTCTAGCAACCTTTGAGCCTAATTTTTTTGAGGAAGCCAACCAGAATGAGCATTGGGTAGCATATATGAATGAAGAATTGGATAAAATCGAGAAGAATAACACCTGGGAATTAGGTCCACGACCAAAATATAAAAATTTCATTGGGAATAAATGGGTGTTCAGGAAAAAATTGAATGAAGATGGACAAGTTACCAGAAACAAAGCAGTATTGGTTTGCAAAGGCTATGCATAAGTGGAAGGAATTGATTTTGATGAAATATTTTCACCAGTTCCCATAATGGAAGCCATCTGAATGTTTCTCGCCTATACATGTTCAAGAAAAATCAAATTCTACCAAATGGATGTTAAGTCAACATTTCTAAATGGTGAATTAGAAGAAGAATTTTACATCGAACAACTTGAAGGTTTTCTACTGTCACAAAAAGAAGACTATTTTTGCAGGTTAAACAAGGCTCTATATGGTCTCAATTAGGCTCCCAGAGCATGGTATGCTCGCCTTGATGGATATCTACATCAACAAGGGTTTAAGAAAAGTACTACTGATAGAAATCTTTATGTAAAACTAGATAAATATAATTTCACGATTATTGAGGTATATGTGGCTGATATAATATTTAATAGCAATGATGGCCAACTAAGTCAAAACTTTTCTACTAAGATGCAAAGTGAGTTCGAGATGTATTTACTTGGTGATCTGACATACTTCTTAGGGCTTCAAATATCTCGGCAAGAGAAAGGAAATTCTTAAGAAATTCAAAATGGAAGATTGCAAACCCATATTTACTCTGATGGTAATAGGTTCGAAATTGAGCATAGACGACTCATCTAAGGATGTGGATCAGGGGTTGTACAGATCTATGATTGGTAGTCTTCTATATGTAACAGCCTCCCGACCCGATGTTATGCAAGAATTTGGAAAAGTAGCAAGATTCCAAGCAGCACCAAAATAATCACATACTATTATCATCAAAATAATTCTTTGATATCTAAAGGGCATAGCGGAATATGGTTTGTGGTATCCCAAGGGTAACAATCTCATTATTCAAGCCTTTACAGATGTAGATTGGGTAGGAAGCATTGATGATTGTAAGAGTACTAGTGGAGCAACATTTTATATAGGTGGTTGTCTTGTATCATGGTTGAGAAAAAAGAAAGCCTCAATCTCGTTATCTACAGTGGAAGTAGAATACATTGCAGTGGTAACTTGTTGTACTAAATTCCTTTGTATGAAACAAAATTTGCAAGATATTCAACTACAATTCAGTGATACTATTCCCATATTCTATGATAACACCAGTGCCATAAACATCTCCAAGAATCCTGTCATGCATTCAAAAACAAAACACATTCCTATCAAATATCATTTTGTTAGAGAACAAATCATTGAAAATAATATCAAACTTGAATACATTAGTACAAAAGAACGAATTTATGATATATTCACTAAACCTTTACCTCGTGAAGCACTTTAATATCTTCGCCAAAAGCTTGGGATTCTGCCAAGTTCTCAGTAGATTTTCCTTATTCAGAATATAAAGGGGGAGTGGAAGTGTGTACAGGCCTACAGGATGATTATGTTTCAGGGGGTAGAATGTTGTAGGAAGAGGTGTCATGATCGCACGGGGAGTACTTATGTTGCCATCAATGCCAAAGGGGGAGATTTTTGATCAGTGGTTATCATTGATGTCAACCCAAGCATCACCAGTGGCTACCCCAATCTTGCATGGGAATTTTGACCTACTAAATTACTATATTCCGAATCAAGGATATTTTTTATGGTTTCTACATTATGAGATGTTTCTGTTGATATATGGCATGCAACATAATTCTTCACATTTTGAGAGATATTCATGTTTGAAGTTAGTAACCTTAGTTAGTGGGCTAAAACCCCATGGGGTTGTGACATGACACTAATAATTGGTTGTGGTCATTGAACATCCAATAATCAATAATTTTTAAGCTCCTAATATCCCTCCCACTTTCACTTGTTGAAGTCCCTCTCAACCTAATAATTTATATAAATTGTGATCCTCATATCCTCCTCATGTAGGGATTTTACTACTTGAAACAATTCATCATGTAAATTTCGCTATAAATTATTTTCTATAAAGGTTTAGAAGCTGAAATGTTTATGAGAGGAATCCAAAATATTGAGGAATATTGTGTAAACATTTAGATCATGGTGTGCAATATTTTCGGAGATATGATCTATGGAAGTTAGGGTTTTTGCAGGCTCCTGAACATCATCTCAAAGAGGTGACCTTGGGAAAATCATCATAACTGTCTCTCTGAGTATTATATTAGAATTCTGTAAAATGTGGTAGATAGTGCACATAATTTAGTTTTCTATGTATCAAAGTTAGAGTTGAATAAGGAAATAGTGACACGTGGCATGCCATACAAGTTCACTCTACTGAACCAGTCCATAATTAGGTCATTGTGAGAGATTGGGCATAACTTTGTCTTGAGAATCAAAATTGGGTCATAGCTATGGAATTGGAAAGAATACACAAAGTACTACTACACGACTGAAAAGCACATATTGGGGATATGAAATAACAGAGATACACCAAATTCAATATTGAGCTCCTAGAAGGCAAGAAAAATCTAGATCATGTGCTATCAAGGGCTGCAAAGGACCAGAATTTATAGGGAAGCAAAGCAAAGAAAGGTGCATCAGAGGTAAGATCCAGGTAATTATATTTCGTATATGCATGTTCATCTCTTAATTGCATTACGTTCTTTGTATTCTAATTTGTTTTTGTTTGTTTAGCACTGACATATGCTATGCATGATGAGGTAAGTTTTCATATTATCATCTCATGGGTATTTCCTTGAAGACTTTTTGCAGGTATTATATATTCATCAAGATAAGACTTAATGCATGGTCTAACGTTTTAAAGATTGAATGGGTAGCATGACAAGAGAAGCAATCAAGGTGTAGAACAACATCAAGAAGTTCACCACATGAAGTCTTCAAGTGGGAATCATTGCATACAGTCATTGTAAAAGCATCATTTTAAAATTTGTACAAGTGTCTATCTGCCAAGAATTGATGATTCAGTGTCAGGAGGTCTAGGATCATCATTAGATAGTTGTTTCATAGTTGGGGTTATGGTCTACTCTGTCTTCTTCTTCTACATCATTCTATATCATTGTAACGTGGACCATTTTCCCTGGTATGGGAGTCCAGTCTTATTTTATTCTTCTATAGGGTGGTAGGGTGGTGTTAGGCTGGTGCATGAAGTCACCAATAGGTTCAACCTTGTGAAAAATTCAGGGTGGCAGGGTGGTGCTAGGGTGATTTGTAGCTCATTGGGTGTTGGGGCATCCATTCAGTTGGATACCGAATAATCTTGGGCGTTGGAGCGTCCATCTAGTGGGAGATGGAGAAGAATGCTTTTCTATATTCTAGAAATTTGGATCTTTCTTTTCAATTGGAGTTGAATATTAAAGAATTATTAGAAAATCATTCAGGTGGTTTTTGTCCTGAAGGGGGTTTCCACCTTAAAAAATTGTGTGCATTTGTGTTCCTTTTGTTTATTGTTATCATTGTACAAACACCGATAATAATTTAATATTAAATAATGCTTTGAAAGATTAATAATAATACTAAGTTAAAGGAATATTGGTTCACCCCCCCTCTCAGTATTTCCAACAACTAGTTCCAATAGTGGAGCATTGGAGCCACTCCTTGCTCCTCAAAATAACTGGTTTGTCTCTATAATGCCTTGTGGGAGGACCCAAGGTGAAATTCCCCTTGCTCATACAAGGAGGGTGTATATATAACCAAGAGTATATGCTTCACCTTCCTTTTGAATCTTTGACTACCCTCATGACTATTTCACTCCCTATGAATTTTCGAATTTGCATGATCCTTCATATTCTGAATGTATCCTTTGGAATTCCACTTTATAATACATTTTGAATAGGTAACTACATAATCCAAAATAATGATGTGGCATATTATTATTTGTGACAGGACATGACATGACACTAATGACATGGACTCCATCATAATGTGATAGTGCTAATATGTACTTCTTGTTGCTTCTTTCTTTTTGTCGTATTTAAAAAATGGCACATGCTCCTCTTATTCCTCCTCCTTATGACCTGAAGATGAGGAGTCTTCCATGTGATCTTCATCTTCATCTTCTGTTATAGTTCGATGTTCCTTTGTATTCTCACTTAATGATCATATCATCTCTTAAGCTCGATATCTGTCTTCTAGCATGCTATCCTTCTCCATATCGTTTTTTATCACCTTTCAATAGCATGATATGGTACATGCATCTACTATCCACTCATGACAAGATGACATCATTCATATAAACCGCTAGTATAATATGGTGCATATCAATCCATTGATTGAGCTGAAACTAGGTGACGGACTAGGAAAGAGGATCATTAACTGCAAAATTTTCCAACTCAAGTAGTCAGGGGTGAATTTTGAGCCCTGAGACTGGACAATGCACAATTCAGGTTATAGTGAGGATGAAAACTACACAATATGGGAGCTTAGTGAGACAAGTTGAGGGAATGGGAACTGGATCAGTCTATTGCGCAGTTTTGGAGGACAGAGTGATCTGGATTTATGTAGGAATGCAAAAAAATACACATATAACCATAAATACAAAGATGCAGTGGAAATAACACTTCATTTCATTAATATAAAAGAACTAAAATTTGTTTATAGATAGAATGGAAATAAACTAGCTAGGGCATTGGTAGCTTATCTGTGGGAAGATTTGTGGTGGCCACGGGCCTATGAACTGTGTTTCAATGAGGATTGAGAGTCTATTTATTATTGACAAACAATGGAAAACCCTAAACATCCAAAAACCTAACCTTAGGAGAGTAAGTGCCAAAACTATGAGCCCCGTTTCAGTAAATTTGTACATCAACTTCCCGGGGATGTAACTTTGGCATGATCTCCATTTGATGCGCACCATACCTTGTTAGAAATATATATCGGAGGACTACAAATTTTGAGTGAGAAAAATTAATATATGCCCCATTTTTCTCCCAATTTTCCCAAAAAACATAGTTTAGGGCCTCAAAACGGCTCTAAAAGTTCAGGACCCGAAAAACTGCTAAAAATAGTAAATTGTGCTATAATTAAGGAAACTAAAAAACTGAAAGAAAAAAAGGTGGGGCCCTAGGTGGAATAGGCGGGTGGCCACCAATATCCACCTATATCATATAAGGGCCTAAGTGATTATGAAATTTTTCAGTTCAAGAGCTTAGGGTTGAGGCTTGAGCCTTGAGACTGCGTGATGCACAATACTGATTGGGCAAGAGAGCGAAATTGCTCATTTTTTTTATTCAATGAGAAAGGTTGAGGGGTTTTGCACTATTTTAGCCAATGAACATATTTCTAGAAGGAAAAAAATGCCTAATGATTATCAAATTTCACAATTCAAGAGCTTAGAGATTGTGTAGTGCACAGTTGGGGTGAGGTTAGAGAGCTGAATTGCACAATTTTGGAGGCCGAGGCTCGGGCTTGATCACTAAAATTGTGTAGTGCAGAGTCCTAGGAGGTAGGAACTATACATTATGTGGTGCCAATAGGAAATGTTGTAGGTTGAGGGCTGGGAATTTGCAATGTGCAGTATAGGAAGGTCAGATGAGTCTAAGTTGCTAGCAATTTTCCAAAATTTGGCTGTGTGGGATTAGTGAAACTAATGTGAACAAGGATAGAACTTCACTATGATCACACACTTGAAACTATTTTGTGACACAACAACATATATCATCTAGAACATGTTAACAATATATTTCCCTCAATGTGATAAATTTGTGATGACTTTACGATAAGTGTAACACTAAAGGTACAATTTGTGACGAACGCGGCGACACTTGTACAATAATGCTTAAAACTTTGGGAATGAGAATGAATGATGTTTAAATTTTTATACCAACTCATTCACACAAAAATAACCCCTTGAAACCACTAGAAGAAGCGTATATACATTGAACGATAGCTAACATGCCAAAAGATGACAATTGCTAAAGTGTGAATGACTCTTGCGATATTTGAACGATAGTCATTAGAGGAAATTTCAGCCTAAAATTTCCCATGAAAATTTCATGTAATTCAATTTCATAATATGTAAACCAATCAAAACGATTTAAATTTAGAAAGTGGTACATGTATATATTTTGGACAGGAAAAAAAAAAAAAAAACTATTTTTTTAATTGTATTTTTTGTCTTATCTTCTTATAGGTTTACTCAAATTTCAAGTTTAGACACTCATTAGATGCAGAATTATATTTCACATCTAACGAGTACCCATTATGCATACTTTTGAGAAGACTTTCTTGATATAAATTTCAGATACATTAAAAAAACGTGTTTCAACGCGCTTTTTAATGTATCTGCAATTTTTATCAATGTGGGTCTTTTAAAATGTACACATAATGGGTACTCGTTGGATGTGGAATTTAATTTTGCATCTAATAAGTGTCTAAAATTGAAATTTGAGTAAATATATAAGGAGATAAGCTGAAATTACAATTAAAAAGTAGTTTTCTTGTTTTCCCTCCAAAATTCATAACTTTATTTTATTATTTTAACTATTATTTTATTATTTTTATTTAGGAGGCCACTTCAAGGCTAAAATTTCCTTTAATGGAAAGAAACACATTTGAGAGAAAATATAACATGAAAATGACACTAATTAGTGTGAAGTCAAGAGAAAATGACAACCGAAAACATGAAAATGACACCCGCGAAAACGAAGGTGTGCGGAAGTGACAATTTGCAAAACTAGCTGAAATGGAAGTACAAACACAACTAGAATATGAGAAAATTTAGTTATTAGTGTGCACTAACTATCAAAATGGATTGGAAATCACATAGATGTAGTCTTAATGGAATGTTGTATTCTTGTCTAAGCTTGCGTAAAAGAATGCATTGATGTACTTTCTTACAAAATGAGCATGTGTGAGCAAGTGACTTTGACACATCCAATCCAAGAAGGGAGATAAAAAAATAATTAGGTAACCAAAAAGTTACTACAAAATTACCAATCTCAAGATCCACAATAGGCTCCAAAATTCGAGTGTACAAAAAATTTTGTAGAGTATTTGTCGCAGCGACAACACTTGGTGACACACTGGTAGAACTCCAAATTTTTATCCTTGGTCAATTCTTTCATGCAAAGTTTATCTCTTTAGGAAGTATTGATTCATCATTGAAATTTCCATGGGTGCCCCACTTACACCATGCATAAACATAGTCCACTTTATTCCTTTACTCGATTAAACACAAACTTAACATTAGCGATCACACAATGTTTTAAATCAGAATAGGGTAGTGAAGTTCACGAGCTTTATATTTTCAGAGTATATTTTTTTCATCTATGGTGTTTCTCCACTTCTTGTAGGCCTGGATAGTACCTCAGAAGAGTCACTTCAGGGACACAAACATTTGTCTACTAGCAAAAATTCTGGAAAGTACCCTGATAGAGTTGATTCCTTTCGCATTTATGTATTTATTTTATATAGGATTGTGCATTGGCACTTATTTATTTCTTGAGGAAAAGAGGGATCCCTACTTATAGAGAGAATGAGAGGTTTTATTTTTGAAGAAGCACCTATTATACCTATGATACTGGATTTCTCCTTTAGATTTTCCCCTTGTCCTTCTCTACTTGATTGGATCAGCCTCAAAATACTGAAACATAAAAATCCATGTGTAGGCATGAGATTTTCTAGAATAGACATGGATATCATGGTTCGACACAAGGCTTTCTTAACACAAGGATAATATTTTCCATCGGAACATCATCGACCAAAATATGTAACCAAGACAAGGAAGAAGGACAAAGAGTTAACCAAATGTTGCAATGTCACAAAGTCATTTTCTAATTTGCCACATTCCCCATTGAGACAATGGAGCATCTTCATGCAAGTTTTGACAAAATGAAAGGAAAGATAACACACACATGAAAACAAAACCAAAAGACAGGACATAAAGTGGCTAAACAAAACATGATGTGAAACCATAGCCACAAAACATAGACAAACCACAGGAAAAAAATGCAGGATGAATGTGTAGGTAAACTAAAATGCAACCAGACCTACTCCTAACCTATCTAGCTAGAAGGTTGGGGTCATGTATAATGGAATTTCCAATGCATCCACCATAATTTTCCCCACTTGCAATCACAAATATGTGAATTATCAAAACAAATATAAAACAATGTGCAACAGAAAAGATAAGAGAATGTATAACTTGCATAAAAAACCGAAGGTCTATCCTGTTAGCATAAAGATATGTCAAAATTACTACTTTAACCAATTCACATTCCTACCTTTTCGAAGAGGACCATCATTCAAAAAACCTTGTAAGCTTCTTGCATATGTGTCTCCATATACACTGAGCTCCTTAGAAAGTGTGATGAAATATCGAAACTTGTTCGCAATATAACTTTCTGGGTAAGATTGTTTCAACAATTCAATGATTGGATCATAAAATTCATGATAATCCTCTTGAAAACCACAAAATATTTGAAAAGATGAATTTTCAATTAGAGGCATGGGATTACAATGAGAATCTTGTGAGGGAAAATAGATCTAATCATATTCAACAAGAATTCCAAGACTGTGAGGACCTAACATAACCATCGGTGAGTGTGGAAGTGCCTCAACTATTCGACAAGTATCTAAATAGTGAAATGTTGAACCATGAATATCGAAGGATGTAAAAAAATTATCATTGGATATTCTGGTGGAAAAATGATAAAATGATTGATAGTCATCCAAGATAGAATGATGATCAGATGGGCTTATTAAGACATCATATTCCCAGTCTGTAATTAATGAACATAAATCAATTTCAATAGTTTATAATGTTCCTTTTTCGGGAATTTTTGCAATATGGTCCTTTAGGACGCTGTATAGGGAAGGCAGTGTAAAAATAAGCTAAAGGGGTCTTGGATCTGTTTTTAATACATTAAAAACTTCTCTTCGAGAATTTGAGCCCAAAGAAATGAGCCTAGAGGGGTTATTCAGATCTCCGCAAACTAGGTCCCTTAGGAAACTACTCAAATAGAGAGCCTACAGCAATATATGAACACAATAATGAAACTATGGAGATATGAATATGTCATAAGATGAAATATTATACATCCAACATATATATTAGTATCTCAGCATAAATATACCGAAATATCATGAGGAATAAACCCCTCATGCAATGGGAATCAATCTCCAAAGATAACACATGAAATACATGAGATGCATCAATTGCAAAAAATGTTGGAAAGTAGTAAATGCCCTATCTCTATGAGAGTAGTTGCTACTATAGATGTCAATAAATGAAATATGGTTGATACATATAAATAAATTCCCAAGAATACAAGAATGGGCTCCAATACAAGATTTCTAGCTAATCTAGGAGAGATTGCTAGAAATGTCGAAAAATGTACAATGTGACAAATAACTTGTCACTGCAACTGAATCAAAATGAGAATGAGGCTATGGAAAAAATGAAATACTCATTCCATCCTCTAATAATTTTCTCAAGCAAAGGGTTGATCCCTTTTACTAAAAAACACTCCTCCTGATAAGCTTTGATGACCCTCCCAACAACTGCTTGCATAAAATAACACAGTTCTAGCCTTAGACTATGCTGTGAGAGATGGTGAGTGATTGGCCTGGTGCCAAAGATATGAAATAATGCTCGGGAGTTTCCTCTGCTGCTCCTTCAAAGAATACACAAGATCTCCACTGAAGAACAAGCCAAATAATGACTCTATGAGTTCCTCTGTTGCTGCACCCAATAACTCAACGTTTTCAGCCCTACAGAATAACGTTTTAGCTGAAGAATTAAGCTTGGCCAAATGCCAGAATGAGGAAATGGAGCTAAAAACCTCTCCTTCCTTGAATATAAGGTAGGTACTCTCGACGAGGAACACCCTTGGGTTCAAGAACACTACAACCCTGCTGAACAACCCAGGGATATGATTTTTTGCAGACCCAACGGAAATGATAAGCTAATGCATAATAAAAATGGGCTTCCATGTCCTCCTTATAAAGCAAATGAACTCCTCTCACCATGGGTCCCATTCACACTTTCCACCTAGCTCATGCAAGTGGAGCCTCCACTAAAACTGCGACGTCCAAGAAGGTTCAATGTATCTAGACAGTTTTAGTTGACTTGGTCAAAATGACTAGATCAAGCATGATCCAATCCTGTTCACACCATGTGGTGCTCAAATCAGATGCTTTATTATTTCTCCTTTCAGACAAGGAGTTTTATTTCTCCATCAAAAAGGGGTTAAGGTGTCTCCTTACCCATTTTATTCAACAAAATGAAAATATGCAAACTATAATGTTCCTTTTAGCTTGAAGCTAAAAATTGGGAACATTACAGTCCCCCCCCTTCAAAATGTTTCTTGCCCTCAAGCAACTGCAGGGTAGAGAAAAATTCCTCCTCCTCTTCTTGTGGCCTCCTCATCAATATACCCCACCATAACTCATCAAGGTATGCAATAAATCTGTCCTCCATGTATCCCTCCAAGTGTGTAAAACCAGAGTATACATCATGAGATAATAGAAGGTGCAAGTGGAAATATCCTTGTTGTTCAATGTCCTCCTCAAGGTAGGAGTGATGAAAAACATGGGAAGTCTTATTCCCAATGAGTGAATCCTTCACCCATGCAATCATCCAAATGAAATGAGCCATCCTAGGTAGATCAAACAAGCAATCCTCAACCCTGGATCAATGAAATATGCTGGGGCTGAATGGAGAGTTTATATTTTCCCATCCAAGTAGTTTCTCCCTCCATTTATGATAAGTATGAGGGGGTTGCTAATATTGGGCTGAAATGTCATGGCCTCCACAACTAGCCCAAGCCTCCCCACAAAATGAATCAACCATGAAGTGCCTCCTCCAACAATGCATTTTCTCCCAATAGCTCCTCCTATATGAAGAGAAAAGTAGTGGCATGGAAATCATGGTGTGCCCATTGTTTCTCATGAAACATAAAACATGTTAAATGGGGATAATCATACTCCCAATGGGCATCTTCAACTCCAAGCCCACTCTCCAAGCAAATCCTCACATGAGTATACAAACATCGGTAACATATGGAAGAAAAATAAAATGAAAACAAGCTGCCACATGGCAACCAGAGAGTGAATAATAGTTCCTCATGAGGAACCAGAGCAGTGCATTCCATGCCTGCCTCAAAAAAAGATATAAAAAGTGCTTTACTAGCCACTCGTTTGCTGCCACAAACATCTCATAAGGTGAAAACATGAAAGTACAAATTGGTGCCAATGGTGCACACCAAGAAGTATGTGGCTTCCCCCACAAACAATCATGAAAATAGCCATTCCCATTGCTACAATGGGCCACAAGTACATCATAATAGGGAGCATAAGGAGGTGTGATCATCCTTATCTCATCAAGATGCTCATATAAAGTAAAGAAAGGTAAACCAAAATGAAAACATATACCTCCTTTACCATGTACCTCGGTTCTTGAGCTGAAATGGCTCACCTGAATGCTCTCCCTCACCTCCAATGAGTAGGGAAATGGTTGTGCCAACCTCTCCAAAATAATATAGGCTATGCATATGTCCATATGCTAATATAGATCATGTTGAATTCCCTCCCAAATGAACTCCTCTAGCAAAGCAAAGTATGCATCAAAGTGCATAGATAGGAAGTCCTCATGTGCTACATGTAATAGTTTCTTCTTGAGACTAGAGGTCCTAGTCAAGAAGACTCTGTCATAATAATGAATGACCATATCATCCACCATGTACTTGTCATCTCCATCCAGGTCATCCAAAATCATGCATGCGCCTAGATCCTAGCAGTACTCTACCAAGAGTTGAGACCTCCAATAAGAATCAATCCTCCTCAGAGACAACGTTGGTGATCTGCAATGTGATGCTCCCCTCATGCTGCTGCCTGCTACCTTAACATCCCCCATGAAAAATTCATCCTCCAAAATGATGCCATGCCCATCATGCAGCTGCTCATGCTCAAATAATGATGGTGTCCTTTGGAAGTTGGCCTCCCATGAGAAGCTCTCATCCACAAGGAATCTCCCAAGCTGGGTCAAGGTAAGCATGAGTGGCCTACATCCACTCCTATGTATGAAAGAGTCCCCCATCAGAGGAAGTATCCTCTTCCTCACCAAATTTGTGGAGAAATCATCCTACATCATGAAGATGCCATCCTCCATCCTTGCAGCAAACTCTGTCAGTGTAGTATAACTGATGAGAGTGGGTGATACTGAAAATGAGAGAGTGTCTCCCTCCTCCTTGGGTTTACCACAAAATATTTGCACTATGTTGTACTCCTCCAATGTCTTCACCTCTCCAGAATCCAAGAGTGGTGAACCAAATGACAAGATGCCCCTCATCAACTCTAGATCAGGTGGCCTTCCAAGTGGAATGCCTCCATATAGTGAGACATCAAGTTCAGAAGTGGAATGTATGTATAAGAGGACTAATTTGTCCCCATATTCACTGCGTTGTACAGTATCCTTCTCTTGTGAAAATACCTTCCAAAAGAGATAAGTTTGTATCAACCCTTGATTTTGATCCTTCTCTTCCTCCTCCATCTCACAATCCCAAAAAACTGTTACATATGGCTTCGGAATTGTGCATTGGCTTCCACATGTTAAAACATTTGGAACTCCTTACAAAGGTACAAGGGCTCCTCTAATAGAAGAAATGGCTCCCCTTTCACCTCCATGTGGTGATGGATCTTCTCCCAATATGACAACACTCTTTGGTTTCTCATGCTCATCCTCCCCATCAATAATTGAGAATACCTCATCATGAAGGAGAGACCCTAGATCTTGGTCTTCTCTTCAAGGAAGTACCTCCATGTCTTCACAAATGGAATAAGGCCCTTCATACAATGGGTATCCTACCCTTAGCAAGCCATCATACATATTTTCATCCCCTTCTGAAATAAGGAATGGAGTTTGTTTCATGTTTCCTCCCAATGCATGCAAAGTGTTTGAAGTTATCATACATGATGATTCACATTGACTTCCATCAAGTTTCTTCACCAAACCCTTGGTCAATGCATCATATGTTTTTACATTTCCATGATAGTATGAAACAAAATTTTCAAACCAACAATCATGAGCCATACATTTGAGTTGCAGCGCTACTCCTCCAATGGTCTCATCTCCTTCCTCCATCCTCCTGGTAGTGCAAGTGGGAAATGGACTGTGCTATGGATCTGCATGTGTGGCTGAATGCTCACGCCAAACATGGTCACAGCTAGGGCTTGCTTCATCCAAAAACCCTTTCAGAAAATCTTTCCAGTTTTTCCTTTCTTTCTCCTCAAGGTCTTCAATGATACCCTCCAGGGTCTGGAAAAGAAGAAGGGAAACCTCCTCTTCTGTCATTCCACCTTTTTTGTTTTCTATGTACATCTCCTCTTCTAAATGAGGAGCTTCTCCTTCAAATGTAATATTATCTTGGGCTGCACAGGTTGAGCCAATATTGATGCTTTGATACCACTGTAATGTTCCTTTTTCGGGAATTTCTACAATATGATCCTTTAGGACGTTGTATAAGGAAAGAAATGTAAAAATAAGCTGAAAGGGGTCTTAGATCCCTTTTCTAATACATTAAAAACTTCTCTTCCAGAATTTTAGCCCAAAGAAATGAGCCTATATGGGTTATTCAGATCTCCCTAAACCAGGTCCCTTAGGAAACTACTCAAATAGAGAGCCTACAACAATATATGAACACAATCATGAAACACTGCAAATATAAATATGTCATGAGATGAAATATTATACATACAACATATCTATTAGTATATCAGCAAAAATATACATAAATATCATGAGAAATAAACCCCTCATGCAATGGGAATCAATCTCCAAAGATAACACATGAAATACATGAGATGCAGCAACTGTACAAAATGCCGGAAAGAAGTAACTGCGTTGTATCTATGAGAGTAGCTACTACTATAGATGTCAATACATGAAATATGGTTGATACATATAAAGAAATTCCCAAGAATAGAAGAATGGGCTCCAATACAAGATTCCTAGCTAATCTAGGAGAGATTGCTAGAAATGCCGGAAAATGTACAATGTGACAAATAACTTGTCACTGAAACTGAATAAAAATGATAATGAAGCAATGGTGATCCCTTTTACTCAAAAACACTCCTCCTGATAAGCTCTGATGACCCTCCCAGCAACTGCCTCCATAAAATAACGCAGTTCCAGCCCTAGACTACGTTGTGAGAGATGGTGAGTGATTGGCTTGGTGCCAAAGATATGAAATGATGCTCGGGAGTCTCCTCTACTTCTCCTCCAAATAATATATAATATCTCCACTGAAGAACAAGCCAAAGAATGACTCTATGAGTTCCTCTGTTGCTGCACTGAGCAACTCAATGTTTTTTGCCCCACAGAATAACACTGTAGCTGAAGGATTAAGCTTGGCCAAATGCTGGAATGAGGAAATGGATCTCAAACCCTTTCCTTCCTTGAGGATGAGGTAGGGATTCCCGAACAGGAACACACTTTGGTTCAAGAACACTACAACCCGGCTGAACAGCCCGGGGATGCAAGTCTTTGCAGACACAACGGAAATGATAAGCTAATGCATAATGAAAATGGGTTGCCATCTCCTCCTAATAAAACAAATGAACTCCTCCCACCATGGGTCCCATTCACACATTCCACCTAGCTCATACAAGTGGAGCCTCCACTAAAACTGTGCTGCCCAAGAAGGTTCAATGTATCAAGACAGTTTTAGTTGACTTGGTCAAAATGACTAGATCAAGAATGATCCAATCCTGTTCACACCATGTGGTGCTCAAATCAACTGCTTTATTATTTCTCCTTTCAGACAAGGAGTGTTATTTCTCCATCAAAAAGGGGTTAAGGTGTCTCCTTACCCATTTTATTCAACAAAATGAAAATATGAAAGCTATAATGTTCCTTTTAGCTTGAAGCTAAAAATTGGGAACATTACACAGTTTCACAAATGTTTTTCATAATAGAATCATATTTCTTGTGTGATGAATGTAACAAAATATTTCTTTATAACTAGAAACACACTACACTATTATCATAATCATTGAAAGAAGTGAGAAAAAATCGAGTACACCCGACACATGAAACCAGTCAATATGCAGTGAGCGAAGAAGAATTTGACTGTAACAATAACCTAGTCCTGATGATGAACCACACTAGTTGGTTAGAAACGCGTTGAAAAATTTCATTTGAATATGATTATTACCGAAATAATTCTATACAATTTTAGGATGGATCACAAAAGCCAAAATTCAAAAAATAACTCATGCATTCATTCGCGCTAAAGAGGATTTTAGGTGCGATGAAGAAAAATATTCCAGATATGATATTCAAAAGGAAAATTGGGAGTTTCTAGTGATGAAATAAATCTTATAGATATATTTCCTTCATCCAAAGATGTCTTTGAGGTGATCAACTTCATAGTTCCATGGCTTCATGGAAGATACACATTCCAAACCCAAATTTGATGCAAGATATTTTAATGAAGATGAATGAACTGAAGAATATTCTTGAATCCAATCAGAACTAAATTCTTGAAAGCTTGAAAAATTACATCCGAAATACCAAACATATTTCAAAAATAACTTTTCATCAAGTGAAACCATGCGAAGAGAAGGATTCTGCGAAAGAAACTAGATATGACTTAGTTCGAGGGGGTTACCAGAGTTGCGAGATCCTGACATAACCATTAATGGAATTTTAAGTGCCTCGAATCCATGTAAAGTCCTAGAACTTTAAAATATTGTAAAATCATATTTTGAATATTGAAACAAATATTGAATGGTGTGTGGATAGTTCCTACCACTGGTTTCATTAAGACCATTTCTCATTGGATGACAACCATCTTTGTCACTGTTTTGACTATATTTCTCAACTTCAACAACCAGATTACTCAAGTCTAGAGATTCATCTAATCATAAGCCTAATATGTCTGAATTGAAGAAATTTAATGAGCAAGATGATTTGAAGAGTTGTATTCATGAAAGAGAACGGATGATGAGGGATGGAAAGAGTAACTAATGATTTTATTGTTTTCATTTTCATCATGGATTATCTTACCACCTTGTGTCAATTGGGAAGATAACTCATCGGATGAAGATCTTGTAGATAATGGAGTATCTTTGTCATAAGTAAATGCATCACAAACGATAAAGCAGAAGGGATAGTGAGATGAAGAGGAATTTTCGATAAGAGCATATCCTTTGACCAAATCATATTATAGATCTAAATTAAAATCTTCATGAGAAATTGAAATATCAACTGGTGCACTTGGGAAGTCTTCATCGCATACATCAACAAAATCATCATCACTAGAATGATTTTTTCCAAAGGCTATAGATTGATTGAAAGAATTGATTGCATTTTATTCACTACTGAAATTAGGAGATTCAAAATCATCCAAGAATGTAAGTGCATCATATTCACATGGATAATTTTGGAAAAGGAAATAAATATTGAAAACATCTTCCCCTTTCTACTCATGTATTTGTGTAATGTGACTTCCTTTAATCTAATCACAATTTGAACCAACAACTCCAAAATCAAGAGTGTGAAAAACTAGCTTCTAGAGTTGATTGGTTGGGTAGATCATGGTGCAAAGTTTCATGGCATGTAGTTGATAGGGGATCCAAATCAAATCTGAGACTAGAGTTATGAATAATAACATCATCTTGCATAATGGAGGAGTTAGTCTTCACCATAAGTCTCATGAGCCATTCTGGATTTTCCTCAATTGAATCTGAATCATGAAAATAAAATGAAGAATAAGAATATGGTTCAAGAATTTGATTTGTGGATTTCCAAACTTTACAATCATTTCAAGGAGGCACCCACATCGGTATAGGAAAAGGAGGAGGACAAGGAAAAAAAGGACTAATAGGTTCCTCCTTTGATGGGGAAGTAAAAACATCAAGAGGTTTAGATTCAAACCGATTCAAAGAAATCTGAACAAAATATTCAAAATTTTTCTTACAAAAATCTTTATCCACATCTTCTTCAGGAAACTCATAACATAAATGAAGGAATCCAGTAGGAAAACCCTCAATTGATTCATGAATATCCATTCTAAGTTGATTGGTTATTTTGTGGACATCTCGGTAATAATAATGATCGAAAGCTTAGTGAAGCTCCTTAGTAGATTAATGAAAAGAGTTAATGGAATTAGGTGGTAATTTATGACACCATCGATCAACATGACCTTCAAGAGTGAGGGTGATTAAAATACACACAAAATTTTCATCATTGATTTAAAAATATTTACAATACCGAATAAATTTGTTTATGTGTCTAGATAAAAAAATACCACCCTTATCATTAAACGTGAATTGATCAAAGGCATGAAAAATATTTGTGGATATTTAAAGTTTACCCGGAGGTAAGTTAGAAAAACTCTTCGGGATTATGATTTGGGAAAGAGCCATTTAAGATAGGAGATTCAAAATATACTCAATGGGAAATTTTTTTATTATTGTCGTCCTTTTACTTCCATTATTGATGGTGTTGGAATTCCATAAAAAAAGGGGTCTCCCCAATGTGAATTCCCAATTATACCTCTCACCATTTGGAATAGGAGCCCCATCTGGAATATCAACTGGGTTTCCATGTATTATTATATATTTTTCTTGGCTCTAACTATTAGCAAGAGAGAGTAGTACATGTGTGCCTTCAGAAAGAAAGAAGGTGTCTCTGATGAGTGTTCGGTTGTAGGTGTGTCAAATTTCTTCTACTGCAGGGGTATAGAGTAAAGTGAACCTAAAAGAGAGAGGCAATAGTAGCACCATAGTAGATACACACGCAATCAAGAAGGATCTGTTTAACATCCAATGGAAAACAAGAGATGTGACGATCATTACAACCAATCAATCAGAAATATTTGTTTAGTATCCTGTGGAGTATTCCACAAGGATGTGACAACATAGCAACCATTACATCATATTCTTAATAAGTTGAGTACTAAAATAACCTAAATAGTTCAACTAATTTATCAAAGATGAAAGTAAATATGAAATACAAACATCCACAGAATAGTCTACTTAAAAATATTCATAATCCATGCATCAATAACATGATAGCCATGAAGGCTTATGTTATTAAGTAAAACTTCCAAAACACATGTATATAATGAACATCACTATCTCCAATAGTGGAGCGTAGGAGCCACTCTTTTCTCCTCAAAAGAATTGGTTTGTCTCTCCAATTCCTTGCGGGAGGAGCCGAGGTCAAAAGTCCCTTTCTCATACAATGAGGGTGTATATATAACCAAGTGGTGATGCTTCACCTTCCTTGTTACTCTTTGAATGCCCTCATGATTGTTTTAATTCTTATGAATTTTCGAATTTACTTGACTCTTCATATTCTGAATGTGTCCTTTAGACTTCCACTTTACAATACATTTTGAATAGGTAATTACATAATCCATAATAATGATGTGGCATATGATGAATTTTGAAAGGACGTGACATGACACTGATGACATGGGTTGCATGATGATGTGACAGTGCTAAGTTATTCTTCTTGTGACTTCTTTCTTTGTGTATTCTTGAATATATGGTACATGTTCTTCTTCCTCCTCATTAATTGAAGATGAGAAATCTTCCATGTGATCTTGATCTTCATAATCTATTATAGTCTGATGTTCCTTCGTCATCTTGTTTGATGATCATCGTATCTCTTCAGCTCGATATGTGTCTTCTAGCATGTCCTTCTTGTCTATATATTTATTCATCATATTTCCATAGCATGATCAAGTACCTGCATCTATAATCCACTCATGACAAGACTAGATCAATCAAATAAAACCTTAGTCTAAGATGGTGCATATTGATCCACTGACTTGAGCTAGAACCGCATCATAGACTGGGAAATATGCTAAGTAATTGCGCAATTAAATAGCTCAGATAGTCAGGGGTGAAGCTTGAGCATTTAGACTATGCAATGTGTAGTTCAGGTTGGAATGAGGAAGAAAACTATGCAATATGGGAGCGCAGTGAGATAGGTTGAGGGAATCGGCACTAGATTAGTCTAATGTATAGTTTTGGAAGATCAAAGGGCCTAAGTGATTGCATAATTCTGCAGTTCAAGAAATCATGGTTGAGGATTAATCCTTGAGACTGTAGAATGTGCAGTATTGACTAGGTAGGAGAGAGAAATTGTTTTTTTTTTTAGTCATATTAGGGGAATTTTGAGGTCTAAAATGGGCCTCCTAAGAAAAATGTACAACCAAAATAAACTTTATAAGAACCAATAGGATTCAAGATGATGATGTCAACCATGGGGGATGATTCACCATTTTTTAAGTAAAAGGGTAAAAATATTAAAAAATAATAAAATAATAAAACTACATTTTCAACTTGTATTTTCAACATATCTCCCAAATTTTTTACTCAAATTTTGAGCCGGAGTACTTTTTGGATGCAAAATTTAATTCCTCATCCAAGGAGTACCCATCTTTCATACTTTTTATGGACCCTACTACACGAAAAATGAGAAACACATGAAAAAACATGATTGCAATCATGTTTTTCATGTATTTCTAATTTCTCGTGTAGTAGGATCCATTAAAAGTATGCAACATGGGTACTCCTTGGATGAGGAATTAAATTTTGCATCCAATGAGTACTCCCGCTTGAAATTTGAGTAAAATTTTTGTGAGATAAGTTGAAAATATCAGTTGAAAAAGTACTTTTTTATTTTTTCCCTCCAAAATTTGATGATGTAATCAAATCTTATTTTATTATTTCCACTATTATTTTATAAATTTCCTTAGGAGGCCCATTTTAGACCCCAAAATTCCCCTAATGGTGACACAGGATGAGGGATTTTTCAACTTTAGCCAACTGCATAGTTATGTAAGGAAAAGAAAGCCCAGTGATTACATATTTGTTTAGTTAAGGAGCTCAAGGTTTGAGCTTGATCTCAAATATTGTGCAGTTCACAATTAGGGTCAGTCTAGAGGGCTAAATTGCGTAATTTTTTAGGCCAAGGCTCAGGATTGAGCACTGAAAATGCGTAGTGCACAGTCCTGGGAGGCACGAACTACACTTTGTGCAATGTTGATAGGCAAGGTTGCAACTTGAGGGTTGGGATTGTGAAATGTGTGATTCAGGAAGTCCATATGTGGCTAAGTTGATGGGAATTTTCCAGATTTTGGCTGCGTGGGATTAGTGAAACTAATGTGAAAAATGATAGGACTTGAATGTAATCACACTTGAAACACTTTGATGAAAAAACAACATAGATCATTCAGAACATGTTAAATACATATTTCCCTCAATACGACAAATTTGGGATGACTTTACGATAAGTGTGACACTAAAGGTACACTTTACGATGACCACGAGGACACTTGTGCGAAAAATATTAAAACTTTTTGAATGAGTTTGACTAAAGTTTACATGGTTATAATAAATCATTCACATAAATATAATGGATTGAAACCACCACAACAAGCATGTATACATTGTGTGACAACTAACACACAAAAATATGACAATTGCTGAAGTGTAAAAAACTCTTGTGATATGTGAATGACAGTGAAAGAAACACAAGCCATAGAAAAGATAAAATGAAAACGACACTAATTATACTAAAAGCAAGATAAAGTGACAACCGAAAACATGGAAATGACACTCTTTAAAATAAAGGTGTGTCAAAGTGAGCTTTTCAAAACTCATCGAAATGGAAGTACAAACATAGCTAGAATGTGAGAAATTATCGTTGTCATTGCACATTGACTTTTGACATGAATTGGACATCACATAGGCACAATATTGTTGGATCGTGCTATGTTTGTATACCTTTCATAAAATAATGCACTTACGTAGTTTTTTACGGACTAAGCATGTGTGAGCAAGTGGCTTTGATATTTTCAATCCAAGAAAGGAGTTTTAAAAGCATCATCTAACCAAGAAGTGACTACAGAACAACTAATCACAAGATCCATAATAGGCTCCAAAATTCGAGTGTATGTAAAATATTGGAAGATGTTTGTCACAGTGACAACATATCCTAAAGGCAATATCTTGAGATTTGATGTTACACAAATATTCATAAATGTTCCACTAGAAGAAGCTACCCAGGTTATTAGGGAGGTTACTAACCCAGAGATAGTCAAACTTATTGAGGTGTCACTTCATTCGACATTATTCACTTTCCAAGGTGAGTACTTTGAGTAGACCTATGGGGTGGATATGGGGTCTCCATTATCCCCCATAATATGCAACCTTTTCATGGATAAATTTGAGAAGAGTTCCTTGGAAACCTACCCTCTTAAACTGAAATATTGGATTAGGTTTGTTGACAACACAATTTTGAATTTTCCACATGGATATTCAGAGTTGAATAAATTTGTAAACTAGCTTAACAATATTTCTAGTGGCATTAAATTCACTATGGATACTGAGGAAAGCCACTGCATTCCTTTCTTGGATATTTTTTTTCTGAGAAAAAGTGATTTATTTTTGGGTTACAGGGTAGACAGAAATAATGTGCACACAAATAGCTACCTCCATGCTGATTCTCATTGCCATCCAACCTAGAATATGGGGGTTCTCAACACACTCTTCACCAGAGCATTGAGGATATTAGACAAGGAGCATGTAGATGAGGAAATAAAGTATCTAAAAAATGTTTTCTTAGACACTGGATACAAGTTAAGAGAAATAAATAAGGCCATCATAAGAGCCAAATCCAGATCTGCAGCCAGACCCCCCTCATCCTCCTCTCAAGATCCAAATAGAAAGACATATCTCCCTTACATCCAAGGTTTCATTGATAAATTGGCCAGGGTTATTAGAAAGAAAGGAATACCAATCTTGTTCAAACCCTTGGATACTATCTAGCATAAGACGAGATATGTAAAAGATGGTGTCGATCAATTCCAACAAAAAGGCATTTATAAAATCAAGTGTTTTTGTGGTAAATGTTACAATGGAGAAACAAGAAGAGTCTTCAAAACCATGCTCAAGTATCATGTTGCAGATATCAATCAATAGGGAATTATATCCTCAATGCTTGCCAAAATTCTTCTAAGACTAGTCACCATGTATGTCTGGAAGACATGGAACTAATCTCTAGGGAAAACTGTTATTGTAAAAGAAAGACGTGCGAGGAACTGGAAATTATGAAGCATCCGAATAATCTCAACAGAGATGGTGGAATTGAGGTCAGCAGAAGCTGGGTACCCCTACTCATGCAAAACTATAATATATAATATTCATCAAGCTTCCCTCTTTCCTTAACCCCTTACCTATTTCTACTCCTAAATTAATATCATTAACCCTTAATGATATTCATTAAGAAATGGAATAATCTAATATAATAATCATTCTATCATATTAATAAATTAACTATATTTAACTTAATTTCCTTAAAACTAGCTTAACTAATATAATTAAGAATTAAGAATAATATTAAAAAATTATTATAAATATATATATATATATATATATATACACACACACACACACACACACACGTTGACGTGAATAATTTATAACAATTAAATAAAAATATTTTACATGAAAATTCTAAATTAAAGTGTTATTTAAATATATTATTATTTAGATTATATATTTAAATATATTAATATACTTAAAATTAACATTTAAATATATTAACATATTTAAATTATCATTTGAATATATTAGTACATTTAAATTAACATTTAAATATATTAATATTAAACTAAAACTTATTAATTAAATATGTATTAATTTAAATTAATATATATTTAATTAATAAAATTTAATTTAATATTAATTCATTTTACTTATATATATATATATATATATAAGTAAAATGAATTAATATTAAATATTATTCAAATTGACTTCATAATGTCAACCATTTTCATTTCTCAATCTCTCTATTTATAGTAGACCTTTTTATATTGCTTCTTTTTTTCCTTTGTCTTGATTATGGGTATTGGTTTCGACTCCAAAACTCGATAAATAAAAATGTCTACTATGGAGCAATTTGTGATATCTTAGTTACAAGAAAAACGTTTTCACAACTACGTTTTTTAAACTTATCTCCCTATTATTTTACTCAAATTTCAAGGAAGAACACACAATGAATGCATAATTTAATTTGGCATCCAAGGAGTACCCATGTTGCATACTTTTGATGTACCCTACAACACAAAAAATGTGAAATACATGAAAAAACGTGATTGAAATCAGATGTTTTCATGTATTTCACATTTTTTGTTTAGTAGTGTACATCAAAAGTATACAACATGGGTACTCCTCGGATGAAAAATTTGTATCCAACGAGTGCTCCCACTCAAAATTTGAGTAAAATCATAGCGAGATAAGTTGAAAAAATAGTTTTTTTATTTTATTCTATTTTATTTTATTTTATTTGACCCTTCTACTCCAAAAATGGTGAATCGTCCCAATGGTTGACATCATCCCATTGAAACCCATTAGTTCTTATGAATTTTATTTTTGTTTTACATTTTTGTTTTGAGGCTTATTTTTTACTTCAAAATTTCTCTAATAGTTTTGGTATTTTTTCGGCTAGTTGATGCGTAATTATTCCATTGTGTAGCTTGCATCAAGTATTTTTCAAAGAAAATTACAAAAATTATAATTGATGCCATGTTTAGAACATTAACACAACAATAAAATCATTATGTCTTAGGGGTAAGTGATCGCAACTGCGCACAATATTTATGTACGATTATATTGGTAGTATGTACGACAGTGGGCATGATGACAATGAATTCAAATCTATTTTAATTCGCAAATCCCCGCTACTTAGTACATGTATTTCAACAATATTAAATCAACAGGAGTTAGAAAAATAAAATAACGAAATAATTTTCGACTTTCGAGATTTATTTCACCACTTCCGGTTAATGTTCACATTGGTATTTTCAATTTCTATTTATTGAAATTTTTAAACATGTCGATAAATATATAGATCGTATCTGAACCTGGTAACAAATAACACAAATAATATTAATATTTGAAGAAACAAAAAAATAAATGAAAAAAATCTTCCAAAATCATTTGATTTCGGAAAAATAAGCGCACATGTTGAACATAGAAGCATTGGAATAGACTAGACTATTAATTCATGATTCATCACATTAGTTGGTGAGAATTTTTGTTAGAAATCATGGGAAAATGTGTATGCAGCTAGCTATAATGTGTTATGACTATTAGCTTTGTACAAGGATCTTGAAAATTGTGTGTTAGTTATTCATAAAGAAAATTTCATTAAATATTTTTTGTAGTTTGGTATCAAAATAAAACAAATTAGAATCGAATTAGTGTTGGGGGCCAGCCTAGCAACCAAATCAATTTTTGGTAGAGATAACTAAGTTTGTTTGCACAAAATGTTTACTTTCAATTGTTTACATTTATTGTTGTTAGTTTCTAAGCTAATTGTCATAATCACAAATAATTCATATTTATTTTGTATCACAAAATATTGTTTCTAATGACATGTATTTCAATGATATTAAAAAAAGAGAAAAATGTAGATTAAGTGGACAAGTTGGTTTTGGAATATCAATATTTATTTCCATCACTTCTCTTAAACATTGTATTTGATATCTTCAATTGCTATTTCTTGAGAGTGTTGTATGTAGCATTTACCACATAAGAAATAGTAACAACTAGTAATTGGGACTGCAGAAAAATATTGTGAAGTTAAGTGAGATTGAGAGCGAAAAAATGTAGCATACAAAAAAAACAAGATATTTTCACTCATACAAACAACTAAGAGGTATATGAATCTTCCAATGGAAAACTACAGAAACAACGACATTTGCAGTAAATAATTACAAAATTTTGTAGTGAACAAGTGCTTGAAATTATGTGAAACAAATACTTTGCTGGGAATCTAGAAACTCTCTAGAGTCAATGTTGTTCAAAAATTCACTTTCTCAACTGCTCAAGTTCTTTCACAATTTTCTCTCCAAGGTATTTCTTTCTTTACACATTCGTCTAGGTATTTGTGTTTTCTCTTTTCGCACCTTTTGAACAAAGGAACTCCAACAATTGTTTCAACACATGCAATACTCACTCCATCTTATCAACTTATAATTTCTTTCTCTTTTCCTGATGGTATTTCATTTTTTTTTTGTTAGTGATACGAGATGCACTGTAATTGACAAATTACCCTAATAATCTAAATTTCATCCGAACAAAGAACCAATGCAATTTTTCATCTCATAATGTGCAAGCAAATAGTTTGTTTAAATATTTGTCTAATTCAAAATATGTTTACACAAAAAATAATTTACAATACTTATAGAAAATAAAATATCAAATATCGGTAATGGATGATGAAAACATTGCTCAAGAAACCAACACTAATAGGGAAGAAAAACATAGGAAAATATGCCTAAATCCTACACAATTGTCTCCAACTTCCACACACAAACTGGTGCAACATCGTCCTCCAGTCTAGGAAAGAGGAAAACCCCTAGCATTAGAAAATTGGTACATGGTGAGCTATTAGGAAATCAAGATGACAAAGAGTCAATTCAAAACTTATTTCCATACAAAGTGCATATGTTCAAAAAAATAAATCCAAAAGTTACATAAATAGAGAAGGAATTCAAGAGACTATAGACATGGAAAAAGACAACAATGTACCTCCTAAATGGGTTACTTATTGTTTAGAAGAGAATCAAAATATAATGTATTAGATTTCATAAAAGGTCATTATTTTCAAGGAACATCCCATCACATTGCAAAATGAAAAATATCACAAGGGCAACAAAAATTTGAGAATTAAAAATGTAAAAGTTCATAATAAAAAGATTATTAATGAAGAGCAAATTGACACTGATATATTTGAAGTTGGAGCGAAGAGGCTCATTTTATTCCATTAATATACTAGTGATGCACTTGCTCACTTTGTTCATGAAAAAATTACATAAAATATGAGACTAAAAAATTGGTTAAAAGATCTAGAAGAAATTCTAAATCTGGCTCCTTTGTTAATGACTTCACTAGAAATATGTTCACCGTCATTGTCAAAATTTTCTACTGCAACACTGCATGGATCTAATAAATATATCAATATACATAATGTAGTCAAATCACATATAATCAAAAACATATTCCAAATATTAGAAATTATTGATTATGCATGGAAAACAATTTTCAATTTAATGCATTTGCAACATGAAATTAGGAAATTTGTGAATTTAGTTGATATTAATCTTGAGGAAGACACAAAATTCATTAAAAAATATTTAGTTAATCTTATTTAGAGGCATGCATTACTCTCTCATATAGAGAAGCAAAACAAAGGGCTTCGAGATGCTAATAGAATAAAGCAATTGGAAGTTGGATGGTTGGAGAGAATTAATGTACTTGAGGAAATATTTTCTAAATGTGATAAGCTAAAAGACATAATAAGTGATTCATATCGGATGAAGACATAATTATGCAATGATTTTATGGTGCATGCATCCTACACAATTCTAAATTAATTTCAAGAGACACATTAAAATTTGAATTGTACTAACTAAAACAGTCAATGGTAGTGCAGTTTGATGGCATAACTAGTTTTATTGGAGAGTAAATTACCAAAAGGATAATAATTTTTGTTAAGTCCAATAACAAGAACTATGTCCTTGCTGCCTAGATGCAATAAGAATATAGACAAATTGAGAAGGAGATATTCAATAAAAATGTAAAAATTAAAATTACAATTGCTTCTCACAATGATTACATTAAAACTACGATGAACCGATTTTTCGAACAAATCTTGAACTCATATGACATCTAATATAAAAATATCATGTTACACACATGCATAATTTAAGTGTTCTCAAATCCTTCAAAATTAGATTTTATGTTAGCTAATATTAGATAATTTAGCTTTTTTGATTATGTTATGATGACCTTTGCTAATTACTGTAAACAAATTCTTGTTTTACGTTGCAGATGTCTTTTTTTGTATTACATTTCATGATAATTCAGTCATAGTTCCTGTTGGAACAAACACATTTACTTTTATGATTTTGTATTTGTTGGAATTGATGATGCAGTTGTAAGTGCATTGTTTATTGCAATGGTTATTGGTTTGCATTGATTTCAACCTAGGAATGTGTTACAGTTGGCTTGAGTGTGGATGAGTATGACAAATGGTTCTGGAGTATCTTGGTTTGTGAGAGAATTTTTTATGTGCAAATGGTTATGCTGCTTGGATTTCTAGTTGCAGGTTTTTTACCTTGGTACTAGCATTACAGGTATTGGGGATTACTATAGTATCATTACCTTGGTATTGGTTTGTGTGTGTGACCCAAGTCGACACTTGGTATTGGTTTGAAAGGTATTAACATTACCATGGTATCTACCTATGGTATTGGCTTGGAGATTACCATGGTACAAGGGTGCATGGTACTGGAATAACTATGGTTTTGACCAGTGGTATTGACCTAGAGATTACCATGGCACAAGGATGTATGGTATTATAATAACCGTGGTATGGACCCATGGTATTGACTTGGTGCTTACCATGGTATGGGTGTCCTTGGTATCAAATTAACCATAGTATTGTCCCAAGGTATTGTTTGGAGATTACTGAGGATATTCTAATATATACTTTTGTGATAATATTGAGTGATTGATTTAGTGTGTGGATTGATTGAGAGTGTGAGTGTGTGGATGACGTGAGTGACTGCTATAATACTTTTGCATAGATAATTATACATTTATAGCTATGTTAAGTTTTGTGTGTACATCAATTTATCATTTTCAAGTTTATATCAGAGTAGTTGTTGGGTTTCTCATGTTGAGAAGGTTTTAGAGACCGGTTTGAAAATGCATGAAACATGGTTGACATGGAGGTTTTAGAGGTGTAGAGACTTAGTGATTTTAGATACTAGCATACAATGAGTAGAGGAGGAGAATCTCAATCCAATGGTAGTTAGATAGTCCAATGATTGTTGAGAGAGGCTTGTTGGTTATGGAGGCTTGTTTATTTATGGAGTTGTGTGAGTAGGTTCTTCTCAGTTGATGGATGCAACCACACTGTGGTAGGAGTCAATTATTTTAGCTAATAGGTGTTAGATACTCTATGTAAACATTTTTTCATCATAATAGAATATTTGAGTAGTAACAACAATGGGTGTTTTTTTGCACTAGAGAGGGTTTTCCACCAGAAACAATTTATGTCCTCTTATGTGAATATTTTCATTTATGATTATTTATGGTTCTTTCACATGCTTTGATACATTTTTTTCATGCTATTTTCATAAGTATAACTAATAAATTATTGAATCTGGTGTTTTGGAAAAAAGAATTAAAAGTTAAATAAATCCTATCACTACTAATTCAACACCCCCCCCTCCTCAGTAGTGAGGACATTTCCAATAATTTGTACCACAACCAAGTTCTCTTAGTGAATCTTAATCTCTTGAGAGAAGATTGTGGTCCATGGCCAAGAATAAAAGGAAAAGGTGCAAACAAGTTAAAAATGTTGCAAAATCAAAAGAACCTCTCCTCTTAGTAAAAGAGGATAATGATCATAGTTTGAAGTTGATTCCTTAGGAAGTGAGGAAGGTATATTTCCAATACATGAATCTAAAGATGAAGATCTGAGAAGATTAATAACTCGTGAGGTCAAGAAAAAAATCTCAAGAAAGGCTAATTGAGAATCTGACATTAGAGAATAGTGATCTAAAGACATTAGGGGAATTTTGAGGTCTAAAATGGGCCTCCTAAGGAAATAATAAAAATAATGGCTAAACCAATAAAATAATATTTATGAATTTTCAATTCACTTTCTGCACCCCAATCCATGTAACCATAGTTAAATTCAATTCAAAAGTTGTACCAAAATAAAATTAATAAAAAAATTGTATTGATGTGACTATAAATAAGAATGAGATTTTCATGAAAAAAACATTATCATTGAACAACTAATGCATTTCTCCTTTGTACTTAAATAACTTAAAATAAAATATAAATATATTTTTTTAAATTCTTAATTATATTATGATATTAATTAAAATTTATATTATTTAAATTGTATAATAACATGTAATTAATATACTATATAAAAATAATATAATATAATATAATATAATAAATGTGTATGGATATGCATTGTTTCTTTCAATAAATATGAAATGAAAATAATATATTTTATTCAAAAAGTGTGAAATGACATTTATTATGAGTACTTTTCTTTGATTTCAAAAGTACTTAGAGCACTACCATGGTTAACCATGAGTTTTTATCCATCATTGAGAATGTAACAAGTAAGTACCTTTAACTCAAGCAATGCCACCTTAACCATTAGGGATGATGTCATCCCCTAAAATGTGATTAGTTCTCATAAAGTGAATTTGATTGTACATTTATCTTAGGAGGCCCATTTTAGACCTCAAAATTCCCCTAATGAATTGTTTCAGATTCTTGAAGAGAAATAAATTTATTTTAAGAAAGAAAATTCAGATCTGAAAAATGAGTTAGAGAAGGAAATAAAAAATGAAGAGGAGCTTGGTAATCAGCTAAAAGAATAGATCAGAAATTACATAAAACTTGTAGCAGAGTTACAAGAGAGAATATCTAAGGAGGCTATTGATGAAAAATCCAAAGTAGAAATTTCTAGTAGCAATAAAACCATCCATCATCAATAACAAAAGCCAAAGGTTGTGTTAAAGAAAGGTATGAGAAACATTAGATGTTTTAATTGTCAGAAAATTGGGCATATTTCAGCGAATTGTAGGAGCATGTAAAAGAAAAATAAATCAAATGAAAAGGCATATTATGCAAGATCTACTTTGGCCAGGTACAAAAATTCATTTCATGGATATTGTGTTTCATGTGATGACTTTGGGCATAAAGTTGTTGATTGTAGGTTTCATGGCACAAGGCCCACCAAAAAAAAATTGAAACGTTTTAGGCTTTTCTTGGGCATATAATATGTTACTTTTGGGATCATTTTAGCCATAAAAAAAAATATTTTGAAATGCCTCTCACTATTTTGGAGTCTAGATGGAAGAAAAGGGGTCCTGGTGCAAGTATTTATAGCATGCATCCAACTAATCTGCAAGAGAATTCAAAAGGAATTTGGAGAAAGAAGGAGAAAGAATAAAAATGAGCCTAGCATGGACTCAAGGGGAGAATGGAGAAAAGAGAAAAATTTCAGTGGGAGCTGCTCCAAGAAAATGATATGTTCATCAGCAACTAGTGTAGTTTTTTCCACGAGTTATCTTTATGTAATGATATTAATTTGGTATTATGCGCTGAATTTGATCTCATGTTCCAAGTTTTTTCTTGCAAAATTTATGACTAAATCCTATGTATAGATGCTCCACATATGAAGAAATGGCTGCAAAATCAAGAAATCAACAATTAGTTTTTTTTTTTTTTTTTTTGAAAAAAAGAAAATTTAAGGAGATAAGTAGTTGAAGAATGTTATGCATAATTGGAGACATACGTAAGGGTAAAAATAATTGATGATTTATGCATATCGTTAAGATTTTATTATATGAGAATATTTTCTTATATATTAAAATCGAGTTTAGCTTATCTAGTTTCAATATTTACTGTGTTTTGGTTATCTCCATTATTGGTTAATGGAGTGATCTTGTCGCCATGGTTTTAAATACATTGATGTGGTCATTTTGGAAGTGATGTGGCTATACAATAGTTGATTTTTCCAAAGAAAATGGAACATGTTAAGGCATATATTTTTTGATCTAGTCAAAAGTGTTTTCGAGTGAATTTGTTGATGATATTAGGCTCATTATTTCTTCTTAATGGGCACTTGATTAGTTGTGTGGACCTGGTATGAGGATTTGCAAGTTAGGTTTGTTTAATTTATGCACTGACGTTAGAGAATTAATATGAGGCATCACAAGGGCCTACCACATCAAGGCCATCAAGGAGTTAGTTGATGTTCACCAAGAATGGGACATCAACATAGATGAGCTATCGCTTTGGAGTTGTGATGGTGAGGAGGTTAAAGGCAAGAAACATGGTGTCTTGAAAGTGTTGTTGTGGGTTAATTTCCATCATTGATTTTCACCATTGGAGGAGATGGAGACAAACCATGCTTGGAGCATGGCATGGTGTCACCTACATTTTTTGGGAAATCTGACAAGGACGAGACATGCCTACATGAGGATCATGTTGCAAATCCACTGAGAATAAATCACATGGACTGGGATGTTGGGTGTGGCATTAGAGGGATAGTGTGGGCTATCAAAGTGCAATCAGGCACCAATATTGTGGGTATCACCATAAATTTCTACCAGGCAGAGCGCGTCTGGAGCCAGAACAAAAATGGAAGAGCTTCAAAGAAATACCAGTTGTGAAAACATTTAAAGAGTGATTTCTTGTTGTGCGATAAAGGTTGGGATCTAAAAATCATGAGTTTGATTTACAATTTCAGTTATAGGGTTTCAGGAAGTCATACTCAATTTTGAAGAGGCTATGGACGTAGAGAACTAGGGAATCCAATAGTGCAATATGTTTCTTGATATTTGAAATTACAAGAAAAATCTCTGAAATTATAAGCAAAAGCTCTCTCTAGGTGGGAGAAATGAGCTGATTACATCTTTGAAGTATTTGGAAGGGCCCACAACTAAGATTCTCTGAACAAAAATAAGTAATGTTTGTGGCTCTAGGGGTGGTAAAATACATATGATTACATGGGTGTATTTCTCTTGGGTATGACGTTTCCAACGATGCTTGATCAAGAGTTTCTTTTTTTGGGTTGTAGAAAGATAGCTAGAAGTTTTCATTGGTGGCGTGAAGGAATTTGTAAATTTCATAAATGATTGAGATTTTGGCCGTTGTACGATAGATAGATGGTGGATAGTAATAGAAAATTAAATGGATTGATCCCACATGATTCTCATTACTTTTGGTGCATATGGGGTTATAAATAATACTCATTTCTTGTAGAAGGAATATGTTGGAAAGAAAAGTTGGTAATGTTGCAAGCCCAGAGAGACTAATAGTAGGTTTATATGTCTGTATGAAAAGGAAATAGAGTACTAATGGAATTAATTATGTAAAATAAATGCAAAAGTTATAGAATGGAAGGTAGATAGCGACAACAAATAGAATTTAAAAAAAATCAGGTGCGCATGGCTTATATGCATATTTTCTATTCGAGATCTATTAAAAAGGTAAATATCTTATTAGATTGGATATGTAATAGAGTGTGGAGGTCAGTGGCATGAATTTTTTTATGCTTTGAAAAGGATCCCCATTCCATCTGGAATTATTCCACCGATCTATGAAAATTTGGAGGAACGGGTTTACGGTTTGCAGCAACATCTAAGTGAAAAAAATGAATCTAGCTGAGAGTATGTGAGAAATATGAAATGGATCAAGGCTCGATGGTACGTTCAAAAATTATATGTGCATATATTTTGCATGAAGGTAATGTTCGATGAAGAGATAAAATAACCAGTCAGTATTAAGCTCATGATTGTTGAATGATTTTGTGGTTTGAGCAAAGTGAAACATTATCTGAGGGTACTTGCAATGAGACAAAGTTGGAAATAGTTGGAAGAATGTAAATTGATATATATTATGTGCATATAGGGTCGACTATGATGATATTGGATTCCAAAAGGATGTATGCTAACAACATTTTTTTACTTTTACTAGTGCATTGCATGGAATAATTGAGGACATGTATGTGGAATGTTAGTCAATCTGCAATGAAGTGGAAAATCAACATAGCTCAAAGTGTTGTGGGTGATGAGTTTATTCTTGGAACAATGATGTCATGCAGTTTCTTTAGAAGATTCTGATTGTATCTATTCATTGGATTTATCAAGATTACTAAAAGAAGGTCGAGCACTTGGATATGGATGGAATTTCATCATTAGGGGAATTTTGAGGTCTAAAATGGGCCGCCTAAGGAAATTATAAAATAATAGTGGAAATAATAAAATAAGATTAGATGACGCATCAAATTTTAGAGGGAAAAAAGAAAAAACTATTTTTTCAACTCATATTTTCAACCTATCTTCTTATGGGTTTACTCAAATTTCGAGTGGAAACACTCGTTGGATGCATAATTTGATTCCCCATCAAAGGAGTACCCATGTTGCATACTTTCAATGGAATTTTCTACATTAAAAATCATAAATACATGAAAAACGTGATTGCAATCACATTTTTCCATGTATTTCTCATTTTTCGTGTACCGGGGTCCATTGAAAGTATGCAACATGGGTACTACTTGGATGAGGAATTAAATTTTGCATCCAACGAGTACTCCCACATGAAATTTGAGTAAAAACTTAGTGAGATAAGTTGAAAATACAAGTTGAAAAAGTATGATTTTATTATTTTTTAATCTTTTTACTTTTTTACTCCAAAAATGGTGAATCATCCCCCATGGTTGACATCATCGTCTTGAATCCTATTGTTTCTTAGAAAGTTTATTTTGGTTGTAAATTTTTCTTAGGAGGCCCATTTTAGACCTCAAAATCCCCCTAATGATTGCTAACATGTTTGTCTTGCAGGGTTGTTTTGGAAAAATAAAATTACCATTATACCTAAGTGTTGTATTGGCCCATAATATTTTTGAATTGTAAATGAATAAGAAGGTCTTAATTGAGCATGTCACTTATATGTTGGTTGATTGAGAAGGTCTAAATGAGTTGTAGACACATGAGAATATGTTGATGAGAGGGCTTGAGAGTAAATTTTTGATCTTGTATTGTTAAGATAGTCACCACCATTTTTAGCCATGTATGGATTTAATTTCCAGATTCATATATATTTATTCCATATGTACTACATGATGAAGCTTTGTAATCATGTTTTTAAATCTTTGGGTCCATGTTGCCGTCTTTCAGTGATGGGGCATGTCATGTGTCAGTTCAAGCAGTTTGTATATTTATTTTTCACATATGTGTATCTCCTTGGTCAAGTCCTTTGGTAAAGAGTCATTCCTTTGATCCATGAGGTGGATCTTACAGGAGGAAAGCTTTCTTTGCAGGTTTGTGATGATGAAAATGCTAAGGAGACTGTGTAAAATTGTTGATCAGTTATGACGATTCTTGCTTTGGTCATGCATACATGTTTCCATTTGAGGGAGCACGTTATGGTTTTGATGCTTGCTGTATTGTTGTTGATTATGGTATGCTTCTGCCTCAAAGGATTTTGTTACTACTTCCCACAATATATTTTTGTTGATGTCATTGATTTTATGCTAATGAGTTGAGTTCTTCTACATGTGATATTGATGTAGATAGTGTTGTTTCTCATGGTTGTTGATGAGATGACTATGTATGTTTCTTCATCTTGAGAGTGATGATTGTGTACATGGAGTTGACTATTGAGTTTGGTGTTTCCATTCATTGTGTTAGATATTGTTGGTAGTTTTCTACTACCTAAGAGGATATTGTTGATGATGATGGTTTTCGTGAATATTTTTGTGTTATTACTGATCAGTGCTTGTCATGTTGATGCTTGTTGCTGCCTCGGATGAGAATTGAGTTTAATGATGTTGATTAAGGAGAGAGGTGTTGCTATGAAGAGAGAGAATCTAGATGATTATTGTAGCTACCACATCTTGCTTGTTTCTCTGAGGAGTGAGTGAGGTTTTTTTTTTGGATCATGTCTAGGGGGATTTATTGATCTCATCGTTACCATTGATGAGTTTCAATTAGCCCTTTTCCATTGATGTCAAAGGGGGGTTGCTTGAGGAGACAAATTTTTTAAAGGGCAAGATTAACTGGATGGTTCAATAGGGGTTTCCATCAATGCCAAAGGGGGATATTGTTGGAATTGATGATGTAGTTGTAGGTACAATATTGATTGCAGTGGTTAACGGCTGGCATTGATGTTAACCTAAGCATGTGTTGTATTTGGATTGAGTGTGGATGAGTGTGACAAATGGTTCTGGAGAAGTCTGGTTTGTGACAAACTTGTTCATGTGCAGTTGGTTATGTTGATTTCCTTGTTATTTGTAGGATTTTTACCTTGGTATTGTAATTAAAAGTATTGGATATTATTATGGTATCATTACCTTGGTATTAGTTTGTGTCTGTGGCCCAAGTCGACACTTGGTATTAGTTTTATAGGAATTAGAATTACCATGGTATCTACCTATGGTATTAGCTTGGAGATTACTATTGGGCCTCCATTTTGTCTTATTTTTACTCAAAATCTCTCAAGTTGTTGTTTGGTTAAATGATTATTGTTGTGAGTATTTGTTACTTCCCTTGTTTTAATAGGATTAAAACATAATTAATAGAGGTTTGTATGTTGTAAGTTTAAAATTGATTTGATTATGCTGTTATACGAGCTTTGGACCTACATTTACCTGCCGCACCATGCAACAGATTCTTGCACTAACACTCCCACACAAGCATTCCTGCACCAATTTGGGGCTTCGATATCTCGACATGCTTTTGGGGAAAACATAAGATGGTTATTGTCAAAAATGAGGTTCCAACACCTTTCCATGAGTTGGATTGCACCCAAGTCACATGTGTGGGCCTCTAGAAGAAAATTAATAAATCTGATCAAAATCCGCATAATTTCTAAACGACCATGTTTGACCCTGATTTCATGCAGATGCAAGTGAATCACAGAAATCTAAGAAAATGGGTTTTTCAAAAATATAACCAATGATCTAGAACCAAAACTGTTTCCTGATATTCGTAATATTCCAAAATTTATGCACAGGTCTTTGATGAAATTTTATAGAAAAGACTGTTTTTTCCATAATTCTAGAAAATGCCCAATCAGCAATTTCCATACTGCCTATTTCCTCCTCGATTTCCACGTCGATCATAGCAAAAAAAAATTCCGAAACATGGGTTTTTTTTCCAGCATAAGAAATTGAGTATGTTGCGAGCCATTTTCTAAAATTAATAAAGGTTAAGGAGATACGATGAGCTCTTTGGAGGAACTTTGATAAAAATACGAGTTTTTCCAGAATTCTAGAAAAACGGCCAGAATTGGAGAATTCATATCACAACTTCAATATTTCAATAGGAAAATAGGTGTACTGATATTCTAATTAATGAATATTAGTTGAGACTCAATGCCCTCATGGTTTTCTAAAGAATGGCATGTAAAAACATTATAAAAGAGGAGGAGTCATGTAGGTAGGGGGGGATGATAGAGAACAGAGGTTTGTATCTTGGCATATAGATAATGAAGGGAAGGAGAGAAGCTGGTCCCAGTGTAGCATCACGTTTAGTTTGTGGATCACTTGTCCTGCTTGCTAGAGTGAAGTGTTTGTCTCCATAATTTAAAGACTGTTTTCTAGAATTAATTGAGTTAATTTTTAGCCATGCTCTCTCTATTTATTTGTTGCATCTCATGATTTCGATCTTTGTGTGAACTAGGTCAAGAATAGAGGGTGCGAGTTGGCTGGGTTGGCTGCCAAACCAGCTTGACACCACTCTGCATCCATTCGATTAAATAGCATTTAGTTTACTGTGTGAAGTTTATTTAATTATTTACAATATCTTTTCTTCTTTAAGTTTCATTTAATCTACTGCAATGTTTTCCTTTCAACTGCATAATTAATTTGATTTGTTGCATTAAGAATTGTTCTTGCACTTGAAATGTTTCTTTATATCAAATAAACATTGTGTCCCTCCAGATTGATTGAATTTACAAGATCAGGTTATGCTACAATGCTCTGCCTATATGAGATGTAATGTGTGACTTGAATCCTTCGAATTGAGCCTGGTCCATTTAATTTATTCCAGAATATGAGATCAATTTAAGTTTTCGTGGTTCTAAGGTTTTAACGTATTCATTCATTTGATGTTATAGAACTTGTACAATAATAACATATAATTTATGTCATCTAAAGTTGTGATTTTATATCGTAGAGCCGACATCAATAAAAAGGAAAATTGCACTATGCTTAAAAACCATAATGTTTTCGATTGTAATTACCTTTAAGCTTTTGGAAAGTTCTACAAGATTTATTTTCTAGTGACAATGAAGGCGAGAGATTCACATTAAATCAGATTCTTTCATAATTTTATTTACACAGTAAATTTATTTTTTATGTTGCTAATTCTTTCGAGTTAATTTTACACAGAGGTAGATGCAACAGAATTAATGCAAGAAGAATTAGTGTGGGCAGAATTAGTTTGGGAAGAATTAGTGTAGGCATAATGGTTTTGAATTGCTTTTGAATTTATTCCAACATCTACAATTTTTTGATGTTGTGTTGGCACTGCTTGGTTTCCAATTCTGATTTCTCTTTTGTTTACCCGTACTTATAATCTCCTTTCACATTGTTAATAGTGCAAGATTGCCTTTCATTTATCGCACGATTTTAATTGTTTGGATTGGTGCTTTCTCCAATTTCCTTTTAGATGTGGGTTTTCATTTATTGTTGAGATTAATGCGCAATATAGATTAGAATTTGTTTTGTAGATCGCCAGGTGCTCTCTCTAGCATTTCCAGTGCTGCATCTCAAAGTTCATGAACTATTGAGATTGAAAATTAAATGTTCGTACATTTATAGACCTTATACTACACAAAAAATTTTGGCATTGTTATTGGAGAGGCACTTAAGGGATTAACCTTGGTGATCTTCTGCATTTGGTTTAATTTTCACTTAGTTTCTCTTGCAAATTTTTATTCTTTGAATTTATTTATTTCCTACAAATCCTGGTTATTTTAAGGTTTTTCATTTTCTTTTGTGTTGTAGGAACCCCCCCCCCCTATATAACATAAATTATTCTTGTACTGACAGATATACCAGTTGGCTTATTGAAAACAGGAAAATGGTATCTCGAGGAATTTTTCCATGAAGAATTTGAGGCTAATGTCAATCATCCAATGCACCTATTTCCCTCATGAAGCATCTAGGTCCATTTTATGTGCTTCTAAAGAGATACAGCCACCAGAAGGGAAGCTTCCTACCTACAACCACCCTCAACATCCAATCCCAGCCTACGCATTGTGTAACAAACATGATCATTTGATCACTGAGTGCCAAGATTTAGTATCATTCCAAAAATGGTACAAAATCACCCTAGTGTTCCAAAGGGATTGGAATAGAAAGGAACAACATTTTTGTCAAATTTTTCAAGGTAGTCACCATGCTTGACATTGTCCCTACAGCCCCCGATTTCGGCTAATGCTAGATGACATGCGCTCATTCATAACCAATAACTTAGACATAGCCAATTTCAAGTTACCAAAACATAGGAAGTCAATAGCAATGAGGCCTTCCCCCCATTTTCAGCAACCACCTAGATATTCGAAGGTGACCCATCGCCTGAGCAAGGTAAGAAGCCAAACACACATCTCATGTACCCTATGTGATAAACATGACCACATGGTAAATCAATGTTGGGAAGTTAATAATTTCACTGACAATATTCAAATAGTCATCCCCATACCCAAAATTCACCTCTCTAATAAAGAGAATATCACTCAATACTATTTCTGGATATTCTCGTAATTTCACCGCACGATCAATTGTCAATACCTTTCAAGGTTAAGAGTGGCTAGAGAAACACTAAATCAAAGTTTCCAAGAGACATCATAACATCGAAGACCAAAGAACTGTAGGTGGCAGAATCGGAGAAATGCACCAATGCACAACCATCCCCAATTATAAACATCTTTCTTGGAGAGTAGTGTTGGGTCACATACCATCTAATCGTTAAGTATTTTTACTTTGTGCAACATCTGCATGAGTCATGCCCATGACATAGAAGCATACCTTATGTTACAAAATTTCGATATATTTGCATCTAGCAAAATATCCCATTAAAGGAAGATACTTGTACACCTCATACGCTGCCAAGAGGGCATGGACCTCCTCTGGCTAAGGCTGAAACAAACATTGTGGAAGTCCTTTGACTATCTAATGCTGATGACACGCAACATCATATATGATTCATCTCATCATCTATGGTAACCATGAATCATGTTGTCTGCTCATCATTTCCTAGAGTTAGGACTGCTGCAACTACCACACTGGTAGTAGTACGTTGGACGGTGCAGACCCATCCCATTTTCACTTTGTCAACCTCACCTTGTTCCACAACATCAACCACATAATCATATTTGTGTCTTTCGACTAGCACTTCTAGGCCCAAACCCATTCCTCATGACATCGCGCGAAACAATCCCCCCTTAGAAATATTGTTTCACTCTGATGAGGATATATTAGAGGCCATGACAAAACCTGACTTCCAATGGGATGGCATGCATCATTGCTAATTTTTTCTACCAGAAAAATCATTCGTGCCTAGCAGCACAAAAACCGAGGACATTTACGCCATTGAATCAAAATAATTCCTACCATCAAGAAAATTATATTAGTTCAAGAACCCTATCCCAACGCCTAATGCATTTGAGGAAGGAAATATGTCGAATATTTCACCTACCATCAAGGTAAATATTTCAAAAAAACTAGGAAAAATCGAAGCAATATCTCTTGGGGAAGCATGCTCTCCAAAAGAAGTAACTACATATACAACCTTTTTACAAGAGTATAGGGACATATTCATAAGGGATTATTTGAAAATTCCAAGTTTGAGTCCCATCATCGTGGAGCATCATATTCACACATGGCCTACCCTATCACTCGTCCACTAGAAACAATGGCATTTACACCCATCTAGAGCTGAAGCAATCAAACAGGATATAGACAAGCTCCATAAATCTAGATTCATCTATATTATTTCTTACACGTATTTTGTTTCCAACCTTGTACCCATCCTAAAAAACAGAGCACCATTAAAGTATGTACCAGTTTTCGAGACCTAAACAAAGCTTGTCCCAAAGACAACTCTCCATTCATTGACAAAGTCATTGATGCTTGTGCTGGTCACGAGGCCTTATCCTTCATGGATGGATTCTCGGGGTATAACCAAATTCAAATAAAACATACGGATCAGTACAAGACTGCATTCACTACACCTTGGGGCACATTTTCATACCAAGTTATCTCATTCAGTCTTAAAAACGTTGGCGACACCTTTCAGTGGGCCATGAACTATATCTTCCATGACCTGGCTCATCTCATCCTGGACAATTTGGACGACCTCACAGTACGATCCAAGAAGCGAGGTGACCATTTGGAAGATATACGGCTATTATTTCAAAAATTTCAATAATACAACCTGTTGGGCCAGAATGAAGGTATTTTTCCACCCTATGATTACTTCGAATTGTGACACAATTTTGGGAGCTCTCCCTCATTTTAAACAATAAAGATAAAAAAGGTTTATGAAAATCAGGGTAATTGGGATAACGAAAAAAGGAAATGCTTTTATAATAGAAATTTGACTTATTATATTTCTGTATGCAAGAAAACAGAGCAGCTAAACCAACGTTAAATGTAACACAACCGACAGACACAGACACATGGAATCTCAGTAGCTTTCAGAAACTGACAGAACGCAAAAAGACAGATCCTGTTGGGGTTCCCATGTTTTGACCAGATTGGCAAGACCAAAATATGAGACAACATCAGAACCACTTTCAGACCTTAGGATCTAGCCCTCCTGGGTCCAGAGAGGGATCTCTCTATATGAGCAAAGGCTTTATGTCTAGGAAGCTCAAATTTTAAGATGTTAGGCTAGTTATAAAGCTCGGGGTTTGTTTGTTTGATTGTTTGTTTGGTTGCTAGTTATCAGGAAAGAAGGGTTCAATATAAGACCATGATGAGAAAAAATGGATAAGGCAAAGGTGAAATGTTCCAGGAAATATTCAAAACCATTGGGCAATGGAGTCAGGAAAGGATTTGCTTGCTACTCAATAGGCAGGCTTTCAATTGGGCTAGTCATCTGAGACATAGGATCTTCAAGATGATTATGTGTTGTGGAAAAGTAGAAGGAGATGAGATAACACAGATTCAGAGCACAAAGTTACAGATCAGCAGGTCGCACAAGGATCCTAGTGAATAGGGCTAACTCTAATCCCCAGTGTTCCCAAATCTTCCAACTAAATCTGTAACAAGAAACATATAAGAACTGAATTCATTTAATTCATACATCAGAGAGCAGGCAATAACATCCACTACACTGGTTAAACCAACTGAAATCATTTCTTATATAATACATTTAGAAGAGAAACATAAATGGCAAGGAGAGCATAAACATAGGGTACCTAACAAGGGTAAATCCTATGCCAATATTCTGATGCAAGCCAGTAAAAACGAAATGAAATGAATGTAAACACAAAGATAGGAAAACATCACCACTGCTTCAGATCAGGATCCAAAGAAATGTGCTTGTCATATAAAATAGCAATACCAGTCAAGTACAACATGCCAATGGCTAAATACTCAGTCTGAAATCATATTCCTCAGCCTATCTTACAACTTTTACACAGAGACTGTGTCTCAAAAGAAACTACTTGCATTTCTCTGATAACTGATCAACAACCCTTACAAAGAGTTTCTTTCTGAATTTATAGCTGAAAGGAAAACAGAGGAAGTAGGTGAAGAGCTAAATGCAGTATTAATTTCTGAAAAAAAAGAGGGTCGAAGCCCATTCTGTTTTAAATCCTGTACATTCAATTTCTGGTGTTCTTTGGGTGCATGAATGATCTTCTTCATACTACAGATTAATTCTGATATGACTTTGATGTATTCTATCTACAGTACTACGTGGCGCTTTCTGGTGTATAAACAAAAGATAAAGGAATGATAAGAAGTCTGCCATACTGATGAAATAAATTCTCTGATAGCGCTGGGGCTATTTCAGGGTAGAAAATCTCTCCAGAACATGGCATGGATTGGACACTGCATGGGCGCTCTGTACTTTATGGAGGAAAAAAAAATTTCTGCTGTAGAAATCCCTGATATACATTGATTTTTGTGTGTTGTACCTTCTGCATAATCTATGGGATCATTGATCTGGTACTTTGTCTCTAAACTACTACATTAAGGCCCAAAACCTTCAATACCGAGCACTGAAATCCTTGATCATAAGCTAGTTTTTCCCACTGCTCCATAAATGTCTCGATTCTGCAAGATCTGGGCTTTAATGGCGCCGGATAGGGTTTGCGAAGTTTCAAACTCTGTCCTTTGATGGAATTTATACTGCCGCCACCTTTTTTGACATATCCCTGTAGTACCAGCTTCTAAATTCAACTCTCTGTCTGTGAAACACGCCATTAAAGAAGGACACGGACACCATGGCGGTTTTTCGCCTCTTATAGCCTTGCAAAAACATGAATTTGTTAAGAAAACAATGGTGGGGAGGATGGATGGTGTGCAGGTGACGAAAATGGTTGTGCGACTAGTGAAATGGTGAAAAATGGAGAGGACTGATGGATGGAACCTTAGCGGCAGAACGTAGAGGGGATTTTAAATACAAAACCTTAATAAACCAGACCTTGGAAGAGATATATGCAACGTGACAGTTGGAAGTACGATGGGTACATGTGGAGGCGATGTGGCGAGACCGGGCGATGGCGGAAAAGTCAAAGCGGGGAAACAAATATGGGACGTCGGATCTCTTAGGAGATCGACGGTGGGAGACATGGTGGAAGGCGACGATCGATGGGCCAGGAGTACGGTGATCGTGGATTAAAACCCGTGCAACTCTGCCGAGTGATGACCGTTGGATGAGCAAGGGAAGATCTGACAGCTGACGTGAATATCGCTGCGCGCCTGTACTGGAAGATAACGCGCAATGGGAGGGTCGTTTTGAAACCGTATAGGAGCCACATGTCAATCGTTTTATGGAATTGCTGGCCGATGGGAGAATACTGCTCGACCTCCATAAGCGGTGCGATGGAAACCATATGGTTTTGGAACAGTGAAAATGGGCGGGGACCACCGTGATTAGGCGAATTCCGCACCGTCGGATCTGTATATATCAACGGTTTAAATCATGTCCGATACGGATGCGCTGCGGACCATTGATCTGGTGAGTTAACAGACGGCGGGGATGCGACGACGAGCAGCGAAAGAGTTGCACGGTGCAAGCTGCGGGGGCGGCGATCACCGTCCATTCTGTGAATATCAATGGCTGCTGTTGCCCCCAACGAAACGCACTAAGCGCTTTGAGCTTTGGCACCTGGTCATGGCGCAAGGATACATGGAGAGAAAGGTTACGGGCTAGCAGAGAAGGGGCTGAGGCCTATTATATGGTCCGAAAGTGGGTTTTTTTAACCCTTTTTAATGCATTTTGAGGCCTGAGGAGGGTAACGATAGAGAGACAGAGGGGAAAATTGAGGAAACAAAGGGCAAGGGTGGGACTTCGTAGAGATTTTGGATGAATTTAGGAGGTTGATGGGGATATTGGGGGGAACAAAGGAGACTTAGAAGAAGGGGAACCAGGATAGAATGAGGGAAAAAATGCAGGGGTACAAGGGGCGAAATAAAGCCTTTTGAAGCATAATTCTTTATCAGCAAGGCTTATTGACTTAAATCAGCAGAGGGAAACAGTCACACGGTAGGGAACTTGAAAAGGCTACAAGGATGATGTGTTTACGAGGGAAATGCATCCCTTGCAGGCTTATAAAAAAAATTAGCCCCTTGCTTTCTTGTCAAGAAATTTATAAGGGGCTAACAGTGGCTCCACATGGGGATGGCTTCTTCTTGAAGGAGTCAAGAATTCAGAGAATGGATCTTTGGAGTAGGCCAGTGGCCTGCTACTTAGCACATCCCTTTCTTTCTTTGATCAGCTGCCATAATATGAAAACATTGCATCAGCAGAAAAACTTTCTCCGACAGACTACCTACCCACACTACAGTCCTAGCATTTTTTCTTTTTCTAGGGTGCATTTGAGCTAGCAGACCCTTTACATCATTTATTTTTACAAACAGAAAATAAACCTATTCTAAATCTACCCTTATTTCTCCATGAGACTAGATTAGACTGTTGGTCTCATTCGTTTCTCTACCTAATCTAGTATCTGCTGGGATTAAACTGTCCAGCAGATTTCTTCTCTACATTCTAAGACAGGAAATTGAAAAACAGTCATGCCAGGATTATATTGTCTGACTTGCTATGGGTCCAAGGCATAAAGACAGTTGCACATGGACAAAATTTGCAGAAAACTGAAACAAAAATGTGAAGGCTTGAGATCTGAACTTGAAGTATCCTTCTTTCTCTTTCGTGACTCAAGTTTTGAGCATATTAGAGTCACTCCTTGTCTTCATTTCAGCTCTAGTTTTGGGCATGTTTGAGCTGATCCTTCTTTTTCTATGCTGGTCCATATTTTGAGCATGTTAGGACCAACTGCCTTTACTTTCTTTGGCTCAGGTTTTGAGCTTATTAGAGCCAATATTTTTCACATCAGAGGTTCATGTTTTAAGCATGTCTGAACCTCTCCTTTTCCTCTATTTTTTGAAACATTTTTCTCTTTTTCTTGAAAATAAAAGCTGCAATGGTATGTACAATGGAAATGGAAGCTGGAAATGGAAAATTAGCAGAAGTAGTGTTTGAGCATCCTGCCATTGACAGGACCCCCAAACAGCTCTGCACCATCTAATTCTCGTAGGAAGAAGGCATTTGGACCCACAGTGGCCTGGATGATGTATGGACCTTGCCACAAACTGTCAAACTTTCCGTGCTTTCCTTTATCCTCTCTTCTTGAGTCCCACTTCAGAACCTTATCTCCAATTTTGAAATCAGAAGCTTTGGTTCTTTTGTCAAACAACCTCTTGATGTTTTCCTGAACTTTCACTGCTCTGTTGTAGACCTCTTCCCTTGTTTGCTGAAGATGGATCGTTTGGTTTATCCTTGTCACCACACCGTCTTCTTCTGTTTGGATCTCCTGGACCAGCTGGATCACTGGTATCCCAAGGCTGGTAGGGAATACTGCTTCTGTACCATAGACAAGCTAAAATGGTGACATGCCAATGGACCTCTTTATTGTAAGCCTGTCAGCACACAAAGCATGCACTAACTTGTTATGCCATGATTTTTTGTTTTCTTCCAACAAATTTTTAATGATGATCACCAGGCTCTTGTTTGATGATTCAGCTAATCCATTACCTTGAGGGTAATATGCAATTGAATGACAGAGTACTATTTGATACCTGTGACAAAAATCAACAATTTTCTTGGATCCGAAAGTAGCAGCATTATCAGTGATTATTTTCCTTGGGCAGCCAAACTGAGAGAGGATGTGACCTTCTAGGAAACTAATGATGACTGAATCTGTGGCTTTCCTAGTGGGTATGGCCTGTATCCACTTAGTGAAGTAGTCTGTGGCTGTTAGGATCCATTTGTGTTGTGAAAAAGAAACAGGGTGAATCTCCCCTATGAAATCTAGGCCCCATTGCAGAAAGGGACCCTCCACAGTGATGGGTTGTAGGGGTAGAGGGAGGAGTTTTCTTTTGCCTTCAAAGATCTGGCATTTGTGGCAGGAAAATATCATTTTATGGACGTCATTGAAGAGTGTGGGCCAATAGTAACCAGCTCTGAGTATTTTGTTTGCAGTGGCTTTCCAACTCAGTTGGCCTCCACATTCTCCAGCATGGAATTCTTGTTTAACCCTCTCTGCTTCATTTTCCGGCAAAAATTTAAGCAATAGGCCATTAGGATTTTTCTAGTATAATTTTTCATTCAAAATGCAGTAGTTTCTGGCCTTTAGCTTTAAGAATCTGGCCTTGGTCTTTGATAGTTCGGGAGGGGCATTGAGGTGTGTAAGCACATATAAAATGTCAGAATACCAAGGGGAGCTCTGAAATTTTTCCTCAACAGTAGGATCATGCGATTCTTGTTGCTCATCCAAGGTATTTATCATGTTAATGTCTAGGGCTTGTAAGTTTGATTCGGCCATTAATTTAGCTAAGCCCTGACCCTTAATCAGTTTGGTGGGTTTTATCTCAAGGTCGTATTCTAAAATCACGGTAATCCATTTTCCCCTTTTTCCGTCTGGGTCTTGGGACAGTATATCTTTGACTATGATGTTGCGCACATAAGCTATGGTGTGAGAATGCAATATGTACACTCTGAAGTCTTTCAAGGCCTTAATCAGAGCATAGGCCTGCTTCTCCATAATGTTGTATTTCAAGGGTGCGTCTCCGAGTGCATTGCTGAAAAAGGAAATTGGTTTTTCCATCCCCTCTGCATTTTTCTATAGAAGAACTGTAGCTATTGTATGCTCAGAGGCAAATGAAAATATCAGGAAATCTTTGGAGAAATCTGGGCTGATTAGAATGGGAGCTTGGGTGAGTGAAAGCTTAACAAATTCGAAATATTGTTTAGCTTTTACAGTCCATTTAACTCCCACACCTTTCTTCAGCGTGTTAGTCATGTTCATAAGGTGTTCAGCCAAATTTGGAATAAACCTCCTAAGGAAGTTAATCTTCCCAATGAAGGACTGTAATTCCTTGATGTTTCTTGGGTGTGCGATCTGTAGTATTCCCTCAACTCTCTGTGGGTCTATCCTAATCCCCTTTTCAGATATAAAGTGGCCAAGAAGCTTTCCTTCTTGTAAACCAAATACTGTCTTTTTGGGATTTAGTGACAGACCAAACCTTCTACTTTTTTCAAATATCTTTCTTAGATGTTTCAGATGTTCTTCTTCAGTCTTGGAGTAGACTGTTATGTCATCTAAATAAATAAAAATGAAATGTCCTATCTCATCCGAAAAGGCTATATCCATTGTTCTCTGGAAGGTTGCCCCAGCATTCATCAGTCCAAAAGGCATTTTCACATACATAAAGGTGCCCCAAGGAGTGGTAAAAGATGTTTTGAGTTGATCTTTTGGGATTACTAAAACTTGGTTGTATCCTGAAAAACCATCCAGCAGGGAAATTCTTTTAGAGCCTACTACCCTCTGAAGAATATGTTCCATTTTTGGCAAAGGGTAATTATCTTTGACTGAGGCTCTATTAAGATTTCTGAAGTCTATACACAGCCTGATTTCCCCTGTTTTATTTCTCACAGCCACTAAGTTTGATACCCAAGCAGAGAACCTCACATGCACAATTATACCCGCTTCATACATTTTCTTAATCTCTTTTTCAACTGCAGGAAATTGTTTTGGGTTTATTCTGCGAAGTTTTTGCCTAAAGGGCTTCTGATTTTCTTTCAATGGTATCTTATGCTGAATGATGTTTGTGTCATAGGCTTTTAATTCTTCATAACTCTAGGCAAACACATCAATGAATTCCTTGAAAAGATCAACATATTTTTTCTTCATGTCTGCAGGTAAAGACTTAGCCAATTTAATCATTTTGGGCTTATCCGCTATGCCTATGTTGCATTCTTCAACATCAGAGTCTGCATGTTCTATAGTGGGCGTTTTTTCCACATCATCAAAGTCAAAAAGGTCTTCTAAGGGGGCCAGGCCTCTGGGTATATTATTATCTTTGGCCTGCAGCACCTCCACTTCTTCACTATCTGCGTTTTCACATTTTCCGTTTGGATTTCTAGTTTCTTCGTTCAGGGCGTTTATTTCTATGTTACAAGATGTTTCTTCCTCGTCTGAGGATTCTTCACTTAGGCAGCTGCTGTCAGATTTGGAGTCTGAATCAGAAAACTCAAACTCATTTCTGCCTATCAGGAAATCGTCGATCTGTTTATCACCTTCAAACACCTGCCAATATTTTTCATTTTCCGGCACTGCGGGTCTGAATTTAGTCTGAATGATGATTTGCTGATCGCTGGGAGTCTTAGGGTATGAACTAGCTAGGCAAGCTAATCCGTTTGCAATGACATTTTGACCCCTAGGAATGAACTCTAACTCGTATTCAACAAACGTTTTCAGCAGATCCATAGTGTCATTCCTATATGCTCTCAGCCTAGGATGCTTCGCCGTGTATTCACCATTCACCTGTTTAATAATCAGCTCAGATTCCCCATGCACATTTATCCTCTGGGCTCCTGATTTTTTTAGCAGAGTTAAGCCTAGGATCAGAGCCTCATATTCTGCAATGTTATTTGTACATTTGAAGTGCAGGTTGCAGGCATGACTCTCTGCGTAATCACTCTCTATGTTATGTATCCACACTCCTGCCCCAGCAATCCTTCTTGTGCAAGATCCATAGAAACTCATTTCCCATAGGGATTCACTCTCATTTTTGTTGTCATTCCTTTCCCTACAGTTGGGTTTGCCATTATGTTGTGTTGTACGGTCTGCACTAGGCCGTGGGCTGTTTAGTTTTTTGTTATGGATGTGGGAGTCAGAGAGGTGACTAGTTGGCTGATTGCGTTTTGTTTCTGGTTCATTTTGAGTTGTTGTTTCAGTGCACTGTTCAAGGTTTTCTATGTCTCCATTTTCTGAGTCTAGGGTAGCCATTATGTTAAAATCCATTGGCTCTGTCTCATCCTATGTACCTTTGCTTGTATCTACGTTTTCATATTCTGGTTTCCCCAAAGATTCATCATTACAGAAGATAAAGGAATCCAGATCTGTATGTACAGAGTATAAAGGAGAGTTTTCAAGCTTCTCAGGGCTACTAACTAGAAATTTCATTTGTGCTTCCCTGTACAGTCTTCTAAGTTGGCCAAATATTGGGATTGTGGCATAAGCCCCATCCATATGCATTGTTCCTTGCAGCTTGGCTCCCCATGATCTTGATAATAACATGCCATACTTGGGTGACACATCTACCACCACAACATCCATGACCATACACTTGGCAAGAATCTGAGTAAGGCTCACACACAAATCTTTGATCAGGCCAAGACACTTTACTTTATTCTAGTCAAATGAATATAGGTCTTTATAGGGACGGGTTATTTCCAGGCCTAATATTTCCATCACTACTTTAGGCATTAGGTTGTGTGATGCCCTAGAATCATGCATGGCATTGTGGAGGATCTTATCATGGACATTAAGACTAACATAAAAAGGGGGTACTACCCCTTCCTGAAACATTCCTTATATTTTTGGACCAAACAGAAGGGCAGGTTGATCATCACTCAGATTTACAGTGTCACTGCTCTAACCTAAATTTAATGCTTTCAAAATCTGGCCTTTATATACATCCTGAGTGGCTAGCTCAGAGAGTGGTACAGAGATTTTAATTCTTGCAATCTCACTTTCCAAATTGAAATTGGACTGACTCTTTGGGATACTCATCTCTGTTCTATTTTCCACTACTTTAGTGGCTGAATCAGTGTGCGGATTCTCGTTATGTACAGTGTTTGTGACAGTTTTATCAGGAGCACTAGCTGTAGTGCTAGTGCTGCTAGCTGGTTTACCTTGTGTATTCGCGTTTTGGTTGTCCTTTTCTTTGTTCTTTCCAGAACTCCCAGCTGTTGCTTTGTTACCTTCAGCAGTTGCTTTAGAAATTTTCTCAGGCCTTTTCTTGATGGTGACCTCAGAAGCTTTTGGTTTGATAGTTTCTTGGCTCTTTTTACTCCTGAGTTCATACTGTTCTCTGACCTGCATCATGGCATTTTCAAACCCTAACCTGTAATCTTCAAATTCCAACCATTCCTCCTCCCAACCAGAGGGTGAGGGTTGATCTTCTTCTGAGTAACAGTTATGGATTGAATCTTCTATTGCAAACATGTTTGTTGTGTTCCCTTCAGACTCCTCTATGATTCCCTCATCTTCATCAAGAAAATTTTCTTGAAATTGGGGAATGACTTGCTGATCTGATTCTCTTTTTATGTTGGGGGGGTTATTGTTTCTTCTAAAGTTTTTGTTCTGGTTCTGATTTCTATTCTGGCTACTAACTGTGACAACCATTTTTTCTATAATTTGCTATAATATTTCCACATTTTTAGACAACTTATCATAATTTTGGTTAGATGTGGAAGCTACATTTTCATCCCTATATGTTACCATTTTCTCAAATCTCAGTCTTGCTCTTTTCTCAATCAGATTGGCTTCTATATTCACTGCTCCTTTCTGCATGTCCTCCAATGTGTTGTATTCTTTATCACTAAGCTCATAGGCCATGTCAGCATCAAAACCTTTAGGGTATTTTGCTAAAGCCATGCCTTGTGGAGGTTTCATATGTGGAGGGAGGGCATTGTAAATGCTGTTAAACCTTGTTGTGTAATCATGAACACTCTCTCCTACGTTTCTTTTGAGGGTCAGGTATTCTGCTAAGAGTTGGCGAGGGTTAGCCTTAGCTTCCCATTTGTTTATGAAAGTTTGATATAAAGCTGGGAGATCATTTATGCTACCTGGAGGTAGGCCTTTAAACCATTTCTTCACATCACCCCCTAAGCTCTGGGCAAAGATTCTCATTTTGACTGTATCATCAGCTATTTCCATGTAGTCAAAAGAATCCTCCATCTTATCTACATGTTGTTGGGCTGTGATGGACTCTTTTGCAGTGAAGTGTGGGGTCTTTTACTGATAATCATTTGGTAAGGGTACTAGAGGTTGAGGTAAGACCAGAGGTGCATACGAGGCTGCCATGATGATGTTTTGATGAGGTAAAGGATTGACTTGGACAGCTGGTATGTGGATGACAAGGATGTTATGATCAGCAGCAGATTGATGAGCAGACCTAGGGTGATTGAGACCCAAGTTTTGTATGAAATGTATATCAGGAGGTGTAGATGGAGGAGTCGGTCTATTCCCCAGGTGTCTACCGCTTTGGGGTGGTGAACCAGGAAGCTCAGTGTCTAGCCGGTCTAAAAAACTAAATGACCTAGTTCTAGGTAATCTATTAGGTAGGTCTAGGTCAAGGTGAAAGTGTGATAGAGCTGTAAGATCTTCTGGTGCAAAATTAGCTCTATTGATGTGACTAGAAACAGTTGATCTTTTAGGTGTAGGAGCTCCCTTGAGGATACTCTCAGGATTGTCAACTATTTCAGGTGGGTTTGGGTTAGGGTAAGCTCTAGTATGAATGGTTCTAGAAGCCAGAATGTTCTTTTCTGACCCAACAACTTACCTCTACTTGTTTCTTCTACTGTGGTTGATGTTGTTATGGAGGCTAGTCTCCCAGTGGAGTCTAATGTGAAACCGAGACAATCAGTAGGCCTACTAATCACCAGTGGAGTCTTAAAGCATTTAGGAACTATGGAGTCACTAGGTGGAAGGTTCAGGAAATTTTTGGAGGGTACACTATCCACCACAGTGCCTATGAGATGTCCTCTTTCGAGGATATCTTCAAAACACAGCAAACTATAACCAGAGATTGACTGGGAGGGATTTTACCAAATATGTCACCTCTGAAAGAGTGTGAGATCCGGAGGCTACCTAGCCCTTTCCAAGTTCTGTCCAAGAGTATGGGAAAACACAAAAAATGGTGTAGAGGTTGATATGTGAATAGGAATGTTTAACTTCCAACCTAACCAGAGATTCTAGGTTCGGTCCCCAGCAGAGTCGCCATTATGTTGGGGTTCCCATGTTTTGACCAGATTGGCATGACCAAAAGATGAGACAACATCAGAACCACTTTCAGACCTCATGATCTAGCCCTCCTGGGTCCAAAGAGGGATCTCTCTATATGAGAAAGGGTTTTATGTCTAGGAATCTCAAAGTTTAAGATGTTAGGCTAGTTATAAAGCTCGGGGTTTGTTTGTTTGATTGTTTGTTTGGTTGCTGGTTATCAGGAAAGAAGGGTTCAATGTAAGACCAGGATGAGCAGAAAGGGATAAGTCAGAGGTGAAATGTTCCAGGAATATTCATAACCATTGGGCAATGAAGTCAGGAAAGGATTTGCTTGCTACTCAATAGGCAGGCTTTCAATTGGGCTAGTCATCTGAGACATAGGATCTTCAAGATGATTATGTGTTGTGGAAAAGTAGAAGGAGAGGAGATAACACAGATTTAGAGCACAAAGTTACAAATTAGAAGGTCGCACAAGGATCCTAGTGGACAGGGCTAACTCTAATCCCCAGTGTTCCCAAATCTTCCAACTAAATCTGTAACAAGAAACATCTAAGAATTGAATTCATTTAATTCATACATCAGAGAGCAGGCAATAACATCCACTACACTGGTTAAACCAACTGAAATAATTTCTTAGATAATACATTTAGAAGGGAAAAATAAATGGCAAGGAGAGCAGAAACATAGGGTAACTAACAAGGGTAAATCCTATGCCAATATTCTGATGCAAGCTAGTAGAAACGAAATGAAATGAATGTAAACACAAAGATAGGAAAACATCACCGCTACTTCAGATCAGGATCCAAATAAATGTTCTTGTCATATAAAATAGAAATACCAGTCAAGTACAACGTGCCAATGGCTAAATACTCAGTCTGAAATCATATTCCTCAGCCTATCTTACAAATTTTACACAAAGACTTTGTCTCAAAAGAAACTACTTGCATTTCTATGATAACTGATCAACAACCCTTACAAAGAGTTTCTTTCTGAATTTATAGCTGAAGGGAAAATAGAGGAAGTAGGTGAAGAACTAAATGCAGTATTAACTTCTGAAAAAAAAGAGGGCCGAAGCCCATTCTATTTTAAATCTTGTACATTCAATTTCTGGTGTTCTTTGGGTACATGAATGATCTTCTTCGGACTACAGATTACTTCTAATATGACATTGATGTATTATGTCTACAGTACTACGTGGTGCTTTCTGGTGTATAAACAAAAGATAAAGTAATGATAAGAAGTCTGCCATACTAATGAAATAAATGCTCTGATAGCACTGGGGCTGTTTCAGGGTAGAAAATATCTCCAGAACATGGCATGGATTGGACACTGCATGGGCGATCTGTACTTTATGGAGGAAAAACATTCTGCTACTATAGAAATCCTTGATATACATTGATTTCTGTGTGTTGTACCTTCTGCATAATCTATGGGATCATTGATCTGGTACTTTATCTCTAAACTGCTGCATTAAGGCCCAAAACCTTCAATACCGAGCGCTGAAATCCTTGATCATAAGCCGGTTTTTCCCATTGCTCCATAAATGTCTCGATTCTGCAAGATCTAGGCTTTAATGGCGCCGGATAGGGTTTGCGAAGTTTCAAACTCTGTCCTTTGATGGAATTTATACTGCCGCCACCTTTTTTGACATATCCCTGTAGTACCACCTTCCAAATTCAACTCTCTATCTGCGCAACACGCCATTAAAGAAGGACACAGACACCATGGTGGTTTTCCGCCTCTTATATCCCTACAAAACACGAATCTGTTAAGAAAACAATGGCGGGGGGGACGGATGGTGTGCGGGTGATGAAAATGGTCGTGCGACTAGTGAAATGGCAAAAAATGGAGAGGACTGATGGAGGGTACCTTAGCGGTGGAACGCAGAGGGGATTTTAAATAATAAACTTGACCTTGGAAGAGATATTTGTAACGTGATGGGTGGAAGTACGACAGGTACACGTGGAGGCGACGTGGCAAGACCAGGCGATGGTGGAAAAGTCAAAACGTGGAAACAAATCTGGGACGTCGGATCTTTGAGGAGATCAACGGTGGGAGACACGGTGGAAGGCGACGATTGGTGGGCCAGGAGTATAGTGATCGTGGATTAAAACCCACGAAACTCTGCCGAACGATGACCGTTGGATGAGCAAGGGCAGATCTGACGACTGACGTGAATATCGTTGTGCGTCCCATACCGGAAGATAACGCGTGATGGGAGGGTGGTTTTGAAACTGTACAGGAGCCACGCATCGATCGTTGTATGGAATCGCTGGCCGATGGGAGAATACCGCTCAACCTCCATAAGCAGTGCGATGGAAACCATATGGTTTTGGAACAGTGAAAACGGGCGGGGACCACCATGATCAGGCGAATTCCGCACCGTCGGATCTGTACAGATCAATGGTTTAAATCATGCCCGATACGAATGCGCTACAGACTGTTGATCTGTTGAGTTAACGGACGGTGGGGATGCGATGACGGGTGGTGAAAGAGTTGCACGGTGCAAGCTGCGGGGGCGGCGATTGCCGTCCATTCTGTGAAGATCAACGACTGTTGTTGCCCCCGATGAAATGCGCTAAGCGCTTTGGGCTTTGGCGCCTGGTCATGGCACAAGGTTACATGGAGAGAAAGGTTACGGGCTAGTGGAGAAGGGGCTGAGGCCTATTATATTGTCTGAAAGTGGGTTTTTTTAACCCTTTTAATGCATTTTGAGGCCTGAGGAGGGTAACGATAGAGAGAGAGAGGGGAAAATTGAGGAAACAAAGGGCAAGGGTGGGACTTCGTAGAGATTTTGGATGAATTTAGGAGGTTGATGGGGATATTAGGGGGAACAAAGGAGACTTAGAAGAAGGGGAACCAGGATAGAATGAGGGAAAAAATTCAGGGGTACAAGGGGCGAAATAAAGCCTTTTGAAGCATAATTCTTTATCAGCAAGGCTTATTGACTTAAATCAGCAGAGGGAAATAGTCACATAGTAGGGAACTTGAAAAGGCTGCAAGGATGATGTGTTTACAAGGGAAATGCATCCCTTGCAGGCTTATAAAACAAATTAGCCCCTTGCTTGCTTGTTAAGAAATTTATAAGGGGCTAACAGATCCAAGCTCGAGAGCCCAAATGACAGCAATGCACAGCAGGCTGTCGTCTGGAAAATATTGTCCCACTGTGTAAAAACGCCTTTAAAAGGACCAAGGATGAACTAGAAAAATATGAATTTCCTTCTGTAATCAATGCATCAGGATGGAACTGTCTCATTGTATCTATGTATTATCCCTCAATTTAATAAAGAATTTTGATGTTTTGAGCAATCATCTTTTGAGTTTTCATTGTGTTAGAACTTCTGGTAGTTTGGGCCCAGCCCCTGGGAGTTTCTCCGCTAATTTCCATTCTGTGCGTTAGTTACAAAATCAATATCCACTTATTTTATGCAGTTGTAATTTACATTTTCCACTCAATAAAGTTATAGTTTTTCTTTCTTCAAAATAGTTTAGCATTCTTGCTTTCTGGTTTGGAATAATGTTTTATCGCATTTGTGCTTTTTGATTTATAATAATGTTTTATCATTGTTATATGTTTTCATTTTCTTCCAATTCCATTGCAGTCAATTTATGAATCGTAGAATAATTACTGGTCAAAGTTATTCATGTTTACGAATTAGATTGTTCCCCCAGTACAATAAGGCATCCAATTGTTGATTAATGTCAATTAGTTAGTTTGCAAGGATAATTCCATTTAAAAATCATATAAGTGATTGTTGTTCAAATCATTCACATTCTTGTTCAATTCATTAAGATTGTTGTTCAATGCATCATTATGTTGTTCAATCATCGGTCTCTCTCCTTCAGAGCTAGACAGAGTAGTTAGCTACATTGTGTCATTTTCACGTCTCTTTGAGTTGATTGAACTTCAAGAATTAGAGAATTCTTTTCATAAGAAACATAGAGTAGCTATCATTCGATCTCACTTGCATATATTGTGCTTACACTCTTGAAATAGGAAGACTTACCTAGGGTTGAATATTGAATGAGGATTTTAGAGGTTTCCTATAATAAGCCACCTTTGTGAGTTGAAATTTTTGGCCTCGTTGCCGAGGAGAGTGTTAAGAGTGATATCTTTTATTTATCTTTCTCCATTGCTGTGAATAACTGGGTATTAAAAGCGAGAGGTAAGAACCTGCATACCAGTAAGCAAAAATCTTGCTCCATAGCCCACTTCTTAGCAAGTTGTGTAAATATTGGTAGAATAGGTACCCTTGTTTTATGACTAGGAAGAAAAAGATAGAAACGAATCGAAATCATCGTAAAAAATCCCCAAGATACAAAGGCCTAGTGATCCTTGGAAGAACAACATATATAGATGAAATCATTAAGAAAGATGAATCCTAGGCATCCATAGGACCCAGAATCATTCCCACTCAAAGTCCTACTACTCTCCCTCAGGCAGCAGCCTCACCATCTGCGGCCCACTCTGAGATTCACAGTAAGACAAAAGGATTTAAGCTAAGCCTTCAAACTGTCAATCATATAGGTACTGACCCTTCGAGAGAGGGAGGTTCTTGTAACTTACAGGAAGGGGAAGGAGAAACTAACATTGTGATACAAATAAAATCTTCCGAGCCTAAATCTCCTAAAGGAGTGTTTGAGACAGAAATACTCAGTATCCCAGACAAGGGAAGCGTTGTTAAGTTTCCTCCACATTCACCTCCCAATCCCCTCAGAATTACTCCTCCAGAACAAGAAATTCCCGAATATTATTGGCACATCTTTAATCAAATGGAAAACAATCAAAACTAGAACTAGAGGTAGACATCAACGTTGGAGTATTCCATTGTTGATCATGCTACAAATGCCCCTATGAAATCTTTTCCCTTACAAAGCACCCCCACCATCCATTGGTTGACCACGGAAGATCCTGATGCATTATTATCTGAATTCTATGTCCTATGTAGGGGGTATGACTACACCACTGACCTTCAGAAATTGAAACTATTTCCCTCTACTTTAAAGGGAAAAGCATTACACTGGTTCATGGGGCTAGGTGGGGGAACCATCAATAACTAGGACCAGATGAAGAACATTTTTCTTAATAAATATCAAGAGTATTGTCGGACTTGAGAACTAAAAAATTAAATCTTCAATATGTCGGCAAGGGACAATGAAACATTAGAGGAATACGTAGAAATATTTCAATACAATTTAGAAAGGTCTCCATATACTACACTATCCAAAGACATCTTAAATGCTACACTGATTAATGGAATGAAAGAAGAATGGGTTGAAAAACTTCACATAATGGGAAAAGGGGATATTTACCAGGAAGGATATGATTAGATTATTTCCCTATGTATTAGGTGCTCTCGGGGTAATACGTGTAATAAGCCAAGTGAACGTGACTCAGCGAAAAAGGACCTTAAGCAGTCTGCTGGCAACGTAACTAGAACTGATTTTGGTAATCTCTTGGAAAATTTTAAAACCGAAATTTTGGGTACTTTGACAACGTAGCTTGACATCTTACAAGCCAAGCAGAAGCAAGCTATAATAGAGAAAAATTTGGCCATATTTTTCCCATGTTGTCGAAAGAAGCATAGCCAAAGGGAATGCCCCTTGGACACGGTTCAAACCTGTGCCATCTTCACTAAGGACCATGCCACGGAACATTTCCCTTCACTCTCAGGGCTAAAAGCAGTTTTCAAAGAAGTGGAGGAAGAGACAGAACCAGTCTACCTAATGAATCAGCGTCAAAAATGGCAGACATGACCAGGTATGCCTCAAGACCTGCCCTAGTTCTTTTCTCCTCCACAGTTTAACCAGAAAAAACCCACATCAGCTTGGAAAAATCAAAACCCTTTCTCTACTTGGTTGACCAAGTCGTTTCTTATACCACCCTGGCCAACAAAACCCTCACCAGGGAATAATTGGCCAAGCTTTCCTTATTCTCCTCCTTATTGGTAAAACACTCCATACTAAGCCCAGTGGCCAGCATCCCCTTCTCAAACCACAAATTGGCCTCAGAATTGGCAGTGACCCTTGGGAATGACCAACTTACCAATGGGAGCAGGGGTCCAGAATCAACCTACACTTCCATCTCCATACCTAGTTCAGCACAACCCTCAGCCTAACCTACGTCCTCAATTACCAACTCAACCCAATCCTAATCCCAATAACATACTGGTTCATCTAATCCAGATCATAGAAGATCCAAAACCTGACACTAAACTAAGGTAATGCAATGAACTAAGGCTGAGATCAGGGCGTACTATATCACCAGCAGAAGTCATGATCCCACCTCAACCCAAACCTAGGACTTCAATGGAACCTAGCCAATAAAATATAATAGAAACAGAGGTAGGGCAAGAGAAGGAAACGATTAACCAAGGGAGGCCTGAAGAGTTTAGGGTATCTCCACCTCCATTCCTTGAAAGGTTAAATCTGCCTAGACCTATAGCCTCTCTATATTTTGACATCCTGGGGGAGTTAAGAAAACTTTGTATCAAAATTTCTCTTCTCCAGGCCATACAAGACATTCCCATCTATGAAAAAACAATTAAAGAGATATGTGGAAAAAATAAAGTAAAAAAAACAAAGGTTGTGCCCACCGTTCATGTGGTAGGGATGCTATCTAACTTTTTACTGGGTAAGGAACTGCCCGTAAAATATGAAGACCTAGGAAATCCCATAGCAACTGTGCAAATATCTGGAAATTCCTTCCCAAACACATTGGTTGACCTAGGGGCATCCATTAACATCCTAACTATGGGAACCTGCGAAAATATAGGCATATCAATGTTAGAACCAACGACCACGTTTCTAGAGCTCACTGAGAGGTCTGTTACCAGGCCAGAAGGAATAGTGTAGGACATCCTGTTCTCAGTAGAATCATGGGAATATCCAGCCGATTTCTTAGTTATTAATCCAAAGAACAGGATGGACGAGCACCCATTGATTCTAGGGTGACCTTGGCTAGCAACAACTGATGCTTACATAGGTTGCCGAACAGGCAGCAAGAGCATCACTAGAGGATATTCCATAAAAAACATCATTATTTATCCCCCTTGCCAAACCAAGCTTACCCACGGTAAAAATTCTCAAACATCCATATGCATATTGGGAGAAAAACATTTTTCCACCTCTAACATTAGTAGAAGCTCTCGAATTTCAAAATAAAGCCGAAGACGATGTAATCAATAATTTTATGAATCAACCACCCACGTTTGAAAACTTAAAATGCAAAATGTTGAAAACAGTCCTTGAATATGGATTTCAAGAGGACTCCTTGACAGACCTTGAGGATCAATATATTCCCACAACCACCGTGCAAAACAGCACACCCATTGAGATTGAGAGAGGGAAGATCCTGAATTTCAATGGCAATTTGGATAGTAACCAAAAGAAAAGGCTCATAAAAGTTCTACAGAAGCATAGAGGGGAATTTTATTGGGACTACCCAAACATGAAGGGTTTATATCCCCATCTTTTCACCCATCACATTTATATGGATAAGGAAGCTCGACCCATCAGACAACCTTAGTGAAGGCTAAACCCACAATTGAAAGATATTGTAAAAGACGAGCTGCAAAAACTATTGTATGTAAATTTCATCTATCCTATTTCAGATAGAAAATGGGTCTCACCTCTGGTAGTCCTCCCTAAAAAGAATGGGAAATGGAGAATCTACATGTATTACAGAGAACTTAATAAAGCAACACAGAAATACCACTTTCCCCTCCCTTTCATTGACCAATTCCTTAACACATTGGCAGGGAAAGAGTTATTTTCCTTTCTTGATGGGTTCAGTGGTTACAATCAAATCTAGATAGCCCCTGAAGACCAGGATAAGACAACTTTACCTGCCCATGGGGTACTTTTTCTTATAGATTTTTACCATTTGGGCTATGTAATGCCCCAGCAACATTTTAAAGAGCCATAATCAACATTTTTTCTGACTTAATAAATGAGGGGCTTGAAATTGACATGGATAACTTCACACCATATGGTGAGGATTTTGATCAAGCTTTATAAACGCTAGAAAAGGTGTTGGAGTGATGTATTGCTACTATGTTATATTTAAGAAATTAAAAGTGTCACATGATGATGACCGAGGTAGTGACCCTAGGTCACTACATCTTTGTAGCTGGAATATAGGTAGATCCAGCAAAAATAGAAGTAATCCTTCTATTAGCCACACCTTGTACACAAACAGAGGTACACATTTTTTTTGGATATGTAGGATATTATCACAGATTTATAAAAAAAAATTCACAAATAGCTGCACCTTTGTATGCATTGACTAGAAATTTTGAATTCCACTGGACTGATAAATGTGACACTGCTTTTGCAGATTTAAAGAAACTGGTCTCGACGGCACCATTTCTATGATGGCCTAACTGGAAACTACCTTTTCACATCTCTTCAGATGCATTCAACACAACAATAGGGGAAGTTCTTGGCTAGGAAGACGACAAAAAGCCTTATGCTATTTATTATATCAAGAAAAGCCTCACTCCTGCCAAGTTAAATTATACAGTGACTGAGAAGGAGTTCTTGGCTGTCATTTATGATATTAATAAATTTAGACATTATATAACTGGCTATCAAGTACTCCTTTATAATGATCACTCTTCCATTAGATATTTAGCTAATAAACTAATCACGAATGGGAGAATAATGTGTTGGTTGTTGCTACTGTAGGAATTTGATATAACTATCAAGGATCATCCAGGTAAGGACAATGTGGTTGCAAAATTCCTTTCCAAGGTTCCAAAGATAGAAGATACACTCACATTTGATGATCAGTTTCCTAACGAACACCTGTTTGCGGTAGCGGTAAAAATTCCATGGTATGCAGACGTGGCAAATTACTTGGCAGTAGGAAATTTTCCCAGACACTTAACATCAAGAGAACAGAAAATAATTGTCCAACGCAACGTAAGGTTCTCCTGTATCAGTGGATACCTCTTCCATACGGGGTCAACATGCACATACATAGATGCATCAGGGAGGATGAGATCTATGACATCCTACAGGCCTGTCACAATGAGCCATGTGGTGGGCATTTCACAGATTGCAGAACAGGGCACAAAGTGTTACAATTAGGCTACTATTGGCCTATGATTTTCAAAGACGCAAAAAAATATGTCCAAGCTTGTGATAGCTGGAAAATAATGGGCCGCCCAAGCCAAGCATATGAAATGCCACTGCAGCCACAATTGGTGATAGAACCGTTTGAGAGGTGGGCACTGGATTTCGTTGGGCCATTCAACCCACCATCAAACCAGAAAACCTACATGTTGGTTGCCACTGATTACGTAATGAAATGGGTACAAGCAGTTGCCTTATCAAGAGCCACGGAGGAATCTATGATTAATTTCCTTTTTGAGTTGTTTGTGTGATATGGTTTGCCACGGGAAGTCATAACTGATGGGGGGCACAGTTCGTAGGTAGTAAAATTACAACCACCCTAAAAAATCACAATATCATCCATATAGTTACATGTCCTTACCACCCACAGGAAAATGGGTAGGTTGAAAGCACCAAAAAATTTATGGTAGCAATTCTTACCAAAACTGTATCAGCACATCGCCGGGACTGGGCCACTAGATTACCAGAAGCCTTATGGTCCTATCACACAACCTGGTGAAACACCACTGGATACTCCCCATATCATCTAGTATTTGGGAGAGAGCCTATTTTCCCTATTGAGTTTGAAATCAAGACTCTAATAACAGCCCAGGAGGTAGGGTTGGACTTAATAGAAGCCCAGGTTAAAAGGCTCCAACAAATAAATGAGCTAGATGAAATGTGGCTATTAGCTTTACAGCGAACAACGATCGTCCAACAATAGCGAGATAAGTGGCATGATAACCTCATAAGGAAGAAGATATTTCAAAAAGGATATTGGGCACTCTCTATGATTCTAGATTCCAAGATTTTCTGGGAAAATTGCAAACAAGGTGGCTCAGTCCATACGAAATTGAAGAAGTACACAAAAATGGTACACTCACCTTGACCACCATAGATGGGTTTGATTCTACATTTTGAGTAAATGGGCACAGAGTGTGCCTATATTGCAAACCACTCACAAAGGAATCTTTTTTCCAGCAGGTACGAAACAATCCTACCATCCAAGTTGTGGCTCGAGGGGGTGATAACCCCACAACCTCAAGTACATGAGAATTTTCTACCATAATTTGTAAATAAGGTATATAATTTCTTTACAATTCCTATTTCCTATTTTGTTGTACATTCCTCATGCCCAAAAATTTATTCTTTCCCTCTTCCATTTTTCTTTTGTTGTTCAAACTCTTTGAATGGTTGTTGTTCAATCCAATTGAACAACTGTTGTTTAATCGAATGAACAACCGTCTTTTTTTCATTTTTTTTTCTTGTTGTTCAAACTCTTTGAACGATTGTAGTTTAATCCAACTGAACCGTTGTTGTTCAATCGATTTTAACATCCGTGCTTTTTGCGTTTTTTTATTGATGTTCAAACTCTTTGAACAGCTACTGTTCAATCCAATTGAATAGCTAATGTTCAATCGGATTGAGCAGCTAACTTTTCACGTTTTTCCATTTGGTGTTCAAACTCTTTGAATGGTTGTTGTTCAATCTAATTTAAAAGTTGTTTTTCATTCGGATTGAGCAACTATGATTTTTGTGCTTTTACCCTTTTCTATTCAAACTCTTTGAACAGCTGTTGTTCAATCTAATTGAAAATTTGTTGTTCAATCAGATTGAACAACCATGCATTTTGTTTTTTTATCCTTGTTGTTCAAACTCTTTGACTGACTGTTGTTCAATCCAATTGAACAGCTACTGTTCAGTCGAATTGAAAAACCTTATTTTTTCATTTTATTCCTTCTTTTTTCAATATTCCCCTCGATCCGCACCTTAGCTATGAAAAGCATCTCGCAAGAGGAAGTGGTAGTGGAAGAAGGGAAGAAAGTAGTAAAATTTACCAATATGATGATTCTTTGACACTATAATCTCTAAACTGGAAGCTAACAGTGTACACATATGAAATGAAAGGCTAATTCATTCCCAACTCAATTTTGTTATAATACAATACATGATCTTATGATGGTACATCTTTATACACTTTCGAGTAGTATTTCCCTCCAATGTGAAGAAATAGGAATAAGGGATATTAATTTTATTAGCATTTTTTTTACTTCTCTCACCATCCATAACTATTAAGGAGTTAATGAGCCTCCCTTCATGTATAAATAATAACTATTATGTTTTCATGTAGATTTTTAAGAGAGGATAAGGGGTCTCATCACAAGCCAGCTTACGATGATCATAAGAGTTTAACAACTGACATGCCCACAATGGCCACCACACCAGGGTAATGACCTTCTCATCTACTTGAAGGACAGGAGGTATCCTCACGAGCCGACCTGATCACTCTGTTACAATCCTAGTGAATGGCACTGTGACTATCTAGCCATCACACCAGCACAGTGACCTCCTTATAAATCGAAATTCTTATGTTTCAAAAAAATTAATACTATGCTTACATGAAAATTTTCAAAAGAGGATAGGGAGTCTCATTACAAGCCAGCCTACCATGTTCATAAGAGCTTAGCAAATGACATGCCCACAATGGCCACCACACTAGGATAATGACCTTCTCAACTGCTTGAAGAACAGGAGGTCTCATCACGAGCCGGCCTGATCACTTTACTATAGATTTGGTGAGTGTCACTATGGTTATTTGGCTATCATACCAGCATGGTGATTTCTCCACAAAATTGGCAGAATAAATTTTTTACATAAGGATCCTAGCTCATTTTTGGGTTAAAATAACAACCCTGTCGAGGCTATGAATGCATGCTGGCAACAGTGGCTCTACTTATGGTATGATAGTATGTTTCTTCAATAGCCAAATAATCTTGCATATATCCTTCTATTCCATCCTTCTTCCATAAGCCACTACTCGAATTAGTGATAATTCTAATCTACCACATAAATAACTATAAGGGAGATATGCTTACATTTTTGAACCTCGGGATGACAACGCCAATAATTACCTATCTCAGTCTTGCTTCTGTCACACTGATCAATAAAGAAGGACATCATATCATAATAATAGTTATAATGTTTTCTCTCCCTCTCCGATCACTTCCACACGAGATGCATTCATATCAAAACTTCCAAATCTGACCTTTACACTACGTATGCTCATAATTACTCAAGTACTCCTCATCCCCTGAAACTTGAAAGCCATGAACTCCTCTCTCACGAATAGGCCATGATTACCGAATCCTAACATTCCTTGTTCACATTTATGGTTGGCCAAACCTCTCTTGTACTTGAGGACGTGGGTGCCCTTACTTCGATGGAGGGGGTGTAATTAGTCATAAATTAGCAAGCATGTGAAAATTCTGCACAAATCCCGTTATATATACCAATAAGACTATAAGAGCATCACAATTAAGGCGTGAAGTTACCTGCAAAGGATTGCAGTCTCTCCTTTGCATATATCATTCATTCGAAACAACAGAGAAGAGAGAGAATACAATCAGAAGAAAAATCATAGGAAAACATACCAACCATGGGAGGAAATTCTCTTTATAATGAACCTTCGAACTTCCCAATTTCAGATGCAGCTAGCTCTACCCTCTAGCAAGCTAAATGGCTGACATATGTACACCGATTACAAGGATTTGATACAAAAGTAGCAATTGAGTTTCTGCAAAACCTGTAAGATGTGAAGGCCAGAATCAAGGGAAGATTTATACCAGTCACAGAGGAAATGATTGTCAAAGTCTCCGGAATACCAGCGGAAGGAGGGAGATGGATAGAGAAACATCTCCTCTTACGAGAGGCAGTTGCAACATATCAGGATCTGAAAGAGCCATTGGAGCGAAAAGGAAAAGGGATTAACCCTACCTCTCTACACCAACCATGGAAGGAACTGACGACATTCATCCAAAGACTCATCACATGTGACGGATGCCAAGACGTGGTAAAACCTCGTCAACTTAAACTTTTAGCTGTACTTAAGTAAAATATTTCATTTGACCTGCCTGCTTTCTTAAATTTCATATTGCATGACACTGTTGTTCGAATAATAAGAGCTAAAAACCCCCAAGCAGTTTTCAGTCACCACGGGCTAATCAAATTAATCACCTTACATGAGTTGGACAAGTATCAGATAGCGCAGGACAATTTTTTTAACCTTGCCACACAGGTACATGAGGAAAACCCCGTCAAAACCGAAATTGAGCTCCCTAAGGTAAACATACCTAGAAGGAAAATGACCCGTACCGCAACCTCAGAACCAAGCAGGAAAAAGTGGTCCAAAACACTTTAAGGAACCTCAGACTTCATAAAGGAGGTAGGGCCATCCCATTCACTACCCTCAAGCCCTCAAAATGCACCCTTGCAAGACTATGAGGAAGAGATGGCTTGAGTCCTGGAGCAAATGAGGGAAGACCATGAATCTAGAAGCCTATCAGAAGCTGAAGCGCAAGAGGAACCTATAAAAAAGTCTGCCACTGCCAGCAGTTCTAGTGATACCAAGGTCTTACCCTACCAAGAGGAATCACAGGCCTTTGGGGCTATATTCCCTCTTGATAATTATGAGATAAATACTGAAGGGCAGGCAGAGGGGAGAGAAGAATCAAAAAATCAATCAGGAGACACTGTCCCTTTGGAGAAAAACACAAGCATAGAAACATTTCCTTTGACACCTGAAGCTATCATTGTCTTACCCAGTCAAAACCTTCATACAGAAGTAAATTCAAAAGCCCAAGTAGAAAACACCATCGCAGGTCACCCTGAGGTTGGTAGCACTGTCCCTGAAAATGAGAATGCTGCTCCTCCACCAGCTACTGAAATCATGTCAGGTGAGAGTACAACTGAAAAGAAGATTAAGAAATTGAATAGGACCTGCAAAATATTGAAGAAAATGGTGAAGCACTTAAGGAAACAATTGAAGCAGGTAAATAAGGCTCGAAAGCCTAAGAAAGAATTGACCGTAGCCGAAACCCAAACAGAACTGATCCCCAATCTGTTAGACACTACTGAGGCTGGAATATAGACTGGCCTAGAAGATACTGCCAAGGCTGGGATTTAGACTGACTTAGTAAGCACCGTTGAAGTTGAGGTACAAATAGACACAATGGAAACTCTTGAAGCCTCTGTCCAAACTAGGCAAGAATTCACCGATGAAAAGGGTACCCAAACAAACAAAACCCCTACCTATGGCCCTCTAGTTGAAAGAGCCACTAATAAAAAATGGTATGACGAGTTAATTCGAACATAGCATGATTTGGCACAATGCAAAAAGGAGGTAGTACTAGCACAAGAATATCAAGAACTACTTAAGAAATTCACAAACCTTTCCACTACAGAAGATGAAACATTTTCCCAGCTCAGAGAGGAGTAGGAAAATATAAAAAGGGCACAAGAACAGGTGGAGCAAGCCAATAAACAAATCACTACGATTTGATCCCTATATTATGATGCACTAACATGCAGGGCACTAGCCACCAACTATGCCCTGTTCTTAACAGAACGATATTTACTGCTAAAAATCAAGGCCCTTAGGGTAGGGAAGTCCACAACTTTAAAAACCATAGAAGATTTTTTCCACTGCTGCAATGATGAATATGAACAGGTCGAATGCCTTTTATGTGAACTCTACATGCACAATTTTTTTCTAGAAGAGGACATGGACAACAATCCTAGTCCCTCTATAGGGGATGTTCAGTTTCAAGCCTTCCTCTCATTCGCTAAGAATCAGATTAGGTGGCCAAAGCCTATAACATCTTCCAAAAAAGAGAGCATGGCTTAGACCTGTGGGTCAGAGGAGAGCCTACAAAACCCCTGAAAATGTTTATCCAACACAAGAACTTCCTGCAAAGTAAAGGTGTAAGGACCAGTCTGGGGCCCATCCATAAATACATCATAGAAAATGAATGGGAATATTTTGAAGAAATTTAGGAGGCAGCCTTGGTAGCAGCAAAAAAAATATTGATGGCCTCCACCAACAATGTAAGGAATAGAGATCCATTTGGGTACAGCAAATTCAAGGCAACCGCCTCTAGATTCCTCTTGTATAGTAACCTAGTCTTCACCATGGATCTTGCATGGTTAGGATGTAGATATAGATGCCCTCGTATATGGTATCCTCCTGAGGGCTATGATCATGACTACAAATTACCCGAAGGGTACACAACCGTTGCCTTTGCAAGAATTAGATAGAAATAGGGTTTCAGAGCATACAAGGAAAAGGTCTACCCCACCTACTCCTTAATGCAGTTACATCTCAACCATCTGCTTGCACGAGGACTTGAAAATAGGTAAGAGGGGGAGTATTTTTGGCTAGAATTAAGGTATGTTTCCACCCTATGATTACTTCAAATTGTGACACATTTTTGGGAGTTCTCCCTCATTTTAAACAATAAAGATAAAAAAGGTTTATGAAATTAGGGCAATTGGGCTAACGAAAAAAGGAAACGCTTTTATAATGGAAATTTGACTTATTGTATCTTTGTATGCAGGAAAATAGAGCAGCTGAAACAACGTTAAACGGAAGACAACCAAGAGACATAGACTCATGGAATCTTAGTAGCTTCCCAAAACTGATAGAAGGTAGAAAGGCAGATCCAAGCTCGAGAGCCCAAACGATAGCCACGCGAAGCGGGCTGTCATCTAGAAAATACTGTCCCACGGCATGAAAATACCTTTAAAAGGACCAAGGATGAACAAGAAAAACATGAATTTCCTTCTGTAATCAACACATCAGGACATAACTATCTCGTTGTATCTCTATATTATCCCTCAATTTAATAAAGAGTTTTGATGTTTTGAGCAATCATCTTTTGATTTTTCATTGAGTTAGAACTTCTGGTGGTATGGGCCCAACCCCTGGGATTTTCTCCGCTAATTTTCGTGTTGTGTGTTAGTTACAGAATCAATATCCAGTTATCTGATGCAGTTGTAAATCACATTTTCCACTCAATAAAGTTATTATTTTTCTTTCTTTAGAATAGTTTAACATTCGTGCTTTCTAGTTTGGAATAATGTTTTATCGCATTCGTGCTTTCTAATTTATAATAATGTTTTATCACTGTTAGATGTTTTCATTTTCTTCAAATTCCTTTGCAGTCAATTTATGAATCATAGAATAATTACCGGTCAAAGTTATTCATATTTACGAATGAGATTGTTCCCCTAGTACAATAAGGTGTCCAATTGTTGATTAATGTCAACTAGTTAGTTTGCAAAGAGAATTCCATTGAAAAATCATATAAGTGATTGTTTTTAAACTCATTCAGATTGTTGTTCAATTCATTAAGATTGTTGTTCAATGCAGAATTATGCTATTCAATCATAAGTCTCTCTCCTTCAGATCTAGACAGAGTAGTTAGCTGCATTGTGCCATTTTCACGTCTCTTTGAGTTGATTGAACTTTGAGAATTAGAGAATCCTTTTCATAAGAAACATAGAGTAGCTATCATTCGATCTCACTTGCATATATTATGATTAAACTCTTGAAATAAGAATACTTAACTTGGGTTGACAATTGAATGAGGAGCTTAGATGTTTCCTATCATAAGCCACCTTTGTGAGTCGACACAACCTCTGCTTGAGCCCTCTCAAGTGTATATTTTGTGTTAACACGGGAAGATTGTTAGGATTCATATTATCCAAACAAGGAATAAGAGTGGACCCCCTCAAGGTCCATGGAATCAAAGAGGTACTGCCACCCAAAACATTAAAGAAACTTCAAAATCTGCAGGTTAAGGCCAACTTCTTACGGTGCTTTGTCCCCGACTACGCCACTTGCACAAGGGCTTCCTGCATCTTCTCTTTCAGTAATTTCCTTTCAAATGGGTTGGACAGGCTAAAAAATAATTAGAGTCACTAAAATAAACCTTCTCTTCATCCCCCTTGATCTTCCCACCAAATTACAAAAAATACTACATATTATACTTATCTGCTTCAAATACAGCCATTTCAGGGGTGCTAGTCCAGAACGAACCAGAAAACAAAGAGCATGTAATTTATTGTGTAAGAAATAACCTAGTCGATCCTGCCTTGATGTATGAGCCAAAATAGAAAACAACCCTAGCCCTAGTACAAGCAGTAAAAAAACTTTAGCATTACATCATCCTCAGAACCACTACATTCATAGCAACTTTTAACACCATGCAATATTTTATAAACCATTGCATGATGAACCATAAGTACGTTGGATGGAAAGTTATACTGTAGGAATTTAACCTATAGTTCAGCTCCCTAAAGAGCAAGAAAGCTCTCATTGTAGCCGATTTCATTACTTATCTCCCTAACAAGACCCAAGGATCCCTTGTTAATGACTCACTACCTGATGAAAATTTGTTCTTAGTAACAAATGATGACCCTTGGTATGGTGATATCCTTATTTTTCAGCAAACCCAAAAGTTCAAACCCCAGTTCACCCATAAAAATTGAAGGCGCATACGCCATCAGGCCCACTGATACCTTCTAATGGGGGACTTCCTCCCTTAACGTGGTATCAACACCATTTTTCATCGATGCCTTACGACCAAGTTGAACAGGTCCTAAATGACTTCCATACTAGTGCTTGTAGTGGCCACCTCTCCGGTATGGCCATTACCCAAAAAGTCCTACTTGTCAAATATTTATAGCCCAACCTATTTCATGATTGCATTTAAGAATTCAAAAGGTGTGAGCGATGCCAACGCTACGCTTACAAGGTAAGAGCCCCTCCAACTCCTTTGCACCCTATCATTGTAGCTTTTCCCTTTTTCAAATGGGGCATTGACTTCAGGAATTGTAACACCACGTCGTTAGGTAACCACAAGTACATCATAGTGGCTGTCATATAGTTCACCAAATGAGTTAAAGCCACGCCTAAATAAAACAACATCACAGAAACCACAACATAGTTTTTCTTCAACCATGTCATCACATGGTTTGGTGTACCCAAGGAGTTAGTATCCAACCATGGAAATGATTTTGAGAATGAAATATTCTAGGAGCTATCCCAACACCTTGGTATTACGCATGAGTTTGCATCACCCCAGTACAATGGTTGGGTATAAGGTTTCAACAAAGTACTCAAAATGATGTTACAACGAATGGTAAAAAACCAAAAAATCAAATGGAACCATATGGTGTTTTTAGCCTTATGGGCATACCGCACAATGGTAAAATCCTCAACAGTATTCACACCCTTCTGGTTAGTATACATGGTGGAGGTCGTGCTTCCCATCAAACATGAAATCCCCACCTTACATGCACCCATCGAACTTCTCACTAATACTCAACCTTTAGAGAAATGGTTGGTACAGATAGACCTCATCGGTGAGAGTCTCTCCAACAAAATGAACCCCACAAGAAAAGGGTGAAATCTAATTCGACCACAATATCTCCCCTTGCTCATTTATTAAGAGGGAACTGGTCCTATGCTATGATGTTTCAAAAGAAACTATAGGACCTACGAATTTCGAAACATTATGTCAGGGCCCTTACATTATCAAACATTGTCTTCTCAGAGGAGCATACATTTTGTTAGATCTCGATGACTCATGCTTAAAAAACCACATCAAGGGGCTTTACCTCAAGAATTTTCACCCATAAAAAGTAAATTCTCAGTACCCTAGAGTGAATATCTATGTACCATAATTTTTTTATGATGATATTAATCATCATGGACTTTTTCTAAAATCCATGCTCTTGTGTCACAAATGGATTTTCCACCCATATAATATTTTGGATTCGTTGATGGAGCCTTCCGATGGTCACAAAATTTAGCTGCCACCGCCTTGGCCATATACTCTCATGACCGTCACCTTACCTCTCCAACGAAGTGTGTATCGGGTCAGACACAAACAATGAAGCAAAATATATATGATGCAATCATCAGAATATTAAGTGATGGCTCCAACCAAGGCATCATCCATTTAAATGTCTTTATTGATTCCTAGTTAGTGGTATCACAGTTAAACCAAACCTTTGAAGTAAGGTATTCTCGCCTATTTAGGAAGCACCTGCATGCATGAATATTGGTCTGCCACTTTGATCACATTACATTTACACATATACCAAGAGATCAAAATCAAGTATTTGATCGCATAGCTAACCAAGTCCTAGACTAGAATGCATCTCGTATCTACCATCAACCATAAGAAAAATACCATCATAAGGAAAGAATCTATCATAAACATAAAATCCATCATAAACATGTAAAAAAAATCATGAATATAACCATAGACACATCATAAGAGCCATCAAAATACTTCTCACATATATACATCAAAAAATATTTTTCCTAGTATACAACAAAACAAGCCCACTAGCTATCAAGTCTGTCAAAAAATACATATCACCAAAATAGGGAAGCATCCTCATAATGGGTGTTTTCCCTGATCATACATACAACATATCTAGGTCTAAGCCCCACTAGGTGGGTCCTCTGGACCCACATGATCAGTTGGCACTAGTATCGTAGTAACAACTTTCGCAACACGCGCTTCTCGACGCAAAGCTAGGTGATGCACCCTCTCCCGGGCCATCACTGTATCTATCCATATGTCAACCAAGTCATCAAAAAACCTAGTCGGTAAAACCCAAGTCAACCTCTCCAGCCGAATCCATGAATCCTTGAAGTCCCAAGAACGAGAATCTGTGGCCTCTGTTGCCCAAGCCTCAACAATGGCCAACTGAACCGCAGTATCCACTGCGTGGGCCTCTGCCACAAACACCCAAGTCTCAATATCCACCAAGAACACCTCAACCATTGCCATGCGCACCTTTGAATCCTTTACACATGCCAAAAGTGTAGCATCTCCACAACTAGTCGCAACACTACTAGCCTCCCCCGAGGGACCATATGCATCGATCTCTCCCCTTGGTCGGGCCTGGCCCGTAGTAGGTGTACCCCTCCTCCTAGGCGCATGACCTACCAAGAATGCAAGGGGATGTCTTCAAATGACTTGCATGAAAATAGGCACATATCAACTACAATAGTACTATCATACAACAATTATAAATAGAACAATACTATCCCCATCCACAAAACAACATTTTTATTAGGGAATTTCATCAAACAATTTTCTATGAAATGATTCATTAAATCGTTTAGGAATTTATTCAAAAAATTTGCATGCAAGATAATATAGAAACTTATTTATGAAATATGTCCTAAATTATGGTAGACCAAATTTTGAAAATTGAACTAGATGATTAGTGTGAGATCCCCTCCCCATGGTCTAAGTTTCAACCTCTAGAACCTCCTAGATGAAAAGTTATAAAAAAATTCCAACATGACCTATTTGATGCATGATTTTAGGAGCATCTACGAAGCTCAAATTACTTTGATCATATCTCCTAAAATATCTCAACCCAAGATCTAAAATTTCGACCAGATGATCAATGGGATTTCCCCTCACTATTATCCAAGTTTCAAATTTTGTAACTTCTCAAAAGAAAATGTATAGTATAAATTCCAACATGGAATGTTTGATTCATGATTTTAGGAGCATCCAGTATTCTCTACTTCCTTTTATCATAGTTACTACAATTCCACGAACCAAGATCTAAAAATTGGACTGGAGGAACATCAATATTTCCCCTCACTATGATCCAAGTTTCAACCTGTGGAGCCTCCCAGAAGAAAAGTTATAGAAAAAATTCCACCATGATTGGTTTAAATATGCATATGGGAAGCCCAAACTCCTCTAATCATATTTCCTAAAATTTTGTGGCTCAAGATCTGAATATTAAATCATAGGATTAGTATTATTTTTCTTCACTATAGTCCAAGTTTTAGCTTCTAGAACTTCCCAGAAGAAGGTTTATAGTTGAAACTCCAACATGATGTCTTTAAATAAGAATTTAGGAAGCCTATATTTCTCAACAAGAGTTGTTGCAGTATTTATTTATAGGCATGATAAATTTGGTTAAGGGAAAATGCATGTACATATAAACTTGTTGAAAATAAAAATTAAATAATCATGCATGCCACTAAAACCATCTATGTTAGAAATATCATTAAAAATAGAAATAGATACTTATCTATTGTAGCTAGCACATACTGGAAACTGAAGTAGGGTGAGCCGCATTCAACCCCAATTTTATAGGTAAATTTGGGCACCATTCCCAAATACTTGGTTAAATTGGACATCATCCCCAGAACCAATGAATAGGGTCTATCATCCCCTATTCATTTCAGTTGCTGCATGCCCTAAGACAAAGAACAAAGACAAATCATCTCCGACTTCCATTGCAAGGTTTCCAAGATTTTAAGTATATGTTATAACACCTATGAGCTCACCAACGTAGTCTCTCAAGGGGCTAATTGCATTGCATATGCAGGAAACTCCACTCAAGGGTGCTATGCAAAGCACTTCCTGACACTCAAGTGTGCGTTGGTCAATTGGGAGCAAAATTCTCATTGTTCTAGAATATTCACTTGGCCTGTGCCTTCTAGAAGAGTGCATGTGTCAAACATCGAATTCATGTGTCCATTTGATACCTCTGAGCTTGGGAACATGTATTTCCTATTATTAAAAATTCATTGATTGTAAACTACCTTCAGCTCATCTATAAATTGAGCACAGATCCTAGTGCTTGAGAAGGAAGAATTTGAGTAGAGAAATGTTGGTAGAATTTCAATTGAGGAATTTATTTGAGTGATATGTTGCTGGAGAGATTTTCATTATGATGAGGTTGGGATGATGCTGGAGATGGTGACATCAGATAAATCGCTGGTTGTAACCTCCCCTTCTATCCATTAATAAAGATTGTTGTTTACTCTCCCACATATGTATCTGTATAAGCTTATGTCTTTCATATTATGAATTCTTATCTGATGTATATGGTTCATGTTTCATTGATTTAACTAAATAACTTGAATAGGCATATGTATATTGCTATATTATTACTATTTAGTGTTCATTATTGCAGGAAATATTTTTGCGATCTAGCTTGGATTTGAAGCTACAACGAGAGAGACAAAAGGAGAATTGGAAGCGCTTAGACTCCAGGTAAGTTTCTTGATCTGTTTAGTGTGTCTATTTACTGCTAGGAAAATTTTCTACAAAGTCTTTAACCTGTTGTTCTAAATGCATAGCACCACATTTAGGGAAGAATTTTTTATTCGTAATTCATAATTCTGCATAACAAATTGGTGACTCTGCTAGGGATTTTACCCTTCATCCTTGGTGTGTTTGCCTCTGTTTATCAACCCAGTAGAATTTAATCTAAAATATTAGTCTTTTTTAATTCAAATTTTCATTAGAAGTGTGTTAAACAACCTGATTTTTTGTTCTCTACTGCGCCCAATGCACTATTGAATAGGACACAGTGCTTTTCATAGCACTGTCTCCCACTCAGGGGTGTGTTGCAACGCACTGTCTCCCATTAGAGACTGCTTTTCACCCTAGAGCCAACCAAATTCCTATTGAATTTGTCATTTCATTTTCTTTCAGTTTTTGTTTGTTGTATTTTCAAGAGCATGATGCCTCATAGAGACCAGTAACTTTACCTACCTCTTCCTCCTTTGAAATAAAAGTTTGTTCAATGTTTATTTAAAGTGTTTTTCTTTATTATTGACGAATTAATTTCAAAGTATTTTCATTACTGAATTAGATCCATTTGATTTTGAAAAGGAAATTGTCGTTAAATTCTTCATTTCCTATAGGATAAATTGTAGTTAAAATCTTCATTTTTCCTAAAAAGAGAAATTGTTGTTCAATTCCTCATTTCTCGAAGTAAAAGGCATTCGTTTTTATTGATTTGATGCACTTAGTTTCCTTTTCTGCATTCACATTAAAGGGACTAAAAATAAAAACCTGCATTTTCATGTAGGGGATTGTGTGCTTTGCATAGGAACAATGAGGAAAGCTACAATTTAGTTTGTGCTCTTTACTGTTTGCTCTCAAATTGATTGCTCTTTCCCTCTAGTAGCTAGGATTTTCATTGAAAAATCTAAAAGTGAAAATATTGCTTATCATTTTATTTTTCATTTTAGGAATTTCCAATACATCATCGCAGTGAACCTTGAAAGCCAAATTGATAAACAGGATCAACTTAAAATTTACATCAATTTACCTAACAAAGAATTGGAACCATAACGATAACATTTAGAAGGTATAGGCTAGAGACATGTTCTGACGTCGTAAAACATAGCAGCTGTCGTTAATTATTTGCAATAAATTCTGAGTGTGATACCTCACTCCACGTATGTAAGTATATCATAGCTCATCCACGTACTTTTGGGTATATTGGGCAGTGTTACAGTATGAAAAGTATAAAGGGGTTCTCTCACTATGCGATTTCACATTAGACAGGGATAATACAGACTTGGGCCTCCATGTACCTTCGGGTATATTTGGGAGGACAAATTTAGGTTGCTATCCATCCATAGTGAACCGAATTGGCCACCCATAAAATTGTGATACACCGAACACAACATTCGGGGAGATTGCATGCCCGTACTTCTTGGTTTGCTAGGAGGTATTCTGCAGTTCACAGTTTCTTGGTAAACCTTTTTCCTAGCATTACCCTTTTATTTTGTTTGTTTGTTTTTGGTTAAAATAAATTAGTCATCATGGAAGAAAAAAATCCTTTCCCCATCGTTCATGTAGATTTGCATTGAAACCACCTTTACCACCAGAAGTTACTCCTTATTGGCGAAGGCGACATCACTCTACCGAAACCAATACTATCGGCACCTCTAGTAAAGCATCATCTTCCAATATACCAGAGTCGAAATAAGGCTTTTATACACATCCTGGTTCATCTAATGTTGTAGAGATGGAGTCCTCATAGCTACCCATGGTCACAATCCATCCAATCAGTGAGACCATACCTCCTGAACCTGACATTTTTCAATCGGAATTTGATCCAGATCCTGTCCCTTCTTTGCCAAAAAATCTAAATCCCAAAGTAAAACAATCGGAAGTTGTTCCTCCATTGGTCATCCCACAATTTTCTGTAGCCATTGAGTCTCCCATATCACACAGCCAACCTCCTAAAATATACTTTTGGCCTGACAGTGAAATAATTCCACCTGGTTTGATTTCAATTGAAGAAATACCACAAGACGAGACACTTTTAACTCCAATCCATTTTGGGGAGGATATTTAACTGTAAGAGTCTTTTCCTCAATCACCACCCTCTACTTTTGTTGATCTTGTTCCTATTCACATTCCTGTTGATTCAAATGGGTATAAATTTGGTCAAGTAACCATGCCTGAACCAACACCTTCAGTTGGGCCATCTGTTCCAATTACATCAGCACCTTCCCTTGCTACCCCATCAATGTTTACATCTTCACCAGAATCATATTTTCATGGTGGCCCTTTGGTCCCATCAAGATATAAATATTTATCTAGATTTTTTTCTGGTGCATATTAAAACCCATGGACTTCACCAATGTCATCATTTGGTATTCTAACTGGTAAACCTATAGTGAGTATTGAACAACTTGATTCTTTATACACATCATCAGGTCAATATCAAGCTGGTCCTTCTGGGTCTATTCCATCCAGTACCATATCAACTAGACTCCCTAAATTTGGAGAACAATATTTTACGTCTTATTATCCTCCTCATGCAGGGGGGAAACCTTTGGTCACTCACTTTGACATTACTCCGTCATTTTTTGGTCAACCTATTGTTGAAATGAATTTTTTTAAATGGCAATCCATTCTACCTATCTAATAAAAAATGGTTGTACACTCATATCAAAAAGTTCAAATGGTTACACCCACATCACTTCCAGTTGTTAATACATCTTTACCCCTGTTACAGAATCAAAATGTTGTACAAAAACCATTTCAGGCGGGTCCTTCAACTCAAATCCGTCAAGTATTGGGCCCACATGATCCAAATCCTTTGGCCAATTTACAACAACAACCTATACCTAGAATCATATATTCATAAGTTTGTTTACCATTTTATGGGATGTCATAGCCACAACCAGATTATACTTATCCTTAACCGAATCCAAGTTATCCTAATTTGGGTTATAACATTAGTGGACAGACCCCTTGGTAGCCTCAGGCACAAATGCCTCAACCTTCATTTCAACAAGTATCATACCCAGGTTTTGGTCAACAGAACCCTTAAGTGTTTTCTTATCAAAACAACCCCTATCTAGGTTACCAGCAGCAGATTCCTTATGTTGGTGCTCAAAGGCCTGTTTCTTAAGCAATTCCATCATACCCTGGCTATGTTCAACCTGATTTTAATCAATAGTTGCCTTTTGTTGCAACTTTAGAGTTACCAAATTTAAATTGGCTAACCAATGATCCAATCAACTATGCTCCTTTGGGGCCGGTGATGCCTCAAAAATTACCCTTGGATATTCCTAAGTTCAATGGAAACCCTAGGGAAGACTTGTCGACTCATGTTATGACTTATCATTTGTGGTGTTCATCAAACTCCCTGAATGATGACTCTATTAGACTACGTATTTTCTAGTGTATGCTCACTGGTCTAGCTACAAAATGGTACATTGAGTTACCTAAAGCTTCTTTTGATAATTTCACTACCCTAGCTAATGTATTTTTGACTCACTTCCAGCAACCCATATGATATGAAACTGGAATGGAACTCTTGACCAATTTTAAATAGACTAATGCTACTCACATTTCTGATCATATTCATGAGTGGCATCATCGTCGTAGAATGGTTAAGACATTTGTTCCTTATCAGCTCCTTGCTGAGTGGTTCATTAAGTCCCTGTTACTGTCTATAACTGAGGATGTGGCTAAAGGTGGCGTCGTCACTGAAGATAAATTTATTGCTCGTGCCCAATATTTAGACTTGATCTATACACAATCTGGCATGCTTTATGAAAAAATTCCTAATGTGCTGCGATCTAATTTCACTATTCCTCCACAATTAAAGGACTCTCATGCTAGACAAGGTTTGATTGGTACTGCAAGCACACATCATACTACTGCATATGATCTTGCACCTTCTTCCGAAATCAATGACATGTCATTTGACAAAGGCAAAAGTGACAAGAAACCCGAAAGTAAGAAAAAAGGGAAATCTAAAAAAAAATAAACTTCTAACCCGCAAGAAATATCATCTGATCAATCGTCTGAACCTAGGAAACCTCGTTAACCATGCATAATCTATAATGAGTAACACTTTTTTTGGGATTGTCCTCACCATGCTAAAGTCTAAAAAATAATTAAGACTTCAAATGCGTCAGCTGTGTTGACAGATCCGTTTCCAAATCCGGACACAAATTTTGTTTCTATGGATCCACTTTATAGTTTCCAAGTTCTTATGTTATCTGTCACAAAACCTTCAACAGATATTTTGGTGTTAACGCGTAATAAATATTATGGTAGTGATGCTACTGATCAACCTACTACCTCGACTACGAATCCGTCTACGGAATCGATACCACCTACTGCTATTCCTGAATGGAAAATTAAGCCACCTAAGGGAGTCATTCATAAATCGACATATAATACTTGAGTAAGAGCTGATCAAAATTATAATATAGTTGAATATTTGGCTCAATACCCTTTAGCTATGTCTTCTCTTGAGGTATTAAAAAATTTTCCCTCCAAAAAACAAGCTTTATTGTCGGCTATTGGTGGAATTGATCTGAATGATTCTAATATTGTCGTCTTTAATCATACGGGCTATGTGCCACAATTACCATTAGAATGGGCATTCTCCATACAGGTAAATGTTCTCAATCACCTTGTTCATCGCACTATCATTGATGAGGGAGCATATACATGAATTATGTCTCTAAATTGTTGGAAGGCACTAGGCTCGCCGCGCTTGTCTCAATCATCAAAGACATTGAAGGCTTTTGATGGACATGCATATCAGCCTTGTGGTATTATCAATAACCTGCATGTTGAAATAGGTGGAAAAATAGTGAAATTTGATGTCGAGGTTGTTGATGGACCCCTTGAATATAATATTCTACTTGGAAGACCATGGGTATATGCTATGACTAAAATTGTTTCTACATATTTTAGAATGATCACCTTTCCATATAAAGGTACAATCATAGTCATCAATCAACTATCCTTATTTGCCTCCTCTTCGCAGGTAACTAAAAGTGTTACGTTCGTTCACGCACCCCAACTAGCACTTCATAACATTGGTATATGACTCTTAAAGGATTTCACTATCATGGGAACCTTTGCATTACTGCCACCTGCGACATCGGTAGAAATCGCAAGTATAGAGACCTGCTACATGATCTCTTCCACTCCATTTGGCTTAAGGAAGAGTACGGGTGATTTTGAAATTGTTATGTTGGATAACTTCTTGCCACCCATCCCTATCGAGCTGACATAGCAATCAATATATCTGGCTTGGGTGGCGAATCCGAAATCAGCGTCACTGGTTGTTTGGGTTGATCGTTCCTTAGATTTTGGTACTCCATCTCATCCTTTTTCCTCAACTTTCTTGATAGATGAGAATATTTTGGAAACCATGATGTCAGAAGGAGAACCATGGGAAGATTATCATCATTGTTCACATCTTCCTGATTATGAAGAAAATTATCTTAGTGAACTATATCACCCATCAATCAAAAATTTATTTTCAAATTATTTACCTATTAATGCATTCAATTCCGAGCAAAATTTGTCAAATATTGAAGAAACTATTTTTATCGATATTTCAACCAAACCTGGCATTTTAGAAAATATTTATGTCAGTATATCTTATTCTTCATCAGAACTCGAAACATATCACTCTCTCTTTCATGAATTCTGTGATGTATTTTCTTGGTCTTACGAGGAAACACCAGTCATAGATACTAGTATCATTGAACACACTATTAATATGTATCCTGATGTCAAACCGGTACTTCAATGTCGTTGTCCTGTTCATCCAAAGAAGGCTGCTGCCATTAAAGTAGAAGTTGAGAAAATTTTGCGTGTTGGTTTCATTTACCCTGTTCCACCAACTGAGTGGATTTCCAACATCGTTCTTATCATGAAAAAAAAAGGAACCATCAGAGTGTGCGTCGATTATTGGGATGTCAATCTGGCTTGTTCGAAAGACAACTATCCTACTCCCTTTATCGACCAGATCATTAAAGATAGTGCTGGATGTGAAATATTTTCATTCATTGATGGATTTTATGGCTACAATCAAATCAATATCTGCCCAGAGGATCAACATAAAACAACATTCATCTATCCCCGGGGCACATTCTCTTATAGGAAATTACCATTTGGTTTAAAGAACATTGGGGAAACATTTCAGAGAGCAATTGATTATGCTTTCAATGACATCAAGCACATTGTTCAAACCTATCTAGATGATTTACTCGTGCATTCACGAAATTGGACTGATCACCCGATGCATTTGAGAGCCATCTTCTTACGCTTCTGACACTACAAAATACGCCTCAATCCACATAAATGTGTGTTTTGTGTTGGTTCTAGTAATTTTCTTGGATTCGTCATATGAAAAGAAGGAATTCTAATTGACCCATTGAAGGTTCAGGCCATTCTTAATTTTCCCGTGCCATCAAATTTACTTTAGATACAGAATTTGAAGGAAAGGCTAAATTCCTAAGGAGGTTCATACCCAACTGTGCCGAAATGGCTAAAGGATTTACTCGTCTCTTGAAAAAAGGGGTTCCCTTTCATTGGGACCAAGTTGCACAAGATTCTTTTGATTATGTCAAGGATACTCTTGTCCGGGCATCATTAATGTATCCCCCTAATTATAAAGAGTGATTATTTCATATATATCGTTGCAGCTGATACGACCATTGCTATGGTATTGATCCAAGTATAGAATTGAATGGAACATCTGATATATTATTTGAGTCATAATCTCTATGATACAGAAGTTAAGTATTCGTACGTAGAAAAGCTTGCCTTGGTAGCTGTTCAAGCTGTCCAAATATTTTTCCACTATAACTTGTTCTGAAAGACCGTTGTCATTTTAGATTGCAACCCCATGACTTATATCTTATCACATCAATTGCTGGGGGGGAAATACTCAAAATGGATTGTCATTTTGTAGGAATTTGATTTGGAATTCAACAAATCCAAGTCAAAGAATTCTTTAGTTTTGGTTGAGCTTCTCTATGACCTTCCCTCTGATAGTACTGCTACTACATCAGAACCATCAATTCCTGATCAGTCTCTGTTTCTGATCAGATCATCCTATCCTTGGTATGGAGATTTCATCGCTTATCTCCAAACTAAAACTTCTCGGCCTAATACCTCTCGATCTGAAAAACGATATATTCGATACCAAGCCAAATATTATCTAATCGTAGGCAATACACTTTATCATCATGGTGTCGATACAATTTTAAGAAGGTGCCTCACTTATGAGGAGGCTGAAAAGGTTTTAAATGATTGTCATGCTGGGGCTTGTGGTGGAAATTTATCTGGATATGCTACAGTGCAGAAGATACTCAATGCCAGTTACTTTTGGCCTACCATATTTTGTGACTACATCCTCGCAATCAGAAGTTGTTATGCACGCCATATTTTCGATCATAAAATCTGTAAACCACCAGCACCAATGCATCCTATTGTCTCTGTGGGACCATTTTCGAAATGGGGTATTGACTTCATGACCTGTAACCCTCGTTTGTCTGGGTGGTATGGTTATATTATTTTTGCAGTAGAATACTTTACCAAATGGGCCGAAGCGATGCCTACATTCAACAACACAGGACATAAATCTCCATTGTTTTTCTTTAATCATGTTATTGCAAGGTTTGGGGTCCCACAGGCTATAGTTACAGATCATGGGAAGAATTTTTGCAACCACATGATGATTGAATTAACTTCCAAGTTAGGATTGTCACATGATAATTCTACTCCTTATTGTCCACAATCAAACGGACAAGTTGAGGCTATCAACAAGATTCTTAAACGTATGCTTCAATGCATGATAGGAGTTCGTAAAAGAAATTAGCATTTGATCCTGTACTTGACCTTGTGGGTGTACCAAACCTCGGTGAGAAACACAATTGAATTTACTTATTTTCAATTGGTGTATGTTTTGGAACCTATCCTTCCTATCCAATGTGAAATACCATCGTTAAAATTCACAATTGACTTGTTACCTGACACCTCAGAAGAATAAGCGCATCTTTTTAACCTCATCCATCTTGACGAAATGTGTCATGAAGCCCAATTGGCCAACGAAGCGCATAAGACACATATAAAGGTGCAATATGACAAAAATGTCCAGCCTCACAATTTCTTAGAGGGAGACTTGGTCCTTCTTTATGATCAAGAAGCTGATCTAATAGGTACAGGAAAATTTGAGTCATTATGGCATGACCCCTTTATTGTCAAAAGAGTTCTTACTAAGGGTTCCTATGAGTTAGTATATTACGATGGAATTCCGTTAGGGAACCCCTAAAATGGGTTGTATCTGAAACGTTACTATTCTTAATCATGAGCGTAGTAATGTTTTGTATTATATTGTATATATATAATTTTTATTTGCATTTACTATATAAGTTTTTTTTTTAGAGTTTTCTTGACATTAGTAATCCACTTTACATTTCATCGCATATGTCTGAATCTTTGGAACCATTTGTTGGATATGTTGATGGTGCTAATTGTAGTACACAGAAGCTATCCTCTACAACGTGGGCCATTTTCTCTCTGAACGATGAGTTAGTGATTTTTCAAGGGATTTGTATTGGTAAACTGACAAACAATATTTTTGAGTATAGAGTGTTGATCGAACTTCTCTATGATGCCATTTCATTTGGTATTAACCACATCATTAGAAGGTTAGACTCACAACTTGTGGTATTACAGCTTAATAGTGGTTATACTATTAGAAATTCAACACTGCATCATTTATTCCTAAGAATTTGACTTTTGGAAAGACACTTTGATTTTATTCAATATCAACACATTTCCAGAAATTTGAACACATTGCCTAATTCTTTGGCTAATCAAGTTTTAGAAATACATTTGCAACACATGTAAAGAAAACATTCACATAATTGAATATGATTACACAATAAACATAGATAAACACTGAAATAAAATAGATAGATAGTTATAGGTTTTTACAAATATTTGTGCCCAAGACACATTGGTCATCTGACCTCAAAATGTATGCAACATGTCAAAAGTAAACTAGTGGTGCTCATGGTAACATGCTATAGATCTAATTATCCTATGCAGTAACCACATACAATGGTTAGGAACACCTATAGTGTGGTGCTGCAATCACATGGGTAACTCTTCGATCCATCAATCTGAAATCCTGAAGGTGAACCCCTCTATATGCTGCCGAAGCTCAGTCAGAGTCTCAACCATGTCTAGAATCTGAAGGACTGCTCTCCTGACAGCCCTCTCTGTTGGATCATCTACTCCATGCTCTAGTTCCTCCACAAGTTGAACTTGACCAACATCTGCATTACAAAAAATTTAGTTTAGCCTTGGGAAAACATCAAAATTACAAAAAAAATTTATAAACTTTAGGAAAATCAAAAACATGGTCGCAACATTATTACCTATTACACCCCACTGAGTGCATTCTGGTAAGGCTAAGTCTGGATATCCTAGGAAATCAATGCATGTGTATGCATACTCATCAATGGTGACAACTTATCACTTGAAATAGGTGAAGAACACAGTTGAGAACACAATAGTATATTGGCCTACATACCTACCCATTAGTTCTACCCACCTCTGCATCCTCGGATCTCTAGGATTAGACACACCCAGCGTCACATGTTGAGGCTACATCAGTGGAATCCGCTCTAAGGAAAATGAAATGAGGATCGAACCATAACTAAAGTTCTTCTTCCTTCCTCCCTTTTCTTTGTTCAGTTGTTCCTTTATTTGCGAAATTACAGCTTCAGACTAGTTGAATACTGTTGGCTCTGTGCACTCTATTTCATACTGCATATATGATCTATTATCTACATGTAGTGTAATGATGCCAGAAATTTTTGCGATCGGGAAAATAATGGTTCTTAAAGGAAAATATCGAATGTCCCAAATGTTTATCTTTCCATATTTGCTTGTTTCTGCCCCTGGATAGCAATATTTCAAAAGATAATCTCTCACAGTCTCTCCTCCAGGAGCAGACCCAGAGAGGGAAATAGGCAAGCCTCTCCTTGAAAAACCTATGAGAAAATATACATCCTCTACTATAATAGGAACCACTTTGTTCCTAATATGAAATGCCTCAATAGCCTGATCCTATGCCCAAACTAGGAACTCCAAGAGTTCTATCTTTTGCCTCATCCTTGATAAGCGGAAGTACTTTAACAACCCACAATCTCTTAGGGTTCTTATTGTACCCAGATCATTTAGGGCAACCATATTCTATTCTTCATGATATATTTCCCTCCATTTAATCATCATTATAGTCTGATGAAATCCTGAAACATAACCATAAGACTCATTAGACTCCTTTTAATGCAAAAAAATAGACAAATTTTTGGCATAGTGCAGGAAACAAAAATGGATATTGTGCCCAACGCAGTATTTAACAAGGGACAGTGCATTGCATATGCAGCTAGACTTCAGTTTAGATGCTCCACAATGCACTTTTCGATGCTCAAGGGTGAATTTCCCTCTTTGGAAGCAAAATTTACCCTAAGGGGTTGAAAACCCTAAAAATTTGCAGTGAAAGGAAACGAAATGATTACTGAAAGAAAGAGATGGTTCATGGCACTAACCTGGATCAAACAATGTTGAAAACCATCCACAGAATCGATCACTATCAACAGCTTAAGTTCGTGGGCAAAAACAGGTTAAGAGCTCCAAAATGCAAATGGTATCTGTTGAATGGTAAAAATGAATAGTAAAACTCCTTTCATTTAGTCATTTAATTGTTTGCAATGAATATTTATTGCTATGACTCTGGTTTTATTATATTTTTATCATGAAATAGGTATTTTTAATCCATTTTATGTTGTTCTGAATAGGTTTTACAAATGATGAACAGATTAGTTGTGCAGATTTATTTCAAGAACGATTTGACCACAAAGCATACTTTTTATCCTTATTTTTTGAGCTTTGTTAAAAATAAAAAAGGACTTGAAGTGCACTTTTATCTCTTTTTCGAAATTTGATAACAGTGAAAAAGCAACCCTTGGAGTCTTCTTTTAGCTCTTGTTAGACTCCGATAATGTGAAAATATTGCCGAGCACTTGTCCTTTCAAGCTCGTAAAAGTAAATGAATTTATATCTACTAAGAATAATTTTAATTTCTTTTCCGAAATGAGATATATTATTTATGAAAAAGGAATAACTTGGTCAAACATGACTAAAGAGGTTCTCTCAGATATTATTTTACACTTTTTCAGATTTGAGAGACAAATTTATGAAAAAGTACTTATGGAGTTTTCTTTTCGTCCTCTTTTTCAAACTCTCTAAATATGAAAAAGGACCTGGTTGTCACTATCATTAGGCTCGTTAAAACATAAAATAGCAACGAGCTTGTCGATCATGGCAAGAATCGAGTTTTTTTTCATCGCTGGACTCATTAAATTATTAAATAGGGATACATTGTTCGCCCGAAGGGTTGAATTATAGACCAAACATATGTTATCCTCCTCAAGCTTGTTAAAAAATAAAGAGGTACTGGTAGACAAATGACCAGGGAAAATTTGGGAAAGTGAACAGAACCTTTTACGGTAGTAGGTCGCTCTTGAATATGACACTTCACTCCATCACCATGACTGTTTGGGTTGAGTAATATTCTTTATGGTTCATTCATACCTATGGTTCATCATACCTTCACTTCGGTTTTGGGTCAATGCTGCCAACTCATCTCAGTGTCACCGATATGTTCAAGAGAAGTCATCCAGTGAACACTCATCCTTCTGCAATACTCATAAACCTTCATTCTCATGAAAGTCATCCCTGAACATTTCTATATCAAGTCATCCTTTGTCTTTGAAATTAGTAACTACCATTTCGTAATAAATTGACTTCCTGTCGACGGAAAATCATCATCCAGGAAGTTCACTTAGAAACATCATATTCTAATACCATGAGGCTTGTTACAGCATCAACAAGATCCTCACTTCTAGATTTTTGACCGAAATATTTTGTTTGGCGTTTGACATAAAATCATATATTCACGTCTTACGAAATGTATTGTAGTACCTTGAGTGCCATTGACATCAATGGTGGTTCTCTTGTGTTTGTTAACAACTCACATCATTGGCTGGTAATCAAACAATGTTTTACCATTTTCGACTACAAATCATATATTCGCATGGTTATACTTGTACCAAAATCATCGATTGAACGAGATGATAAGACCTCAGATCTAGTTTCAACCATCCGTGTTGCAATTTTAGGATTGTTATACACATCATATGTACGATGACCTTACATATAGATCGTCATCCAAACATGGGCCTATATCTGTAGGCATGTCTGTATAGGGAAACATTCCAATGTAGACGACTTTCTGCACTATGTACATGTTATTAGATAGTTTATGTGCTAAGCATAGGAATTCCTTCCCTCAGAAATTCATGATCAAGAGGATATATCATGATGTAATGTATTTTAAGGTTGATGCACAGGTCTCCACTCCACTTCAGCTCCAGCCCATCACAGTGTAGAGCATCTCATTCAAAAAATATTTTTATTATTATTCTGACTTCATGCTTTAGGGGGGAATCTGTTATAGGTCAATTTGGGCACCATTCCCAATGACCTGGTTAAACTAGACATCATCCCTAGAACCAATGAATAGGGTCTATCATCCCCTATTCATTTCAGTTGCTACATGCCCTAAGACAAATAACAAAGACAAATCATCCCTGACTTCCATTGCAAGGTTTCCAAGTTTTGAAGTATATGTTATAACACCTATGATCTCACCAACACAGTCTCTGAAGGGGCTAAGTGCGTTGCATATGCAGGAAAATCCACTCAAGGGTGATCTAAAAAGCACTTCTCAACACTCAAGGGTGCATTGGTCAATTGGGAGCATAATTCTCAATGTTCTAGAATCTCCACTTGGCCAGTGCCTTTTAGAAGAGTGCATATGTGTCAAAATTCGAATCCATGTGTCCATTTCATACCTATGAGCTTGGGAACATGTCTTGCCTATTATTAGAAAGTTATTGATTATAAAACTACTTTCAGCTCATCTCTAAATTGAGCACAGATCCTAATGCTTGAGAAGGAAGAATTTGAGTAGAGAAATTCTAGTGGAATTTCAATTGAGGAATTGATTTGAGTGATATACCATTGGAGAGATGTTCATTGTGATGAGGCTAGGATGATGTTGGAGATGGTGACATAAAATCAATCATTGGTTGTAACCTTCCCTTCTATCCATTGATAAATATTGTTGTTTACTTTCCCACATATGTATATGTATAAGCTTATGTCTTTCATATTATGAATTCTTATCTCATGTATATGGTTCATGTTTCTTTGATTTAACTGAATAACTTGAATAGGCATCTGTATATTGATATATATTTTTTGTTTAGTCTTCATTATTCCCTAAATGTGGTGCTATGCATTTAGAACAATAGGTTAAATACTTTGTAGATACTTTTCCTAATAGTAAAGAGACACACAGAACAGATCAAGAAACTTACTTAGAGTCCAAGCGCTTCCAATTATCCTACTCAAACATCTTTATTATGTCCCTTATCTCTCAAGAATCATATTGTGATTCAATCGCACACTAAATAATACAATAATATTTTTGAACAACCCCATTGTTATTTTAATTCTATATAATTTTGCATGCTATTACTCATAAGATGGCTTATTCCTTCCTAGATGAAACTACCTGGTTGGAAGTAACTAATTGATATTCATTCTCCTAAGGTTTAGGAAATTTGAAACAACCAATAAATAATGAATCATCGACCTTCAATCTAGTTTTTCAATGAAGCATATTCCATGGGGGTACATTCTGATGGAGATATGACATTGTTCTCCATAAGTTTTTATTGTTATCTAATATATGGATTATATATACATTCTTATTTTTGTTGCTCATGAATTGTGATCGAATATAGTTGATGGAGTCAATGTTAAGTCAACTTGTTCAACTCATCGATGGAACTGACTAATGGTTGATCTCAAGAATTTTCATTCACATGGAGTAAACCCACAGGAGTTATTTGTGATGCAGTTCACATGTCATCAAAGAGAAACATTTTTTATAAATCTCTCTCTCTCTCTCTCTGTATATATATATATATATATATATATATATATATATATATGAACTGTAGCAACTTCATGAATATTTGGTCAAAGGAAGACAAAAGTTGATTTATGTGATGGGGATCAACTAAAATACAAATTTAGAAGGTAAAGAGAATATTTTTGTGGGAATGTTGGGTTGATTTATGTGCATAGAAAGTTAAATTTTTCTTGACTTCCATGTAATATATTCGAGTTGATTTTGATTGGTAAGCATCAAATTTGAAAAATAAATGGAGGACTAGGCTAGTCAAGTGTTGAAAGAGTTGAACATGTTGGTCAAATTTCTCCATGGGCTATGTCAACTTCTTAGAATTGACTTATATTTGCATGATAACTAGACCGACTACTAGTTGAATTCGAAAATTTGAAGGAAGTCAAATTATCTTACAGTTGAATCGAAGAATTAGACTAAACGTCCTCCCTTCTATCTCATGTTTTAATGCACACATGATGTTGATAAAATAAATAACATAATTAAAATTCGACCAACATCAACATGGATGCCCATGGAATCCTGCTTCTGTGTCCATTAGATTTTTCCCATCCGTGGCAACTTACAAGAGATAAATTGACTAAAAAAATGTTTTGACTATTGCATGTTTCATATATACCATGAAGGAATACCACACAACATCAAATTTTAAAATAAATACAAGTTAATGCATTGGTTGGAGTTATGTGTAAAAAAATCATAGACTTAATCAAAGTGATTAATGCTCTTGCTATAGTGGATGATCTTCTTGATGCATTATATTCTAATAGATTTGTTGAATAAATAAAATAATATATATATATATATATATATATATATATATATATGGAGGATCACTGAGTCGGGTTGTAGACTGAGTCTTTCATTCAGTCATCGGAGTCATAAGTTAGGGGATGGTGAACATGAGCCTTGTTCATGGTAGACGGTTTTCTCCAAATTTTTAATTGAAATCAATATATTTTTATAAGATCAGCCTCTTAATGACAACAGTGAATATCAAATCTATAAATATTGTAAATAATCCCAGTGCTAGAAAAAAAAACAATTCTAGTCATGTTAGAGATCTCATTCATACATTTAATCGCAGGCTCCAGAAATTAGAAGTAAGTAGTAACCTAGCCAATATTTTGTATAGCCATTTAATGATGCAACAATAAATCAGTTAGTGACCATTAAAATAATTTTATTTTTAAGAATACCAGATAGAATTTTAAAAGAAGTAGATAATCCAATATATCCATCATATAAATTTTGCTATGGAATTGATAGAGAATCCAAGAAACAAACTTTTTTTGATAGAAGCACTTGTATCAATATAAATTTCAAGAACAATAAAACCATGTGAGCATAACACACAAACAACTGAATGGAAAATATGATGACATCAAAAAAATTATATGGATTAATCCCCTTAAGATGAAGTTGCAAAATGGTACTTGGGTTGTGACAAAAGTAAAGAGAAAGATTTTTGGTATGAAAGAATTTCACTTAGTTTAAATATAAAATAAAACTGCATGGAGTGATATTCATTCCCTAGACTCATCCATAGTTTGAGTGAAAAATGTGCCCCCAGATTAGAGAAGAGATTCTCGATGGTTCCTTGTTGGAGTAGCAATCCATATGGTAGAGACACTATAGAAAATGTGAACAAATGATTCATACAACAAGTGGCCACTAGGAAAGTATAGTTCACAATAAAAATTGTATACAAACATCATCCCATCTAGTTGGTAGTTGTTTCGGCTAAGTTACCTATGTATATCAGTACACATGGTTGATGTAAACTAAGGATACTTCTAAAAGAAGTAATGGTCCAGGATACTGTTAAATCCTTTCTCAAGATGAGCAATGCAATAAGGGTGTGGGATATGTTGTAGGGGCCTCTTAGGCATATGTGTGTTACCATAAATAATACAATAACCAAATGTGAGTAAAAAAGGGTAAATGTATCAGGTAAAGTGAATAGTTGTTTAAGAGTAGGTATAATCACTCAAACCACATCTCTCATGTATAAATACACATTAAGACTAATAGAAAATTGGTTGGAATTACTTCCTAAACTATAAATACACATTAAGACTAATAGAAAATTGGTTGGAATTCCTTCCTAAACTATGTTATTCTTTATCTATGTGTGTTTTTGTTGTTGCCAAGATGTAGCTTGTTATTTTACATTATAAGTTAGCCTTATAATAACCGCTCTCATACACACACATGAAATAATCTCAATGTTCATCCTTTCCATTCCTTAACCAAGCCCATAGACATTCAAAAATGAAAATTCATGTTTTCATAACACAATGGAGTCCTTCTTTGATCTTTTTAGTCCCTCGACCTTCCCCTCTTTAGTTTTGTATGTGCTAGCCACAACTAGGACCATTCCCAATCCTCAAATCCATCTAGTCCAAAGAAAAATTACGGGAACACAATCATTTACTGTCAGATTATTTTTCACTCACCTCTATTAACTAATCATAATGTCTAAACCTCTCTGGGGTATTTCACTAATTGTTTTTACAATTCAATTTTCTAAGTGATAGAGAAATGTATGAGAGAGTAATACAAGAGAGAAACACTAGAATATTAAGAACAAAAAATAAGAATTCCTTGATTTCTCCTCCCTCTTATTTTTATAACAACACCTTGAACTTTTAGCTTCTTGGGAGGAATAACCATCACCTCAAATGGAAATATTCACACAAGGCATATTTATCCTCTTAAGTCAATATTTCCCTCTCTGCAAGGCATCATGATCTATACGTTGTCCCATTTCTTCATCTCTAGAATTTTTATTAATAAAAATAAATAGCATATCATATGCTAATGTTTGACATCACAACACCAACGCTAACACCCCAAAATTATGTATCCTTAACGACGTTAAAAAAATTGTCTTAATGAAAGGGGTATCACATTAGATATATATCAAGAAAAATGTAGTGCATTTAGATATTCTCAAAATTAAGGTTTTAAATATACATAACTTATGAGTAACATGATTTTTTATTAGAAGATCCATTTTTTTGGGTGACTCAAAATTGTAATAAAGAGCAGTACTATTATTCGTTTCTCAGATGGCTCCATAGAAAGATCCAAAAGATACTACATTGATGAAACATCTTGAAGGCTCATCCAAGACATATAAAGAAATTGAAGACATGGAATTTTGGATCTCCTAGCTAAAGAATAAAGTTAATGAAATGGATGGTTGTATTTCGAAAGACATGGATTTAGTAGGTTCTTAGAAAAAAATTAAAAATATATGGTGGATTAAATGGAAAATAATATGAATGAAATTAAGGAAGAAATACAAAATCCATAAATAGTAATAAAACTTTCTATTAAATAATCTCCAAAAAAATATGGAGATCCAAGGAAATCATGAACACAAGGAGAAGAATGATGTTGAAACTCAAGCGCACATGGGGAGTATTTTATCATAGTCATAGAGAAAAAATATTGAATCATATAACCATAATCATGAATTTTCAATCCTATCCACATCATCGGGGTTTTAATTAAGCACCAAGGAACTATTGCATTATCAAGATCAATATGAGAAAGTTTGATGGTAACAATTTTATAACATGGATATTCCAGATGGAGCAATAATTTGATCTACACCAAGTGGCATGATTAGAAAAAGTAAATATTGAATCCATACTTTTATAATAATATCAACATGTATGTCATGAATGGGTTTATGGAAGGATAAAGGATTATATTCTATATTGGTCAATTGTTTATAGAGGAATTGATATTACATTATGGGGGTATTAGGAGTAATATTTTTTCTAGCCAATTGGTAAAAATTTGACAAAATGTCCAATTTTAGAGCACAGTTGAGAATTCTAAAAGTTGAGTGTAAGGGTAAATAATATTACATCGAATAATTTTTTATACCTATTTATGTTAAATTTCAAGGAAATTATCCAGGATGAGGTGTGTCTCTTTGAACCTAAATCCATAGAGCATGTCTTTAGTTTAACGAGGAAAGTCGATATAAAAAATATAGCTACCATAAAATTGTTCACAAACAACTATAAATAACATCATGCTCCCTCTCCTAACCTTATCAAATAGAATAACCTACCAATGGAAGACGTGTCATGGGAAAGTGACTTATTCAAGCACAATCACTAGAATTTAGTCAAGTGTTGAGGAAAACTATTATTTGAAGTACAGGGGCATGATTTAGAAATCGATATCAAGATAATATTTTATTAATACAATTATTTTTGGAATTTATTCAGTGAGCCATCTCATATTTGGAACATTTACTATGTAAACATGTTTTCCTATCGGCCAATTCTACATTAGTGATTTCACATTTTCAGTTGAACTCAAATTATCTAATATTAAATGAACTATCCTACTCAATTATGTCAATTAAGTAAAAATTTATGACTTTCTATGGTTTCTACCATATTATGTTAAGCTAAAAACTAACATTCCAAAACTGTTATAATTTTCTTTTGCACAATGTAAGCTTTCATTGGATGCTCTGAAAAATGAAATCTATACACAAGGAAGCTATGCTATAAAATAACATAAATTTGAAAATAAAATTGATAAAGGTTACTATTCTAAACAGTTTAGAAATTAGAAATTACTAAATTGAACATTGCAACTATAATCAACATTGCAACTAACGTGTGTTTATAAAATTTTGTAAAGTTTGCATATGAGAGATATTTATGTTTTCGATTTGTTCACACATTTCAATCACTACAAGGAAAACACCCTCTAGCGGAGGTTATAATGGAGGTTTTTAGTGTTATAAAATTGGCCAAAATTGTCGAAAAAACATTTGCTACAACATTCGTTTATTGTTACAAAGGTTTTGGCGGAGCTTTTAAGGGAAATTTAACACAACTAAAAACAAATGGGTGGCCGGAGGTTATTACGGATGTTTTTTCTCATCAGTGCACTACTATGGCTTTAACGCACTGGTGCATGCACATAGAAGGCGCCCTGGGGTGTTCGAAGGAGAATGCACCGGGCCATTAAGGTATAAAACTGCACCGGCCGTAGTGTTGGTGATGCAACACATAGGGCCGTTCTAATTGGTCTTTGGATTTGTGCAGTGCCCATAGGTCGTATCAATGCACCGGTGTGTAGATGTATAGAAACACACCGGTGCACACTATCACAGAAAGGCACCGAGATTTATAATTGGTATCGATATTCATGCGGTGCCCATAGGTTGTACAAATGCACCTGTGCTTATAGACACATAAATGCCCCAGTGCACAGTATCACACAAACGCACCGACATTTATAATTGGTATCGGTATTCGTGCAATGCCCATAGATCGTACAATGGCACTGGTGCGTATAGACACATAAATGCACTGGTGCATCGTACCGCACAAACGCACCGATATTTTTAATTGGCTTTGGTGCTTGTTTGGTGCTCATAGGTTGTAGAAACACACCGACGTACTTCTTAATACAAACACACCAATGTACAGTTACTGACACTCACCAGTTTTCATTTTGTATTTTTTAGAAACATCGACCTGTGACAGTGCAATTATTGTGATTGTTTTAAATTCATTATTCATGAAAAGTCGACACATCTTATAACAATATTCATATTAATTAAATTTTTATTAATGCATTTGAATGTGATGTTTGGATTGATTTGTTATGTCATATCATAATTATTGTGGTTTTTTTAAATTCATTATTCATCAAAAGTCAACTCATATATATCTTATAACAATATTCATATGAATTAAATTTTTATAAGTGCATTTGAGAACAATAATGGAGAACACAATAGAGACAATGGAGAACACAATAGTGACAATGGAGAATGCAATAGAATAAATTAAAACATATTTTGTGATATATAATATATATGAATAAGACAATCTTTATCATACAAAATGGGACAGTTATTGGTATCCCTTTGTCTTTCAATTGGGACACTATGTCCATTACATTAAACAAAATGTCTGATTTCACAGACATATTTAAAAAAATACAATGCCTTGCTTTGATATCCAAACATAGTGATCATCATTCTTCTCTTGAACTGTTGTCACTACTAGAGCTACTTCCATGAATTGGGTTATTTTCATGAATGTTTTGTTCACGATGTTGATTGTTTTCTTCTTCTTCACCTTCCATCTACAAACATAAAAATAAACTGAAATGAGTGTATATGCATTGGTGAGAATAATAAAAAATTCAATATTAAATAATATAAATCAATGTAAATCAAAAAGAAAAATGACGTACCATAGCAAAAATTAACACATAAACTATATACATTCTTTCAAAACCATGTACCATGCCATATTTCAAAATTTCATCTGTTGGCGCAGTTCCATACTTTGTTTCCTGCAAGTTTTATACCCCATAACAAATCATATATTTAATATAAAATATGTGTTTGTTCTATTAATTATAGACGAAGCTAAGTAAAACAAGATCGATAGATGCTTACAAATTCCACAATTAATTTCTGATATGCCAACATATACTCATAGCCCATATTTAACCCAATTTTAATCAATTCGTCTGATGGTTCTTCTTTGTATGTTAGCACCTATTTGAAGACATTCAATGATGATTTTTGTAAAACAACGTAAAAAATACAAAAATGAAATCTATTTAAGTTGTTATAAGGAAGTAACAATTACTCACAAACTTATATATCAACCGTTTTCTTCCTTGTCATCCCGTTTTATGTGCTGAATGGGTTCCATTTTCTTTTATTTTCTATAAGAAAATTCTTGAAAATTAATATTTAATGCTAAATTGTTTATTTATTGTACCTAATGAAAAAATTCAATGATTACATATTACATTTAAATCATGTTGTTGTTGAGATGGCTCCTCTTGCGATGCAATTTTGTCCATTTATTTTACCATCTCCTTGTACATCTTTTTGGACATTCCTACTAGCATATTTTTTATATCAACTCGTTAAACTTTTGATATTTTCATAATCTTCCTGAAAATGTAACACGACAATAAAATATTTAATTTTTATACTGATATTTGAAAAGTAAATATAACAAAAGTGATATTTGTAAATAATTCTAGAAAAACATTTAAAGGAATATTAATTTTTCATTCCTTCTTTTTTGTTGTTGTACGTTTTTGCTATTAAAAGTCTGACATGTCTCATTGACCAATTCTCTGGAAACTCTTCCTGTATTTTAGATAAAATTTGGTTCTTGGAATCATTGGATTGATTTTTGTATTGTAAGTGGAAAGAACGTCTATACATTTGTTCCACTAGATCCCTCAAACTTTTGTAAAAAAATTTCCCCCTTTTGTTAACTTTTAACACCACTCTAGATGACCTAAGGAGCAATTCATTTTCACTTGCATGTTCTATTTTTTTTCTTTTCTTAGAACAAAATTCCTTTTCCGAGTTGTTGGTCCCTGTAGAACATTAAACATATGTGAATTATTAGACTGTTTGACACACGTTACCTAAAATTTTTAGGTATATTATTATTAATAATTAAAAAAAGAAATTCATATTGGATCGATAGTATTTTTTATTCACCTGATTCATCCTTTTACAATTTTTCCATCAAGATTTTTCGCTCTTCTGGTCCTAGATCAGAAATAATCTTATCGAGCTTTGTCATTTTGTGGCTCTGCATGATACACACTAAACAATACATATTATTTAAACTTACATATAGTTCAAAAATAAAAATTGTATAAAGAATTTACAAAGAACTTGCCTTTTTTGCTTTTATTGATGTGTTATCAGTGTTTTTGTTACTTGGTCTCTTGTCAGTCATTTCTTTATCAATATGAAACCTGTACCATATCACTCATTAATATATTTATAAATAAATTGTCAAATTTTCAGGTAAAAAATAAATCTCAAGACATCGGTGTGTCTTTCTTGATGTACGCATAGCCGCCAGTGCATGGAGGTATTACCAACGCATCGCAAAACAGTATAATAGACTATATGGTGTGTGGGGTATTATAAATGCACTGCACAAATAGTGTAATAGACCATATGGTGCTATCCTCGTAACATGGAGCACTAATGCCCTATTTCAGATATGGCGCACTAATTTAAAAAAAAATATTTTCAAACTTTTTATTACAAAATACTTGTGCAGTGTGCTTTATAATACAACACACCGGTGCGCTAGGTTACGCAGGGCGCACCGATAAAAAAAAAATCCATTTTTTCCAAAAATTCACATAATGGCCGAATGGATTTGGATACGACTATGCAAGTCGTCCCGTGGGTTGGATGTCAATCTAAAATGAAAATCCCTAATTCTGAAATCATAGAAATAGAGAGAATAAAGGGATTAAAAAAAAATAAATGGTTTAGGGTAAAAATGGATAAAACTGCCAAAAAAGTAAAAAAACTACAGAAAAGAAAGTAAAAAAAAAAAGTAATCAAGTTTAATCATGAGATGGTTTGAAATTCTATGATATAGGATCTGAATCAACAGAGGTATGGTTTCTGATTGTCTGAATACTTTTGTTCGAATGTATTTCACTGCTCCACAATGCCCTCGTTCTCTCTTGCTCCAAGTATGTCTCCCGCAAATATCTGGCTGAAAATTTTAGCAAAAACAGTGAAATAATGAAAAGTGTTTAGTATTGAAAGAATTATTTTATGAAATTAGATTTTCAAAAATATTTTTCCGCCAATTTTTCAATTTGCTGTTTTTTTTTTTCACTTAATGAAAATAGAGTTGCGCTTTTTTTATTTGCATTTATTCGTCATTGATGTGTCACTTAATAGCACCGCACCGGTGCATCTTTTTGTAACATCGTCACCGGTGAGGTTATATGTACAGCAGCACCGATTTGTGGTTAAGACACCGAAATTACTTTTAGGTGTCTACACCAAAATTTAGAGAACTCCAACCATAGAAATTAAGAATTATAATTTTGTTTATTCTTGAGAATTAGAATTAGAATTAAAATTGAGAAATTAAATTCGATAAATTCTTGATGAAAATAACTATTCTTCCAATGCATTTTATTTATTGTAGGAGGTCCCCACTGATTATGGAGAGAATGCAATGTTGGACATGTGAAGATGCAATACTACTGGGCCCAAGTGGGAAATTGTGGCATGTGAACCTGTTATAATTAGCACTTAACTATTTGCAACCAATACATTTTAGAATATAATCTGCAGATAGATGGATGGCCTGCCAGCAATTAGTAAATATAATCTGCAAAAGGGTAATGTTCTTGGAGAAATGACAATGAGTCCTTCATTCTATATTTATTAGCAGAAGAAGACCGATTTTCGACTAGACGATGTAGTTATTACATGTGGAGGCAATGGCTTCCCATAAAAAATGAGTATAAGGTTGAGCAGAGGAAAGACATTGCAAAATAGGCTATTACATTAGATTTTCCAATGGGAAACCGATTTTCAAGTGGAAATATGGTAGCTGTAGGTATCTATGCTTTTCTTCCCACAGAAATGGTCACTGGATTTGCATTTATAATACAAGCAGAATTTTTACTGGTTTCATCTAGATAACCATAGCTCATACAATTTAGAGATGCCATTCAGGTTCAACTGAAAGCCAAAGATGTGATTTTATGTGACGTCACCTTTGCTGGTAAAAGTTTATGTAATCTAACTGAAGCTCGGAAAATACTCCCAGTTGCTTTTAAACACATTCTGGAGAATCTTTCCCTTCATGGGACCTACCAGCGTGATCAACAACGTCATTCGATATTTCTCTGTTGTCCTTAAGGGAATGAGAATCCTTCCCTTCATGGTGCCTCTTGGCTTCATCAACTGCCCTGATTGATCTTTCTCTGCCATCAACTCTGCTCTCTATTTCTCCATCATGGGACCTTTTAACCCTATGGCTGACCTCAACTGAATGCTCTCTAACGGTCTAAACCTGTACTCCTTTTGTACTCTGTTGAGCTTTGTAGCCGTCTGCATCCCTATAAGCGTATTTTTTCGTCTTTTTGTTTGAATCACTCACTTTATTTGCTATAAAATTCTCAGCCGAAATTAGAACTCTCGTCTTTTCAAATCCTCATCTCCTCAGAAAAATTATTTCCCGCGATTCGAACCCTCCACTGCTCCAATACTGCACTTTACAAAATAACCCTATTCCAGTGCGCACTATTTTATAGGCGCACTGGGACGGTTTGTAAGATCGATGTTTTTTGTTTTGGTGTGGTGTTTTATGATGCACCGGTGCTGAAAATATTTCTTAAGCACCGGTGCGTCCGAGTATTAAGACGCACCAGTGCGTGTTATGATGATAAGCGCACCAAACTGTATAAAGTTCTTTTTTTTGTATGTAAGATTATAATAAAATAATGATAATTCTAAAGTAAATAAATTTATTCGCATTATTTTCTAAACATTATTATGTTACAAAAATTCATATTATTCTAGATTTATTATTTTACAATTATTTACAAATTTACAAATTTTAATATTTTAATAAAATCATTTCACATTAATACAATTAAAACTTTACAAATATTTTACATGAAATTACAATTAAAATTACAATTAGAATTACAATTACAATTACAATCACAATTTTACAATTTAGAATTAGAATTACATTTACAATTATAATTACAATTTTACAATTATTTTACATATAATTACAATTAAAATTACAATTACAAATACAATTAAAATTTTAGAATTTTACATACAATTACAATTTTACAATTTGTCATATATACAATTACAATTAAAATTTTACAATAAATATTTTACATACAATTACAGTTAAAATTGCAATTAGAATTAGAATTAGAATTAGAATTACAATTACAATTACAATTTTACAATTTCACATACAATTACAAGTAGAATTACAATTACAATTTTAATTTTACATACAATTACATTTACAATTATAATTACAATTTTACAAATATTTTACATAGAATTACAATTAAAATTACAATTACAAATAAAATTACAATTTTAGAATTTTACCAATTAGAATTAGAATTACAATTTTACAATTTGTCATATATACAATTACAATTAAAAATTACAATTACAATCAATTCACAATAAATTAAATATTACAATTACAATTAAAATGTTGCATTAAATATTTTACATACAATTACAGTTAAAATTACAATTACATATACAAATACAATTTTACAATTTTACATACAATTAAAATTTAAATTTCAATTACAATCACGACATAATATTTAATAAATATCATGGTGATTTAATATTAAATTAATTAATAAACATCACGATCATGATAGCCATCGTACAAACATCATATTCGACTAAAAAACACATTCAAACATCAAATTAACATTATATATTAACATCATCACAACACAAACATCAAATATACATCTCATGTCAAATAACTCATGCTATCACATACACATCTATCTACAAGCTAAACATTAAATGAACATATCTAACATGACCTAACAATATACACATCATGATGATCACCAACATGTAAATTAAGTACAACTGCAACATGAACATAAAATACATGGACCATATATCTATATATATAACTGAATAATGTTAAAAGTATACGACTGTAATATAAATGTCATGGATCAGCCGGTGGTAGTACAACATCAATAGCAGTACTAGTGGAGGTCTGCTCAGTCAAAGGTGCAACCTCAATGGTCGATGGTCGATCCTGCTCATGATCATGACTAATACTGATGGATGGATCAGCTGGTGGTAGTACAACATCAATATAAGCAGTACTAGTGGAGGCATGCTTAGTCAATGGTGCAGCCTCAATGCTCAATGGTCCAGCCTGCTCATGATCATGACTAGTACTGATGGATGTTGCAGGCTGCTGACTGGACGTGGCCGATGGTCCAACCTCATCTCCATGATGACTGCAAGATGCTAGTGGAGCCTCATTCTCATCAGGTGTGGCGCGAGGTGAATGATCATGAGATGAGTCACTTCTCGTGGACTATCCATCATGTGTTGTGGCTCGACCATGCCTATAACATGCAACAGTCCTCCTCAATCACGTAACAACTGTCATAGCTCCTACGACATGCTGCATCAGGTTGTACATGTCACGTAGCATGCCTCTCCACATACGTATTAGCCTGTCATCGAAATGTATGTCTCTGTAATGAGTGGGCCTGATGCCTACCTCAAAAATCAATGCACTGAGTTGATCACTCAACTACATCCTGTATTGAGTATCTGGTCGACCGCGCCTAGCAAAAGGCGGTACCGACACACCAGCAAGAGCATGTCTCTTTGCACTGACCTCCTGATCATGATCCTCAGCATCTGCCATGTCCTGATCGTCATCAGGATCCACACCTAGATCATGTGGTGGTTTTGGCATCTCCTCGCCATCAAAAGAGCCAATGTCTGCAAAATATATACAAGTACACAACAATAATTAGACAATTTCATTACACAATTTAATAAAAACAAGTTAAAGAACATGTTATAATAAATATAAATAAAACAGTAATATTACCTCTATCATTTAGCATCTCATCATCTGTGAAGAGGATGTTGGCACACCCTCACCAATCCAATCTAACATAAGGACAGGGGACCATAATGAAGGGATGCAACTCATCAACACTGGCTAGTAAGTCCAGTGCATCATGCGATATCCTGGCTGGAATCATAGTCTCTCCCCTCCTGGGCATCATCTGCCCCCACATGTGCGTCCGGGCCTCCAACATCAACTTACGAGGCTGTCGAACAAAATTAGGCCTCATCTCTGGAAACCTCTCAAAAAATAAAAATAAAATCTCTCAAGAAAAAGGGAATTTGACCCTCCCTTATGCATGAGCACGACATCTATCTAAGGCCGTACAAAACTGCTGCAAAAAAATAGCATACCACCTAACAAGTCATGGCTCCTGTACTAAATAATCAACATAATATAGAAGCGGATAACTAATGTGTTTCCCGTCACTGGTGTTGTGTGAAATGTTCAAAATGAGAAGTGAGAGGCAATCCATGTCCTGTCTACCAGATGCACCAATATGTAGCTGACCTCCAGAGACCTCAAACTTTGAAGGAGACAGTACATCTGCTCCAATGTATCTCAGGGAGTAAAATAACTGACTCCCCACTACACAACCAGTTGGAACCTCTGGGAATGAGGGAAAATCCACCCGTCTCCTTGATAGCCCTATAATGAAATAAATATCCTCCTCAATGGGTGTGTACCACTGGTCAGGACCAACCCGGAAAACCTGTTAGTGGGCACTCCACCTACAGATAAGATGTCTCAAAAATACACTATGGGCCTTTAGGGAAGTAGCCTCCTCAGAGAACTTGAGGAGGTCTACCTGCCTTAGGAGCCCTTGGGTATCTGTTGTAATATGGTGACGGTACGCATCTCTCTCCCTCTCTCGTGCCTCCCACTGGCGAATCATATCCTACTGCTCCTGTTGTTTCTACTGTTCCTCCTCTTCTCTCTGAATCATTGACATATTAAATATTATTTTTTATTAAATAAGACATGTATTTAGGAATATACATATATAATTCTTTTTGGAAAAAAAAAACAAACCAGTTGGTTCACCACAAAAACAATCATGCATCGGTTCCAGTGCGGCTTTTGTTTATAGAGCACCGGAGGCGGTGCCCCAAATGACATAAAACGCACCATATGCGGTGCACCTGAGATTTTTTCAAGCCCCGTTGACTATATATGGTGTTAGAAGAGCAGTGTGTTGACTAAAATATACACCTCGACTCGTATAGTCGTGTTAGCGCACCTAATTCTTGACAAATTACATAGTCAACAGTGCAGTCTTTTATCCGGCCGCACTGTTGACCCTGTTGGAATGTTGAATGTGGTGCACTGACAGATACTAGGGGGGATATATCTATCAACACACCGCATTGCTATTCCCATGGTCAATGGTGTGCCCCACTAAATGAGTGCACCGCAATAGTTTTAAAATTTTAAAATAATACGGGGTGACTTTCACTACCACCCCGAACATGGTGCGGATACCATTAGCACTGGTTGCGGTGCATCCTGTAAATTTTATAGGCAGCACCATTTACTGGTGCGAGCCGAACGGCTTGTGTGCATCACGCAACAATTTTTTTTTTCTTTTTTAATTGTTAATTTTAAGATTATTTCAAATTCTAATCCGCTAGAAAGCTTAATTATGGCAAAACTAGAAAATACCTCTACATTTCGTCATCGAGGAGGCATACTGGCTGTAGAATTTGCAAAAGAAAATTGTCCCACCGTTTTGAAAAATGCAAGCTGGAGATTGGTGGCCAATGCATAGCAGTAGTGCATGCAATGGGTGTAATGGGAGCACTGATGTCAGGGCGTCTTAAAGAAGGAGAAATCGCAACAGTGCTTGAGAGCTCTGGAGTACTGAGAAAAGTGGTAAATGTGATTTTTTAGCCATAATTTTCTTTTTATTTAACCCAGTTCCTGTGCATGGGGTTTTATAGGCCCACTGGTGTGGTTTCTTAAGAACGCACTGGGCTGTTTCAGATTTGGCGCGTTGTTTTATGATGCACAGGGGCAATTACTTCGCACTGCACCATGCTATTTCAGTTCTTGCACGATGTTTTATGATGCACCGGGGAAAAATAGTCGTGAAGCACCGGTGCTTTATAGTAATAGGACACACCGGGCGTGTGTGTACGGAGCGCACGGTGTCCGGTGTGCCAATGTTTTGTGTGACCGGTGCTTTATCTTGTAGAGCACACCGGTGATTGAGAGAAAAAAAGTGAAAAATGTGGTTTTTTGGCCGTAATTTTTTTTTATTTAACCCTTTTTCAGTGCACATGTTTTATAAGTGCACTGATGTTGTTTCAAACGAACGCATCGATTCTCTTTTGTTTTGGTGTGGTATTTTATGATGCACTGGTGCGGTTTAGTAACACTGCACCGGGTGGTTTCTGTTTTGGCATGGTGTTTTATGTTGCACCGTCGTGAAAGTATTGTGAAGCACTGGTGCGTTAGAGTAATAAGATGCACTAGATGGGTGAGTATGGAACGCACGGTGTCTGGTGTGATAATGTTTTGTGCGCACCAGTTCCTTCTCTTGTAGAGTGCACCGGTAATTGAGAGCTCTAGAGCATTGAAAAAAGTGAAAAATCTAGTTTTTTTGCCTTAATTTTTTTTAAGCTCTTTTCTAGTGCACGTGCTTTATAAGTGCACCAGTGGTGTTTCTTACGAATGCACTGGTTGGTTTGTGTTTTGGCACATTGTTCTATGATGCACCGGTGCGGTTTCGGTTTTGGCACAATGTTTTATGATTCACCGACGTGGAAGAGTTGTGGAGCACCGGTGCTCTACAGTAATACGACGCACTAGGCAGGTGTGTACAGAGCGTATAGTCTCTGGTGTGCCAATGTTTTGTGCGCATTGGTGCTTTCCCTTGTAAGTAGCACCGGTGCAATGTTGAATGATAAGCACACTGAGCGGAAAACATCCGCAAAACCCTCCGCCCACCAACCTCCTCTAGTAACCTTCGTTAGAAACGGATGTATAGGGTATTTTTATAAGGGGTTCCTCAAAAAAATCCACTAGTGGGTCTTTTCCTTGTAGTGAAAATTTCTTTCAATTGACCAAAACAAAAAAAAAAGAAAGGGAAAATCTCGAACAATTGAAAATTTTGGAAGCGTTTGTAAATAAAACAAAGTATCAGTATATGCCAAATAAAAGGAAATATCATAATATTGATAACAAATTAACAATGGTTTTGAGATTAAGGAAACTTTGAGCATAATAACATTACAAAAAACCATTTTTCTCCAAACATCACCAAAAAACTAACTCTAAACAATACTCCACAAGCTACAACTCAATAAAAATGACCATTCATCTCCCTATTGCACCTTCATATAGGCACAACGTAATATCAATGAGTCTTAAACTATTTATTCAAAAAATAGCCTAGGAAACAGATTTAATATTCCATGGAAGAAACAAAAGAAGGTCCAATCGCATAAGCACCATTTGGCCTCCAACCTAATTGTTAACTCGCAAACTATACTTCCCATTAGAGAAATTTTGAGGTCTAAAATGGGCCTCCTAAGGAATATTATTAAAATAATAGTGGAAATAATAAAATAAGATTAGATTACTTCATCAAGTTTTGGAGGGAAGAATGGAAAGAAAATAAATTCAACTCATATTTTCAACTTATCTACCTATGATTTTACTCAAATTTTGAGCGAGAGCAATCATTGTATGCATAATTTAATTTTTCATCGAAGGAGTACCCATGTTCCATAATTCATGAAAAATGTGAAATACATGAAATAACATGAATGAAATCATGTTTTTTCATGTATATCATATTTTTCGTGTAGTAAGGTCCATCAAAACTATGAAACATGGGTACTCCTTGGATGCAAAATTAAATTATGCATAAAACGAATGCTCTCACTCAAAATTTGAGTAAACTTGTAGGGAGATAAGTTGAAAATAAGAGTTGAAAATTTAGTTATTTTTATTTTTATTTTTATTTTGTAATCTTTTTACCCTTTTACTCCAAAAAATCTAATCCTCCCCCATTGTTGACATCATCATATTGAATCTTATTGTTTTTATAAATTTATTTTTGTTGTACATTTTTGTTTTTAGGCCCATTTTTTACATCAAAATTTCTCTAATGCTCCACGTATCCTCCATCTATGAGTAACCTCTCTCATTGGTCACATGTAGATACAAGCTACCCATCACTAGCACCAACACCAGCATGAGTTGCACCAATACTAACTATACTGACACCATCATCAACAACATCTCAAACTAAAACTCAATCCTTTTTCTCCAATCTAAGAGGATTGGATCGAATGCTAAATGTCGCTCTTTTAAAAGAAGCATGTATACTTTAATTCGCCAAATACATATAAAAAGCAGTATTTTATAATATTAATAGATGTGATTTTCTTGATATGTTTGTGAACAACAATGATTACAAAATACATCATAGTAAATGTTATTAAGAATTTGAGAAATAACATGATTGTGTATCAGTTTTCTAAATTGATATTAATAACAATGCTAAGTATTAATTAATTCTTGAATGTTAAGTGTGAATTCTGAGTTTCCACATCTTCGTAAACATTACTCTCTCCATTTAGTTTTTGCGCATTAACATACTTAACTTTTCTCACATGCTCTAGTACTAAATGATTTCAAATGTTTATATATTACCTTTAATCGTTACAATTATTAGGTAATATAATATACTATGAACACTAATATTAAACTGTTGTAAAAACGAGTATAATACATAACATTAAATTTGATAAATCAATAAAAGAATGTAAGAAATGAGAGTGCAATGAAGAAAACACAGTACTCATAATGAAAAGACATCAACACTTATGCACATTGGTAGATTCAACACATCACTTGTTCATAATTCATAGCTTTTGCACTTGTGCAATGAGAAATTAGCTTAATTTATGATAATATATTTTTACTATTGTTAGAAAAATATCTCATATTGCATCATGCACACTTCCATGCTTCCACATATCCATTCTTCCAACTTAACATATTTTTTCCCTCCATAACTTGATGAGGTAATATCTACATATCAGCATGTTCGTTCTCATCAAAGGTAGAAGGATGGATCCTGTTGACGGTGTCGGAAATACATCAACCAAGGGGTCTCCCCTATGTGAATTCCCAATTAGACCTCACACCATTTGGAATAGGAGCCCCATATGGAATTTCTTCATGGTTTCCATGTATTCCTATAAATTTCCCTTGGCTCTAACTATTAGCAAGAGAGAGGAACACATGTGTTCCTTTGAAAAGAAAGAAGGTGTGCCTGGTTAGTGTTTGGTGTTAAGTGTGTCAAATTTCTTCTACTGTAGGGAGAAAGAGCAACATGAGCCCCTAAGAGAGAGTTAATAGTACCACCTTAGTAGAGACATACATAATCAATAAGGATTCATCTAACATCCAGTGGAATACAATAGATATGGCGGTCATTATAGCCAATCAATGAGAAATATATGTCTCGTATCCTACGAAATAATCCATAAGGATGGGATAGAAATAACAACCATTACAACACATTCTCAATAATATGAGTACTAAAATAACTGAAATAGTTCAACTACTTTATCACAGATGAAAGAAAACACGAAATACAAATATCCATAGAATAGTCTTACAAATATACATAATCCATGCATGAAGAATTTGTTGGCCATGAAGGCTTTTTTTATTAAGTAAAAGTTCCAAAACACATGTGTAAAATGGAAATCACTAGTGTTGATCAGTGTTTTTCATTGATGTCAACCCAAGCAACACCAGAGGCTACCGTGATCTTGCATGGGAATTTTGAGCTACCAATTTACTATGTTCCGAGTCATGTATATTTTTTTATGGTTTCTAATGTTTGATATGTTTCCGTTGATATATGGCATGCCATGTAATTCTTCACAGTTTGAGAGATATTCATGTTTGAAGTTAGTAACCCCAGTTAGTGGGCTAAAACCCCATGTGGTTGTGGCATGACACTAATAATTGGTTGTGTTCATTGAAAATTCAATAGTTAATACTTTTTAAGCTCCTAAAATCTTTCCCACATTCACTTGTTGAAGTCCATCTCAACCTAAGAATTTATATAAATTGTGATCCTCATATCCTCCTCATGTAGGGATTTCGCTACTTGAAATGGGTCATCATGGAATTTTAGCTATAAATTTTTTCTATGAAGGTTGATAAGTTGAAATTTTTATGAGGTGAAGCCAAAATCCTGAGGAAGCTTGTGTAAATATTTCAGATCATGGTGTGCAATATTTTCGGAGATATGATTTGTGGAATTTAGGGTTTTTGCAGGCTCCTAAACTTCATCTCAAAGAGGTGACCTTGGGAATATCGGCATAACTCTCTCTGAGTATCAGATTGGAATTCTATTAAAAGTGGTGGATAATGCATAGACTGTAGTTTTCTCTGTATAAATTTCAGAGCTGAATGAGGAAACAGTGACACGTGGAACATCGTACAAGTTTTTTGTATTGAACCAATCCATAATTAGGTCATTGGGAGAGATTGGGCATAAATTTTCCTTGAAGATTCCAAATTAGGTCAGACCTATGGCATTGAAAGAAGACTCAGAGGACTACGACAGGACCAAAAATCACATATTTGGGATCTGAAATAATAGAGATACACTAGATTCAATATTAAACTTTTAAAAGGCAAGAAAAATATAGAGCATGTGTTGTCAAGGGCTGCAAAGGACCAGAATTTATAGGGTAGCAAAGCAAGGCAAGGTGTAACAGAGGTAAGCTCCTAGTAAGTATATGCTATATATGCATGTTCATCTCTTAATTGCATTAAGTTATTTGTATTCTAATTTGTTTTTTTTGTTTAGCACTGACATATGCTCTACAGGATGAGGTAAGTTTTGTTGTTATCATGTCATGGGTATTTCCTTGAAGAATTTTTTTCCTTGAAGAATTTTTGAAGGTATTATATATTCATCAAGATAATACTCAATGCATGATGTAATGTTCTGAAGAATGAAAGGGTAGCATGACAAGAGCAACAATCAAGGTGTAGAACAACAGTAAGAAGTTCACCACATGAAGTCTTCAAGTGGGAAGCACTGCATACAGTCATTTTAAAAGTATCATTGTAAAATTTGTACAAGTGTCTATCTGCTGAGAATTGTAGAGGCAGTGTTGGGAGGCCTAGGATCATCATTAGGTGGTTGTTTCATAGTTGGGTTATGGTCTAGTGTGTCTTCTTCTTCTACATCATTCTATATCATTGTAAAGTGGACCATTTTCCCTGGTACGGGAGTCCATTCTTATTTTGTTCTTCTATAGGGTGGTAGGTTGGTGATAGGCTGGTGCATGGAGTCACCAATAGGTTCAATCTTGTGAAAAATTCAGGGTGGTAGGGTGGTGCTAGGGTGATTTGTAGCTAATTGGGTGTTGGGGGCATCCATTCAGTTGGCTACTGAAGAGTCTCGGGTGTTGGAGTGTCCATCTAGTGAGAGCTGGAGAAGAATGCTTTTCTATATTCTAGGAAGTTGGAGCTTTATTTTTAATTGGAATTGAATATTAAAGAATTATTAGAAAATCATTCAGGTGGTTTTTGTCCTAGAGTGGGTTTCCACCTTAAAAAACTGTGTGCATTTGTGTTCCTTTTGTTTACTGCTATCATTGTACAAAAACTGATAATAATTGAAGATTAACTAATTCTCTGAAATATTAATAATAATACTAATTGAAAGGAATTATGATTTAGCCCCCCTCTTAGTATTTCCAACAATTGGTATTAGAGCTTGGTTCCTTCAATAGCAGTTTAATAGCTAGAAGGAGGTCATGGAGCATACCAAGAATGATGTACCTGTGTTCAATGAAAACAATTATGCACTCTGGAAAGGAAGAATGGATGTCTATCTCTTGGTGCAAGGTTACGAAGTATGGGACACTGTTCAAAATGGCTTTACACCAACCACAAATGAAAAGGGTAAGAACAATTTGGTAAACGATCCAAAAGCAAATAATATTATTATCAGTGGACTTATTGAATCTACTTATCATAAGGTGTTGGGTTGTAAAATCACCAAAAATGTATGGGGAAAGCTTGAGAATATATAGGCAGGTGACTCAAATGTCAAAGAAGAAAAGCTTCAAAACTACAGAGAAAAATTTAAGCAACTCAGAATGAAAGAAGATGATAACATTGTTGCATACTTCCAACATGTTGATGAAATAACCAACACTCTGGAAGGATTAGGAGAGCCTATTGGCGAGAAGACTATTATACGAAAGATTCTTAGAACATTACCAGAGAGATTCAACCCAAAGTAATCGGTTTTAGAATACAGTGAAAATGTGGACAAACTCGACAAAGGGGAATTACATGGAGTTCTCATAGCATATGAAATGAGACTTGATGAAGAAGAGGGTACTTTGGATCTAGAAACTGCATTTGTTGCATCTAATAAAACCAATAAGAACAGCCAACCTTGAAAGGAAAAGTCCTGCACCTACAAGTGTGAAGAAAATGAGGATGATGAAGAAGGTCTTTCAGAAGGAGAATATGCTTACTTTACGAGAAAAAAAAAATTTGTAAGGGAAAATTCAAAGGTAAACTTCCATCGATATGTTTCGACTGTGGCAAGGTTGGGAATTTTGCATAAAAATTTCCAAAAAGAAATGATGGAAACTCAAAATGAAAGAGAGGCTTTAATAAATTCAACAAGAAACAAAAAAATAAAGGATTCAAAAGGAACTTTCTCTCTAAAGAAGATATATCATCATCCGATGAAGACAGTGACAGTGAATAAGAAGCCAATGAGAGAGTATTGTTTATGGCCAAGCACAATAAACAAGAGATATCAAACAATGAAGAAGAAGGGTGGACCATAGAATAGTTTTCTAAGGAGGCAATCGAGCTTATAAAAGAGCTCAAGGTTGAGAAGATTTGTTCCAATACTCTTGAATAATAAGTTCAAGGTATCAAAATTGAAGTTGAAGAACATAAATGTATTGAAGAATCACTTCAAAGGAAGGTTGAAGAAAGAAACCAATAAAGGGAAGCACTAGAAGCCGAAGTAGTCTCGTTGCGTAAGGAAGTGAAGAAGGGAAAATTTGTGCAAAACTATGCCAACATCTCAACGGCATTGGAAGAACTCATCAATAATTAACGATCTTACAATGACCAAACTAGCCTTGGTTACAAAGAAGAAGAAGAAGGACCTTCTACAACAAAATACAATGAACCTATGAGATCTGACATGCATGTAGACTTCATTGGACAAGATTTTCAAGAACAACCTTGGAAGAAAATTATTGGACGAAGATTTCCATCAAGGTACCAACATATTTTTCATGGTTATTCTTATTCATGTGGAAAAATTGGTCATAAAGCTGTAGAATGTCGCAAGTGCGCTAGGATCCAATACAATTTCAGGAGATCTTTCATATGTGAACCTCCTAGGGCTCCAAGAAACATAAATAGATTTTAACATTTAAGAAATAATATGGAATGTTACAAATGTTGAAACTTTGGACAAATAGTGATAGACTGCAGACTTCAAAATCCTCCAGAAGAATCTTTGAAGCCACAGAATGAACAAACATGGAAGAAGAAGAATACTGATAATTGTGTTCTCACTCTCAAGGCTCAAAACAAGAAAGATGTGTGGTATGTTGATAGCGGTTTCTAAATGCATATGACTGGAGATAGAAAGAAATTTGTATCTCTGAAAGAGAATAAGGATGGAACCGTATCCTTTGTAAATGATGGATCTTCAAATGTTATAGGATCAGGTACCGTCAATCTCTGAAGCAAATATGTTCTAGCCAAGAATGTTCTATTGGTTGGAAATATGAATCACAATCTACTCAGTGTTGGACAAATGTGTGATCAAGGACACACAATGTTATTCAACTCAACAAAATGTGAAATCAGGAAAGGAAGGTATGGTAAAATTGTGGCTATAGAAAGTCAAGCTCCAAACGACATATATGTTTTGGATGAAGAAAATAAAGCATGTATACTAGCTAAAGAATATGAAAGCTGATTATGGCACAAACGAATGGGTCACATAAAATTTAACATTCTTGTCAAGATAAGCAAAAAGGAAGCAGTACAAGAAAAGACAAAAATCTCAAAACCTTCTAGCACACTATGTGAGGCCTGTTGGCACGACAAGAAAAAAAAATAACACTTTGCATCACATCCATTAGAATTGATACATATTGATATATGTGGTCCTGTGAGAACAAAATGCTTAGAAGGAGAATTATTTTTCATGTTAATGATAGATGACTATACCAGGATGACAGTCGTCAGTTTCCTAAAGAAAAAATATGAAGAATTTGAATGCTTTAATATCTACAAGGAGTTGGTTGAAAATAAAATTGATTTGAAAATAGAATTTCTAAGATCAGGTAACGGTGGAGAATTCATTTCCAAATTATTTCAACAATATTGTCACTACAATGGAATAAAAAGACAATTTTCAACAACACAAACACCTCAGCAAAATGGGGTTTCTGAAAGAAAGAACATAACCATACAAGAAATGTGTAGAACAATGTTGAAGGACTCAAAATTCGATGAAAAATTCTAGGTTCAAGCAATTGATACGGCAATCTTCATTATCAATCGAAATATTCTTAGAAATAATTGCAAGAATACCCCATATGAATTATGGAAAGGAAAACCAGCTTAGGTAAAATATTTCAGAATCTTCGGAACCAAATGTTATATCAAAAGGGAAGATCAAAAGTTGGGTAAGTTTGAATCATGTGTTGATGAAGGTACCTTTGTTGGTTACTCACGCAAAAGAAAGGCCTATAAATCTTATATTCTAAGATGAAAACAGAGAGTGGAGAGCATAAATGTTACATTTGATGAAGATTGTGTTCTAATCAATAATGATGAGGATCTAGAATCTTTGAAACTTGAGACAGAGGCTGAAAAAGACACAGAGAAAATTCTAGAACAAGAAGAAACTATCAACCGGGAAGAAGTAAATAATAATCATTAAGATATACCAGAAAAACAACAAGAAGCTCCTCCAACGAGAAAAAAAATGGATTCAAAATAACCATCCATGAAATCAAATCACTGGTGACATAAATGAAGTTCGAAAACTTCGTTTATCACAACAAGCTCACATTGCTTTTCGAGCAACCTTTGAGCCTAATAGTTTTGAGGAAGCCAACTAGAATGAGCATTGGGTAGCAGCTATGAATGAAGAATTGGATAAAATCGAGAAGAATAACACCTGGGAATTAGTTCCATGATCAAAAGATAAAAATGTCTTTGGGACTAAATGGGTGTTCAGGAATGAATTGAATGAACATGGAAAAGTTACTAGAAACAAATCAATATTGGTTTTTTAAGGCTATGCACAAGTGGAAGGAGTTGATTTCGATGAAACATTTGCACCAGTTGCCAAAATGGAAGCCATCTAAATGTTTCTCGCCTATGCATGTTCAAGAAAAATAAAATTCTACCAAATGGATGTTAAGTCAGCATTTTTGAATGGCTAATTAGAAGAATAATTTTACATCGAACAACTTGAAGGTTTTCTACTATTAGAAAAAGAAGACTATTTTTGCAGGTTAAAGAAGGCTCTATATGGTCTCAAACAGGCTCCCAGAGCATGGTATGCTCATCTTGATGGATATATAAGTCAACAAGGGTTCAAGAAAGGTACTACTGATAGAAATATTTATGTGCAAATAGATAAAGATAATTTAATAATCATTGAGGTATATGTGGCTGATATAATATTTGGTAGTAATGATGACCGACTAAGTAAGAAAATTTCTACAAAGATGCAAAGTGAGTTCGAGATATCTTTACTTGGTGAGCTGACATACTTCTTAGGGCTTCAAATATCTCAGCAAGAGAAAGGAATATTTATATGTCAAGCCAAGTACATCAAGGAAATTCTCAAGAAATTCAAAATGGAATATTGCAAACCCATCTTTACTCCGATGGTAACATGTTGCAAATTGAGCATAGACAACTCATCTAAGGATGTGGATCAGAGGTTGTATAGATCTATGATTGGTAGTCTTCTATATGTAACATCCTCCCGACCATATGTTATCCAAGAAGTTGGAAAAATAGCAAGATTCCAGGCAACACCAAAAGAATCACATATTATTATCATCAAAATAATTCTTTGATATCTAAAGGGCATAGCAGAATATGGCTTGTGGTATCCCAAGGGTAACAATCTCATTATTCAAGCCTTTACAAATGCAGATTGGGAAGGAAGCGTTGATGATCGTAAGAGTACTAGTGGATAAAAATTCTATATAGGTGGTTGTCTCGTATCATGGTTGAGAAAAAAGCAAACATGAATCTCGTTATCTACAACAGAAGAAGAATACATTGCAGCGGAAGCTTGTTGTACTAAATTCCTCTTGATGAAACAAACTTTACAAGATATTCAAGTACAATTCAATGAACCTATTTCCAGTGCCATTAGCATCTCCAAGAATCCTGTCATGCATTGAAAAATAAAACACATTCCGATCAAATATCATTTTGTTAGAGAACAAGTCACTCAAAAGAATATAAAACTTGAATACGTTGGTACAAAAGAAAAAATTATTGATATATTCACTAAACCTTTACCTTGTGAAACCATTGAATATCTTTGCTATTGGATTCTCCCAAGTTATCATTATATTTTCCTTATTTAGAATATAAAGGGGGAGTGGAAGTGTGTACAGGTCCGCAGGATGGTTGTGTGTCAAGTGGAGTTACCCTTTATCATTGATTTCAAAGGGGGAGAGAATGTTGTAGGAAGAGGTGTCATGATCGCAAGGGGAGTACTTGTGTTGCCTTCAATACCAAAGGGGGAGATTTTTTATCAGTGGTTGTCATTGATGTCAACCCAAGCAGCACTAGGGGTTACCCTGATTTTTCCTAGGAATTTCGACCTACCAAATTACTATATTCCGAGTAAGGGATATTTTTGATGGTTTCTACATTTTGAGATGTTTCCGTTGACATATGGCATGCCATGTAATTCTTCATGTTTTGAGAGATATTCATGTTTGAAGTTAGTAACCTCAATTAGTGGGCTAAAACCCCATGGGGTTGTGGAATGACACTAATAATTTGTTGTGGTCACTGAATGACCAATAATTAATAATTTTTAAGCTCCTAAAATCCCTCCCATGTTCACTTGTTGAAGTCCCTCTCAACCTAAGCATTTATATAAATTGTGATCCTCGTATCCTCCTCGTGTAGGGATTTTGCTACTTGAAACAGGTCATCGTGGAATGTTCACTATATTTTTTTTTTGCAAAAGTTCAGAAGCTGAAATGTTTATGAGGAGAATCCCAAATCTTGAGGAAGCTTGTGTAAAAATTTTAGATCATGGTGCGCAATATTTTCGGAGATATGATCTATGGAAGTTAGGGTTTTTGCAGGCTCCTGAAAATCTTCTCGAAGAGGTGACCTTCGGAAAATACTCATAACTCTTTCTCTCTGAGTATTAGATTGGAATTCTGTAAAATGTGGAAGATAATGCATGGACTTTGTTTTTCTATGTATCAATGTCAGAGTTGAATAAGGAAATAGTGACATGTGGCACGTTGTACAAGTTCTCTCTACTGAACCATTCCATAATTACGTCATTATGAGATATTAGCCATAAATTTTCCTTGAATAATCCAAATTGGGTCAGACCTATGCCACTAGAAAGAAGACTCGGAGTATTACTATAGGACCGAAAATCACATATTGTGGATTTGAAATAACAGAGATACACCAGATTCAATGTCAAGCTCCTAGAAGGCAAGAAAAAGCTAGATGATGTGCTGTCAAGGGCTGCAAAGGAAAGGACTTTATAGGGAAGAAAAGGAAAGCAAGGTGCAGCAGAGGTAAGCTCTAAGTAATTATATTTTGTATATGCATGTTCATCTCTTAATGCATTAGGTTCTTTGTATTCTAATTTGTTTTTTTTTTGCACTGACATATGCTCTGTAGGATGAGGTAAGTTTTGATATTATCATCTCATGGGTATTTCCTTGAAGAATTTTTGCAGGTATTATATATTCATAAAGATAATACTCAATGCATGATCTAATGTTCTGAAGACTAAAAGGGTAGCATGACAAGAGAAACAATCAAGGTGTAGAATAGCAGTAAGAAGTTCACTACACGAAGTCTTCAAGTGGGAAGCACTGCATACAGTCATTGTAAAAGCATGATTGTAAAATTTGTACAAGTGTCTATCTGCCAAGAATTGAAGAGGCAGTGTCAAGAGGTCTAGGATCATCATTAGGTGGTTGTGTCATAGTTGAGGTTATGGTCTACTATGTCTTCTTCTTCTACATCATTCTATATCATTGTAAAGTGGACCATTTTCCCTGGTACGAGAGTCCATTCTTATTTTATTCTTCTATAGGGTGGTAGGGTGGTGCTAGGTTGGTGCATGAAGTCACCAATAGTTTCAAGTTGTGAAAACTTCAGGGTGGTAGGGTGGTGCTAGGGTGAGTTATAGCTCATTGGGTGTTGGGGCATCCATTCAGTTGACTACTGAAGAATATTGGGCGTTGGAGCGTCCATCCAGTGGGAGCTAGGGAAGAATTATTTTCTATATTGTAGGAAGTTGTATCTTTCTTTTCAATTGGAGTTGAATATTAAAGAATTATTAGAAAAGCATTCAAGTGGTTTTTTCCTAGAGGGGGTTTCCACCTTAAAAAAATGTGTTCATTTGTGTTCATTTTGTTTACTGCTATCATTGTACAAATACTGATAATAATTCAAGATTAACTAATTCTATGAAAGATTAATAATAATACTAATTGAAAGCAATACTGAGATTCACCCCCCTCTCAGTATTTCCAACAACTAGTTCCAATAGTGGGGCATTGGAGCCACTCCTTGCTCCTCAAAATAATTGGTTTGTATCTATAATTCCTTGTTGGAGGACCCAAGGTGAAATGTCCCTTGTTCATACAATGAGGGTGTATATATAACCAAGAGGAGATGATTCACCTTCCTTTTGAATCTTTGACTACCCTCATGATTATTTGACTCCCTATGACTTTTCAAATTTACATGACTCTTCATATTTCGAATGTATCCTTTGGAATTCCACTTTACAATACATTTTGAATAGGTAATTACATAATCCACAATAATGATGTGGCATATGATTACTTGTGATAGGACATTACATGACACTAATGACATGGGTTGCATGATAATGTGACAGTGTCAAGATGTACTTCTTGTTGCTTCTCTCTTTTTGTCTTCTTGAAAAGATGGTACATGCTCTTCTTCTTCCTCCTCCTTATGACTTGAATGTGAGGATTCTTCCATGTGATATTCATCTTCATCTTCTGTTATAGTCTGATGTTCCTTCGTATTCTCACTTAATGATCATATTATCTCTTCAACTCGATATCTGTCTTCTAACATGTCATCCTTCTCCATATCCTTTTTCATCACCTTTCCATAGCATGATAGAGTACATGCATCTACAATTCACTCATGACAAGATGACATCATTCCTATAAAATGCTAGTCTAATATGGTGCATATTGATCCATTGATTGAGCTGAAACTGGGTGACAGGCTAGGAAAGAGGATCATTAACTAAAAAGTTTTCCAACTCAAGTAGTAATGGGTGACTCTTGAGCCTTGAGACTGCACAATGTGAAATTTTGGTTATACTGAGGATGAAAACTACACAATATGGGAGCTCAGTGAGACAGGTTGATGGAATGGCAACTGGATCAGTCTATTGCGCATTTTTGGAGGACAAAGTGATCCGGATTTATACAGGAACACAAAAAAATACACATATAACCATAAATACAAAAATTCAGCGGAAATAACACTTCATTTCATTAATATGAAAGAACTGAAATATGTTTATAGACATAATAGAAATAAACTAGCTAGGGTGTTGGTAGCTTATCTCTGGGAAGATATTGTTGGCAATATGATGCAGAAGTGTTGTCCTTGATGGCAACCCACTTGATGAAGATGATGGCAACCTACTTGATGAATTTTTCCTTGATGGAAATCTACTCGATGAGTTGCCTATGATAAGCAACCTATGTGCTAAAGATGTAAGAATGATGTATCTTCAGATCAGTTCAGATGTGGCAGAGAAAAGAATTCCAGTAAGTGCCATAAAAATGATAAATATAATATGTCACAATGTATACGCTACTTTTGTGAAGGAAACCCGCGTATATACTCTACTTTTGTGAAGGGAACCCGCGTATACATTCAGGGTTAGCATATACGCAGCTTTTATGAGGCTAAGTTGCGTATACATGCGGAAACGAATGCTAAAAGTTGCGTATGACCTTTTGCGCTCTAAAATTATGATACCAAGGGGCTTTACCATGGTATTGACCCATTTTATTGAGCGTTGGATTATCTATTTGATCCCGTTTAGGAATACCATTGGAAATAATGTGGTTTTGGCTCATGGTATTGAAAAAGGGTAAACCTATATAAGGAGAAGAAAATCATTGTGCAAAGCATGTGCATGAGTCTGGGTTTGAATGAGTACTTCATTATGAAGTATATATGTATGGAAAGGGTAACAGTTTGATGATATGAATCTGTGATGCACCTATGAAGAAAATGATGAAGAAGTGAATCTAGATCTGAAATGTATTTGTATCTTCTATATCTGTTTATGGAATTTTCTGATCTGAGATGAGGCGAACATGTTTCTGAAGTTACGGGTAATATCTGAGCTATGCATCTATTTTGAAGAATTGCGCTGAAATTTCTGAAGAAGTATACGCTGGTTCGTTTCTCGGGGTAAAATGGAAAACGCGCGTGTATACGCGGATATGCTGAAGGAAAAGCGCGTATGGTCAGTTAGGGGTTTCTGAAGTATGTGCAGATGTATACGCGAGTTGATATGCATGAAGGCGCGTATACACGCGGGATCAGTGAAAGGAAGGCGCGTATGATAAACTAGGGTTTGCTGAAGTTGTGAGATGTCTGATCTGTTCTGCTGTCTTGCTGATATCTGTTTCTTATGTGTACTGCTATCTGTCAATATTGATCTGGGTAGTTCGAATATTGATTATGCTGCTATAGAGAAAGTTGTTGAATTGATGAATGTTCCTTAAGATTAATTGTGTGGGCTGGATCTAGTGTGAAAATTGATGAAACGTGGTCCATAGAGGTGCTGAGGGTTGTAGCCTTCAGTCAGGGGGTTGTAGCTCCCTTCCAGGTGAGGCTGGTAAATGAGAGCAGGGGGTCGTAGCTCCCTTGCAGGAGAGACTGGTAAACGAGCGCAGGTGGGTGCCTGCGTGCTAGTATGAGTCTGCACCAGCACATTGTTGTAAGATGTTTTCTCTATAATAAAATATTGAAGGCTGAGACAATGGCAGCGGTGGTTTTCTCCCGAATTGGGTTTCCACCTAAAATCCTAGTGTTCATGTGTGTTTCTTATGTGTGATGATTTATTTTGTTCTTACTGCACATGTTTACTGTTTATTGAACATCTGATGAATAAATGATGGAATTATATAAGTGAAGAATTAATGGCATAATTATATCTCTGTGTATACGCGAGTTTTATGAAGGGTATCCGCGTATATACGCGAGTATGATCAACTAAAGTAGCGTATGGGTTTTAGAGCATGAAAATGTAAAAATATTTGAGTATGCCCTAAATACTGATTCACCCCCCGGCCCCCTCTCAGTATTTTTCCCAACAATTGGTATCAAAGCAGGTCCTTTTACTAAATCTTGATCGCTTGAAGGAGATCCGTCGCAATGGGAAGTCATGAAGGAGTAATGTCTATAAGGCCACCTCTATTCAATGGAGATAATCCGTTATTCTGGAAAATACGAACAAAAGCATATCTGCAAAGTCTTGGTGCAGAAGTATGGGCAATCGTGGAAGGAGGTTATCAATATCCGATAAGTATTCCCACTGATGCAGCAGAAAGGAAGAAATATGAAATCAATGCCAAAGCAGTCAATGTCTTATTAGGAAGCATGTATGAACCAGAATTTTCTAAAGTGATGCAGCTAAATTCAGCAAAAGCAACATGGGACAAAATCATTCCGAGCTATGAAGGAGATACAAAGGTAAAAAGTAAAACTCCAACTCTCAAAATTGAATATGAAAATTTAAGGATGCATAGTGATGAAAGTATTGCCAGTTCCTTCTTACGTCTAGATGATATTGTAAATCGAATGAGAAATTTGGGTGAAACCATAACCAATACTACTCTGGTGGAAAAAGTATTAAGATCTTTGACTTCAAGGTTTGAATCTAAAGTATCAGCTCTTGAAGAAAGGCAAGATCTGCAAACTCTTACTATTGTTCAATTACATGGTATCCTGACTGCTTATTAAATGAGACAAGGAGGTTCCTCTCAAATGAAATAAGCTGCTTTTAAGGTGTGTGCAAAAGGAAAAGAAAAGGAAGATTTCAAGGAATCAAATTATATATCAGAAGAAGAAGAAGCAACTTGTGAGAAAAACTCCAACTGGGAATTGGAAGATTCAAAGGTAAGCTTCCCTTCAAGTGTTTTGCTTGTGGAAGATTTGGTCATTATGCTGCTAAATGTCCTTATGAAGAAAATCATGATCAAGGGAAACAATTTGAAAAGAGAAGGAGTTAATATACAAATGAAGTATCTGATGAGGAAGAAGAAGATTCTGACCAAGATCTGCAAGTGCTAATGGCAAAGAAGCAAACGAAGAAGACTACTCAAAGAAAGGAGGTATCTCAGAAAACATGCACATAAGATGAAACAGCTATTAATCCTTGTTCTTGTGATTTATTTCCTGATGCAAGCAATGATGAAGACAGTGAAAATGATAGTGAATGCAACAGTGTGGGTCTAGAAGCTAATCTCAAGATCAATGATGAAGATTCATTTGAAAGGAAGGAATCTATCTATGATGAGATGATCTCTCAAATGAAAGAACAAATAGAAATGCTAAATGGACAGGTAGACAAGTATCAAAGGTTGCATGCTTATGCATCCAATCGAATGAAAAGACTAGAAGCATAAATCAACGATCTAAATGCAGATCTCGAATCATCAAAAGGGAAGAATGAAGAATTTCTACAATCATTTGAAAAGGAAGGACTTGAAGCAGAAATTATCTCTCTTAAAGCTGATCTGGAAAAATCAAACAAGAAGAATGCGGGACTTGAAGAAGAAAACATCTCTCTCAAAGAAGATCTAGAAAAATCAAATAAGAAGAATGAAGAACTGCTACAAACATGTGAAGAACAAGAAAATTGGTTGAATGAAGACATTTTAAAATTGAATGATCAAGTTGAAGAAGGAAAAAGGGTTGAAGAAAGTATGAAGAAGAAATGCCAAAAATTGGAGGCTGAGGTAAACATTCTCACAGGTAAATTAGAAGAAAAGGATAAACTCTTGAGGTTTCAAAATAGTACTAAGATTCTGGACAATATTCTTAGTAATCAAAGATCTCCTGCTATTAAACTTGGTCTTGGTTTTCATGAAACTGTTAAAGGAGAATCTAGTTCACAAGGAAGTGCTAAAGATTCAAAGAATGTCAATACAAAATCTGAAGTGTTGAAAGAAGCAAAGGGTCAACCAACAATCATGAACTCTCAAAAGAAACCATTTCCTCCTAACTATAGAAGCATCAATAATGTTGAATGCTTTAATTTTCATAATTATGGGCATGTTGTAGCAAATTGCAGAAGCAGATTGTTTCAGACACAAACAAGCAGATTCTACACAGATAAGTACTCTGGTTTCTTTAAGGGATATTGTTTTTCATGCAGCAAGTTTGGTCATAAAGCAACTGATTTCAATAGAGGAAAGAATAGAAGAACAAAGTATGATTCTTATGCTTACTTTTATGGTCATGCAAGATGTTGTTCCTGTAAAAAATATGGACATGTGTGAAAAGAATGCAGGATGGATAGATCTGAGAAAGTGGACAATTTCCAGCACACAATAAGAAGTTTCAAGCAAAGCTGGAAAGGGAAGGAGGACCAGTCAGAAATGTAGGGAATACTGACCCTACTGCAGTCATCTTCTTCTAAAGCTTACTTCTCTTAATGACTGCATAAGTGATGTGAGATACATTATAGGGATTAGTAATGTATCATCACAGGGGGAGCAATGTAAGGAGATTTCCATGATTGGTTTGGTAATTCTGCTTATGTTTATTTATGACAATTCATCTGATGTGAAGAAGACAGGTACAGGTGACATAATTTCAGGGGGAGATGAAGGAATGTGAAGTTTTCAATGTTTCACTTTCCATACACAGGTTCTGTGAACTAAAGCCACGTATACACGCGAGTTACAGTGGAGACAGTCGCGTATGCACTTATGATAAAGAAATTTGTATAACAGCTGAAGATCAAGAGTACAGGTTCAGGGGGAGCATCAGTCTGACTACTAATGATTGTATTATTGGAACTATATCTACTTATTTCTTAGTTCTAAATGATGATGACATGTTACATGGTTTCTTATGATGAGATTGTGGAAGAGCCATGTTTTCTTTTTTCTAAAGAGTATTCTTTGCTTTCACACATGGATGAGATGGAAGTCTTATGATTTAGAGATAAGGACAAATCATGCAGAGATTGTTGCTGATAACTTACTGTTGAAGGTGTTCAGGTTGCACAAGCTAAGGAGGAGCTTTGGTCATTTGGAAAGGATGCATTGGATGCAAAATTTTAGGGGGAGCATTGGCCTTGCTGAATGTAATGCATTGTTGGCATTATGATGATTCTGAAATATGATCTCTTTCTTGAGGTCTTTTTGATAGTGGTCATAAAAAGTGATATTTGTAATTAGATAAAAAGGTCATGATGAGACCTATGATGTAAATTTGTACTATTCAGTCATGTGCTGACTTTTCAATTTGTAAACCCACTACCGGGTAATTGAGTCAAAAAAATATGTAAACCCACTTGGTTGGGTACTTGAGTCTCATATGTAAATCCACTTGGGTGGATCTGTGATGTAAGTATGAGTCCTTGGTGATAGGAAGGTCATAGAGTCATGTACTTCATTGTAAAATATGTTTGAAGATTCAGCTTGAACTCAGGCGGAGCATGGTAACTTCAGTGCACTTCAGATCTGCAAAGAACTTCTTTCTACAAAAGGAGAAAAACCTTGTGTTGGTTTTGGTCCGCCCTTTGCCCCTGATGACAAAGGGGGAGAGTGACATGTGACATGGTGTTTGAATAGGGGGAGAATATCTTTATGCTTAATGTACCTATCTGATGTGGTGATCCAACACCATCGTGGTTTCAATCAAGTCCAAAGGGGGAGATTGTTGGCAATATGATGCAGAGTGTTGTCCTTGATGGAAACCCACTTGATGAAGATGATGGCAACCTACTTGATGAAGTTGTCCTTGATGGAAATCTACTCGATGAGTTGCCTATGATAAGCAACCTATGTGCTAAAGATGTAAGAATGATGTATCTTCAGATCAGTTCAGATATGGCAGAGAAAAGAATTCCAGTAAGTGCCAGAAAAATGATAAATATAATATGTCACAATGTATACGCTACTTTTGTGAAGGCAACCCGCGTATATACTCTACTTTTGTGAAGGGAAGCCGCTTATACATTCAGGGTTAGCATATACGCAGCTTTAATGAGGCTAAGTTGCGTATACACGCGGAAACGAACGCTAAAAGTCGCGTATGCCATTTTGCACTCTAAAAGTATGATACCAAGGGGCTTTACCATGGTATTGACCCATTGTATTGAGCGTTGTATTATCTATTTGATCCCGTCTAGGAATACCATTGGAAATAATGTGGTTTTGGCTCATGGTATTGAAAAAGGGTAAACCTATATAAGGAGAAGAAAATCATTGTGCAAAGGGTGTGCATGAGTTTGGGTTTGAATGAGTACTTCATTATGAAGTATATCTGTATGGAAAGGATAATAGTTTGATGATCTGAATCTGTGATGCACCTATGAAGAAAATGATGAAGAAGTGAATCTAGATCTGAAGTGTATTTGTATCTTCTAGATCTGTTTATGGAATGTTCTGATCTGAGATGAGGCGAACATGTTTCTAAAGTAAAGGGTAATATCTGAGCTATGCATCTGTTCTGAAGAAATTGCTCTGAAATGTCTGAAGAAGTATACGCCAGTTCGTTTCGGTAAAAGCGCGTGTATACGCGGATCTGATGAAGGAAAAGCGTGTATGTCCAGTTAGTGTTTTCTGAAGTATGTGCAGAGGTATACGCGGGTTTATATGCATGAAGGCGCGTATATACGCAGGATCAGTGAAAGGACAGCGCGTATGATAATCTAGGGTTTGGCCGGGGTTGTGAGATGTCCGGACCGTTCGCTCGTCTTGCCGATATATGTCTTCGATGTGTACTGCTATCTATCAATGTTGATCTCATGGTTCGAATATTGGATTGCGTCGGCTATAGAGCAAGTTGTTGAATCGATGAATGTTCCTGTTTAATTGTGTGGGTTGGATCCAGGGTGGAAATTGAGGGAAACGTGGTCATAGGGAGCCGAGGGTTGTAGCCTTCGCCGTGGGGTTGTAGCTCCTCTGTGTGAGTGGCCGGTAAACGATGGGGTCGTAGCTCCTTCCAGAGAGACCGAAATCCAGCTTGTGTGGGTGCCTCGTGGCAAGTCAAGGAAATCGGCATCAAAGAAGCAATTGTAAGATGTTTTCTCTATAATAAAATATTGAAGGCTGAGACAACAGCAGCGGTGGTTTTCTCCCGACTTCGGTTTCCACCTAAAATCCTGGTGTTCATGTGTTTTTCTTATGTGTGATGATTTATTCTGTTCTTACTGCACATGTTTACTATTTATTGAACATATGATGAATAAATGATGGAATTATATAAGTGAAGAATTAATGGCATAATTAGATCTTTGTGTATACACGAGTTTTATGAAGGTTATCCGCGTATATACGCGAGTCTGTGACAGGAAAGTAGCGTATGGGTTTTAGAGCATGAAAAAGTAAAAAGTTTTGAGTATGCCCTAAATACTGATTCACCCCCCCCTCTCAGTATTTTTCCCAACAGATATGTGGTGGCTACATGCCTCTGAACTGTGTTTAAATGAGGATCGAGAGCCTATTTATTATTGAGAAACAATGGAAAACCCTAAACATCCAAAAAAAATAACCTTAGGAGATGAAGCGCCAAAACTATGGGCCCCGTTTGGGTAAATTTGTACATCAACTTCCCGGGGACGTAACTCTAGCATATGATATATGTTTGATGTGCAACATACCTCGTTAGAAATATATATATGAGGACTACATCTTTCTAGTGAGAAACATTAATCTATGCCCAATGTTTCTCCCGGTTTTCCCAAAAAACATTGTTTGGGGCCTCAGAACTACTCCAGAAGTTTAGGACCCGAAAAAACTGCTAAAAATAGTAAATTGTGTTATTATTAAGGAAACTGAAAAACTGAAAGAAAAAATGGTGGGGCCCCAGGTGGAATAGGCGGGTGGCCACCAATATCCACCGAGATCATAGAGGGCCTAAGTGATTATGAAATTGTTCAGTTCAAGAGCTCAGGGTTGAGGCTTGAGCCTTGAGACTACACAATGTGCAATAATGATTGGGCAAGGGAGAGAAATTGCGTAGCTTTTGGATTCAATGAGCCAATTTTAGGGGTTTTGAACTATTTCAGCCAACAGAATAGTTATAGAAGGAACAAAAGGCCTAGTGATTATGAAATTGCATAGTTCAAGAGCTTAGGGTTTGAGCTTGAGCTTAGAGATTGTGCAGTGCACAGTTGGGGCAAGGTTGGAGGGCTGAATTGTACAATTTTGGAGGCCAAGGCTTGGGCTTGATCACGAAAAGTGTGTAGTGTAGAGTCCTAGGAGGTAGGAACTATAAATTACGTAGTGTCAATAGGATATGTTGTATCTTGAGGGCTGGGAATTTGCAATGTGCAGTTTAGGAAGGTCAAATGAGGCTAAGTTGCTAGGAATTTTCCAAAATTTGGCTAAGTGTGGGATTAGTGAAACTAATGTGAACAATGATAGGACTTGAATGTGATCACACACTTGAACCTATTTTATGACACAACAACATATATCATCTAGAACATGTTAACAATATATTTCCCTCAATGCGATAAATTTGCGATGACTTTATGATAAGTGTGACACTTAAGGTACACTTTGTGACGACCACGACGACACTTGTGCGAAAATGCTTAAAAATTTGGGAATGAGTGAGAATGATGTTTAAATTGTTATACCAACTCATTCACACAAAAATAACCCATTGAAACCACCATAAGAAATGTATATACATTGTATAATAGCTGACATGCGAAAAGATGACAATTGCTAAAGTGTGAATGACTCCTGCGATATGTGAACGATAGTCATTAGAGGAAATTTCAGCATAAAAGTTCCTGTGAAAATTTCATGTAATTTAAATTTCATAATATGTAAACCAATCAAAATGATTTAAATTTAGAAATAGGTACATGTAAATATTTTGGAGGGAAAAAGAAAGAAAACTATTTTTTTTAATTGTATTTTTGTCTTATCTCCTTCTGGGTTTGCTCAAATTTCAATTTTAGACACTCATTAGATGCAGAATTAAATTTCACATCCAACGAGTACCCATTATGCATACTTTTTAGAAGACTCACCTTGATAGAAATTTCAGATACATTAAAAAAAGTGTTTCAGCGTGCTTTTTAATCTATCTGTAATTTTTATCAATGTGGGTCTTTTAAAATGTACACATAATGGGTATTCATTGGATGTGGAATTCAATTTTACATATAATAAGTGTCTAAACTTTAAATTTCAGAGCATATATAAGGAGATAAGCTGAAAATACAATTAAAAAAGTAGTTTTCTTATTTTCCCTCCAAAATTCATAACTCTTATTTTATTATTTTAACTATTATTTTATTATTTTTCTTTAGGAGGCCACTTCAAGGCTCAAATTTCCTTTAATGGAAATCAACACATTCAAAAGCAAATATATCATGAAAATGACACTAATTAGTTTAAATTCAAGAGAAAGTGGCAATCAAAAACATGAAAATGACACCCGCGAAAATAAAGGTGCGCAGAAGCGACAATTTGCAAAACTAACTGAAATGGAAGTAAAAACACAACTATAATGTGAGAAAATATCGTTGTCAGTATGCACTAACTATTGACATGATTTTGAAATCACACTGACATAGTCTTGATGGAACATGGTATTATTTTCCAAGCTTGCATAAAATAATACGTTGATGTACTTGCTTATAGACTGAGCATGTGTGAGCAAGTGACTTCTGCACATCCAATCCAAGAAGGGAGCTAAAAAAACATCAAATAACCAAGAAGTGACTAAAAAATGACCGATCTCAAGATCCACAATAGGCTCCAAAATTTGAGTGTGCGCAAAATTTTGGAGAGTATTTGTCACAACGACAACACTTGGCGACATAATGGTAGAACTCAAACTTCTTTACCTTGGTCAATTATTTCATGCAGGGTTTATCTCTTCAGGAATTATTGATTCAGTATTGAAATTACCTTTGGTGCCCCACTTACACCATGCATAAACATAGTCCCCTTCATTCCTTTACTCGGTTAAACAAAAACATAAGATTAGCGATCACACAATGGTTCAAAACAGAATAGGGTAGTGAAGTTCACTAGCTTTAGATTTGCAGAGTATATTTTTTTTCATCTTTGGTGTTTCTCCACTTCTTGCAGGCCTGGAAAATACCCTGACAGAGTCACTTCAGGGACACAAACATTTCTCTGCTGGCAACAAGCTTGAACAGTACCCTGACGGAGTTTTTTTCTTTCGTATTTATGTATTTATTTTATATAGGATTGTGCATTAACATTTATTTATTTATTGAGAAAAATAGGGATCCCTACTTATTGAGAGAAGGAGAGGTTGTATTTTTAAATAAGCACCTATAATACCTATGATATTGGTTTTCTCCTTTAGATTTTCCCCTTGTCCTTCTCTACTTGATTGGATCACCCTCAAAACACCGAAACATAAAAATCCATCGGTAGGCATGACATTTTCCAGAATAGACATGGATATCATGGTTCGACACAAAGCTTTATTAACACAAGGATAATATTTTCCATTGGAACATCATCGACAAAAATATGTAACCAGGACAAGGAAGAAGGATAGAGAGTTAACCAAATGTTGCAATGTCACAAAGTCCTTTTCTAATTTTCCACATTCCCCATTGAGACAATGGAGCATCTTCATGCAAGGTTTGAAAAAATGAAAGGAAATACAACACACACATGAAAACAAAACCAAAAGACAAGATAAAAAGTGGCTAAGCCAAACATGATGTGAAACAAAAACCATAAAACATAGACAAACCACAGGAAACAAATGCAGGATGAATGTGTAGGTAAACTAAAATGAAACCAGACCTACTCCTAACCTAACTAGCTAGAAGGTTGGGGTCATGTATAATGGAATTTCCAATGCATCCACCATAATTTTTCCCCACCTGAAATCACAAATATGTGATTTATCAAAAAAAATATAAAACAATGTGCAATGGAAAAGATAAGAGAATGTATAACTTGCATAAAATACTAAAGGTCTTTCCTGTTAGTAGAAAGATATGTCATAATTACTACTTTTAACCAATTCACATTCCTACCTTTTCGAGGAGGACCATCATTAAAAAAACCTTGGAAGCTTCTCATGTATGTGTGTCCATATACACTGAACTCCTAAGAAAGTGTGATGAAATTTCGAAACTTGTTGCAATAGAACTTTCTAGGTAAGATTGTTCCAACAATTCAATGATTGGATCATAAATTCATGATAATTCTCTTGAAAACCACAAAATATTTAAAAAGATGAATTTTCAATTAGAGGCATGAGATTACAATGAGAATATTGAGAGGGAAAATAGATAATATCATATTCAACAATAGCTCCAAGACAGTGAGGACTTGACATAACCATCAAAGAGTGTGGAAGTGCCTCAACTTCTCGACAAGTATCTGAATAGTGAAATGTTGAACCATGAAGATCGAAGGATGTAAAAAAATTATCATTAGATATTCTGGTGGAAAACTGATAAAATGATTGATGGTCATCCAGGAGAGAATGATGATTATATGGGATTATTAATACATCAAATTCACAGTCTATAATTAACAAACATAAATCCATTTGAATAGTTTTAAAAATGTTTTTCATAATAGAATCATCTTTCGTGTGTGATGAATGTAAGAAACTATTTCTTTATAACTAGAAAAAAAATACACTACTATCTTAATCATTGAAAGAAGTGAAAAAAATTCCAGTACAACCGACACATGAAATTAGTCAATATGTAGTGAACGAAGAAGAATTCGACTCTAACAATAACTCTTGCATTCGTTCGCACTCAAGAGGATTTTAGATGTGATGAAGAACAATATTCGTGATATGATATGCACAAGGAAAATTGGTAGTTTCTAGTGATGAAATAAGTTTGATAGATATAATTCCTTCATCCAAAGATGTATTTGAGGTGATCAACTTCATAGTTCCATGGCTTCGTGAAAGATACAAATTCCAAACACAAATTTGATGAAAGATATTTTCATGAAGATGAATGAACTGAAGAAGATTGTTGAATCCAATCATAACTAAATTCTTGAAAGTTTTAAAAATTACATCCGAAATACCAAACATATTTCAAAAAGAAATTTTCATCATGTGAAACCATGCAAAGAGAAGGATTGTGCAAAAGAAACCAAATATCACTTAGTTTGAGGGGGTTACCTGAGTTATGAGATCCTGACATAACCATTAATGGAATTTTAAGTGCCTCGACTCCACGTAAAGGCCTAGAACTTTCAAATATTGTAAAATCATATTTTGAAGATTGAAACAAATCTTTAATGGTGTGTGGATAGTTGCTACCACTGGTTTCATTAATACTATTTCTCATCGGATGACAGCCATATTTGTCATTGTTTTGACTATATTTCTCAACTTCAACAACCAGATTACTCAAGTCGAGAGATTCTTCTAATCATAAATCCTAATATGTATGAATCGAAGAAATTTAATGAGCAAGATGATTTGAATATTTGTCTTCATGAAAGAGAAGTGATGATGAGGGAAGGAAAGACTACTCAATGATTTTATTATTTTCATTTTCAACATGGATAATCTCACTGCCTTATGTCAATTGGGAAGATAACTCATTGGATGAAGAGCTTGTATAGAATGGAGTATCTTCGTCATAATTAAATGCATCACAAATGATAAATCACAAGGGATAGTGAGTTGTAGAGGAATTTTTGATAAGAAAATATCCTTTGACCGAATCATATTCTAGATCTAAATTAAAATATTCATGAGAAATTGAAATATCAACTGATCCACTTGGGCAGTCTTCATCGCATACATCAACAAAATCATCATCACTAGAATGATTTTTTCCAAAGGCTATAGATTGATTGTATTTTAATCACTACCGAAATTAGGAGATTTAAAATCATCCAAGAATGGACGTGCATCATATTCACATGGATAATTTTGGAAAATGGATGAAATATTGAAAACATCTTCCCCTTTCTACTCAGGTACTTGTGTAATGTGAATTCCTTTAATCTAATCGTAATTTGAACCAACAACTCCAAAACCAAGAGAGTGTCAAAAACTAGCTTCTAGAGTCGATTGGTTGGGCAGATCATGGTACAAAGTGTCATGGGATGTAGTTGATAGGGGATCTGAATCAGATCTGAGACTAGAGTTATGAATAGTAACATCATCCTGTAGAATGGAGTTAGGCTTCACCATAATCCTCATGACCCATTCTAGATTTTCCTCAATTGAATCTAAGTCATCAAAATAAAAAGAAGAATAAGAATATGGTCCAAGAATTTTATTTGTGGATTTCCCAACTTTACAATCATTGCAAGGAGGCACCCACATTGGGACAAGAAAAGGAGGAGGACAAGGAACAAAATAATTAATAGGTTCCTCCTCTGAAACTAGAGGTATCCCATGGTTTGCAAGAGTTAGGGAAGTAATACATCAAGAGGTTTAGATTCAAACCGATTGAAAGAAATCCGAACAAAATGTTAAAAAAAAATCTTACAAATTTTTTTATCCATATCTTCTTCATAAAACTCATAACATAAATGAAGGAATACATTAGGAAAACCCTCAACTGAATCATGAATATCCATTCTAAGTTGATTGGTTCTTTTGTGGACATCTCAGTAATCATACCGATCGAAAGCTTGGTGAAGCTCCTTAGTAAATTGATGAAAATAGTTAATGGAAGTAGGTGGTAAGTTATGACACCATCGATCAACATGACCTTAAAGAGTGAGGGCGAATAAAATACACACAAAATTTTCATCATTGATTTCAAAATATTTACAGAACCCAATAAATTTGTTTATGTGTCTAGATAAAATAATACCACCCTTATCCTTAAATGTGAATTGATACAAAGCATGAAAAATTTCTAAGGAGATTGAAAGTTTACCCGGAGGTAAGTTAGAAAAACTCTTCGGGATTATGATTTGGGAAAGAGCCATTTAAGATAGGAGTTTCAAAATATACTCAATGGGAAATTTTTTTAATATTTTCATCCTTCTACTTCCATTATTGGCGGTGCTGGAATTCCATCAACCAAGGGGTCTCCCCAATGTGAATTCCAAATTAGACCTCTCACCATTTGGAAGAGGATCCCCATCTGGAATATTGACCTTTAGAAATAAAGAATGTGTGTCTAATGAGTGTTCGGTTATAGGTGTGTCAAATTTCTTCTACTGCAGGGGTATAGAGTAAAGTGAACCTATAAGAGAGAGGTAATAGTACCACCATAGTAGATACACACGCAATCATGAAGGATCTATTTAACATCCAATAGAAAACATGATATGTGACTGTCATTACAACCAATCAATAAGAAACATTTTTTTAGTATCCTGTGGAATAGTCCATAAGGACGGGACATCAATAACAACCATTACATCACATTCTCAATAAGTTGAGTACTAAAATAACCTAAATAGTTCAAGTAATTTAGCAAAGATGAAAGTAAATATGAAATACAAACATCCACGGAATAGTCTACTTACAAATATTCATAATCCATGCATGAAGAAAGTGTTGGCCATGAAGGCTTACGTTATTAAGTAAAACTTATAAAATACATGTATATAATGAACATCACTATCTCCAATAGCGGAGCATTGGAGCCACTCTTTTCTCCTCAAAAGAATTGGTTTGTCTCTCTAATTCCTTGCATGAGGAGCCAAGGTGAAAAGTCCCTTTATCATACAATGAGGGTGTATATATAACCAAGAGGTGATGCTCCACCTTCCTTGTGACTCTTTGACTACCATCATGACTGTTTGAATTCTTATGAATTTTTGAATTTGCTCAACTCTTCATATTCTGAATGTGTCCTTTGTACTTCCACTTTACAATACATTTTGAATAGGTAATTACATAATCCACAATAATTATGTGGCATATGATGAATTTTGAAAGGACGTGACATGACACTGATGACATGGGTTGCATGATGATGTGATAGTGCTAAGTTGTTCTTCTTGTGACTTCTTTCTTTGTGTATTCTTGAATATATAGTACATGTTCTTCCTCCTCCTCCTTATGAGTTGAAGGTGAGGAATCTTCCATGTGATCTTGATCTTCATATTATGTTATAGTCTGATGTTACTTCATCATCTTGTCTGATGATCATCGTATCTTTTTAGCTCGATATGTGTCTTCTAAATTTTCCTTCTTCTCTATATACTTCTTCATCATATTTCCGTAGCATGATAGAGTGTCTGCATTTACAATCCACTCATGACAAGACAGGATCAATCTAATAAAACCCTAGTCTAATATGGTGCATATTGATCCACTGAGTTATCCGGAACCACGTGATAGGCTAGGAAAGAGGCTAAGTAATTACGAAATTAAATAGCTCAGATAGTCAGGGGTGAGGCTTGAGCATTGATACTACGCAATGTGTAGTTTAGGTTGGAATGAGAAGAAAACTATGCAATATAGGAGCTCAGTGAGATAGTTTGAGGGAATGGGCACTAGATCGGCCTATTGTATAGTTTTGGAAGATAGAGGGGCCTAAGTGATTGAAAAATTATGCAGTTCAAGAGATCAGGGTTAAGGATTAATGCTTGATACTATACAATGTGCAGTACTGAATGGGTAGGAGAGAGAAATTGTGTTGTTTTTTGAGTCAGTGAGACAAGATGAGGGATTTTTCAATTTCAGCCAACTACATATTTATGGAAGGAGAATAAATCCCAGCGATTACATATTTGTGCAGTTAAAGAGATCAAGGTTTGAGCTTGATCTAAAATATTGTGCAGTTCACAGTTAGGGTCAATATAGAAGGCTAAATTGCATAATTTTGGAGGCCAAGTCTCGAGATTGAGCACATAAAATATGTAGTGCATGGTCCTAGGAGGCAGGAAATGCACATTGTGCAATTTTGATAGGCAAGGTTGCAAATTAAGGGTTGCGATTGTGTAATGTGCAATTCAGGAAGTCCAGATGTGGCTAAGTTGATGGGAATTTTCCAAATTTTGGCTAAGTGTGGGATTACTGAAACTAATGTGAACAATGATAGGACTTGAATGTAATCACACTCGAAAAAAATTGATGAAAAAACAACATAGATCATTTAGAACATGTTAAATACATATTTCCCTCTATACGACAACTTTGGGATGAATTTACGATAAGTGCAACACTAAAGGTACACTTTGTTATGACCACGACGACACTTGTGCGAAAAAGATTAAAATTTTTGGAATGAGTTTGATTGATATTTACATTGTTAGACTAAATCATTCACATAATTATAATGGATTGAAACCACCACAAAAAGCATATATACATTTTGCGACAACTAACACACGAAAATATGACAAATGTTGACGTGTAAAAGACTCTCGCGATATGTGAACGACAGTGAAAGTAACACATGCCAGAGAAAAGATAAAATTAAAAAGACACTAATTACACTAAAATAAAGATAAAGCAACAACCGAAAACATGGAAATGACACTCTCTAAAATAAAGGTGTGTCAAAGCGAGCATTTGCAAAACTTATCGAAATGGAAGTACAAACACAGCTAGAATGTAATAAATTATCATTGTCATTGCATACCAACTTTTTACATGAATTGGACATCACATAAGCACAATATTGTTGGAACGTGCTATGTTTTTATAAGCTTGCATAAAATACTGCGCTAATGTAGTTTTTTACGGACTAAGCATGTGTGAGAAAGTGACTTCGATATTTCCAATCCAATAAGGGAGCTTTAAAAGCATCATCTAACCAAGAAGTGACTACGGAACAACTAATCACAAGATCCATAGTAGGCTCCAAAATTAGAGTGTACGTAAAATTTTGGAAGGTGTTTGTTGTAGTGACAACAGATCCTATAGGCAAGATCTTTAGATTTGATGTTACACATATATTCATAAAGATTCCTTTAGGAGAAGCTATCCAGGTTATTAGGGAGGTTACTAACCCAGAGATAGTCAAAAATTTTGAGGTGTCTCTTCATTCTACATTCTTCACCTTCCAAGATGAGTACTCTAATCAAACCTCTGGGGTGGCTATGCGGTCTCCATTATCCCCCATAGTATGCAACCTTTTCATGGATAAATTTGAGAAGAGTGCCTTGGAAACCTACCCTCTTAAACTGAAATATTAGATTAGGTTTGTTGACAACAAAGGTTTGAATTTTCCGCATGGATATTAAGAGTTGAATAAATTTGTAAACCACATTAACATATTTCTAGTGACATTAAATTCACTATGGATACTGAGGAAAGCCACGACATTCCATTCTTGGATACTCTTTTTCTAAGAAAATGTGATGGATTTTTGGGTCACAAGCTATATAGAAAGAATGCACACACAAATAGCTACCTCCATCTTGATTCTAATCACCATCCAACCTAGAAGATGGGGGTTCTCAACGCACTCTTCACCAAATCATTGAGGATATTAGACAAGGGGCATGTAGATGAAAAAATAAATTATCTGAAAAATGTTTTCTTAGACACTGGATACAAGTTAAGAGACATCAATAAGGCCATCATAAGAGACAAATCCAGATCTGCAGCCAGACCCCCCTCATCCTCCTCTCAAGATCCAAATAGAAAGACATATCTCCCTTACATCCAAGGTGCCATTGATAAATTGGCCAGGATTATTAGAAAGAAAGGAATACCAACCTTGTTCAAACCCTTGGATACTATCTAGCATAATATGAGATATGTAAAATATGGCATTGATCAATTCCAACAAAAAGGCGTTTATAAAATTAAGTGCTCATGTGGTAAATGTTACAATGGAGAAATAGGAAGAGCCTTCAAAACCATGCTCAAGGAGCACGTTGCGGATATTAGGAAAGAGAGAATTAGATCCTCAATGCTTGCGAAAATTCTTCTAAGACTACTCACCATGTATGTCTGGAAGACGTGGAACTAATCTCTAGGGAAAATAGTTATTGTAAAAGAAAGACATGTGAGGAACTGGAAATTATGAAGCATCCCAATAATCAAAACAGAGATAGTGTAATTGAGGTCATCAGAAGCTGGGTACCTCTACTCATGTAAAACTATAATCTATAATCTTCATCAATCTTCCCTCTTTCCTTAACCCCTTACCTATTTCTACTCCTAAATTAATATCATTAACCGTTAATGATATTAATTGAGGAATGAAAAAATCTAATATAATAATCATTCTATCATATTAATAAATTAACTATATCTAACTTAGTTAACTTAAAACTAGCTTAATTAATATAATTAAGAATTAGGAATCATATTAAAAAATTATTACAAATTCTAATATATATATTATATACATTGACCTACATAGTTTATAGAAATTAAATAAAAATATTTTACATGCAACTTCTAAATTAAAGTGTTATTTAAATATATTTTTTTAAATATATTATTATTTAAATTATATATTTAAATATATTAATATACTTAAAATTAACATTTAAATATATTAACATATTTAAATTATCATTTGAATATATTAATATTAAATTAAAACTTATTAATTAAATATGTATTAATTTAAATTAATATATATTTAATTAATAAGATTTAATTTAATATTAATTCATTTTACTTATACTAATTCAATGTATTAAATGTGTTGTTATATATATATATATATTTCACTTTCATATTATTAAAATTGACTTCATAATGTCAACCATTTTTATTTCTCAATCTCTCTATTTATATTAGACCTTTTTATATTGTTTCCTTTTTGCCTTTGTCTTGACGATGGCTCTTGGTTTAGAATCCAAACATCGATAAATAAAAATGTCTACTATGGAGCAATTTGTGATATCTTAGTTACAAGAAAAAAACTTTTTCAACTACGTTTTTTAAACTTATTTCCCTATTATTTTACTCAAATTTCAAGGAGGGACACACATTGAATGCATAATTTAATTTTTCATCCAAGGAGTACCCATGTTGCATACTTTTGATGTACCCTACTACACAAAAAATGTGAAATACATGAAAAACGTGATTGAAATCAGATTTTTTCATGTATTTCACATTTTTTTTTATTAGTGTACATCAAAAATATGCAACATGGGTACTCCTTGGATGAAAAAATTATATCAAATGAGTGCTCCCTCTCAAAATTTGAATAAAATCATAGGGAGATAAGTTGAAAAAATAGTTTTTTATTTTTTATTTTATTTTATTGTATTTGACCTTTTTACTCCAAAAATGGTGAATCATCCCAATGGTTGAAATTATCCCATTGAGACCCATTAATTCTTATGAATTTTATTTTAATTGCACATTTTTTTTTAGGCTTATTTTTTACTTCAAAATTTCTCTAATGGTTTTGGCAATTTTTTGGCTGGTCGATGCGTAACTAGTCCATTGTGTAGCTTGCATCAAGTATCTTTCAAAGAAAATTACAAAAATGATAATTGATGCCATGTTTAAGAAATTAACACAACCATGAAATCATTATGTGTTAGGGTAAGTGATCGCAACTGCGCAAAATATTTATGTACCATTATATTGGCATTCTGTACGAAAATGGGCATGATGACAATGAATTCATATTTATCTTAATTCCCAAATCCCCGCTACTTATTACATGTATATCAACGATATTAAATCAACAGGAGTTAGAAAAATAAAAGAACGAAATGATTTTCGACTTTTGAGATTTATTTCACCACTTCCTATTAATGTTCACGTTGGTATTTTCAATTTCTATTTATTGAAATTTCTAAGAATATCGATCGTATCTGAACCCCATAACAAATAACAAAAATAATGTTAAGATTTGAAGAAACAAAACAAAAAATGAAAATAGCCTTCCAAAATCATTTGGTTTTGGAGAAATAAACGAACATGTTGAACATAGAACTATTGGAATAGACTATTAATTCACGATTTATCACATTAGTTGGTGAAAATTTTTGTCATAAATCATGGGAAAATGTGTATGCAGCTAGCTAGAATGTGTTATGGAAATTAGCTTTGTACAAGGATCTTGAAAATTGTGTGTTTGTTATTCATAAAGAAAATTTCATTAAATATTTTTTTTACTTTGGTATCAAAATAAAACAAATTGGCATCGAATTAGTGTTGGGGGGCAGATTAGCAACCAAATCAATTAGTGGTAGAAATAATTAAGCATGTTTGCACAAAATATTTATTTTCAATTGTTTACAGTTATTGTTGTTAGTTTCTACGTAAATTGTCATAATCACAAATAATTAATACTTATTTTGTATCACAAATTATTGTTTGTAATGACATGTATTTCAATTATATTAAAACAAGAGAAAAGTGTAGATTAAGTGGACAAGCTAGTTTTGGAATATCAAGATTTATTTCCATCACTTCTCGTAAACATAGTATTTGATATTTTCAATTGCTATTTCTTCAGAGTGTTGTACGTAGCATTTTCCACACGAGAAATAGTAACAACTGGTAATTGGGACTAGAGAAAAATATTGTGAAGTTAAGTGAAATTGAGAGCAAAAACAAGTAGCAGACAAAAAAAATAAGGTATTTTCACTCATATAATCAACTAAGAGGTACATGAATCTGCCAACAGAAAAGTAAAGAAACAACAACATTTGTAGTAGCGAATTAAAATTTTTTGTAGCGAACAAGTGCTTGAAATTATCTGAAACAAATACTTTCCTTGGAATCTAGAAACTCTCTAGTGTCAATGTTGTTCAACAATTCACTTTCTCAAATGCTCAAGTTCTTTCACACTCACAAATGTTTCAACACATGCAATACTCACTCCATCTTATCAACTTTGAATTTCTTTCTCTTTTCCCGATGCTATTTTAATTTTTTTTGTTAGTGATACGAGATGCATTGTAATTGACAAATTACCCTAATAATCTAAATTGCATCTGAACAAAGAACCAATGAAATTTTGCATCTCATAATGTGCAAGCAAATAGTTTGTTTAAATATTTGTCTAATTCAAAATACGTTTACACAAAAAATAATTTACAAGACTTATAGAGAATCAAATATCAAATATCGATAATGGATGATGAAAACATTTCTCAAGAAACCAACACTAATAGAGAAGAAAAACATAGGAAAAGATGCCTAAATCCTACACAATTGTCTCCAACTTCCACACACAAACTGGTGCAACGTCGTCCTCCAATCTAGGAAAAAGGAAAACCCCTAGAATTGGAAAATTGGTTCATAGTTAGCTATTAGGTAATCAAGATGACAAAGAGTCAAGTCACAACTTATTTCCATACAACGCACATATGTTCAAAAAGCTAAATCCAAAACTTACATAAATAGAGAAGGAAATCAAGAAACTATAGACGTGGAAAATGACAACAATGTACCTCCTAAATGGGTTACTTATTGTTTAGAAGAGAATCAAAAGATAATGGATTAGATTTCACAAGAGGTCATTATTTTCTAGGAACATCCCATCACATTGCAAAATGAAAAATGTCACAAGGGCACCAAAAAAATTGAGAATAAAAAATGTAAAAGTTCATAATAAAAAGATTATTAATGAAGAGCAAATGAACACTAATATATTTGAAGTTGGAGCGAAGAGGCTCATGTTATTCCATTAATATATCGGTGATGCACGTGCACACTTTTTTCATGAAAAAAATACATAAAATATGAGACTGGAAAATAGGTTAAAAGATCTAGAAGACATTCTAAATCTCATTCCTTTGTTAACGACTTCACCGGAAATACGTTCACCATCATTGTCAATTTTTTCTACTGCAACACCACATGGGTCTAATAAATATATCAATATACATAATGCATTCAAATCACATATAATCAAAAACATATTCCAAATATTAGAAACAATGATTATGCATGGAAAACGATTTTCAATTTAATACATTTGCAACATGAAATTAGGAAATTTGTGAATTTAGTTGATAGTAATCTTGAGGAAGACACGAAATTCATTAACAATTATTTAATTACTCGTAGTTAGAGGTGTGCATTACTTTCTCATATAGAGAAGAAAAATAAAGGGCTTCTAGATGCTAATCGAATAAAGCAATTGGAAGTTGGATGGTTGGAGAGAATTAATGTACTTGAAGAAATATTTTTCTAAATGTGATAAGCTAAGAGACATAAGAAGTGATTCATATCTGAAGACGACATAAATTATGCAATGCTTTTATTATCCATGCATCCTACGCAATTCTGAATTAATTTAAATAGACACATTAAAATCTAAATTGGACCGACTAAAACAGCCAATGGTAGTGCAGTTTGATGGCATAACTAGTTTTACTAGAGAATAAATTACCAAATGGATAATTAATTTTGTTAAGGCCAATACAAGGACTATTTCCTCGCTGCCCAGATGCAATAAGAATCTAGAAAAATTGAGAAGGAGATATTCAATAAAAATGTAAAAATTAAAATTACAATTTCTTCTCACAGAGATTACATTAAAACTATGATGAACAGTTTTTTCGAAAAAATATTGAACTCATACGACGTCTAACATAAGCATATCACGGTACACACTTTTGCATAATGTAAGTGTTCTCAAATAATTCAAAATTCGATTTTATGTTATCTAATATTATATAATTTAGCTTCGTTGATTATGTTATGATGACCTTTGCTAATTATTGTAAATAAATTCTTGTTTTACGTTGCAGATGTCTATTTTTGTATTGTTCATGAGAATTCAATCCTAGTTCTTTTTGGAAAAAGCACATTTACTTTTAATATTTTGTATTTATTGGCATTGATGATGCGGTTGTAAGTGCATTGTTTATTGAAATGGTTAATGGTTGGCATTGATTTCAACCTAGGCATGTGTTGCAGTTGGCTTCAGTGTGGATGGGTATGAAAAATGGTTATGGAGTATCTTGGTTTGTGAGAGACTTTTTTATATGATGTTGGTTATGTTGCTTGGCTTGTTAGTTGCAGGATGTTTACCTTGGTACTAGTATTATAAGTATTGGGGATTACTATAGTATCATTACCTTGGTATTGGTTTGTGTGTGTGGCCCAAGTCGACACTTGGTATTGGTTTGAAAGGTATTATCATTACCATGGTATCTACCTATGGTGTTGGCTTGGAGATTAACATGGTACAAGGGTCCATGGTACTGGAATAACCATGGTTTTGACCAGTGGTATTTACCTAGAGATTACCATGGCATAGGGATGTATGGTATTATAATAACTATGGTATTGACCCATGGTATGGGTGTCCTTGGTATCAGATTTACCATAGTATTGTCCCAAGGTATTATTTGGAGATTATTGAGGATATTTTGATATACACTTTTGTGATAATATTGAGTGATTGATTTGGTGTGTGGATTGATTGAGAGTGTGAGTGTGTGGATGAAATGAGTGAGTGCTATAATACTTTTTCATAGATAATTATACATTTGTAGCTATGTTGAGTTTTGTGTGTACATCAATTTATCATTTTCAAATTTATATCAGAGTAGTTGTTGGGTTTCTCATGTTGAGCAGGTTTTAGAGACCAGTTTGAAAATACATGAAACATGGTTCATATGGAGGTTTCAAAGGCGTAGATACTTAGCGATTTCAGATACTAGCATACAGTGATTAGAGGAGGAGAATTTTAATCCAATGGTAGTTGGATAGTCCAATGATTGTTGAGAGAGGCTTGTTGGTCCTGGAGGCTTCCAACAGATTTTTATTTGTGGAGTCGTGTGAGTAGGTTCTTCTCAGTTGATGGATGCAACCACACTGTGGTAGGAGTCGATTTATAGCTAATAGGTGCTAGCTACTCTATGTAAACATTTGTTCATCATAATAGAATATTTTAGTAGTAGTAGAAATGGGTGTTTTTTGCACTAGAGAGGGTTTTCCACCAGAAAAAATTTATGTCCTCTTATTTGAATGTTTTCATTTTTTATTCTTTATGGTTCTTTCACATGCTTCGATACATTGCTTTCATGCTATTTTCATAAGTATAACTAACAAAATTATTGAATCTAGTGTTTTGGAAAAAAAAATTAAAATTTAAATAAATCCTATCACTACTAATTCAACACCACCCCCCCCCCCCCCTCAATAGTGAGGCCATTTCCAATAATTTGTACCACAAATAAGTTCTCCCAGTGAATCTTAATCGCTTGGGAGAAGATTGTGGGCCATGGATAATAATAAAAGGAAAAGGTGCAAATAAGTTTAAAATGTTGCAAAATTAGAAGAACCTCTCCTCTTAGTAAAAGAGGATAATGATCATAGTTTTTAAGTTGATTCCTCAAGAAGTGAGGAAGGTATATTTCCAGTACATGAATCAAAAGATGAATAGATGAGAAGATTAATAACTCTTGAGGTCAAGAAAAAAAACTCAGGAAAGGCTAATTGAGAATCTGGCTTTAGAGAATAGTGATATGAAGAAATTGTTTTAGATTCTTGAAGAGAAATAACTTTATTTTAAGGAAGAAAATTCAGATCTCAAAAATGACTTAGAGAAGGAAAGAAAAAATGAAGAAGAGCTTGGTAATCAACTAAAATAATAGATCAGAAATTACATAAAACCTGTAGCAGAGTTACAATAGAGAATATCTAAGGAGGCTACTGATGAAAAACCCAAAGCAGAAATTTCCAGTAGCAATAAAACCATCCATCGTCAATAACAAAAGCCAAAGGTTGTGTTAAAGAAAGGTATGAGAAACACTAGATGTTTTAATTGTCAGAAAATTGGGCATATTTCAGAAAATTCCAGGAGCTTGTAAAAGAAAAATAAATCAAATGAAAATGCACATTATGGAAGATCTACTTTGGCAAGGTACAAAAATCATTTCACTGATATTGTGTTTCATGTAATGAATTTGGGCATAAAGTTGTTGACTGTAGGTTTCTTAGCACAAGGCCCACCAAAAAAAAAAATTTGAAATGTTTTAGCCTTTTCTTGGGCTTATAATATGTTACTTTTGTGATCATTTTGGCCATATGAACAAATATTTTGAAATTTCTCTCGTTATTTTGGAGTCTAGATGGAAGAAAAGGGGTCCTGGTGCAAGTATTTCTAGCATGCATCCAACTAATTTGCAAGAGAATTTAAAAGGAATTTGGAGAAAGAAGGAGAAAGAATAAAAATGAGCCTAGCATGGACTCAGGGGTAGAATGGAGAAAAGAGAAAAATTTCAGCGGGAGCTCCTCCAAGAAAATGATATTTTCATCATCAACTAGTGCAATTTTTTCCCTGAGTTATCTTTGCGTAATGATATTAATTTGGTATTATGCGTTGAAGTTGATCTCATGGTTCCAAGTTTTTTCTTGCAAAATTTATGACTGAATCCTATGTATAAATACTCCACACATGAAGAAATGGTTGCACAATCAAGTAATCAACAATTAATTATTTTATTTTGGAAAAAAAATATTTAGGGAGATAAGTAGTTGAAGAATGTTATGCATAATTGGAGACATAAGCAAGGGTAGAAATAATTGATGATTTATGCATATCGTTAAGATTTTATTATATCAGAATATTTTCTTATATATTGAAATTGAGTTCAGCTGATCTAGTTTCAATATTTACTGTGTTTTGGTTATCTCCATTATGGGTTAATGGAGTTGATCTGGTCGCCATGGTTTTCAATGCATTGATGTGGTCATTTTGGAAGTGATGTGGCTATCTAATAGTTGATTTTTCCAAAGAAAATGGAACTTGTTAAGGCATAGATTTTTTGATCTGGTCAAAAGTGTTTTCGAGTGAATTTGTTGATGAGATCATGCTCATTCTTTCCGCTTAATGGGCACTTGATTAGTTGTGTGGACCTGGTCTGAGGATTTGCGAGTTAGGTTTTTTTATTTATGCACTGAAGTTAGAGAATTAATATGAGGCATCACAAGGGCCTACCACATCAAGGCCATCGAGGAGTTAGTGTATGTTCAACAAGAATGGGACATCGACATGGATGAGCTATTGCTTTGGAGTTATGATGGCGAGGAGGTTAAAGAAAAGCAACATAGTGTCTTGAAAGTGTTGTTGTGGGTTAATTTCCATCGTTTATTTTCACCATTGGATGAGATGGAGACAAGTCGTGCCTGGAGCATGGCGTGGTGTCACCTACATTTTCTGGGAAATCTCACAAGGAGGAGATGTGGCTACATGAGGAGCATGTTGCAAATCTGCTGAGAATAAAGCCCGGGGACTCGAATGTTGGGTGTGGAATCAGAGGGACAGTGTGAGCCATCATAGTGCAATCAGGCGCCAATATTGTGGGTATCACCATAAATGGCTACTAGGCAGAGCGCATCTGGAGCTAGAACAAAAATGGAAGAGCTTCAAAGAAATACCAGTTGTGAAAACATTTAAAAAGTGATTTCTTATTGTGTGATAAAGGTTGGGATCTAAAAATCATGAGTTTGATTTGCAATTTCAGTCATAGGGTTTCAGGGAATCATACTCAATTCTTAAGAGGCTATGGATGTGGAGAACTAGGGAATCCAATAGTGCAATATGTTCCTTGATATCTGAAATTACAAGCAAAATCTCTAAAATTACAAGCAAAAGCTCTCTCTAGGTGGTAGAAATGAGATGATTACATCTTTGAAGTATTTGGAAGGGCCCACAACTAAGATTTCATGAAAAAAAAGAAGTAATGTTTGTGGCTCTAGGGGTGGTAAAATCCATATGATTACATGGGTGTATTTCTCTTGGGTATGAGGTTTCCAATGATGCTTGATAAAGAGTTGATTTTTTTGGGTTGCAGGAAGATAGCTAGAGGATTTCATTGGCGGCATGGAGGAATCTGTAAATTTAATAAATGATTTAGGTTTTGATCTTTGTGAAATAGATAGATGGTGGATAGTAATAGAAAATTAAATGGCTTGATCCCACATGATTCTCATTGCTTTTGGTGCATATGGGGTTATAAATAATACTCATTTCTTGTAGAAGGAATATGTTGGAAAGGAAAGTTAGTAATCTTGAAAGCCTAGAGAGACTAATAGCAGGTTTATATGTCTGTATGACAAGGAAATAGAGTGTTAATGGACTTAATTAAGTCAAATAAATGCTAAAGTGATAGAATGGACGACAGATAACAAAAATAGATAGAATTAAAAAAAAAAAAAAATTAGGTGTGCATGGATTATATGCATAGTTGCTATTCGAGATATATTAAAGAGGTAAATATATTGTTATATTGGATATGTAATAGAGAGTGGAGGCTGGTTGCATGAATTTTTTATGCTTTGAAAAGGATCTCCATTCCATCTGGAATTATGCCACCGATCTATGAAAATTTGGAGGAACAGGTTTACAGTTTGTAGCAACATCTAAGTGAAAAAAATGAATCTAGCTGAGAGTATGTGAGAAATATGGAATGGATCGAGGTTCGATTGTATGTTCAAAAATTATATGTGCATATATTTTTTATGAAGGTAATGTTCGATGAAGAGATAAAATAACCAGTGAGTTTTAAGCTCGTGGTTGTTGAATGATTTTGTGCTTTGAGCAAAGAGAAACATTATCTAAGGGTACTTGCAATGAGACAAAGTTGGAAATAGTTGGAAGAATGTAAATTGATATATATTATGTGCATACAGGGTCGAATATGATGATATTGGATTCCAAAATGATGAATTATAACAACATTTTTTTACTTTGACTAGTGCATTGCATGGAAATAATTGAGGTCGTGTATGTGGAATGTTAGTCAATCCACAATGAAGTGGAAAATCAACATAGCTCAAAGTGTTGTGGGTGATGAGTTTATTCTTGGAACAATGATGTCTTGTAGTTTCTTTAGAAGAGTGTGATTGTATCTCTTCATTGGATTGATCAAGATTACTAAAAGAAGGTCGAGCACTTGGATCTGGATAGAATTTCATATTGCTAATATGTTTTTCTTGCAGGGTTGTTATGGAAAAATAAAATTACCATTATACCTAAGTGTTGTATTGGCCCATAAGATTTTTGAATTGTAAATGACTAATGAAGGTCTTCATTGAGCATGTCACTTATATGTTGGTTGATTGATAAGGTCTGAATGAGTTGTAGACACATGAGAATATGTTGATGAGAGGGCTTGAGAGAAAATTTTTCATCTTGTATTGTTAATATAGTCACCGGAATTTTCAGCCATGTATGTTGAGATTCAACAAGATGATGAGCCTAGTGAAAATTAAGCACCTTCACTAGGTGGGGCCCACGGGCTATTTTTAGGTGTATGTCTATTTTTACAATGGTGAGAATATTCTAAAAATAGCAGATTTTGATTCTAGATGGTTGAGAAAATTCTATCTTTGGATGAATTTCTATTTTTAGAATATGGGCGAAGTCTATTTATAGATCGCTAATCTAAAAATAGAATTCATGTCGATTATTATTATCCCTTAACAATAATCAGATAATAAATAGTAACTTATGCTCTTGGAGAACTTTATTTCAGTGAAAAGATGTGGCACATCAGTGGGCTGAAGGAATTATGCAATTCCTAGGGTGGTTGGTGACTCATGCATGGAGGACTTCGTTATAATTGATAGTGGCAAGGTTTAACAGAGTTGGAAGAGTAGTTATGTGAGTTTTTATTTAGTTTAACTCAGTTAAGTGAGTTAAACTCAGTTGTGCTAGTTGTAACTAAAGATACACTAGTGAAAGATGAGTGAATTAGTTATTTAATTAATTCACAAGTACTGTCTTACTTGCAACTAAACAAATAAAGTAGTTAACTACTTGCATGTCAGATCCAATGGAGACCCAGAGGACAGATATGTGAAAGGGTGAGACGGAATATCAGTTGTAACTATAGTGATGCATTCAATTCATCTACATAGAAATTGGAGATGCCAATGAGGATTTCATAGTGCAAGCAAGGCAATATAGAATTCATTCATGGATCTTCTCTACCAAGGACTATGCAGTGGAGGAAGGCTGTCAGGAGGCAAGAAATTGGTGCATAGATATGCAAATTTCTGCATGACAGTGTGTGACGATTGTATATTGTACTGAGAGCTCTATGACCTGAGCTTTGTATGATATTGTTACATGTTCCATTGATATACATAATATATGATAGTTGGGGTTTTTAGCTTTAAGCTTTCCCAGTAAAACTTCTTGTTATGTGTGATTGATTTTTCTTCATATGTGTTTTTCAATTGGCGATTTAATTTCCGTAAAGAATTAAGTGGAAGGATTTTGTATTTAACATAAAATTAATTTGTTAGATCAGGAGAATCTAGAAATACATAATTTTGTTTAGAATTTTATACATGGTATCAGAGCTATGTTGATCACTGGAGATTGCAATAGTGAAGTGGTGCTGAGTTTTTGTGCTGGTAGACAATTCAAATTTGCCGTAAGAATTTCTTAGTGCAATTATTGAGTAAACATTGAAATGGCTTTCAATGGGTTGCGGTTGGAGTATGCACTCGATGGCAGCTCTAACTACATAGCCTGGAAGGACAGGATGGAGACGGTGCTTGAAGATAATGGTCTGAAGGAGTTCATTGCTAGTGATGTTCCTAAGCCCACTTCGACAGATGTTGCATTACTTGATGCCTAGCAAAAGAAAGTAGCCAAGACAAGAAGAATTTTTTTGGAAGGTGTGAAAGACCATATTATGTCAAGCCTTCATGGGAAAGGCACTCCATTTTCAATGTGGAAGGCTTTGATAGATCTTTTCCAAAGCAATAGTGACCATAGGAATTTGGCGATGAAAGATAAACTCAGAAAAAATCAAAATGGAGAAAGGCAAAATTATTCCAAAGTATCTCATGAAGTTTTTCCAATGTAGGGATGAGCTGGGGAGTGTGGGAATTACAATTTCTGATGATGACTTGGTGAGCTTGGCTCTCCTTGGGCTTCCGAAGAGTTGGAAAAGTTATCAAGACTTTGTCAATGGGTGGTGTTAGTTCCCAAATCTACCTTAGGCTGAAATAAGGGAGAAGAAGGACAACACCAAACCACGCTCAGCCTCATAGCTAGCCCTACAAGGACATGAGAGGGCTCTCTCTGGGTCTATCTCGGCAAAGGATGTCCAATAGGGCCTGAGATGACTTATAATGAATACTGATTTTAGGCTAGTAAATAAATATGAAAGAGGTATTTTGATGAATGACTGGGTTTCAGGGATGTATGGGACAAAGAACAGCATGAACTGAGAGATTAAATCAAAGACACAGAATATTTCATGAGGCAAGATAGGCAAGAGGTTTAGTAATCAAATTTGAAATAATATGGAGTGGAAAGACAGTTGAGAGGTTGAAGAGGGCATATATAATGAATCCTTTTTAACAGAAGAAGACATACAGAAACATGAACGCTTTCCCAAGGCAGAGCAATAAACTGGATTCTACCTTTCTTACTTAAAAGAATTCATCCAGAAATGATTATGAATGAACGGTAAAACATAACAAGATACATATGAAACAGAAAGAAGAAACATATACTAAACTCATACCACATGAATCTCATGAATCAGAGCTGCATCATTTCATTAATTCTCTGCCAAAACTGTACAGCCAAACGCTAAGTTATTCTTCCACACCTTTCCCAGAACTCAGACCCTTTACAAATGATTTTCCCTTATAATAAATAAACTCAAAGGTGGGAAAACAGATCGATGAAAATAGGGAGCTGTTTAATCATCATTAACAAACAAAAGCTGAAGAGCCAATCATCTATTTCTGAAAAGGAGCAGCGTTACATTTTGTTTGTTGATAACCAATAGAGAAGCGGAAACTGTACCTATAGACCCTTTGAATCATAACTGAAGTCAAAAATAGGTAATCGAATCCTATTTCTCTGCCATGGTAGATATCTACGCTTTATTTTAAGCTCTGGTCTTTGACTTTTCACTTTACATTGCCGTTTGAATGAAAACCAACCTTTTAACAAAAATGCCTTTGAACGAAGCCTTTGCCTTTAGTGAAGGGACAAGTACAACAAATTTTTTTTTGTCAACAGGATATAAGGATATGGATTAACAAGATAGTTTTCGCTTCAGAACTGAAGAATCTATCATAGCACTCTGATAGCAAAAAATGTCGAAAAGATGTGTAAGCAGCTTGATGACCAAAGCACCCACATGCGACATGAATTGGATTTCCATAAGAATGCCAACATTTTACCTGTACAGCTACAGTTATATAATAATCCCAGTCCACGGTCCCCATCTGCAATTTTACTAAACTAAACAATATCGCTTTCAATACCAGTGATCCATATCCATTTGCTTTCATCAATAAATTTAACAAGATTCCCGACATTCTCCGCACCAAACATCGATCAATGGAAACTTACAAGAAGATTTTATTTACTTAGAGCAGAGGGGGCACGAGATTTGGAATTTCATTGAGGTAATGAGAAAATCTGCCTATCGATTCTATGCGCCGCATTCAGTGGGTGCGCCACGCCCTTAGAAATTTGCACAGTGTGTTTTGGCTCTACGCGTCGCGCTCTGTGGATGCGCCGCGGCCTATCCCAATGCGCCGCGCTCAAATTAACACACAGTCGACCCTTTCATAAAATCACAGTTTTGCTCTTCAACTTCAAACTCAACTTCTCTCTGAGATTTTCTCAATAAATCTTGTTGCAAATGAATTAATAATCTTGGGAAATATCTCATATAGACATGGTTTTAATTTTTTCTTCTTCAAAACCCATTTTGTAATGTTTTTTACTTTGGCACTTTTTCATTTAATACAACTTTTGTCTTTTTGTTTCCTCACTGACTTTCTGGAGCTTGAATGATGAAATTGGTTGATTTTACAGGGATGGTGGCATTGAAACTTGGCAAAGGATGACCAGATTTTGCATGGTGAAGTACAACATGGCGGAAAGATACACATTTATTACAAAAACAAATTTAACAATTTCTTCTTCAAAATAGAGTTTTGAAGAAGAAACATCCTCGAGCATATTTGACGATGAAAATCTTGAAATGAAAACTAATTGAAAACATCCTCATGGCCTGCGGGCATTATTTAAAATTACTAAAGACCAGACCCTAGACCTAGAAACTGAAAGACTCTTTTTGACCAAAATAACCATCTATGACTATAAATGACATGAACTGAACCTTGATGAATTTTGAGAAATTTTGACCAACCCAGCAGGTACAAGCATGAGGGAAAATGAGAGAACAAAGCCCTTCCGTCAGTCAATGGCATGCCCCTAACGGAATGCAAATGAATCAGCAGAATGAGACACCTAAAAAAAATGAAATGCAATAAGAGGAATGATCTCTGACGGAGGGATGTAAAGACCGACTCTAACATTGGCTCCAATGGGGATGGTAGCTCCTTGGAGGTGCCAAGAACTACAGATCTTTGGAAAGCAGACAATGCCTTCATCCATTGGGCAATGGAATAAAAAACTCAAGCTGAAATGCATGGCTGAAAACTGATGACTTGATGACACAAATTGACTCTCACTCAACTAAGAACTGACTCCATACTTAAACACAACCGACAAACTAGAAAATATGCTCAATATGAAGCTTATTAAATACAACCTACTCTAACAATTTCATTCATCACCTGATCAAGTGAAATGAAACAACCAATGCAACCATGTAAGTATTGCAGCTGCTGTTTGGATTCTCCGCAAGTACTCGTTTATGAACAACAAGAGAGAACTATTGAAAGGCAACTCCCATGAAAACTTGTGAACAGATCCGTTGAATATTATGGATTATCTATCCGCCTCCAAAAACACTGCATAAGGATCTTGAAATTCATGCTGCATAAGGATCTCAAAATGCACACTAGGACTTAGCTCGTCCAATGGATTACTTCTCTTCTCCTCATACCATGAATGCAAACTTTGATCTGAGCTTTGTGATGAGCTTTGTGACGAGACTCCTGCTAAAAATGACAAAGAGACTGGCTGCCAGATCAAGTCTATATCAGCACATGTTTCAACCTTACATAAAGTCAATGGAGAAAGACTTTGATTGCAAACATCATCCAACACATCAGCAATAGGATCATCAAAAACTTGAGAAGACTGCTGCGATGTATCCATTGAAACTGTATGACATCCTACTGGCTGTTCATCTTTTTCTTGAGAGATATTATAAAGATTCTGCTTTATAAACTGAAATTCTTCGAAACAAAAGGGTACAGAATCCTCTTGCATCATTAAATCATGTATTTCAACTCCCACGAATTCATCTGCAATATGACCTTCAATTTCAATTGGTGGCTGCAAATATGATGCTGTAGGCTGCTCATTTAAATATTTATCATGCAATTTACCCTTCAACAACTGAAATGATTCAAAACAAAATGGTACGGAGTCACCTTGTATCATTTGATCATATGTTCTAGTTTCCATGTTTCCATCTGCAACTTGACAATCAATGGCTTTCGAGGGCTGCAAATCTGAGTATGAGAAATCTTGAACAAGGTTTTCATTGCCTTCAAAATGATCCAGATCAAGACTTTTCGACAGTTGATTTCTGATTGCATGGTAGTTATCTCTGATGAACTGAAATGAATCAAAACAAAAAGGCAAATATCCTTCGCTTACTTCAAAATTTGCTACGCTTTCCTCATCACTGTCATAGATGATATGTATCGGTTGATCACTGTACTCGAGCTGCTGAAAGTGAACTGCCTCCTTCCACAAACTAGCTGTTGATTTGTCTGCAAGGTTAGCTTCTGTTTGGAGAACATAATCATCATCATACTGATCAAACTGAGGCAAATCATCAGTATACAACACATCATCAAGCATACATGTCATATCAACAGCTCTCTCTTCTTCAAAATGATCTATAAAACAATTACTATGACAACTGGGATAAGAAACAAAATGTTTTGGATTAGCAACTTGTTCTTCTTCAATCAGCGAGCCATGGGCTTGAACATTATACTCATTCTTTGTGGTTTTATTTTGCATCATCTCTTCTACTGCACTCACCAACATGTCAGGATTTACCTCTAGAGATATCGATTTCTCCGGATCTACGTTTTTCATCTCTTCTTCCTTCAACCTTGCCCTTCGGATCAGAAAATGAGCCTCTACATTTACTGTAGTGTTCTGCATCTCGTGAAGTGTTGCAATATTCCTTTCTCTCAGTTGAAACTCCATTTCTGGATCAAAGACACCCGGGTAGTGCAAGAGAGAAGATCTAGGAGAAGGTCTTATATCAGCTGGCATCGAAAAATATACTTGATTGAATCTAGCAGAAAATTGTTGTACTGTCTCCCCTGGCAGTCTTTTCAGCTGGTTATACTCTTCTATAATAAGGAAAGGATTCTGTCGGATCACCCACCTGTCGAGGAAAACTTCGACGAACTACTGGCAATCTGAGATGCTCGCATCAGGCAAAGATTTGAACCAATTCTTCACTTTGCCTTGCAAAGAAAGAGCAAAAAGCCTAATACTAACATCTTCGTCATCAACTTCAAAAATATCTAGAAAGGTCTCAAAATTCTGCACATGTTGCTCAGCGTTGACATTGTTACATTCACCGTCAAATCTTGGTAGATATAGGTCATAATTTGCAGGGAAAGCATGGAGAATAGAAGGTAAAACAAGAGTTTTATACCTATCGGGGACTCTACAAGGTGTAGGAGTATATAGAAGAGCTACGGGATCAGCTTGATTTTATGGCTCATCACTCTGAAGAGAGTCATCATAAGATGTGGGAAAATTAAGGAGGCCAGGATCAAAGGGAAACTCAGTATTTACACTCTTTGAATAGGTCGAGTGAAGATTTTGATCACCTTTATCATACAACAAATTCTGAAAAACTTTCAGGATAGCTTCAAGAACAGCAAAGAAGTAGTTTACAAGAAAGCAGACTAGATCTTGAATACCATTCCACTTTGGATACCTGAACTTTGTGTAAGATCCTTCCATTTTCTCAGAGAAAGAGTTAGTCCTCCAGTGGAGTCTCTACATTGAGTTGGAGTCACCAGGTGAATCATTTCAACCTTCTTATGTCTGATCGTTGCCCACCATCAACCATCAGATCTGAACTTGATACATGTACTGAGGCAAGACAATCTACAAGTCAAGTGTCACGTTCACAAGCTAGACCGGAGATTGACTGAATCAACGTTTATCTACTTTCGCTAATGCAAAGCAAGAGTGTTTCGAAGGCTTCCTGGCATAACTTTAGGCTCCGTCTGTAGCTTATAAAATGAATAACACCAAAAAGAAAACCATTTTGTTCCCCAATATGGTCGCCACTATGTTAGTTCCCAAATCTACCTTAGGCTGAAATAAGGCAGAAGAAGGACAACACCAAACCACGCTCACCCTCGTAGCTAGCCCTACGAGGACAGGAGAGGGCTCTCTCCGGGTCTATCTCGGCAAAGGATGTCCAATAGGGCTTGAGATGACTTATAATGAATACTGATTTTAGGCTACTAAATAAATATGAAAGAGGTATTTTGATGAATGACTGGGTTTCAGGGATGTATGGGACAAAGAACAACATGAACTAAGAGATTAAATCAAAGACATAGAATATTTCATGAGGCAAGACAAGCAAGAGGTTTAGTAATCAAATTTGAAATAATATGGAGTGGAAAGACAGTTGAGAGGTTGAAGAGGGCGTATATAATGAATCCTTTTTAATAGAAGAAGACATACAGAAACATGAACGCTTTCCCAAGGCAGAGCAATAAATTGGATTCTACCTTTCTTAATTAAAAGCATTCATCCAGAAATGATTATGAATGAACGGTAAAACATAACAGGATACATATGAAACAGAAAGAAGAAACATATACTAAACTCATACCACATGAATCTCATGAATCAGAGCTGCATCATTTCATTAATTCTCTGCCAAAACTGTACAACCAAACGCTGAGTTATTCTTCCACACCTTTCCAAGAACTCAGAGCCTTTACAAATGATTTTCCCTTATAATAAATAAACTCAGAGGTGGGAAAACAAATCGATGAAAATAGGGAGTTGTTTAATCATCATTAACAAACAAAAGCTGAAGAGCCAATCATCTGTTTCTGAAAAGGAGCAGCGTTACATTTTGTTTGTTGATAACCAATGGAGAAGCGGAAACTGTAGCTGTAGACCCTTTGAATCATAACTGTAGTCAAAAATAGGTAATCGAATCCTATTTCTCTGCCATGGTAGATATCTACGCTTTATTTTAAGCTCCGGTCTTTGAATTTTCACTTTACATTGTCGTTTGAATAAAAACCAACCTTTTAACAAAAATGCCTTTGAATGAAGCCTTTGCCTTTAGTGAAGGGACAAATACAACAAAAAATTGTTTGTCAACAGGATATAAGGATATGGATTAACAAGATAGTTTCCGCTTCAGAACTGAAGAATCTATCATAGCACTCTGATAGCAAAAAATGTCGAAAATATGTGTAAGCAGCTTGATGACCAAAGCACCCACAGGAGACATGAATTGGATTGCCATAAGAATGCCAACATTTTACCTGTACAGCTGCAGTTCTGTAATAATCCCAGTCCACGGTCCCCATCTGCAATTTTACTAAACTAAACAATATCACTTTCAATACCAGTGATCCATATCCATTTGCTTTAATCAATAAATTTAACAAGATTCCCGACATTCTCCGCACCAAACATCGATCAATGGAAACTTACAAGAAGATTTGATTCACTTAAATCAGAGGGGGCACGAGATTTGGAATTTCGTTGAGGTAATGAGAAAATATGCCTATTGATTCTATGCGCCGCGCACACTCCCAGTGCGCCGCATTCAGTGGGTGCGCCGCGCCCTTAGAAATTTGCACGGTGTGTTTTGGCTCTACGCGCCGCGCTCTGTGGATGCGCCGCGGCCTATCCCAATGCGCCACGCTCAAATTAACACACAGTCGACCCTTTCATAAAATCACAGTTTTGCTCTTCAACTTCAAAGTCGACTTCTCTCTGAGATTTTCTCAATAAATCTTGTTGCAAATGAATTATAATCTTGGGAAATATCTCATATAGACATGGTAAAAAAAAATTCTTCTTCAAAACCCATTTTGTAATGTTTTTGACTTTGGCACTTTTTCATTTAATACAACTTTTGTCTTTTTGTTTCCTCACTGACTTTCTGGAGCTTGAATGATTAAATTGGTTGATTTTACAGGGATGGTGGCATATAAACTTGGCAAAGGATGACCAGAGTTTGCATGGTGAAGTACAACATGGCGAAAAGATACACATTTATTACAAAAACAAATTTAACAATTTCTTCTTCAAAACAGAGTTTTGAAGAAGAAACATCCTCGAGCATATTTGACGATGAAAATCTTGAAATGAAAACTAATTGAAAACATCCTCATGGCCTGCGGGCATTATTTAACATTACTGAAGACTAGACCTGAGCCAAGTGGATATTGGTGGCCACCCGCCTATTCCACTTGGGCCCCCACCATTGTCTCTTTCAGTTTTTCAGTTTTGGCATAACTTACTATTTTTAGCATTTTTTCGGGTCCTGAACTTCCGGAGCCGTTTTGAGGCCCTAAACGACGTTTTAAACGACGTTTTTTGGGTATTAAATTTGTTGCAATTTTGATCATCAAAATCGTCACAAAAGTTGTAGTCCTCGGATAGAGCTTTCTAATGATGTATCATGTGCGTCAAACGGAGATAGTATGCCAAAGTTACGTCCCTGAGAAGTTGAAACACCAATTTACCCAAACGGGGCCCATAGTTTTGGCGCTTCATCTCCTAGGGTTAGGTTTTGGGATGTTGAGGTTCTCCATTGTTTCTCAATAATAAATAGGCCCGCAAGCCTGTTTGTAACTCGGTTCGAGGCACAGCAGCCACCATCTCTTCTCGGAGATAGCTGCCAGGCTAGCTAGTTTATTTCATTACGTACGTAATGGAATTTCGAGTTCTTTGATATTAATGAAATGAAGTGTTATTTCCACTGCATCTTTGTATTTATGGTTATATGTTTATTCTGTTGCGTTCCTACATAAATCTGGATCAGTGGTATCAGAGCGGTATGCCTTTTCTCGATCCTTCTTTGCATGTCCCCAACGAGGTCGGGGTATAAGGAGCTAGGGCTTGATCTAGTGGAAACTTTGCAAGATCAGCCTCGCAAACCTTGACGGACGCCCATGGGGGACGAAAATAAAGATGAGGGAGCAGGAGATCCTATAAAAATATTGCTCGAGGAGGCCCTCGAAAAACAAAGGAACACGATGATGGATAACTTTGCTCAGATCCTTCAACGAGGCCTTGCCACGGCGGCGCATGCACGTCGATGCCAGCCACTGCAGGTTGTGACTCCTTTAGATACAAGTAAATTTTGACATTCCCATATTTGAGGGTCAAATGAACGCAGATGCCGTAGATAGATGGTTGAATCTATTAGAAGGATATTTCTCGATTCATGACTTTTCCGATAGGGAGAAGATTATTTTTGCACTCCTCAAAGCTGCCCCCCATGTCAAGGACTGGTGGGAAACCCACTGTGAGAAAAAGGACGAGATAGAACCCTCTCTGTTCTCGATCGTACCCACTTGGAATTCTTTTCGAGACGCCGTCAAGGAACAATACTATCCCGTGGGGAGCTATGAGGACAAGTACATACAATGGACCACACTGCAACAACAAAGGGATCAAGATGTCTGCAGTGGCCAGATACGATTTCCATACCACAACGCACAAAATTGGGTATCGAATTTAGAGGTTGTGAGTTGGTGCTAAAGTATCGCGATTGTCTGCACAGATACATTCAGGAGGAAATGGAGTTCCTCGACATCTCCTCGCTTGGTACGACATACCGGTATGCTGCCAAGATTGAGATGAAATTCAAATAGAAGAAGCGAGACTTTGGATCTGCAAATCAAAAGCAAGGGAAAGGTGCCCCCAAACCGCAGAAAAAAAGGACAAATCCAAGGCATGGCAGCCCAATAAAACCTGTCAAAGACACAAGCAAAGAACAACACCGCGAAGCTAAAGAAGGACACTAAAAATTGGTGTGAGTTCCATAAGAGCTCCACTCACAACACAAGGGAGTGTCGGGCCAAGCAGTCGCTGGTGGCCAAGATGAGGGCTTCTGAGTCAGATGCATGCTTCAACTCTGAATCAGAACCTGACAAGGGGAATAACAAATGGAAACAGATTATTGATGCGGAGCCCAATGCCACTGTTGCCACTATGAATATCTAGAAGGGGGAACCGGAAGATCCGGAGGAGGAGGAACGTCTCTTCCACTCCCAGACGTGAGTAAAGGGCTCCCCCAATACAGGTTCATTGTCGACAATGGGAGCCAAAAGAACCTCATTTCGGCGAACGTCATGAAGCGGTTGGGCTTGAGCCACGGCTCACCCACATCCATACACCATCGGGTGGCTTCACCAAGGACGAGATCTCCGCGTCAGCCAGCAGTGCCTCCTTCCCTATAGCATCAAGCCCTTCATGGATGAGGTATTATGTGATGTTTCTCATATTGATGTTTCTGATGTATTATTATGACAACCATACTTGTGGAAGCGTCATGTTGTGTATGAGTCTCGACCTCGTGTTGTTATTGTTACTTTGGGAAATAAGTTGTACAGGATACCAAAGGTACCACCTCCTGCAGCTATCTCTTCGGTTACTGTAAAACAATGCATTAAGCTCATTTCCGAAACCAATAAATTCGTTTTCCTGATGATCCACCCTCAGGGCAAGAAGAATACTGTGGCCACGACCTCCAGACAGGGCTCCTCCGCACGACAACAACAAATGGATAAGGTTGTGGAGGAGTACGAGGACATCTTCACGTCACCCATAGGGGTTCCTCTACACTGTCAGGTCAAGCACCCAATTGATCTGACCCTAGGTATGCCGCTACCCAATGGACCGATCTATCGATGCTCTGTTCTGGAGAATGATGAAATCAAGAGGCAGATTCAGGAGCTGTTGCAGAAAGGTCACATTAGACCAAGTTCATCGCCCTGTGGGAGCCCGATCGTGTTGGTACAGAAGAAGGATGGGACATGGAGACTCTGTCTTGACTATCGGGCACTGAACAAGATCACTGTTCCTAGGAATAGGTACCCGTCCACGAGGATTGATGACCTTGGACCAACTCCCAAGGTGCAAAAATATTTCGGTAAGATCGACTGGTACGAGTGTCACCGGTACCAATTGAACCTACGATGTGTGGCGCAGCCAAAGCTAAGGAAGGCCTTTTTTGAATGGTTGGTCATGCCTTTCGGGTTGACGAATGCTCCCGCAACCTTCATGAGGATGATGGACGACATCTTGCGGCCATTCACTGCTCATTCGTAGTGGTGTACTTGGATGACATTATGATCTTCAGCAAGACTTGGGAAGAGCACCTTCATCACATCCGACAAGTCCTCCAAACACTGCGGCAACACAAGTTGTGTGCCAATTTGGAGAAGTGCACATTTTCCATGACCCAGGTTCAATATCTAGGATACATTATTGATGAAAGGGGGGTGCATGTGGATCCAGCCAAGATCCAAGTCATTCGGGATTGGCCAGCCCCAACCACTATAACAGAGCTTCGCAACTTTTTGGGTCTTGCTAATTTCTACCATAGATTCGTGTTGGTATTCTCTCATATCACATGGCCCACTTGGGTCAATTCACCGAGGAGGAGAAGCGAGAGCAAAATTCTTTTGAGTCGAGAACCTCCAACGAGCGTTCAAGGGTGAAAAATCGCCTGCATTTACGCCTAGTGCTCACCTTACCGGACTTGCGGCGGTCGTTTGAGATCGGGAAGGTAAAACTATGCTATTGGGGAAGTTCTTACTCAACGAGGACATCCGGTGGCATATCACAGTGAGACATTGTCGAGATCGGACGCAAGTATCCCACCTATGACAAAGAAATGTATTCCATTGTGCAAGCACATCGACAATGCTGGCATTACATTTTAAGGGAAGAAATCATCATCCACACGAACATATTAATACGGTTCATGCGGACACAAGAAAAAGTTGAGAATGATCGCCATCGAAGTGGTCCACATATACGCAACGGTTTCATTGAACAACAAGTACAAGAAGGGTAGCACCAATAATGTTGCACACTGCCTCAGCCGATCATTTATCGTGGCACTAACCACCATTATCAACTCTTGTGGGCACGAGACCTCTGATTAGCTACTTCTCTACAAGAGCGATCCAAAATTCAGCCACACATACAAGGAACTCTTAGGGGGTACGCAAGTTCAAAATTTTCACCTCCAAGATGCATTGTTATGTCACCTGGGACACCTTTTTGTTCCTTCAAGCAAGCGTTTCAAGATGATATGGGAAGCACACTACAACTGAGTCGCTGGGCATTTCAGGGTCAAGAAAATAGTGGCAATACTTTAGAAGTATTTCTATTGTCCAAACCTTCGACAGAATGTCGGGAAGCACATCAGATCCTGCACTTCTTGTGCCATTGCCAAACCAACCATCAAGAAGCAAGGCCTATATACTCCGCTACTTACCCCTCGTCGACCTTGGGAATCCATCTCCATGGATTACATGTCAGTCTTGTCTTCTACTAAGCATGGAAATGACTATGTTTTCGTGGTCTTCGACAGATTCTTGACGATGGCCATTATGGCGGCTTGCAAGAAGAATATCACAGCACAAGCCTTTGCTAAGCTCTTCTTTGGTTCAATTATGGGTGCACTTTGGGATCCACGGTCTATCATATCAGATCGAGATAGCAGGTTCCTCGGCTGACACGAGTCTCCACCCTCTAGTCAATGATGGACACAAAGCTCACCAAGTCCACGAGCTTTCCATCCCCAAACAGATGGCCGGACAGAGGTGGTCAACGGAATGATTGTACACATTCTGTGCAGGTACAATTCACAGCATCCATGCACATGGGACGAGAGCCTCCCCTATGTACAACATAGTTATAACAGGGCTCTCCACAGTTCAATTGGCCATAGCCCCTTTCAGGTGGGCTTGGGATTCCCGCCACTATGTCCCATTGGCTGGCTAGAAAAACATATTGTCAATCCGGGTGGCGCGTTAGATTCGGCGCCGTCAGTGACTGAAGTTGACAAACAAGTAGCTTCATCGAGCGCATTCAACACATCCTGTGACGAAGATTTCATGATATATTGAATAGAGCCAATGCGAAGTACAAGCGAGCGCCATGATCAAAAGCACGGGTGCCACACAACTCGGGTGGGCGACAAAGTATGGCTGCATTTGCGAAGGAGCGCCTCACGGACCCCACCGCAAGCTTCGCACCTTTCCGTCTGAGGCCAGTACCCCACCATCACACCAGGTACATAGAGTAACAATTCCTTCGAGCTCAGTATTCCACCATTCCTTGGTCTGCACCCAGTCTTCAATGTGGATCACCTTCGTCCTTACTTCCCACCTCTACTAGACACCTCGGACATTGTAGAACAACTCACACCAACAGAGTTAAACCCAGACTGCATGGAACAAGCCACCACAGATTGTATCATGGACATGAAAATCAAGAACACTCGCCAACATAAGATTCAACTGTATCAGGTTGTCAAAGCTGGCCAACTCCTGCACCAAGGAAAGTGGTTCACCGGGGACCAAGTTCAGCAGAAATTTCCTCATCTCATGGAGGAACTTAATGCAATGGGGACCATTGCTTCCTAAGGGGGGAGGAATGATCTAGGTGGATATTGGTGGCCACCGCCTATTCCACTTGGGCCCCATTTTCTCTTTCGAGTTTTTCAGTTTTGGCATAACTTACTATTTTTAGCAGTTTTCGGGTCCTGAACTTCCGGAGCCGTTTTGAGGCCCTAAACGACGTTTTTTGGGTATGAGATTTGCTGCGATTTTGATCATCAAAATCGTCACAAAACTTGTAGTCCTCGGATAGAGCTTTCTAATGATGTATCATGTGCGTCAAACGGAGATAGTATGCCAAAGTTACGTCCCTGGAAAGTTGAAACACCAATTTACCCAAACGGGGCCCATAGTTTTAGCGCTTCATCTCCTAGGGTTAGGTTTTTGGGAAGTTGAAGGTTCTCCATTGTTTCTCAATAATAAATAGGCCCTCGAGCCTCATTGTAAGTCAGTTCAGAGGTCTGTAGCCATCACATCTCTTCTCAGAGATTCGCTACCAGCACCCTAGCTATTTTATTTCCATTATGCCTGTAAGCATAGTTCTGTTATTTGATATTAATGAAATGAAGCATTATTTCCTTTGCATCTACGTATTTATGGTTATGTGTTTATTACATTTGCGTTCACCATAAATCCCGGATCGAGATTTTAGACCTAGAAACTGAAAGACTCTTTTTGACCAAAATAACCATCTATGACTGTAAATGACATGAATTCCACTTTGATGAATTTTGATAAATTTTGACTAACCCAGTAGGTACAAGCATGAGGGAAAATGAGAGAACAAAGCCCTTCTGTCAGTCAATGGCATGCCCCTAACGAAATGCAAATGAATGAGTAGAATGAGACACCTAAAAAAAATGAAATGCAATAAGAGGAATGATCTCTGACGGAGGGATGTAAAGACCGACTCTAACAGGTGGGAGAAACTATCGGATTGGGAGCGACCTTGGTCGGATCTAGTGCAGGAGGAGATAAGGCGAAGTACCAGGGATGGCTCTTCATCAAAACATGATGATGAAGAGGATTTTGCTTCGGATTCCGAAGAGAGGAAAGGAAAGGGGAATAAATCCCATACAAAATGTTAGTATGAATTCTTCGTCGAAGTGTACGAAAAAGATCCACTTTAGCTACGCATAACTAATAGCCCTAACAACAATAAGAAATTTTGCCAAACATCTTCGGATACGCGATTAGTAGTTAAAGCGTTGCAACAAACGGATCTATAAATAGAAAGACATTAAGCAGTAAAGTAAAGAGTCTGCTCCATGCATCCAACAGACAAGGCAAGCACACGATTTTTGAATGAATTTTTTATATTACAGGGGGGGCACACGGGAGGAGAGAAAACAAGAAGGTGTATCCGGCTCTCCTCAATGGGATGGGTTCTTTGTAGTCCTCGGCACTTCGGATCTACAGCACTTCGGATCTAAGTTTTCTCTCTCTTATGGATGTAGAAAACCCAATGCGAAAATGAAGCTCAGTAGGGAGCAAATGATGGAAAAATGGTGACCAAGTGTATAGATCCAGAGTGATCTAATAGGCAACAAAAGGTGAAGAATGGTAGGAAAAACCCTCCTATTTATAACAAAATATTGGGTCATTCTAGATCTTGGTGCATGATTAAATAATGTTAACCAAATCTAGATCCACCTTTTATGGAATATTTTATTATATTTGTTGGAGGGAAAAAGTATTTGACTTGGGTCAAATCCCTTTATTTGTCAATAATAAATAAATAAATGATTTATTTATCTTTTTAAGGAAGTGGTTGAAGAATAATCAAATAAATAATGATTTATTTAATTATTTGTGGGTGATTTGGTCATATTTAACAAGGAATATTATCTAAATAAGATTTAAATAATTATTCTTAGAAATTAATAAGATAAATAAAGGTTTATCTAATTAATTTCTTTGATTTTGGGTTAAACATGACTGGGAATAATAATTAAATTATGGTTTAATTAATTATTCCATGAGTAAAATCAAACAAATATGGGTTTGTTTAATATTTCCTTTTGGGGTTTCCTGTTTTAACATAGTGAAAGCGGTTTTACTTAGGGTAAAACTGGTCTTACATGGTGTACTTGGGTCCATCTAATGATAAAAGGTTAGATGACCAAAAAATGGTGTAACAGATTGCCCCCCAGCGTGCGAGTGTCAGGAGCAAATCGTATGACCGAAGTACGTTGTAAGAAGACAATTACTAGACAACAAAAGGGTATGTCAGAGAGAGAAATATGAGGTAGATAGTGTGCTGAAGGACTAGACCCTGAGGAGACGAGACTCGCAGGTGCAACAAGTCTCTGTTATGAGAGGGTACCTGTGCTGAAGGCGGCGGGGGAGGCATACCTATGCCCGCCGTGACAAAGTACAAAAGAATAATGTGTCCGATGGCTCAAGGGCAGAACTACAGAGAATGCAGTGGCATAATTAAGGAGACGGATAAAAATGCCTAGTGAAGGAGTCTCATACATGTGCTGGGATACTGACGGGGACTAGTACAATAATATGCGAGTACAGAGATAAATACAACCCAAATGCCCCACAGCAAATGGGAAAGGGCTCGCAAAAATCGAGGCGATACATGCAAATCAAAGAGGTGCCAAGTGGCTAAGGCCAACATCATCAAAATCTGGAGCGGCATCAAAGGCTGCAAAGAAGAGGTCATCCGGGCATGTGGGGGGCTACCTGCAGGGCCACCCCCTCATGAGGGTTGAGACATCTCACACATACCCGGGAATCATCAAGAGCTGCTGCTAGGTCACTGGACCGTCAAGTATACGAATCTCGATCATGCTGAAAGGAGCTGGAGAAACAATCAAGTCAAAGGGAAATGAGAGATCCCCCTGCCTGATCCGAGGCACCGAACAAGAGTGGAAGCTGGAACCAAGGTACACCGCACTCTAGACCTGGCTTCTGGAATGAATGTGCTGATGTCGACAGAAGGAGGTCCGCCATAGGTGAGGCAATGAGAGATCCTCAACTAAGGCACGAGAGAAAAACAATAGAGTGACGGACAGACTGACACTAATGACGATAATGGAAATGGGAAGGACTGGGTAGCGACTGGACGACTGCCCTTGTTAGAGCATAAAGAGCATGGATGACATGGCAGCGACTGACACAAGATCATAAGGGATAGGGGACAGTGAGACTGGAGGTCATGATGTGCGACACAAGAGAGAGACCAAGCAATGAAGGATGGAGAGCTATAGTGGGGTGCAAAGGGACGTGGTATAGACTCCATGGATGCAATGATGACTCAACTTGGATGCTCTAAACAAGGGCGACTCGAGGGTGCTGCCACACAGTAAAGGTCCTAATGGGGGACCCCGGAAGCATGAGTACAAGATGGGGACTCATGACGAAAATCGACACGAACATGGACAAGTAAGGGAGCAATATGGTGCCCCAAGTACAAGTGTCGTAAGTGAGGAAATTCGATTTTAAATGGAGGTGAGGTAACTTCTCGTGGACGAAATGGGTCCTGGTGAAGTAGGAAACATGAAAAAATAGATGTTGGCTATCTAAAAGAAAATAAAACATGCATTTCAGAGGGGAAATGCTAAGGGTAATATTTCTTAAGATAGAGTGCATTGCGAGGGTTAGGAAGGGGATGGCCTTCGAAATCCTCTAAGAGGTATACCCCTTTGCCAAGATCCTTACTAATGATGTAAGGGCCTAGCCATAATGAGTCAAACTTCCCATGACCGAGGACATCATGGGCCTGGTCATATACTAGAACAAGGTCGCCTTCGTGAAAAGTGCGAGGTTGGACTTTTCGGTCATACTGAGCTTTGGTGCGTTTTTTGGCCGCTTCCATGGTTTGCAAGGCAACACGGCGGTCTTCGGAGGCACGCTCAAGCATGATAAGTCATTTTTCTAGCGGTGGGGTGTCAGGGAGAAGTTCAACGGCTAGGTGTAGAGAAGGAATTTCACACTCGATCGGTAAAACTGCCTCCTCTCCAAAAACGAGGTGGAAAGGAGTGAACCCGGTGGCGGTTTTAACAGAGGTTCGATAGGCCCATAAGGCAGGAAAAAGCATGAGATGCCAGTTGGTTTTGTGCTTATTCACTGTTCGTTGAAGCATAGTCTTGAGGGTTTTGTTGACTGCTTCAACTTGGCCATTACCTTGGGGGTAATAGGAGGAGGAATATTGGTGCTCAAAACCCAACAATGAGGATAGCTCACGCCATATCTCATCTTCAAAATGTCTGCCATGATCAGAGACCAGTTGCTTGGGAACCCCGAAGCGAGCTATAACATGGTTAAAGAAAAAGAGGGCCGCGGTAGCTGCCGTGTTGTTGAACGTTGGCATGGCCTCGGCCCATTTGGTAAAATAGTCGACCGCCACGATGATATACTTGTGGCTACCAGAGGATGGCGGGCGACACTCCATAAAGTCAATGGCCCATTTACAGAAGGGACCAGTGGAGACGACCGGATGGAGGGGAGCTGGTGGAGCTCTCGCCTTAGGGGCGAAATGTTGGCAATTGGGACAATGTTTGACTGCCTCAATGCAATCACTGAAGAGAGAAGGCCAAAAATACCTGGCGCGCATAATTTTTTGGGCAGTAGCAAGACCGGAGAGGTGGCCACCACAAGCACCGCTATGGCAGGCATTAAGGACCTGTTCAGCTTCAGCGTGTGTGAGGCAACGACGAAGGACAGTATCAAACTCGCGACGATAGAGGTCGTCACCGATAAGAAGGTATCGGGGGGCCTGGTGTCGGATACGTCGGAGAGCCTCACGGTCAAGGTGGAGGGCGAACTTTTGGGTTCGCAAATAAGTAAGAATATCGCCATACCACGGGTCATCGGAATTGATGGCAAACAGGTGTTCATCAGGGAAATCGTCATTAACGGGAGGGTCTTGCGATCCGGTAGGTAATTCAGAAATAAGCTCAGCGAGGGCTAAGCCTTTCTTACTTTTTGGGGTGACAAACTCGAGGTCGAATTCCTGAAGAATAACGACCCAACGGGCGTATTTCCCAGTGAGGATACGACGACTCAATAGGAAAGCCATAGGGTTGGAATTTGTCACAACCTTGGTGGAGCGCAGGAGGATATAATGACGAAGTTTTTGGACTGAGAACACGACAACCAGCGCTAATTTCTCGTCATAGGAGTATGAGACAGGGGGTCCCACAAGGTTCTTACTGACATAGTAGATCACATGCTCAATGCCATGGTCATCCTCTTGGATAAGGACTCCAGCGACCGAATAGGTGGAAGCGGAGATATATAGGATGAAGTCCCGATTAAAGTCGGGAGGGCGAATTAAGGTAGCAGATGTGAGAGCCTGCTTGAGGGCATCGAAAGACTCGTGAGCATAGGTATCCCAAAAAAATGGGATGTGAGAGCGCAGGAGTCGAAGGAACCCGTGTGCGGTGGTGGCATAGTCAGGGACGAACCGACGAAGAAAATTAGCTTTGCCTTGGAGGCTTTGGAGCTGGTGGAGGGTACACGGGATGGGGAATTCAAGAATGGCTTGAACTTTCAAAGGGTCAACAGTGATACCGTCCTTAGACACGATGAAGCCTAGGAGACGGCCGGCAGGAACGCAAAAAACGCATTTCAACGGGTTAAGGCGGATATTATACTTGCGACATCGGAGAAAAATGGTGCGCAGATCGTGTAGGTGTTGCACCCGATGCTTAGAACGCGCCGTGAGGTCGTCTAAATAGGCAAGGATAATATGAGCTAAGTCGTGGAAGCAATAAGACATGGCCCGTTGAAAGGTGGCGCCGGCGTTTTTAAGGCCGAAAGGCATGACCCGGTAAGCAAAAGTTCCCCACGGACTAATGAACGCGGTTTTTAGTTGATCAGCGGGACGGATAGCAATTTGGTTGTATCCGGAGAAACCATCCATAAAGGATAGGACCTCATGCCCCGCACACTCGTCAATGATTTGGTCGATGAACGGTGTGGGGAAGTTTTCTTTGGGACAAGCTTTGTTCAAGTCGCGAAAGTCCGTGCAGACACGAATGGTGCCTTGTTTCTTGAGAACGGGAACGGGGTTAGACACCCAAGTGGTGTATTCAATGGGGTAAATGAAACCAGCCTGCTTGAGCTTATCGATTTCGGCTTTGATAGCGTCATGTCGGGAAGGATGAATGGGTCTCATCTTTTGTCGGACTGGTTTGGCATCAGGCTAGGTGTCGATATGATGTTCGACAATGGCAGGATCGAGTCCGGGCATTTCAGAATAGGACCAGGCGAAGATATCGCGGAATTATTTGAAAAGCTGGGTGTAAGCTTCAATTTCTTCCGGGGTGCATTGGGCACCCAAGGTGATGTATTCTTCGATTCCTGGTTTGACTGAAATGTCAATTTTGATGGTAGACGAGATATTGGCCATGTTTCCTTCTTCGAAAGCATCAGGTGCAGGGATAGGGTTTTTGAACCAATCGACTGCATGAGGAATGAAGTCTTTGGTTTCCACAGCGTATTGTTCATGGGACTGCTGTGGGAGGAAAAATGCGCGATGGTGCATATCATCCCAGGGAAAGTCGGGGTTGGTCATGGCTTCCATAATGTCTTCATCAGATTGGAATATGGGAAGACTGGAGGAAGATGGGTCACCCGAGGAAGTAGTGGTGTTGGACGGGTCATCATGAGGAGAAGGGCTCATATGGGCGATATCAACAGATCCAAGGCCGGCTAAGGAGCTGAGAGGATCGGTAGGTTGAATGGCCGGTGAACTATCTCTCAAGGATGATGACATGTACAAAATGGTGGTTGAGGGCTCCGTTGGCTTAATAGCGGGAGGAGGAATGTGAATGGGGGTAGGAGTGTCCTCTGGTCCGATCGAAGCGGCCTTGAATTGGCGGTACATGTCCAAGGAGGAACGATACTCGTCAAGGCGGGGACAGAGGTGGGTGTAATGGCCGTGAAAATCGCACAAGGCACAAGGGTGGTTTGTGCGCAAGTGTTTGAGTTTTGGAATAGAGTCGGGGATAGTGACGTAGACTTCTGGGATGTCAGAGTCTGGAAACGTCTCATTGACCAGAATCTTGAGGTGTGGCAATTCAGGACACATATGGGTGGCGTGACCGACGATATCACACAAAGCGCAACGGATGGCGGGCTTTGGTGGTCGTGGAGGGGTAAGAGTTGTCGGGGCGGCCTGGTCCTGATGGGTTGCCCCCTTACGAGCTTTGCCTTTCTTTCCGGGGGCTGGCCCCACAGGGGTAGGGTCTTGTGGGGGTGCGGGGGGCCCGGAGGAGGTGAGGGGGACCGGTTGAACCGGTGTCAAAGCTAGGTAAGGTTTGGGGTGACCGGGCGGGGTAGCGGCCGGAGGGTCAATGTACCAGACGGGTATGCCGAGGGTCAGGTTAGGGAGAGAGAGGGTGGCCATGACGGGGACAGAAAAAACTTCGGGAGGGGGAGCCAGGAAAGGGATCTGCCTAGCAGGGTAATGTCCAGGAGGGACGGCTCCGAGGTGGTTGAGGCCAGGGGGAACCGTGCCAGGAGGATAAAGGGGTTCAGGGATACCAGCTGGAGGGGGAGGGCCAGAAGGAGGAGGTTCGGCTGGCAGAGATGAATGGCTATGAGCAGGTTGCGGCGGGCGAGGGGGAGGTTGCTGACTAGCCGAAGCAGGCCGTGTATGGGCGGCCTGGGTCGATTGCATCATGCAAACATTCGATAAGCTGGGATCAGTGATAGGAGGAGGTGGAAGACAAGGAAAAGTGCCAAGGAGGGAGGAGTCCTTGTAGACGCCGGGGGAGACACTGGTCAAGGAATCGACGGTTTGCTTGTTGGCTACAGAAGAGATGGTTGTCTCAGGTGAGGCCTGAGAGGGGGGCTCATGATATGTCAACTGGTCAATGGTGACTATCTTTCCATTATGGGGAAAAGACATCTTGCGAAAGACCGCGGATGGGACAGCAGACATAGCATAGGTGTAGCTCCGCCCCAAAAGAATGTTGTAGTCTAGAGGGGCGTCAATGACTTCAACGTCAATGCAAACAGTCTTACCGGCGAGGGTGATGGGACAGTTACGAAACAGGCCAATGGGCTGAGAGGCATGACCGTCCCACGCTCGAAGGGTGATCGTGGAAGGGGCCAGCTCAGAGGATCCGAGTTGCTTCCAAACCGAAGTGGACATCACACAGGTGGATGCCCCCTCATCAATTATACACCGGGATACATTGGCATTCCGGATTTTGACTGGGATTTGGAAAGCGACGGAAGGAGGAAGAGGGGGATGGTCCGATTGAGTGGCGTCGAAAACAATCATTTGGTCATCAGCAGGATCGACAGCGCCCACGGCAGATAGTAGAGCCTTCTTTTGGGAAGGGCACGACTGGAGGAGTTCCAGTGTGGAAATGGCAGCAGGGGATTGCGCCAAATCATCTACGATACTATACGACTGAGCGGTTCGACCGGAAGCAGCATTTCGGCGTAATGGGCCCTTTGGAATCTTTGGATGAACCTCAACGTTGGGTTGAGGGATGTGTAAGGGGCCACTGGATGTCGAAAGAGGCTCTGTAGAACCTGAAGAGGGAGGCTCGGGAGCAGACTTGAGCAGGAGGCTTGGGGTACTGGCGAGACCGAGTTTGAAGGTGAAGATCGACGGATGGGGAAGGATCGGAGTGCATCATAAGGATATGGTAATCATAGGAACCAGAAATGGAAGGGGGGGCAGCTACCTGGCTGTCAGGTGGTTGGGTAGCCACGAATCCCTGTTGAGGGAAAGGATCAGTGAACACAGCTGGCTGGGTAGTGGCCACATTAGGAGGAGCATGAGGGGAGGCGTGTTGTCCGCGCAATGTGGCTTGAGACTCCCACATCTGCCGCATCTGGGGTAAGAGAGGATAATCGTGAGTGTAATGACCATAAACACCGCAACACGAACAGGGCTTATTTGTGCGAAGCGGCCGGTCCGGCTTGGGCGGAAGGCCCTGTTGCTGGTTGCTAGTGTTAGGGTCCATACCAGAATTGGGTCCGCGGTTACCAGGGGCAGATTGGTTTTGGTTGCCTCTCCGCCTTCTTTGAGAAGAAAGGGGATTATTCGCGCCCTGTTGTGCAAATACTTGCCCTGGAGGAGGCTGTAAGTGCTGTTGCGGGTTGTGAGGAGGCAAGGGAGGTGGAAGCGCATATGCTGGAGGAGCTGGCACACTAGGCTGTGGATAAAGGTAAGGGTTGGGTTGAGCAACATTGAGGTAAGCAGGAGGTTGGGCAAAAGGATGAGGCATGCCGTATCCTGGATACATGTTGCCGGGTGGGGGAAGAGTGCTCGAGGTGCTGGCCCCTCCCTGAGGGAGACCATAGCCCATAGGAGGATGAGCAGATGGATGGGAAAGAGATCCAACGATACCGTCGGCGGAATGAGATGCCCCCGGGGCGTTAGCGCCACCGGGCCTGGGGATGTCAGGAAGGACGGTATAAACATAACCGGATTGAGCGTAGATCAGGTCATATTTTAAGGCTATTTGGAGGGCGGCTTCTTCAGTCTGAGGAAAGTGAGAGGCGACATCTTTTCCGATGGGAGACGGAAGGGTGCGAAGGAACCAGTCCATGTAAACCCAATCTTCAAAGGGAGGAGCTCGACATAAGCTCCGTCTTCGTCGCCACTCCTGAACATGGGCAGAAAGGCGTGTGGAAGAGGATTGCTTAAAGGAAGTCAAGAGCTCCGTGCCAGTGTCATATCGGAGAGGGAGCTGGAAGTATGACAAAAAGGCTTGGGCAAGAGTCTCGAATGTGGTATGGGAAGAGGTGGCTTGTTCGACATACCATTTAGAAGCTTCGCTGGTAAGCGTGCGTTGGAACAAACGAAGACGGATGGAGTCATCGGTAATGGAATTGGAGGAACACCACATGTGGAAAGACCGGACGTGATTGGTTGGATCTTCTCCATTAAAGCCCTCGAACTTAGGGATGTCAGAGGGCAGCTTGGTGGGCATAGCGGGCCAGGTAGCATTGTGGTGAATGGGGTCATTAATCAACTGATGGAAATCGGGGAGGCTGAGGCCTGCAATGTACGGCAGCACAGGGGTGGCCGGGGTTGTGTTTGTGGCGGTTCCGCTAGAAGTAGGGCCGGTATTGGGGCCGGGAGAACCGCTAGCGTTAGGCCCTGGACCAGACATAGTGAAGGTAACAGGGGGAGAACCAGAAGGAGAAGGAGGACCCGATGAATCAGGAGAGGAGTCGGAGTGCGGACTCGAAGGTGGACTGGCTCGACGATGGCGGTGCGGAGCAGGTCGATCAACCGGAAACTGAGGGTGAAGGCCAAGAAGTCTCCGGGAAAGGCGCCTTGGGGGCGCAATGATGACAGGAAGAAGGAAACCGACAAGGGCAGAAAGGGACAAAATCAAGAAGGTCAAGGGAAGATAAGGTGCGGTGACAATTGATTTTAGAGTCTTTGCCAGGCGGTGTAAACCAGGCGCTTCTTCACTTAGGGTCAGTGTGTGGCGTGCGTTAATTTTAATTTTTAAACCCTTTCCGTTGTTGAGAGCAAGAAAAAGTGTGCTGCGTAGCTGAAAATAAACCTACAGAGAACAGAATAGAATGCTGAAATAATAGAAAAATAACAGCTACGTATGCATCTATCTAACCCAAGAAGGTGGGTCTCTCACAACTATGCTGAAAAGAAAGGGAAAAACTATGTAAAACACACACAAAGGAAGCTCAACAGATCTAGGGTCAAAAGGGACAGAGATCTGGAGGATAAAGCTGCAGACAAGGGGTGCAGATCACAGCCAAGAGACAGAGGCAAGGTGGCTGGAAAAGGGAAATCAGCAAAAAACCGGGGGGGGGCAAGGCAGAGGCCTTGAGAGGAGGTCCAAACAAAATGACAAGAGGTGATTTGAAAGGAAAAGAGGCTGATTTCAATGGATCTGAAAGGGAGGTAACAGATCTGGAAAAGAGGGGGCTGAAGCTCTGAAAAACCCACGGTTGAAACAACTAAAACTCTTCCACAAAAGTGGAGGGTACTAAAGCCCTAAGGGGTTGGGTTCCCACTTAGATGGGTAAAAACAGATCAGATCTTGGTCAAGGCGGGCTGAGACAGAGGCTGGAAGACCCTGACAGAAGCTGCAGCAGAACCCAGAAAAATTGCAGAAAAATCACTGAAAAACTGGCAGGTCGCAGTTTCTGACCTGTTTTCAGTGCAGGTCGCAGAAAATGGGCAGAAAAGTGCGACCTGGAGGTCCAGGTCGCAGGTTATGGGCCAAAAAGTGTGACCCCCTGTTCCGGTTGTCTCGGCGGCAGATTTTCAGAAAAGTTGTCGTCTCAGGTGCGGCTGGTGTCGCTTACCTGCGCAATAGGGCCAGAAACACACGGAAGTTAGAAATTTTAAAATTTTAGGGTTTTAGGTGAGAAAAATGACATAAAAAGAGGAAAACTAAGCAGCTGAAAAGAACCCTAGGGCCTGAAGTAGCTGGATATGCAGGAATATGAAAAACGACAGCGGTCGTAATTTAAAACCCGTGTGGAGTCGCCATTTGTTAGTATGAATTCTTCATCGAAGTGTACGAAAAAGAACCACTTTAGCTACGCATAACTAATAGCCCTAACAACAATAATGGCTGCAAAACATCTTCAGATCTGCAATTAGTAGTTAAAGTGTTGCAACAAACAGATCTATAAATGGAAAGATATTAAGCAGTAAAGTAAAGAGTTTGCTCCATGCATCCAACAGACAAGACAAGAACACGATTTTTTGAATGAATTTTTATATTACGGGGCACCTGGGAGGAAACAAGAAGGTGTATCCAGATCTCCTCAATGGGATGGGTTCTTTGTAGTCCTCAGCACTTCAGATCTAAGTTTTCTCTCTCTTGTAGATAAAAAACCCAATGTAGAAGGTAGAGCTCAATGGGAGCAAAATGGTAGAAATGAGACCAAGTGTATAGATCCAGAGTGATCTAATAGGCAACAAAAGGTGAAGAATGATGGGGAAAACCCTCCTATTTATAACAAAATATTGGGTCATTCTAGATCTTGGTGCATAATTAAAATAATGTTAACCAAATCTAGATCCACCTTTTATGGAATATTTTATTATATTTGTTGGAGGGAAAAAGTATTTGACTTGGGTCAAATCCCTTTATTTGTTAATAATAAATAAATAAATGATTTATTTATCTTTTTTAAGGAAGTGGTTGAAGGATAATTAAATAAATAATGATTTATTTAATTATTTGTGGGTGATTTGGTCATATTTAACAAGGAATATTATCTAAATAAGATTTAAATAATTATTCCTAGAAAATAATAAGATAACTAAGGGTTTATCTCATTAATTTCTTTGTTTTTGGGTTAAACATGACTGGGAATAATAATTAAATTATGGTTTAATTAATTATTCCATGAGTAAAATCAAACAAATATAGGTTTGTTTAATATTTCCTTTTGGGGTTTCCTATTTTAACATAGTGAAAGCAGTTTTACTTAGGGTAAAACTGGTCTTACATGGTGTACTTGGGTCCATCTAATGATAAAAGGTTAGATGACCAAAAAATGGTGTAACACAAAATCTGAGGCTAAAGGCAAGAAGTTGGATTTGTCCAAGGTGAAGTGTTTTCACTGTCATGAACATGGGCATCTTGCCACTAACGTCCCACAGAAAAATAAGAACAAGAAGGCTGCTGGAGCTACAGCTGGTGAGGCCCTTGCCTCACAATTTGAATGTTCTTTCTCCTTGGTCGTATGCTTGGTTTCAAGCACAATGGGATCGGTGTGGTATCTTGATAGTGGTGCTTCCTTCCACATGACGAGAGATAAGGAGTTGTTCAGCAACTTGGAGGAGAAAGATCTCCAAATGCATATAGAGATGGGCGACGATGGACGATACAGTGTGGCTGGAATTGGTACCATTACCTTTGAGAGGGATTTAGGTAAACCATTTATGTTGAAAGATGTTATGCATGTTCCAGGTCTGAAGAAGAACTTGGTCTCAGTCGCAATGTTGGAGGACAAAGGTTCTGATGTTATTTTCAGCAAGGGAAAAGCTTTCCTACGATATAAAGCAATGGGTCAAACCAAGAGGATAGGGATTTGAGTTAAGAATATCTACAAGTTGTAGGTATATGGTTGTGTTGCAATGGTGGGAAAAGAAGAAGTGGTGAGCTGGGATGAGGGAAAATTATGGTACAGGAGATTGGGCCATCTTCACCATGGCGCCCTGAAGATTTTGCAGCATATTTCTACTTGACTTCCTAAGGGTACACTTGTGTAGTTAGATCAGTGTAAGGGATGTACTATGGGTAAGTTTGTGAAGACCACCTTTCATGAAAATGAGAACCATTCCTCGATGATCATGGAGAGAATTCACACAAACGTGCGTGGACCATTCTCAGTTGCTTCAACAACAAAACACTGGTATTATGTTATTTTTGTTGATGAATATTCTCATAGATGTTGGATCTTCTTCATGCAGAATAAGGATAAAACATTCTCAAAGTTTTGTGAGTTTAAAGATTTGGTGGAGGAGGAGTTGGGGAAGCAATTGAAGGCTCTGTGGAGCAATACTGGTGGTGAATATATCTCGAACGAATTCAAAGAATTCTATAGCAAAGAAGGAATTCGAAGAGAACTCATATCGCCTCATAACCCACAACAGAATGGGATCATGGAGAGGAAGAATAGAACGATCGTGGGTGTTGCACAAGCTATGTTGCATGATCAGGGCCTACCAATGCACTTCTGGGCGGAAGCATGCAACACTGCGGTTTATGTGCAAAATTGTTGTCCTCATAGAGTACTTGGCATGAGTACACCTGAAGAATATTTTACTGGTAAGAAGCCGAATATTTCTCATTTAAATATTTTGGCTCATATGTGTATGTTCATGTGACCAAGAATGCCAGGAAGAAGCTGGAGCCAACTGCAGAAGTTGGGATATTTTTGGGGTACACAGAAACACCCCATAATTATCGTGTGTATTTTCCAAGCAGTCGGATGGTTGTGGTGAAACGTGATATAAAATTCAATGAGGAGAAAGCCATGAAGTTGTCGCTTGAAAGGGAGCTACACTTGCATGCAGAGGAGGAATTGCTTGTTCCCAAAGATGAGCCTCAAGATGTGGATCAGCCACAGGAGGAGAATCATGGAGTGGAGGAGTCCAATCTCACAAAGCCAAACATCAGAACTAGCAGAAGGCATACCATAGAAGCTGAGAGGCTAAATCTTGATGCGGTATAGAATGTAGGAGTCCCTACTTCATAGCGCAGAAAAAGACAATCACCTAATCGATATACTGGGTACATGGCTCTCATGAGAAAGTGTATCATGACAGAGCCATCTTCCTTTGAGGAAGCAATGCAGGAGCCCACATGGGTAGATCCCATAGTGGAGGAGTATGATTTCATTGTTAGAAATAGTGCTTGGGAGATTGTTCCAAGGCCGGTTGGTAAATCAATGGTAGGTTCAAGATGGATCTACAAGGTAAAGCAAGCTGCTGATGGGAGCGTTGAGAAGTATAAGGCAAGATTTGTTGTCTAGGGCTTCTCACAGATCGAGGGGATTGATTATGAAGAAAAAATTTCACCCGTCGCACGGTATTCTTCCATAAGGACCATCCTTGCTCTATCAGCACAGATGGGTTGGCACATTCATCAGATGGATGTGAAGACTATGTTCTTTAATGGGATCATTGAGGAAGAAGTGTACATTGAGTAGCCTGAAGGATTTTAGATCTTCAGCAGCGATTTGCATGTGTGTATACTCAAAAGAGAGCTGTATGGTCTAAAGAAAGAACCCCATGCTTGGTACACATGGATCGACAACTATTTCACTGGACTTGGCTTCACCAAGAGTGAGGCGAATGCAAACCTATACCAGATTGTGGTGGAGGGTAAGCTTTTAATCATTTTTAATACTGACTGGTGATGAGAAGTTGATACACTCATGCAAGGGGGACCTTGAAAAGGAGTTCGAGAGAAGGATATGGATCTCCTTCATTATTTCCTTGGATTGGAAATATGGCAGCAAGAAGGTGAAATGTTTGTGTCTCAAGGCAAGAATGAACAGGAGATACTCGGTAAGTTTCACATGGAGGACTGAAAACCCATGGATAATCCTCTTCCAAGAAATTGGAGGAAAGAGGATGCTACATCGATAGAGGTAGTGGCTACTACTGTCTATCGATAGTTGGTGGGTTCACTCACGTATTTAGTTAATACAATATCGGGCATATGCTATGCGGTGAACCATCTTAGTCAAGCGATGGTTAAGCCTACCAAGCTCTTTTGGAAGGTGGGAAAGCATGTCCTGAGATATCTCAGGGGCACATCTGACTATGGCTTATGGTACAGACAGATGGATGAGGTGAAGTTGCATGGCTTCACGGATGCAGATTGGGCAGGCAGCCCAACGGAAAAAAGGATCACATCAGGAGGTGTTTTTAGTATCAGATCTATAGTTGTTTCATGGTACAGTAGGAAACAGATATCTGTGGCACTCAGTTCAGCAGAAGTAGAATACATGGCAGCAAGTCAAGCTGCATGTGAGGCTATCTGGATGAGGAAGATCCTGGTCAGTTTGTTCGGTTCTCATTTATATCCTACAATGATTCATTTTGATAATCAGAGTTGCATTAAACTCTCGATTAATCCTGTTTTTCATGATAGATCTAAGCATATAGATATCTGGTATCATCATATCAGAGATTGTGTGCAGCGGAAGATCATGTTGCTTCAGTACATTCCTATGAAAGATTAGGATGCAGATATTCTGATGAAGGCACTCACTAGGAGAAAATTCCAATACCATAGAGACGGAATCAGGCTGAAGGATAATCCCTATCTTGTTGAGAGGGAGTGTTGAGATTCAACAAGATGATGAGCCTAGTGAAAATTAAGCACCTTCACTAGGTGGGGCCTGCAAGATATTTTTAGGTGTATGTCTATTTTTAGAATGGTGAGCATATTCTAAAATTAGCAGGATGTTGATTCTAGATGGTTCAGGAAATTCTATCTTTGAATGAATTTCTATTTTTAGAAGATGGGCGATGTCTATTTATAGATCGCTAATTTAAAAATAGAATGCATGTCGATTATTATTAGCCCTTAATAATAATCAGACAATAAATAGTAACGTAGTCTCTTGGAGCACTTTATTTCAGTGAACAGATGTATCACATCAGTGGGTTGAAGGAATTACGCAATTCCTAGGGTGGTTGGTGACTCATGCATGGAGGACTTCGTTATAACTGATAGTGTCAAGTTGTAACAGAGTTGGAAGAGTAGTTATGTGAGTTGTTATTTAGTTTAACTCATTTAAGTGAGTTAAACTCAGTTGTGCTAGTTGTAACTAAATATACACTAGTGAAAGATGAGTGAATTAATTATTTAATTAATTCACAAGCAGTGTTTTACTTGCAACTGAACAAATACAATAGTGTCAGATCCAGTGGAGACCCAGTGGAGAGATACGTGAAAGGGTGAGATGGACTATCAATTGTGACTATAGTGATATATTCAATGCATCTAAACAAAAATTGGAGATGCCAATGAGGATTGTGCAGTGCAAGAAAGTGCGCAAGAAAGGCAAGGTCGAATTCATTCAGGGATCTTCTTTAGGAGGTATTGCGCAGTGGAGGCAGGTTGTCAGGAGGCAAGAAAATTGTGCATAGTTATGCAAATTTCTGCATGACAGTGTGTGACGATTGTATATTGTACTGAGAGCTCTATGACATGAGCTTTGTATGAGATTGTTACATGTTCCATTGATATACATAATATATGATAGTTGAGTTTTTTATCTTTAAGATTTCCCAGTAAAACATCTTGTTATGTGCGACTGATTGTGCTTCATATGTGTTTTGAAATTGGCAATTTAATTTTTGCAAATAATTAAGTGGAAGGATTTTGTATTTAAGATAAGGTTAATTTTTTAGATCTAGAGAATCCTGAAATACATTATTGTGTTTATAAGTCTCTACAATGTATGGATTTCATTTTCAGTGTCATATATATTTATGCCATATGTACTCCATGATGAAGCTTTGTAATCATGTTTTTAAATCTTTGGGTCCATGTTGCCATATTTCAATGATGGGGTTTGTCATGTGTCAGTTCAAGGAGTTTTTGTATTTATTTTTCACATATTTGTATCTCCTTGGTCAAGTCATTTGGTAAAGAGTCATTCCTTTGATCCATGAGGTGGATCTTACAACAAGAAAGGTTTCTTTGCAGGTTTGTGATGATGACAATGCTAAGGAGACCATGTACAATTGTTGATCACTTATGACGATTCTTGCTTTGGTCATGCCTATATGTTTCCACTTGAGGGAGCACATTATGTTTTTTATGCTTGCTGCTATTGTTGTTGATTATGGTATGCTTTTTCCTCGGAGGATGTTGTTACTACTTCCCACACTATGTTTTTGATGATGTGATTTATTTTTTGCTGATGAGTTGAGTTCTTCGACAAGTGATATTGATGGAGATAGTGTTGTTTCTCATGATTGTTTATGAGATGAATATGTATATTTCTTCATCTTGAGAGTGATGATGGTTTACATGGAGTTAAATATTGAGTTTGATGTTTCCATTCATTGTATTATATATTGTTGATAATTTACTACTACCTAAGAGGATATTGTTGATGACGATGGCCTTGGTGAATATTTTTTGTGTTGTTGTTGATTAGTGCTTGTGATGTTGATGTTTTTTGCTGCCTTAGATGAGATTTGAGTTTAATGATTCTTATTTAGGAGATAAGTGTTGCTATGGAGAGAGAGTGTATAGATGATTATTTTTGCTACCGCATCTTACATGTTGCTATGAGGAGCGAGTGAGATTTTTTTTGGGGATCGTGTCTAGGGGGAGTTATTCATTTCATCATTACCAATGATGAGTTTCTGTTAGCCCTTCTCTGTTGATGTCAAAGGGGGGGTGCTTGAGGAGACCAAATTTTTAGAGGACAGGATTAGTTGGATGGTTCAATAGGGGTTTCCATCAATGCCAATGGGGGATATTGTTGGAAATGATGATGTAGTTGTAGGTGCAGTGTTGATTGCAATGGTTAATGGTTGGCATTAATGTTAACCTCAACATGTGTTGTAGTTGGATTGAGTGTGGATGAGTGTGACAAATGTTCTCGAGAAGTTTGGGTTGTGACAAACTTTTTCATGTGCAGTTGGTTATGTTGATTTCCTTGTTAGTTGTAGGATATTTACCTTGGTATTGGAATTAAAAAGATTGGAGATTACTATGGTATCATTACCTTGGTATTGGTTTGTGTGTGTGGCCCAAGTCGACACTTGGTATTAGTTTTATAGGAATTAGAATTACCATGGTATCTTCCTATGGTATTGACTTGGATATTACTATTGGGTGTCCATTTTGTCTTATTTTTACTCGAAATATCTCATGTTGCTATTTGGTTAAATGATTATTGTTGCGAGTATTTTTTACTTCCCTTGTTTTAACAGGATTAAAACATAATTAATAGAGGTTTGTTTTTTGCAAGTTTAAAATTTATTTGATCATCCTTTTATATGGGTTTTGGACCTACATTTTCCCATGTGCACCATGCAACAGATTCCTGCACTAGCACTCCTATACAAGCATTCATGCACCAATTTGGGGCTTTGATATCTCGACACACTTTAGAGGCAAACAGAAGATGTTTATTGACCAAAATTAGGTTCCAACACCTTTCCATGAGTTGAATTTCACCTAGGTCGCATGTGTGGGCCAGTAGAAGAAAATTAATAAATCTACTCAAAATCCACATAATTTATAAACGACCAAGTTTGACCTCGGTTTCATGCAGATGCGAGTGAATCACAGAAATCCAAGAAAATGGGTTTTTCAAAAATATAACCAACTATCTATAATCGAAACAGTTTCTTGATATTTGAATTATTCCAAAAGTTATGCACAGGTCTTTGATGCAATTTTATAAAAAAGATTGTTTTTTTCCATAATTCTAGAAAATGCCCAGTCAGCAATTTCTATACTTCCTATTTCCTCGTTTTCGACGCTGATCATAGAGAAAATAAAAATTTTGAAACGTGGGTTTTTTTCCCAACATAGGAAATTGAGTACGTTGCGAGCCATTTTCCGAAATTAATAAAGGTTAAGAAGATACGAAGAGGTATTTGGAGGCACTTTGATAAAAATACCAGTTTTTCCAGAATTCTAGACAAACGGCCAGACTTGGAAAATTCGTATCACAACTTCATTCTTTCAATAGGAAAACAAGTGTATTGATATTATAATTAATGAATATTAGTTGAGATTCAATTCCTTCATGGTTTTATAAAGGATGGCATGTAAAAAAGTTATAAAAGAAGAGGAGACGTGTAGGTAAGGGGGGATGATAGAGAACAGAGGTTTGTAGCTTGGAAGATAGAGAACAAAGGGAAGGAGAGAAGTTGGTCCCAATGTAGCATTGCGTTTAGTTTTTGGATCATTTCTCTTGCTTGTTGGAGTTAAGTGTTTGTATGCATAATGTAAAGACGGTTTTCCATAATTAATTTTCAGCCATGCTCTCTCTATTTATTTGCTGCATCTCATGATTTCGATCTTTGTGTGAACCAGGTCAAGAATAGAAGGTGCGAGTTGGCTGGGTTGGCCGCCATACCAGGTCGACACCAATCTGCATCCCTTCGTTTAAATAACATTTAATTTACTATGTGAAGTTTATTTAATTATTTACAATATCTTTCCTTCTTTAAGTTTCATTTAATATGCTGCAATGTTTTCCTTTCATCTGCAAAATTAATTTGATTTACAGCATTAAGAATTGTTCTTGCGCCTGAAATATTTCTTTATACTAAATAAACATTGTGTCCCTCCAGATCGATTGAATTTACAATATCGGGTTACGCTACAACGCTCTGCTTATATGAGTTGTAACATGTGACTTGAATCCTTCGAAGTGAGGCTGATCCATTTAATTTATTCCAGAATATGAGATCAATTTAAGTTTTTGTGGTTCTAAGTGTTAACTTATTCATTCATTCGATGTTATATAACTTGTACAATAATCACATATAATTTATGTGATATAAAGTTGTGATTTTATACCGCAGAGCCGACATCAATAAAAAGAAAAATTGCACTATGCTTGAAAATGATAATGTTTTCAATTGTAATTACCTTTAAGCTTCTAGACATTTCTGCAAGATTTATTTTCCAGTGATAAGGAAGGCGAGAGATTCATATTAAATCAATTTCTTTCATAATTTTATTTACAAAGTAAATTTATTTGTTATGTTGCTGATGCTTTCAGGTTAATTCTACATAGAGGTAGATGCAGCAGAATTAGTGCAAGAAAAAATAGTGCGGGCATAATTAGTGCTGGAATAATTAGTGCAAGTAGAATTAGTGCAGACATAATGGTTTTTAATTTATTCTGAATTTGTTCTAGCATTTACAGTCTTTTGATGTTCTGTCGCCACTACTTGGTTTCCAATTGTGATTTCCCTTCTGTTTTCCCGTACTTAGAATCTCCTTTCACATTGTTAATAGTGCAAGATTTCCTTTTATTTCTCGAATGATTTTAATTGTTTGGATTTTTGCTTTCTCGAATTTCCTTTTAAATGTGGGATTTAATTTATTGTCGATATTAATGCGCAAGATAGACTAGAATTTGTTTTGCAGGTTGTGAGGGGCTCTCTCTGGAATTTCGAGTGTTGCATCTCGAAGTTCACGAACTATATAGATTGAAAATTAAATGTTGGTACATTTATAGACCTTATACTACACCCAAAATTTTTGCGCCATTTTCGGGGAGGCGCTCGGGGGATTAACCTTGGTGATATGCTGCATTTGGTTTAATTTTCACTTAGTTTCTCTTGCAAATTTTTGTTCTTTGAATTTATTTATTTCCTGCAAATATTGGTTATTTTAAGGTTTTTCATTTTCTTTTGTGTTGTAGGAACCCCCCCCCCCCTCCTAATATATAACATACATTATTCCTGTAATGACAGATATACCAGTTGGCTTATTGAAAACAGGAAAATGGTATTTCGAGGCATTTTTCAATGAATAATTTGAGGCTAATGATCATCTAATGCACTTATTTCCCTCATTAATTGGCGATAAAATTTAAAGGAGTCTTGAAGTATTACATGGATAACCTCTTTTATTTTGGTAATAAATGGGAAACATTGTTACTTTTGAATTCCCTATCAAAGATCCATGAGTGTCACAAATTCATAGTATTCCCCCATCTGCATTACCAAAATTTCATGGTTTGGAAAATGAAGACCCAGATACATTCTTATTTGAATTTGAATTAATTTGTAGAGGATGTGGTTATTGTACTAATTCTCAAAGGTTTCAAGTATTTCCTCTTACTCTAAAAGAAACAGCTCTCCGATGGTTCATGAGCCTTGAATGGAATTACATTCAAACATGGGAAGACATTAAGAATGTATTCTTGAAGAAATATCAATACTACTACCATGACGATGAATATATTTTTCAAATAACACGAGGGGAAACGAAAGTGTTGTGAAACCAACTCCAAAAATAGAAGAAAAGAGAGATCAATGCCTTAGGAATCAACCACTTCGAGGGGGAAACCTCCAATACATTGCATAAATGAACAATTCTTGGATGCTACAAATGACCAAAACATCCTTCTATATATAGGATTCCATGGGGCCACAATATAATCCTAGCCGCCCTAACAATAATAATTTAAGGGCACAACAATAACAATATTGAGGCTACAACGGTATAAAAATAACAATAAGGGGGCTATACTAATAACAATAAGGGACTAAAATAGTAATATAGGGACCTAACATGCCCCTCTCCTTCAAAAAAGTGTTGTCCTCAACACTTGAGTAGCTCTGGGTGCTTCTGTATAAAATTCTCCCCGTGTAGAATCTTCAGTGGGTAAGTTCTTCCACTTGATGAGATACTCTGAAATTGATCGATTTCGTAGTTGTCGAGTTCTTGTTTCTGTGACCACTTCAAGTTCAAATATGATTTTTCATTCCTCATCAAGTTCTAGCAATATTGTTTGAAATGGAAGATTTTCACCTATAACCTTGTTTAAGCATGAAACATGGAAAACTGGATGCACTCATGAAGAAGCAGGAAGATCCAATTTGTATGCCATGGTAGCAATATTTTGCAACACCTTGTAAGGACCATAGTATTTTGGCGATAATTTATTATCCTTCTTAGCTTGCTTGAGGGGCATTTTTTTGTATGGTTGTAGCCATAAAAATACCCAGCCTCCTACATCAAAACTTCTCTCGCTGCGATGTTGATCTGCCTATTGTTTTATTCGATTTTGTGCCAAATTTAGGTTATCCTTTTAGAGTTGGAAAACTTCTTGTTGATGCTCGATGTGATCTTCCACTTCTTGAACCTTAGAATTTTCTCTTAAATATGATGTGATGGATGGTGGATGATATCCATAAAGTGCCATAAATGGGGTCATTTGTGCTACAATATGGAAGGAAGTGTTATACCACCATTCAACGAGAGGTAACCACTTGACCCATTTTGTTTGTTTATTAGATACAAAACAACGAAGATATACTTCAAAACATTTATTCACTATCTCAGTTTGACCATTCGATTAAGGATGATAAGATGAGCTATGAGCTAGTTGAGAACCCAAACAAGAAAATAACTCTGTCCAAAAATTTCCAGTAGAAATGGGATCTCTGTCACTCACGATAATCTTTGGGCTTCCATGTATCTTTTGAATTGTGTCCATAAATGTAGTAGCAACTGTAATTGCTTTAAATGGATGAGATAATGCACAAAAGTGTGCATACTTGGTAATTCTATCAACTACCACCATGATGACGCTCTTTCCTTCGGACTTGGGTAAACCTATGATAAAATCCATTGAAATCTCCTCCCAACATTGACTTGGAATGGATAAAGGTTGTAGAAGACCTGGGGTCTTAATTGTCTCAACTTTGTTTTTTCGGAAAACCAAAAATTCCGCTACAAACGTTTGAATATTAGATTTAAGGCCATATTAAATAAATTCTTTCTTCACCATGTGGTAAGTTTTTAAAAATCGTGAGTGACCTCCTAAAGGAGAAGTGTGCAATTCCAAAATAATCTTTTGTTTTAGTTGGGAACTCTTACAAAGATATAAGAGATCTTTGTAGCATAAGGAATCATTTTTCCAACTAAATGTATCACATGTACTACAATCTTGCTGCAACTTTTGAATGAGTGTCCACACTTCTTCGTCCTTCTTCCATTCATCCCTTACTTTGGTTATCCAATCCGGTTGGATAATAGAAATGGCACAAAGAAATGCTTCCACCTATTCATTCTTTCTTGAGATTGCATCTGCAACAACATTTAGCTTCCCTTTTTTGTATATTATTTCAAATTCATAACCCAATTTCTTTGTGACCCATTTTTGCTGCTATTTTGAAGATATTCTTTGTTCCAAAAGGTGTTTAAGACTATCATGATCAGTTTTTACCTTGAAGTGTCTTCCCATTAGGTAAGGTCGTCATTTATTTAGTGCATGTAGTATTGATAACATTTCCTTCTCATAAATAGCTTTCTGTAAATAATTTCCTTTGATTGGATGACTTTCAAAAGTAATGGGTCTTCCTTCTTGCATTAAAACAACACCAATTCCATTTCCTAAGGCATCACATTCCAAAATAATTTTTTTTGTGAAATCTGGCGTAGTTAAGGTCGGTGCTAGGCACATTGCCTCTTTAAGATGTTCAAAGGTATTAGTTTCTTCAGGAGTCCATGAAAATGCATCTTTCTTCAATAACATTGTTAGAGGTGCTTCTATTCTCCCATAATTCTTAACAAAGTTGTGATAATACCCTGTTAACCCGAGAAATCCTCGCAACTGCTTTATGGTTGTGGGAACTTTTCATTCCTTAATGGCTTTAATTTTGTTAGGGTCTACCTTAACACCCTCGTCAGATACAATATGATCCAGATATTCCACCTCTTGTACTCCAAAGAAACATTTGGATGATTTTGCATATAATTGTTTCTCCTGCAATAGTTTGAGCACCCTGTCAACATGTTGAACATGATCCTTCCAAGACCTGCTGTAGATTAGTATATCATCAAAAAATACTAGCACAAATTTTGTAAGGAAGGGTTTGAAAATGGAATTCATCAACCCTTGAAATGTAGAAGTTGCATTGGTAAGGCCAAAAGGCATGACCAAAAATTCGTAATGACCCTCATGAGTTCTAAATGTTGTTTTTGAAATAACTTCTGTATTCATTCTGATTTGATGATATCCTGAATGAAGATTCAACTTGGTAAAATAAATTTCTCCATGTAATTCATCCAATAATTCATAAATCATAGGAATGGGAAATTTATCTTTAATAGTGAGCTTATTGAGGTCCCTACAATCCAGAAACATGCTCCACGATCCATCCTTCTTGTGCACCAATACTACTGGAGCAGAGAAAGAACTTTGACTAGGTTGAATTATACCAGCCTCTAACATTTCTGCAATCATACATTTAATTTCACTATTTTGGACATAAGGATATCTATAAGGACTAATGTTTGGAGGAACACTTCCTAGAATCAAATGAATATCATGAACATGATCACGAATAGGTGGGAGTCCTTTGGGAGTTTCTAACACCTTGGAATTATTGTCCAAGACTTTTTGAAGATCTGCAAAAATAGATGATTTTGATGTTGGAACTTCTAGTGAGCATAATTGTGCAATTACACCTCGTTGTTCTTTCTTCAGAAGATTTTCATGACATTAGAGCTTATTATCTTTCCCGGCTTCCCTGCGATACCCCGTAATTCGACTTCCTTTCCTTCTAAAAGAAATTTCATGAAAATTTCATGAAAATTAAAAGCTATCGTCCCCAAATATTATAACCATTGTATTCCTAGTAAAACATCAACACCTCCCATTTGAATGGAAAGCATTGGACTATTCAATACATATTCCCCTATGGTTAGCTTGATATTATGGCATTTTCCAAAGCAACTTATAGTTCCTCCATTTGTAACCATCATTTGACATTTTGGTATTGGGTATAGGAAATAATTCAATTCCTTGGCTACCTTACAGTTAATAAAATTATGGGTACTTGAGGAGTGGTAATTCCTGCCAATGCATTACACGTTATGATCGAACTCATTTCTTCCTCTTATAGGGCTGGTTCCTGGTGTATATCCTCTTCTTTTGAATATTCTTGTTCATTTTCTTCTTCCTCTTCACAATCTATGTAAAATAATTTCTCCTCAACACACTTATGACCTTTAGTGTATTTGCTACCACAACTGTAGCACAGCCCTTTTGCTCTTTTTTCTTCCAATTTTTGTGGGGTCAACCTTGTAGGTTGTGGAATTATAGGAGTAGGAACACTTCCAGATTTATAGATGTGAGTGGTAGGCTTCCTTGTCGCCATAATTTGACATTAAATTTTTCTTGCCAACCTAAATGCCTTCTCCAATGAATCAGGTTCCCAAATGTGAACTTCATGTTGGATGTTATCCTTTAAAGTCCCTATGAAGACATCAATCATGTGTTCCTCTGGAATAGAATCTACCCTTATATTCAATTTTTGGAAGTCCTAAGTGTGCTCCACCACCAAACCCTTTTGTTTGAGATTTATCAATTGGCTAAAGAAGGTGTTTCTCTTTGTATCCTCATAATGTGTTACAATTTCCTCCATTAAAATTGACCAAGTGACAATTTTTTTATGGGAGAAAAGCCATCAATACCATACAAATGTATTATGTTCTACATGTAAAGTTGCAATGCATACCTTTCGTGTGTTTTTCACATTATTGAGATCAAAATATTGCTCCATTTGTAGTATCCATGTTATGGGATCCTCGCCATCAAACTTCCTCATATCCATATTTGGAATATGGTGGTTCTTCCATCGAACATTCGAGTTTATGAAATCACGATTAACATCTATGTTTTTGTCATTATGTGTTTATTATACTATCTTTCTGCCATTAGGAATCATTTCTTGTATCAACTTTGTCGAACCTTCCATGTCTGTTTTTAGATCATTCGTCATGTTTTCCATGTTGTCTTTCATTTTTTCTTCCATATCCTCCATATTAGCTTCCACGCCATCCATCTTAGCTTTCACGCCTTTCTTCAAACCATCCATATTATTCTTCAAACCATCCATCTTCGCTTCCACACCTTTCTTCAAAACTTCCATTTCATTTTTTGTTTCTCTTTGCGAGAGCGAAATTTGGTGCACTTGCTCTTGTAATTTTGATAGATCATGTTGCAATTCTTCATCTTCATGAGTCATAGTAGAGTATTTTGAGGGCTTAATAGGTTTTGAATTATTTTTAGGAGGAATTTTATAACCCAATACTAAAATATATGCTCAATAGGCCCTTAGAATCACTTCAAACTGATTTTTTACGCAAGACATGAAATTCAGAAAAAATACACATCGTTTTCTTGCTTTTGAGGAGGTTGATATTGAAATTGAATTATCTCTAAGATTTCGGTTCTTCAATATCTGAAATTTGGCCTTGATGTAGCCCTTCGAATCCTCTTTCGAATGCCATAGGTTTTACCTGATTTGGATTCATCAAGACAAAGTTATGTCCAATATGCCACAATGACCTAATTATGGACTGGTTCAGTAGAGCGAAATTGTACAACATGCCATGTGTCATTTTTTCCTCCTTTAGCTATGAAATTGATAAACATGAAAATAAATTTAGTGTACTTGCGACCAATCTTTACAGAATTGCAATCTGATGCTCAAAGAGAGAGTTATGAAGATGTTCCCTTGATCACCTCTTTGAGATGAAATTCGGGAGCCTGAAAAATCCATAACTTCCACAAATCATACCTCTCAAAATAATGTGAATCAATCTCTGAAATTTTTCCACGACCTTCCTTAGGATTTTGGCTTCTCTTTGTGAAAATTTCAGCTTCATGAACTTCGTATAAAAAAAGTTATAGAGAAAATTACACGATGACCTATTTAGGTTAAATTTAGGAGCCTGCAAAAATTGCTAACTTCCACAGATCATATCTCAGAGGATATTGCGAACGAAGCTCTGAAATTTTTTGACGATATTACTCAGGATTTTTTCTTCACACTGTAAGATTTTTAGCTTCTAAATCTTCGTATAAAACATGTTATAGTGAAAATTCCACAATGACTTGTTTGGAGCAACGAAACCCTAGAATCCAAAGCTCTGATACCAAATGTTGTGAAACCAGCTCCAAAAATAGAAGAAAAGAGAGATCAATGCCTTATAGATCAGCCACTTCAAGGGGGAACCCTCCAATGCATTACATAAAAGAAAAATTCTTGGATGCTACAAATGACAAAAACCTCCTTCTATATATAGGAGTCTATGGGGCCACAATATAATCGTAGCCGACCTAACAATAATAATTTAAGGGCGCAATAATAACAATATTGAAGCTACAGGGGTACAAAAATAACAATAAGGGGACTATACTGATAACTATAATGGATAAAGTAGTAATATAGGGACCTAACAAAAAGTTTGGAGGAATATGCGGAACGATTTCGATACAACCTTCAAAAATCAAAATACAAACATAATTTGGAAAAAGAGACCTTGAAAACAATCCTACTCAAAGGAATTAAAGATAATTTCTTAGAACCTTTAAATATGATAGGAGAAGCTGATGTTTTTCACTTACAATACTATGAGTTTTGTGAATTATGCATTATGTATTCAAGAATAATCTCCAATATCGGTAAGTATTCTTGAAAAATGTCTTCTCAAATTTTGAAATCTGCTACAGAAATACGAGTTACAAAATCCTCTCTAAATTTACAATTGCATGATTTGCAGGAAGAACAGAAGTAGTGCAAGGAAGACCACTCAGTTAATTTCCCATCACTGCTAGGGTTACAACAAGTATTTAAGAAATCAAGTAAGGAAATAAATCGACAACCAGGTTTAACTCAAAACTCACCATTATTTAATACTTCGAATAATATTTATTGTCCTTAACACATTCCTCAACAGATCTATAACCCTGTAATTCCATAGAATACTTATAATTCTCCTCTAATTCAATATCCTAACTTATGGCCACATTGGACCTGTTAGCCATCTATAAATTTTTCATATATTATGATGGCTAAAACAGGTCTATTAGTCTTCAAGAAACAAATTTGGAGCAAATTTGTGACTTCTTGAAGCCTTGTTGTGTCCATTTGTCCAAAGAGTCCATCTCACTGATAATCTTCACAAAGCCCTGCTGTGGTCTTAAAGAAAACTGCTTTGAACCCCTCTTCCATTCATATTTTCCTGTTAAAAATCCCTCCACTTCCTTCAAAATTCCCTTTAAAACCATATGAGTCCCTTTTATTTGGTTTTAAAACCTTCTTTTACTCTACCAAAACCTGTAAAAACCTTCAAAAAACCCCATTTCTGCCTTAAAAATCAACTTTTTCATAAAGCAGACCTTTAAGCCCCGCTGGCTTGAGCCTGAGCCCTTTTTCCACCATGAGACCGTGCTCCGTGATCGAGCGCTAAGTCCATCTGCCATCGCACATTGGCAATTCCGAGTTCCCACCTCCATTTTCTTTTTCTCACTGATGGCCAATCCTCCGATGAGATCACAGCCGTCCATTCCCCAAGATCCAATGGCTATCGCGCATCGCATCAGCGCATCACAATTCCATGCCGATGATCTCCCCCTTCGATGGAATCCCCTACTAATAAGATCCCGACCGTTGATCTCTCTCACATCAGACGGTCTGTGCTCCCCTCCATCGCATCGGCACATCGCAATCACTCCTTCCACAATTCCTCATCTCGCCTGCCTGGATCGCTGATATGCAAAGCTCCAATCACGTCTCCACCATCGATCTCGATCCCGATTCGATGGTCCTCTGTCCATCACATTTGCCTCTCCCATCGGCACGTCGCAGTTCCAAAAGCCTCCTTCCCGTGCCCTCTTCTCCATCGATTGCTGATTCGCTGAAGTCAATCCTGACCGTCCATCTAATAGATCCGACGACCTGCATTGATTCACCTCCTCTTCCACCTGTGGGAACTTTCAGCACAAAGGTCAACTATATGAGTGGCCCTGCAGTTGACTCCTTGGACTATGGGAGATCTTCATCCAACGGTCCAGATTTACTGTGGAGGCACCCAGCTCACAAACCCATCTGTACCTCAAGTGCCCTCGCTATGCATATTTTCTTTCAATTTTCCATATAAGCCTGTTGGTCCCACCCGACCATGCTGGGGAATTCCATCGTGTTTCCTCGTGATCTCCACCATTGATCTCTCAGATCTGATAGCTCCCATTGATCCTCTCATTTTAACTCCACCCAACCAATTCTCACCCCGCGCATATAACATTTTGCTACACGACAAAATAAATGACGTCACCGCCGATACCACCCGACCGCACAACTCCGTTCGTCGCCTTCACTCTGCATCGTAGATCTGGAACCCCGAGATCGAATGGCTCATAACCCGTTTCGCGCCCAAAACACCAAAAGACCCAAACGAGCTATTTGCATGTGAAATAGGTGGTTTCATGGGGGACGCTTGTCAGCACTTAATCCGTATCACATTCATTTACCCCATGACCACTTACCGCCCATGCCTCGCATGAATACCACCTTCGGTATTCCCCAAAAATGCTTTTCCAGTTCTTCGCGCCAAACTCAGTTTGAACCTTGGTTTTCATGGTTTTGCGCCATGAAAATTTTCCACACTACATTCACCTTACCTCCTCACTACTCCATAACCCCTCGTTGAGCCTTCTGAAGTAGTTAAACCCAAGAAATGAAGGATTTTATAACTAGTTTTTTTATGTTGCAGGTTTAATGGCGAACAAGCTGTGAAAGTTGTCCCACAATCCAGTAAAGGGACATAGAGGGAGTTAATCTCCAAGTTTAGCCAGTGCATCATCAACACTGGTCATTCAGCAAAGCCATCCAGCACAGTAAAGGAGCCACCTATATACAAAGGAAAACAGAGAAGATCAGTGAAAGTTAAATGGTTAAGCATAAAATTCAAAGATCAAATATTAATCTGAAGTTCAAAGGATAAAGAATAGTTGAGACAGATAAAGTTAAAGAAAAATTAGCGAAAGATGAATTTAGAATGCCATATCATTGAAGTATTTATTTCTCCAAAGGACCAAAAGGAAACTTGTAGTCTACTTTTCCTTTCAAAGACACCGTGACAACCATCCTGATGGTAGAAACTCTTTAAAAATGTCAGAACAGTTATTGCACAGTCATGGGAGGTCTCAGAACTGAAATATGACAGTTACTTGTCACAGAGGTCAAACAGAGTACTTCAGGCCAAAATTAGCTTCAAAGAACACACTTCGGAGTTATTACCATCCCACCAGATATGCATCAAAGACAGAAAAAACTACTAAAATGGTACAATCAGTTAATGCAACGGTTATTAAGCAGAATGGGCATTCGGATACCTCTCCCCCTCTGTCTTAACTGATATTTATGATTTTTCCTACAACACTCTTCTTCATTCACCTATAAGTACTCATTGAAGATTCATTGTAAAGGGTTGGGAAATTGTTTTAATTGTTTGAATTATTATTGAGTTAGATTTGCTGAGTAGTTGTAATATAGTAGGCTAGGAAGAGAAGTACCAGACTGTAGAAAGCTATTGGACTCAAAGTATGTAACTGGTTTTGGACATCAAATAGACAAGCAGATTCACTGGATCCTAATCTAAATCATTGTTGATGTTTTTCTCACTGTTATTGTTATCCTCCTTATGTTTCCACCTTGTTCATAGTCTCTAATAAAGAGCAGTAAAATATAGATTAGGATTTACTTCTAAAGTACGCTAATTCTGACAGATAAGCTTTATCTTTACGTTTTCTTCTAAATGTGTGTTTGGGAATGATTTCAATAGAGTATAACTAGTCAAGGAATGTTGGTGAGCCCATGTCTTGCTGAGTAGAACTTGAGTTGTTGTTCTTGAATGATCTTTTCACTACATGCTTAGTATAGTCCTAATCAAGGAAGTTTATGGTTAGCCCTGTCCCTTGTTTAGTCTTAAACAATTGTTTTGAAGATTTCCCTTAAGAGTATGCCAAAAGCAGGCTAGGTTAAAATTCCTTACCTGATCTTAGGTTAATTTTTATGTTTATCTTAAATGTTTTCCCTTGAGTGCATTTCAAAAGCAGGATAGGTTAAAATTCCTTACCTGATCTTAGACTGCCCTTTGTTTTCTTATATGTTTTATATTCTTAAGAGTATGCTAAAAGCAGGCTAGGTTAGAAGTCCTTACCTAATCTTAGGCTGCCCTTTGTTTCTTACATGTTTTATTCTTTCACCACACTTCTTAATGTTCCATACCACAAAATCAACTTAAAAAATATTCTAATATAAGTGACTTGCCCTTTTGAAACCCTTGAATAGTTGTTGTGCAAGTAAACCCTTTTATCACTCCATAGCACAATGGTTTAGGACTGTTTTTTGGCCAATCTTCTCATGCTGAAATATCCTTCAATTTATTCCCTCCTTCACACTTCACATGACCTTCTCAATTAATGATCCCCAACCAACAAACAAACAAATCCCTTGTACTTCATAACAAGCCTAATATCACATTATAAGCCTTAAAGCATATCATTCTAACACATATATAAAGATATCCCTCTCTGAATCCAGGAGACCTAGATCCTAGGATTCCAAAGTGGTTCTGATGTTTCCTTGTCATTTGGTATGCCAATCTGCCAAATCACAGGACCACGATATAATGGCGACTCCGCTGGGGAGTTCTGAGTAAAATTGCATCTTAGACATCCTTAAGAGCTCAGAAGACCCACAAACTTCCTTAGATTGGTATTAAATTGTTGATGGTGGACAACAAATCATCTTAAAATTTTTGAAATCCTCCACCTGGTGACTCCAAAACTCCCAAAAGACTAAATGAATCCACTGGTAGAAGACTCTGAACTGGTTGAATAGACACAGTGACCTCTTTCTTGATTTACAAACATGATTCCAAGGATACAACGAATATATGCACCAATGAGTAGAGATCATATCCCTGGGTTCCCACATAAGATGCCCCAGCTGTTTTGGGATGATAACCTTCCTTTTTTTCAAGGTGAAAGGTTTGATGACCCATTGTTACATATAATCCAATTTCATATACATGTATGGAAGATAAAGACTGAATGGCATGAAGACTTCCTTATGAAAATTTTCATGTTAACATTAGAAGGAAAGGCAAGGGATTGGTATGAGTGGTTAGAACCTAGGAGTTTGTCTTATTTGAGAGACATGCACCAAGTATTTTATGAAAAATATAAATAAAACTCTCCATCCTTATCATGGGTTGAAAAATGTTGTGATCAATCTCAAAATATCATTCAATACCTTATAGACAATGATGAGGATTTGGTAAACATGCATTTGAAATATCTGTTGGAAGTCATTCAAGACTTTCATACTCAACATAGTGTCCACTCCACATCCCAACATAGCAAAGACCAAATCACTCCACTAATAGAAAACTGTGAACACTTTATAAACATGCAGCCAAAGGTAAGAGCAACACTTTGCTATGAAATTTCAAAAATGTTATCAGGGTGGAAAAATGATGATCTTCCAAAGTTTGTTCTTCTCATTTCAAGGACACAAAATAGGAACCTTGAGGTACTGAATTTTTTTCTAGAATTGGTAGTGGAAAGATATGAAACTGAAATTGAAATGTTGAATTCACAAGAACAATCATACCAATTCAGGGACCCTAGAGCATTTTTGGAAAGTCTCCCCCCCAAAAGCAAGAAGAAATTTTACTGCCTTTTGATGCACAGGAAAAGGATGATTGTGCTTTCAAGAGCCACACTAAAGATGTAGTGAACAAAGTTGTCAAGGATGCAAATAGCTTACCAGTCATGGAAGGCCTAAAAGAAGAAAGTTTACATCATGTTTTTATTGATCTTGTGACAGAGTATATGGAGGACCTAATTGGCTCAAGTTCCCAAGCATTGATCCTTTGCAAGAGCCAGATACATCAGGAGTGATCATGACTGACGGTGGCCCTTGTTTTGAAGACCCACATTCAAAGTACCCTATGGTTATCTCTGACAAGCAATCATATTTTCTACCATTTTTTGTTACTGCTTAACTGGCTACACTGGCACTATTGTATCATAGAAAACAACAAAGATTTCCAAGTTAGATTAGGGTAGGTAGGAATGTCAATAAAGCACAGCCTGTGAGAATTTGGCTAGTTTTTTATTTCTTGCTTTAAAAGAAAAATAAAAATACAAAAAAATAGAAAAAGAGAAAAACAGGGCAGATTAGAAAAAGAAGAAAGGTACAACCCCATACCAAAAAATAAATAAATTGAAAGTGTGCAAGCCTAAATGCCACTACTTGAAAGAGCACTGCTATTTAGTCATACAGCCTAATCATGGCTAGATAGATTTAAATTTACTGCTGATAGGTTAGTGAATCAGATTTTCCAAACAATTTAATTTTGGCTTATCAGTAGAATAGATTAGGACAAAAAAGAATGGTTCAAACATGCTCAAAATTTGAACCAAAGAATAAAAAGAAAAGAATGGCTAAAATCAGATCAAAACCTGAGCCAAATATACAAAGAATACTGGTTCTAACATGCTAAAAACTTGAACCAGGTAAAGAAGAAGAAGACAACTCAAAAAATATCAAAACAAGAGCTGAAAGAAAGAATGAAGGATGCTTGTAGTTTTCAGGTCTTAAGCCTTCACAGTTTTTTTTTAATTTTCTACAAATAAGTCTATGTGTAGTTGGTTTCTTTTCCCATGGACACTACAGCAAATCAGACAGCTTAATCCTGGCTTGGCTGTGTTTTAAATTTATGTTTTAGAATATAATGAATGAAATCTGTCAGACAGCTTAATCCTGACAGATAGTAGATTAGATAGAGAATTTTTGAGTCCAACTGTTTAATCTAGACTCATGGAAGTTATAAGGGTAGATTTAGATTAGTTTTCCATGTTTTAAAAAGAATAAAATTTTGGTGTCAAAAGGTGTGCAAGTCCAAGTGCACCTTATGAAGAAAAAATGTTAGGACAAGTAGGCTGTATAGGTAGAATGTTTGGGAGAAATTCATTTTCCTGATACAAAGTACTGATCATATTTTTAAGCAGCATGATCAAAGAAGAAAAGGTTGTCAAAATTCAAAGCACGGGTCTACATTCTAGAGATAAAATTTATGAGGTTCTTGACACCTCCAAGGAGTTTCCATCCCCAAGTGGAGCCGTTGTTAGCCATCTATAAAATTTTCATATACTATGATGGCTAAAAAAGGTCTATTAGTCTTCAAGAAACAAATTTGGAGCAAATATGTGACTTCTTGAAGCCTTGATGTGTCCATTTTTCGAAAGGATCCATCTCACTGATGTCTTCACAAAGCCCTGCTGTGGTCTTAAAGAAAACTGCTTTGAACCCTTCTTCCATTCATATTTTCCTGTTAAAAATCCCTCGAATTCCTTGAAAATTCCCTTTAAAACCATATAAATCCCTTTTATTTGGTTTTAAAACCCTTCTTTTACTCTACCGAAACCTATAAAAACCTTCAAAAAACCCCATTTCGGCCTTAAAAATCAACTTTTTCATAAAGCGGACCTTTAAGCCTTGCTGACTTGAACTTGAGCCCCTTTCCCACCATGAAACTGTGCTTCATGATCGATTACTAAGTCCATCAGCAATCGCACATCGGCGATTCCGAGTTCCCGCCTCCATTTTCTTTTTCTTGCAAATGGCCGATCCTCCGATGAGATCGTAGCCGTCCATTCCCCAAGATCTGACGGCTATCATGCATTTCATTGGCACATCGCAATTCTGTGTCGATGATCTCCCCCTCTAATGGAATCCCCTGCCGATAAGATCCTGACCATTGATCTCTCTTAGATCATATGGTCTGCGCTCCCCTCCATTTCATCGGCACATCGCAATCACTCCTTCCACAATTCCTCATCCCGCCTGCCTGGATCGCCGATATGCGAAGCTCCGATCACATCTTCATCGTCGATCTTGATCCCAATCCGATGGTCCTCCATACATTGCATTTGCCTCTCCCATTGGCACATCGTAGTTCCAAAATCCTCCTTCCCAGATCCTCTTCTCTGCCGATCGCCGATCCGCTGAAGTCAATCCTGACTGTCCATCTCACAGATCCGACGACTCGCATTGATTCACCTCCTCTTCCACCCGCACACACTTTCAATTCAAAGGTCAATTATATGAGTGCCCACGCAGTTGACTCCTTGGACTATGGGAGATCTTCATCCAACGGTCCAGATTTACTGCGGAGGCACCTAGCTCACAAACCCGTCTGTACCTCAAGTGCCCCCGCTATGAATAATTTCTTTCAATTTTCCATATAAGCTCGCTAGTCCAACCCGACCATGCTAGGGCCTTTCATCATGTTTCCTCATGATCTCCACCATTTATCTCTCACATTTGACGGCTCCCATTGATCCTCTCATTTTAACTCCACCCAACCAATTATCACCACGTGCATATAACATTTCACTACCTGACAAAAGAAATTACATCATCGCCGATCCCACCTGACCACGCAGCTCCGTCTGCTGCCTTCACTCTGCACCGTAGATCTGGAGCCCCTGGATCGAATGGCTCATAACCTATTTCACGCCCAAAACGCCAAAAGACCCAAACGAGCTATTTTCACGTGAAATAGGTGGTTTCGTGGGGGACGCGTATCAGCACTTAAGTCGTATTGTGTTCATTTAGCCCATTACCACTTACCGCCCATGCCCCGCACAAATACCACCTCCGATATTCCCCAAAAATTCTTTTCTAGTTCTTCGCACCAAACTCAGTTTGAACCCTAGTTTTTGTGGTTTTGCGCCATGAAACATTTTCCCACTGCATTCAGCTTGCCTCCTCACTGCTCCATAACCCCTCGCTGAGCCTTCTGAAGCAGTTAAACCCAAGAAACGCAGGATTTTATAACTAGTTTTTTTGTGTTGCAGGTTTAATGGTGGACAAGTTGTGAAAGCTATCCCACAATCCAGTAAAGGGACATAGAGGGAGTTAATCTCCAAGTTTATCCAGTACATCATCAACAGTAGTCATTCAACAAAACCTTCCAGTGCGGTAAAGGAGCCCTATACACAAAGGAAAACAGAGAAGATCAGTGAAAGTTAAATGGTTAAGCATAAAATTCAAATATCAAAGATTAATCTGAAGTTCAAAGGATAAAGCATAGTTGGGACGGATAAAGTCAAATACAAATCAGCGAAATATGACTTCTGAATGCCGGATCATTGAAGTATTTATTTCTCCAAAGGACCGAAAGGACACATGTAGTCTAATTTTCCTTTAAAAGACACCGTGACAACCATCCTGATGGCAGAAACTCTTTAAAAAATTCAAAACAATTATTGCACAGTCATGGGAGGTCTCAGAACTGAAATATGACAATTACTTGTCACAAAGGTCAAACAGAGTACTTCAGGCCAAAGTTAGCTTCAAAGAACACACTTTGGAGTTATTACCAGCCTACCAGATATGCATCAAAGATAGAAAAAACTACTAAAATGGTACAATCAGTTAATGCAACAGTCATTAAGCAGAACAGGCATTCGAATACCTCTCCCCCTCTGTCTTAACTGATATTTATGATTTTTCCTGCAACACTCTTCTTCATTCACCTATAATTACTGATTGAAGATTCATTGTAAAGGGTTGGGAAATTGTTAATTGTTTGAACTATTATTGAGTTAGATTTGCTGAGTAGTTGTAATATCATAGGCTGGGAAGAGAAGTATCAGACTATAGAAAGCTATTGGACTCAAAGTATGTAACTGGTTTTGGAAATCAAATAGACAAGAAGATTCACTGTATCCTAATCTAAATCATTGGTGATGTTTTTCTCACTGTTATTTTTATCCTCCTTATGTTTCCAATTTTTTCATATTCTCTAATAAAGAGCAGTGAAATATAGATTAGGATTTACTTCTAAAGTACCCTAATTCTGACTGATAAGCTTTATCTTTATGTTTTCTTCTAAATGTGTGTTTTGGAATGATTTCAATAGAGTATAACCAGTCAAGGAATGTTGGTGAGCCCATTTCTTGTTGAGTAGAACTTGAGTTGTTGTTCTTGAATGATATTTTCACTGCATTCTTAGTAGAGTCCTAGTCAAGGAAGTTTGTGGTTAGCCCTGTCCCTTGTTATGTCTTAAATAGTTGTTTTGAGGATTTCCCTTAAGAGTATGCCAAAAGTAGGCTAGGTTAAAAGTCCTTACCTGATCTTAGGTTACTTTTTATGTTTATCTTAAATTTTTTCCCTTGAGTGCATGTCAAAAGCAGGATAGGTTAAAAGTGCTTACCTGGTCTTAGACTTCCCTTTGTTTTCTTATATGTTTTCTATTCTTAATAGTATGCCGAAAGCAGGCTAGGTTAGAAGTCCTTACCTGATCTTAGGCTTCCCTTTGTTTCTTACATGTTTGCTTCTTTCACCACACTTCTTAGTGTTCCATACCACAAAATAAACTAAAAATATCTTCTGATATAGATGACTTGCCCTTTGAAAACCCTTGAATAGTTGTTGTGCAAGTAAACCTTTTATCACTCCATAGCCCAATGGTTTAGCACTGTTTTTTGGCCTATCTTCCCATGCTGAAATATCCTTCAATTTATTCCCTCCTTCACACTTCACATGACCTTCTCAATTAATGATCCCCAACCAAAAAACAAACAAATCCCTTATACTTCATAACTATCCTAATATTATATTATAAGCCTTAAAACATATCATTCTAACACATATATAGAGAGATCCCTCTCTGAATCCAGGAGGGCTAGATCCTAGGATTCCAAAGTGGTTCTGATGTTGCCTTGTCATTTGGTATGCCAATCTGCCAATTCACAGGACCCCAACAGGACCTTTCCCTCAAACCATATATTCCCACAACCTCAAGGATGGTTTGGATCCTCCTCTCTAGGGAAATTCCCCATGAAAACTCCATTACCCGAGCCACAACAAATACATTTCCTATCTAATTCACCACCATGTTATCCTTCTCTATGGTCCCAATCATTTGTGCAACCAAATCCTAATTCTGATTATCAAGTTGCACTTCAATTTAAAAAACCTATTTTTCCTACTCACTCTCCTATTGAATGTGATGTCGTATCTTTTAGAGAAGGGACAGGATTGAATTCAAAAACTTCCCCTATTACCAAACAACATTTACCTAGGGAAGAAACTTTAAGCCATAAACCATTAGAGGAGAAATCTATGATTGGATTTTGTTTGAAAACCATTGTTGAAGCTCACCAAGAAGAAAACCCTATAATTTTCCTTAACCATCCTTGTCAATATAAATAGAGAAAACATCAAGAGATGCAAGACTCATACAATTTTTATAACCTTGAATATGTGGGTCCTATTGAATCCAAGCTTCAAACAATAATCATCACACATCATTCCCTCATCATTCGATGACCCTTGGTACCATATAAATCAAAGAAAAAGGTCTCTCCCACTTTGGTATGTATCGAAGTTTATTCTTTAAAACTATGTGTGAGTATATTTAGCTTTTTTTTATGCACATGGCTACATTGGAAGTATGCCTACACTTAAAGGTGATCTTACTCTCTTTAGAATAGGGTAGGGCAACATAAGAGCAATAAATATAGATGTAATCTGAAATAAAAATTTTATAACAACACTTTTTAAATTGTGATTCCCTAAATTACAACTTTTCAAATTTCTATTATCATGCACTCTTATGGGTAGAGTTGTCAAAAGAATTTCACTCTCAATACCTCATATTTTAAAAGTGACTTTCATTGTGGATAAATATGTATTTTAATAAATTACATGTAATACTTTTCTCCTATTTCTAATAAACTATTATTCAACACATATTTTTTAAGTCCTCTTTGAAGGGATCAATAAAAAACCTCCTATGCTAGACCACACCTACAAAAATATAACAAGCTTTCATAAAGAACCCTGGCGTGATCAACTCAAGGAATATTTTTGGTAACTATCTAAGATGTCTTTAAATAATTCCCTAGGGTAGCATAACCAACCAGTAAAAAGTAGTAATTAAAAAATTTCCATGCCATCCTACACTCTTAAGGAGTAGATTTTCTTCCGCACCTATTAAGTAACCTATCTAAGGTTAATCATAATTATATTTTTTTTAAAAACATAAAAGAATTAATTGAGGGATAGGAGGTGTCATTGTGAGCCAACCTACTGTGATCATGGGTCCTAAGGAGAATGACATTACCATTACTGGTCACCAAGCCAGGGTCATGGCTTTCAGTCAATAAAAATAACTGAAAGACAAGAGGTCTTATCATGATCCGGTTTGTTCATTCTTATTAGTTCTCGTGAATGACATTGTCGATAGTTGGTTACCAAGCTAGGACAACGACCTCCAATTAAATTATAAAAAGAGAAATTAAATGTTCTTAAATGAATTTGAATCTATATCTAATAGGTGGGACACAAGCATTTCATGAGGTTAAAAGGTATCCCTGTCGAAGCTATAGACACCTACTCGCAACAGGGCCATACCTCTGGTATTAAAGTTAATTTTACATGATGATTTACTTGGTTGTTTTTGCTTCCCTAAACTCATTATCAATCTATTTGAGAATTTCTTTAAAATAATTTTGGTACTATGCCTTGGAGTTCTATATTTTTGAATGATTTTTATGGACGTGGGACACTTAGTGCAGGTAGCTTACTGTGCCTAGGCAAGAAGAGCTTCAAATATACATGGATAATGGTAAAATTGTCATTGTGGGAAGATATTACTATGTAAAATTTTAACACCATGGATTTTAAATCATGTCACTTATGTTTATAATGATGTTGTTTAAGGGAAACTTCTGATCACAGATGCCTCCAAGATATTTTTGAAAATTTTAAAAGTTGTATATTTTATTCGCGAAATAACACCATCCTTGAAATTTAGCTTTTCTATGGAAACTTGAGTATTATATTTTCTTGAAATTTGTATAAACAAATAAGGAGTCCAACAGACACTCTATTTTTAGAGAAAAGTCTATCCAATGCAGGAAATGTGACTACGCAGAATTGTGGGAACATCATTTTGAATGCCTACAAATTTTTTTAATTTTGTGTTTTGCAAAGGAGTGATAGTACCAGATGTTATTGCATGAGGACATGCAATATGGTCAGCATGGGGGGGACTTTTGGCCTCCATTTTTTCTTATTTTTACTCGAAATATCTCATATTATTGTTTGGTTAAATGATTATTGTTGCGATTAATTGTTACTTCCATTGTTTTAACATGATTAAACATAATTAATAGAGGTTACTTAATAAGAGTAATTTAGCTTTAGCTTTTATACGGGCTTTGGACCTGCATTTACTTTCCTGCACCATGCAACGGATTCCTGCACCAGCACTCCTACATAAGCATTCCTACACTATAACCAATTACCTAGAACCAAAACTATTTCCTAAGATTCTAATTATTCCAAAATTTATGCATAGTTATTTGATGCAATTTTATAAAAAAGACTGTTTTTTTCCATAATTCTAGAAAATGCCTAGTCATCAATTTCCAAACTGCCTATTTCCTCCTCGATTTCCATGATGATCATAGCGAAACTAAAAATTATAAAACATGGGTTTTTTTCCCAGCATAGGAATTTAAGTAATACGTGATATTTTTTCAGAAATTCATAATGGTTAAGGAGATACAAAGAGGTATTTGGAGGGATTTTGATAAAAATACCAATTTTTCCACAATTCTAGAAAAACAGAAAGACTTGGAAAATTCATATCACAACTTCATTATTTCAATAGGAAAACAGTTGTATTGATATTATAATTAATGAATATTAGTTGGGATTCAATCCCCACATCATTTTCTAAATAATGGCATGTAAAAACATTATAAAAGAAGAGGGGTCATGTAGCTAGGGGGGGGGCATGGGGAGGATAGAGAACAAAGGGTTGTAGCTTGGCAGACAGAGCAAGAAGGGAAGGAGAGAATTTGGTCCCGATGTAGCATCATGTTGTTATAGTTTGTGGATCGCTTCTCCTCCATGCTGGAGTTAAATGTTTTTGTGCATAATGTAAGGTTTTTTTCCAGAATTAATTGAATCAATTTTCAGCCATGCTCTCCCTATTTATTTGTTGCATCTCATGATTTTGATCTCTGTGTGAACCAGGTCACAAATAGATGGTGCGAGCTGGCTGGCTTGGCCTCCAAACCAGCTTGACACTTCTTTGCATCCCTTCGATTAAATATCATTTAATTTACTGTGTGAATTTTATTTAATTATTTACAATCTCTTTTCTTCTATAAGTTTCATTTAATCTGTTGCAGTGTTTTCCTTTCAACTGCAAAATTAATTTGATTTGCTGCATTAAGGATTGTGCTTGCACCTGAAACATTTCTTTATATCAAATAAATATTACATCCCTACAGATTGACTGAATTTACAAGATCGACTTATGCTACAACACTCTGCCTATATGAGCTGTAATGTGTGATTTGAATCCTTTGAATTGATCCTGATCCATTTAATTTATTCTAGAATATGAGATCAATTTAATTTTTCGTGGTTCTAAGGCTTTAACGTATTCATTCATTGAATGTTATAGAACTTGTACAATAATCACATATAATTTATGTCATCTAAAGCTATGATTTTATACCGTAGAGTTGACATCAATAAAAAATAAAATTGCACTATACAAATAGAATTAGTGCAGGCATAATGGTTCTAAATTTCTTTTTAATTTATTCCATCATTTACAGTTTTTTGATGTTGTGTTGGCATTGCTTGGTTCCAGTTTTGATTTCCCTTCTGTTTTCTCGTACTTAGAATCTTCAGATTGTTAATAGTGCACGATTGCCTTTTATTTCCGACATGATTTTAATTGTTTGGATTGGTTCTTTCTAAAATTTCCTTTTAAATGAAGGATTTCATTTATTGTCGATATTAATGCACAAGATAGAATAGAATTTGTTTTCCAGGTTGCCAGGGGCTCTCTCTAGAATTTCCAGTGCCGCGTCTCGAAGGTCTCGAACTATCCAGATTGACAACTAAATGTTGGTACATTTATAGACCCTATATTTCACCCAATAATTACCATGGTACATGGGTCCATGGTACTGGAATAACCATGGTTTTGATCGGTGGTATTTAGCTAAAGATTACCATGGTACATGGATGCATGGTATTGAAATAAACATGGTATTGACCCGTGGTATCGCCTTGGCATTTACCATGGTATGGGTGTCCTTGGTATTATTTTAACCACAGTATTATCCCAAGGTATTGTTTGGAGATTATTTAGGATATTTTGATATATACTTTTGTGAGAATATTGAGTGATTTATTTGGTGTGTGGATTGATTGAGAGTGTGAGTATGTGGAGTGAGTGAGTGAATGCTACAATAATTTTGCATAGATAATTATATATTTTTATTTGTGTTGAGTTGTGTATGTACATCAATTTATCATTTTCATATTCATATCATAGTAGTTTCTAGGTTTCTCATGTTGAGCAGGTTTAAGAGCCTAGTTTGAAAATGCATGAAACATGGTTCACAAGGAGATGTTGAAGGTGTACAGACTTCATGGTTGTGGAGACTAGAAGACAATTATTAGAGGAGGATAATATCAATCCAATGGTGGTTGGATAGTCCAATGGTTTTTGGGCAAGGCTTGTTTGTTGTGGAGGCTTCTTGTAGATGTTTATTTGCAGAGTTGTGTGAGTAGGTTCTTCTTAGCTGTTGGATGTCAGCACACTATTTTAGGAGTCGATTCTTCTAGCTAGTAGGTTATAGATACTCTATGTACAAATATGTTTAGCATAATAGAATATTTTAGCAGCAACAATAGTGGGTGGTTTTTTTCCTTGGATAGGGTTTTCCGCCAAAAAACATTTGTGTCCTCTTGTGTACATGTTTTTCTTGTTGATTCTTTATAATACTTTCGCATGCTTTGATATGTTGATTTCATGTTGGTTTCATAAGTATAACTAATAAATGACTCAATATGGTGTTTTAGGAAAAAGAATTAAAAATTAAATAAATCCTATCACTAATGATTCATTAGCGGAATTTTCGGGTCTAAAATGGGCCTCCTAAGGAAACTATAAAATAATAGTGGAAATAATAAGATAATATTACGTTACATCATCAAATTTTAGAGGGAAAAAAAAAAAAAACTAAATTTTCAACTCGTATTTTCAACTTATCTCCCTATGGGTTTACTCAAATTTCGATTTGAAACACTCATTGGATGCAGAGTTTGATTCCTCATCCAAATATTAACCATGTTGCATAATTTCGATGGACCCTGCTTCATGAAAAATGAGAAATAATGATTTCAATAATATTTTTTCATGTATTTCTCATTTTTTGTGTAGTAAGGTCCATTGAAAATATGTTGCATGGGTACTCTTTGGATGGGGAATTAAATTTTGTTTCCAATGAGTACTGCCTCTTGAAATTTTAGTAAAACCTTAGGGAGATAAGTTGAAAATACAAGCTGAAAAAAATAGTTTTATTATTTTATTATTTTTTAAGAATTTTATTTTTTAACCCCAAAAATGGTGAATCATCCCCATGGTTGACATAATCATCTTGAATTGTATTGGTTCTTATAGATTTTATTTTGGTTGTGTATTTTTCTTAGGAGGTCCATTTTAGACCTCAAAAGTTCTCTAATGCCCACCTCCTCCTCTCAATAGTGAGTCAATTTCCAACAATATTAAGGTTTTCAATTCTCAGTGCTACAATTCCAACTTTGTTCAACAATTTTTTCTTTTATGACTATGTTTTGAATGTGATCTCATATATATATATCTATATATGTGTGTGTGTGTGTGTGTGTGTGTGTGTGTGTGTGTGTGTGAATTATGGCTATGTTCATTGATATTTGAATATGGATATAGTTTTTACTAAATCTGAATTTGTATCAATGTTATGCTAAATTTTTCTATAAATTTTTGGACATATTTTTTGAGTTATTTTATTATATTCAATGTTGTGTTATTGGTTAAAACGAAATTGAACATTTGAAAATAGTTTTGGATATTAGGCATAAATATCTAAATAAGATAATGCTAGCACCTTCTCTTCACAACTGATTAGATTTCATTCCGTGAAATACGAAACTCCAGAGAAAATTTTCATTGTAGTTCCTCTACACTACCACATTTTGCACAATTAAATCTCGTTTTAATTATGCATATGCATATTAATTAATTAATTAATTATGTTTCCTACAAAACCTTTTTGTGTACAACAAAATAACTCTTAGTATCAAAATTTTTTTTTTGTTGATGGTTTTCAAGCTTCTGTGATCGTTAATTGAAGAATAGCAATTCAAATTATCCACAGTATTAACAAAATTTTGCTTCTATTGAGCAAGCTTTTTTTTATGCCTATGTTTTGAATGTGATCTAGTGCATTGAATTTGTATTAATTTAGTTTGACAAAAACATCAATTAGCTAAACACGCTTTGAAGTATTCACTATCTACAGACTGAATTACAATAACTATTTTCCATCTAAAATTATCTGACATTTTTTAATCTCAAAAATAGATCTCTGAAGAATACAATTGTTAACGGTAGGCCTTTAGAATTGAATAAATATAGTTTTGCGATATACAAAAGTATGGATAAATATTTTATTGTGTTTCTCCCGCATGGCATGCATTCTGGATAATCAAAACCCACTACCCTAAACATGATGCTAATTTGAAATATTGTAAAAAGTAAGAATGGAAGGAAAACAGTACAATGTGGGATATAACCAGTTAACGAAGAAAAATAATTTCCATCAAGACAATGATATATAGTGATAAATTCTCTAAGAGATGTTTCCTATTTACTCTATGATTTGTAATATTGTATAGGGTGAGCACAAAAAAGACACTTCACAACTTAAAATAAATCCTGCACAATCTATACAACCATGACATAGTAATTAGCTCTTCGATTTCCTTTATTCTCACACTCAAAACTAATTTTCTCCAATATTTTGGTTCTATAAAACCTACTTCGAAGATTTCTTATATCTATATCCCCTTCTCTACACCCACTTGTCTCCACACAGATCCTTCACTCTGCATTGCTAGAGCATTTATTTATAGTTAGTGAAAAATTTTGAGATGGCATATAATATGATTCCCCTCCTTTGGATATAATATATCCAATTCATTTGCATAGGTGAAATGAAATAGGAAAGCGTACTAAACATCCATATAATATTTAAGAACTTCACATAATGTATCAACGTTGTTTTTTCCACACCTTAATATAAGCACATTTATATAATTCATAATACGATATAGATAATTATGATATAATCCATCTTGTAATTTTTATTACAATGTCAAATTAGATTTATGCGAAACACAGAGAAAGAAAGCTTCACTCAATGAGTGAATATCATGATTAAGCATTTTGGCTACCATTTACTATTTTTTTTATTAACGATAGAACAAAAATTGTGTAATATTTTAATGTGTAACTTTTTAATATTTAGTAATTTGCACTTCAGAATGTTACTATGTGCAGATGGGTAATGTATACGAAAGTATACAACACAATAAACAAAGATTTTGCTACACATATTACTTTATGTCCATCCCTTTACTCTGTTATAACAGAGAGATGCATTATTTAGTATTAAAATAATATTAATACTATATATAACATGCGAAAGTGTGGAGAATCACCAGACACTATTGTGTGGATTTTGGGAGCTATGCAGAATTATATCTCCTCTGCATTGGTATTTCCATTTCACAGGAAGTTCATACTGGGAGCAATGGGAAATTATTTCGTAGAAAATTATGCGTTGAATATAGTATATGGATGTAGTGTGATCATTGAATCATTACAAAGGAAATTTTAAATAGGATTCAATATATCTCTAGCTAATTACACATAATTGATTGTTGAAATTTTTTGTGACCAAGTAATTACTTCACACATTCAATTTCCCAAACAACATGCAAATCATGAAGTTCAACCTAGGATGATATTTCATTGTGCCATGTTTTCTCCAGATTTTGCACAACCTTCAACCAGTTAATTAGCTTTATTTGCTAAATCTCAGTTGTACGAAGAGCTTTAACTATACAGAGTGTGAAAATTCCCAAACCAGAATCCTATTGCAGCAACTAGAAATTATTCTCTTAATTGTTAATTTAATTTAATAATTTATTTGTTGTTTGCTACGACAAATATTGAATAAATCACACTGAAATCTACGTAAATAAAACGATTGAAGAATAAATGTTGGAATAAAGGCTAACACACACACATAAAATAACACAATTATTTTTGGACAAAATTCCCTAGAAAAACTCAACTTGGGAAACCTAGTGCAATAGATAAGGGTTTTATTTTATTATGCAGCAGTGAAATCTAAGTACATCTATGGATTCCCAACTAGCAATCCAAAAAACAAGAAAAATCTAGGAAAAATAATGAAGTGAATTACCCTTATCCCATAATAAATATCTAGTATGACTTGCCTTCAACAACTGGTCATCCAAACCTCAGCGTGATCCCCTCTACATTGTCTCCCATGCACGTGACTCGAAACTGTCTCTAATGAAGTGGTTATGCCTCTGGATACTATGGAAATCGTCTCTCTGAACTTCTGGGACCTCTGCCCGGCCTCTGGAACTGAGAACAAATCATCTCACCACCAAATAGATTTGCTTGCTAAAGCTACTGCGCAAAGCCTCTACGATGCCTCTCTGGGTTAACTCGACCCTCTTGTTGTTGCCTCTCCAGATCTAGAAATATTTCCTCCTGATCACTATCCTTGCCCCTCACACTGCTTATATATCTCTAACTCTCTCTTTGGCAACTAACTATTGTTACTCTAGAAATCGATATGCCAATGAAATCGAACTGATGAAGTGTCCTCTCCATCGCCACATCATCCTCCTCTTATAATCCTTTGTTGGAGCACCAACGACCAATATTAAAACATAATCAATGGCTAGGATCATTACTGGATTGATTCATGTGAGTTTTTAGACTATTCTCGTTTCGAATTAATTAATACTAATTAATTAACCAGTTTTCCTATGTTTAGACTTAGGAAACATTACAAATTTGGTTAATAATCTAATTAAGTCACTTCTAGGTAAAATTTCCAAAAAAAAATTCTTTGTTTTGGGGATGTCATGTATTCTAGCCTCTCCACAAATTTTCTTGGCTAGAACACATCTGATGTTACAAAAAATTAAACTCCCTCTTAGTGAGGAATGTGTTCTAGTACTACGACACATCTGGTAGCAACGCCTTGTTTATGCACCACCTCCTATCACATTTTTGATGTCTAGCTACTACTTCACCCCAACCACTACGCAACTCTGATATGTGGTGCATCTCTGCTACTATTGAACCTGCTGAAATGCTCAAAACACCACATCTACCCTACAACTCTATTGATGTTGTTATTTCTACATCTACAACTGAAAAAACATCCAAAACTGAACCAATAATGTTCAGTCTGATGCATCTATCACCCAAGTCCTGACTACTACTAGCCATTGCTTTATCTAGTACAGACTTTGCATTGTTGTTGACTCTAAATTGTGCCACCTGCACTGCCACCAACTCTGCACTGCACTCCCTATCATTTGAGTGCTATTAGTAGCTACAACTATCACTCTCACATCTGAGTACACCAACTGCCACTAATCCATCCTGCTCCCGAATACTATGAGCCCCTATAGTCAGGTATTGATTCATGAGGTGGACTACTCAAGGACCCTTCCCATTTGTAGCACTCTGAGGCTGCAATACCAAGTCACCCCATCTCACTCCTGGAGGTATATCGATGAACATATCGAAGTCTTCCTCTAGCCAAGAGGACAACCTATAGATCTCTATAGAAGATGCCTACTTACCCTTATTCTCCTCCTTGTCATTCTTCCTAAGAGGACACTGGTTAATTTAGTGACTAAGCTTACCACATATGAAGCACTCGAACTTTGACAGGTCCTTCTACTTCTTTTCTCCCCCTATCCCTAACTAGGACCCTTTGATACGAGGGCCACATTCTCCTCCTCCTTCACAGCAATCGGTCCATTGTTGTTGTTGCCACTCATGGAGTTATTCAGAAGAGCTTGCCTCAACCCCTCCTACTTCAAGTTGGCCCACATTTTGTTCCATCATGTTAGTGTGTCTTTCCTCGATATACTTTAGAAGAAGACCTACCACTCCTCAGAGATGCTATTGAGCGCCAACCACACTATCTCCACTGCTTGAGGCGCTGCCCTAATAACTGATAGATGGTTCTTAACGTCTTGAATCCTGGTGAGGTAAGGGTTTGTGCCTTCTCCTTTCTTCATTTGGATGAGCCTTAGCTTCTCCTAAAGGTACAACTTCCGTTGCTCGAAAGTGACCTGCTATAATGTAAAGAGAGCATCCCACATATGCTTGGAAGTACCTTTGCCAGCTATATGTGAGACAGTATGGTCCCATAATCCATCCATGATCAATCACTTTTCCTGAACCATATCCTTCTTGTATTCTTTATGATGATCTGCTTCCTTGGGAACCTCCCCTATTGCATCAATATAGGCTTTCAAGCCATATTCATCAAGAAGAAAGGACATTCTTGCCTTCCATATGACATATTTGGAAGCTCCATCCAACCTATCCTGATCACAAAGCCAAAGAGTGGCCATATCAACAAATTTCAAAAACTCTCTCTTCCCTTGTCCTCGGTTACTTTTCTACTACTCCCTTCTGAGACTATAAGTTCCCTGAGAGAAAATTTCCCTCTGTGTGTGTTGTTTTCCCACCTGATGTAGGTTCTGCTCTAGCAACTGCTGCAAAAACTCTTTGTGTCCAGCTAGAAATCTAGCCAATGAAAAACACTGAGTTTCTCCCTCCACCTCTGTAGCTACTTGATTTGGAAAACTCAATATTTTCTGCTTCTTCAAAAAATTGAATTTCCTCAAGCAACTCGGCCTCCTGACAAAGTGACTATGTTTCCCTTGGGAATCTCGGCTTGCTGCCTAGACTAAGAAGGGAAATTCTTTCTTTTCACTTCTGAGCTCTCCTACTGATCAACTATGCTCTGATACCATGTGAAAATTCCCAAACCATAATCCTATTGCAGCAACTAGAAATTATTCTCCTAATTGTTCATTTAATTTAAAAATTTATTTGTTGTTTGCTACGAAAAATACTTAATAAATCAAACAGAAATCTACAAAAATAAAACTGCGGAAGAATAAACACTGCAATAAATTCTAGCACACACAAATAAAATAACATAGTTATTTTTGGACAAAAGTCCCCCGAAAAACCCAACTCGAGAAAACTGGTGCAACAAATGAGGGTTTTATTTTATTATGTAGCAGTGAAATCTAAGTACACTATGAAATCCCAACTTGTAGTCCAAACACCAAGAAAAATCTCAAAAAAATATGGAAGGGAATTACCCTTCTCCCACAAGTAATATATGACATGAATTTCCTTCAACAAACTAGTCGTCCAAACCTCTGTGTGAGCCCCTATATGTTTCCTTTGCGCCATATCCCACATGTGTGGCTCAAAACTATCTCTAATGAAGTCGTTATGCCTCTAGCTGCTACGAAAATTGTCTCTTCGACCTTCTGGGACCTTTTTCCGACCTTTGGAACCGAGAATGATTTTTTTCACCACCAAATCGTTCTTCTTGCTAAGCTACTATGTAGAGTCTTTGCACTGCCTCTATGAGATAACTCAACCCTCTTGTTGTTTCGTCTCCAAATCTGGAAATATTTCCTCTGAATCACTATCCCTACCCTTCACATTGTTTCAATCTCCCTAACTCTCTCTCCTGCAACTAACTCCTGTGACTCTAGAAATCGATCTACCAATGAAATAAAATTGCATAAGTGTCCTCTCTATTACCACATCGACATGATCCTATAATCCTCTGTTGGAGAACCAACGATCAAAATTAAAACCTAGTTGATGGCTAGGATCATCTATGGATCAATGCGTATGAGATTCTAAACTATTCTCACCTTCAATTAATTAATATTGATCAATTAACCAATTTTCCTAAGTTTAGACTTAGGAAAGATTAAAATAATTGTTAATAATCTAATTAAGTCACTTCTAGGCGGAATTTCCAGAAACTATTTCTGGTTTTTGGGATGTCATGTAGTCTGGCCTCTCCATAAATTTTTGTGGCTAGAACAGATACAATGTTACAAAAATAACACAAAGATATTTCACTATGCAAAGAGCTTTGTGTGGGGAACTTTCATTGTGCAAAGAGTTATGTGCTTATAGATTTCACTATGAAAAGAGATTTGGATATGAAAAAATCTTTCATTGTGCAGAAAGTTTTGTGTGGAGAGGTTACATTGTGTAGAGTACACAAAATTTAATTAATTAATTAGTGGTATATCTTTGTGTGGATACCTTTCATTATGCAAAGAGCATTCATTATGCAGAGAGCTTCCATTGTGTGGAGAGAGTTCATAAACAATGAACAAATATTATGCCACACATATTGCTTTCTGCACATCACTTTACTTTTCCATAATGAACATATGCAATATTTAGTTTTAAAATGTTACCAATACTACATGGAATATGGAAGCTATGCATAATTATATCTCCTCCACTTTTGCATTTCCATTTGACAAGAAGTTCACGATGAAATATTTAGATTGGGGAGAAATGGGAAATTATCATTTAGAAAATTACACATAAAATATTGTAGATGGATGCATCATGATCATTGAATCATCACTCAGAAATTGTTAAGCATGATGTGGAATTGGCTCTTCTGTGCAAGCTCTTGTCCGCATTCATGGTGAAATATTTAGAATAGAGAGTGATGGGTAACTATCACTTAGAAAATTCTACATGGAATATTGTGGATGGATGCAGATCTAGTTGAGGACATGGAATTGATTGTTGAAATTACTTAACATACCCGATTTCTCAAATGAAATGAAAATCATGCAGTGCCACATCAGATGAGATTTCATTTTGCGGAATTTTTACTGCACTCCACACAAACTTTAATCAATTAATTCATAGTGTAGGAAGAATTCCCTATGTGAAAAGCTTTCATTATGCAGAAATATTTCATTGTGCAGTGTGCACAACCTTTAATCAATTCTTTAGCGGTAGAGTTTGTGCAGAGAGATTTCATAAAAAATGAATGAATATTCTACCACACATATTTCTTTTTGTTCATCCCTTTACCAATACAACACAAAGTGCAAAACCTATGTAGAATTAGCTCTCCTCTGCATCTACATTTCCAATTCATGGCATGAAATAGAGACGAAAAAAAACGTCTTTTGACAAAGTTTAGTGTAGCAAGATAACATCCACTCCATCAATTCCACGTGTTCATTGTTATACTAGAGTTGAACTACTAGATTTGTGTGAAGCTTTGCTTATTCATACCTTTCACTATGCGAAAATCTCAACACATCCCATATGGGAGCTTGCCACTAAGCACTTCATCCGCACCTTCTATTCTGATTATAGAAATGTCGCATTCAACATTTATGAAAAAATCCTAAATTATTGATGATGTACTACTATTTTATATTAAGTTACAAATTTCAATTTCATGATTGAGATCGTATAATTATATAAATTTGTTGGAGCGATGGGAAATTGTCATTTAGAAAATTACGCTTAGGATATTGTAGATGGATTCAGCATGATCATTGAATCATTACTGAAAAATAATTAAACAGGATGTGAAATTCACTCTCCTACGCAAGCTCTTGTCCGCATTCATGATGAAATATTTAGAGTGGAGAGCGATGAGTAACTATCATTTAGAAAATCCCAAGTGGAATACTGTGGATGGATGCAACTCTAGCTAAGGACACATAATTGATTGTTGAAATTGATTCATGTATACGATTTCTTGAATGACATGAAAGCCATGCAGTGTCATTTAATAAATAAACTACCTATGTTGTCTACTTTTGTGTTGTGCAAAAAAATTTCACTAGACATAGAGCTTTTACTATGAAAAGAGCTTTCATTGTGCATAAACTTTGATACAGAGAGATTTCACTATGTGGAGATCTTTCATTATGCAAGGAGCTTTCATTGTGCAGAGTATAGAACCTTTAATCAATTAATAAACAGTAGAACTTTGTGCAAAGAGCTTTCACTGTGCGAAGAGTTATGTGTGAAGAGATTTCATTATGCAGATATTTTTGCAGAGAGTTATGTGCGAAAAGATTTAATTGTGAAGAGTTTTCTCCACGCTTTGCATAATCTTTGATCAATTAATTAGCAATAGAGACAAGGACTATGCTGCATTGCATATATTCCTCTTGTTCCCTAAAATTTCCTATATAACTCATGAAAAGTGTAAAAATAACACATTTTTTTTCTTAAAATATATCAAATATCGAATTTTAGTACTTTAGAAATGATTAATATAAATACAAATTTAATGTGTGTAATCTAAACAGACTATGTTTTCGTTCGGAAACTAATAGAAATTATGGCATGATTTTGAGAAAATATGACATAAAATTTTGAAAATTTTGGGTTACAGTTGTTCAGTGTTAGGATTTTAGGCATCCCAAGGGTTCTTGATAATGTTGAATCCATTTCCGCTATTTAGAAAAAATACAATATAAACACTCACATAAGCAAATTTCTTAAATAAGTTTTCACTAAATTCCACCAAAAAATTCATCATCGAAACGAAAATTATGGATTTGTTTGGGAATAACCATTAATAGAATAAAAAGTGTTAAATTTAAAAATAAAAATAAAATTCGTAGGTTCCAAAAATAAATACATATAGGAAAAGTGGTTTTTAAATTGTTTAAAATAATAATAAAAACTATATATATAAGAGCAAGAGAAATCAAATATATATTCTTTTTACATAAAACATTTTCAATTGAAACAATACTACAAAAAATTTCATTGCTTTTTGTGTTAAGATTCTTTTTCCAATAATTATTTCAATGGTTTTACAAAGTCACTTACTTTTTGTTACTTTAAGGCCACATGCCAATATATCAATATTCTCCGTGTGAAAAAATTCTCTTGTAATTATTTGAGTAGTTTTATAAGGCCACTTAGTTTTCGTTAATTCAAGGATATATGTTAATATACAAATATTCTTCAATGTGAGTAAAAGTATACCTTTTTGGTTTGGTCATTATGATTTTTTTTCCTTAACTTTTAATAAAGCAGTACCATACGTATATCATGCATTCTTTTAATAAAGCAATACCATACGTATATAGTATGAAACAATTGTATCATAATGGATGTAATATTATTGTCAAAAATAGTTTATTCGACAGCTTTGAAGATCTAAAAAAGGGATGACCATTTTTATCATTGCGAGAAGGAATTTTAATAAAAAAATAATAATCTAAGCTCATTTATATTTATATTTTAAATATTTTCTAAGCATTCACATTATTTTATTATTCATCTTCAATTTAGATACATGTTTATTAATCTCCGATGGGATGTCTTATCACAGTGCCATTTAGAGGCGAAGTGTGAGGGACGGACCGGCTAGCTGCCACGCGTTAATGAAGGCTCTCGCATGTTTGGGGATATGGCTCATTGGAAGGAGCACTGGTGCATCATGTGTAGGGTAATAAAAATGATGTTGGCAAAACGTAACACATTTTGCAGCGCTTAAGCGATGGTGAATGTTCGCCGGGAGATACCACCTTGTGTTGTGGCATTCACTCTCAAGCGCGAGGTGCGTGTTGGCAACACAGGGAGGCTAAAAGATGGGTCTGGGGTTGTATGTTGTTGGAGATACAGAGGATTCAATCACACATATAACACGAATATTTCACACACGAACAATGAGCTGCTGCTCTTCAATTAATCATAAACCTCTGAATCATAAACTCTCTTACTTTCTTGAAAACAATGAACCCGTGAAGGGTATTTAATCTAATTGACATGCACACACTATCACTCATAACTGAACTTAATCAACTCACTTAACTCACTGTCTAACTCGCTCACCAAATCTAACTGTAACTGTGCTCAACTAACTCCACTTAACTATTTGTCTAACTTCTGCATGAGGAAGTAATTATATATTTTAACACTCCCCCTTAATTACGACCTCTAAACTAAAACATAACTCATGACAACTCAAACATGCCTGCTGGTCTATGTCTCAGCTAGGCTTACAACACCCAAGTTTCTTTTGTGAAACTGAAACAAATCTACTGCTAATGGCTTTGTAAATATATCAGCCATTTGATCACTCATTCTACAAGGCTTCAAGTGAACTTCTCCATTGTTCACTAATTCTCGAATAAAATGATATCGAGTATCAATATGCTTGCTCTTTTGATGAAACACACTATTCTTGGATAGTGCAATTGCTGATGTGTTGTCACAGTATATCGCTGTTGATCCTTGCTGTTTCTGCTTGAGTCCATCCAATACTCTTCTTAACCATACTGCTTGACATGCTGCTGAAGTTGCTGCTACATATTCTGCTTCTGCTGATGATAATGTCACAATAGGCTACTTCTTAGATGCCCATGCTATCACTCCTGAACCGAGATGGAACACATAACCGAATGTGCTCTTCCGATCATCCAAACTTCCTGCAAAATCACTATCTATATATCCAATCAATTCTTTCTTTTCTGTACTTGCATACATTATGCCATAATCTCTGGTTCCTGCTATGTATCTCAGAATTATTTTTCCAACACTCCAATGTGTGTCTTTTGGAGTTTCCATGAATCTGGAAATCAGACTCACTCCCTACATAATATCTGGTCTTGTAGCTGTGAGATACATGAGGCTGCCAACCAATCTTTTGAATAGAGTTGGATTGACATCTGCCCCTTCATCATCCTTACTTAGCTTTGTACCTGTTGCAACTGGTGTAGGTACAGGTTTGGAATTATCCATCCTGAATCTTTTCAACAAATCTGTTGCATACTTATTTTGGAAAATAAAAATGCCTTTTTCAGATTGCTCAACTTCAATGCCAAGAAAATATTTCATGAGACCTAGATCTGTCATCTCAAATTCTTTCATCATGGCTGCTTTGAATTCGTCTATTTCAAGATCACCTGTAAAAATCATATCATCAACATACTAGCAAACTATCAAAATCTGTCCATGCTCATTTACCTTTGTGTATAAGGTAGGCTCAATGTTGCTTCTGCAAAATCCATTCTTGATCATATAGCTGTCGATTCTGCTATACCATGCTCTAGGTGCTTGCTTCAGTCCATAGAGCGCTTTCTTCAATCTGTAAACTTTATCCTCTTTTCCTTCAACTTCATAACCTGGAGGTTGCTGCACATAGATTTCTTCTTCTATAATTCCATTCAAGAAGGTTGATTTGACATCCATCTGATACACTTTCCACTTGTTCTGAGCTGCTGTCGCTAGAACTGCTCTTACAGTATCCAATCTGGCTACCGGAGAAAAATTTTCTCCAAAGTCTATTCCTGGTTGCTGCGAGAATCCTTTTGCTACAAGTCTTGCTTTAAATCTGTCAATCTCACCTTTCTCATTCACTTTGGTCTTGTATACCCACTTCACACCAATGAGATTTTTATCTTTTGGTAAATCAACCAAATCCCATGTATCATTCTTTTCAATGGAATTCATCTCTTCATCCATGGCTTGCACCCAATTGTCATCTCTGATTGCTTCTTCAAAGGAAGAAGGTTGGAATGCCAACAATGCAAAATTTGAACTAACATCCAAATCATCATAAATATCTTTCAAACTTCTCATCTTTTTCTTACCTGAGTCGCTGCTTGGAGAAATCTGATCTATGGATCTGCTTGAAGATCCATGCTGCTCTAAAAATCTTGGAGTCCTTGCTGGTGTGACTCTGTTTGGTGTCTCCTCTTTTGGTTCTTGTTGTTCCTCTTCTTCTACAAGATCATCCTCCATCAATGGTGTTTGAGCATCGGTTAGTGTGTCTACAGTCCCATTCCATGACTCTTATTCTTTGAACACAACATCTCTGCTAATGATTGTCTTCTTTGTGACAGTGTTATATAGTTTGTAAGCTTTTGACTGCTCACTATAACCAATAAATATACATTTTTCACTTTGATCATCTAATTTGCCTCTTATTTGCTTAGGCACATGTGCATAGGCTACACATCCAAAAACTCTGAAATGAGATACACTGCAAGACATACCTGACCATGCTGCTTCTGGAACTCTGTTCATCATGCTCTTTGTAGGAGATATGTTTATCACATAAACAACACATGCAACTGCTTCTGCCCAATACTCATTAGACAAGTGTCTTGCTTTCAACATGCTCCTTGTCATGTTCATGATTGTTCGATTCTTCCTCTCTGCTACACCATTCTGCTGTGGTGTGCATTTGGTTGTAAACTGTCTTCTGATTCCATGTTGTTTGCAGTACTCATGGAATGCCTTCGAATCGTATTCTCCACCACGATCCGATCTCAATACCTTGATCTGTTGATCACTTTGGTTCTCCACCAAAGCTTTTAACTCTTTGAACTTTGCAAAAGTTTCAGACTTCTGCTTCAAAAAGTAAACCCAAGTCTTCCTACTATAATCATCAATAAAGGTGAGGAAGTAACAACTTCCACCAATCGACTGTGTCCTCATAGGTCCACACAAGTTGGTATGCACCAATTCAAGTGGTTTCTTTGCTCTGTAAGAAACTCCTTTTGGAAAACTTTCACGGTGTTGCTTGCCTAAGATGCAACACTCACACGTGCTAGCAGGCTCTTTGATGGGAGGTAGACCTCTCACCATCTGTTTCTGCTGTAATAATTTTAAACCAGAAAAATGCAAGTGTCCAAACCGAAAGTTCCATAACCAGTATGCATCAGAACATGCAGTTGTAAAAGAACTAACCTGATCATTGTAGTTCATAATGAGAGGAAAGAGTCTGTTCCTCGTCATCTGCACCTTTGCAATCAGCTGCTTGCTTGGGTATTTGTCGTAAATAACACATTGTTGCCCCTGAAAGATAACTTTGTATCCTTTCTGCATCAGTTGGCCAACACTAATCAAATTGTGTTTGAGCCCAGGGACATAGTATACCTCTGATATGGTCTTTGGCTCCCCCTGCTTGGTCATAATGTTGACCACTCCTTTGCCATCTACAGCCACAGTCTTGTCAGTTCCCAACTTGACCTCTGTCTGCACTGTGACATCCAAATTAGCAACCAAATCCTTGTTGCATGTCATGTGGTTACTGCAACCACTGTCTAATAGCCAGACCTTATCAGACGGTGCATGCATGGTGTTGCATGCTAGAAACATAGAGTCAGTATTTTCTGTACTGACATTAGCTCTCTGATTGCCTTGATCTGCAATCTTCTTCCTACAATCACGAGCATAATGACCAAATATATTGTAGTAATAGCACTTTACCTTTGATTTGTTAGACCTTTGATTGTTATGAAAGCTTCTGCTGTTGCTGCTTCCACGTTGATGCTCATGATCATCTCGGCCATCTCTGTGACCGCCATAGTTGTTGCCTCGTCCTCTACCTCTCGATCGACTTCTTCCTCGACCTCTTGAAATATAGACTTGACTTTGGAAGGCTGTTTCCAAAGTGGAATCCTTATTTCTGTCTATCCTTGCCTCATGTGATAGAAGAGATCCCATCAACTCATCAATTGTGAGTTTTTCCAAGTCCTTTTCTTCTTCTATGGCTGCTACCACCACATCAAATTTGGTAGACAGGGATCGAAGAACCTTCTCGATCACTGTTTGATCTTTAATATCTTCGCCATAGATTTTTAACTGATTGACGACAAACATGACCCTATTCATGAAGGAATCAATGTCCTCTGTCTCCTTCATCTGCAGACTTTCAAAGTCTCTCCTAGTGTTCTGCAATTTAACAATGTTAACTTTAGCCATACCTTGATAGCTTGTCGCCAAGGTGTCCCATGCCTCCTTTGCTGACGAGGTTATCATGATCTTCTGGAACACGGCTCGATCTACTCCTTGCTGGATTAGAAGCAATGCTTACGCATTCTTCCGCTTATCTTTCTTCCACTGTTCCCTCTCTGCATTACTGAGGGCTCGTTCTTCTGCATCATCTTTAGGTTCTGCAAACCCATACTTAACATGATCCCAGACATCATGCGCTTTGAGCATAGTCTCCATTTTAATAGCCCACATATCATAGTCTTTCCCATTGAAAGATGGAATTTGTGGCTAAAAATTTGATGTGGCCATCTTGCCTCAAAAAAATTGTCTCTGACAAAAAACCCTAAATTTATCTCTTTTTTTTTTTTTTGTAAAAGTTCTGCTAGCCTTCTTTTTAAAAAAAAATCTTTCAATAAAACACTAAATCCTCTTTTTTTTTTTTTTTAAATCTCTCACTAAAACCCAAACCCTAAGTTTTATGTAAAAACTAGGCCTTTGTATCTTTATAAAAGTTTATAAAAAAAACTTTATAAAAACTCTTTATAAAACACCCTTTGATTTTTTTGTTATATATATATAAATCTTTATAAAAAAGATTATATAAAAAAAAATCTTAAAAAAAACTTATGAGTATCCAATTCCAATGCACGTATTGTCTTTTTGGATTACAAACAAAGACTCTTTTAATAAATCAGAAAATCGTATCCACTTATTCTCGTGTTTGATTTCCCAAAATAAGAAAGCACGCACGTGAATTTGAAGAATTTAACGTAGATACCTTCTGGAAAAGCTCACGGGCCTGTTGTACTCACGTGCCTTTCAACAATGCAGCACGTATGTATGGTGCGCTGCCGCCGCCCGTGTAACTTTTTTTGAATAGGGTTCCGCACCCCGATGACAGCCAAACTGCGTTTTAAACCCGAATTTCTGGATATTCGTAAGTCTGCCGATAGTCCGCAGCTCCTTTTGGGAAAGGTTGTGGTCCCTCCTTGCGGATCTCCGCGGGTTCGGCACTAAAAACGTGCGGACCGCGGGTAAAAAAAAAAAAATTTGTGTAAAAAAAACTTTCGGCCTTTTGCTTTTGGCCTGCTTACGGGTTCTGCTCGCCCACGGATCTCTGATCCTTCCTCAGCTCCGATACCAATCTGTTGGAGAGACAGAGGATTCAATCACACATATAACACGAATATTTCACACACGAACAATGAGCTGCTGCTCTTCAATTAATCATAAACCTCTGAATCATAAACTCTCTTACTTTCTTGAAAACAATGAACCCGTGAAGGGTATTTAATCTAATTGACATGCACACACTATCACTCATAACTGAACTTAATCAACTCACTTAACTCACTGTCTAACTCGCTCACCAAATCTAACTGTAACTGTGCTCAACTAACTCCACTTAACTATTTGTCTAACTTCTGCATGAGGAAGTAATTATATATTTTAACATATGTGTCCATGGGATTCCGATAACCTAGTTTTGAAGTGTAGTGCACCACAGTGTAGATGATTTCTGTGCTGTCGACGGTGAGAAAGAAGCCCAATTGGGCATGTTTTCAGTGAAGCAAACGGTCCTGCGCAGTGAAGTGATTTGTGTTGGTTGTGGAGAAGGAAGGGGAGCAGTGTTGGCGTTGGCTCAAGTGGCATTTTGGTTTAGTGACGTCCGGATGTAAACGTCAGTGTTGGTTCCCTTATGCAACACGAAGGATAGGAGACCTGGTTGTCGTGACTGTGGTGTTTTCTTGCGAGTTGGAGATCGCCAGTGGCTAGGCGAGAGGGGTTGCTCTGCACACTAGCAATTCAAACAAGTGGGATTCAGCCTGTGCGGGAGACCATAATTCTCGACTCATGGGAGCATGGAGTGTGAAGAGTGGGTGCATGCCATGACAATGAGGACAAGCATGCAGAGGCGGTCTCAAGCGCTGAATGGAGGAGTGGAAGCCGAATGGGGACCCGAGTTCTGATTCGAAGTCCACGGAGAGCCAATACTCTGTGGCAATGATGGTAGTCTCTCCTTCTCATTCTCCAGGACAAGCTGATGCTCTGGTCACCCTGGATGTGATTTCAGCCAAACTCTGACACATTCAAATCAATTTGGATAATATGTGGGAACAGAGGTATGAAGAACGCAATGACCTCATTTCATACATAAATGATATTCAACACATGTAAAACGAAACTCTAGATGCTCTAGAGAGTCTACGAAGTCAGCTGAGGCGTTCCCACGACCACCTCTAAGCACTGGAAATCTAGGTAGAACACATATAATACCATGTCCACAACCATGCAGGTTTCTTTGCAAGGCCACCAGTAGCCCCCCATAAACCTCCTCCATGAAGGTTTCTCTTCTTCTTCTTCTTCTTCTTTTTTTTCAGTTTTGTACTAGAAATAACCAATAGAACTGTTTGTCTTGACATGCACCCAACACCATTGTTGCTCTTTTTGAAGCTTGGGTTGCTCAGATGTAACACATGCATGTTATTGTGCTATGTAAATTTTAATATGATAATATAAATATGATTTTGACCAACAAAAAAAAAGATACATATTTATTAAATATTAAACATGAATAAAAATAATAATATTATCAATATGTTAATTTCCTCCACTTAAACAATATGATTAAGATCATCATAATCTATTTATTATTACTTATCTCTTTTTATCTAAAACAAAATTATATAAATAAATAATATCATTAAAGTCCATAAGGAATCTCTATTACCATTCCCGCGTTTCTCATTATTCCTTAACTTACTTGTCTCATTCTCCTCTTTAATCCCCCTTTCAATGTCATTTTCTCACATTATTAAAAATAAAAATAAAAAATAACAATAAATACAAAATACAAAACTAAATCATAATTTTCTTTTTCTAATAACTAAATGAAATAAAAAAATAACATTTAGTTCGTTGAACTAAAGATTATCTACGCTTATTACTTTCCCAACCCAACACAATATATTCACCAGCCTAGATCCATCTTAACTCTGGATCTATCAAGCGCCAAGAGGGATCAAATCTCTCGAGGTGCAAACCTTTCCTTAAGTTTTGCACTAAAAAAAGAGGTTTGCACCTTGAGGAATTTGATCCCTCTCGACTCTTGATAGATCCGGAGTTAAGATGGATCTAAGCTGGTTTCAGTGGTGTGATGCCAAGGAAAATCTATCAAAGATATTATTAATTTTATCAATAATATGAAAATATATCAAATATTAATATAATCATTTTGAATATGCTAAATATTTATGAGATTAACTTGGTCATTTTAATTTTAAATTTTCTTAGCTACCTCAGTTCGTTGAGATGATAAATATTGTTAATAACTATAATGATGAAAAATGATGAATTTTTTTTTTGAATGCAAAGTGACAATAATAGTGTTGAAAGATAGAAAATGTGAATAAGAAGAATGTACTCATGTTACAAATAGTCTTCATTGTGATCAATCTCAAACTATTTTCTTCTACTATTCTTATTGGCCTCCTTGTTAGTTTTGTTATCTTTTTATATCGATTATATGAAAAAGAAAATTTAAATCGTAAACCATTTAAATCTTTAGCTCGATATGTTGTAGTAAACATGACACCTTGTCTCTCTTGCTCTCCAATATTAATAGGTTAAATTACTATAACACAGAAATTGATGTACATTGTCAATAACTTGTGCTTACACTAAAATCAATGCATATTGTTAATCCAATCTCTTTAAAATTAATGTACTGTCATATATCCAATTACATCAAATCATAAGTCAACATATACATTGAAATCAATGCATTTAATGCAACCAATCAAATAAGATTAGAAAATAACTTCTACATTGAAATCAATGCATTTACTCAAAGCAATCAAATAGGATTAGAAATCACCATCTACACTGAAATCAATGCATTTAGTGTAAACAATCAAATAGGATTAGAAATAATCTACATTGAAATAAATGCATCTAGTGCAAGCAACCAAATATAATTATAAATCGATGTCTAAATTGAAATCAACACATCCAATGCAAACAATCAAATAGTATTAGAAATCACCACCTACACTGAAATCAATGCATCTTTTGCAAGTAATCAAATATCATTAGAAATAAATATCTACACTAAAATCGATGCATCTAGTGCAAATAATCAAATAGGATTATAATCACCATCTCCACTTAAATTAATCCATCTAGTGCAAGAAAAAATCTTCCCTCTCTCCACCCTCTATCGATATCTATATCCCCCTCCATCTCTTGTTTTTTGTCTCTCTATCTCACCCCCCTAAACACACATGCTCTCACCCTCCATATATATCATTCTCTTTGTCAATCACCCCCTCTCCCCATCTCTCTCTTCTTCCCTCTCTTCACTTTCCATCTATATCTCTATATTCCCCTTCTCTCCCTCTCCCCCGCTAATATCTCTCTTTCCTCCTTTTGTCCTCTCTATCTCTCTCTCTCGAAACCAACATCTACACTGAAATCAATGCATTTACTCAAAGAAATCAAATAGGATTAGAAATCTCCATCTACACTGAAATCAATGAATTTAGTGCAAATAATAAAATAGGATTAGAAATTATCTACATTGAAATAAATTCATCTAGTGCAAGTAATCAAATATAATTATAAATAGACATATAAATTGAAATCAACACATTCAGTGCAAGCAATCAAATTGTATTATAAAACACCACCTACACTGAAATCAATGCATGTAGTGCAAGTAATCAAATATCATTAGAAATAAATATCTACACTAAAATTGATGCATCTAGTGCAAATAATCAAATAGGATTAGAAATCACTACCTCCACTTATATCAATCCATCTAGTGTGAGATATATTCCTCCCTCTCTCTAGCCTCCATCCATATCTATATCCCCCTCCATCTATTATTTTTTTTTCTCTCTATCTCACCCCCCTAAACACACGTGCTCTCCCACTCCATATATATATATCAATCTCTTCATCAATCACCCGCTCTCCCCATATCTCTCTTCTTCCCTCTCTTCACCTTCCATCTATATCTCTATCTTCCCCTTCTCTCCCTCTCCCTCGCTAATATCTCTCTTTACTCCTTTTTTCCTCTCTCCCTCTCTCTCCATCTTCCTTATCACTCTCTCTCTCTCTCTCTCTCTCTCTCTCTCTCTCTCTAGAAACCAACATCTACATTGAAATCAATGCATTTACTCAAAGAAATCAAATAGGATTAGAAATTTCCATCTACACTGAAATCAATGTGTTTAGTGCAAACAATCTAGGATTAGAAATCATCTACATTGAAATAAATTCATCTAGTGCAAGTAATCAAATATAATTATAAATCAACATCTAAATTGAAATCAAAAAATTCAATGCAAGCAATCAAATTGTATTAGAAATCAGCACCTACACTGAAATCAATGCATCTAGTGCAAGTAATCAAATATCATTAGAAATAAATATCTACACTAAAATCAATGCATATAGTGCAAATAATAAAATAGGTTTATAAATCACCATCTCCACTTATATCAATCCATCTAGTGTGAGAAATATTCTTCCCTCTCTCCACCCTCCATCTCTTCTTTTATGCCTCTCTATCTCACCCCCCTAAACACACACACTCTTACACTCCATATATATCAATCTCTTTTTCAATCCCCTCCTCTCCCCATCTCTCTCTTCTTCCCTCTCTTCACCTTCCATTTATATCTCTATCTTCCCCTTCTCTCCCTCTCCCCTGCTAATATCTCTCTTTCCTCTTTTATCCTCTCTCCCCCTCTCTCCATCTTCCTTATCACTCACTCTCTCCCTCTCTCCACCTTTCTCTCTCTTTGTCTTTCTTCTTAACTCCCTCTCCCTCCCCCTCCAAGTCCATCTCTCTTTCCCTCCCTCTCTCCATTCTCTCACATCCTCTCTCTTCCTTCCTCTCTTTCCCTTTCTCTCCCATCTCTCTCTCCCTCTCTCTCTCTCGTCACCCACCAACTATGTTACTATATCCCTCCCTCTCTCCTTATATCTCCTTCCCCCCCCTTATCTCCATCTCTCTTTATTTGTCTCTTTATCTCAGCCCCAAACATACACGCTCTCTCTCTGTCTCTCCCTTGTCACTCCTTCTCTCTCTCCACTTCTCACTCCCTATATTTCTTATTTCCTACATCTCTCCCCTCCAACTCCATCTCTCTATTGATCCCTCTCTCCTCCTCTCTCTCAATTCATCTCTCTCATCCATCCTCTCTCTCTCTCTCTCTCTCTCTCTCCTAACTCCCTCTCTCTTCCCTAATCTCTCTCTCTCTCTCTCTCTCTCTCTCCTAACTCCCTCTCTCTTCCCTGATCTCTCTCTCTCTCTCTCCAATACTCTCTCTTCCCCCATCACTCTCCTCCTCTCTCTCATCCTTCCTGTCTCTCCCTTTCTCTCCTACCTCCCTCTCTCTTTTCCCTCCAATACTCTCTCTTCCCCCATCTCTCTCTCTCTCTCTCTCTCTCTCTCTCTCTCTCTAATCCTCTCTCTTCCCCCATCTCCCTTTCTTTCTCTCTCTCTTTCCACATCTCTCTCTCTCCAACTACATTACTATATCCCTCCCTCTCTCCTTCTCTCTTCTTCTCTCCCCCCTTCTTTCCATACATCTTACTTTGTCTCTTTATCTCACCCCTAAACATTCACACTCTCTCTCCATCTCTCCCTTATCACTCTCTCTCTCTCTCTCTCTCTCTCTCTCTCTCTCTCTTGCTTCTTAGTTATGTAAACTAATGAACATAAATATTCATAAATATAGAGTAGATTATGGAGTAAATATGAAAAGAGGTTTTATTTACTTACCATACCTCTGGTTTATTTATATTTTTATTTATTTACCATACCTCTTTTCTTTACTATGGTATTTGGCCCATAGGCTTGTTTATTTACAATAGCTCTGGAGTAAGTATAAAAATAGGTTTTATTTATTTACCATACCTCATGTTTATTTATATTGTTATTTATTTAAATTTTAAAATATTTCAACTTTGATGGGGAAACATTTATGTCTTTAAATATTTTAATTTATCCATAGAATATGGGTTTTATTTTTAAAGATTCATTTTACAAATATTTAATTAAAAGAAATATTAAAATATTTTGGTTTTTGATTGTTTGTGTTGAATTTTTGTGTTGAATTAACTCTTTTCCTTTGATTTAGGAAATGGTATTGACTTTAGTAAAGTGTAAATATGTTTAAAATTTTACTTAATTTGGAAATTCAACATGGTAATTTTTTTTGTTAAAGGTAAATTTATGATCCATTCAAATTCACATATATAATTTACTATCCATTCAAATTATATAAATAATACATAGTTTTATTTTAATAGTTAATCTCAGCCCATTAATAAGTTAAAAAAGTTATATATAATCTAAATATTCAAGTTATATAAAATTCAAGGTTAGGTTAATGCTTTGGCCAACATTAGAAAAAATAAAATTTATTATTTTTTGAGAACGTGACATACCCAACATCGGAGTCATACTGATTTGTAGATTTCACCTCTGGACGCAATCATCTTTCCAATCACTCACCTATCCTTTCTTATTTCTATAAAGTCGCCCCTCCACAACATTAAATTCCCCTTCCATCACATTTTGAGTAAGACTATCCCACTCAAAATAATATTTACCATATTACTCTCCCACTCTCTCAATAATATATACCATATTAAAAAATTGAATACAATGAAATATGTGTGAGTGACTATGTTATATATATATATATATATATATATATATAATTAATATATGTTATATTATTTACAAAAATTAAACTTAGGTATAAAAAATTTCATTTTTTTTACAACCCTATGAAATTATATATATATATATATATATATATATATATATATATATATATATATATATATATATATATATAGAATTAAAGATATTTATTATATTATACTTTTAGTTACATTATTAGTATTATTAAAAATATATTTTTTTATTTCGCATACTCTCTTATCTAATATTGTAATAATATTTATACTTATATTTTATGTGCTTTATTATATTCAATATTTTGAAATTCATAAATATATTTTATTCTAATTTTATAATTACTAGTTAAAAATAACATTATATATTTTATCTAATTATTTTTTAGTAAATTATATTGCCTTCTAAATTAGGGTGTACATGATGGTTTTGATAATATTAGGTTAATTTTTTACTAAGAAGATCTGGTCAAAGCTAAAAGTTAACTCTTGGTAGAGAAGCATAACATATTAATGTACTAGGAAAGTCAAAATTAAACATATAAATATTGAAAAGTAGGTCGATTGGGCCTTGGAAGTGGACAGTAAGAACTAGAAACAAGTAAATGAAGGACATATTAGAAAACTAAATGGATGGATAAAAAATCATAGTTGCATCCTCAATGAAATCTTTCTTGTTGGCTGGGATGCCTCCAATTGGGGGTGGGATGCAAGGTACTTCTCAATGTGACACAACCTTTGATCCAAGTCCTTCATGTGGTGATGCAAGTGCTTTATAGAGTGGAGGAGATATCCCTGATGTTCAAACTCATCCAAAAGGATTTTTCCAAGGAGAAATTTCTTGTGCCAATATAAATCCATTGTGTGTATGTACTAGTTGAAGAAACCATGTGTATGTCCAATATTCAGTACTCAATTTCCATCTCAGAAAGTACCTTCGTGTCTAAGAGTTGATGCCTAAGAGAGGTTCCTTATCAGTTAGGATGGGGGAGTTCATCCTAGATGGGGCTTATGGTAAGCTTTTGAAACTAAGTAATGGTTTCCTCCAAATAGTGGTGAATACGTGTATGTCCTCAGTGGGCTCATTCCTAGTTGTAGAAACCCCCCCTGCAGATGCAGACATGCTAGCAGGGCATGGAGGATATTCCAAAAAGGAAAGGGTGATAGAGGGCCAATAGATGGGAGGCATGACAAGGGAAAATAGGAGAAAGAAACAAAGTGGAAAGGATGGCCACAACTAGGGAAAAAGGCCAAGAACTGTTAGATAGCAAAGGAGGAGAGCCAACCAGAAATAAAGCAGAGGGTGATATAGGACCAATATGTGAGAGAAATAAAGAGAAACAAAGCCCTAGAAAACTAGAATTCATAGAGGATTCTAAGGCATTGAAACAGATAAAACAATTTGAACCCAAGTACAGAGAAAAGAAAAGGAAGGACAAAGAAGAGCCATGGAGAGAATGAAGAGACTCGACACTTGGATGAGTTTAATGACCAGGAAAAATCCTAAAGTGTTGCTACTAGAGTCGTTAGTTAGTGGTAGAGAGCATCATTTCCTTGCATGCATAAGTACTCAAACAAAAAAGTTGCATCACTCTTGCCAAACTTACAAGGGAAAGGTGAGTGTAGGGCAAGCACAAGCCTTCGAGCCTTCTAATAATTTCCTTTGACATTACAATTCTAAGCAGCAAAGTAGGAACCTTCCATGTTGGGATTGTGGGAGCTCGACGAAAATTTCTAGACATTTCCTTACCAAATCTCTAGATAATGGGATGGCCAAGGATCCCAATTGGAATTGAAGTGACCCAAGGCTTGAGAGATAAGCTTGTATATCTGTTAACTAGTGTCAACGAGGTTGTGCTCTTTTGAAACAAAGAAATTACTTTTGTTACTATTATTTTTAAATGTCATACATCTACTTCATCATGGAAAGTGAATATATATATATTTTTAAAAGTGTTATGTCTCCCTTTATAAAGTTGACATGAAATTATGTTAATTAATAACGAAACTGAAATATTTTACTTATGGCTCACATTAAGATATTATTTTGTTATAAATACAATTTTTTTAAATAACACATGTTAACATAAAATGAATGAGACATCTTATCACTAAATTGTAATATCAATATTATTTTTAGATATCATGTGTCAATTCTATATTGAGTAATGAAGATATCGCATCTCCCTCTTAGAAAAAAGTAAAAAATAATGATAAACAAATTTAATTTTGTTTTCATTTTCAAATGCTTTATCTCTCTAAATAAAATTGATATAAAATAAAAGTAGAAATTAAAATATTTTATTTATAATTTATATTAAAAAAATCATGATTAATACTCACTTTTTAATTTATTAATATAAATATTATTTTTAAATATAATATGGATAACCTAAATTATAAATAACCTATCAACACAAAAATAAAAATAAAAATAAATAATGTATTTATTGATTAAATATAAAATAATTTTAAAAAAATATTAAAATTATATAAAAAAATAACCCTATAGGTTTTATTATATTTGTTAATTTAAAAATAAATAAAATATTTGTTAACTAAAAATAAAATAGTGATTTTTTTAAGTATCAAAATTATGAAAAGTTATATATAAATATTTTTTTTTATTAAACGTGAATTACAAAATTATTATTCCTCTTAATATAATAAAGGAATCAAGGGTGTCATTCAGGAAAGTGAAATTCCATCGTCATCATAATTAGGGAAAACACATTGTTTAAAACAGCGGATGTCATATCTATCTATATATATTAAAGATAATTAAAATAATGTTACTTATAATAAAATAAATTAACTACTTTAAATGTAATAATTTATTTATGAATAACTTTAATTGGTCTTTTAAATATATTTAAAAAATGGTTATTAAAAATATTAGTTATATATGAATAATCAATATCTTTCATTAAAATCTATTGTAAAATATTTTGTAAAACTCTTTTATTATAATATAATTATCAAAATATATTCAGGTGTGGTAAATGATTATATTCATATATCATTTATAATTATAACCAAGTTATTTGATTATTATAACCATTAAAATACATTGATGTATGATTCATGATTATATTTATGTATAATTTATTTTTTTAGATAAATGTATTTGTTCATTAATAAAAAAAAGTTATATATTATTTTGATTTCTAAAAAAATATTATAATCTAGGAGATTTTTCCAACTTGTAAGTTGTCTATACAATCAAAAACTAAAATTACAACAATTACTACTATATATAAAACTCTTTGAATATTCAAGATTTCAAGGGTAAATGCCTATGATATTGGCACGATTTTACTTGAGTTGACTAATTGTTCACCATTTTCTTAGATCAATGCCTTGTTATTATTTCAACGTTGTCTTTTACCTTCTTTTTCTTGCTTGGAGACCAGACTGAAATCCATCATGTGAACCCCAAGATTGGAGTGTGAAGAACTTGAGCCTAATTGGTATTTTTCTTTTCTTTGAAGATAAGCATTCTAAAGAATCCTAGCCTAAAGGGCTAGTATGTCCCTCAAATAATTTCCATGCCATTCTTCTATGCAACCATTCATGGATCATCTAGGTCCATATATTTTGGAAGGTATTCTACTTCAAACTTTTCCAATAAGGTGCTAACCATTTCCCATGGTAATGGGATTTTTTTGGTGCTCTTCAAGAGACTTTTGGCACATGCTCTATAGGATTCAGTACGGGCTTATGATATTTTCCTTATATTGATTTCATGCTTGATTGAATATTGTCTTTCTCCGGAGACTCCTTCAAAGAGTTCTATATCTAAGGATATGGTCAGGATTTGAGGCACTTTGAGGACTCAAATTTCTTCTACTTTGGTTTCCTTTTCTGAAAGCATCTTACTCTTTCTAAGAAAGACGTTCTTTAGAAAATTCCTTGATATTCATCTGATAATCTCCAATAATATGCACGTATTCATGACAACATCTACTTCTAAAGGGGACATGTTCATAATCTAGAGATTGCTTCCAAAAACTATCTAGATAATAAATATCTATGGAACCTAGAAAAGGCTAGGAGATATTCATATAAACACAAATCCAAGCATATGATGTGTACCTCCCTCTCTTAGTAACCTCCAATAGTTTGAGAAAGTCGCTAATGAAATTTTTTATGCCTTCAAGGGTTTCCTCCTCCCAACATTGCTTCAGAAGAGAAAAGAGTTGTACCCACATAGGAGAACCTCAAAAGTCTTCCCTTTCTAGGTTATACTACTCCTTCCAAAGTCACACAAAGAGTCCTGCATTGTTGAAAAAATATAGCCCCCCTTAAAAAACCCTTTATATGTCCTCCAAGCTCGAGAAAATTACTATGAAGAATATTTTTTCCCCATTTTCTAATTCTATTTGACCCTGGAGGTTCCATTTATTTCAAATCCACCCAATTGGATACTTTTTAGAGGACCATAATATAATAAATTTGCAGATCAAATCATGATGCTACATATAGGATATATTCTCTAATATTGCTAGAATTAACCTCATATTTTGGATCTTGCATCACTTTTGGTAGGCAACACCCTAGATTTCTAACTTGCCAAGATTTTCCCAATGGATTTTTTGCTATGAAACTAGAAACCTCAATTTACCTAACTGCTCTATGTAAAGGATATCGAAGATGAGGAGATTGAAGAGGAATACCGGTAGATCTAGAATTGTTATGAATTCTCTAACAATTTAGCTAAAGGATGGGACAAATCCCTCTTTCACAAAGTTAAGCATAGATAACTACGTATAAAACCACCCTAAAATTGTAAAATCATAAATATAACAAAAATTACATCAAAATATATATTTTTTAATGCTTGGTATTACTTACTGTTATAATAAAATTTCTTATATTTTAGTTTTATATATACAATTTTAAGATATATAAAATGATATTATAAATTATTAATAAAATAATAAAATTTATTATAATAAATGTTTTTTTAAATAAAAAGACTTATTTAATTATGTTTTTATTTTTTTTAAATAAAAACTTAAAATAAAGAATAATATAAAAAATTGAAGGGAACTTTAATATATTTTATTAATTTAGTTAGATTATAGTAATGGTTATATATATATATATTATTGGTGGGTAGAATTGAAATCTTATATAAAAGAGGTAACTCTTAAAGAAGAGAAAAATTCACAAAAAAAAAAAAAAAAAAACAGTAAAATCAAAGCTTTAAAAAATTAAAAGAATAAAACATAAATAGAAAAAATAAGAAAATAAATCTGGGTAAATAGTTCAACCATCTTTTTCTCAAAGGACAATAACTTTTGTGGTAATTAGTTGGTTTAATTTTCCCTCCACCTGGGTTCTATTCTCTAGAGAAAAGAGACATAATCGCTTGTGCAGCAAAAATTTGAACATGTTGAGGTGAATTTTTTAGTAGCCATTACTTCTTGATGCACTAAAACCTAACGATTGTTCATCACCTTTTTGACGAAATTACATAGGTACTTTGATGAACATGTAGCTCTGAGTTGTTAGTGAAATTTCATTGGATAATTCAATAAACATGTTGTCTTTGGATATCCCACAACCCTTCGTTGAATATCCTCGTCGAAATCAGTCATTATTTTCAACACATAATCATCAAATATCTAACAAATTTTTTTGGAAGTGCATCAAATATCCGACAAAAATCCCATTGAATTTCCAATAGAAAATGTTAGACAATTCGACAAAAGTTCGTCGGAAAGTGTATGAAACATTGAATCGAATATTTGAGAAACATATAGCTATTGAAAAAAAAAATAACCATATGTGAGGATGGTTGAGGTCCATCCTTTTTGTCTCCATCAGTTCCTAAGTTCATCTCTTAGATAGAGATTAACGAAATTTTCTTTTTAAACAAGATTTTAATTATCATTATGGAAGCTAAGATACTCAAATTTTGCATTACAGAGTAATACATTAGCACAATTAAATTCAGTCACATTTTAGTTAAGAAAATCATATGTTGAGGGTAGCTAATCTTCTAGAGTTTCTTTATACCTACACAAATACCCATCCACTATTATGTTTCACTTCCAAGAATCCACGAGCTAGTATAACTTAATCCCTAATTGGGATATATTAGCTACACCCTTTTCTAAACCAGGAAAACCACACTAAACAAGGGAAAAAGTTTTAGGCCAATAGAATCTGAAGAGGAGGGGTTTTGAGGGTCTATCTAAATTTTCTAAATGTTTAGAAATTTATAATATTATAGGAAAATGAGGATAGATCACATATCTTCTTAAAATTCCACTTAATTAAGATCAATTTTGTTAAGCTGGGTAGACATGGCCCTCTTGTAGTAGTGACCCCAAGGAATTGGAAAATAGTTTAATGGGAAAAAAATATGCACATGGTATAAAGGTGGACTTGGGTTTAACCTTTCTAAGAACTTTTTGAGTAAAAAAAAAATGTCCCTATAAAAGGTATGGTCAGGGATCTTTCACTCATTCAAGGAAACCTTCAGAACATTATTCAAATATCATGATGATCTACTCTTAATTTACAATAAATTCAGACTTGTTCACACTATATGACCACTACCAAGTCAAGGAACCCAGTTGAGGAACATAAATTAGGATACAAGTTACTTCAATGTTACAAGAATTCCTTAAAAACGAAGCCCCTGGAAGACTTTATCAATAAAGAATGATCAAGTTCATTCTTAATATTGGTGGCCTAGAATTATTACTATCTAGAGGACTATAACCTTTCTTAATGTCTCTTACGAAATTCTAGAAAATAAATGACTATGTAGATCAAGTACAATATACATAATATTGTAAAGTTGCATCAAATGGGAATTATTCTTCGCTAATGCATTTTATAAAATGTTAGTGCTATATGGGAAGTAATGGAATGGGCCTAGGGGTTGAAACTAGATTCTCTTTTCATCAAGATAATTTTTGAAAAATCACATGATAGATTGTAATGACTATTCATCCTTGTAATCACAAGGTTATAAGCATTGGCCATTTTTTTAGAAATGGAGCTACAATTTTATTTGCAAAGGCCTAGGCATGCTCATCCATTAATAAAAACAAATATGAAGAAATTTAATATTAATAACTATTAGACATGCTTGTTCCTTAGCCCCAAAAATTTATGTAATAATTGTTGCAACCTTAAAATATCTAGCAACATAACGACCCATGGATTAATTAAAGGAAATCCTCTTCCTGAAAGATATCCCGAGGAAATTACTACATGGGTAATTTGGATATCACTCTTTTTTACCATAATTTAACAACAAAATGCTAATGAAAAACATAATGAAGTGTATCTAGATTTTTTATGAATCGTTAGTCTCTACAATACAAAGGGAAAAAAACTCAATGTAGGAGAGAGAATCATATTAATATTCCAAGCTTGATTATGGTATAAGGATGCACTTGAATTCAACTGTTCAAATGTATTGGGGTCCCCTTTTCTTTTCAAGCCTCCACCACAAAAATCTAAGTTGTGATCATTCAAAGAATTGAGAAGACAATTGGAAAATTCCATGAAAAATCCAATTTCCCATGGTTGCCTAATTCCAAGTATGTAACAAAGAGTTAGATGTGACTGATATCTATTATTCTTCTCACCGTTTCCACCTTCTCTAAATTTTTAGAAAAAGATTGAAAATTCTTACTGTTCAACTCAAAAGTAAGAAAAGGATTTCATAGATTCAACTGGAATTTATACTTACTACCCATGTGATGGCTAAGAATGGATTTGGAACCAATCCAAATCTATCAAGAAACATGAGCCCGTCAATGAGACTATAAATGGATTTGGTCTAATCCTATCTTGAATGTCAGACTCAATAAGGTTTGGAGGCTTAAATCAAAGCTGAGGCATGAATTTTCAGACATGGAACAATATGGAAGCCTTTCATTGAGCCCATGATGGTTTTCTTTGAATTCTATCTAGCCTTTTGTGACCTAGCCTTGGGGAAAAACTTCCAATACCTAGGTGTAGCCTAGCCTAAGTTCACGATTTACACAAAAAAGGAAATGATTCAAAAAACATACTAGTTTTCCCAATTTCCCAAGTCAACATGGTGATATTTAATTAGAATATAAGACCTCCTCTTCATCTGGGAAAAATTAAATAAACATTTGTTTAAAAAAATTAAAATTAACATAATTCTTACATGGTATAATGGTGTTCCATGACCTGTACAAACATACTATTGTAGTTTATACCCTAGGGTCAAAATGGTGATCTTGCACTAAGCTAGCTACTTAAGTTCTAGTGTGATGTTCCTGGCACCATGAGAGGGAAAATACTCTCTGATTCCTCAAATTTGTTTTACCACTCCCACATATCTAAAAGTCATAAAATACATCTATGTTCTTAGAATTCTATTCTTTTCCATTTTAAATATCTGCATTTTGAAACAATAATTATTTTCATTAGGACAAGCTCTCCTGGTTACAACAAAAATATTGAAATAAAAAACAACTCTATTACATAAGGCATCTACAAATGTGGATCATATTACTATGTCCTACTCCAGTTGAAATTGGGTTCATGTTCCATCCTCTTTGGAGAATTATTTTCTATATTAAAATAAATTTTAAATCATCTTACAAGGATGTATTAGGAGTGGAAGTTGGAGAAAATCCATGTAGATTCAAATGATCTTGTAATAAGATAAAACAAAATACTTGAATCTACTCTACAAATTGCGGAAACCAATTACAATAACATAATCACATGAACAAGAAAGAGAAAGAATTTCAATCATACAACACAGGATTTATCTGGGGAAAGCCTCAGCTTAAAACCCCACTATCTGTATATTGCATAAAAAAAATAATATGAGAATATTACATTTCTTTTCTCCACGCTGAGAAATCTATGCATTATCTTTATCTATCTCATTGATTCCTAGATAAGCTTGATTCAATAATTAACCAATTTCTAGCTTGCCGAGGTTCCTATTTCCTTGTACAGTTCCCTTGGGTAATTAGGCCCTATTAACAAGGAAATTTCCCAATAATGACTACACAATAAATCTAAGGCCTTCCTCTAACTGCATGCACCACACGTACCATTTCAGATAATTATACAACATATAGTACACTTCCCTTTAACTCCAATATCAACTGGGTCTTTCTCGAAACTGACATGCAAGAGTTATTTATGAGTGAATTATCAGTTATCTAATTGATAATTGCATGTGAATTAAATATAATTTTCAGATTTTGACCTCTCTTAAGTTCCTCCATCAGTTAGAAGTAGTTAAATTGATTTTAACTCAAATAAATTGAGTTAATTAATTACAACTCAAAATAAACTCAACCGGGGCTCCTAAAAAGTAGTATACACTCTACATGCCTCTAGCTTGACCCTCAAATTGAATTAACTGAACGAAGTCATCCTAACTTAGTTAAGTCGTACAATTTTTCATATGATGTGGAATTACAATTTTCTTCTAATTTAATTCAAAGGAAAATTAAATTAAAATCCCTTTTGATGTCATTTTCAATATTTATTGTTCAACACTCCCTCTTAACAAGAAATGAATTCAACTCTATCCTAATATTGTACATTTGGAATGTTAGCATGCAATACTTCTCTCTAGTGTTGTTGCTACTACAACTTCTGAAACTGAAAAGAATACAAACCGAATCAATTGTGATTAGTGTGATGCATATGTCATTTGAGTCTCTGACGACTACTATGTTGGGTGTGGAGCCTGATTTTTCTTCTGATTCAGAGATCCCTTGTTTCAGCCATATGTATACCCCAAGAAAACTATACACCCCTGCAGTGGGGGGGGACTTGTCCCCCCCGCGGGGTCTGGGGGCCAGCGGTCCCCTGGCGGGGGTTTCAGGGGCAGTGCCCCCGAAGCTAAAAACAAATGTAAAATTTATTTATAAAAGTATAGTAATTTCTAGCCAATCTAGGTTTTTCATTAGGTGGATGATCTGAGGGTAGAAGTTATGCTTAGTTTAGGGTTTTTTTCTCTAGAAGGAAACCCCTCACTTGTATGAGGGTACTGTTTTGTGGCTGTGTATTGTATGTGCGTTCTCAGAGCGAGAAATAGATAGGGAGACTGTGAGAGAGAACAAAGGATATTACAACGGATCTGCTGTGGGTTGTGTCTCTTCATTTTGATGGATAATAGAAAGGAAGGAATGGATGTTCAGGGTGGATGTAGCCCAAACTGGGTGAACCACATATATTTGTGTCTCTCTGATTTTATGTGTTTTGTGTGCTTGTGTTTTCCTCATATTTTGTGTGTTTCATTGCTCTGTAATTTACAATTTTCTAACATAGTAGCTACTGCACTGTCTACTAAAAAATCTACACTGCTTCTAAATCTGCACTATTCCATTTGCACTTCTATCAACTCTTCACTGTGCTCCCCAGTATCTGACTACTTCTAGTCTCTGCATATGTCACTATGACATCTGACTCAATAAACCACCACAGATACATCCTGTTACTGTGTAATGTGATCCCCCGTAGCTAGGTAATGATCCTTGAGACAAGACACCTCAATGGAACCTGCCCAAATTTCTACACTCTTGGGAATATTACTTCACATTTCCCCATCTCTCACCTAGAGGTATGGCTACATGTGCTCCTTCTACCAACTTGGATCAAACTCTCCTCCTATTGGAGGTCTCTAAATGATCATCATCCTCGTGGTCAACCCAATTGTCAATTGGATGAGGCTTCCCCTTGATAGCTGAATCATGCTCCCTCTCAACCAAAATATCCCTAATCCATGCCTTTCTCCTCAAGGTTGTGCATGCATATTCCTGTAATGTGTAGAGGATCTCTACCCTAACACCAAATTTCTTGAGTTTACATGAAGAAAGATGCTTGAGGTAGGCCTTCCATCTCTAAAGACTACCTCATACCCATTGTCTTTAATCCTTAATTTCTTGATCAATTCAAGGTTCTTAGCTTCGTTTCTATTATATAATTGCTTATTGAGAGCCTTTCACATAACAGAGGGAGTCTCTTTGCCATGTAGTTTCAAGACTATGTAGTCTCTCACACCCTCCAAGATGATCCTCCTAGCTCTTGCTACACACTTCTTCCACTATGTTATATCTTTAGCATCATATATTGGAGGCTTCAGGATATCATGATATATGAATTCCTTCAGTCGATTATCTTCTAACACTACCTCCATCTTTTCCTTACACAAAATATAATTTGAACTACCCTCAAGGGCATATTCGAGTCTCAATCCATAGAAAGACATCCTGCTAGCTCTGAAGAATGATACTACAAATTCTATTCACCGGCAAGGAAAACTTTGAATTCTTCTCTTATATTATGATTTCTGCTATGATACCATGTAGAAGATCTACGTAGATTAAACTGATATTTTAATATGCTAAAACAATATACTTGAATCTAATCTACAAATTTTGGAAACCAATTACAATCGCATAATCACATGAACAAGAAAGAGAAATAATTTCAATCGTACAACACAAAGATTTATATGGGGAAAACCTCAGCTAAAAACCCCGCTATATGTATATTGCATAAGCCAAAGAATATGAGAATATTACAATTATTTTCTCCAAGTTGAGAAACCTATGTACATTCTTTATCTGTCTCATTGATTCCTAGATAATCTTGGTTCAATACTTAACCAATTTCTGGCTTGCCCAGGTCCCTATTTCCTTGTGCGGTTTCCTTGGGTAATTAGGCCTTATTGACAATTAAATTACCCAATAATTATTTTTAAATACATATAAGGACTTCCTCTAACTACATGCACTACCTGTACAATTTGTATAATTATACAACTAATAGTACACTTCCCTTTAACTCCAATCTCAATTGTGCCTTTCTTAGAACAGACATGCACGAGTTATTTATGAGCGAATTATTAGTTATTTGATTGATCAATCCATGTGAATTAAATATAATTTTCACACTTTTAACTCTCTCCAGTTCCTCTGTTGGCACAAAATGGTGACTTCTAGGCAACACCCAGGATCAAACTCAGGGCCAACAAGATCCCATTGTAATCTAGGACAACACCAACATTTTCACCCTGCTCAAAGGAGAGCAAGGAGTCTCACCCAAGGCATGTTGTAAAATTACTGAGATAATGGAGCTAGAACCATACTACCAAAGTGAAACTACTTAGAAATCTTCCAAACCTTATAGCTGTGTAGGAACACTCTCATCGCATATTAGTTAAGAGATAAACTATCATATTACACGTATCAAAGAAATCTATCAGGAAAATTTTATATAACTGATCATACATCACATATAGAGATCCATACATTTAACACATCAAACAGGTCCACAAAACACCTTCTGTATATTAGATTCCTTGAGTAACACATTACATCTTAGGCTCTGTAGAGTTCAATACAATACAGAACCCACAAAATCATTGAACCCACTCTACTACCGCATTCCTTTTCCTTTCCTATCTATCTCTTCTTTCTAACACTGACAGACTTCGCCCCTTCTTCGCTGTCTGCTGCACTCTACCATTTCTTTTTTCCTTATGCACTTGGCTCTAGCTTTGGGATTCTTTCTGCCTGTTCACTGCCAATTTATCTTGCCACTTGTGATGTTTTTTGTTCACACTCCACCACCTTCTTGCCTCTTCTCCACAACCAACAACAACACTCTTTCCTCTGCAACGGCTCTCTGCCACTTGCTCTTCCCACAACTAACCATCCACAACTCAAAATTTATTTTCCCAAAACAAAGGCCCCAACAGGCCCCGACCACAAGCTATTGACTCATCCTGAGTCAATTTTCTCCTGGTGTTGCAGTCCCTATTTGACCGCTAGTTGTGGTCTTGTGCTGGTCTTTTTTGATTGCTTCTTTTTCCTACTCCATTTGTTTTCACTAGTAGATATGATCAATTTTCTAACACTTTAGTTCTAACAGTTTTGTTGTATTGTCGGAAAATCCCCATTTTTTTCTCAAATTTTTAATCGTGCCAAAAAGCGTCGCTCTTGCGACACTATCCAAAAAGCGTCGGAATAGCAACACTACCCAAAAAGTGTCAAAATAGTGACACTACCCAAAAAGCTTCGGAATAGAAACATCGTTGACATAACGAAACTACCCAAAAAATGTCGCTCTTGCGAGACTACCCAAAAAACGTTGAAATAATGATACTATCAAAAAACTTCGGAATAGCAACATCAGCAGAAGACATCATCGAAATAACAACGATATGAAAAGACTGTTGTGGACCCCACCTCATCTTACCTCCTTCCTTACTCCTTCACACTGTAACACATATCTAAATATCGAAACCTCTTGTGATGCTCAATGACTTGACAACTCCAATGAGACTTGTTACAGAAGGTTGATTATATTTGGTATATGGGAAGTATTTAATATAAAATGTTTGGTGACATATACAAGACTTATTTCATATATTAGTGTAATATTTTTGTTTTCATATATTAGATATAATATTGTTTCAATATTAAATAATGTATTGTATATTATTGTTTAATCAATTAATTAAATTAATTTTTTTCATATATAATTTAATTCTGGTACATAATAAAATTAATTTGTAATATATGATTAAAGTAGTTTAAATTAATTTAATCAATTGTAATTATAATTAAATTAATAAATTGTTATTAATTTTTATTAATATTAATTTTTAATTAATTAACGATTTTTAAATAAAATAATTTAGATTAGATTTTTAATTAGTTTTTTTTTTTTTTTTTTTTGGCCTAGGCAACAATTTTTCGAGAATTTTGGCAATTTTGACACTTCAAATTTGGAAGCTCATAAATTGAGTTTTACTTGGCCAAATGAGGCTCAGGATGACTCGTTAGATAAATAAAATCATGTAGAATATTTATGAAGTGGTTGCATGTCCATATTCAATCATTAATTAAGTCTAAAATTTAGCCAAAAAATAAGCTATAAAATTGCAACCAAAACTTATTTTCTGAATTTAGTTTTTGCATTTTCATTTCCCAAAGACTATTTTTATTACAAATCCATTCGATTATGTCAAATTTGACTTGGTGAAATAGCGTCATAATAGCGACGGTTTAAAATTTCTTAAGGTAGAGTGCATTGCGAGGGTTAGGAAGGAGGTGGCCTTCGAAATCCTCTAGAAGGTATGCCCCCTAACCCAAATCCTTACTAATGATCTAAGGCCCTAGCCATAATGTGTCAAAATTCCCATGAATAAGGAAATCATGAGCCTGGTCATACATTAGAACAAGATCGCCTTTGTGAAAGGTACGAGGGTGAGATTTTTGGTCGTATTGATCTTTGGAGCGCTTTTGGGCCTCTTTTATTTTATGTAAGGCAACACAAAGGTCTTCAGAAGCATGCTCAAGCATGATAAGTATTTGTCATCTAACCGTTTACAATTAGATGGATCAAAACACACCATGTTAGACCACTTTTACCATAGTAAAATTGCTTTCACTATAAGAAATAATTTAATAAATGATAGTTTATTAAGGTATTTCTGGTCCAAATAGGAAACCCCATGAGGAATAATTAAATAAATCCTTATTTATTTGATTTTCCTCTAGGAATAATTAATTAAAGCATTGTTTAAATAATATTCCTTGTCATATTTAACCCAATTAATGATATATAATTAGAGAAATCATTATTTATCTTATTGTTCTCTAGGAATAATTAATTAAATCATTATTTAATTAATATTCCTTGTTAAATTTGACTAAATCATTTAGGAATAGTAAAATAAATCATTATTTGTTAAATTATTCCTTAACCCCATCCTTGAAATGATAAATAAATTATTTATGTGTTTATTATTTCTAAATAAATGAATTTAACCAATTTAAATTCCTATGCCCTCCAACAAAAGATAATAAAATATTACTAGTTTTTTTTCCTCAGGAAAATTCACAACTTCCATTATAAATAATAAAAGTTACATGCAGTATATCCAATTTAGCATATCCATATCAACTAGGTAGCTACAAAGGAAAATAAAAAATCTAAATTTCTGTTAACATCCCATGATAGACATAAAGAGTTCGATAGATAGTTCAAACAAGTAGCTGATAATTATGTACATATAATAACCCATAGTAAAAACAAAACATTGTGTATAATTAGCCAAAAATAAACCAGTAGATGATGCTTTGATATTGTGTTGTGTTCACCCAACCATTTGTATTGGTTCATCAAAAGGTCGGTGAAAAAATTGATAGTAATTGTGATCATTCTGCTCCTGAATCTCCCATTGATCTCTCATTAGGTGTGTTGCGTCCTTGGATAGGAGATCGAAAACTGCATTCCTATCCTTATAAATGTTTTGACATGAGATGAAATCAAAATGTGTTTTGAGTTGAAGAACTTCATCCAAGATGCTTTGTAGTGTCTGTGTGTGACATGCAAATTGCATGTTGAACAAATCAATGATAATTTTGGAGTCCCCAAATATCTACAGCCTGTTGCAATTTCTTGTGATGGAAAATTGTATGAGAGCAAGGAGATAGGATGGCTCCGAATAATTTTTTGTGCCATGACTGAGATCAATATTGAATTTGAAGGAGTTCATAATGGATAGGTGAATAAAGAACCCTCCCCTATAGCCATCAATCTGTGTCGATCTGTTGAAGTATTCCCTATAGAAATTTGAATAATAGCTGAATTATTCACCGAGATTATCCTGATTACACACTATTTAAGCTTCATGCATAATACATAACCTCTTCTACAATTGATCATCAATATGCGGAAATAGAAAGCAGTCGCATGCGCTCATTAAAACATAATCAAGCACACATATCAACACGGGATGTAATGGGGAAAGCAATAGCTGAAAACCCCCAACTATCTGTATATTATAATGATAGAGAACATGTAACAATACATAGCACAAAGCTCTCACATCTCTCAGCACTATCTCAATGCTACACACAAAACTAGTATGGAAAGTGAACTAGTCACAGGTTCAAATCTCCTCCACAAGTCTGTCTGCCTCTACTGTGCAATCCAAGTTGATTAATGATGAGATCCAAGTTCGAATCGCACTAGCTCCAACTGCGCAATCCTCATTGGAAATCTCCATCAATGTGTGTGCAAATCTCATGCACAGGTATAGTCACAACTGATAGTCACACTCACCCTTTCACCCACCTCTAACACTGGTCTCCACTGAACTGTCCATGCATTGCAGTTAACTGATATGTTCTTTAGTTGATTTATGAGTTAATAATTAGTGAATTAATTAATAATTAATTCACACCACTCATCACTAGTGTATTTTTCAGTTAGACTAAATACAACTAGTTCAACTAAGTTAAACCGAACACAAATCCACCAACTGTCTCATCAACTCCACCAAACTCTGCCACATGAGTTCTAACTGAAGTCAACCATGCAATAGCTCAACTAACCCTTAGGAAAAGCGTATTTCCTTCTTTCAGCTGCATGTGCCACATCCAAGCATCAAACTGAAGTGCTCCAAGAGGATAATATAATGTTTATAGTCTAAATATTATTAAGGGTTAATAATATTTGACTATTCTATTTTTAGCCCGGAAGTCTAAAAATAGAAACCGCCCAATGTCTAAAAATAGGGGTCCATATATTTTTACCAACTCGACCAATCGTCCATAAATAGCATCCTGCAACTCATAGACCATGATCCATATGTCTAAAAATAGACATAGTCTAAAAATAGAATTTGCGCCAGAAATAGCCTGCGGGCCCACTTAGTGAAGGCGACTTCATTTCACTAAGCTCCATCATCTTGTTGCATTTTCAACATTCCTAGGGATAGGAGTGATCAATTTTCTCAGGGGTGATGTTCTGAGGGGTAGGTGGTGGAGGATCATCCAGGATCATTTGATAGATAGAGGTGATGTGGGTAGAAAAAGTGATCCAGGTGGGTTGGGTGTTTTGGAATATGGCACGATTGCATGCAATCCAAATACCCCAGCAGACTAATGAGGGGAGGTTGCGGAGCTTATGGGGATTAGATGTAAGCCACCAGGTATCGTAGGTCAAAAGAAAAAATTACCCCTCCCATCTTAGGTGGATGTTGAGAGAGGATAGGAAGAGGCTCCATAGTTCACGGGTGGCACGACAAGAGAGAAATAGGTTCTCTGTGTCCTCAAAATCTGAGGAAAAAATTTCACATTTGTTGGGACCAATGTGTGAATGCAATTGTAAGTTTTCCTCGGTGGGAATTTTTATGGAGAGTATGCACCACATAAGTATTTTTGCTTTAGTAGCGCATTTGAGTTTCCAGAGAGTGCACCACCAAGAGTGCATGACCAAGACAAGATGAGGCTATATATGTGAATATAGCCTTCTTTTTGGGAGTATCTTCCATGCTTGGAGATCATCCAAATAATTTCATCTTCTCTGTTAGTGATTCTGGCATGTGTTTCAGATAATGCATTTAGATAGTGTGACCAGTCCCCATCCCATTGGGGATGTAAGTGTAGACCTCGATGGTTCAACCATCCTTGGGAGAAGATGGTGGTGTGTTCCCTGTCAGCCACTTGATGGAGAGTATAAATTCCTGCTTGATTGAGTGAAAGTATAAGTGTAGGGGGGAGGATATGGGAATTTCCACACCCCAAGCAAGGGTCACAACAAATGTGTACCTTCGTGCCATTACCCACTTTACATGAAATTCCATTACTGATGTGTATAATAGATCCCATAATGGCCATCCAGATAGTGGATATATTTTTTCTATGACCAAGAAAATGCTAGATTCAGTCAAATGGATAGAGAGGATGTATGTACTTTATTGTGACCACCCTGGACCATAACTTGTGCTCGGTGAGGATCTGCCAACCAAGATTTGATGCTAGTGCTTGTGAAAAATTGGGTAGATATTTGACGCTCTAGCCACCCCATCTCTTTGGAAGGACGATAAGTGCCCATTTGGTCCATGCAAAAGCATGACCCTCCTTTGCCCCATTCCATAGAAACCTATAACATATTTTTTGAATCATGTTAAGTATACCTTTAGGAATCTAGGTGAGGGACATCCAATAGACCGAGATGGCCTCCAAAACAGAATTGATGAGAATAATTCTCCCAGTCAGGGAGAGCCATTTTTTGAATCCTTATTTAAACTGAGAGGGGAGGGAGGTGAATCAGTTTAATGCATTCATGAACTTTTACAACTTTTCATTAAGCTTATTTACAACTTAATTTATGATTAGCTTTTTATGTGAACAATATTAATAAGTGAGCAACAATTATTATGATAATGTGACAACAAAATTATTATGAGAGCAACAAGTATTAAGCAAATTGAATGGACCATATCAACATATGAGCATCGCACATAGAGACAGCAGATATAAGTGGAAACCCATAAAGGGAGAAAACCACATCTTATTATTGTTGTGATGCAAAGGCAAGCTCCAACTCCCTCTCACCACTGATTTTCTATAGGCACCAACCTACAAGAGGCTCCAACCTCAATTCTGCAAGCTACTACTTGCAAGGAAGCTCCAACTCCCTTCAATTTTCTGCAAGCACCAACCTACAGGAGGCTCCAACCTCAGTTAGCTACAACTGACATCTATCAAGCTAAAACTTGATAGGGAAGCTCCAACTTCCTCATTCTATCGAAAGAAAATATTTGTTGATTTACCTTGGATATCAAATTTGTTTTGTACCTTCTTTTGTGCTATCCTCCAGTCTTCAAATCTGCCTTATATCATCTCTGATTTTTCATAGCATCTCTTTTTGCTCCTCCTTCTTCTTATCTTCTCTACCTCAATTTTTCATTCTCTGCATTCTCTAACCTCTTCTGTGCATATCAATGTGATATATTTAATACAGTTTGCCTCACAACTGTTCATATTCCACAGGGAATTTGAAGTGAATATCCCTGACTCTTTGCCTTCTGCCCCCTCATTTATTTTTCTAGCTCATTCAGAAAAACTATAGCAATTTGTACAAATTTTAGTTTTATAGTGGAGTTTTGTTTCCTACAGAGACTTGCCAGTGCATCACAAACAATATAAACCAATTAAAAAACATTTACATTCAGTTAAAATATGGATTACAAATCAACCCATTCAGTTTTGGATCAACGTGTGTTTGTCTTTTCTGTGACTGTCTCTGTCTTTTTCATCTCTGCTTGCTCTGTCATTCACAGCAATTGCGTAAATCCTGTGTGTGTATATATATATATATATATATATATATATATATATATATATATATATATATATATATATATATATATAACTGCCCTTTTTATATAACACAAATCAACTCTCGGAGTAATAATAAAAGACCTTTTAACATATAAAATGCCCTTTCGGGCCCACCATCCGAACTTTGTTTTATGCTCTGATGCGATGAGTCTCCTCCAGATATTTCCGATTGCGATTGATCACAATCGCAAACTTCAGTAACATGTTCCATTGTGCTGCCTTGCTCCGATTCGTTTGCTTCCTTTGTGATGGTTTCGATGCAATGATCGCAATCGCACATTTCAATTTGTTTGTCACTGTTTCTTCTCCGATGCGATGAATCACTTCGATGCACTTTAAGCCGGAACTCAAACACATGAGAATCACTATTTATAATGTATCGGGTCCACTTCTTTATTGCGATCGCAATCACAACATTTATTAACATTTTCCACTGTTATGTTTTTCTTCGATGCGATGGTTCACTGTTCACAGATATATGTATATATATATATATATAGTTTCATATATATACTTTGCCGCTTTACCTTTTATATATCCTTCATCTTTGGTTAAAATTATTAGAATAAACATGCATTGAACTTTCCTTTTTACATGGGGGCCCACACTACAAATATACTCTACCTCTTTTATAGTTCCATTCATAAGGTCTGCATTCAAATATCATAAGTTCTTCGACCTTGTTTTAATCCATAACTTGGACTCAAACCCCAACAGATAACATATATAGATATATATCCTTCGTCAACATTATATCAAGTCTTTGACTCAGACTTAAACCCAGCACTAATATATATATTTATATAACCTTTCGGGCCCCATAGTTTATTTAACGCTTCCGCTCACAACATAGACTAAGCCATGCAATATATTAACATTTGGTTAACAGACAACCATCGCATCACATACAATTTCCTATCTTTCTCTTGGGCCCACATCTCTATTCACCGCATGTCAAACAGTATATATATATATATATATATATATATATATATATTTGTTGTGTTTACTGATTGACCTTGGTTAAGAACCTAGTTCTTAGTACAACAATGCTCGAAAATAGCAACTATAATTTATCCACATAAAGGTTCATCCATTTTCATTTAACTATACTTATATTCTGAAGGTGCACCCTTTTCCTTGATTAACTAACCATTCCAAACATACATATACATGGGCTTCTTTTGCTGTGTATTCGATCTATATTAAGGCTCGACTTTACATTAAGCCCAAGGTATAACTCTGCGCTCACCATATATATTAACGTGTGTTGTAGCTTACCTTCAGACCATGTATTAAACTCAAGAAAAAGTACCATGTAACTACACTCAGGCCCACATAATTGTTCCATACCTTTATACATCACGCATCATATATTACAGCCTCTGTTGTGACATTATAATAAAACCCACTTACATTAAAACTCACTACCAATGCAACATTTTTAATGCATCGCCACGGCCCCACACATCAAGACTTGTTAAATGAGCAGTTTTCATCATAAAACAAATGGGCCATACCTTGACTTATCTCCCTAGCAACTCATTGCACGATTTTCGTTTGATATACTAGCCTCCATATCGGGGATGACCCTCAATGATATCGCGTAATTTACACGACAGGAGATTAGCATTCCAAAAGAATGCGATATGAGCGGTTTTGGGCAGCTAACGTGAAAAGTTTATACTAGATCACGTTTTTTAGAAATGGTTTCATTCTGGACCAAAAACAACATGATATGGGTTGTGCTAGTTTCAGAAAACCATCGCCGGTATTTGAACAGTGTTTCCATTTTCCTCTTTAAATTCGTTTTCATTCGATTATTTTGTTATTCTTCGCTCGCTCCTTCTCATATGTTCATCCTTGCTTCATCACCACTGCGCTTCCAAACACCAATAACCTTTTTACACAGGCACTGCATATCAGTGTAGGGTTGTTTCTCTGTATTCTCTGCAACTTGTCTCTACTGCTCGACCCTCTCTATAGTTTCTTTGTATTCTCTGCATCCTGTCTCTGCTGCTCGACCCTCTCTACAGTTTATCTATATTCTCTGCATCCTATCTCTATTGCTCGAACCTCTTTGACCATTTATCTATATTTTCTACATATTCTGCAGCCTGTGCTGCTTCAAATGGCCCTTCTTTGCAGCTTCTCGACCCTCTACATCCTCTTCAGATTTCTGCTACCTCTCTGCTACTACTCTACCTCTTTTTCTCTCTTTGCCTTCCAACAATTTGTCTTCTTTTGCTATCTCTCTACTTCTATGTTGTCTCCTTTGCCATCTCCTTTGCCATCAATGACAACATTTCCAACAGTCTCCCCCTTTGGCATTGATGGAAATACACTTCCTCTTCTTGCCTTTTAGAAAGCCCTTTCTTCTATTGCTTGCTTTTCCTCCCCCTTTGACATCAATGGCAAAGGGTTTCACATTTCCCAGTGTGTTTTCCACGTCTTGTCGATGATATTCTAATCTTGAAGATCTGTTCCATGCTCTGCCCACTTGCTCTGGCTCTTTTGTGACTCTCTTTGTTGACTGATCTCCCCCTGGAATGATGTTTTCTTTTCTGTTCTCCCCCTAGAATGATGCTTTCTTTTCATGTCAGAGAGTAGCATCTGCAGACACTACTCCTAGTTTGTCTCTCAGATATTTGAATGGTTCTCTGTTGATCTAAAATTGTGAGAACAAATTATTTCTCATATAGAGATTGACAGTAAGGGGCTTTTATTGGTTATTTCACCTTTACTAGAAAGGATGAAACCAGAGGCTACCTGGCCCACAAACTGGCTCTGCCTAAAGAATAAAATGTAATCACTGTAATAGATCCGATCAATGAAAGTATTTGTTTATGTGCAAAGTATTCATTAATCCAACTTTAATGTGTGAATAGGAAATTTTACGTATTCTGCAAATGAATTTAAGTGGTTTGAAGATGAACTAATAAGTTTTGTTCACTGTATAATCCTGATTTGGAAAAGTGTACTTATGAAAATTTACTATTTAAATTAGCAGAATCTGAAATAATGCAGCAAAAATACACAGTATGACAGCAAGCAAATTTTTAAGCAGTTCACCCCTCTCTTGGGTCCAAAAGCCTCTAATTAGGCTTTTCCATCTTTCATTAAATGCTCAAAATGTGAATTAAAATGTATAGAAAGCCTCAAAAGGAAAAATAAGCTGCATATTCAGATACAGAAGGCTGAAATAAGTATAAAACGACTATTCAATCACCTCCATTGGATGAGGATAGTCCAAAACAGCTAATCTTTCCTTAGGCCCTAGTGGCTCCACGACCACAATCGCTGGTAAAATTACTGATAGAGCACCCTTATGGCTCTAAAAACACTCCCAAAAGCTCCAGAACGATTCAATACCCCAAAATCAAAAAAAAATTCGTCCCAAAAGGACTTTCCTAGCCAAAGTTATGGCTAACGTAAGTTTTGCCTAGATTCACTCCAGCTAAGTCTGGCTAACTGCCAGATAGCCCGACAGGAATGGAGTTAGGCGCTGAATTTGGGGGACCGCCAAATCTTCCGCCAGTCATGGGGGGCTGAAGAATAGGTTCCACGTGACCATACCCTCTGGCATTCATTTATAAACTTTGAGTTATATGTGCATTTGGATAAGGTTTCAACCGTTATATAAATTAAACTCCGCACTTTGAGCGCTAACTCCACGGGACCACGTCCCATGCGATTAAACACGCCCAAAAAATCCAATGGTTAAATAAACTTTCGTGCCAATGGTTTAACAAATTAAGCACCTGGTCCAATGGTGTAAACGGTCCACTATTATTCTGCCGACCCATGTTCGAATCCCTCTGCGTGCAACAAATTTTTAATTGCCCATTCCATTCCGCCTTGGGGCCACGTGGTGGCCTCCGGGCTGGCCACGTGGTGCCTGTTAATTGGCTACCTGCAGAATATTATACAGAATATTCTATGGAATATTCCCAGAATATTCTGTGGAATATTCTTTTTTTTAATAAAAATAATTTTTATAAAGTCAAATTTGGCCATCCTTTTACTGAAATTGGCGAACTTCAAAGCTGAATATCTTCTTCATACGGCGTCGGTTTTCAGTGCCGTTCACGTCTACAAGATTTTTTTTCCGAGCTCTTTCCAGTCGATCTAGTTTGGACCAATTCTGAGCAACTTCATTTTTGAGCATTTTTCTACAAGGGACTTGATCTCCTGATCACACCTCCCAAATGGGAAGCTTTTGGACCCTCAAAAGCTTTAAATTACCTGTTAAGAAGGTGAGGATATAGCCTCCTCACCTCTTCCAACTCCATCCACTATTCTTTTCTTGGTTTACTGCCTTTTAAACCAACCCTTAGATAATCAACATCTCCCCTCCTTGAAGTGTGTGTCCTTCTGTCAAGGATTGCATCTTCTTTCAACTCATCCAAAAATTCTGGTGAGAAATCTTCTATGGATGGTAGCTAAACATGATTTTCAGAATCATAAATAAGAGGAGGTTCATACAAACGTAAATTTTCCACATTAACAACGGAATACATTTGCATGTATGAAGGCAAATCTAGTTGAAAAGCATTATTTCCAACTTGTTTAAGGATTTTGAATGGACCATAATGAATAGGCTTCAGATTTTTACCTTCTCCTTGCATTCTATCCTTACTTATATGCAACCATACCTCATCTCCTTCCTGAAACTTGTGATCAATTCTATGTTTGTCATGCCTTTCTTTGTACTTGCCTTGACTCTTTTCAAGCTGTTCTTGAACTTGCTGATGAATGAGCTGAATTATTTCAATGAAAATGCGAGCTTTGTCAATGTCACTATGCCCATCAATGGCAATATCCTTCTCAAGAATGAATTCTAATGGTGACTTAGGCAAATATCCAAAACAAGCTTCAAATGGCGAAGTATTTGTAGAAGAGTGCTTGGCCTGGTTGTAAGCATGCTGAATGTAATGCAAATGCTCATCCCAAAGCTTGGGATGCTTGCTACAATACCCTCTCAAAAGATGCACAATGGTTCTGTTCACTACCTCTGTTTGGCCATCTGTTTGCGGATGGAAAGTAGTACTCTTCTTCAACTTGGTGTCCATCATCTTCCATAGATTGGACCAAAAATTCCCAACAAATCTGGAATCCCTGTCACTAACAATAGAAGTAGGCAAGCCATAATGAACCCATACATGTTGAAAATATAAATCAATAGTTTGTTCAGCAGTTATAGTTTTCTTACATGGTATAAGAATACACATCTTTCTGAAACGATCAACTACTACAAAAAGATAATCATGCTGCTTTCTAGATAATGGTAATCCCCCAAAAAAATCCATAGAAACACTTTCCCATGGTCTAGAAGGTACCGGCAGTGGCATATACAATCCAAGCTTCTTATTGCTAGGCTTTCTTGTAGCACATAATGAACAACCTCTAATGAAACATGTAACACTATCTACCATGCGAGGCCAATAACAATACCTCAGCAGATGTGCCACCGTTTTTCTTACACCGAAATGACCAGCAATAAGAGAAGAATGAGCTTCTCTCATCATGCTTAATCTCTCTCCCTGTGGTATACATAAATTTCCCAAGTGAAACAGAAAATTATTATGAAAATGATAATCATTCTCCTCAACATGATTCCCTTTACTCAAGTTAGCATACACCTCTTTAAAATCTTCATCTGATGCATACTGTTCTATGTAGCTTTCATGCACAATAGAATAATTCTTAAGCAAAATATTAGCACTAATAATAGGACTTGAAAGAATATCAGTAACTTTATTGTGAATACATTTCTTGTACCTTATTACCAAGTGAAATTGTTGTAGGAAACCCATCCATCTGAAATGTGGTGACTGCTGCAATTTACTTTGCGACTGCAAATACTGTAAAGGTGGATGGTCGGTATGCACAATTGTTTCTTTGCCCATCAAATAGTGCTTCCACTTTTTGACACTTTGTACCAACGCATACAATTCCTTATCATATGTAGGATAATTCACAACAGCACCATTAAATGTCTCAGAATGAAAAGCGATAGGCTTACCATGCTGTAAGAGAACTGCACCCATGGCATAATCACTAGCATCTGTTTGAATCTCGAATGGCTGTCTCAAATCTAGTAATGCAAGAACCGGAGCTGAACTGATCTTTTCTTTCAAATATTCGAAAGCTTTTTGTTGCTTACTTCCCCATTGGAAATCACGCTTCACACTTGTCACTGCATGCATAGGAGCTGCTATGGCAGAAAAGTTTGCAATAAACTTTCTCCAATACTGAGCTGCACCCAAAAAACTTCTTACCTCTGTAATGGACTTAGGAGTAGGCCAATTCACAATAGCTTCTACTTTGGAAGGATCAATTCTCAACGCACCTCCACCTACTATGTGTCCCAAATAAACCAAAGAAGTCTTTCCAAATTCACACTTTGACATCTTAAGAAATAACTGATTTTTCTTCAAAACATCAAGTACTTTACTGACATGCATGACATGATCTTCTCTTGTCTTGCTGAAAATAAAGATGTCATTTAAGTAGAAAATAACAAAATCATCAAGAAAAGGACGTAAGACATCATCCATTACCCGCATGAAAGTTGCAGGTGCATTGCATAAACCAAACGGCATCACAAGCCACTCAAAGAGTCCTTGTTTGGTTTTAAAAGTTGTCTTCCAAATGTCGCTTTCTTCAATTCTTACTTGATGATAACCACTTCTTAAGTCTAACTTAGTGAAATATCTTGCATCTTTCAGCTGATCTAACAAATCATATATTCTTGGAAGTGGGTAACGATTCTTTACCGTTATCTTGTTCAAAGCTCTGAAGTCAACACACATACGCCAAGTTCCATCTTTCTTCGGAATCAACACTATCGGTGACCCACATGGCGAAGTGCTTGGCCTTATGAAACCCCTGTCCAACAACTCTTTAATCTACTTCTTTATTTCAGCATTCTCCATAACAGACATGCGATGCATGCCTATGTTAGGAAGAGGACAATCTGGATGTAAATGGATTTCACGTTGAATCTCCCTTTTAGGAGGCAAACCTGTTGGTTCCTGAAACATCTCATGATGTGCATCAACTACATCATATAAGTCAGATTTAAGTTTTGCATCACAATTTTCAAATGACTCATGATTCACATCAACCTTTGGCTTGACCATAAGAAGTACAAAACTCTTACTTGAATTGACTAGCCCTTTTACCTATCCTGCATTTACCATTGCAACATTTGACTTCTTGCGATCAGCTCTGACAATAAACTCCTTGCCATCTTTGAAAAGATGATATTTTTTTTCATGGCGATAGAAGATCTCTTTCCTGTCAAACAAGTAAGGACTTCCCAAAACAATACCAGATATATCAAGCAACACCACATCAAGTTCAACTGTGTCAATAAAGTGTGCAGTTATTGCAAAGCGCAATATGCACTTCCTTGAGACTTGCAAGTTGGCATCATTTCATATCCATCCAAGTGGATAAGGCTTTTGATGTGGAATGGTCTCAAGTTTAAGCTGCTTGACCAATTCTTTAGATATGAGGTTAGCTTGTGACCCACTGTAAAATAGTGTGTCAATTTTGGTATGTTTTGAAACTACCCTCACATGGAACAGTTCAATTCTTTCTTCCTCATTAGGAGCTTGTGTATGACAGTTTGAAGAAATAGCACTTGCTTGAGTTTCAATTTCCTTCCCTTTCAAACTTTTCAAACCCATGGCTGCAATTTTTCTTTCGTCACCTGAATCATCACCTAAATCTTGTGGTGTAGTTGTAGTAGCTACATTTTTCTTCTTTCCCTTGTTTTTGTTAAAATGGTTTTTTTTTCTTCAGGATGAAGTTTCCAACAGTTTTTCTCTTCATGGCCACTCTTTGAACAATGTTTACAAATGACCTTTTCACCCTCTTGTTTGATAGATGCATTTTTCTTGCCTTTTCCTTTGTTTTTCTCTTTGTTCTTTCCTTTGAAAGTATTGTTTCTACCCTCATCAAAAGTATTCTTTCCTCTAGCTTCTAAATGTGTAGCCTGCACATAGACTTCATCTAAGCTGGTAGGATTGAACATTAGGATAGTATGTTTAAGGTAACTGTGCAAACCTCCTATGTATTTCAACAAGGTTTCTTGACTTTGTAAGTCTACTCCAAGTAGAAGTGCTCTCCTTCTAAACTCTTGGGTATAATCTTGCACATTTTGACCCTTAAGTTGCCTAAAATTTTTCCAATTCATGATTGCTTTCTGAATATGAGCAAGAGGATAAAACTGTTTCTTAATAGCAGTAATAAACTCATTCCAAGTTAGAGTCATCTTACCATGCTTTTTAATTTCCTCCTTGGTTTTGGCTTCCCACCAAACCAAAGCTGCTCCATCCATTCTCAAAGAGGCTAATTGGATTTTTGTGTCATCATCATGCAAATTACGAATTCTTAGATAGACTTCCAGCTGTCTAATCCAATTATCCAATTTCTCTGCATTCACATCACCATTAAACATCGGCAACTCAAACTTCACATCAAGCTTTAACAAAGGATTTTTAAGAGATGTATTTGTTTTGTGTGACTGATTTTCAGAAGTTGAAGAGGATGATGTGGAGGATGAGGATGATGATGGAGATGGTGGATCACCATTTCCTCCATTCCTTTTCTTAGACTCATATTTTTCTTTCTTCCCTCCTGAAGAATCTCCTTCTTCTCTTTAGTTTCTAGACCCTTCTCCAGCAATCCTATCATTTCTCTCCTGGTATCGGATCCTAACCATCTCAGTCAAGTCCAAGAAAGCTTTTCTAAAGACTCTTTCTTCTTCCTTGGGATCCATTTCCTCATGTACTTCTCCTTCTTTGGAAGACATGTTTGTGGCTGATTCTAAGGCTATTGAGGATGAAATGGAAGGTGAATGTAATGGCACTCTAGCCCTCCTTGGTTGAGGATTAACTTGTTCTCTAACCAATTTACCTTCCCCTCTTTTCAATTTCAGCCTAGTAAGCATCAAATTTTGCAGAATAACACAATCTTCTTGCACAAATTTCACAAACTCTTAAGAAAAACCTAGAGCTCTGATACCAACCTGATCTGAAATTGTGAGAACAAAGTATTTCTCATACAGAGATTGACAGTAAGGGGCTTTTACTGATTATTTCACCTTTACTAGAAAGGATGAAACCAGAGGCTACCTGGCCCACAAACTGGCTCTGCCTAAAGAAATAAAATTTAATCACTGTAATAGATCTGATCAATGAAAGTATTTGTTTATGTGCAAAGTATTCATTAATCCAACTTTAATGTGTGAATAGGCAAGTTTACGTATTCTGCAAATGAAGTAAAGTGGTTTGAAGATGAACTAATAAGTTTTGTTCACTGTATAATCCTGATTGGGAAAAGTGTACTTATGAAAAGTTACTGTTTAAATTAGCAGAATCTGAAATAATGTAGCAAAAATACACAGTATGACAGCAAGCAATTTTTTAAGCAGTTCACCTCTCTCTTGGGCTACCTCTGCTGGGTCCAAAAGCCTTTAATTAGGCTTTTCCCTCTTTAATTAAATGCTCAAAATGTGAATTACAATGTATAGAAAGCCTCAAAAGGAAAAATAAGCTGCATATTCAGATACAGAAGGCTGAAATCAGTATAAAATGACTATTCGATCACCTCCATTGGATGAGGATAGTCCAAAACAACTAATCTTTCCTTAGGCCCTAGTGGCTCCACGGCCAAAATCGCTGGTAAAATTACTGATAGAACGCCCTGATGGCTCTGAAAACACTCCCAACAACTCCATAATGATTCAATACCCAAAATCAAAAAACATTTCATCCCAAAAGGACTTCCCTAGCCAAAGTTATGGCTAACTGAAGTTTTGCCTAGATTCACTCCAGCTAAGTCTGGCTAACTGCCAAATAGCCCGACAAGAATGGAGTTAGGCGCTGAATTTGGGGGACCGCCGAATCTTCCGCCAGTCATGGGGGGCTGAAGAATAGGTTTCATGTGACCATACCCTCTGGCATTCATTTATAAACTTTGAGTTATATGCGCATTTGGATAAGGTTTCAACCGTTATATAAATTAAACTCCGCACTTTGAGCGCTAACTCCACGGGACCACGTCCCATGCAATTAAACGTGCCCAACAAATCCAATGGTTAAATAAACTTCTATGCCAATGGTTTAATAAAAGAAGCACCTGGTCCAACGGTGTAAACGGTCCACTATTATTCTGCCGACCCATGTTCGAATCCCTCTGCGTGCAACAAATTTTTAATTTCCCATTCCATTCTGCCTTGGGGCCACGTGGCGCCCGTTAATTGGCTGCCTGCGGAATATTCCACAGAATATTCTGGGAATATTCCACCTTGGGGCCACGTGGTGGCCTCCAGGCTGGCCACGTGGCGCCCGTTAATTGGCTGCTTGCAGAATATTCCACAGAATATTCTGTGGAATATTCCATGGAATATTCCCAGAATATTCCGTGGAATATTATTTTTTTAATAAAAATAATTTTTATAAAGTCAAATTTGGCCATTCTTTTACTGAAATTGGCGAACTTCAAAGCTGAATATCTTCTTCATACGGTGTCGGTTTTCAGTGTCATTCACGTCTACAGGATCTTTTTTCCGAGCTCTTTCCAGTCAATCTAGTTTGGAACAATTTTAAGCAACTTCATTTTTGAGCATTTTTCTACAAGGGACTTGATCTCTTGATCATTTGTCAAAAGGTTTTGTGAATATATCTATTGTTTGTTCTTTTGTTGGCACATATTCCAACTTCACTACCTTTTGTGCTACTTTTTCTTTGAGGAAATGGTACTTGATTGGGATGTGTTTAGTTTTTGAATGAAGTACATGATTTTTTGATATACTTATTGCACTTGTATTATCACATTTGATAGAGATAGGTTCGCCAATGCTTACCTTCATGTCATGGAGGGTTTGTTTCATCCACATGACTTGTGTGCAACATGCTGCTGCTGTTATGTATTCTGCTTCTGTTGTAGATAGAGAGATAGATGTTTGTTTCTTGCTTAGCCATGCCACCAAACTTTTTCCCAAATAGAATGCACCTCCACTTGTGCTTTTCTTGTCATCCACATAGCTGGCCCAATCTACATCTGTATATGTTTTCAAAGTGAATCTCTTGCCTTTTGGATACCATAGCCCATACTGTGCAGTTCCTTGAAGATATCTAAATATTATTTTGACTGCTAGAAGGTGATTTTGTTTTGGTGTTGCTTGATATCTAGCCACAAATCCTACTGCCAACATAATGTCTGGTCTAGAAGCTGTCAGGTATAGAAGAATTCCTATCATGGATCTATAATTTCTTTGATCTGTATCTGCAGATCCATCATCAGCACGTAGCTTGCATCCAGTGATCATGGGAGTTGACACAGGTTTGCAGTCTTCCATTTTGAACCTTTTCAACATTTCTCTTAAGTATTTTTCTTGTGAAATGAATGTTCCTATGTTCTTTTGCTGAATTTGAAGTCCTAAGTAGAAGGTGAGCTCTCCAATCATAGACATCTCAAACTCTGATTTCATCTCTTCAGCAAATCCTTTTGCTAACTCATCTTTGCTGCTTCCAAACATGATGTCATCTACATACACTACTACAATCAGGAGTTCATTTTCATTGGCCTTTATGTATAGATTGATGTCTACTCCTCCTCTCTTAAAGCCTCATTTTTGCAAGTACTTTTCCAGCCTTGAATACCATCCACAAGGAGTTTGTTTCAACCCATATAGGGCCTTCTTTAGTCTACACACATAGTCTTCTTTATCTGTTAATGAGAATCCTTCAGGTTGTTCCATGTAGACTTCTTCTTCTAGATCTCCATTCAGGAATGCATATTTCACATCCATTTGATATACCTTGAAGTCAGGTAGCATGCAAAGGCAAAAAACATTCTGATAGCTTCCATTCTGGCTATAGGGGCAAATGTTTCGTCATAATCAAGACCCTCACTTTTTGAATATCCCTTGCAGACAAGTCTGGCTTTATTTCTGATTGCTTGTCCTTGTTCATTCATCTTATTCTTGAATACCCATTTTGAGCCTATGAAATTTTTCTTAGTGGGTCTTGGAACTAATTCCCAGGTATTTTTCTTCTCAATTTGGTCGAATTCTTCATTCATAGCATTCACCCAATACTTGTCCTTGCTAGCTTCTTCAAACTTCTTTGGCTCTATTTGTGATAACATAGCTAGGTATACCTCTTCTGTCTGTTCAGTTAGTTGTCTTCTTGTCTGGGATCCTGCACTCTTGTCCCCAATGATTTGATCTTATGGATGGTTCTTTTGAGTGTATATTGAGGGGCCTTTTGAGTTCAGTTCAATATCTTATGTTGTCTTGCTTATTTCATCATCATCTTGGTTCTCTTATTCATGATATTTTGGAGGATTGCTACAACCTGTACTTCTTGTTTTGTTTGGTAGTTCTTCATCAAATCTTACATCAATGCTTTCCACAATTTTTTGAAGTGTTTTGTTGTAGCACCTGTAACCTTTACTCTTGGATGCATATCCTAAAAATATTCCTTCATCAACTCTTGCATCAAAATTCCCCAGATTTTAATCATTATTCTTTATGTAACACTTGCTTCCAAAGACTCTAAAGTGCTTGATTGATGCTGGTTTACCCTGCCATATTTTATAAGGAGTCTTGTCACTGTTTGGTCTTAAATGAGCTTTGTTAAGAATATGCACAACTGTATGTACTGCTTCTACCTAGAAGGTTTGGGGAATATTACTTTCTTGCATCATGGCTCTGGCAATTTGTTGTACAGACTTGTTTTGTCTCTCTACCACTTCATTCTGTTGAGGTGTCCCTGCAATAGTAAATTGTTGTTTTATCCCATGTTCATTGCATAGATCTGCAAAATCATAGTTTATGAATTCACTTCCTCTGTTTGATCTGATGCACTTTAGCTTGCATCCTGTTTGATTTTCTGCCAATGCCTTGAATATCTTGAATTTCTCAAGTGCTTCCGATTTATATTTGAGAAATGCAACCCATGTCATTCTAGAGAAATCATCTATTATCAGAATGAAGTAATATTCTCCACTTGGTGTTTTAGTTCTTGAAGGTCCACACAGGTCCATGTGTACAAGCTGAATTGGCCTACTTGTTGATAGCTCATCTTTGGTCTTAAAGGATGTTCGGGTCTATTTTCCCAATTGGAAAGATTTACATATGGTATTTGAAGGCTTCTTTATTGCTGGCATATCTTTGACTGCTTTCTTCTTGCTCAGTCTAATGATATGATTGAAGTTAAGATGTCCAAATATCCTATGCCATAACCATGACTCCTCAAGTTTGCTAAGGTGGCATGCTTCATTCTCTTCTTTCACTATGGAGACATTACTCTCTGTTCGAACACCTTTGATCAGAGTCTTTCCTGTGGTGCTTAATCTAACTTCACAGTCTTGTGCTCTAAAAAGAATTTCATAGCCTTTATCACACATTTGACTGACACTCAGCAGATTTTCTTTCATCCCATCCACAAATAGTACATCTTGGGCCTTTCCTCTACCATTATCTAGACTGACTGAGCCTTCTCCTTTGATTTTCCCTGCTTTGTCATTGCCAAAAGTAACATTTCCAGATTTCTTTTCATCAAAAGTTATAAACTTGCTTCTATCTCCAGTCATATGCTTTGAGCAACCACTGTCCAAATACCATTGGCTTCTGAGGTCTTGAGATGTTAGAGCCAAGTCACATTTATTCAACTTCTTTTTCCACTGCATGCATCCTTTTGTTTGGTACCTTTTCTGAGATGATGAACCACATTCTCTGAGAGGACATTTGGAAGGCATATGTCCAATTTTATTGCATACACAACATTTGATCATATTTTTAGCAGAATTATGAGTATGAGTAAACTCTCCATGATTCATAAACCTCCTTGAGGTTTTGAACATCAGTCTTTGTACATATTTTCTGCATTCAATGATTTTATGGCCAAATTCCTTACAGTAAAAACAATATCCATAGAAACAATTTGCATACTTGATGAAAGGTTGTCTTCTCCATTTTTTTGCTTGAGATAATCTCTTCACTGTTTGCATCCTTTGTTGGTTTGAATTAATTCTCCTTGTCAATATGGCAGTATGCAGCAATTTTTCCCAGCTTGTGGCAGGCATAATAGGTGGCATTTTTCATAGGAGGGAAGAATCTCCTTTGATGGCTTCCAAATTTCACATACTCAGGAGTATATGAGCGTTTTTATGTTGGCTGAGTATTTATTTCATTCTTTGTCATTAGAGGTTCCTTCTAGTTTTTATCTCTTTCATTGCAGGTTTCTTCTTCTGGAGGAATCATCTAAGCTGCTTCATCATCCTTATCTACTTTTACAAAAATAATATTTTTGTTTTCCTTTTCTTTTCCTTTACTTGATTCTCCTACATAGCCTATCCCAGTTTTTATCAGAGGAGATCTTTGAGCATCCAGAATTTCATTCAACTTACTAGAGCTTGTCATTTGAGAAGAATTTATTGACACTTTCCTTTGGGCATTTTCTAATTTCTTCCTCAAGCATACTACTTCTTCTTCCAATTTCTCTTGTTCCTGAATTTTATCCTTTATTTTCTTAAGTAAAATGTCTTCTACCTTCTTGGCTTCTTCAAGCTCTACTTTCAACTGAATGACAAATTCTGAATTTTGTTCTTCTCTTACATACTTCAGGAGAATGTCTTTCTTTTTTTTGCACTTCAGTTTGAGTCTGTCAATTTCCTCCGGGACACTTCTTAGCTCCCCCTCAAGATCAACTTCACCTTCTTCTTCATCTTCTAGAAGGAGTCCTTCAAGCTCTTCTATGGCCATCAATATAAATTCATAGGTTCCTTCTTCACTAGAGGGTTCATCTGAGTCTTCATATGCACTGCTGTCTTGTTGAGAATAGAAATATTTTCTATTGAATTTCTTTCCTTTCTGCCAGTTCTTTGATATGGTTTTCTCTGAATCTTGAGTCTGACTCTTTGTTTTCTTATGAGGACACTTAGCAGCATAGTGTCGAAATCTTCCATAGTTAAAGCATTTAAATGGAAGTTTACATTTATATTTACCTGAGCCTTTGTCCAATTTCCTGACAAATTGGGCCTCTTCTTCATCAGAGCAAGAGCATATATCTTCCTTTTCTTCTTTCTTCTTCTCTGTCTTAAGGGCTGCCTCCCTCACATTTGACTTCGTCTGTGGCAGTCTCATCTCATAGGCTATTAGATTTACAAGTAACTGGTTCATGGTCAAGGTTTCCCAATCAACTGTTTCTTCTATGGCAAAAACCTTGGGGTTAAAGTTGGATGGAAGAGATCTCAGAATATTTTGAACAATTACAACTTCTTTTATGGTTTCTCCTAGAGCTTTCATGTTATTCACTATTTATGCAACCCTTAAAAAGAAGCTGGCAATGTCTTCATCATCATTCATTTTTAAATTTTCAAACTGGGCTCTATAGACTTGAAGTTTGGCTGTCTTCACCTTCTTGTCTCCCTCATGGATGTTATCTAGAGTATCCCACATCTCTTTGGAAATCTTGCTGTGCATTACTTCGATAAATTCTGCCTCACACAGTCCATTTAATATTGCATTCATGGCCTTTGCATTAGCTACAAACTATTGTTTGGCTTCCTTTTCTGAGTCAGTTGCCTTTGGGGCATATCCAAATTCCACAGCCGCCCAAACTTCTATTCCTAGAGACATTATGTGTGCTCTCATTCTGTTTTTCCTTAAGGCATAATTAGCACCGGTGAAAAAAGGGGCTTTATTGGTTGAGCTTCCTTCTTAACTAGCCATCTTGGGGACCTAGGATCTCCTTTCAGTTGTTAAACTGATACAAAAATAACTTGGCTTTGATACCAATTGTTGAATCCTTAGTTAAACTAAGATGGGGGGGGGGGGTGAATCAGTTTAATGCATTCATGAACTTTTACAACTTTTCATTAAGCTTATTTACAACTTAATTTATGATCAACTTTGTATGTGAACAATCTTAATAAGTGAGCAGCAAGTATTAAGAAAATTGAATGGACCATATCAACATATGAGCATCACACACAGAGACAACAGATATAAGTGGAAACCCATAAAGGGATAAAACCACATCTTATTATTGTTGTGATGCAAAGGCAAGCTCCAAATCCCTCTCACCACTGATTTTCTATAGGCACCAACCTACTGGAGGCTCCAACCTCAATTCTACAAGTTATTACTTGCAAGGAAGCTCCAACTCCCTTCAATTTTCTGCAGGCACCAACCTACCGGAGGCTCCAACCTCAGTCATCTACAACTGAAATCTATCAAGCTACAACTTAATATGGAAGCTCCAACTTCCTCATTCTATCAAAAGAAAATATTTGCTGATTTACCTTGGATATTAGCTCTGTTCTGTACCTTATTCTGTGTTGTCCTCCAGTCTTCAAATCTGTCTTATATCATCTCTGATTTTTCGTAGCATCTCTTTCTACTCCTCCTTCTTCTTATCTTCTCTGCCTCAATTTTTCATTCTATGCATTCTCTAACCTCTTCTCTACATATCAATGTGATATATTTTATACAGTTTTCCTCACAAATGTTCGTATTCCACAGGGAGTTTGAAGTGAATATCCCTGACTCTTCACCTTCTTCCCCTTCATTTCTTTGTCCAACTAATTCAGAAGAACTACAACAATTTGTACAAATTTCAGTTTTACAGTGGAGATTTGTTTCCTACGGAGACTTGCCAGTGCATCACAATCAATATAAACCAATTAAAAAACGTTTACATTTAGTTACAATATGGATTAAAAATCAACCCATTCAGTTTTCGGTCATCATGTGTTTGTATTTTCTGTGACTGTCTCTGTCTTTTTCGTCTCTGCTTGCTCTGCTGTTCACAGCAATTGCGTAACTCCTGTGTGTATATATATATCTATATATATATATATATATATATATATATATATATATATATATATATATATATATATATAACTGCCCTTTTTATATAACGCAAATCAACTCTTGGAGTAATAATAAAAGACCTTTTAACATATAAAATTCCCTTTCAGGCCCACCATCCAAACTTTGTTTTATGCTCCAATGCGATGAGTCTCCTCCAGAGATTTCCGATTACAATTGATCGCAATCACAAACTTCATTAACCTGTTTAACTGTGTTGCCTTGCTCCGATGCGATAGTTTCGATGCGATGGATTACTGTTCACTGATAAAAGTATATATACATCTCTTGTTTCATATATATATATATATATATATATATATATATATATATATATACTTACCGCATTAATATATTTTTCCTCTTTAGCCTTAATTATTTGATTTCCAATGATGCGATTAGCGAAGGTCCCACCATTTTAATTAAGAAACTCATATCTGTCGTCCATCCTTCAGCAAATCTGATGGCTGTTCTTCGATCGCTTAATCACAATCACACATTTCAATTTGTTTGTAACCATTTCTCCTCCGATGCGATGAATCACTTCGATGCACTTTAAGCCAGAACTCAAACACATGAGAATCACCATTTATAATGTATCAGGTCTGCTTCTTTTTCATGATCGCAATCACAACATTTATTAACATGTTCCGTTGTTATGTTTTTCTCCAATGCGATGGTTCAATGTTCCTGAATATATATATATATATATATATATATATATATATATATATATATATATATATATATATATATATATATATATATATATATATATATATATATATATTGTTTCATATATATACTTTTCCGCTTTACCTTTTATATATCCTTTAGCTTTGGTTAAAATTCTCAGAATAAACATGCATTGAACATTCCTTTTTACATGGGGGCCCACACTACAAATATACTCTGCCTCTTTTATATTTCCATTCGTAAGGTCCGCATTCAGATATCATAAGTTCTTCGACCTTGTTTTAATCCATAACTCGGACTCAAACCCCAACAGATAACATATATAGATATATATCCTTCGTCAACATTATATCAAGTCTTTGACTCAGACTTAAACCCAGCACTAATATATATATTTATATAACCTTTCGGGCCCCATAGTTTATTTAACGCTTCCGCTCACAACATAGACTAAGCCATGCAACATATTAACATTTGGCTAACAGACAACCATCGCATCACATACAATTTCTTATCTTTCTCTTGGGCCCACATCTCCATTCACTGCATGTCAAACAATATATATATATATATATATATATATATATATATATTTGTTTTGTTTACTGATTGACCTTGGTTAAGAACCCGGTTCTTAGTACAAAAATGCTTGACAACAACAACCATAATTTATCCACATAAAGGTTCATTCATGTGCATTTAACTGTACTTATATTCCAAAGGTGCACCATTTGACTTGATTAACTAACCATTCCAAACATACATATACATGGGTTTATTTTGCTGTGTATTCAATCTATATTAAGGCTCGACTTTACATTAAGCCCAAGGTATAACTCCATGCTCACCATACATATTAACGTGTGTTGTAGCTTACCTTCAGACCATATCTTAAACTCAAGAAAAAGAACCATGTAACTACACTCAGGCCCACATAAATTGTTCCATACCTTTATACATCGCGCATCATATATTACAGCCTCTATTGTGACATTAAAATAAAACCCACTTACATTAAAACTCACTACCAACGCAACATTTTTAATGCATCGCCACGGCCCCACACATCAAGACTTGTTAAATGAGCAGTTTTCATCATAAAAAAAATGAGCCATACCTTGAATTATCTCCCGATCAACTCATTGCGCGATTGTCGTTTGGTCTACCGGCCTCCAGATCGGATGACCCTCAATGATATCACGTAATTTCCACGACAGGAGATTAGCGTTCCAAAAGAACGTGATATGAGTGGTTTTGGGAAGCTAACGCGGAAACTTTATACTGGATCGTGTTTTTTAGAAATGGTTTCATTCTAGACCAAAAGCACTACGATATGGGTTGTATTGGTTTCAGAAAACCATCATCGGTATTTGAACAGTGTTTCCATTCACCTCTTTAACTTTGTTTTCATTCGATTCTTTTGTTATTCTTAGCTTGCTCCTTCTCATCTATTCATCCTTGCTTCATCACCACTGCGCTTCCAAACACCAATAACCTTTTTACACAGGAATTTCCTGTCAGTGTAGGGTCGTTTCTCTATATTCTCTACAACCTGTCTCTGCTACTCGACCCTCTCTATAGTTTCTTTGTATTCTCTGCATCCTGTCTCTGCTGCTCGACCCTCTCTATAGTTTCTCTGTATTCTCTGCATTCTGTCTCTGCTACTCAACTCTCTCTGACTGTTTCTCTGTATTCTTTGCATATTCTGTAGCCTAGGCTGCTTCAAATGGCCCTGCTTGGCAGCTGCTCGACCCTCTACGTCCTCTTCAGATCTCTACTTCCTCTCTGCTACTACTCTACCTCTTTTGCTCTCTTTGCCTTCAATAGTTTGTCTTCTTTTGCTATCTCTCTGCTTCTATGTTGTCTCCTTTGCCATCTCCTTTGCTATCAATGAAAACATTTCCAACACCATTGATGGGACCAAAAATTCATCCTTTTTTCTATCTTGGTAATCAACCAAGTCTAGTCAACAGTTTTGTAATTGACAGGCTTAAGATGGAAGCCCAAGTATTTCAGACCCGCATCAAATCTAGTAAGGTTGAATGGGAACATCTGTTCTGCAAAGAATAATTCATATGGAGAGAAAACATGGCATGTGATGGTGGACTTGTTTTTATTGCAGGAAATTCCAATGGCTTTGAAAAATAGAAGAAGAATAATATTCACCATTGTAGAGTGACTAATGGACCCATTCAGAAATATGGTGATATCATCAACAAATAGTAGATGGGTAAGAGTACACTTATCGGTGATCTTGACGCCCCTAAATTTTTCCCTTTCCATTTCTTCAATAAGGCATCTAATGAGTCCTTCCATGACCAAGAGTAAAAGTAATGGAGACATCAGGTAGCCCCGTCAAAGGCCTCTTTCTACATGAAAAAAATTTGTGGTTGCACCATTGATGAGGACACTATATGAGATAGAGGTGATGAAACACATGATCTAATTAATCACCTGATTAGGATAGCTGAGGTGAGTGAGGAGAATGCAAATATAAAGACAACTAGCCTAATCAAATGATTTCTCAAGGTCGATCTTTAGAATCATTCCTTTGATCTTCTTAGTATGCATGGAATGGAGTCCTTCCTGTGCAACGCATATGGCTTCGTGAATCTATGTATTCTACAAGAATGAAAATTTTTCATGGGATATGGAATTAGATAAAATAGGTTTAAGCTGGTTGGAAATGATTTTAACCATAATTTTGTAAATGCAGTTGCACAGAGAGATGGGGAGGAAGTCTTTGAAAGGGGAGGGGTGATCAATATTGGGGACGAGGGTGATGAAGGTAGAGTTGAAAGCATCTTAGATACGCCCATATTTCCTACTCTCCTCCACCACCTCCAGAATATTGAGTCCCAGCAGATCAAATAAGGCCAAGTAAAATTCAACCGACCATCCATCATGTCCAGAGCTCTTGTCCTTCTTGATCCATTTGAGTATGGCTTCCAGTTCATCCAATGTGAGCAGTTCAAATAGTTCCACAATAGTATTCTGATCCAAAAATCTTGGGAAAAGTGAGGCAACCTTAATGATCTATGCCAGAGTGGAATGTTGTGGGGCCTTGTATAGATTCCTAAAATGAGTGATACCCTTCTATGCTAGTTGTTAAAATGTGGAATTAGAGGTACCATCATCATTATCTAGCTCCCAAATGGTATTAATGGGATTCCTACCTTTGGAAAAATGATGGAATAATTTCGAGTTTTCATCCCCCGCTTTAATCCATATGCCATGAATTTTTAATCTCCAAGATTCATCTCTGTCTTGCGGTATTTTTAGTCGTTATTTTTCTATCTTTATGAGGTGATATTTTGCAGAGACTGACAAGGTCCCCAAGGCCTTTAATTTACTTTTCAATATTGGATAGTGCTTGGTCAGTATGTATCTTTTTATTCTTCGCTTAGGTTATGGTCTATATTTTAATGAGATGGAGTCTATGAGAAAAAAGGGAGGAGACTAAGTGTTTGCTGAAAAGTTGAGAAAGTCTCCAAGTATTTTTTACCACGTTAATAAATCCCTCATCCTATATCCACACCGAGAAAAAATTGAATGGGGAAGTAGGTTTGCGGAAAGCACTTGATAGTTCAAGGTAGATGGGGGAGTGATTAGATATTCCCCTCAATATGACCCATTGTCTGAAGGAGCCCAAGTTTTGTATGAGGTACTCTTTGATGAGGAATCCGTCAAGTCTGTGACCATGGCAACACTAGTCCATCGATTGCGCAAACTGGGTGTTAGGGAGGTAAACATGGGATTCACTAATTTATTTTGAGCCAATTGGTGCCAAAAAAAAATTGAGCGTGGGTCCAATTGTGCATTGGAACCCAAGGATTCCGCGAGCTAAAGTGAGAAATTTAGATCACCGAAAAAAATTGTATTATCAGCTCGAAGAAGAGAGGATTACAGTAGTGGAATCCATAAATAATATTGGTGTTAATAGGGACCGTATACGTTTATAATTCTGAATTTCATTCCAAGTGCCTCCAAGATGAAATTTGTGGCAAGCGTACCTTCCTGGACCTAGAAATTGAGGAGCTTAATGGTCTTGGGATTCAAGCCTATAGCTAGGCAACCCGATCTCCCTAATGCATCCAGTGCTTGGAAGGACCAGGAGGGGAGGAGGGTGGAGATGGTGTGGATGGATGATTCTGATGATGGTAGTGTTTCTTGAAGAAGGAGGATGTCCATAGGGAAAGATTCAATAAGACGCCAAAGGGAAAGGCGCTTGGCTAGGATAGCCAACCATCTACAATTAAAAGAAAGGCATTTCATATGGAAACTAGAATAGGGGTGTGTCTTTCTCTAAGTACCCCTTTAATGGAGAGTTTCCTGCCAATGGCGAGATGAATACCTTCCTAGAGAATGGCCTTGGAGATATTGGAGTGATGACCTCTAAGGATTTTAGCCTAAATCGAGGATAGGTTGTGGGATGGGCCCAAACTAGCAGGGGCAGAGATGCAAGGATGAAGGTTATATCGATGGGAAGAGGTGGAATCAGAGGAGTCTGCCACCAATAAAGATGAGGAGGAGGGGAGGTGGAGGGAGGATGGGGGAGTGGGGAGAGGGGAGGAGGGAAGGGGAAGAGTGAGGGAAATCATGGTCGGGGGAGTGGGAGAGAAAACTAGAGGGGAGGAGATGAGGGGGTAGGTAAACAATGAGATATGTATGCCAACATGTGAAGATGTAGTGCACAAATTTGATGCAGCAGTAGATATATGAGATGTAAAAGAGAGAGGAGGGATAGGATGAGTAACAGATCCTAGAGCATGCCCAAAGAAGCTGCCATTGTCATGGAGCGAGTGATATTGGTCATGGTACAAGAAGCATCTTGTGCGGCAGTCCCCATGTGTGTAGTCAATGGAGTCAAGAGGAAGCCAGTTAACTGAGGTTGTCCGTTAAGGAGATGGAGAACAGTTCCAATATCTAATAACCAATCGAAGTATGTTCACTGGAGGCAGGGAAGATCAATGGACAATCCTTATAGACAGGAGCCACCTTGTGGCATCGTCTGCACCTAAATGGTACGCCTTTGTAATCAAGGATCTGGATCAAAGTGGTGTTCTTCCATTGAATTTTGAAGGACTCCTCCAATCCATCCATAGTATCCAGATGAACAAGTATGCGAGTGAATGCAATCTTTCCCAAGTTAATTGTTGGAATCACGATTTCCATTAGACCAAAACGCGTAGGCTTTAGTCTCGGATACAATCGCTAGAGTTAGGATCCACGAGAGGTGGTTAGTCCATGTAGCGAAACACACAGGGAGCGTTGAACCCAATGCCCAAAAATCTCCACCCCAAAGTGAGCCAGGTGAGTTTCAAACTCAAGACCTGTCACTCTGATACCACTTGTTGGAATCATGATTTCCATTAGACCAAAACCTGTAGGCTTTAGTCTCCGATACAATCGCTAGAGTTAGGATCCATGAGAGGTGGTTATTCCATGCCGCGAGACACACAGGGAGAGTTGAACCCAATGTCCAACATTAATGTAGGTGCGGTCATGGTCTAGATAGGTCCCTAGTATATTGACAATGTTGGTGAAAATATCCTGTATCTGTAGATGTATAGGGAGGCCTGGTAAGCGAACCCATATATGACCGGCCCCTAACTATTCATGTTCAGGGTAAAACAAGGGGCTCCAACTCTTGAGAAGAACTGGAGCTAGCTTGGCATGCCAGTACTATGATAGGACCCAATCAGTAGGATCCTTTGAAGTTAATTGAAGTGCAAACCATCCATTAGTAAGTGTATGGATCGTGGGGATTTCTTGTAGCAGGCCTCCCCATATCTTAGAGACCCATCGACGTAGTCGCTTAGCACCATAGTTGCGGCCATGAACCCATATGACTATAAATTTATCCATTATGCCCAAAACATCAACCATCTGAATGCCTTCTCCTAGCATGAGTAGGTTTCCCTGGTTGCAGGCCTTAACAAAATTTGTATGCCTGGGGGCATGGGGGGAGGTGAATGGGAGGAAAGGGGGTCTGAGGCCTCCGAGGAGAGGGGGGATGAAGCCACAAAAATGAATGGAGGGTGGATAAGGTTAAGGGGAGTGATATTGAATCAACCTGAGGGTTGACAAGGGGAAAGTTATGAGGTCTGAGGGCTCGGGGTCTAGGAAGGTGGTGGGTGGGGGGTATTCAGAGGGGTAGGGGCGAAGGTGTTAGTATGAATCCTTTGTCGAAGTGTACGAAAAAGGACCACTTTAGCTACGCATAACTAATAGCCCTAACAACAAAATTGGCTGCCAATATCTTCAGATCTGTGGTTAGTTAGACATAAAAGAGCTGCAAAAAACTAGATCTATGCATGGAAAGACATTAAGCAGAAAAAGTAAGGGTTTGCTCCATATACCAATAGACAAGACAAGAACAATTTTTGAAAGAATTTTTATATTAATGGGGCACCTGGGAGGAAAACAAGAAGGTGTATCCAATTCCCCTCGGTGGGATGGGTTCTTGGAAGTCCTCATCACTTCAGATCTAAGATTTCTCTCTCTTGTTGGTGTAGAAGACCCACACAAAGAATGGAACTCAAAGGGAGCTCTTGCAGCAAATGGCAGAAAATGGTGACCAAGTGTATAGATCCAGAGTGATCTAATAGGCAACAAAAGGTGAAGAATGGTAGGAAAAACCCTCCTATTTATAACAAAATATTGGGTCATTCTAGATCTTGGTGCATGGGTTAACGAGATCTAGATCCACTTTTTATGGAATATTTTATTATATTTGTTGGAGGGAAAAGGTATTTGACTTGGGTCAAATCCCTTAATTTGTCAAAAATAAATAAATAAATGATTTATTTATCTTTTTAAGAAAGTGGTTAGAAGATAATCAAATAAATAATGATTTATTTAATTATTTAAGGAAGTGGTTGAAAGATAATTAAATAAATAATGATTTATTTAATTATTTGTGGGTGAGTTGGTCATATTTAACAAGGAATATTATCTAAATAAGGTTTAAATAATTATTCCTAGAAAATAATAAGATAAATAAAGGTTTATCTAATTAATTTCTTTGATTTTAGGTTAAACATGACTGGGAATAATAATTAAATTATGGTTTAATTAATTATTCCATGAGGAAAATCAAACAAATATAGGTTTGTTTAATATTTCCTTTTGGGGTTTCCTGTTTTAACATAGTGAAAGCAGTTTTACTTGGGGTAAAACTGGTCTTACATGGTGTACTTGGGTCCATCTAATGATAATAGGTTAGATGACCAAAAAATGGTGTAACAGAAGGTGTGGGAGTGTGGGATGGATTATGGGGGAGAGGGATACATGGTGGAGGGCCAAGGAAAATTTTCTGATAGTGTCGCATACGATAGAAGGAAAGTCTAAGAGAGTAAGCATAGGGAGGTAGGGGACGACGGATAGAGGTCCGAGGAGGAAATGAGATCGAGGTCAGCAGTAGAGAGTATAACAAGGGAACCAAAAGAGGCTCGGAGATGAGGAATGAGTCTAGAGAGAAAATAGAGCAGTTCGGAGTGGGTGCATAGGATGAGGGCCAAGACACAACATAATGATTAGAAGAGGGTGAAACCGGATGGGAAACATGGATACCTATGGAAAACTGGGTAGTCAATGACCAAATGTCCTCAAAGGTAAAGGGGTCCATAGAATAATCTATGAGCTCCTCATCCAAGACCCCTGTCATTGTCAGCCCCCAAAAAACTATTAAGAAAAACCATTAAACCATTTGTAGAGGGTCAACGTCATGGGAAGAGTGAACTCTCACAGGGAAGTAGGTGTTGTCGATGAGTAACGAGATCAAGCAGTTCATGAGCGCGAAGATCCAGGCATGAAACCCTGAACAGTTAGGAGACTTGTAGGTCATGGGTTTGAGCCCACGAGCCCTCTAAAATCGTTTCCCACGTTCTCGTCATCGCACTCATATCGAACCAACAATCATATTCCAAGAAGTTAGATCTAGATCTTGGTTAATAATATTTTATTATGCACCATTATCAAGGAGAACTCAATAGTTTGTTATAAATAGGAGGGTTTTCCATTCATTATTTACCTTTGATCCTTTTATCATGGTTGGACTTTGATCCTCTTGTCATTGTCATACTTTGATCACTTTTATTTTCCTTTTGCTTATTGAGTTCCCATTGAGTTCAACATGTCTTGGGTTTTATACACCATTGAGAGAGATAAACTTTGGATCTGAAGCGTGGAGGACAGCCAAGAACCCATCCCATTGAGGTGGATTGGTAACATCATTATTTGTTCCCTTCCCACGTGTTAACATAATATAAAATTCTTTATATATATTGTCTTGTCCATTGGATATTTGGAGAAACTTTTATTTCATTTTACTGTTTAGCTGCATTTTTTAAATATATTTAATTTTTTTCTTTATAGGATAATTTGCATCAATGGAAGAAAACATTAGAGGAGGAAAAAAAATTTAAGAGGGTGAAAGGGGTGATGGTAAAATTTATTGCCCTTGCAACAAATATTGTTTGAGAAGTAATGTTAGAGTTTTAACAAAAACAAAAACAACAAAACATTGTAAGAAATATGGGCACATTGATGGTAGATCGAATGACTATCGTCCCATGGTAATTGATTAGCAATATATATATATATATATATATATATATATATATATATATATATATATTCATTATCTATATTCATTTTGATTATATAGTAAAATTTTATATTATTTTAATATTTTGTATATACGCACTAATGTTCAATGATTTTATGTAAATTTTATAAAGGCACAGTTTCCCCCGAACTTTTTGCAGAACCAGCTTCCACATCTAAATAGTTGTATATAAGATGATGTTGCACCACAAGATAATATTGTAGAAAATAGTAGTACTGGAAATGATGTTGTACAAGGTGACAAACATGAAGTGAATGATGAAGATGATGTTAATGATCCCACGGGGGTAGATGATGACAATAATGACACACTTCACAATGATGCGAAAAATCAAATGCTCCATGACTTGTATGGTGAGTCGGATGATGATGGTGGAGATAGTGACAGATTTTATGATCTACAACTTATTGAAACACAAAATGAATGATTTTTTGAACACTCAAATTCAACTCTTCTCTAAGCTACATTGTTGCTATTGAACTTCAAGGTTATGAATAATTTGTCGAACAGATGTATGACACAGATCCTAAGGTATGTAATATGTATATATGATCACATATATGTAAATGTTGATTATTTTACCTTTTTTTTAGTTTTAATAAATGTGTAAAATAATAATTCAATACTTATATATGATTAATAATCTTTACATTAAATTTTTTTTGTTTATGTTGTACATTGTTGGGTTATTTTTTGTTACGATCGCCAAATACTTTACCTCACACATATCAAGATTTACATGCTATTATGAAAACCTTTGGAATGGAATATAACATTATAGATGCATGTCCTAAGGATGATATTATATATTATAGAGAACATGCATTGAAAACAGAATGTCTGAAATGTGGTACCAATAGTTATCGAATAGATCAACTAAAAAAAAATATGCCTCAAAAGGTTCTTCGTCATATTCCCATAATTCCATGTTTGCAGCTAATGTTCAGGTGTAAGAGCATAGCACAGTTTATGGATTACCATTCAAATAATAGAAGTGGAGACTATGTTCTTCGAATGCCTACAAATGGTTCTGCATTTAGGGAAATCGAGGAAAAATATGTAGATTTTAAAAATGAATTTCGTAATGTCAGCCTTTCATTGGTAGTTGATGGTGTTAATCCATTCGAAGAGATATTTTCGTTATCAAAAATAACATTCCTCCTTGGATGTCAATAAAGAGGGAGCACATAATGTTTACTATGATTATTCCAGGTATTTGATACATTATTTTTTCGAATGTAACATTTTCATTTGTCTCACTATTTGCATAATATATTTTATTTATTTACTTACTTATAAATATATATCATGGTAGTAATTATGTACCCTAATTTTGAACAATTAGGTAAGTACCATGACAAATATATGAATGTATATATCAAGCCTCTTATCGATGAGATAATAAAGTTATGGCATGGCATCACTATGTATGACATCACTAAACCAATCAAGCAGAAGATATTTCAATGTCGTGGAATGCTTGTATGGACAATTCATGATGCCCCAGGACTAAAATTTTTTTGTGGTATGTAATATTTCATTGCACTTTAATATAGTATATAATTATTTAAATTAGATATACCATATTACATGTTTTTAAAATGATCTCATTGTATAATCATCATTGATCCATATACTGTAGGTCTTCAAACAAAGGGTATATTTTCATGTCCAGTTTGTGGCCCTAAGATGAAGTATCATCATTCAATAGATTTAGGAAAGATGGTCTTTGATGAGTATAGGCACTTCCTTTATAGGAAGCATAAGTATCGTACTACTGAAATACATATTTTCAATGATAAAGAAGAAACTGGATTAAAACCATGAAGAATGACACCTCCATTGTGTAAGCTGGAATATAACATAATTAATAATTTCCAAGGTACGTAATTTGTCTATATATATATATATATATATTAATTGTTTATGTAATGGATGAATTTTTGTTTTAATTATTGAATTTATCTTATTGTATTTGATAATTATTGTTTTGATTTATTTTATTCTTTAATATCAAGGTCATCATCGTGAAGGTACTAACATTATACTTTCACCTGGAATGAAATGTTATCCTTCTCAATTCATGAGGTTTCCTTACTATGAGGACCTAAAATTAGCTCATTTGTTTGATAAAATGCATATTGGGAAGAATGTGATAGAAACGTTATGATGAATCATAGATGTGCATGATAAAGATAAAATTGAGAAAATTTGTGTTGACATTGAGAAATCAAATCATGCAATGAAAAGTATGATTGACCGATCAAATAACAATGGAGGTCGAAACTATAATAATATTACATGCTTATTAACAGAGAAACAAATCAATCATGTAAAATAGGTTGCTAGAAGAATTAAATTTCGAACAATTTTTTCTTCAAAAATTAATAATATCTTAATGAAGAAAGGTGACTTTGGTTGGGTGAAAACACATGATTGGAATACCTTTGTTAAGGTAATTTTTTTGGTATACAGTTTTGTATATTATTACTTTAATACATTTTTAAATTTTTCTTTTTTCTTTTTAATTTGGAAACCAATAACGATTCATTTTTTATTGTTATAGTATGTTCTACATGTATCTCTCCCAAACGACTTCGACAACAATGTCAAACAAGTTATATATGGTCTTGGTAAATACATGAGGTAAGTAGTTTTGATTTATATGCAAAATATCACTACAATTTGTTGTTGTACTTAATGACATGATGTGTTAATTTAATTGTAATGTAATATATATTATGTTTCGTTGAAATAACCTTGCGTAATGATTTTCAGATGGTTTTCATTGAAACAAATCCATCAATATGAAATAAAGTATTGGAAGAGGGAAATTCCTAGGCTAATGTGTGAAATGAAAAAGTATCTATCTCTAACATTTTTCAATGCACAAGAACAGTACTTGATACAGCAAGTTGAGGAGATTGAAATGTGTGGATGAGTACATATAAGGTTAATGTGGATGGTGGAGAGGCACTTGAAATCCTTAAATTTGGTTAGACAAAGAGCACGCCTTGAGGGTTCTGTTAGGTTTGTGTTATATTCTTTCCACGACTAATCATGCACAGGGGGGTAACAAGGGGGTCATAGGGGGGGCGGTAGCCCCCCCTGTTAGGGTCCGGGGCAGTGCCTTGGAATTTTTTTTTGGTCCTTATTTTCTGGTGGGCCGACTCGCCCATGGTTTTTTGCATGGGTTTTCACATGGTTTTGGGGCATGATTATTTGACCCTTGGTATTTTGTAGACCCGGTTAAGGGAACTACGGTTATGTTTAAATTAAGGTTAATGGATTGGGGTTTACGTATGCTTTGGCATGTATATATATGTGTGTTTTAACACTAAAAGGAATATAATGAAAAATCAAGCTGGTCATCTCAATTTGGGATCGACGGGAAAATCTCTGTGTTTGTCTATTTTATGTTTTATGCTCTTGCTATTGTTTATTTTCTGTCTTTAAGATTCGTTTACAGATAAATTGTGTATAGGGTTATAACCTAAATTTGGTATCAGAGCAGTTTTGGCTTCAAGGGGATGCCTTTGCTGCTGAGGGGTCTTTTTCTCGGGCCTGAGGTAGACCCTGTTCAGTGGGAGATCTATGAGATCAATTCTTACGGTGAAAGAAGATGGCGAGCGGCGGGAAGATAGAGATCGAGAAATTTAATGGTTAGAGTTTTGATTTGTGGAAGCTCAAGATGGAGGATATACTAGTGGATAAAGACCAATGGATCGCGGTAGATCTAGGTACTAAAGCAACAACAATGTTAGATGAAGACTGGAAGAAACTGGATCGGAAGGCAAAGAGCACAATACAACTATGTGACTCAGATTCAGTATTTTTGCATGTATCTAGAGAAGCTACGACGAAGACCTTATGGGACAAGCTAGGGACTTTGTACCAATCTAAATCTCTGGTGAATAAATTGTTCCTGTGGAAAACGTTGTATAACCTGAGGATGAAGGATGGAGACTCGGTGACAGAGCATCTAAACACCTTCAATACTGTGGTAAGTCAGTTGTCATCTATTGATATTAAAATCTCAGATGAAGATAAGGGAAACATTTTGTTGTGTTCTCTACCAGACTCATGGGACAATCTGGCTATTGCAATAGGTAGCAATACAACTACCTTGAATTTTGATGATATTGTCTCAGCCTTGCTGTCGGAGGAAATGAGACAGAGAAATATGGAGGGTAAGAATGGAGATGCCTTATCTATACGAGGAATGTCCCAAAATAGAAACAATAATAATGTTTCGAGTGGGAGATCTAAATCTAGAGGGAGATATAAATCTCCTGGAAAGTTTGTAAATGTGTGTTGGAAATGAGGAAAGGAAGGGCACTACAAAAAGGACTGCAAATATAAGGGTCCTGAGAAAGGAAAGGGATCTGACGATGCTCCTTATGCAGAGGCAAAAACCACCTCGGATGAAGGTGGGGATGTGTATTTGGCTTCTTCTTCAAATACACATGTAGATCATGAGTCATGGTTGATTGACTCGGGTTCATCTTTTCACTTCACTCCCCATAGGGAGTGGTTCTGCGAGTATGAGAAACATGATGGAGATGATGTCTCCCTAGGGGATGATAGGAAGGCAAAATTGTTAGACGTGGAAAATTCAAGCTAAAGCTGCAAGGTGGAATGATTAGAACACTTCCTGGTGTTCTACACATTCCTACATTGGCCAGAAATCTGATTTCTGTAAGCAAGATGGATGATGTAGGTGTAAAAATAGTGTTCGAGAAAGATACCTATAAGATGGTTCGGGGAGCACTGGTATTAATATGGGGATTTTGGATTGGAACTCTGTACAAGATTCATGGCAGCACTGTTATTGTTGGGTGCAACAGTTTTGTGGTTCCCGAAAGTGGAGTGGAAAGCCTAGCGGTCTCTAGAGAAAATACCATGCTATGGAATCAAAGGCTTGGACATATTGGAGAGAAGGGCCTTTAGATACTGCATGGAAATGGTATGGTAGAAGGTATGTCTGGATTTCGATTTCTGTGAACATTGTGTATATGGGAAGCAAAATCGGGTGAGTTTTCCTTCTGGTGCTAAGAGGGAAAACAAGATATTAGAGCTTATGCACAGTGATGTGTTTGGACCTGTGTCGGTTCCACCACTAGGTAAGTCTGTGTACAATGTTTCATTCATAGATGACTTCTCAAGGAATACATGGATATATTTCTTGAGGAATAAATCTGAAGTCTTTGACAAATTTAAAGAATTTAAGGCTCTGGTGGAAAACCAGATAGAGAAGAAGATAAAGGTGTTGAGGACAGATGATGGTGAGGAGTTATGCAAGAAGGAATTTGAAGAATTCTGTAAGAAGTGTGGTATAGCACGGCAGAAGACTACTCCATACACACCTCAGAAAAATGGAGTTGTAGAAGGAATGAACAGAACGCTGATGGAAAAGGCAATAAGCATGCTCAGTGGTACCAGGTTAGGACAAGAATTCTGGGCAGAGGCAGTGGAGACTGCATGTTACTTGGTTAACAGATCACCTTCATCAGCGTTGGAGGATAAGACTCCACATGAGGTATGGACTGGTAAGAAACCCTCTCTTTCACATATGATGGTGTTTGGATGTGATGCATATGTACATGTTCCAAAGGAGAAAAGGACCAAGTTGGATAATAAATCTAAAAGGTGCATCTTTATTGGGTATAAGGATGGTTTAAAGGGTCACAATCTTTGGAACTCAGAAACAAGGAAGGTTGTGTACCGTCGAGATGTGGTGTTTATAGAGGTGAAATATATTGTTAAACATGAAGTCCTACCAAAGGAACCTGAGAATATAGAGTTTGAGCTAAAGGAGGATGAATCAGACTCTACAATAGAAGAAGACTCAGAAGAGGAAGAGCCACAAACTCTAGTTTTGAGAAGATCAGTTCGAGAAAGAAGACAAACATAAAGGTATAGTCCATCTACTTTTTGTTCAAATTTTTCTTTAACTATAACTAATGATGCTACCATAACCATCAGGGAGGAAGTAGATTCAGAGGATGGAAAACTCTGGAAGGAGGCCACGGTTGATGAAATGGCATCCTTACATAAAAACGAGGCATGGGATCTGGTGGAGTTTCCGGATGGAAGGAATCCCATCGGGAGAAAATGGGTGTTTAAGAAGAATATGAATGTAGAAGGCAAGGTGGAGAAATACAAAGCTCGGTTGGTAGAAAAATTTTATTCATAGGTGCCGGGAATTGATTTTGTTGATATTTTTTCTCCTCTTGCCAAAGTTACTTCTATTAGATTACTTTTATTTGTTGTTGCTGCATTTGATTTTGAGGTAGAATAGATGGATGTGAAGACAAAATTTCTTCACGAGGATCTGGAAGAAGATATCTACATGAAACAACCTGAAGGCTTTATGGTGAAAGGGAAGAAAGAGTTGGTATGCAGGTTAAAGAAGTCTATGTATGGGTTAAAACAGTCACCAAGGATGTGGTATCAGAAATTTGATACCTATATACAGGGACTTGGCTTCACCAGAAGCAAGGAGGATCACTATGTTTATTTTAAATTAATTGGTGACTTTGTTATTTATTTGGGCTTGTATGTGGATGATATGTTGTTGATTGGAATTGACAAAGAAATTATCCAAGATTTGAAGACCCAACTATTCTCCAAATTCGACATGAAGGATCTTGGTGCTGCAAACTATATTTTGGGCATAGAAATTAAGAGAGATTGGGCAAAGAGGAAGCTCTGGTTAAACCAAAGGAATTATGTCGAGACTATATTGCAGAGGTTCAATATGCAGGATAGTAAACCGGTGAATGTTTCGATTCCTGTAGGTACAAAGCTATCTGCTGAAAAGTGTCCCAATACACAAGAAGAAGAGGAGGATATGTCTCGTGTTCCTTATGCAAGTGCAGTGGGTAGCCTTATGTATGTAATGGTATGTACTAGACTAGACATTTCACATACAGTGGGAGTATTGAGCAGGTTTATGTCAAACCCAGGGAAGGAGCATTGGACAGTAGTGAAACGGGTTTTCGGATATTTGTGTGGCACTAGTGATTATGGCTTGTGCTACTAGGGAAGACCAGGATTGGAAATAGTGTTGGACATTCGTGGTTTTGTTGATGCAGACTGGGTTGGAGATCTGGACCAAAGAATATCTACAAGTGGGTATGTGTTTAGCCTATTTGGAGGTGTAGTTAGTTGGATGAGTAAAATACAGTCTGTAGTGGCTCTTTCAACTACATAGGTAGAATACATGGCAGCCACTCATGCAAGCAAGGAAATAGTTTGGTTGCAGAGATTGTGTTTAAGTATGGTGTTGGTGTAGCAAGCTATAAGGATAGACTATGATAGCCAAAGTGAAATTTTATTGGCTAAGAACCTTGTTTATCCTTCAAAGACAAAGAACATTGATGTTCAATATCACTTTTTGAGATATATGGTTGAAGCTAAAAGGGTGTTGCTGGTAAAGGTGGACACTTTGAAGAATGTTGCAGATGCATTGACAAAGTCTGTGAGCACTTAGAAGTTCTCTTGGTGTAGAGAAACAATGGGTGTTGCAAAGCTAAGCTAATGACTCAGCTCTCCTGTGGCCCCCTGTAGAAAGAAAACAACAAGCGGGAGAATGTTGGGTTTGTGTTATATTATTTCCATGACTAATCACGCGCAGGGGGGTAACAGGGGGGGTGATAGCCCCCCTAGTCGGGGTCCGAGGCAATGCCCTAGAAAAAAATTTTGGTCCTTATTTTCCGGTGGGCAGACCCGCCCATGGTTTTGTGGATGGGTTTACACATGGTTTTGGGGCATGATGGTTTTCGGCCCCTGGTATTTTGTAGATCCGGTCAAGGAAACATTTGAAGGTGAGCACCTGTTGGGAAAAGGTCGAATGAACAAAGTGAGAGGTAAAATATTTATTATATATAATACATATGATGTTTCATTTTTTTACACCATGTATATGATCATATTCATTTAAGTCTTATTATTTCATCATTTATTAATTAATATGATTTACCATGCTTATAATTTATATTTAATATTGGTGTTTTTTTTTTTATTCATGATAAATATTATGAGGCACTAATTTTCTACATTTCAAACAATATCAAGTGGATGGGTGAATGGATTGAAATATGTAAATAATGTAACGACAACAGGTTATCATGGAAACTATTGTCTGAATTGGTTAGAGAAGCTTAAATCATAGTGGAGATGGAAATGTTATGGATAGGGAAATTGATTTAGCATATGGCTTGAAATATAGAAAGGTAAGGAGTTAAATCATCTATTTTATTCAGTACTTATTTTATATTATATTTATAATGTGAAAACATGTTTTATTTTTCATATAATTTTCAAGCTGTGTAAATTATATGATTAACTATTAATTTAGAATGCATCTTTTTCATGTTTGGAATATCGTAGTTGAAACAAAAGAAGGCTATGTCGTGTAATTGTCGTAAATTTTGCATCAAATAGTTAGATGATAATAGGAAAAATTTTGATAGTGTGATAACTACAGTATTCCAGGTCACTAGTGTTTCCTCCGAGAATGGCAGACATCCTCAAGAATCTAAAAATAGATATTATGGGTTTTTAGATGATATATTTGAGTGTGACTTTAATTTCTTCATATTAGTTTTGTTCGGCATCAATGGTATAGGCTATGGATGAATGTACGTGATGATGATAGAACTCTTATTCAACATGAAAGGGGATTTGCAATGGTTAAAACATTGCATTTTGAAGAAAGAAAATATTGCTATGTTTTTCCAAGCCAATGTTAACATGCCTTTTACTCAGAGGTTCCAGGTGAGAATGGATGGTCATTTTCTATTAGATATGATTCAAGAGGAAGGCCATTAGATTATACTATAGAGGAAGAATATGATATTGATCAAGAAGAATATGTAGTGCTATATAAGCAAGAAGATGCATTGACAAACGAAGAAGATAGAGAATATGGATAACGCGTAGGATATGATGCAACAATTATTGATGATGATGTCGATGAGGATATTCTTGAAATGACATAATTGATGATGATGATGATGACATGGTCGATCATTTCAACACCATTTCTGAATCATATGTTGGCATAGATGTCAATCAGTTGGATGAAGATCAAGAATATACAGAAGAATAATGATACAGATGTTGTGTTCGAGTATGAATTGGTATGTTATAACTTTAAAGTTTAATATGTATGAATTATTGTCTTTAAATAATTTACTAATTATGTGGGTTTATCACATGTTGTTTATTGTGTCAAACCAACAAATAATGGCCATACTATTGTATAGGCTAAACTAAAATTATGTTTTTATACAATCACATGAAAAAAAAATTTACGGCCTTAATTAATTTTTGGTTTGTTTGTATTCTATTTAATAGATTGGATATTTAGAAAATGAGAGTGATGTTAGGGGGGTGGGAGGGGGAATATGAGCTTCCAGCTTCACATGGTTAGCCCTGTTCAGCAGAGAATAAATTATTCTTGAAAAAAGGATAATCTCATTCATCTTTCTTTGCATCATCGTAAATGTCATCATTGTTCTCAGATTATTACAACACCAAAATTGTTGAAATTGTTAGAAAACATTTATCACTTATGACATGATATTACCCTACATCCATTATCTTTATAAGCCAAGTGTGACCTGCGAATGGGGCCAACGTTGTTTTTTTTTCAAATTGTTACTGTATGCACTAAAATTTTACTTTGATAGACTCTTCACATGCCTTGACGATATGGGAGCTGGGTTTCTAGACTCAAATATTACTCACAAACCTATTATTATTAATATATCTTTATTTTATCCATTAGTTCCATCATTACTTAATCCTAATTAACTGCATAGTAAGACATTAAAAATTCCTAATTAATCATGAAATTAAAAAAACATGGATATGATAGGGAAACCCCTAAACCCCTAACTCATTTAACCCTGTAAAACCTAAAACTATGACCCCTTTACCCCTAACCCCTTAAACCGTAATTCCCAGCCCCTAACACATTTAACCCCCTAAAAACCTAAGCCCCTAAGTGGACCGGGTGGTAGGATTACAACAATGAGATTTTGTGGGTAAGTGGTTTTATCCTCGAATGGATGATTCTCAGATGGAGTTCTAGGTTAATAAACATCGGTACCCTATTCTTAAGTACTCTCCTCTTTTCAATATTTTATACAATCAATGGTTATGCTTCCACTTTATTAATAATGGAAATAACATGTGGGATTTCATCCATACCTGTGAATCACTAATGATGATTGAAAATTCCATTGGTAAATTTTATTTTCTAGTGGAAGTAAGCCTATTATAGAGAGATAAACATTTCACATGGATTTTGGTGGAGGTGGAATTTTTTGTTGGCCTTCATGCAGAGGTGGAGCTCAATTAGGGTGGCTTCTCTACTAGGCAAAAAATTGACCATTGAGTCATGTGAAGGTGGTTGTGTAAAAAATGCTAAGTTGTGACCACCTGCATGCCTTTTGCATGAATTCATGCACCCTATTTTTCATTTTCTCCAAGATGCCTTCATTCAGGCGGGTTGGGTGGTGTGAAGGCGGATGTGTCCAAAATGCTAAGTTGTGACTGCCTGTGTGCCTTGTGCACATTCATGTGACCCGTTTTCCGTTTCCTCCCTCATGTCTTCATTGAAACGCGTTCGAGTAGGTCAGGTCATGTCGGGTCCTGTGAGGGTGCCCAAGGAAACACATTTAGACGGGTTGGTTCGGGTTGTGTCGTGTGAGGGAGCCTAAGGAGATGCATTCAGGCAGGTCAGGTTAGGTCAGGTCATGTGAGGGCGGCCAACGAAACATGTTCAAGCGGGTCGGGTTGGTTTGGGTCAAGTCATGTGATGGCACCCAAGGAAACAAGTTCATTCGAACTGGGTTGGGTCATGTGAGGGAACCTAAGGAAACGTATTTGGGGGGGGGGGGTCAGGTCGGGTTGTTTCGTGTGAGGGCACCCAGGGAAATGCGTTTGGGCAGGTTGGGTTGGGTCATGTGAGGGAGTCTAGGGAAACATGTTCAGGTAGGTTGGGTCGGGTCGGGTCGAGTCCTGTGAGGGCGGCGATACCAAAAATGCTAAGTTGTAACCGCTCATATTCCATATGCATGTTTGTGTGATCATTTCTCTGTTTTCTCCCTCATGCCTTCATTCGGGCGGGTCGGGTCGTGCCATGTGAGGGTGCCATAGGAAACGCTTTCAGGTCAGATTGTGTGACTGAGGTCGTATCAAAAATCCTAAGTTGTGACCTCCTGTGTGCCTTGTACATGTTCGTGCGACCTTTTTTCCATTTTCTCCCTTGTGCCTTCGATATTCAAGCAGGTCGGGTTGGGTCGGGTTGTGTGATGGCACCCAAATAAACGCGTTTGGGTCAGGTTGGTTCGGGTGGCGCCTTAGTGTGAGGGCACCCAAGGAAATAAGTTCGATCGGGTTGAGTCGATTCGAGTCGTGTGAGGGTGCACAAGGAATATGTCCGGTTCAGGTCATCTCGAGTCGTGTGAGGGTGCCCATGGAAACAATTTTGAGTGGGTTTGATCGGGTCGTGTCTTGTGAGGCCGTAGAAGGAAATGCGTTTGGGTATACAGATGAAGTCGTGTTGTCTGAGGGCTCCCAAGGAAACATGTTTGGGTGGGTTGGGTCAGGTTGCGTTGTGTGAGGGAACCCAACAAAACACATTCAGGCAGGTCGAGTCATGTGAGGATGCCAAAGGAAACACATTCATGTGCGTCGAGTCAGGTCATGTGAGGGCACCTAAGGAAACACGTTCGGGCGGGTCAGGTTAGGTCGTGCCATGTGAGGGAACCCAAGGAAATGCATTAGGGTAGGTCAAATCGGGTTGGGTAGGGTCGGGTGAGGGTGTTAATGGAAACACGTTCGGGTGAGGCAGGTCGGGTCGTGTGAGTGTGGCTATATAAAAAATGCTAAGTTGTGACCTCCCGTGTTCCTTGTGCACATTTGTGTGATAATTTTCCGTTTTCTCCCTCGTGCCTTCGTTTTGGCTATTGAGGTCATGATTTTCAAAGGCGCCATAGGAAACACGTTTGGGTCGAATCGTGTGAAGGAGGCCATATCAAAAATTCTAAGTTGTGACAGCTCATGTGCCTTGTGCATGTTCATACGACCTTTTTTTGTTTTCTCCCTCGTGCCTTCGACGTTCGGGCGGGTCGGGTCGTGTGATGGTGCCCAAGGAAACACGTTTGGGTTGCGTCATGTGATGGCACCCAAGGAAACATGTTTGGGTCAGGTCGGGTTGGGTCGTGTCGTCTGAGGGTGCCCAAGGAAACTCTTTTGGGTAGGTCGGGTCAGGTCAGGTCATGTGAGGGTGTCCAAGGAACGCGTTTGTGTCGAGGGGTGTCGGGTCGTGTGAGAACACCCAAGGAAACGCGTTCGGATGGGTCGGGTTGGGTCCAATCTAGTCGTTTCATGTGAGGCCGTACAAGGAAACGTGTTTGGGTGGACCAGGTTAGGTCGTGTCCTATGAGGGTGCCCAAGGAAACGCGTTTGGAATTTGTTTGAATATTTTCTTTTTTTAATAATAAGGTTGGAGTGTTATAAAACTTTGAGGGTGAGGAATATACCAATTTCACTATTGTTACTGATACATTGCATTCTGAATATGGTTTTGGTCATACAATTGATGTTACATTCCTTCCTTTGAAGGATTCTCCAATAAATCCATTATTAGTTCGGTTATTTAAGCATTTTGATGAGTGATACTCTGACTCTCAAATAAATATTACTTTCAGATCACTATCATATTTATAGAATACTGGATTCATATACAAGTCTAATGATTTCTACATTATTTGAGGATTTTAAATGCTCATAAGAATTTTTTTTCTTTTCAATTGCTTCACAATAATTCTGTGAATATGCAGGATTTCAGTGTTGATTCATTAAAGATGTTTGTTGGAGAATCCAATATTTCCCTTGTAGTAGTTCTGACTAAGGACCCTAATAGTCATTCTCATGTAATAAAATTTTTCAACAGCCCAGATGCCAAGGTATAAATATCTTCAAAGTTCTATTACTAGAATAGCCATATTTGTGTTGGATATCATATGTTATTATAAGGTACAATGATTAGGTTTACTATTCTTTTTAGTCAATCCGAGCCCTAATCTGAATGGGTGTACCATATGTAATGTTGTGATTCATTTAGGGTGATTGTTAGTGGTCACTGTTACAGGGAAGCTTGTGTGTGGGTTGAACTCACTACTCTAAACTATTGACTATAAAATCATTGTTGGTTTATTACATTCTTACATCAATAATTTTTTTTCGCAAAATGTTGGAAGTTATTATGATCATTGCTAATTGTACTTATGGAGGTTTGTACGGGAAAATGGTCAACCTCTAGAGTGGTAAATCACACCCACATAACATATAAATTCTGATAATTAGTGTGTTTGTGTTGTGCTTGTTTCCATTCACCAATGGTGACTTGTGAATGGAAATTAGTGAATAAGTTCTTGCGCATTGCCTAAATTTCATTCAGTAATTGTCATTAGACTAAGCATAATTGAATAATTCTATTAAAATTGTAGATATTGGATGAGAATTCATAGATTCATGACATGATTTCGATGGAACCTTTTCATCCCACATATATACAAAGCGTTGTTTAGAAATTGATATGCAAAAAAACTAGGCAAGAGTTTTAATGCTCTAAAATTTCACAGTGGAAGTTATATCTTTAATGTCAATTTCAGAATATGGACTAACAACGTATTTTTTGGAATTATTTAAATGTGTGATATATTTTATTTTCTCATAGTATTGGATCTATCTCTAGTCCTTGTATATTTTTTTGATAGTCTTTCATTTTTAGAAGCTGAAGTGCTTCATTTATCTGTTTAAACCATATAATTTTATCATCAACTAAATGATTCTCCAACAAAAGCCACACCGTAGACTCAAACACACCAATATCACTAAAAACATAAGTGTGTGATTTCAAATTTATCAAGCATGCACAGACCTGTAAAATGAAGGTATGGTAGACACTTTGTATTGTGGACATAATTATAGTTTGGTTGGATTTTGATTGATTACAAACAATGGTAAAAAAAAAAAAAAAGGTTTAAGAAAAATATACTAATCCTAGTTGAAAAAGGTAAAAAGAGGTTACAATCTCTCTCTTCTTGGCCTAATCCTCCCACCTCCAAACTTGAAAAATTGGAGTCAAGGTTGGAGGTGGGAGGATTAGGAACATCAAAAAAGCATTAGAATAGTGACATTGTCGGAATAGCGACACTCCCAAAAAGCGTCGAAATAGTGACACTCCCAAAAAGCGTCAGAATAGTGACTTCAATGAATTAAGGCCATCGTTGGAATAACGACACTCCCAAAAATAATCAGAATAACAACACTCCCACAAAGTATCAGAATAGTGACTTCAATGACTTAAGTCCATCGTCAGAATAGCGACACTCCCAAAAAGCGTTAGAATAGCGACACTAGCCAAAAAGTGTTGGAATAACAACAATACCCAAAAATTGTTGCTCTTGCGACACTACCCAAAATGCATCGGAATAGCGACTCTACCCAAAAAGCATCATAATGGCGAAAATAAACAGTGTGATTGTAATATTGACTAAATTAAGACATGTGTCATGTCTAGTGTCTCTCTACCAACAGTTATTAGAAGTGTCGAAATTGCGATGGGAAAAGAAACGATGTTTTTCCCAACCTCAAAGTGTCTATCTTAGGACGCCTATGTGTTGCAAGAGTGACATTTTGGCCATCGAAAATTGGGATAAATTTTCTAGTGTTTGGTTCCCCATCTTTAAACAAAGGCCCTAACTTTGGGACCTTTTGCATGGCCACTGTTCTCAGTTCCATGAAGTCATTGATTACTTCCTAACATTTTTTCATCAAGGAGTCTGTTGCATTCACCACCTTGTCGGCCTGAGTGGCATCAATTGGCTACTGTAGGTCTATAAATGCTGCAATGTACTATGGATCCACGTTGGAGACCAGTTGTTGAAATGTCTCTTCCTTCTGTTTGACGGGCTGTCAAATATCGTGAATGAGTTTTTTTTCTTTGCTGAGTTCTCCTCAATTGTTTGTACTGGAAGTTGCAGAGTGTTGATCTGATCGTATATTTGTTTGTCGTTGGCTAGATCAGGCGTTCCTTTAATCTTAGTGAAAATATTTTGTAATTGTTGTGAAATTGGCTAAGCTTTCATCATCAGTCAATTCAAAAACTCATGGATTTGCTCGAAAAAAGTGTATGCCTTAGTGAATGTGCTCCCCGGTATCTCCTTAAGATGACTCAACTGATATTTTTCATGTGTTATCTTCTCTGCATACACTATGGATGGATATTGTAGTTCTATTCTGGCTGACAGGGCTTGTCAAAGTTCCTAATTTGCACTACCCAGATTCGTGCACGTTGTCTGGATGTGAATGGAATGTTCCACCTTGGGGCAGGCCCACATATTTGTGGGGGAAACTTCAACAACACTGGTAATGGTTGGCCAAAGCCCTTGGAAATTCTCAGTGATCTGATCAATTTGTTGTTGGAGTGTATATCTTTCTTGTTGTAACTAATTACTCTCTTCAGTGAGCATTTTAATCTGTTGGTGTTGCTTATCGTACCTCATAACATGGTCATTGTGGAGCGGTTATGCCTTTCGAGTTGTTGTCTGTATGAAATTAAAAAGTTGGCCTTGTGTCCAACCCTGAAGATTTCAACTGCTCATTGTTTCAGGGCTAGGATTTCTCTCTTTGAGTGGTTGGCCACTAGCGATGGAACGGTCAGATTGTTTCGGTGGAGAGTTAGGTTGACTTGGTGGTATGGTGGAGGTTGGGTTGAATGAAAACTAGTGGATGGTGGATGAGTGGGTATGAATGGTTTCAATGCTAGCATTGATTGTTGAAATTCAGAAAATGAAGTCTCGCTTGGTGTATTTTCAGGCGAGGGTAGTCAATTTTAATAAGCAGATTTAGGAAGGTCCCCAACTCTAGCTTGTCTGAATTAACCTCAGTTACTTGTACCATACTTGAGTTAACTTCTGCCTCAGTATCGATTGCCATTACCGTTCCTGTAGGTATCGCATCATATATGGTTGCAGAAATGGAAGTGGTGTGAATTGACTGATCCTTAGAAGCATTAGAGCTATGCGGCGATGAATTCTGCATAGTTGGGGGTCACGAGGCCAGGGTGCTTTGCGATGATGAAGGGTTGGGTTGCAGTATGTTTGGGGAAGTTTGGGTACCCTTTTCTTATTCCTATGTGATCAGGATCCCTATACCTTTTGTTGTACAATATCCTCCTCTGTTCATTCTACCACTTGGTTAGATCTCAGAGTCCTGGACCATTTTCGCTTAGGCCTGAGGATGGGTGGTTTGGTTTCCTTGGTTTTTCGAAATGGGGCAATGATCAGCTGTGAATGCGAATGGAAGGTGTGGAAGGGAGAGCACTGGGGATTGGGGTCATTAATGATGGCGATCCTAAACTGAATGTTTTAAATTCATTAAACAATTGGAATGTAGCAGTTTTTTCTCCAATACTTACCATGGATTTATTGAAGACTTGCACTTGTGTATCCAACTTCTGAATTAGTATTTGGAGTTGCATCTATGATATCCTCTGAGTCGTGTCCACCAATTTTTCTCCTGGGAAAGGATGTGGAAGCATAGCGTCAAAAGAATACTTCTGTTCCACTCTCAGGTTTCTCCTACAACTCCCATCCAAGAAGAAAATTTTGTGTGGAAAGTGTTCTCTGCTGATTGGAATCTCAACGGTATATTTTGGAAGGTGTCTACTGCAACACAATGGGGTCTAATCCATGTATTCACATGTGAGATGTCGAACCATATTTGATCGAAGTACCAATCTAGCAACATTCTAGGAATTCTTTGGTGGGATTAAATGGAATCTAATATCAACCTATACCACTCTATGAATGCCTCCTCATTGATTTATCTACTTCTGGGGTCCCCTTAAACACTCCACGATGTATATCTAAGGGTAATTGGCTAATCTTATCCTATCTATGTAAGAGGTCATTTCTCTAGTGGACACCATTTCCACATAGCCAATGCCATGATTAAATAGCCATATATGAACCTTGTGGCTCTTTTGAAGTTGTCTTTGTAGGCTTCAAAAAGCTCTTGTAGCAGAAAAGTACACCAATTGAGTTGTGCTCCCTCTACGCAGTGATCCACAACTGAAATTGTGTCCAGGGTACAAACCCCCTTTGTATAGTGTCTGATTTTCTTCCCTGGCACCAGATAACATGACAAATTCACATTGGGCACGTTGATGGGATTTATATTTTCCCCCTTCCCTCCTCTCCTGGTCTCATACTTCTTATAGTAGTCTAATGCCCCCACCTTATTTTCTCTTTTGGAGGTATTCTGAAAGGAGGTTGATACATCATTCCCTATTGTTCATATCCCCATGAGTCTATGGATATCCTCTGCATGACTTTGGATTTCTTTCCTGAGCTAAAGCGATGCGTTGTGAATTATACTGATTAGGATATTTGTGCATTGCATGGCCTCTCCCTATGTACCGAATGCTGGTAAACTCCTTAGGTGTAGAATTGTTGACCTTTGAATTCCTTTGAAATCCGGGTGAACTCTGGCTACTTCATTGCCACCCTCCTTCACATAATTCTCAATGTATACTTGCCTCTTCAGGGCTAGAAACTACAAAGAATCTGTGAAATTTGTATCTAACAGAGTTGCATTATCATACCTTCCTATTAATGGCTTCAGTTTCTGAATCCTCTCACCAAGTTATGTCTCAAATACTGAAACCACTATCTTCGTCATACCACTTCTCCTTTAATACACTGGTAGTGTCATCGATTTGCACCTTTGAAATTCTATTGGTATGCTATGTCTTACCATTATAGCAGTTTCATCTCCTTGCAGTTATTTGTTTTCTGACACTTTGATTTTTCCTTTCTCCATGCAGATTAAGTAGGAATGTTTGCACGAAGGGCTTTGATGCAACTTAATAACTAATTAATTTTACCTTGTTCCCTCCATAGCTACAATAGTGTGGTTGGTTGCTCAGATGAGGTGGACTATGAATTTGGTGATGGTGGCTTCGAAAATTGAGTAGATGTGAAGGCTAATTACTATTTCCTGATGTGGAAACTTTATTATGGAGTGGTGTTTCCAATTGAGGAAAATATTTTTGAATTTTTGGTTGACACTATGAACTGACACCTAAATAATGGTTCATTATGATAGAGTGATGGTTGACATGCTTAGTCATATAGTTACTGCAACCCCCCCCCCCCCCCCCCAAATTTCTTGCGGTATGGTCCCCTTGCCACAACAGTGTGGTGGTTGCGTGTTTGCGACCCATACATTATTTTTGTTTGGCTTCCTATCCTTCTTGCAAAAACTGACTCATTTTTTATGTTTTATTGTTGTTTCTTTGTTGAGAGATATTTATTGATTGTTTAACCTACAAACTCATCTCGGGTGCAAGAGAGTTATTGACTATCTAACCTACAAAATCCTCTAGGATGCGAGAGTTGAAAATTTAATTTAATTTAATCACTCATGGTAGGGTTTCATGTGTGCTTCATTCACCCAACTAGGTAATAGTACTCCATGCAATTGTGTTAGTTTCACTGCTCCCTAGTCATGGATTTTTATGACATAGAATGGTCCCATCCAATGCATTTGATGTTTCCCTTGAAATTTTTGAAACTTGCTGTCATAGAGTAGTGCTCGACTGCTAATATTGAATGTCTGTCTTTTGATGTGGCGGTCGTGCCAAGATTTTTGTCTCTATTTTTCAAATGATTGGTGGAATTTAAAAAAAAAACTCACTTCCTCCAACTCCTATAGTTACTGGAGGTGAGTTTTGTTTGATTCTGCTTTAGACATTTGAGTTTTTGCAGAAATAAATAGATTGGGTACAATAAATTCATCTGGAACCACTACTTCTTTCCCATACACGAGATAGAATGACATCTAATTGTGTAGTCACTTTATTGTGGTCCTGTACACCCATAACGTCGCTGGTATTCTCTCATCCCAGTCATCTCGACTTGCATTGTAAATTTTAGTTAAGCCCTTTTCCAAAATTTTGTTAAACCCTTCGACAGTTCCATTTATCTGTGGGTGGTTCGGACTGCTCTTATGATGTTGTATCATGAAGTTTTGTAGCAATGATTTGACTCTGGCATAGATAAATTGGGTGCCTTGATCGCTTGTCAGAATCCTTGGACAACCATATCTTGTAATAATATTCTCAAAAACTAACCTGGCTACTGTGTCTGCTATGCAATCCTTCACTTGTGGCACCTTTTCCCACCTAGTCACAGATTCAATTGTGGTAATTATGTACCTTTCTTGTGAATGGAGTGCAACTGGCGTAATGGGTCCTACACGGTCAATGACCCATTTTTCAAATACCTGCATTGCTCTAACATGTAGTAAAGGTAGTTCATCATGGTGTGAAGGTTTGGATGTTCTTTGACATATTTCACATTTCTTTACATACCCTTTGGTATACTTGTGCATTGTAGGCCACCATAGCCTACATGTAATATTTTCCTTGTGCTAGGCTTTGCTCCTACATGTCCTCCTACAACTCCATTCTGGCATTCCAATAGGATATCTAATATTTCATGGTCTAATACACATCTTTTAAGTACTTGATCTAGACCCATTTTGTATATTTGGCCCACTATAAGTTGGTAGTCAGCTACTTTAACGACCAAATGTTTCTTCTGAGTTGTTGTGTATTTTTCGGGGTATTGTCCTAAAGCCAGAAACATTTTTATTTGTTATAAATAATTTGGGATAGCCTCTATCTAGAATAGATCTGCATTTGGCACCTAGTCATCAACTAGCCCCCTATTTTCTCATGATTCCAATCTAGATAGATGATAGGGTCCCACATTTAGTCTCACTAGTTTTACGACAACTTAAAATGTGAACTCTTGGAATAGTAGAAGCCATCTACAAATTATGCCTTCTAGAACTAGTTTTCTCTCCAAATATTTTAACGCAGAGTGACCTGTAAAAAATTTAAAGGGACCTCCAATTAAATAGTGGCGAAATTTTTGGAGAGGGTAGACCATTGTGAGATCTTCTCTGTGACTAGTTATATAGTTCTTTTCTGCAGTCGACAACTTCTTGCTTGCAAAATATATCGGGTGGTCTATATTTGTTTCTCTTGGTTGCACTAGAACAACCCCCAAAGCAATGAGTGAGGCATAAATATGTACATGGAACCTTTTATCCCAATTAGGATGTGTTAGAATAGGTGAAATTTCTAGTTTTTATTTTAGAGTGTCTAACACCTTACTGCATTCTTCATTCCATAAGAATAGTTATGTTTTCCACAACATCTTTTCCAATGAGGCTTTGATGCAGGCATAATTGTGGATAATCCTTCTGTAATACCCTGTATGTCCAAGTAACAATCTCAGATGTTTAACATTTTCCTAGGCACACATGTTGAAAATTACCGTGACCTTGGCGGGTTCGATACATACTCCTTGTTTATAGACCACATGGCCAAGCAATTGTCCAAATGGGACTATAAATATGCACTTTTTTAGGTTTAATGAAATCTGAAGCTGCCTGCAATGGTCAAACATTATTCAAAGGAGACTTTCATGGCTCTTCAATAATCTATATATAGTCCAGTCATCAATTTATACTTCAATAAACTTATGGATATATTCCGTAAAGGTTGTTATCACTATTCTTGAGAATAATACTAGTGTGTTATTTAATCCAAAAGGCATTACATGATAAGCATAAGATCCCATTTAGTAGTGAATGTGGTTTTCCTTTTGTCTACCTCTACTATCCTGACTTGGTGATACCGAGATAATCCATCTATGAACAAATATGCTTCGTTTCCGGCCACATTACCTAGAACTTCATCACTAAATGGTGTTGGAAAAGGATCATGCACACATGCATTATTTAAGCTTCAGTAGTTTACACACACTTTGATCTCCTAGTTTTCCTTTTTGTTATGGATTACTATGGGACTAACCCATTATGCCTCTTCTATTGGGAATATCAATCCTGAATTTAGCATTTTGTCTATTTATTTCTTTACTTTCTCTTTCACCCTTGGGTTCAAGCAATAGGGTCTCTACTTCACTGATATGGCATCTAGTTTCAACACTCTTTGCATCTCGACCAAGTCTCCTTTGATACCTTTTAGTTCTGCTACAGAAGATGGGAACATATCTTCATATTATTTCAGTAAATCAAATATTTCCTTTATTTCCTTTTCATCTCAATAGTCTCCAGTAGAAGCTAATTTGGGTTTTTCTACAATGTCGATATTCAGTTTCATTGTGCTTCACGGTAATAGGTGCAACCATTTTGTAGTAGGTCCCTCATGTATTTTAATTTATCCTTCCTTTTATTCAAACGACAAGTGCCTGAGGTTCTCTAATTCATCATCATCTATTTCTTGGTTTATTTTCCCACATGCTACTACTTCTTGATAACTAGACTCAGGTATCTAGCTGGGAAAAGGTGTCTCTTCTACATGTATAGGTTCCGACCATAACAAAATCCCCTTTATTGCCTGCAAGGTGTCTGTAAGTTTTTCATTATCCCCCTTGAAAGAAAAATTTCGTGAAAATCTATCCGCTACTGACTCCCAACTACTTGTTCGTCTATTCTTTTCTTCCGTAAGGTACCAAGTTTGCAGAATAACATCCAATGAGTGTAAAAAATTTATTTACCCACAAGGATTTGGGTAATTTTCCATTTCCCACTTATGTTCACAACATTTTACGTGAGCTTGGGGATATGTGGTTCCTCTGTACTTTTCTTCTAGTTGTGGTCCTCAGCATGCTTGGAATCTTGTTCTCAGTGTCTTCGCTACCTATTCCCAACTATGAAGAGAGTTGCGGTGGTTTACCCACCTCCTTGTTGAAGTAGATTGCAATGCTACATACATTAGAGAAACCTTATGCTCCTTTGGCATGTTATCTTCAGCCTTATTAATGAAATTATTAACAATTTTCATATTAGTAAGTGTGGGGTAACCCCTTACCTTTGTGCTAATCCAATTGACTCTACGAATAGCAGCACACCTCCTGGTATTGACCTCGTATCCTCCTTGTTTCCAATCATCTCATGCAACTTGAGACCACACGTCGGAGCTTTGAACACTTTGAAAACTTATTGTCCCCTCTATCGTAAGGTTGATGTAGTCTTCTCTTTTTTATGTTGTCATCTCATAAAGTTTGTCTAGGAGTTTTGCATCCTCCTTGGTCCCGACAGTCTCTGTATAATGGGGTCCTTGGTATATATCTAGTGGTTGAACCACTCTGACTTCACCACCTTCGAATATCATTAGTTCTTTGTTCGTGTCAATAACTGCATAATTTTTTAATGCCCATTCTATCACTAACAGAGTTGGATATGGATATTTTTCACCCTTGATGTCGATTAATTCAAAATCATTAGAGGTCTTCACTCCTGCCACATCTACTTCAACCTTCCCACCAGCACAATGCAGTATTGGTTTTCCATGCATAGCTATATAGTGGAATACACCAGCTTCGGTTTGCCTAGTGCTTCCCATGTTTTTCTGGGTAGTATGTTTACATATGAACCTAAGTCCAGCATTGTGTCCCTTATCTAGAATCCCGTAAATTGTGCATTTATTCGAAATTCCTTCCCGATTCTTATTTTTTTCTTCTTTACCCTGCTCACATACATTTCTACAAGGTTGGTATTGATTGGGATCCCATGCTCTATTCCTCCTTCTAATACTTCTTCTAATTTTTGTTTTAGCTTCTCCGACATATGTCTATCATTTACAATGCTCAATAATAGCCTGAACCATTCTTCTATCGTTGTTCCTATTGTTGCAGCCTTTCCACCTTCTTTGGCTGGTTGTATGTGTTGCATTTCCTTGTGGCTTCCTAACTTCGAAAATTTTTCCAACACTTCCTTAAAGTATTGTTTCTATTTTTTAGAGTCAAAGAAATTCTTTGGTGATGATGGTTTAATTAGTTTTATTGGTTCCATCTCTCTTTCATACTCTCTTGTTTTCTTTCCTCCTTGGGTTATTATGGCCACACTGGGTAGAGGTTGTATTTCAGCTAATATTGGTTTTGCATTGACCAAGTTAGCTCCCCGTTTCCTATTTATTTCTTCCCACCTTTTAATTAGTTCAGGAAAATATTCTATGGCATGTGCATTCACTCTAAACAGGGAACACCATGGTCATCTTGGTAGTAGAAATTATCTTTCTACATGGCTTTCTTGATCACAATTGTCGCATCTCAGGGGTCCTCTTCCTCCTATCCTACCTCTTCACATTCTTGACCCTCCTTGTCCCCTTGGAGCCTCGTTTACTCTGTAGGAAGATCTATCCAGTTGATCTACTAATGGATCTAAGGCTCTGCGCTAATCTATCTGATGGGTTGTTGAAGCACATAATTCACAATACAAATTATTTGGGACATTTGAATACTTCTGTAATATGGGGCATAGACGCATAGGATGACCAAATCCTTTGCAAATTTCACAATATTTGGTTGGAGTTGGGGTTTGTTGGTTCAAAAAACCTGAGAAATGTGGTTGCATCTGGTACAATCCTTGAGTATTTACTTGTGTGACTCCTCCCACGGGTGGTGTCCCTTGTGCTCCTGTCGCTGATGTCCCAACGGTGGTTCCCCGCAACCTCAGACACTCATAATCCAAATTTCCTTCCAATAGGTAATGTGTGCACCACACATTGGGCCGCACTGGTCGTGTTGGCTACATATATTTGAGCTTTTATGTGAGACTTTCTATCTGATGTTGAAATCCCAATATGGAAGGGTTATGGGTGGCTACTCCTCCCTTTAATTCCTTTAGATAGCCATCCATTGCTTTAATCTTCATCTCTTGTTCCAACATGTCTTGGAGTGTATCAATCTTCTACTAGGTCAATGTAGTTCTTGTAAGGGGTAAAAGGGCCTTGATGAACTAGTCGCATTGGTGATTCAAATCAATCGGGTAAATTCATTTCCCAATTGCATCCTTGAACCTTCTCATTAAGTCCCAAGCTACCTCTCCTTATCTCTATTTGATCTGTCGTAATTTGGATAGCCCTTGTTGATTGGTCTGTAGGAGCTTGAACTCCTGTAAAAATTATGTTTTAACGTCATCTATAGAAAGATTCTGGTGCACCTCAGACTATTTTATAAACCAAAGTAATGCTCTTTTACTGAGTTTAGTTTGGAATTCAATAAATTTAACAACATCTGGTGTCTGACGAGCTCTCTATATTTCCTCGCATAGATACCATTGTTGTTCTAAATCATCATTCCCTTTCCAAGAGAAATCTGGATATCGGGTAAATGATCCTGCCATTTCTACTTATGTAGGAATAATTGATATAAATCCTCTACTTCCTGGTTGACAAATTATTTTTCTAGAACTACTGCTAGCGTTGATTTTTATTATAGACTGAATACTATGCAACTTACTTGACCTCTGCAAATTTATCAAAAACTTATCGAGCATGTGATAGACTACCAGGGGAAGGTTAGGAAAAGTGCTACTTGGAACTTGGGGAATAGGATTACCTTATGTTATGGTCATCAGTCTCTCTCAAAATAGTCATTACATCGGAACATGCAACTCAAAATCAGACTCATCATCATGGCGAGCATCCTCCTCTTCATTGGACCTCTTTCCCTTCTCTTCTCTGGATGGGCTCCTATGAACCTGTCTAACTTCTCTGGCAGACCCGTCCCATTCCTTAGGGTCCTACTTCATCTTCTCTCCTCCCTGTCATCTGTGGCTCCTCTTCTCTTTGTTGTACTTTGCTCTTATAATTTTCAAACTCTCATATCTCCTTTTCCCACCACTTCTCAGTGATTTTCACCCTCTGATGTGCTCTTAGCAGCTCTCTCAACTTGCCAGAAGTCCTCGCGTCCATTTCCCTATTCCCCCTTTTCCATTTTCTGTAGCATCTCTCCCTCAAGTCCTTCCCCTAGTACTAGAAGTTTAGCCTTCCATTGTGGGACTTTAGAAATCCATTAGTCCCTCATCCACCGTTAGAGCCTTGATCCACAAAGGAATTTCTTTCAACAACTTTCCCCTCAACTTGGCTTTAAATATGTCTTCTAATTTAGCAAAGGATTGATAAAATTTAGTTGTGAACTCCATAATATATCCCTCCAAGGTAGCCTGAACCGAAAATTCTATAGCTCGGGTTAGCTTAGTATCCAGTCTGTACAATGCTGTCAGATCTGCATGCGTCCAACTATGACAAGATCGATGCAATCCTCGAGAGGTTTCTTTGACCTGGAGTCTTTGCAACTAGTTATATAGCTCCTTAGGAAATTTTCCCTAAAAAATCTCATACAAGTCATTCGTAGCGTCAGAGAATGGGACTTGATATTTAATATTCTTTTCCTTCTGATGTCAGAGCTCAGCCTATTGTGATATGAACCGGTCTACATTATTATCCCACCAAATACGTAATTCCATTTCATATATCTTCGATACCATGATCTAGCTCTCCAATAATTTTTCAGGTCACGGCAATGGAACCATTTTTTGGCACAAAAGGGTGACTTCTGGGCAAGACCCAGGTTCAGACTCAGGGCCAACAAGATCCCGTAGTAGTCTAGGACAACACCAACATTTTCACCCTGCTCAAAGGAGAGCAAGGAGACTCACCTAAGGCATGTCATGACCTTACTGAGATAAAGGAGCTATAACCATATTACCAAAGTGAAACTACTTAGCATTTGTCCAAACATTACAGCCATGCAGGAACACTCTTATTTCATAATAGTTAAGAGATGAACTATCATATTATAGGTATCAAAGAAAGCTATCATAAAAAAATTAAAAAATTGACCATACATCACATATAGAAATCCATACATTCAACACATCAAACAAGTCCACAAATAACCTTCTTTATATTATATTTCTTGGGTAACACATTACATCTCAGACTTTGCAGAGTTCAATACAATACAAAACCCACAAATCACCGAATCCACTATATTGTCACATTCCTTTTCCTTTCTTATCTATCTCTTCTTTCTAACACTGGTAGTCTTCTCCCCTTCTTCACTCAGCTTCTCTGCTGCACTCCACCATTTCCTATTTCCTTCTGCGCTTGGCTCTACCTCTGGGATTATTTCTGCATGTTCGTTGTGAATTGTTCTTTCCACCTATGCTGTTGTTTTTTCACACTCTCCTACCTTCTTTCCTCTTCTCCTCAACCCGCGCCAATTCTCTTTCTTCCACAATGGCTCTCTGCCACTCGCTCTGCCTGCAACTGACCATCGGCAACTCAAAAATGGTTTTCCCAAAACAAAGGCCCCAACATCTTCCATCATTTACAAATATTTAAACTAATTTTAACTCAAATAAATTGATTTAATTAATTACAACTCAAAATAAACTCAATTAGGGCTCCTAAAAAGTAGGAGATAGTCTACATTCCTCTAGTTTGACCTTCAACTAAAATTAATTGAATCAACTAAGTCATCCTAACCTAGTTAACTTATACAATCTCTCACTTGATGTGGAATTACAATATTCCTCTAATTTAATTCAAAGGAAAATTAAATTAAAATCCATTTTTATTCCATTCTCAATATTTATTTTTGCCATTTTCAATAGAAGTGTGTATAGGACCATTTGTAATAAGGGATGAAACATTTTAAATTACAGGTGTGGTCGTATAGAAATTTTCCTTTATATACAAGGAGGTCATTAGGGTATAGGTTAGTAGGAACTTGTGATGATGAGAAGGGGGAGACTAACCCTTTCAATTACCCTTTAAATGAAGAATTGAACCTCTTTTTGTATCAAGGTTAAAACCTCAAAGAAGGTTATAAACATAAGTGATAGATACATATCATGAATACCTTAATAACTGTGTCTTTCAATGTCAGATTTGTGTTCTTAATGTTTGATTTTGTTTTTCCCACCTAAATTATAACCACATAATATCAATATTAAGAAAAGAAACAATGGAAGTAATATGATTTCCACATTATATATAATAAAAAAAGTGGAGAAAAAATCGACCTTCGTTTTAATATCATAAGTCAAGGGAATTTTTCTATCTAGTTCATGAAATAAACAACATGCAAAATGTCTTATAATATGTGCATAAAAAAATGGAGAAACAAAATTCAACACAAAACATAATTAAATCTAGAAAAAGAAACATCATTTATGTCCAAATCCATGTTCTTAAATGTATCAAGGCCCTCTGAAATCATGTCTAGTCCTTGATTGTATAGTCATGAACATAAAAAAATAATAATTTTGTCAATTGTTTCATGATTTTTGGATAAGGAGTTTCCAAAATAATATTCATTCTCATCAAGTTGACATGAAATATAAATCTTGTAAACTCCTTGTACTAATTGGATAACCACAAAGAAAATTTATGCAAGTGCCCTAAATTCAATTTATCTAGAGAAAAAAAGCATTTTCTAGTTTCTCTAGACAATACAACTAAAGGGCTACTTTGAATCTACCAATGCAATAGCTAGGAATTATCCTCTAGATTGGTATAATAAAAGTTTAAAATTGGGATGATTAAGTAGTTTAAACTTGAGACTCCTAAACAACATGTATTACTTTTTTTCTAATCCAAAATGAATTCCTAGACGATAACTAAATATTTAGAAAAAAAATGGAAATTATCCTAAGAATGGTAACTATGCTACATAGGAAAAGACATATGCGTTAACGAAAAAACTACAAAGTTTCAAATATTTTTCCACTGGATAGTCAAATATTAAAAAGAAGAAAGATCAAGCACTTAATAATTTTTCAAACAACAACATGTTATTTTTCTTACTAATCCCAACTAAATTTCCAAACAACCAAATTACCAAGTATTCCCACGAGGATGATGGTCAGTGAATTATGTTATGGCTTCAAAAAGACATTTAGAAATGTAGCTAAAACAAGAAATTATTACACAAGTTCACTATGAATGTGTAGGAAGTGCTTCAATATGTTTCATTGATGAAAATCCTAAAAAGGTGATAAAAAATATATCTTGTAATTTCACTTGAAAATAAAAGTAAACGTGAAATTCTAATGTTTTGAAAATAAATTTAGTCTTATGAATCTAAATTAAATTTTTAGTATGAATCTTTTGTCGAAGCGTACGAAAAAAGACCACTTTAGCTACGCATAACTTATAGCCCTAACATCAAATGTGGCTGCTAACATCTTCAGATCTGCAGTTAGTTGATCAAGACAAGTGCTGCAAAAAACCAGATCTATGCATAGAAAGACATTAAGCAGTAAAATTAAGAGTTTGCTCCATAAATCCAATAGACAAGACAAGAACAATGTTTTTTGAAAGAATTTTTGTATTAAGGGCACCTGGGAGGAAAACAAGAAGGTGTATCCAATTCTCCTCAATAGGATGGGTTCTTGGAAGTCCTCAGCACTTCAGATCTAGAATCTCTCTCTCTTGTTGGTGTAGAAAACCCAAACAAAGATAGAACTCAAAGGGAGCTCACACAACAAATAATGTAGAATGTGACCAAGTGTATAGATCCAGAGTGATCTAATAGGCAACAAAAGGTGAAGAATGGTAGGAAAAGCCCTCCTATTTATAACAAAATATTGGGTCATTCTAGATCTTGGTGCATGATTAAAATAATGTTAACCAAATCTAGATCCACCTTTTATAGAATATTTTATTATATTTGTTGGAGGGAAAAAGTATTTGACTTGGGTCAAATCCCTTTATTTGTTAATAATAAATAAATAAATGATTTATTTATCTTTTTAAGGAACTGGTTGAAGGATAATTAAATAAATAATGATTTATTTAATTATTTGTAGGTGATTTGGTCATATTTAACAAGGAATATTATCTAAAGAAGATTTAAATAATTATTCCTAGAAAATAATAAGATAAATAAAGGTTTATCTAATTAATTTCTTTGTTTTTGGGTTAAACATGACTAGGAATAATAATTAAATTATGGTTTAATTAATTATTCCATGAGGAAAATTAAAAAAAATAGGTTTTTTTAATATTTCCTTTTGGGGTTTCCTGTTTAGACCATAAACAACCTAATAAATGTGGTTTATTAAGTTATTTTACATAGTGAAAGAAATTTTACTTAGGGTAAAATTGGTCTTACATGGTGTACTTGGGTCCATCTAATGATAGTAGGTTAGATGACCAAAAAATGGTGTAACAGATTGCCCCCGAGCGTGCGAGTGTTAGGAGCAAATCGTATGACCGAAGTACGTTGTAAGAACTCAATCACCAGACATCAAAAAGGGAAGTCAGAGAGAGAAATGTAAGGTAGACTAATGTGCTGAAGAACTAGACCCTGAGGAGACGAGACTTGCAGGTGCAACAAGTCTCTTTTTATGAGAGGGTACCTATGCTAAAGGCGGCGGGGGAGGCATACCTATGCCCGCCGAGACAAAGTACAAAAGAATAGTGTGTTCAGTAAACAAGGGACCGAACCATAAAGTACAACCGGCATAAACATGAGCCAGATAAGAATACAATGAGGAATCCCACATACCATGTTGTGCCCGGGATAACGGCCCGGGACTTTATACAATAATATCGCGAGTACATGAGATAAAAATACAACTCAAATGCTATACACGGGAAGGGCTCACAAGATGCGTCGATACATGCAAATCAAAGAGGTCTTGCAAGCGCCAAGGCCGACATCATCAAATATATGGAGCTACATCGAAGGCTGAAATGAAGAAGTCATCGGGGCATGTGGGGCTACACACAGGGGCCACTCATGAGGGCGAGACATCTCACACACACGAGGAATCACCAGAGCGCTGCTGCATCAGCGAACCATCAAGCATACGGATCTTGATCATGCTAAAAAGGAGCTGAGGGAGAAACGGAAGTCAAGTCGGAGAGTGAAGTCCCTTTGCCCGATCGAGCACGAACAAGAGTGGAGCCGGAACCGAGGTACACGCCCTCTAGACTGCGCTTACTGGAATGAGTGAGCGTCGATATGAGAGGAGGTCCACCATAGGGTAGAGGCAATGAGATCCTCACCTAAGGCACGAGAGAAAATAGTAGAGCGACGGACGAGACTAATACCAATGATGATGGTGGAATGGAGGGGACCCGAGTAAAGCGAATGGATGACTTCCCTTGCTAGAGCATGAAGGGCGCTGAATGACATGGTAGCGATCGACACAATATCATCGGGGATAAGGAATAGTGGGACTACAGGCCATAATGTGCAACACAGATAGAACAACAATGAGGGATGGAGGACTATGTACGTACAAAGGGACTCGGGATAGACTCTAGGAATGCGATGATGAATCCACTTGGATGTCTCAACAAGGGCATACTCGATGGTCTTGCCACCACGGTAAAGGTCTAATGGGGACCATGAAAAGCATGAGTACAAGATGGGAACTCACGATGAACATCAACACGAGCATGGATAAGTATGGAGGCAAAATGGTGCCCTAGTATGAGTGTTGCAAGTGAATAAATTCGATTTTGAGGAGGGTTATGGTTGAGGGGCATAGGTGCTAGACATGGTGTGAGTCATGCTAAGGTATTTAGAAAAAGGGGAATCTAAACATTTTAATGATGTGGTGTGCGTTTGTTTACGTTATGGTTATGCGATTTGAGAAAGGAAATGGAGGATTACCAATCTCTTTTAGTACGCATATATGAAGCAAATGGACTTTAAGTTTTCGGGTTGGCATACCAAGTCGTCACTATCCCAAAGAGAGGATTTGGAGATAATGAACTAGTGCTCGCCTAAAAAAGCCATAGGTTGGTCAACAACAATATCTAAGAGATTGGGTTTGTTGATGGAAGATGAGGGAACGATAGGGGTATCATCCCTAGAGTGATCTGAAGTGATATAGGGACTCTAGAGGTTCTTATAAATGTGGAAGAATAATGGTACTAAATTCAACACGACCCGGATACACTAGGAGAGTTGTGGAGAGTACTTCATCACGGTCTCTCAAATGTGGGTGCCCCCTTACCCAAACATTGGGTTTCAATGTAATGGCCACAAGTGTATGTAGTGTAAACGCATGGGTTCGATGTAAGGAAGAATAGATAAAGTCGGGGGTGGGGATTTTTTCCATAATGTCAGTCATTGTGATAGAAGATGGGGTGAGTGGTGGAAGAAAGACCACGACGTGGCGAAGGCGACCTAAATCATCATCATGAGGAAGACAGGTTCACATGCGTATCATCACAAGGGGTGACGAGATAAGTAGATAAAGGATCTCTACGATGTTGAGCGAGGTGATCGGCTGAAGTAAGGTCAAGCGAAACAGACGGGAGGGTTCGGAGGAATGTTCCACGAGGGTCTCATGGATGATGTAGGTAGAAAATGCTAGACAAAGGCTCTGTCATCTCGACATCAAGAGGGGATGTCAATGGGAGCGATCATGTGCAGTAGTTTTTCCAAAGAAAAATGCGCAAATATGGGAGAGAGGTGGACTCATTACGCTTGGCCTCGAATCGCGGACGCGGCTAGAGAGGGTGCAGGAGGTCCGCGAGGTGGGGACAAAGGTGGGTGTAATGGCGATGGGAGGTCACACAAAGCACAGGGGGTGGTTGGTGTGAATAATGCGGGGGTTCATGCGTCGCGGTCCAGAAAGACAGAAGGCTTTCCGGGACCCGGACTCGGGGAACGCAACATTAACCATGGGCTTGGGGTGAAGCAATTCGGGACAATATGGGTGGTGTGACCGACAATATCACAAAGCACAACTGGATGGTATGCTTTGGAGGCCAAGGAGGGGTAAGGTTTGTCGGGGCGCCTTGTCCTTTGATGCCCCCTTGCGAGACTTTTCCTTCTTACCCGAGCGGTCGCAGCAGAGGTGGTTCTCATTGAGGGTGACCGAGGCAGCGTTGCGGCGGGAGAAGTCCTGGGGGCCGGTTGAACCGGGGGTCAAAGCAAGATAAGGTTTGGGATTGACCGAGCAAGGTTGGGGCTAGAGGATCAAGGTGCACGACGGGAATCCCAAGGGTCGGGTTAGGAAGAGAGGGTGGCCATGACGGTGCGTGTACACTCTCGGTGGGGGAGCTAGGAACGGTATCGATCGAGAGGGTAATGGCCGGTGGGACGGCTCCTAAAGGGATAAAGCTTGGAGGAACTGTTCCGGGGAGGGTAAAGAGGCTCTGTGAATACCGGCTGGCGAGGTGAAGGGCTAGGAGCGAGGGTTGCGTAGAGTGTGGTTGTCGACTAGCCGAAGCCGAGGTTGCTTTGAGAGCAGCCCGAGACGGTCGCATCATGCAAACATTCGATGAGGTCGGGGTCGAGAGATAGGAGGAGGAGGAAGACCGGGGGAAGGTTCCAAGCAAAGAGGAGTCTTTGTAGACGTCGGGAGAGACAACCGGGTCGAAAGAATCGACGGTTTGCCTATTGGCCTACGAAGAGATGGTCGTCTCGGGTGAGGGTACGAGATGTTGGCTCATGATATGTCAAGCTGGTCAATGGTGACTATCTTTCCATTATAGAGGAAAGACATCTTCGAGAAAACCACAAATGGGACAGCAGACATAGCAGATAGGTGTAGCTCTGCCAAAGAGAATGTTGTAATCTAGAGGGGGCGTCAATGACTTCGACGTCAATGCAAATAGTCTTGCCGCAAGAGTGATAGGACAATTACGGAAGAGGCCAATGGTGGGAGAGCGGGGCCATCGCGCTCGAAGGGTGATCGTGGAAGGGCCAACTCGGGAGAGATCCGAGTTGCTTCCCAAACCAGAAGCGGGACATCACGCGGTGGATGCCCCTCATCGATTATACACGGGAAATGTTAGCGTTGGGATTTTGAGGCGGGATTTGGAAGGCGACGAACGGAGAAGAGGAGGATGTTCTGATTGATGGCGTCGAAAATAATCATTTGGTCATCAGCAAGATCTACGGACGCCCATGGGCGAGTGGGAGCCTTCTTTTGGGAAGGGCACGGCGGAGGAGTTCCAATGTGGAAATGGCGTAGGGAAGACTGCGCCAAATCATCTACTATGCTATACGAATGAGCATCTCGACCGGAAAGCGGCATTTCGGCGTAATGGTCCCTTAGGAATCTTGGTATGAACCTCAACGTGGGCTAAAGGGATATGCAAGGGACCATTGGATGTCGAGAGAGGCTCGCAAGAACTCGAAGAAGGGGACTCGGGGCGGGACCCGAGCGGAAGGTGTGAGTGCTTTGGCGAGAGCGGGTTCGAAGGTTAAGGTCAACGGTTGGAGGTGGATCGAGTTCCATCATGAGGATCCACGTGGTGGAGGAACTAGAAGGGGAAGGTTGGTGGCCACCGTCCGTCGGGTGGTTGGGTAGCCCACGAATCCTGCTTTGTGCATCCACAACGCTTGAGGGTGGTGGCTGGCATTGCGGGGGTTGGGAGAAGGCAAAGGGGGAGGCGAGTGCGGTGGAGGAGGTGGAGCACCAAGCTGCGATACGAAATAATAAGGGGGGTTGGAGTATGATATGGTGAGTAGGAGGTTGGGCCAAAAGAGGAGGTATGTTGTATCCTGGATACGTGCTACCAAGAGGGGGACAAGCGTGGGAGGTGCTGCACTCTCCCGCGAAACCATAACCCATGGGAGGTTGGGCATATGGATGAGAGAGAGCTCCAACGATACCGTCGGCGGCATGAGGTACTCGTGCGTTGACACCACCGTGGTACGGGGAGATCGGGTAGAACGGTATAAACATAGCTTATCGAGCGTAGATCAAGTCATGCTTTTAACGCCGGTTGCGAGCGGCTTCTCGGTGGGGAAAATGCGATGCGACATCTTTCCCGATAGGGGCAAGAGAGATCTAAGGAACCGATCCATGTAGACATGGTCTTCGAAAGTAGGGGATTGACATAAACTCTTTCATCTCCGCCATTCCCGGACATGATCGGATAGGCGGGTTGCGGATGATTGACGAAGAAGTCAAAAAGTTTGATACCGGTGTCATAACGAAGGGGAAGCTGGAAGTAAGATAAAAAATCCTAGGCAAGAGTCGCAAAGGTGGTATGAGAGGAAGCTGGGTTGATCAACATACCACTTAGAGGTACACCGCACCGATGGCGTCGTTGGAACAACCGAGGACTGAGACGAGAGTCATCGGTAATGGAGGAGTAGAGGAACACCACATGTGGAAAGATCGAACATGATTTGAAGGATCTTCTCTAGCAAGGCCTTTCCAAACTTTGGGATGTCGGAAGGGAGCTTTGTCTGGCATAGCAAGCCAACTAGCATCATGGTGTATAGGGTACGTTTATCAACCGGTCCAAATCGGGGAGGGCTGAGGCGGCCATGAGAGGGGAGCAAGGGCGCGACCGAGGTAGTTCCCTGTGGGTGGTTTTTGCTAGTAGTAGTCTCGGCGATTAGGGGCGGGATTACCGCTAGCGTTAGGCCCTCGACCGGACATAGTGAAGGTGATAGGGGAGAACCAAAAGTAAAGGAGAACCCAATGAATCGGAAGGAGAGTTGGGAGTGCGGACTCGGGAGGAGGACTAACTCGATGACGAGCGGGATGGATTAGGTCGACCGATCGGAAACTAAGGTGAAGGCCAAGAAGTCTGCGGGAGGTGCACCATGGGGCACATGATGATGACAAAACAAACACGGCACAAGGGGAAGAAGAATGACCAACAAGGGCGGGGAGGTGCGAGAATCAAGAGAGTACAATGTCGAAACAAGGGCGGGATAGGTGCGGTGTCAATTGATTTTAAAGTCTTTGCACTGGTGGTGTAAACCCAGCTCTTCTTCGTTAGGGTGAGTGTGTGCTGCGTTGACATTTTAATTTTTAAACCCTTTTTCGTTTTGAGAGAAAGAGAAAAAGTGTCTTTAACGTAATTGAAAATAAATCACGAGAGAACAATATATAATGTCGAAATAACGGAAAAATTAACAGACTAACAATGCATCAATCTAACCCAAAAGGCGGGTCTCTCAAAACTAGTCTAACGAGAGGGAAAAATCTAGTCAAAACACACTAAAGAGGCCAATAGATCTAGGGTCGAGAGGACGGGGATCTAAGGAGAAACCCTGCTGAAAAGAGGTGCGAGAATCACGACCCAAGAGGCGAGAGGCAAGGTGGGCCGGACAAAAGGGGAAATCAGCAAAACGCGAAGGGACAAGGAGGAGGCCCTAAAGGTAGATCCAAACAAAACTTCGGGGAGGTGATTTGAAAGGGAGAAGAGCCGATTAAAGGGATCCGAAAAGGAGGTATCACTATGCGAAAAGGGATGGCTGAAAACTCGAAAAATTAGACACTACAGCGAGCTAAACTCTTTCCACAAAAAAGTGGAGGGTGCTGAAGCCCTAGGGGGCTAGATTCCCACTATTTGAGTAAACAGCGAGCGAGAATAGGTCTAGAAACGGTGCGAGACGGTACTGGAAAACCTCGACATAAGCTTTAGAAAAACCCGAGAAAAAATTTTGAGAAAAAATGCCGGGAGAAAAAGTCGAGTCGCGAGTTTTTGACCCTGTTTTTTCACGGAGTTGCGGTTTTGGGCTGTAGACCTGAAGCTCGGGACGCAGTTTTGGGCCAAAAAGTGTGACACCGCACTTCGGCACTCTCGGCGCGATTTCGGAAAAAAATGTCGTCTCACGTGCTGTGATGTCCATCACACGCGATAGCCGAAAAACACACGGAAGTTAAAAAATTTTAATGTTTTGAGGGTTTTAGAGAGTTTAAAAGGTAAAGAGGCACCATAAAAATAGGAAAAATAAAAAGCTTGAAGAGAAACCCTAGGGTTTGAAGTAGGCTGGATATCGGGAATATGAAAAACGACAGCGTCGTGATTGCAAAACCCGTGTGGAGTGCTGCCAATTGTTATAGTATGAATCTTTTGTCAAAGCGTACGAAAAAAGACCACTTTAGCTATGCATAACTTATAGCCCTAACATCAAATGTGGCTCGCTTTAACATCTTCGGATCTCGTAGTTAGTTGATCAGAGACAAGTGCTGCAAAAAGCAGGATCTATGCATGAAAAGACATTAGCGATAAAATTAAGAGTTTGCTCCATACATCCAATAGAGAAGACAAGAACAATGTTTTTTGAAAGAATTTTTGTATTAAGGGCACATCGGGAGGAAAACAAGAAGGTGTATCCAATTCTCCTCAATGGGATGGGTTCTTGGAAGTCCTCGGCTGCCAGGATCTAGAATCTCTCTCTCTCTTGTTGGTGTAGAAAACCCGGACAAAGATAGAACTCAAAGGAGCTCACACGACAGAATGTAGAATGTGACCAAGTGTATAGATCTAGAGTGATCTAATAGGCAACAAAAGGTGAAGAATGGTAGGAAAAACCCTCCTATTTATAACAAAATATTAGGTCATTCTAGATCTTGGTGCATGATTAAAATAATGTTAACCAAATCTAGATCCACCTTTTATGGAATATTTTATTATATTTGTTGGAGGGAAAAAGTATTTGACTTGGGTCAAATCCCTTTTATTTGTTAATAATAAATAAATAAATGATTTATTTATCTTTTTAAGGAAATGGTTGAAGGATAATTAAATAAATAATGATTTATTTAATTATTTGTGGGTGATTTGGTCATATTTATGAGAATATTATCTAAATAAGATTTAAATAATTATTCCTAGAAAAATAATAAGATAAATAAAGGTTTATCTAATTAATTTCTTTGTTTTTGGGTTAAACATGACTAGGAATAATAATTAAATTATGGTTTAATTAATTATTCCATGAGGAAAATTAAACAAAATAGGTTTGTTTAATATTTCCTTTTGGGGTTTCTCTGTTTAGACCATAAACAACCTAATAAATGTGGTTTATTAAGTTATTTTACATAGTGAAAGCAATTTTACTTAGGGTAAAATTGGTCTTACATGGTGTACTTGGGTCCATCTAATGATAATAGGTTAGATGACCAAAAAATGGTGTAACATAAATGTTCTATAAGCTCTATAACATAGTGATTTATATTAAGATTTAATATGAACCACACATCTCAAGATTGAGATAGGTGAAAGTTGGGACTAGGGAGATTAGTTATCTCTCAAAGCATAATGAGGACAATATAGGAGAGATATACTTCACATGAGAAGAGACCTAGAGAGATAGAAGAGGGAAGCATACATTCAATGAGAATAACTTATTACTAAAGATACCAACAAGATACCAATATACCATACATATTGTACCATTGTTGTAGCCATTTTTATTGACGCACAGGGTGTACACCTTGAAATATGTCAATGCACTATTGTTGGAGTATGATTTTGTATTAAGAGGAGAGAAAGAGCACTTTAATTTCTATAGAAAAGCATAAAAAGATAATTCCATATTTATGTAGCAATACCCTCTTTTTAGAGGCCATGCACTATTGTTTATGGTGATTTTTTTGAGTGTACAATTGTTAGTTCAAGTAGGTTATAGAGTTCACCTATTAAGTTTTGATCAAATGAATGACAAGATGATTGGAAGAATAAATCCTTGTGTATGTGTTTTATTTCTTTCAATGTTTATTTTTAGCTATTGTGTGGTTAGGGAAATGTTCATTGTCTCTATTTTTCGGTGTTAAATAAATTGTGTTCATTACTACAACAGTACTCTAGGCAAGAAAAAATTACGAAAGGCCCTCTCAATGGAATGCAATGGAGGATATAAGTGATTTAAACAAATTTAAATATCTTATAATAGATTATATATCATTATTACATGGAAAAATGAGACCATGTTTTTAATCTCAGTTAATGTGTGGAAGAAAATGAAAATGAAATAAAATAATAATTGAAAAGCTAATTACGTGGGACACAATTAAATGATTGCAACATTTTCCAATTACCAATTGGAAAGTGCAATGTCATAAATAGTTTGTAATAGAGTTTTTTAATGTACAAATAAATCAACATACTATAGTATCAATGTTCATGCATGGAGAAACAAATTTGACACAATGAAAAAAAATACAATGTAACTTCACATAATAGAAGGATTATAGTTATAATTGGAAAAAACAATTTTTCCTTAAAATAGAGTTCCCACAACTATAATCACAAATCACAATATGAGGTTTAGAGTATTGCTTCAGAAGAATTGCATTCTAGGAATTTAATTTAGGATTACCACAATTCAACCGTACATTAAAGGGAAGAATGAATTTGAAAATCAACCCTTTAAAGATAGAATTATGTATGACTCAAAAAATGGCCTCGGATAAATATGTGTAAGAGTTATTTTTTTCTTATAATAAGAGTTATATATTTTTTGCAAAACATAATCCCTCTTGGAGCTTTTAGGACGAAAGATGTAATGGTCTCATGGACACACCCAATATCTAGGAAAAATATTCCCATACTTGAATGGATAACATTGCAAAGAAAATATCTATAATTGAAGGATAAATCAATGAAATAAAAAAGGAACAAATAATATACCATAACAAAGAATAGGCTAATTGAGATTTCAAAAATCATGTATCTACTATCATGCCTTTGAGTAGTAGAAATAATTGTGATTGAATTTTGAAAAAATATAAGAATCTCCTTGATCATTTCTGAAATTGGTTGAAAATACTATTCATGAGAGCTTTCCACCTCATCTCAATTCCAAAAATTCATTTCATGATTGAAATTGTCTAATCATGTTTGGATTATCATGGTATTCAACTATCGATCTAAGCCAAATTCCTACAAGTTACATGAAAACCTATATGTTTGATAATTGTTATTCATTTAATTATATTCAACATCTTATAAATTTAGTCATTGGGTAAGAAGAACTGGCTGCTTGGTTTTATATAAAATGGAAACTAACTTATCCCGAACATATTGTCCATTTTTTGGTTATTTCATTTGGGTTTATGTGTATATACAATTTATTTGTTCTTCGGGATTAGATTTGGCACAAAATTGAAAAAAATATTCAATATTGTGCAGCTAAAGAGTAAATATGTTCCTTGTGCATGTCTAATCACTATCATAGATATAATCCTAGATGAAAGTCATGTTTTCTACTCCTCATGTCTTCTTCCTTCAGGAGTAGGGAACAAGCAAATGGAAAATGTGATATGAATTTTTTTTTGGGAATGTAGGATGGAAAAGGGGGCCTATAGTTGGTCATTAGGTACTTCTACACCATGCTAATAAGCGATCAATGACTTGTCATTAGAAATATACTTGTTGTGGCAATTGTATTACCAGAAAAATAAATTGTTAGCACCAGTAAAGCTAATGCATTTGGACAAGTACTTGTTCACCACTACATCCATAATGTTACACATGTAAATGGCACATTTGTCCCTATAGCCATTGCAACATAGTATATGTAGTGGACCTATTGGCTCTCATATTATTCTTGGTGACAAGAAAAAACCCTAAAGGCATCCAGTGAGGATCTAAGGATCCTACTCTTTAGGTTGGAGATTGACCTTCTCTAACCACAAAAGGGGTATTCCACGTATTTGATCTTAATTACAAAGGAATGAAAAACATTCAATAATAATATTCTTTGATTCATGTTAGGCCAAATTATAGGTAAAGAGTTTATTTTTTAAAAGTGATGTGTGGTTTATATTTATTAATGAGTGAAACTTATGTAAAACATATGATTCATAAATTCAGGTGTAAATTCAAATAATGTTATCGAGATAAATCATATTCCAAATAAAATAAACAAAAGGAAAATAATATAACATATTTAAAACAAAGACAAAAATAACAATAAAGTAAAAATAACATGTATATCATTGGTAATAAATTATATTTACCATAATAAGTGTAAGAAAATAACTCAATATCATGTATTGATATATTTTGACCTACAACAAATTAAGTAAATATATTAAATTAAAAAATCGTAAATAATATATATCTAAAAATAGCTAATTAAAGTAATAGTTGTAGTGAAATAATGATGATCATGTCAATTATCAAATCATTCAAGCACCAAGATATAATAATATGAACACACCAAACAATGAAATAAACACATATCAATCGATATGCAATTATATTTCTCATGAAAAGTAAAATGGATTCATTAGTATTGAGGATTACTAAATTTAACTACGAATCAATCACTTAAATACCATGACTTGGTTGCTTCAAATGATATATATCCAAAAGAGGAAAACCAAATCAATTAATTTTATAGTTATTTATTATTTGATCATGTCAATTTATTTAAATCATCCCATATATCAAAATAACAATATAAAACTAACAAAATATATCAAAATTACAGCAAAAACTAGGTTACGTGTGATAAAATCTAGTTCAAATAGTGTGTGTTTGTTAGAACTATTTTTACATAAGTTTTCCTTCCTCCTAGAAACTCAGATCCGATGAGGTTTACATATGGGCTTTACATATAGGTTAATCTTGATTGGACTCACAATTTCTTCAATCCAAGACATCATGAGGAAGAATATATAACTTGGGAGTTAATGGGATCAGAAGCTGCACTTTATTAACATGTTTTTGAATTAACTCTTTACTCTGATTCAGAAGGGGAAACCATATAACTCATGTGCTTTGTGAAAATGAATTTTATTCTTGAATTAAAATAATATATTTTTGCATCCAAAATCATTCATATCAAGGTTTTTAGAGTGAGATTTTAAATTTTGGAAAATGATTCATTGGAATCTAAAGATAAAAAAATATTGATATCCAAAATGAACAATCACATCGAGTGAAAAAATAGTAAGGGTTTTAATCCTAGTTTTTATCCCGAGTATAATTTAAATATTCACTCACATGTCTTATATCGTGATTTAACCTATATTAACCTCTATAAAATTATGTTTCATATATATAGCATGCTACGAAAAGAGATATAATATATATATTATTTAATTTTAAAGAAATGTGAATTCATAAAAATACATATTACTAAATGAATTTAATTGATATATACATTATATGTATAGTTTTCCCTTTTTAACGACATTTTTGGCCATTTTTGCCCTTTTTGTTGGAATCATTAATTATTGATACATATTATGATGGTTAATGATATTTAAAAGTGTGAATCATTTGACCATTTTAGACTGAATGTTAAATATATTTATACATATATTAATATGCAATTGATAATAGTGTTATATAATGAAACAATTCTATAATAATATGAATTGCATTTATATTGATATATGGTAATATTTAATATAGTTAATAAGGTTTTTTATATTATTAATTCCACCTATTATTCCTTGAGCATTATCCAACGAGTGGCTTTTAAATGATTCAAATGTGGTTATTCTTTAATATTATTGTTCTTTTCAAATGTTTTAAAATGGGTGTGATTTTTATTAGTAATTTTAAAAATATTAAGGTAGAGATTAAATTTAAGAGATAGGGTTAGGATAGCGAAAAATGAATTTAAGAGATAAAAACAAGGCTAGCGATAGCGAGGATATAGGTTCATGTTAGGTAGAATTTAAAGAGGTAGCCCAATTTTTTTAAAAGGGTTAGATTAGGTGTTGGGTATGTGTTATGTTATTTCTATGACTAGCCCGAGGGGGTGCGGTGGGAGGGTCATAAGGCGCACCATCTCCTCCCTATTGAGAGTTTGCGGGGTGGTAGCCCCCTGCATGGGTTGAAGGAAGTGCCCCTAAAATTCATTTTTATGCAAACCCATGGATGGGCGGTAGACCCAAAGATGGCATGCATACCTACCCATGGTTTTTGGCATAGGGTTTGCACATGGTTTTGGGCATGGTGGTTTTCTTTCCATGGTGTTTTGTAGATCTGGTCAAGGGAACTACGGTTATGTTCTAATCTAGTATTAGTGCATTTGGGTTTATTAATGTTTCAACATGTATATATATGTATTGTAACGTTGAAAGGAATATAATGAAAAATAAATTTGGTGTTGGGTGTGGAGCCTGATTATCTTCTTCATTTGATCGTATCGCTTACATTGGACAGTGTTCTTCGGGGGTGGCAACGCTTCCGTTGTTTAATCGCTTACTAGGGGGGCGAGGGGTCGCGCTAAAGCCAAAGCAAATGTAAAATATCCTGGTAAAATATTGTAATTTCGTAGCCAATATGGGTCATTCATTAGGTAGATGATCTAATGGTAGAAGTTATGTTTAATTTAAGGTGAAGGCAAACCCTAGTTTTAGTATTAGAGTATTGTATTGTGGCTATATGGTATGTTTGTTACGAGCGAGAAACTGAGAAAGCGGGATTGTGAGAGAGAGTAGAGGATATTACGGTGGATATGTTGTAGGTTGTGTATATTCATCTTGTTTGATAATATAAAGGAATGGTTGTTCGGGGTGGAAGTAGCCCAAATTAGGTGATCACGTATATCGTGTCTCTCTTGTTTTATATGTTGTATGTGTTTTTGTTTCCGCATATTTGATGTGTTCCATTACTTTGTAATATATAATTTTCTAAAATTTGGTAGTCCCGGTTTTGGGATCTAAGGAAAATATATCTATATATTTGTTTTATGTTCTTGCCATTGTATATTTTTTTCTAATTTAAGTATTTTTTTGCAAATAATTTATGTACGGGGTTAAAACCTACATTAGGCCACAACATTTAGTTTCTACTTAGGATGGTGCCTCCCCGTGAGAGTAGAATAACCATAGACCTTATGCCTTCAAACTTCGAGTGCATGGGGGTCTATATGTATTTCAAAAGTGAGCACGAATTTTTTCTTCTAAAATGCATTGATATCTATAATATATTAGTAGATAGTTAAAAAAAATTTGAATATGTAACTAAAGTTGGATTTCAGTAATTATGTCATCATTGTACTTGTAAAAACAAATAAAGAGAAAATACTTATTTCTAAATACCCATTGTGGGTCCAGGTATTGTTCAAAGTCAAGGAGTCAAAGTCATTGTCGTAATAGCCTCATGAGCCCAAGAAGGAAGAAAAAGAAAAATATTATTTTTGCAAAGAAAGAGCTAGAATCCCTCAAAAAGACAAGTGCTAGGAGGCTCTAGCTCGACCTAGGAGAGGCCTTTATAGCCCTTAAGAAGCATATAAAAAGGATGAGCACCTCAACCTCATTAGGTATACATTCATAACAAGATATTTTTTTCTAATCTCAAGCAACAAGAAGGATGTGAATTCTATAATAGAGGCAAGAAAGAAAAAGAGAGGACACATTTTTTTGTTTTTTGTATTTATACAACTCACACATGTGAGACTCTTGGAGGAGAATAATAGTTACTCGGGACCAAATTTGCATAGAATTTTTAAGGGTGGATGGGATGTATTTTGGTGTTAATTCTAAAGTCTTCATTGAATAGATTCTATACAGAGAGATTTTTGGGTATTCCCCTTGTGGGTTTTTCCACTGGAATGAAGCATATTTCTGGTTTCTTCTTTTTTGCATTATAATATTATTATTAGCATTTACCTTGATGATGAAAATAACAAAAAATAATAATAAACAACTAATCTAATATCACAATAAAATGTAAAGAATAAATAGAAATAAAGTTTATAAAACCCTAATCTAATATGCCCTAGATTTCTCCAACACAATATGGCTTTGAAAAAGGGTAGAAAAGGATATCATGTTAGCACCAATTCAAATCAAGAAGGTCATTTTTGATATAGGACCGAGATCCTAGAGGAATAGGATTTCATTTTTGGACACTCAATCTAGCCCTAATTGCAGGTAGAAAAGGTCACAGGATACAAGGAGAAAGGGAATTTGGAGGGTATACAAGCCCTATCCTAAGAATTTCAAAGGGCTAATCCAATAGCCCACTCTGGAAATGTATGTTGGACAATAAAATTAATTTCTAGGTACCCTTTCCGAGTCCTCACTAAGACAAAACTGCAGACTTATACTAGAAGAAAGAAAAAAGATATAAAAAGTCTTGTATTGGGAGGATTTAAAGACTAACCTATCATTTCAAGGTAGACCGCACATCTTGGTGACATAACAAGGATATAAAAGGGACCTTCCACAGTATAATATCCTCATTAAAATGGTTCAAAACTATGTGAAAAAAAATTTTATGTATCCTTTTTTTGTTAAACGTTTTGTTAAGGATAGTTCGAGTTTTCAAAGCATGAAAGCCCTATATATTATCAAATCCAAAAGAACCAAGCCATCTCCAATTACGGGCATAATTCATGAGGTAAAAATATCCCTTTTTTTGGAGGGTAAATTTGACTTCATTACGGAGCCTAAAACTACATTGGAAGCCCTAGAAAGGAAGTCACCAAAGGAGCCAAAGTTCTTAGCATAAGTATCATTGGAAATTGAGACCTATTATTCATACAAATGCACCAAATTTTTGAGAATATATGAGTTGAAACTCTGGAATAAATTATGAGAATAAATTCCATATTGCAAGTTTAAATAAATCCTCACAATAGCATCAAGAAAATCCAAATTGAAGGCCTAATTGGAAGGCTAGAAGGAGTCAATTTAGTAGGATGCTGAGACATCCTATTATTTTTGGCATAAGTATACATCAAAATGACATAATCTACATCTTTAGTCACCAAGAAAAAGGATTCTATACTCCTATTATTTTCATAAAATTGAGTTGATTTAATGTGAAATAGGCCTATCTTAGAAGAGTAATTGTCAAGTTATAATCACTTTATTCAGAGGCATAACTCGTAGACACGTGAATTGAATATAATTCAATAACTTGTGGTATAGGATCCATGAGATTATGAAATTTATGGGAATGCAGATCTACGAGGCATGAAAGTTTTGAGAACATACATACAATACACGGTGCATCTGAGCCTAATCAATAGTGAGCAAATAGCTAGAAGTATTCCAATCTTAAATTATTGAATTCTACCCTTTGAAAGAGTCATTTAATATATGAACTTATCTTTAGTATAGATACCCAAATATTATGGAGAATAAGTGCAATACCAAGATCACATATACACCACTAGTACAAAAATGGCTAATTAGTTACTATACTAAAATTTGCATATAAACGACTATTTTTCGATGCGATGACCAATAGTAGCTAATTTAGAGTATCTTATAACGCGACCAACCTTTGGTCATTTTTAGCTTAGTCATTAATTGGTTATCTCCAATTTTGTTGTCTAGTTGTATATTTGGTCATTAATTTTGTCATTAATTTTTTCATTGATTTAGTCATTAATTTAATAATTGATTTAATCATTAATTTAGTCATTGATTTGGTCATTAATTTGGTTATTGATTTAATCATTGATTTAACTTTGATTTGATCATTAATTGTCACAATTAATGACCAAATATACAACAAAATATATTATTATATAATCACCTCGAGAAAACCAATTAATGACCAAAAGAAATATGACCAAAATGTTGGTCGTGTTATAGGATACTATAAATTAGCTACTAATAGTCATATATGCAAATTTTAGTCATAGTTTGAAACCAATTAATGACCAGAAGAAATATGACTAAATTTTAGTCATGTTATAAGATGCTGTAAATTAGCTACTAATAGTCATATATATGCAAAAATTGAGTCATCATTTGTGGTCACAAATGTATCATTTACAGTAGTCGTTTATTCATTATATAAATGACTAATTCAATATTTTATGTTCATTTCATTTAATTTCATTAAAAATCATTATAAATGCTAATTTAGCGATGTATGTTAATTTTATTTGTGTTCATCATTAATCAATATAAACTACTATTTTTAATAGTTTTAGATTTATTTTATGTGTTCATTATTAACTCAACATAAATTAATTAGTAAGATTTTTGCAACTAAATTTAACAAAAAATTGTCATACAATTAACATGTTCATCTAATATGAAAACACAAACTTACATATGTTAATTACAATATCAAGTAATATCGAGTGCAACTATAAATAATTCCAACCACATAAATTATATTATATAAAATGTCAAGTATTACAATATGAGTTTCCAACTTAATATTGGTTGGAGTACAATTCGTGAGATAACGTATTGTTCATCACTTCAAAACATTATCATTATCTTGCCAAGGAATTACAAGAAAATTCAAAAACTCTCAAAAACTTGACCATCAGTCTTTATGTGTGTGTCTTATGTGAGATATTAGCTCTACGGGTATAACTATACCGATACACTTCTCTCTCTTTGTCACTCTAGTGTTATTGTAACTCTTTCTTCAATACTTGCTTCTTACCATCAGATACTTTGAGTCCATTTTACGCAAAAGAGTTACAATGAAGAGTATAAGACATGAAAGTCGATGAACACTTGAACATAAACTAAAGTAAACTATAAAGGATTTATATGATATATATCTCAACATCAACAATACTATTAATGTCGTTTCTCCCCATAAAATAAAGAAACTCAAACAAGTTTTTCTTTAGTTGGGGAAATAGTGGCCACTATGTAGCGAGATGACATGTATAAAAAAAGCAAATAAAATGTCACAATTAAACAAAACAAAGCTAGAAATTTCTACTAAGAATGTCTCATGCTCCACTTTTGTAGTTGTATCGTTTCCTCTAGTTATCTCTAAGAGGCGTTGACACTTCAACAATAAAAGCTGATTTAATAAAAATCTAATGGGTGGAGCAAAATACTACGCGTACAAGATTACAACAAGAAAATAAAAAATACTAAGACAAGACTTTGTAAATTGTGATAGTAAGCGGAATATAGCTAATATAGTAATCTTCAATTATCAACGTATTATTCCAAGGGAAAAGGAATCAATTCCCATATGCCAACAAATTATGTATGCCCCTTGTTTTCCCTGTAATTAATTGAGAAAGATTAGCACACAAAATTTCCATTTAGAATCTCTAAAATGATTCTATAAATATTCAAAGAAAAACATAAGGTTACTCATTCATTTTTCTCTGATGCGGCAAAAATAATATGCTAACTTGTTTTTTTGAGCTGGAGAGTTCTATGATTCATCGTGTCCAAAATCATTGTTTATTGTCGTGGATTTTGCTTTTTAATGATCGGTAGGGAGCCTATATTTGATCAAAAAAACATATTTTTCAGAATATATTCCATTTTCTAATTCAAAGCTAGATTTCCTTCAGGTTTATGATGTTCAAAATAAATATAATTGTTTTCCTTTAACAAGTCATTGTTGTAATATACTACTAAAACTCAACTACGTAATGAAGTTATTAGTGGTGGAATACTAATAAATCATAAATAAATGCAAGAAATAACACCACTGTATGTCCTAGACATGCCAAGTCTTTATCCTCTTGGTTGGAAATATTACTTAATGAAAACAACATATTTGACAAAGAGAAATTTTTTAAAACCAGCCGACGCCGGTGTATCCATCAACAATAAAATTTCTATTGGCATGCCCTCAAAAATGTGTGGAATTATCAAACAAGTGTGAGTGCACTTCTGTAAGGTTAAATTTGGCAATGGAATATGTTGTCCCTTAGTCTAATCAGTTTTAACTTGCCTTTCATAACTTAGAGAGAATGGGAATCCCAATATAGAACAATGATAGGAAGCTTTTATTCATTCACACTCACCTAGATCCTAAACAAGCATTGAAGCATTATACAAATCCTAGAATGTCTCACATTCCACCAAGAAACAAAATTTATAGATTTTGATTGTAACCCTTGAGGCTTTCTCAAATTTGTAAACAAGTAACATCATAAATATTTTTCCTTAGTTCTCAAACCTTCTTCGTATGGGCTTGAAAAAATATGTGCATACACATCACAATATACATGTTGTGGAGCACATTTTACATGAAACCAATCATTCAAAATTTTATATTCTATCAAGGATTGAGGCATGTGTTAAATGCCCATTATCACACGTCTTTGCGCAATGGTGTCATTAATAATTTGAAGGTTCTTAGTGTTAGCACCTAATTTGAGCCTCGAGTGAAGAAAGGGCAAATCGGGGTAACCTCAAACCATGCTCGACCTTGTAGCTAGCCCTACAAGGTCAAGAGAGGGCTCTCTCTAGGAAAAATATCCAATGAAGTATCTACGTAAACCGATTTTAGGCTAGGTATAATAATGGGAAATGTTTTTCATAAATTTTCGGGGTTGTATGGAGCAGATGGGGCAGTTTGAATGCTGGGAATTAAATCGGGAGATACGGTGCATTTCATGGGGCAAGGTAGGCGGGGATTTCAACCACTTAGTTTAAATAATGATGAGATGATTAATACGTGTGAGGGCTGAAAAGGAGATAGGAGATGGATCCTTTTCAAACGGCGAGAGAACATAGAACATTGAATGATTTCCCAAAAGGCGAGCATTACACAATGGATTCTACCTATCTATCTTGGAAGCATTCAACCGGAAATGTGAATGAATTAATGGTAAACATAACAATTAACCTATGAACACAAAGGAAAGAACAATGCTAAAATCCATACCATAGGGATCACACAAATCGAGAGCTGCATTTATTTATTAATTCCCCTGTCAAACTATTACAAATGGAACACTAGGAGCGTCCTCGATGATTTCCAACTTATTCCACACTTTATTCCCCCCTTTATAAAGTGATGAAGAACTACATTAAATATACAAAATTTGAGGGGAATTAGATCCACGAGAAAAGGATATTTTTCACCGAGCTCAAAAACCGGGAAATTTGAACATAGGGAAAAAAGACCAACAATACTGTCTGAAAACAAGGAGCAACAATAAATTTGACCATCTTGAATATTTTGTTGTTAGCACCCAATGAATGAAAATAGGAAATCCGAAGAAAAAATCCCTTTTTCATCAGCTTTGCAGATGTCTGCTGCTTCATAATTAGTTCACGGCCTTGACTATTTCCTTTCTTTTGGTTGAAAATTTCCTTTATGCCAAGAAATGTCCTTTGGAAACAATAAAGCTGAAATTTTTCCACTTAATGAAGAAAAAATCCCCTTTTGGGTGGAAAAAGGCAAAGGGAAAGGATGGTGGGCCCATATGCGATCACAATGCGAAGAGGGGAGGGGGTATATCACACAATGGAGGATGTGATTGGAGTCTTGCAATGCGATAGTGCATAGGGAGAAAGGGAAAATGCAATCGCAAATCGAGAATCGCAGGCGGGAGGGTGAATTGGAATGATTCGATGGAAACTTGCGATGATGATTGGAAGGAATGCGATAGAGTAAAAAGATAAGGCTGAAAGGAGAAGGAGAAATCCTTTTATTTAAAATAATTTTTGTGCCTTTTACAAAGGAAAAAATGATTTTTCATTGAAAAAAAGTGGAGGGCTTTAAGGTGGGACCCAAAGGGGGGAATCAAAATCGCAATCGGGAATAGGAGTGAACATCATATAATGGATAAATGCCATAAATATTTGTGATGCAACGGTTAATCGCGGAATCGACGGGAAGGGAGCGGAGCAAAGTTCCATGGGGAAATGAAATAATGCGATGCAATGGAGAAAGGCCGATGTGATTGAAAGACTTAAGAAATATTTTGAAATTTATTTCTCGCATTTTACAAAGGGAAAAGCCATTTTTCATTTGAAAAAAGGCGGAAGGGATTGTGGTGGGACCCTAACCAATCATAATCGTAAATCGGAGGGTGAGCGGAGCAGAGGGTAGAGTGTCATAGAGAAAAGTTCCAATTGCGATGTGAAATTCATCGCATCGGCGGGAGTCAATCGGAGGTGACTCGATCGGGAGTTGCGATTTAAATGGTGTGATCGAGATCGAGGTCGATCGCCTTAGGTTTTCTCAATCGGAAGGGGGCCAATCGGGACCATGCATTTGAATGTTGCGATCGGATCGGAGGGAGAGATTGCGATCGGATCGAAAAAGGGGAATTATAATGAAAAAAATTTAAAAATTATGTGGAATAAAGTCTAAGGGAGAAATGAGAAAAGGGGTAAGGTTAGGCCTTTAGGGACTTTTGTTCACTTAGGCATATTTTTCAATCCAAGAGTCAGTTTTGAGAGTATAATATACTGTTGGAAAGCTCTTTCTGGGCTCTTTACGATGGACACACTTAGAACATGATTTTACACTGAAACATACTATGGAAAATACATTTGAAAGAGAAAGGATGTGGCTTGGTGGAGATAAACGGCTCACGAAGTTCAACTTATTACATATGAAGACATAAAATTACATAAAAGATGATAATAAAATCAAAGTACCATGTTTTCACCTCAAAACATGTTTTGAGGTGAAAATTACATCGGTGTTATCGAAGGACTCTTTGATTTTTCCGGGATCGTGCCTTTGAGTTTGTTTGACCTCCTTGTGACCTTGTTGATATTTATGACACTTGATTCATTGATTTGACCATGATGAGACCCTAGAACCTAATGAGATAACCCTATGACCTAATAATAGGAATTGGGAGTAAAAGTGAATCATGACCTAAGACCATAGAGAGAGAATCATCAAGTTTCACATAAGGGGAAACTAATGAAAGACCACTACCATCGATGAATTCATGACCTAATAGAATGATGAAAATTTATGGTATGGGACTCCCTAATATGAAAATGAAAAAGAGTAAATTTGATCAGTCAGGCGAGTATGACAATGCGACACTAACATTGGCTCTAATGGGGATGGTAGCTCCTTTGAGGTGCAAGAACACCGTAGACCAAGTAGCCTTATCCATTGGGAAAATATGGTCAAAATGCTGAAAATTGACCGGTGCAAATTGACTCTGATTCAAACTATGAGCTGAAAAACTTAAATAAAAATAGCAAAGCCTTAAACATATCATTCAAGTTTTGATAGGCCTTCACTCTCGAGGCCCCAAACTTCAATGGTATGTACTTGAAATACGACCAAAAATAACATGGTATATACAATGATTGTGACATAGTTTTTGATCCATTATCTTCAACGGTGTTAGTGCTTCAAAAATCCTACCATTCACTCGGTCCTCGGGGGCAATCTTTGCCATTAGCCTGCGAAAGCAAAGAGAAAGCATTTTTGTCCCTGTGCTCTGAAACCTTATATGGTCCTTTCCACGAGGTTTTCGAACTTACCATGCTTCCCTTTGTCCTCATTTCGTGCATCCCATCTCAACACCACATCGTCCAACTGAAATGTTTTTGCTTTGGTCTTACGGTCATAGATTCTCTTTATCTTCTCCTACCGATGATAGCGTTCTCGGACACTTCATGGCGACTTGTCACTATTTTGTACAAATCTGAAAATAAAAGTGTAGACAATAATATCCATCGCTCTCAACACTTTGTTAGGTGTTGTTTTTCCAAAACAAATGGCCACTGCAATCACCTTTAGTGAAAGTCATGCATCACCTATTGAGCCTCATCTTCAACCCGCAGTTAAAGAGAGAATACCTCTTGGATATTTCCAATATGAAACCTTCGTTTAAAATACGAGATTTAGCAGACTTAAATTTCAGTGATCTACCTTTGCTTCTAGAAAGCCCTGGAGGTGGTGAAAGGTGTTGAAGAACATAAACAATGTCCGAATACCATGGGGATTGGAGAAAGATGTACGGAAACCCGGAAAAAGCAAACCTTCATCCTCATCTTCGACATTGATGTTATGAGATTTATATCAGGACGCAGGTTTGATTGGGACATTATTTTTTCTCCAAGCCTTGTCCTTTGATAAACTTTGTGGGTTTAATCTCCAAATCATATTCCAACATTGTTGTTATCCACTTACCTCTTTCTTTCCCTCGGATCAGTTTGCATTAGGACATCTTTCATCTGCGCATTAGGAACACATGCTATAGTATGTGAATGCGAAATGTATACTCTAAAATCCTTCAATGCTTTTATAAGAGCGCAATTCTTGTTTCTCAATAATATTATACCACAAGGCAGACATCTCGAATGGTCCGTCTGAAAAAAGGCAATGGGCTACTCAATCCGATCTCTCTTTTGCATCGGAACCGCAACCATAGTATCTTCGATGCAAATGAAAATATAATGAAATCTTGAGTGTAATCGGGACTAATCGAAGACTAGGGCATTGAATGAGCAAACTTTACCATATTAAAAGACTTGATAGCCTCCTCCTCCATTTGAAAGTGCTATCCTTTTTCAACATATTAGTCATTTCTCTTAAAATTTCATCAAATTGGGTATAAATATGCGCAAGATGTTCATATTACCATTGAATGCTGAATCTCCTTTTTTGTTATGTGGAAGGTCTAGTGATAAATTTCCTCCACTCTTGCGGGATCATATGAGATACCGTCTTTAGAGATGATATGCCCTAGCAACTTTCCTTCATCCATAGCAAATGAGACTTTCTTCGGATTAAGGGAAATCACAAACATAGTGCATCGTTAAAAAACAACCCTACGAAGTGGTGCAAATTTTCATCATCGAGACTAGAAAACAACGTCAGAATAATCCAAATAAACAACAAGAAAAACATCCTTTTCATTGGCAAAAGCAATGTCCATCGCTCGTTGGAAGGTAGCTCAGAGTTCTTCGGTCCAAATGGAATTTTTGGCATATTTGAAAGTTCCCCGGGGTGTTTCATGAAAGCGATTTGCGTGCTTGGTCTTTCTCATGCACCAAGATCAGTTATAGCACGAGTAGCCATCGAGTAGTGGAATCCTCGATGCTCCAACTAATCTCTATATAATATGGTCCATCTTTGAAAGTGGATAGTTATTCTTTAAGGATGCTTTATTCGGAGTTCAGAAAATCTATACACAACCTTATCTCTCTTGTCTTCTTATGTACGGGACCAAATTTGAAATCCGAGACAGAAAATCTAATTGGAACAATGATACCAAATTTATACAATCTATTTACCTCTTTTTCAATAGATGGAAGCATCTTTATGGGTTGATCCTTCTGCCGATTTTGTCTAAATGGTTTTCGATTTGGCTTTGATGGGAATAGTATGTTGAATTATATTTTTTCCATACACCTTCAAACACGAGATAATCCCACGCAAACACATCGAGAGAAAATTTAGAAAGTAATTTAACATACTTTTTCCTTTACCTCGAGGGGACAATGCCTTTAATAACTTCACCATCTTAGGCTATGTCGGTTGTTCCAAGATTAATATCTTCAACTCCTCTTTATTTGTAGGAACCAAGCTTGGTTTCCTTGCAACATCATCTTGATCAAAAAGCTCCTCTAATGGTATGAGACCTCTAGGAATTACATTGTCCTTCGGCTATAATATGTCCATCTAATTTGCTTGATTTCTTGATCATCAATATTATAATCACCCTCTATGGGAGTATCCTTGAATTTTCCTTCCACTCTGCCAAAAAGGCATTGATTTCATTGTCATCCCAAAACACTTGCACAATACCTTAGATTATTCGGAACAATGGGCCGATGTTTAACATAAATTTAAAATTGTTTACTGGAGTTCATTTGAATTTTCAAGTTGCTTGCAGTAGTGGCAAGAGAATCTATCAATAAGATGCATTGAAGAGCTGTTGTCAAAGTGTACTCGGAAATGTCCTCAAAATGTCTGTATTGCATTTCATGTAGGCCCTCAATCATGGATGCTTTGCTTGGTACTCTCCTTTTACGCTTGAAAAATAAACTCCGATTCTCCATAGACAAAAATCCTCTTGGCCTTTAGCTTCCTCAAAATTTTCAATCCTGCCAATCAAAGCTTCATACTAGTCTTCTACATTGTTAGAGCGAGTCAAAAAGCATACTTGTAAGCTACATACTCTAACATTACTAGGAACCATTTCGAGAGTGGAAAAAAGGGCTTTGAATCCATATTCCAATACCAGCACCGTCCTTACCAACAACTCCATCAAAGTCCATGCTCAAAGGCCTTCTTCTTCTTCTTCTAAATGCTGAAATTTTGCTTCTTTCTCCACTCTATCCCGACTAATTTGCGCATCTTTACGCTATTCATACATTTTTTCGTTGTGGCAGAGAAGCTCGAAATGCTTATTTCTTTATCTTTTTAATGTTTAAGGACTTCCTAGCATTTTTTTAAATTTCGGGTATCTCATCTACTTGTACGTAGCTTGAACAATTTCATCATTCAAACCACCATACGAATATAATACAAATGACTCTAAATACGTAGTGACTGCATTAATGGGATGATTAACTAGCTTATCTTTGCTAGTTATCATGTATTTCATTTTCTCTTCCCTATATATTTTTTCTCAAACGACCAAACATGAGAATGGTGTCATAAGAGAAGTCAAAGTCTGCATGGTTCCTTTAAGTTTTTCACCCCAAGACATGAGATAGAAGCATTCCAAAACCATGGTGGAACATCCAGGAAACAACTATCATCCATCAAAGCATTCTTGTTTGGGATTTGTATCAAAGATACTACCAAGTCTTTGATAAGACCAATACAATGGACCCCTAGAGTCGAAAAGAATACAAATCATGGTATTTGCGGGGAATATCAAGTCCCAAATTCTCCGATTTATGGCTTTGGGCATCAAATTGTGCAGAGGCTCCAGAGTCCAACATAGCATTATGTAAAATGAACTCATGTAATCTAAGACTCGGGTAGAAAGGGAGGGACTTCACTTTCTTGATTCATCTTCTATAGCTAGACCAAAAAATGAGTTCGGGATAATCATCTTCGACATTTACCATATCCGTCTGACTAGAGTCTATTTGCAGAATTCTAGACACACGGTGTTTATAAGTACTATTTTTCACCAAATCGGATCAAGGGCATGGACACCTTGACTTAGAAATTTCATTTTCTAAAGTTAAAATAAGAAATTTTCTACCTCTTTTATGGGAGGATCTTTCTTCTCTACTTGCTCCTATGCTACACTATGCTGGTTCTTTTCATTAGCAATGTTAGTTAGCGAGGATGCCTTGTTGGGAGAAGGATCAACATGCTCTTTCCCTTTTCTTTGAGTGTTCGAGAGAGTCATTTTTTGATTACGGCTCTTTTCTCTTACGAATGGGATTGATCAAGCACATCTCTTCTCCTCAAAAGAATACTACTTCTGTTGTGATGAAAAAAAGCGTTCATGGATCCTCTCTCCGATAATCATCGGACTCTTCCTCTAACACTAAATCATTGGTCAATTTGAAATCTTCATCTTTTTGAATGTCTGCCTAATACGTTGTATATTCTTCATCTTACCCATGAAAATATGGGCACACCATCGAGCGGTGAAAAAGTGGTTGGCTTCAACCACGGGATCATCATCATCATCTGTCTCCATTCCTTGAACATAATTTTGTTGCAATGGAGTTACGATCTACTATTGTGGTGTTGCTTGGTCCTTGTGTTTTCTGCTTCTCTTTGATTAATTCAAAATTGTGAGTACTGCTGATGACCTCTAAAATTTGGATTTATGATTTGTGCCTCGGGTCTATCTGAAATAGTCAATCGATCGACCATCTTTTCCACTTTTCAAATCAAAGTGTCCATCTTACTTTCTGAAGGAGATTCTTCTTCTTTCATAGTTACTCTCTTTTTCAGCCCTTGTCCGCACTCTTCTAGCTAGCAAATTGGCTTCTACACTCACAACTATCTTACTGCATATCTTCAAGTGTGGTAGGATCTCGTTCTCGTAGCTGATATACTCATATCGCATCGAAACCATCTAGAAAATTGAGAAAAGCTAACCCCATAGGGGGTTTTAGGTTAGCTTGGATAGCATTATACACGGCATTAAATCTCACACAATAATCCTATACGCTTTACCCACATTCCTTTTAATATTTTTATATTCGAGACGAGATTTGGAGGGGGTTTTTCTTTTACCTCCCACTAGGTCTAAGAATTGTCTATGTAGCTCTTGTAAAGAGTGGATAGAGGCCTGTTGGTAAGGCTCTAAACCATTTTCTAACTTCACCTCCAAAACTTTGGACAAACAATCTTGTGGTTACATTTTGCCCTCTACCTCATGAAGATCAAAAATGTCATTCATATTGTCAATATCTTTGTTGAAGTTTGTGATGTTTTGAGTGGCATCAAATATAGGTACTTTACTTTGGTAATAAACGGAGGCATATCATTCAAATTAGTAAGGTAAACCGGGTGCATCGCCAGGGCGACCACAACTCGAGGTGGATTTGCAAATGATGTTTGTGCTATTAGGATTCAAAGGGAGGTGTTGATGGAGGGAGTCGGAAAGCCGAGAGTTGACTTCTAAGGCTGATGGGAATGCTAATGAATTAAGGGGAGGAAAATTTTCTCTGATAACTCACAGAGAGCTCAAGGATATTGGTTACGGTGATAGATGTTTGAGGAATTCAAAATATAATCATCAATTGATGTTTTTCCCTTTGAACTTAGATATCTACAAGAAAGTGGATCTAAACTGTGTCATCAAGTACAATTTTGGACTTACTTACGAAACAAAGAAAGCTCAAAACACTCATCAAAATAGAGGTCTTCTACAAACAACCACTCACTCGGCCAAGTATAGGATTTGAAAATGGGTCTAGGACTTAGTGAACCTTCTTGTCTTACGACTATCCTTGGAATGAGATTAGGATTTTCAAACACAGGGGGAAGATTTGGATCATGGATTTGGTCTTGTGTACCTCCTTGAAAGCAGTGTGGTTGATTTTATACTTTACAATGTTTTATTTCAGACCCTAGCAAACTTTTAACATCATCATCTAGAGTCCAAGAATCTATATGAAAAGATATTACTAGGGTGATCGATCCTTTATGCTAAATTTATTCCTCTGAGTGGAGTCGCCGAAATGTTAGCACCTAATTTGAACCTTAGAGTGAAGAAAGGAAAATCGCGGGTAACCTCAAACCATGCTCGGCCTTGTGAGCTAGCCCTACAAGGTCAAGAGAGGGCTCTCTCCGGGGAAAAAATATCCAATGAAGTATTACGTAGCGATTTTAGGCTAGGTATAATAATGGGAAATTTTTTTACAAATTTTCGGGGTTGTATGGAATAGATGGGATAGTTTGAATGCGGGAATTAAATCATAGATACAAGGTATTTCATGGGGCAAGGTAGGCGAGGGGATTTCAACCACTTAGTTTGAATAATGATGAGATGATTAAGATCGATGACGAGTGAAAAGGGAGTAGGAGATGGATCCTTTTTCAAGCAACGAGAGAACATAGAACATTGAATGATTTCCCAGAGGCAAATAATTACAGAAATGGATTCTACCTATCTATCTTGAAAGCATTCAACAGAAGTGTGAATGAATGAATGGTAAACTATAACAATTAACATATAGAACACAAAGGAAAGAACAATGCTAAAATCCATACCACGAGGATCCCACAAATTAGAGCTTCATTTCTTTCATTAATTCCACTGTCAAAAATTGTTACAAATGGAGTCATGACAGCGTCCTCAATTATTTCCAACTTATTCCACAATTTATTCCCCCCTTTACAATGATAAAGAACTACATTAAATATACAAAATTTGAGGGAAGTAGATCCACGAGAAAAAGGAGAGCAGCTGTTTCACTAGCTCAAAAAATCGAAATATCGAACATAGGAAAAAAGACCAACAATCTAGCTCGCATTGAAAAAGAAGGAGAAACAATACTTTTGACCATCTTGAATATTTTTCTATTACGCCCAATGAATGAAAATAGGAAATCCGAAGAACAGATCCCTTTTTTCATTGCTTTTGTAGATGTCTCACGGTTCATAATTAGTTCACGGCCTTGACTATTTCCTTTCTTTTTGGTTGAAAATTTCCTTTATCTTGAGAAATGTCCTTTGGAAACAATAAAACTGAAATTTTTTCCACTTAATGAAGAAAAATCCCCTTTTTGGGTGGAAAAAGGCAAAGGAAAGGATGGTGGGCCCATATGCGATCGCAAATCGCAATCGAAAATCACAATTAGAAGATGGGAGGGTGTATATCACACTAATGGAGGGATGTGATTGGAGTCTTGCGATGCGATAGTGCATAGGGAAAAAGGGGAAAATCACAATCACAAATCGAGAATCGCAGTGGGAGGGTGCATTGGAATGATGCGACGAAACTTTACGTGCGATTAGAAGAAATGCAATGGGAGTAAAAGATAAAGTCAGAAGGAATAATGAGGAAATCGTTTTAAAATAAATTTAAAATAAGTTTTGCGCCTTTACAAAGGAAAAAAATGATTTTTTCATTGAAAAGATGCGGAGGGCTTTAAGGTGGGACCCCAAAGGGGGAATCGCAATCACAATTGGGAATGGGAGCGAACATCATATAATGGAGAAATACCATAAATATATATGTGATGTCTGACGGATCGCAATCGCAAATCGGCGGGAAGGGGAGTGAAGAAAAGTGCGGTGGGAAATGAAATAATGCGATGCGATGGAGGAAAGGCCGATGCGATTGAAAGACTTAAGAAATATTTTGAAATTTATTTCTGCGTTTTACAAGGGTAAAAACCATTTTTCATTTGAAAAAGGCGAAGGGATTGTGGTGGGACCCGGCAATCACAATCGCAAATCGAGAGGGTGAGCGGAGCGGAGGGTAAAGTGTCATGAGAAATGTGTCGATTGCGATGTGCAATTCGATTCGCATCGCATGAGAGTCAATCGGAGGTGACTTGATCGGGAGTTGCGATTTAAATGGTGCGATCGGATCGGGGGAGTAGGTCAATCGCATCGAGGTTTTCTCAATCGGAAGGGGGCCAATTGGGACCATGCATTTGAGATGTTGCGATCGAGATCGTGAGGAGAGGATTGCGATCTGATCGGAAAAGGGAATTATAATGAAAAAAATTTAAAATTATATGGAATAAAGTCTAAGGGAGAAATGAGAAAAGGGGTGAAGGTTAGGCCTTTGGGGACTTTTGTTCATTTAGGCATATTTTTCAATCCGAGAATCGAGTTTTGAGAGTATAATATACCGTTGGAAATATCTTTCCAAGCCCTTTCTAATGGAAACACTTAGAACATGATTTTACACTAAAAAATAGTATGGAAAACATCTTTGAAAAGCGAGGAGGTGGCTTGGTGGAGATACTTGACTTCTAAAGTTCAACTTATTACATATGAAGAGATAAAATTACATAAAAGATAATAATAAAAGCAAAGTAACATGTTTTCACCTCAAAACATGTTTTGAGTGAAAAATTACATCAAGCTTATCGAATGACTCTTTGATTTTTTCTAGATACCTGTGCCTTTGAGTTTATTTGACCTCCTCGTGACCTTCTTGATATTTATGACACTTGATTCATTTATTTGACTATGATGAGACCCTAGAACCTAATGACACCAACCCTATGACCTAATAATATGAATTGGGAGTAAAATTGAATCATGACCTAAGACCATAGAGAGGATAATCAACAAGTTTCACATGAGGCGATGATAAAGACCACTACCATCAATGAATTCATGACCTAATGGAATGATGAAAATTTATGGTATGGGACTCCTAATATGCAAATGTAAAAGAGTAAATTTGAGCATTGATGAGCGATGATAACAAGACTGACACTAACACTTAGCTTGCTAGTATGATCTAATTATTGCTTTGTGAAAGATGTTTTTTCACTCCTATTTTTTAAAATTTTTATGTTTATGAACAATATATAGATACAATGGATGCTTCGAATGATAAAAGAGGAAATTATTTTTCACGTAATAGAATTCAAGTATTTTCATATTGTGTAAATAAGTATTTCTATTGGTGGTACTTAGGGTCAACCTAAACGGTTATTTCGCATGCATCAAAAGAAGTACAAAGTGATAATAGGAAGGACTTATGTGAACTTTTCTAATCATACATGTTAAATATCAGCAAGTGTTAATGTTGTTGCTGCTCAATTCCTTATTGGGGTACCCTATCATACAGTGACAAAGTTTGTACAAATGTTTGAAATGAAAATAATTTATAACAAATAAAATAACACATAACATTTTTAGCACTTGCTTCTCTTTCTTTGCAAATCCGAACATGTCTCACGAGCAACTTATGTTAGCTATGTCCAAATGATGCCAAATTTTTTTCCATTTAAATTTCCAATTAAATCCTATGTATCATTACTCGAGAAATTTGGCTCCTTCGAGAGGAAATGACAAATGTGAGTGTGCAATACAGTTTAACCATACAAATTTGTCTTATTCTATAATGAAAATTGTTAAAATCACAATGAAGTTGTGAAAAATTGGGGAAAATAAAAATTATTTACGATATAAAACTAAATGTATCCATGTAGAAAGTAACCCAATCTAAATGTGCATATTTATAAGTGATTGGATAATGCATCTCAAGGGAGAATGCAGCTACATCCTCATATTGGAAGCCCCTTTAACAAACACATACACATACAAACACATCCGGGTCAAGGACACATCTTTTCCACTAGGGTAGGTGTCCCATGAATGCCACTTTCTCAAAGACATCCCTAAAATACCATTGAAGGGGTACCTTTTAATATAATGATTTAGTCAAGTGCATAATATTAGAGTATTAACACTCCAATACTACAATTTAATGTAATCAAGTTTACAATATATTAAACTTTGCTAAAGTGTTATTAATCATAAATGTCATCAATTAAGAGGTGAAGATAAAACAATAGAACTTATTGCAAAGAAATGAACTCTATTATTATGGACTTTAAATGAGCATGTTTCCTTATGAACCCCTGAGCCATAGAGGGAACTTTGGGAGTGACTGAAACTTTCCTAGAGCTTTTTGGTTATTCCTCTAGGGAAAAGGTCAATTTCTAAGCCTTCTACTAAATCTATTAAGGCCAAGAACACCACAAATATTGGGGTGTTTACTATTCACTAACTAGTCAAAACATCCCTTGCCTCGCACAATGAAGTGAATGCCTTGAAGTGGCAATCATAAAGTGTCTGAGATTAAAGGTAGTGCAAAAAAGGCACCTAGGGTTTTTTGTTGGTTTGAGTTTTCTCAAAGGAGCTCGACATACACAAATAAAATTGAAAATATGTTAACATGGCTCATCTGGAAAGAGCTCTATGATTGTTTCTATTAGCAATGGAAGAACCCAAAGCCGCTCTTTAGGGACTAACATGATATTCACAAGCACAAAAATATATGGCTTAGATGTGTTCTTAGGGGGTATGGTAAAGTAATATTCTTGGATGTACTCATAGATAGATCGGTAGTTAATCACGTTTCAATCAAGATCATTTAGGCCAAAAGAAAAAATATTTCCTTTGGACCTGAGGTTGCATGGCAAGTGTTCAACAAAATATTTGAACAAAAAAGTATTTAACAAAAAACTTGGTAACAATGGAAATGTTAGGGGACCTTAATTTGAGAGGGCATTGAAATCAAAGCAAGCTTTCAAATTATTTTCAAGTCTATCATAGGGAAAACCTTAATATTTTGGGTGAACTTTCTTGATTTTTATAGTAAATAAAAAAGAAAAAAGTAGAGAAACAATAAACTTTGTTTGCAGGAAACCAACTTGATGACCGGTATCTATTGTCTAACATATGCAAAGACACTATTCTAATTTTGGTGTTGTGCCTAGAAAAATAGAGTGATGGGAAAACGTGTGTTTTCATCCTCGGAGACTATTTCTTTCAAGGATAAGGTCTCAAATAAACCCCTTCACTTCAATGACTATAATTTGTGATCAAGTTTACAATATTTAAATTTACAAAAAAGTTATTAATCATAGGTTTCATTAATTAATTGAGTCGAGAAAAAAACCACAAAACGTGTTGCAAATAAATACCCTCATTAGCATGTACTTTAAATGTGCATGTTTCATATGAGCCCAAACTAAAGGTCACAATGGTAGAGTTCTCTGAGCAAGAGGTCACAAACCCTTTTCGCTGAATCACATGCAGCTGCAGTCACGATTCACAACACCCTATATTAGAAGCTGTACAAGTGGATCTATTCAAACTAGAAAAAAAATTACGATGAAGTGCATCTATATTCGAAGGTTTCTTTATTATTCAATTTTCTTATCTGAATTCTTAGTCCCAAATATTTTGAATAGGGTCCTCTAGGGAAGAGAAAATCTTTTTGTTATCCCACGGTTCTCCACTTCAACCCTAACCACTATATACTGTCACCAAAATGGGAGTTTGGTTTCATCTCATTTTCCAATACTATTTTGGAATTTATCAGTTTTGCATATAATGTCAATACATAGGGAACAAATTAAAAAAAATCTCGAAAAGATTAAGTTTTGTTTTTCACATATGCTTGACCCAATCACTTCTTAAAAAAATCAACTATGATTGACGAGACAAACCAAAATCATGACTAGTTTCACATACTAGACATCTAGTACCTTATTATCATTAACATGGGAAACCTAGATGCAACCTCAAAAGGACTTATTAGCAAGGTTAAGAGGCCCAATATCGATGATATCCAAAAAAATAAGTTCATGCAATTGGAGCAACACTTCACAAAAGCATGAGGGCATTCTTTGCCACTTATTCCTAAGCTATTATATTTGTTGTGTATTACCATATTTTTGAAACATGATTTTGGATTTAACTCTTAATAATGGACCAATTGAATTTTTCCATCTTAGTTCACAACTTCATGCCATGCTCCTTGGAAATTTTGATGTATGTTGATATGATCCTATGATAATTTTGAATATATTATTTTCAAGTCTAGAAAATATGATCAAGCATAGCTTCCAATCAAGTGAGAATTGGTTCTACCTATAGTTATAATCATTAATGTTTAGCTCTATCCTTACTCCACATAGTACAAATATTTGGGGATTTTAACTTTGATAGGAAATGGTGTCTCTAACTACCATTTTGATCATCCGACCTCAATTTGAAATCTTAAATCCACTTAATGGTCAATGCTTTAATCCATCCTCTCAAAAGACATGGCAACAATCCTAACAATACAGTTGAGTCTTCATAATTTCAATTTACAAGCAAGTAATGACAACTTTTTCGTGTATACAATGGAAACTATTCAAGTATTCACAATATACGAGTAACAAATTCCCCACCTAGCACTCAAACCTTCAATTTTTAATCTTGATTCTCCTCCATCCATAGACTACTCAATAGTCGATGCTAGGAAAATAATATTGAAAGAAAAAAAATTGGTATAAAAGAACGTGAGATTTGTGATTTTATTAAATGTTAGAATTTTTAATTTTCATGTATAATCTAAACACAAAGTAAAAATTAATTATTTTTCTATATAGTCCAAACAATCCAATCAACAACTCAGCTCAAGGCTACTCTAAAGTAAGGCCTTCCTCCTACAATGCAACCAAACTTACATCCAGAACATTCCTTTCCCATGATAGTCTCGAATGTTATTGTGAACTATAGTACTTCTAAAAAAAATATTATATATGTTTTTAAATACTCCTTTTGTTTCTTGACCATCTCTTGGAAAAAATATCTTGTGATTCCATTTATGGTAACATGATTTGGGAACTAGCAGGGGGTTAGTAAAAAAATGACGTATGAACCCAACAATTGCATGCAAATAAATTGAAATTTTGCACAACAAATTGAAAATAGGAAATCAAACGGACTCTATGACCAACAATAGAAGGTAGCAACAACCTTCAAATTTGACTAACCCCTTTAGTTATTGTCAATTGCAAATAGCATTATGGAAATAGACACACCTTGAACACTATAGTTCAATATGAAAATACAAAATTTTGTTCCACAATTTATTATAGGATCCTAAAATGCAAATTTGATTATTTATATGATTGGCATGCATCACGATGCAATTTAAAATTTCCAATATATGATAAGTGAAATAAATTATAATCGAGTGCTCATGGAATTTGAAGCTTATAAACTATAGCTGCATTAAATTTCCAGAAAAAACAAAATATTTTCTAGAGATGTAATTTTAAAACAAAAACACCATTGGCATCAAAAGTCAAATTTTGATAACAACACATTTTAGAACATTGAACACTACTAGTAAAATAATCTTGAAAGAGAAAAAATTATCTTAGTAAGATCCTTGGTATAAAAAGAATGTCATATTTGTGGTTGCGGCAAACAAGATTTCCCCTATTCCAATTTAACTTCTCCATAGTGAAAACATTTTTCGGACACAATGTGTTGCATAATCGGATGTAATGATTCTCATCCTTGCAGCCACCTTAAAACAATCATGTATGAAAATTTATATTCCACAAGCTATGACCACTAATAGATTGTGCCATCAATTGTAATAATGACTATTTCTTGACCACTAATCAACATGAAAAAAATATAGCCTTACTATCTCCCAAAATTTTCATGGAATGCCAATAAGATATCTATTTACTCTCAATGACTTCCCAAAGTGCGAGGATGCATCACATAACATGGACTTCCATCTGCTTGGGTGCCAGAGTCTAAGGAGAATATATTCTACAAAATTTTCCAAGACCACAATGAATAGCTTATGTTCTCCAAGGTCAAAGGATTAGCTATTGATAGTGAGATGCATTATTGATGGGACGACCCGCAAATGGTGGTTTGGTGATTGCAACCGAGACCAAAACCATATTTTCCACGGTGTCCCCACATCATTTATGGTATATTCTAGCTCAAATGTACATTTGAGAGATTTGAAGTTCAAGGATAGTCCAAAAATCCATTTTGAAATAGCTTGGTCAACACATGTTCAAGTCGAACTTGGAAATTGTTTCTCCCGGGGATAGTCCAAATACAAATGGAATTCACATCTCATCCTCTCGACATGTAGTGATTTAGAATTTCACAATTGCAACGGGAGATGATTGTGTTTATGTAGTTACACAAATCTCGAGACATTGAAATCAATAAACTAGTTTGTGGGCATGGGCACGAAATAAGTATTGGAAGCCTTGGTAGTAAGGATTCGGAAGATACAATTTGAGACATGGTTGTTAATGAATCCTCTCTCAATTGCACAAAAAATGAATCAGTATGTATAAAAACATGGCGAGGGATTTCAGGCTATGCTCAAAAAATAATGTTCCAACATGTGAACATGATTAACATCTCAAATCAAATTATTATGGGTCAATATTACTATGCCCCTCCATTGTGATGCCACGATCGGTTAAAACTATGCAAAAATCATAGTTTTTGTTGTTCAAGTTCACAATGTGACATACATAGAAATCACCGGCACTTCGGCAACGAAAGAGGCAATAAAACTTGCATGTAGCTAGACCGTTCCATGTACAAAAATTGTGATGGAGGGTATAAGCCTTCGCTTGGACAACGGAGACCCGACCACTTCTTTATCGGCTAATGTGCATGGTTATAGCGATGACCAAGTCATTCCTCCCATTAATTTCACATCACTAAGCTTGCAAGCATCAAAATTAATTTATAACGCGAGTTATTGGTCATCTCATTAGTTCGGAATTATCTTCTTACGTGCCATGGTAGTGAGATGAAGTTTTTAGTTTGAAAATTATTTATAATTACCTTGAAATATGTGAATATTTCATAGTCGAAGACAACTCCATAATGAATATGCATTGGCTATGGAGGATAATGAGGATTATGTAAGAGTGAGGACCAAGGTCATGATGCTTATATTGATGGGTAACCCATCACTAAATGACTATGAGGATGATGAAGATTATGTTTTTCTTTATAAAGAAGCTTCGTTCGGGAAATAAGAAGACTCGGGGTGGGAAACCTGTCTATTAAAAAATTGTAACTAAGTGAGCCTGCGAAGATGTTGGGGGCTTATAAGTACTAAAAAATTCATGCTCTCTATCCCAACATTCTTCTCATGTACACTTTGAGGGTCAAAAAAATCATTATTACCCCCCCCAAAACCCACTTTCTCTAATGTTAGTGGAAAAAAGTGAATAAAAATTCAAAAAAATTAATAAGTGGTGATTTGTTTATTATTTTTTCGAAGTCAAAGGGAGAAAGGAAAATGACATGGAAAATCAATATGAAGTCAAAGGGCAGTGAGTCAAAGGAGGATGATTGGAGCATCCACCTAGCGTCCACAAGTTCAAGTGCCTAATAAGCCAAGACAAGGAGGGAGCACATTGAATTTTGTAGATACCGTAAATTGTTGTAGACCCAACCTCAATCCCCCCCCTTTATGTTCCATGCATATTCATTGCAAGAAAGGGAAATTCAAAAATATGCTACGTTAGGTCCAAACTCCATGCAACGACTTTGAGAATAATCCACACAATAGCTTGTACACATATTGCGGTAAGGTTTAATTAGAAATTTTTCAAGGCAAAGTTATTTCGAGTTGGATAGTTGGACTCTCCTTAGCCTCCCTCCTACATCTATTCAACATAACATCCATGCAATCTACTCACAGCGGACTACGACTAACACATAACACCGCAGTGGAGATATGCGGACGATCGATAAAGGACATACACAACAGTATTGGACACTTTTTTGATGGATGAGTTAACTAAGAAATTAGTTAAGATTTTGTGGGAGTCGATCACCCTTTTCAACTCCACTCATTGCACACATGTATTACTCATCCAATTTGCACATTAGTTTAGAGGATTTTTTCTCAGAGCGACGAGTATTCTACAACCAATCATAAGAACAAAAAAATTTAGGACAAAAATGCAGAATACAAAGTCTTCAAACAGAGATTAACACAATTGTTTTTTGTTCACAACACATGCGTACACAAGATGATTGAGAGTTCGAGTCTCGAGGGAACAATATTATACTTTCAAGAAGTGCTTGGTTTGAGATTCGCAGCTTGTTAAGACTCGAATATTATACTTTCAAGCGAGTGCTTGGTTTGAGATTGAGGCTTGTTTGGCAAGAGATGTTCTTGATTTTTTCCCATTATCTTCAGTAGCACCGGGTTTCTTGTGAGTGAGAAAGAATGGGCGGCTTAGTTAAATCAATATTTGTAGATTTATTGGTCATTGTCATGATAATGTTGGGCATAGCGATTAGCTAAAGAGGTGAAGAGCGGCTACCTCGATCCGAAAATGGAAATGAAAGCGTTGCTTCATTGACTTTATTTCCTTCCCTATTTTCCATTCTAATCACCTCTTTCTTACCATTCTTGGCTTCTTTGATCTTCAATTGAAATGTATTAGGGTTGATCTTTAGCCCCTATTTTAGAATCATGGAGATCCGGTTGTTATTGTTTCCTCTTATGTGATATATGTCATTATTTATATGTTTGTTTATGGTCAATGGCAGGAGTATTTTGTATGTTCGAACTGATTTCTAAATCCATTATTTTTTCCATTTAGTAAATCATGGATTTTTCATGCTCCTTAAGAAAACTAACAAAAAAATTCAAAATAAAACATATCATTTAAAACCCTACGAACTTGGGAATCACAAAAGGCTAAAGATTAAAACTTAAATGCACCAATATCATGCATAGAACAAGTGGTAGGACAATGTGAGACATAATAAGCAAGATGTTGATTTCATCAAGAAATAGAGTTTGAAAAAAATACCTCGTCATCGGTTTTGGCCTCGTCGGCCGAAGCATATTGATCATCATCCGGTCTAGACGCATCTATCGGGTGATTGTCGTCTATCGTCGTTCAAGTTACGGGCTTCGAGTTCTTCCTAGTCCTTCTCTTCTTATTAGAGCCATACATTTATATATTTCCGCTTTGATACGAGCTCAACGAGATCCAAATAAAAAAACTAGACGAGTTTACAGTAACATCGAAACAAGAAGCCCATGGACGAGTTACCGGCATAGAGCTCTACCACCAACGGGATTATTACATAACCAAAACATAAGACCACTTGCGGACAAAAAATAAAAACCTAGCGCAACATCATATTTCCCATCTCTTCTAGCTGCCACCTATCGAACCACTACCACCATAGCGAGATCTTCCACCACCACCATCAATGTAGCCACCACCACCACCACCATAACCATGGTTGCCACGATCACCGCTTCCATCAGTAACCCCCATCACCGCCACCCCCACGGTAGCCACACGAGCCACGGCCTCCCACTATCGCCCTCGTTTCCTGCTGGAGTGAGGGGTGGGTTAACGGTGATCCTCCTCTCGTCAAGCATCTTTCCATTGATTTCATCAATGGCATCCCTCATCGATTACCGAGGTCATACGCCCCATTAACTAGTCGTTGCAAATTCGAAACCCTTGGACTAGATTTTTACGTAGTTCCACTTTCGTTGCTATGGTTCTAGTGGATTTCGGTAAAAATAGTAAAAAAATTTCACTTGCCATTTTTTTATTAATTTATTTTCATTTTTAAAATTTCCCTCCAAATGCATTTGATTTTACCTTCTCAGATTTTAGTAAAAAAAGGGTAAAAAAATTCATCACCATTTTTTATTAATTTATTTTCATTTTTTTCATCCTTCTATACGAGGATTGGGAAATTGTCCCTCCAAATGCATTTGTTTTTACCTTCTTGGATTTTAGTAAAAAAGAGTAAAAAAAATTTCACCGCCATTTTTTATTAATTTATTTTTCATTTTTTCAGCCTTCTATCCGTGGATTGGGAAATTTTCCTCCTAATGCATATGTTTTTACCTTCCCAAATTTGAGAGAGTGGGAAGGATTCCCCAAGTTTTGGAAGTTCCCGCCTTTTATGCATTTCCTCGCAATGAGGATCACTAGAGCCTCCTAAGTCCTTGTTGGTCTAGGGAAAAGGTTCTCAAGGAAGCAATGAAACATATTGGCCTTAATATATCATTAGTTTTAGATGTGAATACATCTTATTTATATAGTATTATAATTATATTATTGTTGTAGTTTTAAATATTTGTTGAGTTATAGAGTTAATGAATATATGTAAGTGTAGGTAATGATTTTAATGGAGGGTGTTATAAGATTAATTTAAGGAAATTAAAAAAATGGGGAGAGTCATGAAATCAATACAAATATTTTCATAGGGTTTAAGGGGTGTCAAGGTGGTAGAATATTGAAGTTAAGAGAACTATATAGCAATTTATGAAATATTGATACAAATTGCACATATGCATATGTTGTGGTGCAAATGTAACAATTTTTTTAGAAATTCTTTTGTAAGGTATGACAATGGTCAATTTTTTCCATGTTTTTTTAGAAGTATGCATGTGTACGTAATGGTGGACTAAATGACTTATGTTATGTGGGATGAGGTTGAACCCCAACAAATACAATCAAGGAGATCAATCTAGTAACGTTGTTGGTGTGGGTCAACGAGCATTGGGCTACTTAACTTGCTTTCACATACATTTGTTTTTTTGGATTGAAATTTTTCTAATGAACAAAAGCAAGTGGAAATTAATTGATTTTAGACATTTAAATGTGGTAGAAGCATCTCAAAATCTATGAAAGCATCACTTTAACTCAACAACCACAACTAAGTGATATTTATTCTACTGAAATTCACTCTAGACTTGGACCTAACCCTATCTTAAATAAATAACTCCCTTAAGAAGGCAATTCGGCCCATGAGGGGTGAACATGTCACATGGGAATATTGAACACATGTGGGGGAATAATTACACACTATTTTCACCCACCAAGCAATAAGAAAGCCCTCATCAATTTTATGCACTACTTTAAATGGGTTGAGTGTCCTTGGATGCCTCGAACAATGGTATTGAATTTATGTGATGTTAACTAAGTTAACCAAAAAAAACATGTATTCAATATTGGTAACAATATTTGCACACTATTTATTTCATTGACCATTCAAATGAGGCTTTAATACTTGTAACCAACCATACATGTAGTTGATCAAGTTGACCAACCTAACACGCTTATACTCGTTGTGAGGGTCCTATAATAATAGGGTTCATAATTTTTTAATTGACTTTGATAGTCTTGTAAATATGTACATACCTTGCTTTCTGCAAGTTGTTTTCCCATATTTTTAAAATAATAAAAAAAATTAAAAGATGGAAAAAAGTCCTAAAAAGAAAGCTCAAAGGAATTAGAAAAGAAAATATCAAAAAAAAGAATAGACCCCAGAGATAAGAATAAGACATGAAAGTGAGCAAGTCAAAATGCCACTACTATTTACTTTACTGCAAGAATAATGATTGTGTGCATATTTTCCAAAGTGCCATAATCCATGATCAGTTAAATAGATTAATATTAACTTTTCATGCTTTGAATTTCATGTTTTAAGATAGAGAATAAATATATGTCAAATAGTTTAAACTTGACAAATCGGTAGATAGTTAGAGAATAAATGAGGAGCTCAATAGTTTAATGCTGAGCCCTCGGATGAAATAAGTTTGTAATTATATAGATTTATTGCTTTAAAATAAAAATGGATTTAGGGTTGCAAGCTTAAATGCACCCATGCAAATAAAGAAAAAAATGTTAGAATAATGATGGGTAGGTAGAAATAAGTTGTGCAAGACATGTAATAAAGCATCATCGGGAAAGTTACTAATTTCCCTTCCCCCACAATGATCCGAGTATTATAAACCTTCGATTAAAGAGGCTCGGAGCATTTATCGACTTATGTTGGGGCGGACCCAAGGCTTAATAGCGATTGGTTAAAAAATATTGGATTCCCTTTATAAAATCTATTCTCCTCAACATATTCACCTTTTTCCAAAACTATAAACCCTTTTCCTAATTTAAAAACATCTTTGCTTGGAAAAAGTAAAATCCCCCCTTAATCAATTTCATTTCATCCAAAAACACTCAAAAACCCACAAAATACATTTTTATCCTAAGTTTATGTGTAAAAAATAAAAATGGGATAACTTTATGCTAAAATGTCTATTTACACTTTACTTAGTTTAAATTCTATGTATTTTGATTCATTTAATCTCATTCCATATTAATTTATAACCTAAAGTGTTAAATCCCTTTATAATACCCTTCTAGTAATTTATTAAATCCATTATTCAAATATCCAAAAAAAACCCTATTTTTTTAATGTTAACCTATAGTTTATATATCCCATGTGCCGAAATAAACCCCGCCGTATTCACCATAGGTTAAACATTATATCATATAAATTAAATCTTGCTTCCAAATGGTTATAAAACACATGTAAATGTTTTTATACGCCATGTATTATATATCCCCTCGCCATTGGTTATTAAACATTTATTAATTTTTTATTTAACCATATAAACATTACCCCCTCAATCAAACAACACATAGTTATAGGTTCCAAACTATGTATTAAACAATAAAAATCTATCCCGCTACATAATACAAAACCTAGGCCCCATACCCCAATGTCGGGAAACTCCAAAGCTAAATCTTCACCATTCACACTAACGTCCTCCAATCCGATGTTCCAAAATGAATACTGCATTTTAAACTACGTGATCAAAACCCATTTCAAACTCTACGAAATGGGTGGTTTTCCATCCTCCTCACAAACAGATGGAAGAAAAAAGATCTTGATATCGGAGAAAAATATAAACAAATAAAGACAAAGAATGAAGAAATAAAAAAATGAGATTTATTCTCATTATTTGAAGCAAACACCAGGTATCTAGAACAGACTTTTTATCGACTTTTTGATTATTCAAATAAGAAGTTGATTGTGTCGAGTGCTTCAACCAATAGTCAAGACTCCTAAGACAGTGGCAGATTACAAGAAATTTGATCTTGAAGTGCCAACGAGAAAGTATCCATGCACCAGATCAAATTGAATTTCATAGGAAAACTTCCCGAGATTCTATATTCTACCATCACTACAAAGGCTATGAGTGTCAACAAACTCTAGAATACAATAATAAATATGAGAGATCAAATGAAAGTTGACAAGGCTTCTTCATATGCTAAATATCTTAGGATTAAGTCTTTAGAAGAGTTGGTTATTCAAGTAGGATATGATCTTGCCAATGTCAAAGATGCAGAAGAGTTAGTGAAGAAAAAGAATGTTGATATTGCATCATTAAGGAAACAGCTCAAGATTCCACCAACTAAACATCCACAAGCCAAAGAAATAGTTCAAGTAGAAAACTAGAAAGATAATATGATGAACTTGATTCTACAATTAACAAGACATGTAAAAGAGATGGAGATCCAAATGAAGAATATTGTCCATGAAAAAAGAAATTACAAGAACACAGAAACTCCCTACGATGAATTCCCATGGTTACTACAGCTATGCCTTCAACTCGGCAGAAGAGCGGCACCAAAAGTATCACTAGCTACTGCAGTGGCGAGTAAACTCATCCACTACTTCAGCCACAAAATCCTCTACCACAACAGCTCAACGATCTGATGAGGCTAATAAATTAGTTAAAGCTATGGAGGAAATGTCACTTCAAACCAAAGAGATAAATAGATTGAAGAAAGTGATTGACAATATTGAAGCTAGTAAGAAGCTAGCCCAAATCAATGCCAAAACTCATGAACAAAGGGATAACAAGTTAATTGTTGAGTTAAAGAATTTACAAAAAGGATTTAACCTTGAAAGAGACAATTTATTATGTGAAGAAACAATTATGGAGTAAAATAATTGAAGCCATCAATGATGTTTGGCCATAAATCCAAGTAATATATGAGCGAGAGGGATTTACTAAAGGCAGCACAAGCGAGAGTTTAAAAAAAGAAAAAAGATGAGCTAGATGACAAACCAGAAGCAAGCCATAGAATTAATCAAATTTCTCAATAGCAAGAGTAAGCAAAGAACTTGAAGAGATGGAAATTACTTGATAGAATAGAGACAATCCTTGAGATAAGGAAAGTCATTTCAAAGAAGAATTTAATGAAGCAATTAGAAGAAAAAATGTGAAAATATGAACATAGCCATCACAAAGTTTATGGTTAAGTTTGAAAATTTGAGGCAAAGAGGTTTGCCTAACATTACGGTCATTAATGATAAAATCATGCGAGAAAGAAGACTACAACAAAAAATATTAGGGATTATGCAAAAGATCAGAGTTGACAAAACATAAGGACAAGGAATTCCTATAGGGAAGGTTTTACACAAAAGTTTTGAAGACTTGTTTTATCTTTACCATGAGATAAAACACCTTTTTTGTTATAAAACCAACATTTTCTAGATATCTTGAAAAGGCAGATGAGAACTTTAGGAAGCTAAAAAAAAGATTTAAAAATTCCCTGATCAAGAAGCTTGGGAATCACTCACTGACTTGTTGTAAAAGTCAAAAAAGGGAGAGAAAGATTAAAATAGTTTGTTGTTTTTTTTGCAGTCAAAATATAATTTTACAACAGTAAGGTAGTTTTAATAGATTTTAAAGTGTATCGAGAGTTAAATAGTATCAAATGAAAGAGTATAAGGTCAGAATATAATATTTCATAACAAATTTGAAATATCTTTGCCAACGAAAGAGGACAACAAGGTAGCCAAATTTGCACCCATTCCAAAACAATTTTCTATTTTATTTGGGTAAATAGGACAGTTTGTTGATTTGTTAAGAAGTTGTCACTATTTTGTTGTAAAATATATTTTATTTCCTTAGAAAAAATCCTATGATTATTCTAGGATATTTTGTAAACATTTTTGTATATATACTTCATATTTTGAATTATTAGTGTGGAATAAATTCTTGAAGATTTCTATAGTCATTTTTTGTTGTACTTGAAGGCTATTTGTTGCAAGTTCAAGTAGCATATTGGATAAAATCATCTAACATCATATTTTAGGATTCATGTGATGAGCCATTGAAGTGAAGTACTTTCTACTATCTTTTTTTATCTTCTTATGTTTACATGCATCCATATATGTTCTCTAAATTTGAATGATAAATCGGGATTATTATTACGAGATTTGTTAAAAGCACCTCTGTCTTTAACTGTTTATCATTTCTATGTTTTTCCGATGATTTCCATAGTAGGGAACCCTTAATTTCTCCCTCTATCAAATGACCTTTGACTACTCCTTCCTTATCCGGATTAAAGAATCCTTCATTGCCCTTTATCCGGATCAAATCATGTCACCAAATCAACCTTCCAAGATCTTCAAATACTTATCTATCTTGCCACCGAAAACATTTGAATTTTTTTACCTTGATCCTAGTTCAAATCGCTTGACTTTTGACTCCTTAGCCCAATGGACAAACATATTTCCTACTATCCATCTCATTAAGTGAATTTTCCCACCAAACCAAACCAAACCAAATCCAAACAAATTTGCACAATCATAACTAGCCTAATATCTTAAAATCAAAACAAAGTTAAATCTTAAAGAGAGAGCCCTCTCCGAACCCTAAGAAGGCTATATATTAGAGTTTAAAAGTTGGTATGTGGTTACCTCTAATGTTCTTAGACTTTAAATTAAAATCTCACAACTTTAGAATTATTAGAGTGATAACATAATGTCGACCATCATGGGAATTAACCAATCCCCGGTCTTAAAATAGGTCTTAAGGAAATATTTTTCATTGTCGTTTTTTCCTTTAAGACTATTTTATAAGTTGTGGGTATCATTTTATAAAAAAATTGTAATTACGCTTCTAGAAAAATTTACTATACTAGGTCTAACACGGATCCTAAACCTATTGTTATAGTAGACAATCCGAAAAGAATTGGGAAAAATAATAAACAAGTACAAGATTTAGGTGAAAAAAAATTCCTTAGATAGACCCAATTCATTACCAAAAGAGTTAGTGAGTTTACAAGACAGTTTGACTCGAAGTTTGAACATTCTTTGTTTAGAAGCAAATCAGAAAGCTGTCTTAAAAAAGTGTTGTTATAAACCATGTTTTTACTTCATTTCTTGAAGCAAAAAAAGAAAAAATATTTCAGCATATTCTGAATCAAAGATATTTAAAACTCATGATAAAATTGAAGAAACAAATGCTACTATTCTTAAGGAAATAATTGAAGCAATTGAATTAGCTGAGTTATTCGCATACACATCTAAGCCTTCTATTTCTCATTTTGATACCACTACATCATATATAATTTCTAACACGTTCCAACCTATATATCCATTTATCCCTAGACAACCCTTACAACCTAGAATATTATTTCCATATTCTCCCATATCAACATCATCCATTAGTTTATATTCTACAAATTTAAACTCATCATTCTCATTTCCAAGTAGTTCTTCATATATTCCAGTTTCATTTTCTAGCACCCCAAATTTATCCTTTAGTTCATCTACCACTTTTTCTAATTCACCATCTTATATTCTTGTTTCATCAATCACTTCATTAACTACATCAACTAGTACTTCTAGTTCAGCCCCCAAGCACTTCCAATCTACCTCCTAGCCAAGCTAAAATTAAAGCTATGGCTGCTAGATATGCTCCCCTAGTTCTTCTAGCATAGCTACATGACATGCCTCGAGATTACCAAAGTAAGATACCCCAATTTGATGCTACTACTCAAGTACATCGCTTTCCCAATAGCACATTAATAAAAATGACAGATTACTTTGAGCTTCATGAAATATATGATTTTGATGTACAAATGAGACTCTTTCCATAAACATTAACAGGGGGAAGTTAAAAAATGGTTTAAAGGTCTTAATCCCGGTAGTATAACCGAGTCTTTCATATACTATTTTTTGAATAAATGGGAAAATAAGAAAAAATCCACTCCAAATATTATCCGAATTTGATGCCATGAGAAGAGCTCCTAATGAAACAGGTCCAAGACTACTACACTAGATACAACAATGTTTATAATTCAATCCCAGACTAATCTCAAACCCACTCCCGATTCTCGTCCTACTCAAATGCCCCGATGGATTTGACACATACATTGCTTATCGGTTGAGGGAAAGAAATGTTGGAACATTAGAAAGAATGAAAACGAGATGTTGTTAGTGTAGAAGTAAATATCTTAGCTAAAAAAGCTAGATTGAGGAATGAGAGGAGAGTAACCATAAAAGGAGAGACTTCTAGTTCGGATGAAGAAATAGATTAGCTAGCTAAAAATTTAGAGAGAATGATGGATAGATTAGACAACATAGAAAGGAGACCTCAATGGGATAATCAATAGCAAATTAGGAATCCCAACTTCGAGAAAAAATACAAATTCAGGGAAAATCCAAAGAATCAGCCCCCGATCGGACAATAAGACCGCAATTTCAAGAGAACTATGCTCGAAAGTTCTCAAAAAAAATGTTGATGATGAAGACAACATAAATATAATGGGTATAAATGATGATAACACTATCTTTCTCACTCGGGAAGACCAAAAAGTTATTTTAAATGCATGAGCAACTTCAATTAGATTCAGGTGAATCTATTAGGTCCCTATATTACTAGTATAGTCCCTTATTGTTGTTAGTGTAACCCCCTTATTGTTATTATTGTACCCTTGTAACCCCCATATTGTTATTATTGTGCCCTTAAATTATTATTGTTAGGTCGACTAGGATTACATTGTCGCCCACTAGGATTACATTGTGGCCCCATGGACTCCTATATATAGAAAGGAGGTTTCGTAATTTGAATCATCCAAGAATTTTTCATTCATGTAATGTATTGGAGGTTTCCCCCTTGAAGTGGCTTATTTCTAAGGCGTTGATATCTCTTTTCTTCTCTTTTTGGAGCTGGTTTCACAACATTTGGTATCGAGCAAGTTGAGATTCTAGGCTTTCACTTTGCTCCAAGCAGGTCATCGTGGCATTTTCGCAATTTTTTTTTAACGAAGGTTCGGAATCTGAAATTTTTAGAGTGCGAAGCCAAAATCTCGAGGAACATCATTGCAAAATTTCGGAGAGCTGAGTTCGCAATATTTTTCGGAGATATGATCTCGTGCGAGTTAGGTCATTTTGCGAGGCTCCTGAATTTAACCTAAACGAGTCATCGTGGTATTTGCATAATAATTTTTTTTCTACGAAGGTTCGAAGCTAAAATTGTTATTGTGCAAAGGCGTGATCCTAAGAAACATCACCGCAAAATTTCGGATATTAGTTCAAAACATTTTTCGGAGATATGATCCGTGGAAGTTAGGGCTTTTTGAGGCTTCTTAATTTCATCTCAAAGAGGTTATCATGGGAAAATATTCATAGCTCTCTCTCTAAGCATCGGATTGGAATGATGTAAAAAGTTTCCACAAGTGAACAGATCTGTAGATTTTGGTCTATCAATTTCAGAGCCAAAGGAGGAAAAAGTGACATGTGGCAAGTCATACAAGTTCACTCTCTCGAACCAGTCCAAAATTGGGTCATTGTGGGAGATTGGACATAAATTTTGCCTTGAAGAATCCAAATCAGATCAGACCTATGGCATTTGAAAGAAGCTTAAGAGGGCTACTAAAGGGCTGAATTTTAGATATTTAGGATCCACAATTATATAGATAATTCAATTTCAATATTGAGCTCCTCAAAAAACAAGTAAAAGGTGTGTATTTTTTTTTCCAAATTGCATAAGTCTTGTTTGAAGAATCAAGTTGAATTGATTCCAAGGGCACATTGTAGAATAGATATCGGTAATGGATTCTAAAATGGCCCCTAAAAATAATTCAACATGCATTAAGCCTTTATAAAGCTCTACTATGACTCATGAAGACAAAGAATGGCAACATGACATATCAAATTACAAGAGCAAGTGCAACAAATTTCACTCTCGCAAAGAGCAACAAAAAATGACATGGAAGTTTTGAAGAAAGGCGTGGAAACTAATATGGATGGTTTGAAGAAAGGTGTGGAATCTAAGATATATGGTTTGAAGAATGGCATAGATGGCATGGAATCTAAGATAGATGGCTTGGAAGTTGGCATGGAATCTAAGATGGATGACATGGAAGCTAAGATCGATGAGAAAATGGAAAACATGAAGAATGATCTAAAAGCAGACATGGAAGGTTTGACAAAGTTGATACAAGAAATGTTTCCTAATGGTGAAAATATAGTAGAGGAAACTCATGATGAGAACAAAATAAATGTTAATCGTGATTTCATAAAATCTAATGTTGGCGGGACGAACCACCATATTCCAAAAATGGATATGAGGAAGTTTGATGGAAAGGATCCTGTAACATGGATACTACAGATGGAGAAATATTTTGATCTCCATAATGTGAAAAACACACCAAATTTATGCATTGCAACTTTACATTTTGAACAAAATACATTTGTATGGTATCTATGGCTTTGCTCCCGTAAAAATTTTTTCACTTGGTCAATTTTTACGGAGGAAATGATATCACATTATGAGGATACAAAGAGAAACACCTTCTTTTCCAATTGATAAATCTCAAATAAAAGGGTTTAATGGGGGAGCACATTGAGGACTTCCAAAAATTGAATATAAGGGTAACTGATATTCCAGAGGAACACATGATTGATCTCTTCATAGGTACTTTAAAGGATAACATCCAACATGAATTTCGCGTTTTGGAACCTAATTCATTGGAGAAGGCATTCGAGTTAACAAGAAAAAATTGAATGCAAAATTATGGCGACAAGGAAGCCTATCACTGAGTTCTATAAAGAGGGAAGTGTTGCTACTCCTAGATTTCCACAACCTACAAGGTTGACACCACAACAAGTGGAAGAAAAAATAGCAAAAGGGCTTTGCTATAGTTGTGATAGCAAATACACTAAATTTCATAAGTGTGCTGAGAAGAAATTATTTTACATAGATTGTGAAGAGGAAGAATAAAATGAACAAGAAGAGGATATACACTAGGAACCAACCCAAGAAGAGGAAGAAATGAGTCCAACCATATCGTGTAATGCATTGGCAGGAATTACCACTCATCGAACTCTCAATATAGAAGGACATATCAAGAAGAAAAAGGTAATAGTGTTGATTGATTCAGGTAGTACCCATAATTTTATTCATTGTAAGGCAGCCAAGGAATTAAATTGTTTCCTATACCCAACACCAGAATTTCAAGTGATGGTTTCAAATGGAGGAACTATAAATTGCTCTGGAAAATGCCATAATATAAATATAACCATGGGGGAATATGTATTTAATATTACAATTCTTCCATTCCTATGGGAGGTGCTGATGTTGTACTAGAGTACAAAGGTTACAATCTTTGGGGACGATAGCTTTTAATTTTCAAGAAATTTTCTTGAAATTTTTTTCAGAAGGAAAGGAAGTCGAATTACGGGGTATTGCAGGGAAGCCGGGAAATATAATAAGCTTTAATGTCATGAAAAGGCTTCTAAAGAAAGAACAATGAGGCATAATTGCACAATTATGATCACTAGAAGTTCCAACATCAAAATCATCTATTTATGTAGATCTCCAAAAAGTCTTGGACAATCATTCCAAGGTTTTTGAAACTCCAAAAGGACTCCCACTTATTCGTGATCATGATCATGCTATTCATTTGATTCCAGGAATTTTTCCTCCAAACATCAAGCCTTATAGATATCCTTATGTCCAAAAGATCAAAATTGAACATATGATTGCAGAAATGTTAGAGGTGGGTATAATTCAACCTAGTCAAAGTTCTTTCTCTGCTCCTGTAGTATTGGTACGCAAGAAGGATGGATCATGGCGCATGTATCTAGATTATAGGGAGCTCAATAAGTTTACCATTAAAGATAAATTTCCCATTCTTTTGATTGATGAATTATTGGATGAATTACATCGAGAAATTTATTTTACCAAATTGGATCTTCGTTCAGGGTATCATCAAATTAGAATGAAGACTGAAGATATTTCGAAAACAACATTTCGAACTCATGAGGGTCATTATGAATTTTTGGTCATGCCTTTTTCCTTTACCAATGCACCTTCTACATTTCAAGGTTTGATGAATTCCATTTTCAAACCCTTCCTTAGAAATTTTGTGCTAGTATTTTTTGATGATATACTAATCTACAGCCAGTCTTGGAAGGATCATGTTCAACATGTTGACAGGGTGCTCAAACTATTGCAAGAGAAATAATTATATGCAAAAACATCCAAATGTTTCTTTGGAGTACAAGAGGTGGAATATCTGGGTCATATTGTATCTCACGAGGGTGTTAAGGTAGACCCTAACAAAATTAAAGCCATTCGGGAGAATGGAAAGTACCCACAACCATAATGTAGTTGCGAGGATTTCTCGAGTTAACAAGGTATTATCGAAATTTTGTTAAGAATTATGGGAGAATAGTAGCACCTATAACAACATTATTGAAGAAAGATGCATTTTCATGGACTCCTGAAGAAACTAAGGCCTTTGAACATCTTAAAGAGGCAATGTGCCTAGCACCATTTTTAGCTACACCAGACTTCACAAAAACCTTTATTGTGGAATGTGATGCCTCAAGAAATCGAATTGGTGTTGTTTTAATGCAAGAAGGAAGACTCATTGCTTTTGAAAGTCATCCAATCACAGGAAAGTATTTACAGAAACCTATATATGAGAAGTAAATTTTAGAAATACCGCATGCACTAAAGAAATGGAGAACTTACCTAATGGGAAGACACTTCAAGGTAAAAATTGATCATGATAGTATTAAACAACTTTTGGAACAAATACTATCTTCAAAAGAGCAGCAAAAATGGGTCACAAAGATGTTGGTTTACGACTTTGAAATAATATACAAAAAAGGGAAGCTAAATGTTGTTGCAGATGCACTCTCCAGAAAGAATGAAGAGGTGGAAGCATTGCTTTGTTTCATTTCTATTATCCAACCAAATTGGATAACCAAATTGTTACACCAATTTTTGGTCATCTAACCTATTATTATTAGATGAACCCAAGTACACCAGGTAAGACCAATTTTACCCTAAGTAAAATTGCTTTCACCACATAAAATAACTTATTTGTTTATATTTCCTGGTCATATTTAACCCAAAATAAGGAACTTAATTAAATAAATCCTTATTTATTTAATTATTCCCTAAGAATAAGTTATTTAAATCATTATTTAAATAATATTCTTAGTTAAATTTGACTAAATCATCCATAAATAATTAAATAAACCATTATTTATTTAATTATATTCCCATCACTTCCCTAAGATGATAAATAAACCATTTATTTATTTATTATTTATAAATAAAGGAATTGACCCAAGTCAAGAACCCTTTTGCCTCCAACAAATATAATAAAATATTCCTAAAGGGTGCTTCTAGAATTCAATTAATAATATTTTATTCATGCACCGAGTTCTAGACCGCCCTCAATATTTTGTTATAAATAGGGGGGGTTTTCCCCATTCATTAGTCACCTCCATTGCATTAGATCACTCTAGATCTACTCTTGGTCACCATTTTTCCATTTCTGTTTTATGAACTCCCATTGAGTTCCATGTTTGTTTTTCTACACCAATAAGAGAGAGAAATTCCAGATCTGAAACACTGAGGACTTCCAAGAACTCATCCCACTGAGGAGAACCGGAAAACACCTTTCTTGTTTTCCTCTCAGGTGCCCCATTCTTTAATATAATACAAATAATTCTTTTAAACATTTTGTTCTTGCCTTGTCTATTGATGCATGGAGCCATACTATATTTTATCTGCTTAATGTCTTTTTGTGCTTAGATATGAATTTATACAGCAGACTTAAAGATATTTTGCAGCCATAATCGATGTTAGGGCTATTTGTTATGCATAGCTAAAGGGATATTTTACGACGAAAGATTCATACTAACAATTGGCGACTCCACACGAGTTTTCTTTTGCGATCATTGTCATTTTATCTATTCCTGCATATCCAGTTGTTTCAGACCCTAGCGTTTCTCTTCCATTTTTTTTTCCTATTTTCATGGTGATTTTCACCCCTAAAACCCTCAAAAAGTCAAATTTTTAACTTCCGTGTGTTTCTGGCCTTATTGCGCTAGTGACAGACATCAACCGCAGCTGAGACAACAAATTTTTCTGAAATCTGCCGCCGAGAGAGCTGGATCTGCAGGTCGCACTTATCGGCCCAAAAAGTGCGACCTGAGCCTCAGGACACACTTTTTTGCCCCAAACCTACAACTTGGACTGAAAACAGGTCAGAACCTGCAACTTGCAATTTTTCTGCAAATTTTTCAGCACTTTTTCTGGGTTTGTCTGAAGCTTCTGTCAGGGTTTTCCAGCCTTTGTCTCTGCCCGTTTGGACCTATTTCTGATCTTCTTCACTCAACTAAGAGAGAATATTGCCCCTTAGGGCTCTAGTACCCTCCACTTTTTGTGGACGAGTCTTTACAATTTCAGAAGTCTGAATTTCTAGAGTTTCAGCCCTCTTTTTCTCCGATCTGATACCTCCTTTTCAGATCCCTTTAGATCAGCTCTTCTCCCTCTCAAAACCACCTCATATCGTTTTGTTTGGGTTCATTTCTAAGGCCACTGCCTTGCCTCTTCTATTGTTAGCAGATCTCCTCCTTTTTAGCAGCAACCTTGCCTCTGCTTATTTGATGTTCTCTGCAGCACTTTTCAGCAGATTTACCCTTTAGATCCCAGTCCCTCCGGACCTTCGATCTATTGGCCTCTTTTTAGCGTGCTTTGCCTAGTTTTTTCCCTCTTATAAACTAGTTTGAGAGACCTGCCTTTTTGGGTTAGATTGCTGCATTTTTAGTTGTTAATTTTCTATTCTTTTAGTCTTATTTACTGCAGATTTCTTTTCCATTACATAGCACACTCTTTATTTTACTCTCAAAATGTCTGGGTTTAAACAATTAAAATTAACGCACGCCACACACTGACCCTAAGTGAAGAAGCGCCTGGTTAACACTGCCTGACAAAGAATTTAAAATCAATTTTCACTGCACCTTTCAGCCCTTGACCTCACTTGATTTTGTCCCTCCTTGCCCTTGTCGGTTTTCTTCTTCCCGTCATCATTGCACCCCCAAGGCGCCTTTCCTGGAGACTTCTTGGCCTTCATCCTCAGTTTCCGCTTGGTCAACTTCCTCCTTCCCGTCGTCATCAAGTAAGTCTTTCCCCGAGTCCGCACTCCGACTCTTCCTCTGATAGTACGGGTTCTCCCCCTCCTTATTCTCCCCCTGTCACTTTCACCATGTCTACTTCAGGGCCTACCACTAGCAGTAACCCCAATACTACTGCTAGGTATGTTTCCAGTGAAACCACCTTGGGACCTACCTCGACTACCCCATTACTCCCTTATATGGCCGGCCTTATTCTCCCCGACTTCAATCAGATGATTAATGATCCTATCCGCCATGATGTTAGTTGGCCTGCTATGCCAACCAAGATCCCCTCCGACATTCCCAAGTTCGAAGGCCTTGCTAGTGAGGATCCCTCCAACCATATCCAATCCTTCCATATGTGGTGTTCCTCCAATTCCATTACTGACGACTCTATTCGTCTTCGATTGTTCCAATGCACACTTACAGGCGAAGCTTCTAAATGGTATGTTGAACAGGCCACCTCCTCCCATAACACTTTTGCGACCATTGCCCAAGCCTTTTTATCTTTTTTCCAGCACCCTCTCCGATACAACACTGGTACTGAGCTTTTAACCTCCTTCTGTCAATCCTCCTCCACCCGCCTTTCCGCTCATGTCTAGGAATGGCGGTGCAGAAGAAGCTTATGTTGAGCTCCCCCCTTTGAAGATTGGGTTTACATGGACTGGTTCCTTCACTCTCTTTTACCTCCCATTTTTCCCAAACCGAAGAATCCACCCACCAAATCGCCTTGAAGTATGACCTTATCTACGCCCAAGCTGGTTATGTTTATAACGTCCTTCCTGACCTTCCCAAACCCGGTGGCCCTAATGCCTCGGGGGCATCTAATTCTGCCGATGGTATCGTTGGAGCGCTATCACATACCTCTGCCCAACCTCCTTCGGGCCATGGTTTTCCTCTAGGGGCCAGCCCCTCCGGCGTTTTTTCCCCTCCCGGCAGCATGTATTCATGCTACGGCGTGCCTCCTCCTTTTGACCACCCCCCTGCTTACCTTACTACTGCCCACACTACTCCTTATCCATATCCACAACCTGGTGTCCCAGCTCCTCCAACATTTGGACCTCCCACTCCCTTGCCTTCCCCACCCCCACAACCGCACTTACTACCCCTTCCAAGGCAAGTATTTTCACAGCAGGGGGCACCTAATTTTCCTCCTTCTCAAAGAAGGAGAAGAGGCAATCAATCCGCTTCTGGTAATCATGGACCCAATCCTTCCAATATCGACTCTACTACTGCCAGCCAGCCACAAGGCTCTCAGCCCAAGCCGGACAGGCCACTTCGCACCAATAAGCCCTATTCGTGTTGCAGTGTTTATGGTCACTACACTCATGATTGTCCCTTATTACCACAAATGCGGAAAATTTGGGATTCTCAGGCCACCGTATGGGGACAGCACTCCTCCCCTACTACCCCTCCCACCCCCGTTACTTCTTAACCTGCTTTGTTTACCGATCCTTTCCCGCAACAAGGATTCATCTCCACTCAACCATCTCACGCCCCGGTAACCACTCAACCTTCCCCTTCTGGTTCCTCTGATTACCAGATTCTCATGATGGCTTCTGACCCACCTCTCACTGTCGACCTCAACCTTCAAACTCGGTCCTGTCAGTATTCCACACCTCTTGTTCCGACTGTCTCTGAGTCTCCATCGTCGGGTCCTACAGAGCCTCTATCGACACCCAATGGTCCCTTGCAACTCCCTCTGCCCAAAGCCGAGGTTCATCCCAAGCCTCCTAAGGGACCATTACGTCGAAATGCTGCCTCTAGTCGGGCTACCCATTCATACAGCATAGTAGATGATCTGGTGCAATCTCTTGCTGCCATTTCAACACTGGAACTCCTCCAGTCGTGTCCTTCTCAAAAGAGGGCTCTACTCTCTGTCGTGGGTGCTATAGATCCTGTTGATGACCAATTGATTATTTTCGATGCCCGTCAGTCAAACCATCCCCCTCTTCCTCCTTCAGTTTCTTTCCAAATCCCAATCAAAATCCGTAACGCCAATGTTGATCGGTGTATTATTGATGAGGGGGCATCTACCTGCGTAATGTCCGCTTCGGTTTGGAAACAACTTGGATCCCTTGAACTGGCCCCTTCCACCATCACCCTTCATGCATGGGATGGCCATGCCTCCCAGCCCATTGGCCTATTTCGTAACTGTCCTATCACCCTTTCCGACAAGACTGTTTGTGTCGACATTGAAGTTATCGACGCCCCTCTTGACTACAACATCCTTTTGGGGCGTAGTTACATTATGCCATTTCAGTCGTCCCATCCACAGTCCACCGCAAGATGTTTTTCCCTCATAATGGCAAGATTGTCACCATTGACCAATTGACCTACCATGAACCAAAATCTCAGACCTCCCCTGAGTCCACCATCTCTACTGTCACCAATAAACCAATTGTTGATTCGTTGACCAGTGTTTCCCCCGACGTCTACAAAGACTCCTCTTTTCTTGGAAATTTTCCTGGTCCTCCCCCTCCTCCCGTCTCCGACCCCAGCTCAGCGAATGTTTGCATGATGCAATCGTCTCAGGCTAGCCTTCCACAGCCTGCTCTGGCTAGTCAGCAACCTCTATCTCGCCCACCGCCTCCTGCTCCTAGCCCTTCGCTTCAGTCAACCGAACCTTTTTCACCCGGCCCTTCCCATCACACTCAGGAACCTTCCTACCCTCCTGAGTCAGTTCCCTCAGGTCTCCACCATCTGGGAGCCATCCCCCCTGGTCAGATACCTTTCCTTGGTCCCCCCCCCTCCCCCCCCGACGTCTATTTGGTCCCCGTCATGGCCACCCTTTCCCTTCCTAATTTAACCTTGGGAATTCCCATTTGGTATCTTACCCCTCCAACCGAGACCCCACCAGGCCACCCCAAACCATACATAGTTGTGACACCCGTACAACCGATCCCTGTCGCTCCTTCCACCACCACAGTGCCCATCGCCCCTCCGCAGAACCCTCTTAATGTTGCGACAGCTACCGGCAAGCAACGAAAAACTCGCAAGGGAGCATCCACTGACAAGGCCACCGCATCTGACCCTACCCCTCTCCAACCCACCATGCCTTGTGCCTTGTGCGATGGTATCGGTCATCCCACCCATATTTGTCCTGAGCTGCCCCGTATCCAACCCATGGTTAAAGTCGCGTTCCCTGAATCTACGGTCCCTGACACCTCTGTCTCTTCCTCATCCGTAGCCAAGAACCAAAATACTCTTCACACCAACAAACCCTGTGCTCTGTGTGGTGTCCATGGCCATTATTCCCACCATTTCCCTCACCTCACGCATTACCGAGCCTCTTTAGAGGTCATTTGCGAGTACGAAGTTGAACAAAATAAATCCACCTCACCCATCCTTGCTCAGTATGTGTCAAGTTTACTTGAGGATCCCCCGGCTACCATTGACATCCCTCCCCCTGATGTTGAGATGTCCGAATCTGCTGCTTCTCTCTTATACCTATCATCATCCGCACACCCCTCAGAGTACATCCCCTCTGAATCCACTCCGTCTGTTTCGCTTGATCCCCCTTCCACCACTTTTTCGGGCTCTTTATGTTTCGACCATCTTTTTGCTTGTTCTTCTGTCATTTCCCCTAATGACCCGTATGTGCACCTTTCTTCCTCTACTGATTATCTAGGTAGCTTTGCAGCCTCTTATGGTTTCCACCCCCTTTCCTTGCCTTCCCATCATCTCGATACTCCCATCCGTATCTATGATGTACTTCGCAACATGCATCCCCGCTTTTCCTCCCTTTTCTCGTCTTGTGATGATATTCCCTCGACCCTCTCATCCACTCATTACCTTGGTTGTGCCAATGACGCCAGTCGCTATTCTCGAAACCTTGCCTCAGCCGCCTGGGCCATTTCTACCCCCTTGCATACCCTTGTTCTTTCACATGGGGTCTGCATTGGTCAAGCCACCAATAATCAGGCCGAATATGATGTCGTTCGTGGTCTCTTAGCCGATGCTCTCTCTCATCACATCCTCCATCTGCATGTCCATTTAGATTCCCTGCTTTTTGTCTTACAACTTAATGGTGTCTATCGTGTGCATAACCCTATCCTGTTTATACAATATTTACGAGTGCAAATTTTGATACGTGAATTTAGATTCATTACATTTAGCCATATACCTCGAGATCAAAATCACTACGTAGATGAAATCGCAAACCATGTTCTAGACTGGCATATATCACACACAACACAATAACATTTAACACCATCAACCAAATACATATAGTTCACATATATTATATAACACGTGTTTTTAGAGTCCATCTACTCTGAAACATACTACATGCCCATAGCATGTTACAATAACAAAACTACAAAAATGGGGGGCACCACTCGCCCTACATCGACACTGGGGGGTACCACCTGCCCTACATCTAATCACTCTCTGGAGGATCCCGAGCCAATGGCTCTGCTCCCACAGCTCATAGATCACGCACAGCTTGACCAGCCATCACCATGCGTTGCATGATACCTCGCCACTCTGAGGGTAGCCCAATACACAACTCTATGTACTGGTCATCCAAATCCTGCCAACCACGCTCCGACACACTAGTCAGCAGCCCCTCACATCTACGACGGATGTCCTCCACTAGAGCCGCCATATCATCGTTTTGTGCCATCCTTGCTCCACTTGCACCTATCGCCCCCGCTGCTGCAGGTCGTCCCATATATCTGGCTGGTTTTACCGGAGCTATATCTGCATTCCAGACAACATTAGAATTAGTACCATGAATACTAATCGAAAACTCTAAAATGCCCACAATATATTAGTTACTTGTCACTCACCATCTGGTCCCCATACTCAACCAGGCAGAAGCGGCAAGTCCGTATCTCCCCAATAACTCATCCCACTATAGGGATAGTCATCTATGTATAGTGGCATCTGATCCCAATGGGCGAAGAACTCTGGTCAAAACACCCGTCCGACTGCCCCTCCTCCTCCTCTACACAGTAATCGTCCCCACCGACGCATTCGGGCTCCCTTGGCCCACCATCAGGTAACTGCACACGAGGTCGTAAGGTCGGGATCTTCTCAAAGAATAAATAGCACAACACCGTCCCATAGGCACAATCATGATTCACTTGCTGCTTGCATAGCGACAACTGTCGTTCCACTGATACCAACATCATCTGGGCCCACCCATAGTAGGTCCCACTTAGCACACTCTCTACAATCATCATCTGCCCTCTAGTGATGTGATGGAAGGCCTGGCTACCAAAGATCCACAACACTGCTACGGCCATTGCCCAAGTCTCCAACCTCTCTAGATCACCAATGGATATCCAAGTCCCTTTGACTCGGACACCTGGGCGACAATGTCGCTCAACAAGCTCCATAATGTTACGCCCCCGTGGTAACACTGGCTACATATTTCCCACCATCCCTAATGGTGGGAGACCAGTCAAGAAATACACATCCTGGACCGTCAGCTCGATCTTGTGCCCCTGCACTACAAACGCCTCCTAATCCGGATCCCAATAACTGATAATCTGGGCCAACAAGAGCTCTCCAGCCCTCGTCAAAGGGTTCTCCAAAAATTTCAGAACCCCATGTCTAGCTAGTGCACGACGGACACCCTGATCCGCCTAGATTTCCGTCCGTAGTGTACCTAAGTCTCTCTCTCTCCAATTTATCTGTATATCTTCCATATCTGCACAAAACCTTCATTTTCGTCAGCCTTCAAATCAACAAAACTGCATTATCTTACACCAAAACAGAATTTCAGCCCATAACAACACTGAAGCCTCCCACACCTAGCAGGTCGCACTTTTTGGGCAAACCCTGGGCCAGGTCACACTTTTCAGGAAAAAACCTGCATCCTAGGTTGCAGCTTTTGCCCCAAAAAGTTTGACCCGACCGTAATGAGGTAGTAGGGGTAGTTACTAGAATTTAAAACCCTAATCTGCAATTTCAATCCATCAAAAACAAAGCTTAGGATTAGGCCTCTTACCTGCAACTAACGGTTCACAATTCCAATGGTCGGTTTGTCCGCTACAATTGCCGCAAGATTTAGGTCCTTCTCTCCTCTCCACATTCACCACAGCTACATAAGCAAATGAATGATTTTGGAGGGAAAACGCCCTATCAGAAGAAACCCCATGTTTTTTCTTTCGCCAGCTGCGAACAAACCATAGCCCCGTTTGAAACACCGTTTGCACCGTTGGAAAGCTCTCACCGAGCACTCAAATGGGTATCTGTCAGTTTTTTATGTTTTGCTACTTCACCAGGACACATTTTGTCCATGAAGGGCCTATTCACCTCTTCCCAAAATTGAATTTCTTCACTTACGACACTTGTACTTGGGGCACCACTTTGCCTCCTTACTCGTCTTCGTTCGTGTTGACTTTCGTCATAAGCTACCCCATTGTACTCATGCTTTTAATGTTCCCCATTGGACCCATACTATGAGGCAGCACCATTGAGTTGCCCTTGCTTAGAGCATCTAAGTCGAGTCACCATAACATTCATGGAGTCTATCCCAAGTCCCTTTGTACCCCACTATAGTCCTCCATCCTTCCCTGCTTGGTCCCTTTCTCGTGTCGCACATTATGGCCTTCAGTACCCTTGTCCACTATCCCTCATGATATTGTGGCAGTCACTGCCAAGCCATTTATAACCTTTATGCTCTAACAAGGGAAGTCGTCCAACCACTCCTCCGTTTCTGTCATTCCATCATCATCATCAGTATCTACTTGTTCGTCGCTCTACTATTATCCCCGTGCCTTAGGTGGGGTTCCCTTATTTCCTCACCTATGGCGAATCTCCTTCTGTCGACATCAGCTCATTTACTCCAGAAGCTAGGTCTAGGGGGTAGTGTACCTTGGTTCGAGCTCTTCCTAGCATGATCGTGATATATACACTTGATGGTCCAGTGACGCAGCCTCAACTATTGGTGATTCCCGGGCATGTGTGAGATGTCTCAACCCTCGTGAGGAGGTGGCCCTGCAGGTAGCCCCCCACATGCCCGGATGCCTTCATTTAAGCTCTTGATGCAGTTCCTCTCATATGATGATATCGGCCTCAGCCACTTGCAGTGCCTCTTCGATTTGCACGTATCCGTCAGCTTTTGTGAGCACTTCCCCGCGTGTGGGGGGCATTTGGGCGTATTTATATCTCATGTACTACCATATTATTGTATAAGCCCTGACGATTATTCCAGGCATCGCATGTATGTGGGATTCATCATGTTATTTATCTGGCTCCTGTTTAGGCCAGCACATGCTTCATTATTGCATTCCGTGGTTTTCCGAGCGCCTTATTCTTTGTACTTATTGTGTTCCGTGGTTTTCCGGGAACCTTATTCTTTGTACTTTGTCTCGGCGGGCATAGGTATGCCTCCTCCGCCGCCTTTAGCACAAGTACCACTTTATAGAGACTTGTTGCACCTGTAAGTCTCGTCTCCTCAGGGTCTAGTCCTTTCACACCTCAGACATCCTTACATTTCTCTCTCACCTCTCTCTTGATGCCTAGTGATTGAGTTCTTAAAACGTACTTCGGTCATATGATTTTCTCCTAACACTCGTACGTTGGGGGGCAATCTGTTACACCAATTTTTGGTCATCTAACCTGTTATTATTAGATGAACCCAAGTACACCAGGTAAGACCAATTTTACCCTAAGTAAAATTGCTTTCACCACATAAAATAACTTATTTTTTTATATTTCCTGGTCATATTTAACCCAAAATAAGGAACTTAATTAAATAAATCCTTATTTATTTAATTATTCCCTAAGAATAAGTCATTTAAATCATTATTTAAATAATATTCTTAGTTAAATTTGACTAAATCATCCATAAATAATTAAATAAACCATTATTTATTTAATTATATTCCCATCACTTCCCTAAGATGATAAATAAACCATTTATTTATTTATTATTTATAAATAAAGGAATTGACCCAAGTCAAGAACCCTTTTCCCTCCAACAAATATAATAATATATTCCTAAAGGGTGCTTCTAGAATTCGATTAATAATATTTTATTCATGCACCGAGTTCTAGACCGCCCCAATATTTTGTTATAAATAGGGGGGTTTTCCCCATTCATTAGTCACCTCCATTGCATTAGATCACTCTGGATCTACTCTTGGTCACCATTTTTCCATTTTAATTTTATGAACTCCCATTGAGTTCCATGTTTGTTTTTCTACACCAATAGAGAGAAAAATTCCGGATCTGGCTGCGAGGACTTCCAAGAACCCATCCCACTGAGGAGAACCGGAAAACACCTTTCTTGTTTTCCTCTCAGGTGTCCCATTCTTTAATATAATACAAATCATTCTTTTAAACATTTTGTTCTTGCCTTGTCTATTGATGCATGGAGCCATACTATATTTTATCTGCTTAATGTTTTTTTGTGCTTAGATCTGAATTTATGCAGCAGACTTAAAGATATTTTGCAACCATAATCGATGTTAGGGCTATTTGTTATGCGTAGCTAAAGGGATCTTTTACGACGAAAGATTCATACTAACACAAAGTAAGAGATGAATGGAAGAGGGACGAAGAAGTGTGGACACTCATTCAAAAGTTGCAGCAAGATCCTAGTACATCTGATACATTTAGTTGGAAAAATGATTCCTTATGGTACAAAGATCGCTTATATCTTTGTAAGAATTCCCAACTAAAACAAAATATTCTTCTGGAATTGCACACTTCTCCTTTAGGAGGACACTCAGGATTTTTAAAAACTTACCACAGGGTGAAGAAAGAATTTTTTTGGGATGGCCTTAAATCTGATATTCAAAAGTTTGTGGCAGAATGTTTGGTTTGCCAGTAGAATAAAGTTCAGACAATTAAGACCCCGGGACTTCTACAACCTTTATCCATTCCAAGTCAACGTTGGGAGGAGATTTAAATGGATTTTATCACAGGTTTACCTAAGTCCGAAGGAAAGAGTGTCATCATGGTGGTAGTTGATAGACTTACCAAGTATGCACACTTTTGTGCTTTATCTCATCCATTTAAAGCAAGTACGGTTGCTACTACATTTATGGACAGAATTCAAAAGCTACATGGAAGCCCAAGGGTTATTGTGAGCGACAGAGATCCCATTTTTACTGGAAATTTTTCGACGGAGTTATTTTCTTGTTTGGGTACTCAATTAGCTCATAGCTCATCTTATCATCCTCAATCTGATGGTCAAACAGAGATAGTAAATAAATGTTTGGAAGGATATCTTCGTTGTTTTGTATCTGATAAACAAACACAATGGGTCAAGTGGTTACCTCTCGCTGAATGGTGGTATAACACTTCCTTCCATACTGCAGCAAAAATGACCTCATTTATGGCACTTTATGGATATCATCCACCATCCATCACATCATATTTAAGAGAAAATTCGAAGGTTCAAGCAGTGGAAGATCACATCGAGCATCAGCAAGAATTTCTCCAAATCTTAAAGGATAACCTGAATTTGGCACAAAATCGAATGAAACAACAGGCAAATCAACATCGCAGCGAGAGAAGTTTTGATGTAGGAGATTGGGTATTTTTACGGCTACAACCATACAAACAAATGTCCCTCAAGCAAGCTAAGAAAGATAATAAATTATCACCAAAGTACTATGGTCCTTACAAGGTGTTGCAAAATATTGGTTCTATGGCATACAAATTGGAGCTTCCTGCTTCTTCGCGAGTACATCCAGTTTTCCATGTTTCATGCTTAAAAAAGGTTATAGGTGAAAATATTCCAGTTCAAACAATATTTCCAAAACTTAATGAGGAAGGAAAAATCATATTGGAACCTGAAGCGGTCATGGAAACAAGAACTCGACAACTATGAAATCAATCAATTTCAGAGTATCTCATCAAGTGGAAGAACTTACCCACTGAAGATTCTACATGGGAGGATGAGAATTTTATACAGAAGCACCCAGAGCTACTCAAGCGTTGAGGACAACACTTTTTTGAAGGAGAGGGGCATGTTAGGTCCCTATATTACTAATATAGTCCCTTGTTGTTGTTAGTGTAAACCCCTTATTTTTATTATTATACCCTTGTAACCCCCATATTGTTATTATTGTGCCCTTAAATTATTATTGTTAGGTCGGCTAGGATTACATTGTGGCCCCATGGACTCCTATACATAGAAAGGAGTTTTTGTAATTTGAATCATCCAAGAATTGTTCATTCATGTAATGTATTGGAGGTTGCCCCCTCGAAGTGGCTTATTTCTAAGGTGTTGATATCTCTTTTCTTCTCTTTTTAGAGCTGGTTTCACAACATAATCATTTGACTACAAACAAGGCTATGATTTTTCCATAAACGAAGTACATAAGAAATATAACCTTTGGAGTAAGAAAAACATTGAACCTTCTACTCAGAAATTTTCACAAACTGGAAATAAGAAAACAGTAGAAGCCCCAACAACAAAATTTTTGCAAATTCTCCCTAGGGAAAATAAGCAAAACTCTAATTCATCCCAAAACTTTTCCAGCCCCAAAATTTCACCTAGTCCTAATATAGTTGACATAACAGATGAAGTTGCTCGAGCATCAAAAGATTCACAAAATTCTGCTACTGCAAAAACAACTAATTTTGTTAAAACAACAAACTTAGAATCCAAGACATCCACTGTTGATCCAAAATCAGCAGATCCAAAAGCTTCCACTACAAAAACAGCTTCTGATAATTCAAAATCTGAAAAAACATCTACTGCTTCTCAAACCATTCCTGAAAAGAAAACTAGGAGCAGTAAGACACAAGAAAATAAAACAGAATATGAAAACATAACTGTAGAAAAACAAGATAAACCCACTAAAACTACAGTTACAAAGGAAGAGTTAATTAAAATTAGTAAATCACAACCATCATTCAATATAAAAACTGAAATTACAAAGTTAAAAATACCAATTCCTTTGACAGAATTGGTAAAACATGATTTGTATAAAACAACTATCACTGAAACATTAAACATGAATGATGGAGAAGACTCTGTAAACTTGAATGATGATCAACCAGAGTTGATTTTTGGCCCTAATGTGAATGGAAAGCATCAATATGGAGTATTTCCTCCATTTTACATCAGTTTAACTATTCATGACCAAATTTTACACAATGCAATGTTAGATTCAGGAGCTTCCCATAATATAATGCCAAAAGAATAATGGAAACCCTGAACTTAGACATCACAAGGCCTTACAAAGATTTATTTTCATTTGATTCAAGCAAAGTAAAATGCCTAGGTTCAATTAAATACCTGTGTGTCACATTCGTTCAATATCCTAGTAAAAGTATACTCATGGACATTGTAGTAGCTTATATCCCACCCAAATATGGAATGTTATTATCTCGCTCATGGGGAACAAAATTATAGGGATCTCTACAATTGGACATGTCATATGCTACTATATCAGTTTTTGATCAAACAAAGAGACTCTATAGGGGAACATTGATGAAATATATGGTGAGTAGTGCAGCAAGATCAATAAATTACCCAATTTATGCTACACCTACTGACCTAGATTCATTCATCTTATGTAACTATGAATCTGATAACGAAATAAAAACTGAACTAAAGGACAAAAAGAAAACACAAAACAATGACAATATCTTTCATGAATCTTTATGGAATTTAGATTTTGATGGTTTAGTAAAAAAATTAGGAGCAGCCGCAGGAGTTTGGATAACTAATATTGAAAAGAATCATGCAAAAGGACATTCTTTCACATTGAATTTTAAATGCTCCAATAATATGGCTGAGTATGAATCCCTCATTTTAGGACTCCAAATTATCAGAAACTTAGGAGGTAAAAGAATATCAATAATGGGAGATTCAGAGTTGATTATAAAATAGATAAAAGGATAATATTCTGTTTATAATCCTAGATTAGGCCAATATAGAGAAACTGTATTAGATTTGATAGATGAACTGTTGGAATGTAATTTTTCTACAATACCAAGAAAACAAAATACAGGCACACTCCTTAGCAAATTTTGCTAGTACCTGTAATTTTCCCTTTCAACCCAGTCATAAGTATACTGCAGAAGTGAAACACAGATCAATAATTCCAGATAACCTCAAATAATGGCAAATTTTCTCACAAGATCAACAGATTTACCATTTTATGAATAATGAAGGTGAATTTCAAAATTGTAAAATAGACACAAACGGTACATTAGATTGGGATTTAGATAGTGAAATTGATTTGAATAATATAGATGTAAATAAAGTGAAACTTGATAGACCCAATAAGTTTAGTCAATCAGATATAGATAACTTAGAGAGAGTAGAAATTGATGAGATAATTGATAATGAATCTGATATATTAAATCTCAAAGATAATTTCTTACCAAAAGGTTTAACTCCTTTAGAAGATTTATTTGGCTGAAATGATGTTGCTAGAAAACCCAAAATGGAGCCACTTAGATCTGATATTGAGGAATGTAATATAGGCACAGAGTTAAAACCCAATATGATCAAACTTTCCAAAGCCTTAACTCAACAAGAAAAAGAAAAATATATTTCTCTTTTTAAGGAATTTTAAGATGTTTTTGCTTGGAGTTATGAGGACCTAAAATCCTATGACACCAATATAATACAACATAAAATCCCTATAAAGGAAGACCAAAATCCTTTTAAACAAAATTTAAGAAGGATCAACCATGTTTTGATTCCTTTGATTGAAAAAGAGGTAAAAAGAATGTATGATACACAGATAATTGCACCAATCAGATATTCTGATTGGGTTTCTAATTTAGTTCCAACCATAAAAAAAGACAAGAGAGATTAGATTGTGTTGATTTTAGGAATCTAAACAAAGTATCCCTAAAATATAATTATCCTTTACCAAAAATGGATCACATTTTACAAAGGGTAGTTGGTTGTTCTAGGATTTCACTTTTAGATGGATTTTCAGGATACAACCAAATTTTAGTCCAACCAGAGGATCAAGCCAAAACAGTTTTTACTACTCCTTGGGGAAATTTTGTGTATGTAAAAATGCCTTTTGGTTTAATGAATGCAGGGGCTACCTTTCAAAGAGCAATGGATATAGCCTTTGCAAAATAAATTCATGAATTCTTAGTGATTTACTTAGATGATATAACTGTATTTTCTAAGACTAATTATGAAAACTTGGATCATCTTATACAAGTCTTTGTTAAATGCAGAAATTTTGGAATCTCATTAAACCCTAAGAAAACCTTGTTTGGATTGGAAGAAGGTAAGTTACTAGGACACATAATATCTAAGGAAGGAATTAGAATAGACCCTGCCAGAATAGAAGCAATTCTTAACATTAGTCCTCTAAGAAACATAAAATAGTTACAAGCTTTTCTAGGAAAAATTAACATTTTAAGAAGATTCATCTCCAATTTCCCTGAAATAATTAGAGAACTAAATAATATGCTGAAAAAATATTCAGTTCTTAAATGAACTATTGAGGCTAGACAATGATTTGAATCCATCAAGCATGCCTTAACCAAAACCCCAGTCCTTACAAGTCCTGACTTTAAAAACGATTTCATTTTTTTTTCATTTCCTTCAGAACACACCATTGATGCAGTTTTACTACAGAAAAATGACCAAGGTTATGAGAAGCCTATATCTTTCCTTAGTAGAACAATTAGAGAAGTCACTTTGAAATATAATATCATGGAGAAACAAGCCCTAGCTTCGGTAAAGGCAATTAAATATTTCAGAGTGTACATTATTTATTCTCACATTATTTCCTATGTCCCAAATGCAATAGTAAAAGACATTCTAACTCAGGATAGTCTTGATGGTATAAGAGGTAAGTGGATTGCCATAATTTTAGAATATGACATAGAGATAAAACCCACTAAACTTATAAAATGTCAAGGTTTAGCCAAACTCATGGCTGAAACAAATTGTCATGCCCTAGACATAAATTTTATTGCCCAAGTAGATGATCAGGAAGAGATGGCGACTCCAGAGATCAGTGAAGCCTTTTTAGACTCGTCATGGTATGCAAATATCATATTTGTATTACTTAACTTACAAGCTCCTCCTGGATTATCAAGAACAAAAGCTAGATTCTTAAAGTTAAAGGCAATAATATTTTGTATATTAGACAATGTACTTTTTTGGAAAGATCATAGTGGGATTTTGTTAAATTGTTTGTTAAAAGAAGAAGTTGACAAAGTATTACAAGAATTTCATGCAGGTGACTATGGAGGACATCTCTACTGGAAGACTACTGCATACAAAATCCTAAGAGCTGGTTTTTACTGGCCTACTTTGTTTACAAATGTATAAAGGTATGTGACCTCTTGTCAGAAGTGTAAAATATTTGAGGGTAATAAAAAGTTGTTACCCCTGCCCTTAAAACCCATTTCAACTAAAATACCATTTCAACAATGGGGTATTGAATTCATTGGTGAAATTCACCCTCCATCATCAGCCCAACACAAGTGGATTCTAACAGCCACTTATTATTTTACCAAGTGAATTGAAGCCATACCCTCTAGGAAAGCCACATACACTGTCATTATCTCCTTTTTAGAAAGAAATATGCTTTCAAGATTTAGATGTCCCAAAAATATTATTATTGATAATGCATCTACATTCAAATCTAAAAAGATGATTGAATTTTTCCATAAATATCACATTACCCTAGGCCTTTCTACTGCATATTATCCTCAAGGTAATGACCTTGTTGAATCTTCAAATAAGAGGCTTGTAAACATCATCAAAAAGTTACTAGAGGATAAAAAAAAGAATTGGAACAATAAGTTAGTCAATGCCTTATGGGCAGATAGACATAAAACCCAAATATCCATTGGTACATCTCCTTACCAGCTTGTCTATGGAATGGATATTTTTTTTCCATCTTCCTTAGGAGTACCAGTAATGAAGACTATCCAAGAATTACAATTTGAAACAAATGACATTCAAAGAAGGATAAATCAAACCATTCACTTGCAACAAACAAGAGAAGAGGTTTACATTAAGTCTCAAGTTATCTAGGATAAAATAGAGAACATTTTTGACAAAAGGAGTAAAGAATATGATTTCTACATTGGAGACAAAGTGTTAAAATGGGATTCAAGAAGAGAAGGGAAATGTAAACATGGAAAATTTGATTTTCTATGGAAAGGACATTATGTTATTTATGGTTACAGAGGTAACACTGCTTTCTTTCTAAAATAAATGGATGGATCAGATACGCTAGATGGACCAGTAAATGGCAGAATGCTGAAGCACTACTACTCCTCAGAGATAAAAAATAGTTAGTTTTATTTACTTTGACAATTGTACATATACATTGAATATTTTAGATTGGATTGGATATTATCCTAAAAAAGTTGAAGCCTGGAGATAAGGCCCTAAGCTTTGAGAGGTAAAATATCATAAGTATGAAATAATTGCAAAGATGAGAAGACACTTACAAGGTCAGCTCAGTCAAAATTCAAAGGCTACTAGTCTTAAAGTTCTTGACATTTCACCAGGAAATGACATCCCCATGTGGAGCCACTGTTAGGGTCCTATATTAATAGGGTTCATAATTTTTGAATTGACTTTGATAGTCTTGTAAATATGTACATACCTTGCTTTCTGCAAGTTGTTTTCCCATATTTGAAAATAATAAAAAAAAGGAAAACAGGGTAAAAGTCCTAAAATAAAGATCAAGGGACTTAGAAAAGAAAAGATCAAAAAATAATAGACCCTAAAAGAAAAAAGAGATAAGAATAAGACATGAAACTGAGAAAGTCAAAATGCCACTACTATTTACTTTTACTGCAAGAATAATGATTATGTGTAGATTGTCCAAAGTGCCACAATCCATGATCAGTTAAATAACTTAATCTTAACTTTTCATGCTTTGAATTTCATGTTTTAAGATAGAGAATAAAGATATGTCAAACAGTTTAAACTTGACAAATCAGTAGATAGTCAGAGAATAAATGAGGAGCTCAAAAATTTAATCTGAGCCCTCAGATGAAATAAGCTTAGAATTAGATAGATTTATTGCTTTAAAAGAAAAATGGATTTAGGGTTGCAAGCTTAAATGCACCCATGCAAATAAAGTAAAAAAAATGTTCGGATAATGATGGGTAGGTAGAAAGTAGCTGTGCAAGACATGTAAAAAAGCATCATCATGCAAGTTACTAATTTCCCTTCCCCCACAATGATCCAGTATTCTAAACCTTCAGTTAAAGAGGCTTAGAGCGTTTCTCTGACTTCTGTTGAGACTAGACCCAACACTTAATAATTGATTGGTTAAAAATATTAGATTCCCTTTATAAAATATATTCTCCTCAACATATTCACCTTTTTCCAAAACTATAACCCCTTTTCCTACGTAAAACACCTCTTTGCTTAGAAAAATTAAAATCCCCCTTAATTAATTTCATTTCATACAAAAACACTCAAAAACCCACAAAATACATTTTATCCTAAGTTTATGTGTAAAACAAAATGGGATATTTTTATGCTAAAATGCCTATTTACACTTTACTTAGATTAAATTCTATGTATTATGATTCATTTCATCTCATTCCATATTAATTTCTAACCTAAAGTATTAAATCCCTTTATAATACCCTTCCCGTAATTTATTAAATCCTTTATTCAAATATCCCAAAAACCCATTTTCTAATGTTAACGTATGGTTTATATACCCCATGTGCTAAAATAAACCCCACCATATTCCCCATAGGTTAAACGTTATATCATATAAATGAAATCTCGCTTCCAAATGGTTATAAAACACATGTAAATGTTCTATATGCCATGTATTATATATCCCGTGCAATTAGTTATTAAACATTTTTTAATGTTTTATTTAACCATATAAAAATTAACCCGCCAATCAAATAATACATAGTTTTATGTTCAAAACTATGTTTTAAACAATAAAATTCTATTCCGCCACATAATACAAAACTTGGGCCCCATACCCCAATGCCGAGAAACTCCAAAACAAAATCTTCGCCATTCACATTAATGTCCTCCAATCTGACGATCCAAAATGAATATCGCATTTTAAACTGCACGATCAAAACCCATTTCAAACTCTACGAAATGGGTGGTTTTCCATCCTCCTCACAAACAACAAAAGAAAAAGATCTTGATATCAGAGAAAAATATAAACAGATAAAGACAAAGAATGAAGAAATCAAAAATGAGATTTATTCTTAGTATTTGAGGAAAATACCAGGTATCTAGAATAGACTTTTATCAGCTTTTGATTATTCAAATAATAAGTTGATTATGTCAGTGCTTCAACCAACAGTCACAACTCCCAAGACAGTGGAAGATTACAAGAAATTTTATATTGAAGTGCCAATAGAAAGTATCCATGCACCAGATCAAATTTAATTTCACAGGAAAACTTCTGAGATGCTATATTCTACCATCACTACAAAGGCTATGAGTGTCAGCAAGCTCCAGAATACAATAATAAACATGAGAGATCAAATGAAATTTGACAAGGCTTCCTCATATGCTAAATATATTAGGATTAACTCTTTATAAGAGTCGGTTATTCAAGTAGGATATGATCCTGCCAATGTCAAAGCTACAGAAGATTTAGTGACGAAAAGGAATGCTGATATTGCAGCATTGAGGAAACAACTCAAGCTTCCACCAAATGAACATCAACAAGCCAAAGAAATAGTTCAAATAGAAAACCAGAAAAATAATATGATGAACTTGATTCTATAATTAACAGGACAGATAAAAGAGATGGAGATCCAAATGGACAAGCTTTTCCATGAAAAATAAATTACAAAAACACAGGAAACTCCTACAGTAATTCTCATGGTTACTACAGTTGTGCCTTCAACTTTAGCAAAAGAGTTGGCACCAAAAGTACCACTAGCTACTGTAGTGCCAGTAACCTCATCCACTACTTCAGCCATGAAATCCTCTACCACAAAAACTGAACAGTCTGATGAGGCTAGTAAATTAGTTAAAACTATGGAGGAAATGTCACTTCAAACCAATGAGATAAATAGATTGAAGAAAGTGATTGACAATCTTGAAGATAGTAAGAAGATAGCCCAAATCAATGCCAAAACTCATGAACAAAGGGCTAATAGGTTAAATGTTGAGTTAAAGAATTTACAAAAGGATTTAACCTTGAAAGAGCCAATTTCTTATGTGAAGAATCACTTATGGAGTAAAATCATTAAAGCCATCAATGATGTTTGGCCATCAATCCAGGTAATATATGAGCAGAGGGATTTACTGAAGGCAGCACAAGCAGAGATTCAGAAAACAAAAGATGAGCTAGGTGACAAACCAGAGCAAGCCATAGAATTAATCAAATTTCTCAACAGCAAGAACAAACAAAAACTTGAAGAGATAAACATTTTGGTCATTAATGATAAACTCATGCCATAGGAAGAATACAACAAAAAGATTAGAGATTATGAAAAACAACAGGTTGAAAAAACAAAAATACAAGGAATTCCTACAGGGAAGGTTTTACACAGAAGTTTTGAAGACTTGTTTTATCTTCAGCATGAGATAAAACACATTTTTGTCAAAAAATGAACATTTGTTAGATATACTGAGACGGATGAGAACTTTAGGAAGCTGAAAAAAATAAAAATTCATGATTAAGAAGCTTGGGAATCACTCACTAACTTGTTGTAAAAGTAAAAAAGGCAGAGAGAAAGATTAAAACAATTTGTTGATTTTTTTGCAGTCAAAACAGAATTTTACAGCAGTAAGGCAATTTTAACAGAGTTTAAAGTGTATCAGAGGTAAAGAGTATCAGATGAAAGAGTATAATATTAGAAGATAATATTTCAAAACAAATTTGAAATATCTTTGTCAGCAAATAGGACAACAATGCAACCAGTTTCACCCATTCCAAAACAGTTTTCTATTTTATTTGGATAAATAGGACAACTTGCTGATTTGTTAAGCAGCTGCCACTATTTTGTTGTAAAAGATATTTCATTTCCTTACAAAAATCCTATGATTATTCTAGGATATTATGTAAACATTTTTTTATATATACTTCATCTTTTGAAGTATTAGTGTGGAATAAATCGCTGAATATTTCTATAGTCATTTTTGTTGTACTTAAAGGCTTTTTGTTGCAAGTTCGAGTAGCAGACTGGATCAAATCATCTAGCATCATATTTCAGGATTCATGTGATGAGCTATTGAAGTGAATTAATTTCTATTGTCTTTGTTTATATTCTTATGTTTACATTCATCCATATATGTTCTCTAAATATATTTTCTAGCAAAGAGGACAACAAGGCAGCCAGCTGCACCCATTCAAAAAAAAATTTCTATTTTATTTGGATAAATAGGACAACTTGCTGATTTCTTAAGTAGCTATCACTATTTTGTTGTAAAAGGTATTTTATTTCCATAGAAAAATCCTATCATTATTCTAGGATATTTTGTAAACATTTTTGTATATATACTTCATCTTTTGAAGTATTAGTGTGGAATAAATTGTTGAAGATTTCTATAGTCATTTTTGCTGTACTTGAAGGCTTTTTGTTGCAAGTTCGAGTAGCAGAGTGAATCAAATCATCTAGCATCATATTTCAGGATTCATGTGATGAGCCATTGAAGTGAATTACTTTCTACTGTCTTTGTTTATCTTCTTATGTTTACATGCATCCATATATGTTCTCTAAATTCAAATGATAAATCAGGAGTATTATTACAGGATTTGTTAAAAACACCCTGTCTTTAATTGTTTATCATTTCTATGTTTTCTATTGATTTCCAGAGTAGGGAACCCTTAATTTCTCCCTCTTTCAAATGACCTCTTACAACTCCTTCCTTATCTGGATTAAAGAATCCTTCATTGCTCTTTATCCCGATCAAACCACTTCACCAAATCAACCTTCCAAGATCTTCAAAGACTTATCTATCTTGCCCTAAAACATTTGAATTTTTGACTTCGATCCTAGTTCTGTCTGCTTGACTTTTGACTCCTTAGCCCAATAGAAAAACGGATTTCTCACTATCCATCTCATTAAGTGATTTTTCCCACCAAACCAAACCAAACCAAATCAAAACGAATTTGCACAATCATAACTAGCCTAATATCTTAAAATCAAATCAAAGTTAAATCTTAAAGAGAGAGCACTCTCTGAACCATAAGAAGGCTAGATCTTAGAGTTTAAAAGTTGGTTTGTGGTTACCTCTAATGTTCTTAGACTTTAAATTAAAATCTCACAACTTTAGAATTATTAGAGTGATAACACTAATGATAACCAAAAGGTACATGTTCGTAATTGGATTACCAATGTGGTATGCCTCAACATTTGTAATTGAACATAAATGTTGTTGATGGGGTTGACCGGCCTAACTTACCTCTCGTAATTGTAGTTAAACATGCATTTTGATAGGGTTAATCTCCAATATAGTGTTAATAAAAAATATATGTTAATAAACAACCTAGCACATGACTAAAAATGAAAATGGAATACGCATGTCAATAAATAAATTAATTGACATGACATGGTGTTCATTAAGATGATTGACATGACACACAACTCGCTAAGTTGACCAGCTTGAAAAACTATTGGTTTTGTCAATGAACTAAAATGCCTTTAATGAACACAACTAAATGTGCATGATGCTGAACAATTAAACCAACCTGACATACCTTTAACAATAGTAACAATGCGTGAAATTTGCGGATTGGGAAAACCAAACTAACATACCTATGATAATCAGAATTGACCATACATGCCTATTGTGATCAACCCTTCACGAGTTTTGTTGCTTTCATGTAAAATTAAGCATGTCATACAACTCTTAGACTAACTTTGATACATATACAAATTGAGTTTGTATTTACTTGTTAGAATTGTGTTAAAGTGTTTCCCCTTTAAATGTCACAATTTTGAATCCAAGGGAAATTAAGGTATGTATACCTCCATGGATTAAATAGTTAAATCATTGCATGAAGGGCATAGATGTCCCATGAACAAGGGGGTCTCACATGCCAATTTAGCATCTACCTATATTATAACTTTATATTAAATAATATCATTATTTTCTTGTGTTTATATGAGTGCTTTTAATATTTAATACACAGTTAAGTAGATTACCCCTTGACTAATTAGTGAAGTATTTAATATTGGATAAGAAAGTTGTAAGGTTGAAATTTCTATACCTCATGTTAATTTGGGTGCTTATATCATTTCATTGTAAAATTGGATTTCATACATATCCATGGATCCATTAAAGGCATTTACACATGCCAACCAAAGGCATTCAATAGTTGGGTTAGAACTAGCGATTGAGAGGAGTTCATTATCATTTTCATCCAAGGATTTCCATACTAGATAAATTAGGTCATGTGTTTGATTTATGGGCCAATGTTTGAATGATATGAGGAGACGAGTTAGTGAAATTCCTTCTTATGGTAAGGCCCTGCACCTCTTCCTTTATTTCTTAAAGTAAACTTGAAAGAAGTGATTATAAATATATGATACATATAATGTGCAAACCATTCACAACATCGCGACATTAAAAATTTACATGAGATGCAAATTATTTCATGTTCAATAGATTTTTTCCTTTAAAAAGGAAATATATGGTACCATGATATAATATAGTGATTTGCTAACATTGACCACCAAACAAATGACCAAACGAAAAATGTTATATATGGTGAATATCATCCACCATAAACTATGATTATTAGCCACTCTGACACCCCTAATTTTATGGTCACTCATTAAACATAACTCCGAGAGTTGCTTCGAGCTTCTTAAACATATTATTTCCCAAAATACTGACAAGGATGTCTCATCACCGTAGCATATTTTTCCTTCGTCTTTCATCAAATTCTTTGAAACCGCATTTTTATGCTATCCTTAATTAACATTTCAATTCCACGTGTTTTCTTATTGTGTATTTTAAAGGGTTTCCTTCATTCTCGTGGCAGACACAGAGTCACATTCATGGGTCCTTCTGTGTTTTGGGGACCATCTCATTACTTGCAGTGGTTTCTCTCTAAATCAACACATGGCAAGCATAGTATGATCAAACAAAACATATTAGCACCTAAAAGGCCATCGATTTCAAGTTAATCCCTGCCCTACGACATGGAATTTTTTTTGTTTTGAATAAATTTTATCAATGCATAACATCATTGTGAGTAAAAATGTAATGTAGTTTGGCTTGGCATATTCTTGCTACATTAGAGGGTTTAATGGGTTAGGTTTTAAGGATTTAGGGATTAGGGGTTAAGTTTTTAGAGGTTTAGGGTTTGAGGGTTAAATGGGTTAGGGGTTTAGAGGTTTAGGGGGTTAGGGGATTTAGAAGTTAAGGATTTTACGGGTTAGGGGTTAGGGGTTAATGGGGTTAGGTTTAGGGGGTTAAATGGGTTAGGGGTCGGGAATTAGGGTTTAAGGGCTAAGGGGTTTATGGTTTAGAGGTTTAGGGTTTAGGGGGTTAAATGGGTTAGGGGTTCAGGGGTTTAGGGGGTTAAATGGGTTAGGGGTTAAGGGTTTAGAGGTTTAGGGTTTAGGGTTTAAATGGGTTAGGGGTTGGGAATTAGTGTTCAAGGGATTAGGGGTTAAGATGATAGTTTCGTTGGTCTTTGTTTGTGCACAATAGTTCTTTATTATTTGTGTCTCAATGTAACAATTTTGTAGGTATTGTTGCTTGTTGCCAGGTCTTCTCTATTTATTAATTTCTAATAAATGTTAGCCATTGATTTACATTTACAGATGAAAATGTCTATTTAAATTAAACCAAATGTATGTTCAATATCCAGTTTCAAACTCAGCCATAGTGTTGTCACACAATTTAAGTTCGGAGAATAGACATTTGATGAAGTCTCAATAACCACACTGCACCTCATGACTGCTACAGAAAACTTAAGTTCAAGTGTCCCACATTCATGAGAAATTTTGCGAATATACTCTTGCTCCACCTGATTGTGTCCTATAAATACCCTTGTTTGTTGCAAAAACATCCTAATGTTGTTGACCTTTTCCCTTAACAGACCAAGGAAATAGATGAGACTGAGAGGAATGGAAAGCACTACAAAGTTGGAGAGAGTACAAAAGACTAGGATGATTTAATGGATAAGCTTGAAGAATGTAACAGTGATGAAACAACTGAAATTTGTCCCAAACAAACAGTTGATACTGTGAAACCTTCTTTTGTACTAGTCAAGATAGACTACATTCATGTGAGATCAAGAAGAGGCCAAGCGACTGATAGGAATAACCTAGCAGAGATGGTATGGTTCCCTCTTTTTAATGAAAGATTTGATCTACATTTTTATATCGAAGGTTAACCGTTTTGATATTGCCAACAAGGGGGGATTAACCCGATCATAGGTCCCAACTAGACCTGCTTTCATTGGAATGGATAATCCCAATTAGTTTTAAGGACTGTTATATGGGTTAGGGGAATAATGAGTTAGTGGTTAAGGGATTAGGGATTAGGGTCTTAGGGCTTAGGGGAATAAGGGCTTAGGGTTAGGGGTTATGGGAATAATTAGTTAGTGGTTAAGGGGTTAAGGATTGGGGGTTAGGGGTTAGGGTATTTAGGTGCATTTAGGGGTTAGTGGAATAATGAGTTAGTGGTTAAGGGATTAAGGATTGGGGGCTTATGGGTTAGGGGATTTAGGCACAGTTAGGGGTTAGTTGAATAATGATTTAGTGGTTAAGGGATTAGGAATTAGGGGCTTAGGGTTTATGGGATTTAACAATTACTGATTTCAGGGGTTAGGGGTGAGGGGTTAATGGGTTATGGGCTGAGAGATACTAGCTTCATGTTAGCAATTCGTGTGACAATTAATTGTGCATTGAAGTTTGGAGGTGGTGAAAGGATAAGGCAAGGGAAGATGAGGGAGCCCAACATTAGACTCCTAAATATGGTTTGGTTTTGGTCTTGATGGTGGCCTATGAATAGGAAGTGTAAATGTCACAGGATGTTTTACAGAGGGAGTGGCTTGTGTGTGCTTGTCATGGGAATTTCTGGTGTAGTGTGTTTAATCGGTCTCTGCTGCTCAGTTTCTTATCCATTGACTGCGTTTGGGTTGAGGATAGGAAGTTGAAGGTAAGTGATATCACTCGTTTCCATTTTTCTTGGCTTTTATTGAGTCTATTTTTTCGTGATAAGAGAGGAAGCTAGAATTTGCAGTCCAAGAAACCTTGAGGGTGGTGGCAGAAAATTAGTTCCTTTTCAAAATTTAGTTCCCTCTAGCATGGTTGTGATGGTGTTTGGTGGATTGGTGTGTGGTCTCTATGTGGAAAATTTGGAGGCTGGTCACTGCCCTAGGGGAAGTTACACTCAAGTGTCAGCTGCTTTTTCATCGTTTGTTGTTCAATTTCATGTGTTGGTTTGGTGGTTGATGATATTTGGTTTTGCTGGTGGTAGAAGTATTTATCTGGTAGTGGGAGGTGTCTCTGTGCTTCCTTGTGGTGGTGGGAGATGACATTTGGTTCCTTCGCTGGTGGTGTTTTTTTATTTATAGTGGGGGGTCTGGTCTCTCGACTCTACACATGGTAGGGTTCCTCGACCTTGGTGAATTATGAAGCCCCTAGTGTGGTGTGGGTGTTCTCCCTTCCCTGTCATCCATGGCCCTATGGGGGTGGTAGACTTAGAATTAATCATGGCGGTTCCATGCCAAGGTGGAAATATTGCGGGCATGCACGACTCGTTAGTGTGGGTGTTCTTGGGGGTGGTGGAGGAGGTAAGAGGGGGGATAAATGAGGTGGGGGTTTGAGGGTTCAAAAGCATAGTCGTCGGGGCAGAGGAGACCATGGTGGAAATGGGAATCGTGGGTTTGATTTATTTGAGGTAAATGAGAGGTAGGTTATCTAACATTGTTGCCTAGAGAACAATCATGCACTTATCAACAACCTGATGGAAAGAGTGGACACAACTGAGAGATTCTGTCATGAGGAGCATGTAGAGCATATGGAAACAATTGAATAAATGCACTATTTATAGTTCCAAGTCTAGGAGAGAGTGGTAGTTGTTTGGTGAGGCCAAAATCAATTCACTGAGAAAGTAGAAAAGATGGAGACTTGGTTGGCGCACTTTAAAGGGCACGGTCAGTGTGACTTTTGTCCTCCACCGCATCTAGGAAAAACCCCAGACAACCATGCATCCACCATGTTGACGACTAGTATTCTATTTTGTGCTCTTTATGTTTTATATGTGTTTTGGTGCCTCTGGCCCAACCGTTTATGGACAATGTCCCTAGTCCCTCTTTTGCAATTTTTTGCATCTGGTGCAAATTTTTGTTAACAAACCAAGTCGAGGTGAGACCGCCTGGTTTATAACTGGCTATATGTACTCCTTTTTTCCTACATTAATATAACATTGACTTACAAAAAAAAAGGTTCATACATCATTAAAAATTTAATTAAGTTTCATACCTAAATTAACAAATGTTCATACCTATTTACTAGATAGGTCTATAAATATATATTGTAGGTTTATCTATTTAGTATTTATGAAATGTAAATATTATGATTTAATGCTAGATTTAAATGAACTCACATGTTTAGCATAAGAAATGTTATATTTATCTAGTTATTAAATGTAAATATGAAGATTTAACATTAGATTTAAAACAACTCACACTTTTAACATAAATCAATGAAGTTTAAAAATTAAACTTTATGGCCAAATATTAAATATAAATATGAATATAAATTTGGCTATCTAATTAATATTACCTTTACTAAAATTATAATGAATGCATTAGTATAAAGTTGATAGATGATACATGCAATTATGTTAATTATAGATGAATCCATCTGCACTGTTAACTTTAGAGACAAAAGGGTATTCATAATTTCAAAACTATAAATTCAGAGACCTCTTTGTCTCTAAATTTTAACACTACAAATGGATTCAAAGACACCTATAGTGAGATGTAACATTTCGGTACCAAAATTGAAATTTTCCATATATGGAGCGACACAACTAAAAATTACTAACACAAATGACTAATTCATATACTAATTACAAAATTTTTATTCTTGGACTATAATAGTCATTTACATTAATCAAAATTAATTTTGTCACTTATTATCTAGTCATATATTTTAATCCTAGACGAAGTTAGTCATTTAAGTTAGTCACATTTACTTTAGTCACTTATTATCTAGTCATATATTTTATCCCTAGACTAAATCAGTCGTTTAAGTTAGTCACTTTTAGTTTAGTCACTTATTATCTAGTTGTATATTTTATTCCAAGACTAAATTAGTCATTTAAGTTAGTCATTTTTAGTTTGGTCACTTAAAATTGCTCAAATTTAGTAGTAATTCACCTGAAATAATTGCGATGACTAACATTTTCAGTCACCTAGTCATTAATTTCATCATTTTTTACTAGTGTATATAATATACAAAGTTGAATCAGTGAGATAGGAAAGAAAACCTTGTGACACATGTTCCAGGCATATATATATATATATATATATATATATATATATATATATATATATATATATATATATGTGTGTGTATGTATGTATGTATGTATGTATGTATGCATGTATGTATGTATGTATGTAACTCAAATTCTATATCTTGTAAAGCCGTACTTATAGGATCATCTCAAGTCTTTGAAACCTATTCTCTATGTTACGTTTAATAACAAATATCCCTATAGTTGAAAGAGGAAGAAGCTATAGGAAGTCATGATTATGTAAAAATGGTTTCTACATTTTTGAAGGAACAATATCCTATATACAATGGTGTTAAGCTTCAACATCCATCTTGAATTCTTGTATCAGAGCATTGATACTGTTAAAGATATGTTGATAGATAATTTTGGAAAAGGTATTAGATATTTTTCCTAAGAAAGGAAGAAACCACAATCTTGTGATAGTAATAGAAAGAGGAAGATATTTGAAAAACAATAGTCTCCCTAGAAGCAATGATAGAAACATTACCATGAATACTTGAAGTTGTCATAAAATTCAAGGGTAGCGACACTTTTATTTTAAGGAAGCAAGTTTGAAGCAAGTAAATGTCTCAAAATAAATGTTTTTCCACTCTTTCATAATAATATCATGGCATCATGGAGCGGGTCTTATAGAATCCTCTATGATAATGAAGGACAGAGGTATATAATCATGAGGTATGTACAATATGTTTATTTGTTAAACATGAAATATGTTGGTTTGTATGGTTCTAAATTTTATAGTTTTCATTTGTAGGTTGCTAATGTCTAGGATTGTAATCCTTCGATAGTATATTTAAAACCCTGGCCATATTAAAAACCGTAACCTTGATTCACTTCTTCACTCATAGAATCTCTAACCCTTAGTCTCTAGGGTTTGTGAGTAATCTAGGGCTCATTTCAAGTATGAATGGATGAAGATAATTTTTCATCTAGTCCCTAGGTCTAGGGATGGAATTTGTAAACCTTAGGAGTCCATCCTCTAAGATCCCATGGAAACCCTAAATTACCAATATTAACTTCATTAATTTTTTATCATATATTTTCTTGATTATGTTTTTTAATAAATATTGTAGGAGCATCATGAAGATAACAAAGGAAGCTAGCTTTGGGAACCAACTCTTGTGGTTTAGTGAAGCATGATAGAAGAAGGGAAATGGAAGAACCCTGAAAATGGTAACTTGGTAAATAAGTTGGATCCTTGGGCAGTCTGATATGTATAGACAAAGACGTTCATGTAGAATTTGATTGGTGAATTTGTAGCATGATAAAGTACCATCCTTAGGATAGGGAGCAGTTTAAATAAATCTTAAAAGACCAACTAAAGTAAAAGGTATGAATGTTGTTGAAATTATTATTTGATTTAATTAACTTATGCTTTTAGTATGCACGAAGAGTATGGTACAAAAATATTTATGGTTGCATTATCATTCTTTGAATTTTTTTGGGCTCTTATAGCTTAAGACATGTTGGTAGTAATCAACATATTATATGATATGAAAGACTACTGACTTTAGAAGGAATTAAATAATCCTTAACAAGATGACCTAATATGAGGATGAATATTCTTGATGATTGGATGTATTATGAAGAATTTTGATGAAGGTAGGGCATGACATGTTGTAAAGAAGATATCATATTTTTTTGACTCTGATGGTTCAATATGGTTCTACTACCAAAATAATATTCTTTGCAAGAAGATTTAATGACTGATAAATTGAGTGGATGACTTTGGTAGTCTAAGTCCAAAGGATAGATATCACTGACAAGAAAGTAGTAGGTTGAAAATGTTACTATGATCACATCTTGGTAGATCACTTTATTGGTGCTTATAGGGATCTATGTTGGAGATCCATAGTGACTGGTTCGTGAATGTGCAATAGATAAAAATTGATGAAATGGAAAGTGATGCCTTGTCACTACGAGAAATTGTGAAAATTGATCCACAATGTGGACAGAAGTTGATGACACAGAAGAAGGAATCTTACAAGTAGTTGATGGTACCATGATCTCCATAGAATAATAGAAGATGATATTGGAAACAAGTCCATGGTTAAGAGGGAGCTTGGATATATCTGTCTCATGTGTAAAGGAATTAGTAGATCATCCCTAGTTAAGAGGGAGAGATAGACACATCATTATTGTCTTCACATCATGAAGAAATAATGGAGGATTGGGTAATAATATGAGACCAATATCAATAGTATTTGAGGATGAAGTTTGGCATCCAATAGGCAAGAGTAGTCAAAGAGGAGATTCCTTGAGGATGTTTAAATCCAAGTTATGAATTTTCCTAAAAGAACATTCCTTGTGAACATATATATGGGGTAGGTGCCTTGAGAGCATGGAAAATTTTAGGGGCTCGTGTTCGCAACTAGGCTAATTTTACATGATATTTTCAAAAAAAACATATTCCAATTTCCATTTCTTATAAAAATGATTTGCCCAAATTTTACAATATAAAGTTATTTTACCTTAAAAAGTGTTGACATTATAGAGAGAGTATATATAAAATAATTATAAATTTGAAAAAAAATTCAAAAACATCAATAAGAATTTTATAGTTTGCAAATTAGGGACTAGTGAAATTCGCTAATGTTTTTAAAATTCAAGATAATATTCCAACCTTAAAATTTTCCCTGGTTGAGAGAAAATGATGAAAGTGTCCTTAAATCATTGTCTCCCCAAAAATTTTCTCTAATCTATTGGAGATATAGAGTTGTTATTCAAGGCCTTACTATGTGAAAATATTGGTCGACATGATGATATGCACTGACGTAAGATGAAAATATAACTTATGAGATGGCTAACCAATACAACTCTTCTTATCAGAATAATTCAATGAAAGTATTTTCCTTGTACCTATAATAAATTATGAATACCACCCTAGTTAAGTTTGAGCGTTGAAGATGTAACTAGTGTCAATATTCATAATTATGTCATCACTGTACTTGTAAAAAGAAAGAAAGAGAAATTTTTTATTTGTAAAAAGAAAAATATTTTATTATTATAAAATGGGTTTCCTTCCCATTAGTTGTTTGTCCTAGGTCAAGCACCCATTGTGTACTCTAAGGTATTGTTCAAAGAAAAAGAGTCAAATTCATGATGTAATAGCCCTTATGTGGCTCAAGAAGCAAGAAAAGACAAATTATTATTTTGTAAAGAAAGAGTCTAGAAGCCTACAAAAGGATAAGTCGGCCAACCTTTCTAGTCAGCCAAAGAGAGGCATTTATAACCCTTAAGATGACTATAAAAGGGTGATGAAATATGCCTCATTGGACATACATTCATCACAAGATATTTTTTTCTGATTTCAAGCAAGAAGAAGGATGCCAATTTTCTAATAGAGGCAACGAAGAAAAAGAGAGGACAATTTTTTCTGTTTTTTTATTTCTACAACTCACACATGCGAGAATCTTGGAGGAGACTATGATTTCCTCAAGACTAAATTTCCAGAGAATTTTTGAAGGGTTGTTTTCTTTTTTGTTGGTGGTAATTCTTGGGTCAAGGTCTTGGAATTGTTCATTGAATTGATTCTAGAATAATTTTATGGGTTTTCCCCTTGTGGATTTTTCCCTGAGATGAAGACAATTTTTGGTGTCTTCTTGTTTTCATTATGATCTTCTTATTGGAATGTTTCTCAATGATGAACATAGAAACATAATAATAATAATTCACTAATCTAACAACACAAGAAAATTTCAAGAATAAAGAGAAATAAATTTTATAAAACCGTAATCTAATATGCCCTAGATTTCTCAAGAAAAATGATGCATGCCTCATGATTATCTAACAATAGGAAGGTGGATGTGTTGCTAATATGTCTTGTTCATAAATTTTACCTGTAAATAATCATAGAATTTGGGAAATATTGTTCCTATAGGAACCCATTATTAATAACTCATACCATGAATGATATGAACAATCAATTTGATGTTGAGAAATTTTACATGACTAGGAAATTAAATGACTTGTTAACTTGTTGTTTCTACATGTTTCACTCATTTTTAATATGCGAGCTTAAAAATTGATTGCATCATTTTCACTGATATGAAATAAATAAGGCATTATTATTATCAAAACCATTTATTTGTTAGAAAGGAATAAGAAGTAAAACATCCAATGAAAAGAGAAACAAACCCTAATTTATCAAAAATGGGAAAAATCCTTGATGTCTTAATGCCCTATTTGATCGATAACAAGAATGACATAGTGATAAATTACAAAACGTATAAGTATAAAAAATTTGATGAGCCCAGGTTTTTAGTATAGTATGAGATACTCTATTTTACTTTCAATCAATAGGGTCATTACTTAAGGTAATTAGTAATACCATTTAGGTCCCAGAAGTCAATTCCAATTATTTATATGAGAGGTTGGAGTGGTTTATAATATAAATTCATTTAGCGTTAACAAGTTTATTATGTAAGGTGGGATTAATCTTGATAGTGATATTTAATGGTGGATATCGATAGTAAAGATTTGTATGAGTACTCGTTTTTCCTTCTTAGTGTCACTACAATTTCAAAGAGCAGCCATATCCCATAGTGCAGTCATCCTGACACTATAGGCCTTGCTCCATTGCTAGTGGACATCCATATCCCTGAACGATATGCCTGCATTCCCCTCTTGCAGAATGTGAATTACAATAGCACAATTCGCTAAATCATGATGTTTACACATTAGGTTTCACCCTAATACCACATAAATTTATCCACTTCCAATGAGTATCTATAGCCCCGATGGAGGTGCCTTCATCCCGTGACTATATATGAATACACAATAGTACAATTTATTTTAAATCAATATGTTTACACACTAGGTTTTACCCTAATATCATAAAACTTTCTCCATTGTTAGCGGTCGTCTATAGCCCCGATAGAGCTGCATATATATGTTTTATATTATATATTATAATATAGTGGTAGGTTGTCTAATAGTTAAGGTAAAATGTTTTACTAACATCATCAATATTTCTCATTATGTTAATCTTTCATATTTTCAACTCTACCTACACATAAAATATTTTATATTATATATGAATGTAAAACTTTGAGCCAAATGAAACTTATTAGTTGGAGTTAAATATCTAATCCTTTTTTGTAATATGATTACCAAAAGAAAACCCCCATTCAACCTACAAGTAAAAATTGAATCTCTTTATTGATATTTCCCTAAAATCATCAAGACGATGTATGCTAAGTAGGATTCATAAATCAATATATCATCCTACTAGGATTAGTTAAGGTTTTCAAAATACAAGGGCTTTGTATTTATTCATTCTAAATACTAGAACCCTGTAATATGTGATATGAATTATAAAAAGTTTATTTATTTACAAACTATTTACATTTATGATTTCAATAGAAAATTTTCAAACAAATAAAAAATCCGATGCAACCAAGTTAAAAATTGACCGACTTCATACCTCTTACTTTTGTGCTTCATGATTATCATGAAAAGTAATATATTAAGTGACTACATAGAGGAGAAAAATATATCATTTAACCTACTCAGAAACAATTTGACGTCTATGTGATAATAGGTTGATTTTATCCTAAAACCATCCACAATCTAATCCTCCAAAATGTCATGGTACTTTGTTTTGAGCCTCATAGTTTCTTCTTTTGACACCTCTTTTTCACCTACTTTATTCCTTTTTGACCATCATAATCACTCAATAGGAATCAAATAATAGGATTTATAGCATGGAAAGTATATAATATTCATGTATTTCATAAGTTAATAATGTTCTTTATTATTAGTCTAATATTTTATTTAGCTATAGAATTAGGATGATTCTACAACTAATGTCTAGTTCTGCAGCCAAGTCCATTGTTTGATAGGTTTCCAAGTGCTAGCTAGAGGGAGAAATATATGGAAAGATGGTGGTCATTGTACTCAATGATTCCCTCCTATCTTAATGAACCATATTGATATGAGAAGCTTCCATGTTCATGGTCAAGGATAAAATCAACTCCTTCAACTATTACAGGTGAGCAAGGAACGATATATATGCCCCACGATTTTTCTTTGTTAATAGAAAATCAATAGATCATCCTACTATGATTAGTTAAGGTTTTCAAAATACCAGGGATTTGTATTTATTCATTCTAACTACTAGAACCCTATAATATGTGATACGAATTATAAAAAGTTTGTTTATTTACAATCTACATACATTTGTGATTCGAATAGAAAATTTTCAAATAAATCAAAAATCCAATGCAACCAAGTTAAAAATTAACTGACTGCATACCTCTTACTTTTGTGCTTCATGATTATCATGAATATTAATATATTAAGTGACTACATAAAGGATAAAAGTATCTCATTTAACCTACTCCTTAGAAAAAATTTTATGTCTATATGATAATAGGTTGATGTTCTCCTAAAACCATCCTCCATCCAATCCTCCACAATGTCATGGTACTTTGTGTTGACCCTCATAGTCGCTTCTTTTGACACATATTTTTCACCAACATTATTCCTTTTTTACCATCATAATCACTCAATGGGCATCAAATCATAGGATTTATAGCATGGCGGGTATATAATAGTGATGTATTTCACAAGTTAATAATTTTCTTTATTATTTGTCTAATATTTGCTTTAGCTAACGAATTAGGATGATTCTGCAGCAAATGTTTGGTTTTGCATCCAAGTCCATTGTTTGATAGGCTTCCAACTGCTAGTTGGAGGGAGAAATATATAGAAATATGGCGATAAATGCACTCAATGATTCCCTCCTATCTTCATGAACCAGATTGATACGAGAAGCTTCCATTTGCGTGTTCAAGGATAAAGTCAACTCTCTCAGCTATTACAGGCGAGCGAGGAACAATATATACGCCTCACAATTTTTCTTTGTTAATAGAAAATCATGAGAGATTTATGTTATGATATATTTTCATAGTTAATTTTAGCATTCTATTAGCAAGGCTAGGCACATAGCTCTAAAAATTCAATGATGTGGCCTTTATAAAAAGACCTTGGCACAAACAAAAACACAATGAATTTTTATGTGATAGTGATAGTTTAAAAATAAAAAAAATTTAATTCAAAGAATTCTTTTTGTTATGATTCGTGGTTGATTGTTCAATTGGAACTCGTGACCACCTTCTTGTGGAGGACCCCCTCAAGCAGTAAGGTTTTCTTGTTTTAAGTAGAATTTTTTATTTTTTTCATAAGCTTACTTTCTGGATGCATCTTGTAGAACGTTTTTATTTTATTATTTTTGAATTAAATAGCAATTATTTTGATTGTTCCATTAATTATATTCCTTTATTGATTTAGGAGCACATGAATTGAATAAATCAGTAGTAATAGTAGCAGTGTGAGATTGAATTCGGAATGAAATTGTAATTCTTAGAATAGAGGATTTTTTTGCAAGTTATATTTCATAGCATGAGTGATTTATCAGTTTGATCAATTGTGAACATAGGTTTAATTCATTTTGTTTTTTCATGCAAGGGAGTTGATTCTTTTAGAAATCGAGTTTCGTTCAAATGATATTCTAGACATATTGCAGTGTGTGTGTGTGTGTGTGTCTGTGTGTTTGTGAGTTAAATTTTACTTTGCAAGTGTGAGATTGATTTATCAGTTTGATATTTTTATTGGTTTTGTGAATTTCCTACAATTTTATAAGAGTGTGATCATCTTTCTAAGAATTGGTTTCAATAAAAAATCCTATCATTTGCACTGGCAATTTAATTCAATTTAGATAACTAGGATTCCTAGAAAATACACTGCACTTACAATTTGTCGATTTACTAGCCTTGGTCGATAATTTATGTAATTATCAATTTAAGACAACTAAATTTACCAACACTTTGTATGATTGTTCAATTGATAATACCTTCCTTACATAAACAAATTTTCAACATATGTATGATGCATTTTCTTCACACAACTATCTAAGATCAAACCAAATTTAGTCATATGAAAAATCATATGTTGTGGCATTCTTGCATATAACAACACAAAGATAAATCATTGATAGATTCATACACATTATCAAAAACTTTCTTGTATTCAAACTATTTAAAAAATGATTTAGATTTTCCATTGTTTCCAATAAGGATTGAAGATTGATGTGTAGAGTATGAGGATTAGATGCATTTTCAACGTTATCTCTAATAACTATGTTTTCATATGCATGCATTGTTTCTCTGGTATTATCAAAGAGATGATATGTAAAATGTGAAGTAGCATGTAACATACAATTCTAAGAAGCATGAAAAATATATTTTTGAAATAGTTCACTCGAAGCTTCATTTATTGGAATGGTTTCACAATATTTATCATTAAAGAAATTATTGTTAATAATCCTAAACTTCTTATCCAAAACATTAAAGGAAGCATTTGAATTTCCAATTTTTATTAGAAATGGATGGGTAATAATTTCAAAGAGATGTAAGAAATATTTATTCACTACCTTTTCATCTTATGTGAATAATTTATGATCTAAAGAGTATTCTACATACTGATTTTCTTTTTTATTATGATCTTCATTATATTTGTTGGAAGGAACGAAAAAATCATTAAATTCATCATTTTCTTCATAAGAATTATAGATAGGTTCATGATTAGGAAAATGGAAGGGTGTTAAATTAGTTACATTCTCATATTCATTATTCTTATAAGTATTAAAAGGATCAAAATAATAGGATGATTGTAGATTTACACTTGCAAGCAGATTATCGTCCATTTCATTATTGCAAGAGGGAGTTAATTGTTCATCTTTTTATTCATCATATAATGTTTTTTTAGAATAATTAACATGAATATCACATTAAGAAAAATCAAAGCTATTGAATATGTTAGGTCCCTATATTACTAGTGTAGTCCCTTATTATTGTTAGTGTAGCCCCCTTATTGTTATTTTTGTACCCTTGTAACCACCATATTGTTATTATTGTTAGGTCGGATAGGATTATATTGTGACCCCATGGACTTCTATATATAGAAAGGAGGTTTTTTCATTTGTATCATCCAAGAATTGTTCATTTATGTAATGTAAAGGAGGTTTCCCCCTCGAACTGGCTTATTTCTAAGGCATTGACCTCTCTTCTATTATTTTTGGAGCTGGATTTGTAAAATTTGGTATCGGAGCTTTGGATTCTAGGGTTTCGCTGCTCCAATAGGTCACCGTGGAATTTTCACTATAACTTGTTTTCTACGATGTTTCAAAAGCTGAAATTTTTACCACGAGAAACTAAAATCCTAAGTAACTAGGTGTAAAAATTTCATATCTTGGTTCACAATAGTTTTAGAGATATGATCTGTGGAATGTAGGGTTTTTTTAGGTCCCGAATTTCATCTCAAAGAGTTGATCGTGGGAAAATCGTCATAACTCTCTCTCTAAGCCTCAGATTGGAATTTTGTAAAAAGTGGCCAAAATTAGACAGACTGTGGTTTCCTGTGTATCAATTTCAAAGCTGAAGGAGGAACCAGCGACACACGGCATGTTGTACAATTTCTCTCTATTGAACTAGTCCATAATTAGGTCATTGTGGGGGATTTGGCATAACTTTGCCTTGAATAATCCAAATCAGGTCAAACCTGTGGCATTCAAAAGAAGATTTAAATGGTTACTACAAGACCAAATTTCATATATTTAAGATCTGAAAGGAAAAATATAATTCTATTTCAATGTCGAGCTCCTCAAAATCAAGAAAAAGGTGTATTTATAAGTCTTGTTTTAAAAATTAGTTTGAAGTGATTCTAAGGGCATATTGAAGCATAGATATTAGTATTGGGTTCTGAAATGCCCCATAAAAATAATTCAACACCCATTAAGCCCTCAAAAGGCTCTACTATGACTCATGAAGAGGAATAAGTGTAACATGATATATCAAAATTACAAGAGCAAGTGCATCAAATTTCTCTCTCGTAAGAGAAACAAAAATTGAAATGGAAGTTTTGAAGAAAGGCATGGAAGCTAAGATGGATGGTTTGAAGAAGGGTGTGCAAGCTAATATGGATGGGTTGAAGAAAGGAGTGGAAGCTAATATGGATGGTTTGAAGAAATGTGTGGAAGCTAAGATGGATGGTTTGAAGAATGGCATGGAATTTAAGATGGATGGCACGGAAGCTAATATGGATTAAATGAAAGATAACATGGAAGACATGAAGAATGATTTAAAAGCAGACATGGAAGGTTTGAAGGAAGTTTTGACAAATTTGATACAAGAAATTATTCCTAATGAGGAAAAGGTAGTACATGAAACTCATAATGAGAAAAAAATAAATGTTAATCGTGATTTCATAAACTCTAAATTTGGATGGAAGGACCACCATTTTCCAAACATGGATATGAGGAAGTTTGATAGCAAGGATCCCGTGACATGGTTAATATAGATGGAGAAATATTTTGATCCCAATAATGTGAAAAACACACAAAAGGTACACATTACAACTTTACATTTAGAACAAAATACATTTGTATGGTATCGATGGCTTTGCTCCCGTAAAAAATAATGTCTCTTGGTAAATTTTTATGGAGGAAATGATAGTACATTATGAGGACACAAAGAGTAACACTTTATTTATCCAATTAATAAATCTCAAACAAAGGGGTTCAATGGTGGATCACATTTAGGACTTCTAAAAATTGAATATAAGGGTAACTGATATTCCAGATTAACACAGGATTGATGTCTTCATAGAAAATTTAAAGGATAACATCCAACATGAGGTTCACTTTTGGAACCTAATTCATTGGAGAAGGCATTCAGGTTGACAAGAAAAATTGAATGTAAAATTATGGCGACAAGGAATCCTACCACTCACATCTATAAAGATGGAAGTGTTGCTACTCCTAGACTTCCACAACCTACAAAGTTGACACCACAACAATTGGAAGAAGAAAGAGCAAAATGGCTTTGCCACAGTTGTGATAGAAAATACACTAAAGGTCATAAGTGTGCTGAAAAGAAATGATTTTACATAGATTGTGAAGAGGAGGAAGAAAATGTACAAAACTTTAGAAGAAGAGGATATACACCAGGAACCAACCCTACAGAAAGAAGAAATGAGTCCGACCATATCGTGTAATGCATTGGCATGAATTACCACTCCTCAAACTCTCAAGATAGAAGGACCTATCAAGAAGAAACAGGTAATAGTGTTTATTGATTCAGGTAGTACCCATAATTTTATTCATTGTAAGGTAGCCAAGGAATTGATTGCTTCCTATATCCAGCACCATAACGTAAAGTGATGGTTGCAAATGGAGGAACTATAAATTTCTTTGGAAAATGTCATAATGTCAAGCTAACCATGGGAGAATATGTATTGAATAGTCCAATGATTTCCATTACAATGCGAGGTGTTGATGTCATACTAGGAGTACAATGGTTACAAGCTTTGGGGACGATAGATTTTAATTTTCAAGAACTTTTCTTGAAATGTTTTTTGAAAGGAAAGGAAGTTGAATTTCAGGGTATCACAGGGAAGCTGAGAAAGATAATAAGCTCTAATGTCATGAAAAATCTTCTGAATAAAGAACAACGAGGTGTAATTGCACAATTATACTCTCTAGAAGTTCCAACATCAAAATCATCTATTTCTCCATATCTCCAAAAAGTCTTGGAAAATCATTCAAAAGTGTTTGAAACTGCCAAAGGACTCCCACCTATTCATGATCATGATCATGTTATTCATTTGATTCCAGGAAGTGTTCCTCCATACATCAGGCCTTACATATATCCTTATTTCCAAATGAGAAAAAATGAATGTATGATTGCATAAATGTTAGAGGCTGGTATAATTCAACCAAGTCAAAGTTATTTCTCTGCTCAAGTAGTATATGTGCACAATAAGGATGGATCATGGGGCATGTGTCAAGATTATAGGGAGCTCAATAAGCTCACTATTAAAGATAAATTTCCCAGTGCCGTGATTGATGAATTATTAGATGAATTACATGGAGCAATTTATTTTACCAAGTTGGATCTTCATTCAGGATATCATCAAATTAGAATGAAGACTGAAGATATTCCGAAAGGATCATTTCGAACTCAAGAGGGTCATTATGAATTTTTGATCATGTCTTTTGGCATTACCAATGCACCTTTTACATTTCAAGGGTTGATGAATTCCATTTTCAAACCCTTCCTTAGAAAATTTGTGTTAGTATTTTTTGATGATATACTAATCTATAGCATGTCGTGGAAGGGTCATGTTCAACATGTTGAAAGGGTGCTCAAACTATTGGAGGAGAAACAACTATATGCAAAACATCCAAATGTTTCTTTGGAGAACAAGAGGTGGAATATTTGGGTCATATTGTATCTCATGAGAGGGTTAAGGTAGACCCTAACAAAATTAAAGTCATTAAGCAATGGAAAGTCCCCACAACCATAAAGAATTTACAAGGATTTCTCTAGTTAACAGGGTATTATCACAAGTTTGTTAAGAATTATGGGAGAATAACATCACCTCTAACAACATTATTGAAGAAAGATGAATTTTCGTGGACTCATGAAGCAACTAAGGCCTTTGAACATCTTAAAGAGGAAATGTGCTTAGCACCGGTCTTAGTTATGCCATACTTCACAAAAACCTTTATTGTGGAATGTGATGCCTCGGGAAATGGAATTGGTGTTGTTTCAATACAAGAAGGAAGATCATTGCTTTTGAAAGTCGTCCAATGAAAGGAAAGTATTTACAAAAAGTTATTTATGAGAAGGAAATGTTGGAAATACTACATGCACTAAAGAAATGGCGACCTTACCTAATGGGAAGACACTTCAAGGTAAAAACTGATCATGATAGTCTTAAATAATTTTTGGAACAAATAATATATTCAAAAGAGTAGAAAAAATGGGTCAGAAAGATGTTGGGTTATGACTTTGAAATAATCTGCAAGAAAGGGAAGCTAAATGTTGTTGCAGATGCACTCTCAAGAAAGGATAAAGAGGTGGAAGCATTTCTTTGTGCCATTTCTATTGTCCAAGCATATTGGATAACTAAAGTAAGGGATGAATGGAAGAAGGATGAATAAGTGGGGACACTTATTCAAAATTTGAAACAATATCCTAGTACATTTGATACATTTAGTTGGAAAAATTATTCCTTATGGTACAAAGATCGCTTATATATTTCTAAGAATTCCCAACTAAAATAAACTATTCTTTTGGAATTGCACACTTCTCCCTTAGGAGGGCACTCGAGATTTTTAAAAACTTACCACAAGGTGAAGAAAGATTTTTTTTGGGATGGCCTTAAACCTGATATTCAAAATTTTGTGGTAGAATGTTTGGTTTTCCATCAAAATAAAGTGGAGAAAATTAAGACCCTGGGTCTTCTACAAACTTTATCCATTCCAAGTCAACATTGGGAGGACATTTCAATGGATTTTATCACAGGTTTACCTAAGTCTAAAGGAAAGAGTGTCATCATGGTGGTAGTTGATAGACTTACCAAGTATGCACACTTTTGTGCATTATCTAATCCATTTAAAACAAGTACACTTGCTACTGCATTTATGGAAGCAATTCAAAAGATACATGGAAGCCCAAAGATTATTGTAAGCAATAGAGATCCCATTTTTAATGGAAATTTCTAGACAAAATTATTTTCTTTTTTGGGTACTCAACTAGCTTATAGCTCATCTTATCATCCTCAATCTGATGGGCAAACTGAGATAGTGAACAAATGTTTGGAAGGATATCTTTGTTGTTTTTTATTTGATAAACAAACACAATGGGTCAAGTAGTTACCTCTGGCTGAATGGTGGTATAACACTTCTTTCCATACTGCAACAAAAATGACCCAATTTATGGCGTTTTATGGATATTATCCACCATCCATCACATCATATTTAAGAGAAAATTCTAATGTTAAAGCAGTGGAAGATCACATCGAGCATCAACAACAAGTTCTCCAACTCTTAAAGAATAACCTAAATTTGGCAGAAAGTCAAATGAAACAACAGAAAGATGAACATCGTAGTGAGAGAAGTTTTGATGTAGGAGACTGGGTATTTTTATGGCTACAACCATACAAACAAAGGTCCCTCAAGAAAGCTAATAAGGATAATAAATTATCACCAAAGGCTATGGTACTTACAAGGTGTTGCTTCTTGCTTCTTCTCGAGTGCATCCAGTTTTCCATGTTTCATGCTTAAGGAAGGTTATAGGTGAAAAACTTAGTGTTAAAACATTATTTCTAGAACTCGACGAGGAAGGAAAAATCATATTGGAACCTGAAGCAGTCACGGAAATAAGAACTCGACAGCGACGAAATCAATCAATTTCAGGGTATCTCATCAAGTGGAAGAACTTACCCACTAAAGATTATATATGGAAGGAAGTGAATTTTATACAGAAGCATCCAGAGCTACTCAAGCATTGAGGAAAACAAGGAGAGGGGCATGTTAGGTCCCTATATTACTAGTGTAGTCCCTTATTACTATTAGTGTAGCCCCCTTATTGTTATTGGTCTACCCCTATAATACCCATGTTTTTATTTTTGTGCCCTTATATTATTATTGTTAGGCCGACTAGGATTATATTGTGACCCCATGGACTCCTATATAAAGAAAGGAGGTTTTTCCATTTGTATCATCCGGGAATTTTTCATTTATGTAATGTAAAGGAGGTTGCCCCCTCGAAGTGGATTATTTCTAAGGTATGAACTCTCTTTTCTTCTATTTTTGGAGTTGGTTTCATAATAGAATACACCATCACATACTTTTCCTTTTGTAGGATATGAATGAAAAATGAATCACTTGTTTGAAAATGGTCTTCATATGTATATTTTTGGTGTATATATTCATCATTTCATACCTTTATTCTCCTTGATCAGGTGTCTCTTTTGCAATTTCTTCTTAAAAGTTACTTTCTTCACAATTATCAATGTTAGTGTCATCAAATAAACCAAAACCAACATCAGTTATAATAATTTCAGATTACTTGGGACATATATTTACAACTTTTGATATTGTGTCATACCATGTTCGATGGGAAATTTAGTTTGTAGTTAAAGAGAATATAAACATGTTTCCTTAAAATTAAAATCATTAAGTTTGTATTAATCTTGCTAACTTAAAATTTCAGATTCATTATGAAAACTTTCAAGTTCGGGTTCTTGGTCATCACTATCATATCATTGGTTTTCTTGAGGTTCTAGATGAAATATTCATCTAACTCACAAAAATTATTAGAAAGTGATTTTTTGGGATACATGCTTTTATAATGTTCACAAAACATTACATGAAAATCTTTCAAAGAGGAAATGTTGCGAGGAGGAAGTGTCATGTACCATCATCTAACATCTGCTTCCAATGACATCATGAATAATTTCATGAGTACATCCTCATGGCAATACCTATCTTATGAATGCGATCATGAAATTTTATTAAGTGTTGAGCAAGGTCATTGTTGTCATCTTCTCAAAATCGAGGGAGATACTTATCCCATATGTTTATGTCAAGCATATCATTGGGAAATCCAAGTATGTTAGAAAAATCAAGAGGATAAAATCATGAATCCATCTAAGATGCAAATGAAAAATCCATTGAAAACATATAAAAAATAAATTAGGAGTCGTTAGGTGAAAATTTTCAAGTAAATATATTATAAAATATTCCAAGTGTGTGTTGTTGTGTTCTCTTTAGCATCAAGTCATAGATTTAATCATTTTTCAATTACAATGGAAACAAAATATTTTCACTTCACTCCCCATCAGTGATGCTAGAAAGGGTGTTAGCTCTTGGATTTTTCTTGGAAACAAGAAACAACCCTAAAGGCATCCAATGAGGATCTAACAATCCTCCTATTTTAGGTTGGAGACTACACTTCTCCAACTACATGAGCTATTCCTTTTATTTGAAATTATTTAAAAGGAATGAAAAATGTTACAATAATAATATCCTTTGATTAATCATATGCCATATTATAAATAAGAGATTCTTTTTTTAAGAATAAGTGGTTTACCTTTATTAATAGGTGAAACTTATGTAAAACATATTATCCATGAATCTCGTGTAAACTAAAAGAATGCAATCAAGATAAATAATTTTCAAAATAAAATAACAAAACTAAAAAATAACATAACATAACGAAAAAATAAAAATAATGTAAAAATAACACATTTATCATTGGTAATATATTATATTTACCATAATAAGTGCAATGAAATAATTCAATATCATATATTAATATATTTAAGCTTGCAATAAATTAATTCAACATCTTGAATTAAAATCCTTAATATATGATTTGAAGATAGCTAATTCAAGTAATAATTGCAACCAAATAACAATGATCATGTCAATTATAAAGTCATTGAAGCACCAATATATAATAATATAAACACACAAAACAAAGAAATAAACACATATCACTGATATGTAATTATATTTCTCTTAAAAAGTGCAATGGATAGATTAACATCACACATTAGAATAAATTTTCTTTTCTTATATCATCAATATCTCCCTAAAACAATCATTTACGTACTTTATATCTCATAAAAAATAATTATATTATTTTTTATTTTATCCCAGTAAACTTTAATACCAAAAAATCTAGAATATTATTTTATGTGAGTTAAATTTATTTTTCAGATTTGGAAATTTAGATAGTAAAACGAATTCATGTCGAGATTTTAAATGTTATTCAATGATCTTATATACTTATGGAGAAATAATGTATATCCATAAGTATATTTTATTTCTAGTAGCTATCTCCATAGATCTAGACAATCACTTCACATGACACATTAAATTAAGGAAATAAACAAACAATCTATTTCCTAAACAATCACACACATTTATATTAATTTCTCTCTCTATCAATTTTTTTGTTCAAAGTAATTCTCCCATATTTTGTCTCATCGAATTTTGAATTTTTATTTTTACTTTTATTTTGTTGTTAGATTCTTATACACACTCAATTGAATGTATGGTTACATATGAATTGAATGCACATCCACCAGTTTTAATTAATTAGTACGTAAAACATATGTTTAACAATTAAAAATAACCTTTCCTTTTGACCTAAGATAATATTATTCACATACCTTTGAAATGGAATCTCATGAAAACAAGTTTAAAACTTTATATGATATATTAAAATCTCTCGTATCTGATTACGAAGAGTTGTGGATTTGATACTAGGAGATGACCTCCAATGATATTGAATAGTCAATAATACTTGTGATGGGCAATGTGTTGGTGCATTAATCCCTTGCTCAAATCCAATGGGGTTCACATGTTAGTTTAATAATACTTTAAAAGTGGATTTTCAAACTTTATTTGACTCAGAATTTTCTATGCACAAAACTCCATGCATATAACTTGGGAGTTGAGATCTCATGGGATACAACGAACAAGATTCACCCTGGTTGAAGTTAAATATTTGCACTAATCCAATGGGAAACCATATAATTCACGTGATTTATGAAACAATTTTTAATCTTGCATTTAAATAATACTTTATAAAGTTTAATAATGTTTTAAATAAATTATTTTTGAACTTTATATTTTACACCCAAAATTATTCATATTGGGATTTTTAGAGTGAGGATTTATATTTTGGAAAATGTTTTCTGATTGAATCTAAAGGTAAAACATTACTAAGAGCCACGATGAAAAATCATATCACGTGAAAATTAGTAACGCTTTTAACTTTTAATTTCTATCTGATATAACTAATCTTATACTACCATTCAGTCAGAGGTAAAAATATCTAGAGGTAATTTCTTTTAATTTTGTATGGTTGTAGTTGTAAAAATACCCAGTTGTCTATATAAAAAAAATTCTTGCTATGATGTTCATCTGTCTATTGTTTCATTCGATTATATGTGAAACTTAAGTTATTCTTTAAGAGTTGGAGAACTTGTGGTTGACGCTAGATGTGATCTTTCACTTCTTGAACCTTAGAATTTCCACTAAGATGATGTGATGGATGGCGGATGATATCCATAAAGTGCCATAAATGGGGTCATTTTTGCTGCAGTGTGGAAGGAAATGCTATACCACCATTCAGCCAGAGGTAACCAATTGACCCATTGTGTTTGTTTATCATACACAAAGAAACGAAGAAATCTTTCCAAACATTTGTTCACTATCTCAGTTTACCCATCGGATTGAGGATGATAAGATGAGCTATGAGCTAGTTGAGTTCCCAAACAATAAAATAATTTCGTCCAAAAATTTCCACTGAAAATGGGATCTCTATCACTTAAAATAATCTTTAGGTTTGCATGTAGGATTTGAATTGTTTCCATAAATGTAGTAGCAATTGTACTTGCTATAAATGGATGAGATAATGCACAAAAGTGTGCATACTTCGCAAGCCTATCAACTACCACCACGATGACACCCTTTCCTTCGGGCTTAGGTAAACACGTGATAAAATTCATTGAAACCTAATCCCAACATTGATTTGGAATGGATAAAGGCTGTAGCAGACTTGGGCTCTTAATTGTCTCAACTTTATTTGCTGGCAAACGAAACATTCCACCACAAACTTTTGAATATCAGATTTAAGGCCATCCAAAAAAAATTATTTCTTCACCCTGTGGTAAGTTTTTAAAAATCCCGACTATCCTCCTAAGGGAGAGGTGTGCAATTTCGAGATAATATTTTGTTTTATTTGGGAATTCTTACAAAGATATACGTTATCTTTGTACCATAAGGAATCATTAAACCAACTAAATGTATTATATGTACTGGGATCTTGCTGCAACTTTTGAATGAGCATCCATACTTCTTCGTCATTCTTCCATTCCTCGCTTGCTTCAGTTATCCAATATGGTTGGATAATATAAATGACACAAAACAATGCTTCCACATCCTCATCCTTTCTTAAGAGTGCATCTGCAACAACATTTAGCTTCCATTTTTTGTAGATGATTTCAAAGTCATAACCCAACATCTTTGTGGCCCATTTTTGTTGCTCTTTTGAAAATAGACTTTGTTCCAAAAATTATTTAAGACTTTCATGATCAGTTTTTACCTTGAACTGTCTTTCATTTAGGTAAGGTTGCCATTTCTTTAGTGCATGTAGTATTTCCGACATTTCCTTCTCATAAATATCTTTCTGTAAATAATTTCCTTTGATTGGATGATCTGCATTTAGGTAGGAACACAATAAAATACAGAAATAGACATAAACGCAGAGATGCAACGGAAATACTTCATTTCATTAATATCAAATAATAGAAATATGCTTACAAACATAATGGAAATAAAATAGCTAGGGCGTTGGCAGCTTATATCTGAGAAGAGATGTGGCAGCTACAGGCCTCTGAACTATTTTACAATGAGGCTCGAGGGCCTCTTTATTATTGAGAAACAATGGAAAACACTAAACATCAAAAACCTAACCCTGGAAGATGAAGCACCAAAACTATGGGCCCTGTTTGACTAGATTGGTGTTTCACCTTCCCGAGGACATAACTTTGGCGTGTGATATTCATTTGACATGCACAATACCTCAATAGAAATATCTGTTTGAGGACTACAACTTTTTGATCAGAGAAACATGGGTCCAAACATAATTTAGGGCCACAAAACGGCTCCGTAAGTTCAAAACCTAAAAAAATGCTAAAAATATTAAGTTGTGCTGAAACTAAAAACCTGAATGAACTGATGGTGGGGGTTCAAATGAAATAGGTGGCTGGCCATCAATATCCAACTAGATCATTAGGGCCTCAAAACGGCTCTAGAAGTTCATGACCCGAAAAACTGCTAAAAATAGTAAGTTGTGCTGAAACTGAAAAACTGAAAGAATTGATGGTGCAGGTCCAAAATAAATAGGTGGGTGGACACCAATATCCACCTGGATCATTCCTCCCTCCTTAGAAAGCAATAGTCTCCATTTCATTAAGTTCCTTCATGAGAAGCAGATTCTGCTGAACTTGGTATTGGATTTATCTAGGATGTCGTGGACCTACTGGCGAACGTCTTGGATGCGTTCAATAAATTTGGTTGCCTCAGATAGTAAATGTGTGGATTATTTCTATGTAGTCGCTTGAGGTATGGAAACATCAGGTAGCGGTGTGCTAGGGGTAAGATCAATGGAGTGATTTTCCTAACAGTGTAGAGGAACTTCTCTGGGTGAGGAGAAAATGTCCTCGTATTCCTCCACAAATTTTTCCATCTGCTACAGCTGTGCAGGGGAGCCCTATTTCAAGGTTGTGGCCACAATATTCTTCTCTCCCTGTGAGCAATTTGTAAGGAAAATAAATTTCCTGGTTTGGTAAACAATCTTACTGCGTTGTTTTGTAATAGTTAAGGAGATGATAGGAGGTGGTACTACCTCTAGTATCCTGTACAATTTGTTTCTCACTGTAATAACAACAGAAAGAGGCCTAGAATCATACAGAGCATGTCGCCTCCACAAGTATGGTTGGCCCAATAATACATCAGCTACATCAAGAGGAGCAATATCACACAATACCTCATCTGTGAATGGCTTGAAGTTGTACGGAAAGCAGCACTGCTCGTGAACACAGAGATATCTCCCTGGGTGAGGCCATCCAATGGTATATGGTTGCAGGTGTGCTAAGGTCGGTACTAAGATAATTCATGAGCTCTACTAAAATGAGTTTCTTTTGGCTTCCTCTATCGTTAAGAAATTGCAGTGGAGACCCCTTCACCCACATCTACGAATTGAAAAGGGGCTCCCTCTCCTTTGGATCCTTGAGATCCTCCCTCTTGAGCTTGGTGGTGGAAAAAATGGCATTGGGGTCCGCATCAATGATCTAATTCCCTTTGTCATCTCCCTTGTCTGGTTTTGGCTCAGGATCAAAACATGCATCTGATTTAGGTGCCTTCAGTAAGGCCACAAGAAATTCTTTGGCTTGACACTAGTTTGTGCTGTGAGTGGGGATATTATGAAATTCACACCACTTCCTTGTGTTCTTCTTTGGATTTGTGGTGGTGTTCTGAGTCACCCCACTTTGGCCTTGCCCCATGTTCTATGGTTCGAGGGTTCCTTTCCCCAGCTTCGGATTCGCAGATCCAAAGTCTCACTTCTTCTCCTTAAATTTATGATCGATATTGGTAGCATAGCAATATGTCATGCAAAGAGAGGTAATGTGGAGGAACTCCATTTCCTCCTGAATCTGTCTTTCAAGATAGCGGTGGTACTTGAGCACCGAATGTCTCTCTGAATCTTTAATACACAATTTTTTTCGCAGGGTATGGAACTAATTCTTCATTTTGTGCAAAATTGATCACTTTGCTGCCGCAACGTGGTCCATTGGATGTACTTGTCCTCACAGCTCCCCACAGGGTAATATTGTTCCTTGATGTTGTCTCAGAATTAATTCCAAGTGGGTGTCATTGAGGACAAAGAGGGTTCCCTACCATCCTTTTTCTGACAATAGGCCACCAATATTTGACATGGGGGGCAGCTTTCAGGAGTGCAAAAATAATATTTTCTCGGTCGGACAAAATCATGGATCGAGAAATACCCTTCTAGCAAATTCAACCATCTATCTATGGCATCTCCATCTATCTGGACTTCAAATACAACAATGTCAAATTTTACCTATAACTTGAAGGGAGTGGCACCTCTAGAGTGGTTGTTGGATGTATATGCGTTGTAGGTGGGCAGTCATTAAAGGATCTAAACAAATTTATCCATCATCCCGTTCCTTTGTTTCTCGAGGGCCTCCTCGAGAAATATTTTGATAGGATCTCTTGCTCCCTCATCTTTCTTTTCTTCCACCATGGGAGATCATGAGGGTTTGTGAGGTTGATCTTGCAAGGGTTCAACTAGATCGAGCCCTAACTCCTTATACCCTCACCTCATTGGGGACATGCAAAGAAAACTAGTGAAAGAGCAGGCCGCTCTAATACCACTGATCAAGATTTATGCAGGAACGCAATAAAATACAGAAATAGACATAAAAACAGAGATGTAGTGGAAATAATTCATTTCATTAATATCAAATAATAGAAATATGCTTACATACATAATGGAAATAAACTTGCTATGGCGTTGATAGCTTATCTCTGAGAAGAGATGTGGTGGCTACAGGCCTCTAAACTACTTTATAATGAGGCTCTAGGGCCTATTTATTAATTAGAAACAATGGAAAAAACTAAACATCCAAAAAGCTAACCCTAGGAGATGAAGCACCAAAACTATGGGCCATGTTTGAGTAGATTGGTATTTCAACTTCCTGGGGATGTAACTTTGGTATACGGTCTCTGTTTGACGCGCACCATGCCTCGTTAGAAAGATCTATGTAAGGAATACAACCGTTTATATGAGAAAAATCTCTCCATGCACCCATGTTGCTCCCGGTTTTCCCAAAAAATTTCGTTTAGGATCTCAAAACAGCTCCTTAAGTTCAGGACCCGAAAAACTTCTAAAAATAGTAAGTTGTGTTGAAACTGAAAAACGAAAATAACCAATGGTGCGGATTCAAATGGAATAGGTGGGTTTCCAATAATGTCCAACTGGATCATTAGGGCCTCAAAACAGCTCCGGAAGTTCATGACCCGAAAAACTGCTAAAAACAGTAAGTTGTGCTGAAACAGAAAAACTGAACGAATTGATGGTGTGGGTCCAAATGGAATAGGTGGGTGGCCACCAATATCCACCTGGATCATTCCTCCCTCCTTAGGAAGCAATGATCTCCATTGCATTAATTTCCTCCATGAGAGGCAGATTCTACTGAACTTGGTATTGGATTTGTCGAGGATGTCGTGGACCTGCTGTAGACATGTTGGATGCGTTCAATAAATTTGTTTGCCTCAGATAGTACATGTTTGGATTCTTTCTGTGTATTCGCATGAGGTATGTCAACATCAAGCGGTGGTGCATAGGGGGTCAAATCAATGGAGTGCTTGTCCTGATAGTGTAGAGGAACTTCTATGGTGTGAGGAGAAAATGTCCTTGTATTCCTCCTTGACTTTGTCCATCTACTGCAGCCATGAAGGGGAGCCTTGTTTAGAGGTTTTGGTCTCTGGTATCCTATACAATTTATTTCCCAAAGTAATAACAATAGAACGAGGCCTAGACTCATACACAACATGTCGCCTCTACAAGTATTTTTGGCCCAATACTACATCAGCTACATCAGGAGGAGCAACATCACACAATACCTCATCTATGAATGGCTTGATGTTGTACAGAAGACGGAACTGTTGGCAGACGTGGAGATCTCTCCCTGGGTGAAGCCACCCAATGGTATATGACTGCAGGAGTGCTAAGGTCAGTAGACCAAGCCGCTTCATGACCTTTGTTGAAATGAGGTTCTTTTAGCTTCCCCTATCGACAAGAAATTGTAGTGGATACCCCTTCACCCACATCTGCGAAAGGAAAAGGGGTTCCCCCTCCTCTAGATCCTCGGGATCCTCCCTCTAGAGCTTGGTGGTTGCAAAAATGGTGTTGGGGTCCACATCAACGATCTTCTTCCCTAGGTCATCTCCCTTGTCTGGTTCTGGCTCAGGATCAGAACATGCATTTGATTTGGGTGCCTTTAGTTTGAGCACCAATGATTGTTTGGCCTGACACTCGTTTGTGCTATGAGTGGGGCTATTATGAAATTCACACAACTTTCTCATGTCCTTATTTGCATTTTTGGTGGTGTTCTAAGTCACCTTGATTTGGCTATGTCCCTTATTCTGTGGTTCGGGCACACCTTTCCCTCGCTTTGGATTCGCCAATCCAAAGTCTCGCTTATTCTGCTTAAATTTATGCTCGATCTTGGCGGCATAGAGATATGTCGTGCTAAGCGAGGTAATGTCAAGGAACTCTATTTCCTCCTGAATGCATCTTTGTAGAAAGCTATGGTACTTGAGCACTAAATGTCTCTCTGAATATTTGATACCCAACTTTGTGCACAGGGTATGCAACAAATTCGTCAGTTCGTGCACATCTTGATCCCTTTGCTACCACAGTGTGGTTCATTGAATGTACTTGTCCTCATAGCTCCCCACGGGGTAATATTTTTCCTTGATGGCATCTCGAAATGAATTCCAAGTGGGTGGAGAAGAGAACATATAGGTTTCCCTACCATCCTTTTTCTCACAGTAGGTTTCCCACCAGTATTTGTCATGGGGGGCGGCTTTGAGGAATGCAAAAATAATATTTTCTCAGTCAGAGAAATCATGGACCAAGAAATACTCTTCTAGAAAATTCAACCATCTATCTATGGTGTCTGCATCTATCTGGCCTTTAAATACAGGAATGTCAAATTTTACCTGTACCTTGAAGGTAGTGGCACTTCTAGAGTGGTTGTTCGATGTCGATGCGTCGTAGGTGGGCAGTCGTTGAAGGATCTGAGAAAATTTATCCATCATCACGTTCCTTTGTTTCTTGAGGGCCTCCTCAAGAAATATGTTGATAGGATCTCCTACTCCATCATATTTCTTTTCTTCCACCATGGGAGGTCATTGGGGTTTGTGAGGCTGATCTTGCAAGTGTTCAATCAAATCAAGCCCCAAATCCTTATACCTTGACCTCGTTGGGGACATGCAAAGAAAAATAGTGAAAGATTAGACCGCTCTGATACCACTGATCTAGATTTATGCAGGAATGAAATAAAATAAAAAAATAGACATAAACACAGAGATGCAGAGGAAATACTTCATTTCATTAATATCAAATAACAAAAATAAGCTTACAAACATAATGGAATTAAACTAGCTAGGGCACTGGTAGCTTATCTCTGAGAAGAGATGTGGTGGCTACAGGCCTGTTAATTTTGTTGAAATGATGCTCAAGGGCCTATTTATTATTGAGAAATAATGGAAAACACTAAACATCAGAAAACCTAACCCTAGGAGATGAAGCACCAAAACTATGGGCATTGTTTGAGTAGATTGGTGTTTCAACTTCCCAGGGACGTAACTTTGGCATACAATCTCTTTTGACGTGCACCATACCTCATTAGAAAGATCTATCCGAGGACTAAAACTTTTGGTGTGAGAAATATTCTTATAGGGAACCTTTTTTTCCTCGGTTTTCCCAAAAAAATGTCATTTAGGGCCTCAAAACGGCTTCAGAATTTTAAGACCTGAAAAACTGCTAAAATAGTAAGATTTGCTTAAACTGAAAAAATGAAAGAAATAATGATGGGGGTTCAAATGGAATAGGTGGGTGGCAAACAATATTAAAATAGATCATTATGGCCGCAAAATGGCTCCAGAATTTCATGACCCGGAAAACTACTAAAAATAGTAAGGTGTTCTGAAACTGAAAAAATGAAAGAATTCATGGTGCGGGTCCAAATGGAATCGGTGGGTGGCCACCAATATCCACCTGCATAATTCCTTCCTCCTTAGGAATAAATTTTCTCCATTACATTAATTTCCTCCATGAGAAGAAAATTCTACTGAACTTGGTATTGGATTTGTCCAAGATGTTGTGGACCTACTATCGGATGTGCTAGATGCGTTCAATAAATTTTGTTGCCTCAGAAAGTACATGTGTGGATTACTTTTGTGTAGTCACATGAGGTATAGAAACATGAGGCATCGGTGCGTCAGGGGTCATATCAATGGAGTTCTTATCCTGATAGTGTAGAGGTACTTCTTTGGGGTGAGGAGAAAATGTCCTCGTATTCCTCCACGACTTTTTCCATCTACTGCATCCATGCAAGGGAGCCCTATTTCGAGTTTGTGGCCACAATATTCTTCTCTCCCTGTGAGCGAGTTGTAAGGAAAATAAATTTCCTGCTTTGGGAAACAATATTACTGTGTTTTTTTGCAATAATCAATGAGATGGCAGGAGGCATTACTAACTTTGGTATCCTGTACAATTTATTTCCCAAATTAATAATAATAGAACAAGGCCTAGACTCATACATATCATGTCGCCTCCACAATTATGGTTGGCCCAATAATATATCAAGTACATCAAGAGAAGCAACATCACACAATATCTCATCCATGAGTGGCTTGATGTTGTACAAAAGGCGACACTGTTGGAGGACACAGAGATCTCTCCCTGGGTGAAGCCACCTGATGGTATATGGATGTGGGTGTGCTAACGTTAGTAGGCTGAGCTGCTTCACGACCTCTGCTGAAATGAGGTTCTTTTGGCTTCCGCTATCGACAAGAAATTGCAGTGGAGACCCCTTCACCCACATCTGCAAATGGAAGAGGCACTCCCCCACATCTGGATCCTCGGGATCCTCCCACCAGAGCTTGGTGGTGGCAACAATGGCACTGGGGTTCGAATCGTTGATCTGCTTCCCTTTCTCATCTCCCTTGTCTGTTTCTGGCTTAAGATCAGAACATGCATCTGATTCAGGTGTCTTCAGTTCAACCACCAGCGACTGGTTGGCCCAACACTCATTTGTGTTGTGAGTAGGGTTATTATGAAACTCACACAACTTCCCCGTGTCCTTCTTTGGATTTATGGTGGTTTTATGAATTTCCCCGGTTTGGCTTCGCCCCGTGTTCTATGGATCAGGGGCGCCTTTCCCTAGCTTCGAATTTGCGCATCCAAAGTATCGTATCTTCTGCTTAAATTTATGCTTGATTTTGGTGGCATAGAGTTATGTCGTGCAAGGCGAGGTAATGTAGAGGAACTCCATTTCCTCCTAAATGTGTTTGTGCAGACAGTTGCGGTACTTGAGCACCAAATGTCTCTCTGAATATTTAATACCCAACTTTGTGTGTAGTGTATGGAAAAAATTCATTAGTTCGTGCACATATTGATCCCTTTTTTGTCGCAGCATGGTACATTAGATGTACTTGTCCTCATATATCCCCACAGGGTAATATTTTTACTTGATCCCATCTCGGAACGAATTCTAAGTGGGTGCAGCCGAGAACAGAGAGGGTTCCCTAACATATTTTTTCTCACAGCAGGTTTCCCACCATTATTTGACATGGGGGGTGGCTTTGATGAGTGAAAAAATAATCTTTTTTCGGTCGGAGAAATCATGGACCGAGAAATACCCTTCTAGAAAGTTCAACCATCTATCTATGGCATCTACATCTATCTAGCCTTCAAATACAATAATGCCAAATTTTACCTGTACCTTGAAGGGAATGGTGCCTCTAGAGTGGTTGTTGGATGTATATGCACCGTAGGTGGGTAGGAGTTGAAGGATCTAAGCAAAGTTATCCATCATCGCGTTCCTTTGTTTCTCGAGGGCCTCCTTGAGCAATATTTTGATAGGATCTCCTGCTCCCTCATCTTTATTTTCTTCAGCCATGGGAGGTTGTCGGTGTTTTTGAGTTAGATCTTGCTAGGGTTCAACCAAATTGAGCCATAACTCCTTATACCCTGACCTCATTGGGTACATTGAAAGAAAAACATAAAAAGAGCAGACCGCTATGTTACCACTGATCTGGATTTATGCAGGAACGCAATAAAATATAGAAATAGACATAAACACATAGATGCAGTGGAAATACTTCATTTCATTAATATCAAATAACATAAATATGCTTATAGACATAATGGAAATAGAGTAGCTAGGGCATGATTTGTAAGGAAAATAGATTTCCTAGTTTGGGAAACAATATTACTGCGTTGTTTTGCAATAGTCAAGGAGATGGTAAGAGGCAGTACTACCTCTGGTATCCTGTACAATTTATTTCCCAAACTAATAAAAATAGAACGAGGCCTAGACTCATACACATCATGTTGCCTCCACAAGTATGGTTGGCCCAATAATACATCAGCTACATCAAGAGGGGAAACATCACACAATACCTCATCCATGAATGGCTTGATGTTGTATGGAAGGCAGAACTACTAGTGGACGCATAGATCTCTTCATGGGTGAAGCCACTTGGTTGTATAGGGCTGTGGGTGTGCTAAGGTAGGTAGGTCGAGCCAATTCATGACCTCTGTTGAAATGAGGTTCTTTTGGCTTCCGCTATCGATAAGAAATTGCAGTGGAGACCCCTTCACCCACATCTACAAATGGAAGAGGCTCTCCCCCTCCTTTGGATCCTCAGGATCCTCCCTCTGGAGCTTGGTGGTGGCAACAACGGCACTGGGTTCTACATAAATGACATGCTTCCCTTTGTCATCTACCTTTTCTGGTTCTAACTCGGGATTAGAACATGCATCTGATTCGGGTGCCTTCAGTTTGGCCACCAATGACTGTTTGGCCTGACACTCGTTTGTGCTGTGAGTGGGGTTTTTATGAAATTCACACCACTTCCCCGTTTCCTTATTGAAATTTATGGTGGTGTTATGAGTCACCCCACTTTGGATCCACCCCATATTCCTTGGTTTAGGGGCGCCTTTCCCTAGCATCGGATTCGCGGATCCAAAGTCTCGCTTCTTCTACTTAAATATATGCTCGATCTTGGTGGCATAGCGATATGTCGTACCAAGCGCGGTAATTTCAAGGAACTCCATTTCCTCCTGAATGTGTCTATGCAGACAGTTGTGGTACTTAAGTAGCAAATGTCTCTCTGAATCTTTAATACCACACCTTTTTCATAGGGTGTGGAACAAACTCGTCAGTTCGTGCACATCTTGATCCCTTTGCTACCGTAGTGTGGTCCAATGGATGTACTTTTCCTAAAAAATCCCTACAAGGTAATATTTTTCCTTGATGTCTTCTCGGAACAAATTCCAAGTAGGTTCGACTAAGAACAAAGAGGGTTCCCAACCATCCTTTTGCTCACAGTAGGTTTCCCGCCAGTCTTTGACATTGGGGAAGGCTCTGAGGAGTGAAAAAATAATCTTTTCTTGTTCGGAGAAATCATGGACCAAGAAATACCCTTCTAGAAAATTCAACCATCTATCTATGATGTCTGCATCTATCTGGCCTTCAAATACAGCAATGTCAAATTTTACATATACCTTGAAGGGAGTGGCACCTCTAGAGTGGTTGTTGGGTGCAGATGCATCGTAGGTGTGCAACCATTGAAGGATCTGACCAAAGTTATCCATCATCGCATTCCTTTATTTCTTGAGGGCCTCCTCGGGAAATATTTTGATAGGATCTCCTACTCCCTCATATTTCTTTTCTTCTGCCATGGGAGGTCGTCAGAGTTTGCGAGGCTGATCTTGCAAGGGTTGAACAAGATCGAGCCCTAACTCCTTATACCATGACCTCGTCGGGGACATGCAAAGAAAAATAGAGAATGAGCATACTGCTATGATACCACTGATCCAAATTTATGAAATAACACAATAAAATACAGAAACAGATATAAAAAAAAATATGCAGTGGAAATACTCCATTTCATTAATATAAAAAAACATAAATATGGTTACAGACATAATGGAAATAAACTAGCTAGGGAACTGGTAGCTTATCTCTCAGAAGATATGTGGTGGCTACAGGCCTCTGAAATATTTTAAAATGAGGCTCGAGGGTCTATTTATTATTGAGAAACAATGGAAAACACTAAAAATCCAAAAACCTAACCCTAGGAGATGAAGCACCTAAACTATGGGCCCCGTTTGAGTAGATTGGTGTTTTAAATTCCTGGGGACGTAACTTTGGCATATGATCTCCATTTTACACATAACTTACCTCATTATAAATATTAATCCAAGGATTACAACATTTGATGTTAGCAACACCAATCCATGAACCCATGTTTCTCACGGTTTTCCCAAAAAACGTCGTTCAGGACCTCAAAATGCCTCCGGAAGTTCAGGACCTGAAAAACTGCTAAAAAAAGTAAGTTGTGCTGAAGCTTAAAAATTGAAAAAACTGATAGTGGGGGTTCAAATGGAATAGGTGGGTCGCCACCAATATCCAAATAGATCATTAGGACCTAAAAACGGCTCCGGAAGTTCATGACCTGAAAAAGTGCTAAAAATAGTAAGTTGTGCTCAAACTGAAAAACTGAAAGAATTCATGGTGCGGATTCAATGGAATAGGTGGGTGGCCACCAATATCCACCTTGATAATTCATAACTCCTTAGGAAGCAATGGTCTCCATTGCATCAAGTTCCTCCATGAGAGGCAGATTCTGCTGAACTTGGTATTGGATTTTTCCAAGATGTTGTGGACCTACTGGCGGACGTGTTGGATGCATTCAATAAATTTGGTTGCCTCAAGAAGTACATGTGTGGATTCTTTCTATGTAGTTTCATGAGGTATGGAAACATTAGGCAACGATTCTTTGGGGTTCAGGTCAATGGAGTGCTTTCCCTAACAGTGTAGAGAAACTTTTGTGGGTGAGGAGAAAATGTCCTTGTATTCCTCCACGACTTTTCCCATCTGCTACAGCCGTGCAATGGATTCCTGTTTCGAGGCTATGGTCACAATATTATTCTCTCCCTGTGAGAGATTTGTAAGGAAAATAAATTTCCTAGTTTTGGAAAAAATCTTACTGCATTGTTTTTCAATAGTCAAGGAGATGGCAGGAGGAGGTACTACCTCTGGTATCCTGTACAATTTATTTCCCAAAGAAATAAAAATAGAATGAGGCTTAGATTCATACACATCATATCGCCTCCACAATTATGGTTGGCCTAATAATACATTCGCTAGATCAAGAGGAGAAACATCACACAATACCTCATTCGTGCATGGCTTGATTTTGTACAGATGGCAGAACTGCTGGTAGATGTGGAGATCTCTCCCTTGGTGAAGTCACCCGATGGTATATGGTCACGGTGTGCTAAAGTTGGTAGGTCGAGTTTCTTCATGAACTCTACTAAAATGAGGTTATTCTGGCTTCTGCGATCGACAATAAATTGCAATAGATACCCCTTCACCCACATCTGCGAATGGAAGAGGCGCTCCCCCTCCTCTAGATCCATGAGATCCTCCCTCTTGATCTTGGTGGTGGAAACAATAGAAATAGGGTCTACATCAATGATATGCTTCCCTTTGTCATCTCCCTTATCTAGTTCTAGCTCAGGATTAGAAAATGCATCTGATTCGGGTGCCTTTAGTGCGGCCACCAACGACTGTTTGGCCTGACACTTGTATGTGTTGTGAGTGGGGCTACTATGAAATTAAAATCACTTCCCTGTGTCCTTATTTGGATTTTTGGTGGTGTTCTGAGTCACCCCACTTTGGCTCTTTCCCCTGTTGTGTGCAGGGTATGGAAAAAATTTGCAAGCTCATGCACATCTTGATCCCTTGGTTGTCGCAGCGTGGTCCATTGGATGTACTTGTCCTCATAGATCTCCATGGGGTAATATTGTTCCTTGATGCCATCCTCGAACGAATTCCGAGTGGGTGTGGCCGAGAATGGAGAGGGTTCGCTACTGTCCTTTTGCTCACGATCAGCTTCCCATGAGCCTTTGAAATGGAGAGCGGCTTTGAGGAGTGAAAAATTAATCTTTTCTTGGTCGAAGAAATCATGGACCGAGAAATACCCTCCTAGAAAATTCAACCATCTGTCTATGACATCTGCATCTTTCTTCCCTTCAAATATAGGAATGTCCAATTTTACTTGTACCTTGAAGGGAGTGGTGCCTCTAGAGTGGTTTTTGGATGCATATGCATCGTAGGTGGGCAACCGTTGAAGGATCTAAGAAAAGTTATCCATCATCATGTTCCTTTGTTTCTTGAGGTCCTCCTCAAGCAATTTTTTGATAGGATCTCCTTCTCCCTTGTCTTTATTTTCTTTTTCCATGGGAGGTCACCGTATTTTACGAGGTTGATCTTGCAAGGATTCAACCAGATCGAGCCTAACTCCTTATACCCTGACGTTGTTGGGGACAAGCAAAGAAAAACAAAGAAAGAGCAGACTGCTCTGATACCATTAATTTTAATTTATGAAGGAACACAATAAAATACATAAATAGACATAAACACAAATATGCAGCGGAAATAATTCATTTCATTAATATAAAATAACAGAAATATGCTTACATACATAATGGAAATAAACTAGCTAGGGTTTTGGTAGCTTATCTCTGAGAAGATATGTGGCGACTACAAGCCTTTGAACTATGTTACAATGAGGCTAGAGGGCCTATTTATTATTGAGAAACAATATAAAACATTAAACATCCAAAAACATAACCCTAGGAGATGAAGCGCCTAAACTATGGGCCCCGTTGTAGTAGATTGGTGGTTCAACTTCTCGGGGACGTAAATTTGGCATACGATCTCCGTTTGACGCACACCATACCTCATTAGAAATATATATCCGAGGAATAAAATGTTAGTTGTGAGGAAAAGTGGCCAATGGACCCATGCTTCTCCCAATTTTCCCAAAAAACGTCATTTAGGGTCTGAAAATGGCTCTGGAAGTTTAGGACCGGGAAGACTGCTAAAAATAGTAATTTGTGTTGAAACTGAAAAACTGAAAGAACCGATGGTGGGCATTCAACTGGAATAGGTGGGTGGCCACCAATATCCAACTGGATCATTAGGGTCTCAAAATGGCTTCAGAATTTCATGACCCGGAAAAATGCTAAAAATAGTAACTTGTGTTGAAATTGAAAAACTAAAAGAATTCATGGTGCGGTTCCAATTGGAATAGGTGTGTGGCCACGAATATCCACCTTGATCATTCCTCCCTCCTTAGGAAGAAATTGTCTCCATTTTGTTAATTTCCTCCATGGGAGGTAGATTCTATTAAACTTGGTATTGTATTTGTCGAGGAGGTCGCGGACCTGCTGGCGGACGTGTTTGATGTGTTTAATAAATTTGGTCGCCTTAGAAAGTACATGTGTGTATTAATTTTGTGTAGTCACATGAGGTAAGGCAACATCAGGCGGTGGTGCGTCGAGGGTCAAATCAATGGAGTGCTTACCCTAATAGTGTAGAGGAACTTCTGTGTGTGAGGGGAAATGTCATCATATTCCTCCATGAATTTTTCCATCTGCTGTAGCCATGTAGGGGAGCCCTATTTCAAGGTTGTGTTCACAATATTCTTCTCTCCCTGTGAGCGAATTGTAATGAAAATAAATTTCTGGTTTGGGAAACATTCTTACTACATTGTGTTGCAATAGTCAAGGAGATGGCAGAACGCAGTTCTACCTCTGGTATCATGTATAATTTATTTCCCAAAGTAATAAAAACATAACGAGGCCTAGACTCATACACATCATGTTGCCTCCACAAGTATGGTTGGCCCAATAATACATCAGCTACATCAAGGGGAGCAACATCACACAATACCTCATCCATGAATGTCTTGATGTTTTACAGAAGGCAGAACTGTTGGCAAACACAAAGATCTCTCCCTGGGTGAATCCACCTGATGGTATACGGGTTCAGGTGTGCTAAAAGCAGTAGTTCGAGCCGCTTCACAACCTCTTCAGAAATGAGGTTCTTTTAGCTTCCGCTATCGACAAGAAATTGTAGTGGAGGCCCCTTTACCCACATCTACAAATGGAAGAGGCGCTCCCCCTCCTCTGGATCCTCTGGATCCTCCCTCTGGAGCTTGGTGGTGGCAACAATGGCACTAGGGTCTACATCAATTATACGCTTCCCTTTGTCATCTCCCTTTTCTCGTTCTTGCTCAGGATCAGAATATGTATCTGATTCAGGTGCCTTCAGTTCAGCCACCAGCGACTGTTTGGTCCGACACTCATTTGTGCTTTGAGTGGGGCTATTATGAAATTCACACCACTTCCTCATGTCCTTGTTTGGATTTGAGGTGGTGTTCTGAGCCACCCTACTTTGGCTCTGCCCCCTATTTTGTGTAGGGTATGGAAAAAATTTGTCAATTCATGCACATCTTGATACCTTTGATGTCGCAATGTGGTCCATTGGATGTACTTGTCTTCATAGCTCCCCACGAGGTAATATTGTTCCTTGATGTTGTCTCAGAACGAATTCCAAGTGGGTGCAACCAACAATAAAGAGGGTTCCCTACCTTCCTTTTGCTCACAATAGGTTTCCCAAAAGTCTTTGACATGGGGGGTGGATTTGAGGAGTGAAAAAATAATCTTTTCTCGGTTGGAGAAATCATGGACTAAGAAATACCCTTCTAGAAAATTCAACCATCTATCTATGAAATCTAGATATATCTGGCCTTCAACTACATGAACGTCAAATTTTCCCTGTACCTTGAAGGGAGTGGTTCCTCCAGAGTGGTTTCTCGATGTAGATGCGTCGTAGGTGGGCACCCGTTGAAGGATCTAAGCAAATTCACCTATCATCATGTTCCTTTGTTTCCCGAGGGCCTCCTTTAGAAATATTTTGCTAGGATCTCCTACTCCCTCATATTTATTTTCTTCCACCATGGGAGGTCGTCAGAGTTTGTGATGTTTATCATGCAAGGGTTCAACCAGATCGAGCCCTAACTCCTTATACCTTGATGTCATTGGGGACATGCAAAGAAAAATAGAGAAAGTGAAGACCACTCTGATACCAATAATCCAAATTTATAGAGGAACAAAATTAAATACAGAAATAGACATAAACACTGAGATGCAGCGGAAATATTTCATTTCATTAATACAAAATAACAAAAATATGCTTACAGACATTATGGAAATAAACTAGATAGGGCGTTGGTAGCTTATCTCTGAGAAGAGATGTGGTAGATACAAGCCTCCAAACCATGTTACAATGAGTCTGAAGGCCCTATTTATTATTGAGAAATAATGGAAAACACTAAACATCCCAAAACCTAACCCTAGGAGATGAAGCACCTAAACAATGGGCCTCGTTGTAGTAGATTAGTGTTTCAACCTTCCGGGGACGTAACTTTCACATACAATATTTGTTTGATGTGCACCATACCTCGTTAGAAATATATATCTGATGAATACAATGTTTTATGTGAGCAACACCTGTCCATGGACCCATGTTTCTTTGAGGTTTCCCAAAAAACTCAGTTGAGGGCCTCAAAATGGCTCTAGAAGTTCGTGACTCGAAAAACTACTAAAAATAGTAAGTTGTGCTGAAACTGAAAAACTAAAACAATTGATGTTTGGGGTTCAACTGGAATAAGTGGGTGGCCATCAATATCCAAATCACTCATTAGGGCCTCAAAACTGGTCCGGAAGTTCATGACCCGAAAAACTGCTAAAAATAGCAAGCTGTGCTGAAACTGAAAATTGAAAGAATTAATGGTGCGGGTCCAAATGGAATAGGTGGGTGGCCACCAATATCCACCTTGATCATTCCTCCCAACTTAGGAAGCAATGGTCTCCATTGTGTTAAGTTCCTCCATGAGAGGCAAATTCTACTGAACTTGGTATTGTATTTGTCGAGGATGTTGTGGATCTACTAATGGACATGTTGGATGCGTTCAATAAATTTGGGTGCCTCAAACAATACATGTATGGATTCTTTCTTTGTATTCGCATGAGGTATGAAAACATCAGGCAGTGGTGAGTCTGGGGTCAGATAAATGGAGTGTTTGTCCTGACAGTGTAGAGGAAATTATGTGGGTGAGGAGAAAATCTCCTTGTATTCCTCCACGAATTTGTCCATATACTACAGCCATGCAGGGGAGTCCTGTTTCAAGGCCATGGCCAAAATATTCTTCTCTCCTTGTAATAAAGTTGTAAGGAAAATAAATTTCCTGGTTTGGGAAACAATCTTACTGCTTTGTTTTGTAATAGTCAAGGAGATGCAGGAGGCGGTACTACCTCTAGTATCATCTAAAATTTATTTCCAAAAGTAATAACAATAGAACGAGGCCTAGACTCATACACAACATGTCGCCTCCACAAGTATGGTTGGCCCAATAATACATCAAATACATCAAGAGGAGAAACATCACACAATACCTCATCCATGAATGGCTTGATGTTGTACGGAAGGCGGCACTACTGGCGAACACGAAGATCTCTCCCTATGTGAATCCACATGATGGTATATGACTGCTAGTGTGCTAAGGTCAATAGGATGAGCTACTTCATGACCTCTTCTAAAATAAGATTCTTTTGGCTGCTGATATTGAAAATAAATTGCAGTGGAGACCCCTTCACCCACATCTACGAATGGAAGAGGCACTCCCCCTCCTCAGGATCCTCAAGATCCTCCCTCTGGAGCTTAGTGGTGGAAACAATGGCATTGGGGTCCGCATCAATGATCTTCATCAATTTTTCATCTCCCTTGTCTTATTCTGGCTCAGGATCATAACATTCATCTGATTCGGGTGCCCTCATTTCATCCACCAGAGACTGTTTCGCCCGACACTCATTTGTGCTATGAGTGGGGTTTTTTATGAAATTCACACCACTTTGTTGTGTCCTTCTTTGGATTTTTGGTGGTGTTTTGAGTCACCCCACTTTGGCTATGCCCCCTCAAGTGTGGTTTGGCGGCGCCCTTCCCTGGCTTCAAATTCACGGATCCAAAGTCTCGCTTCTTTTTCTTAAATTTCTGCTAGATCTTGGTGGCATAGAGATATGCCATGCAAAGTGAGGTAATGTCGAGGAACTCCATTTCCTCCTGAATGTATCTATGCAGACACATGTGGTACCTGAGAACCAAATGTCCCTCTGAATCTTTAATACCCAACTTTGTGTGGAGGGTATGGAACAAATTCGTAGTTCTTGCACATATTGATCCCTTTGATGCCACAACGTGGTCTATTGGATGTACTTGTATTCATAGCTCCCCACGGGGTAATATTGTTCCTTGATGTTATCTCAAAACGAATTCCAAGTGGGTGCGGCAGAGAACAAATATGGTTCCCTACCGTCCTTTTTCTCATAGTAGGTTTCCCACCAGTCTTTGACATGGGGGGCGACTTTGATGAGTGCAAAAATAATAATTTCTCAGTCAGAGATGATGGAACAAGAAATACCCTTCTAGAAAATTCAACCATCCATCTATGGCATCTACATACATATGGCCTTCAAATACATTAATGTCAAATTTTACCTGTACCTTGAAGGGAGTGGCACCTCCAGAGTGGTTGTTGGATGCAGATGCGTCGTAGGTGGGCAGTCGTTGAAGGATCTGAGAAAAGTTATCCATCATCGCATTCCTTTGTTTCTTGAGGGCCTCCTCGAGCAATATTTTGATATGGTCTCCTCCTACCTCGTCTTTCTTTTCTTCTTCCATGGGAGTTCTTCGGGGTTTTTCAGGCTGATCTTGCAAGGTTTCAACCAAATCGAGCCCTAACTCCTTATACCCTGACCTCGTTGGGGACATGCAAAGAAAAGCAGAGAAAGAGCAGACTGCTCTGATATCACTGATCCTTATTTATGCAAGAACACAATAATATACATAAATAGACATAAAAATAGAGATTTAGTGAAAATAATTCATTTCATTAATGTCAAATATCATAAATATGCTTACAGACATAATGGAAATAAACTAGCTAAGGAGCCGACAGTTTATCTCTGAGAAGAGATGTGGCGGATGCAGGCCTTTGAATTGTGTTAAAATGAGGCCCGAGGGCCTATTTATTATTTATAAACAATGGAAAACAATAAACATAAAAAAACCTAACCCTAGGAGATGAAGCGCCAAAACTATGGGCCCCGTTTGAGTAGATTGGTTTTTCAACTTCCTGGGGATGTAACTTTGCCATACGATCTCCATTTGATGCACACCATACCTTGTTAGAAAGATATATTTTAGGACTAAAACTTTTTATGTGAGAAAAATGTACTTCTGTCATTCTTCGTTTTCCCAAAAAACATCGTTTAGGGCCTAAAAACGGCTCCGGAAGTTCAGGACCTGAAAAACTGCTAAAAATAGTAAATTGTGCTGAAACTGAAAAAATGAAAGAAATGATGGTGGGATTTCAAATGGAATAGGTGGGTGGCCACCAATATCCAACTGGATCATTAGGGCCTCAAAACAGCTCCGGAAGTTCATGATCCGAAAAACTGCTAAAAATAGTAAGTTGTGCTGAAACTGAAAAACTAAGAGAATTGATGGTCCACGTCCAAATGGAATAGGTGGGTGGCCACCAATATCCACCTGGATCATTATTCCATCCTTAGGAAGAAATGGTCTCCATTGCGTTAAGTTCCTCCATGAGAGGTAGCTTCTACCGAGCTTGGTATTGGATTTGTCTAGCATGTCGTGGACTTGCTGGTGGACCTGCTGGATGCATTCAATAAATTTGGTTTCCTGAGAAATCACATATGTGGATTCTTTCTGTGTATTCGCATTAGTTATGGAAACATTAGGCGGTGATGCACTAGGATCATATCAATGAAGTGCTTATCCTGACAGTGTAGACGAACTTCTATGGGTGAGAAGAAAATGTCCTTGTATTCCTCCACAACTTTTTCCATCTACTGCAACCATGTAGTGGAGCCCTGTTCTGGGGCTATGGCCACAATCTTCTTCTCTCCTTGTGAGCGAGTTGGAAGGAAAATAAATTTCCTAGTTTGGGAAACAATATTACTGCTTTGTTTTTAAATATTCAAGGAGATGGCAGGAGGCGGTACTACCTCTAATAGTATGTACACTTTATTTCCCAAAGTAATAACAATAGAACAAGGCCTAGACTCATACACAATGTGTTGCCTCCGTTGGCCCAATAATATGCCAGCTACATCAAGAGGGGCAACATCAAACAATACCTCATCCTTGAATGGCTTGATGTTGTACGGAAGGCGGAACTACTGGCGAACACAGAGATCTCTCCCTGGGTGAAGCTACCCAATGGTCTTGCTTCTTCTGCTTAATTTTCTGCTCAATCTTCGTGGCATAGCGATATGTTGTGCCAAGCAAGGTAATGTCGAGGAACTCAATTTCCTCCTGAATGTGTCGTTCCAGACAACTACGGTACTTGAGCACCAAATGTCTCTCTGAATCTTTAATACCCAACTTTGTGTGCAAGGTATGGAACAAATTCGTCAATTTGTGCACATCTTGATCCCTTTGTTTCCGCAGCGTGTTCCATTGGATTTAATTGTCCTCATATCTCCCCATACAGTAATATTGTTCCTTGATGCCGTCTCAGAATGAATTCCAATTGGGTGCAGCTGAGAACAGAGAGGATTCCCTACCGTCCTTTTGGTCATAGTTGGTTTCCCACCATTCTTTGACATGGAGGGCAGCTTTGAGCAATGAAAAAATAATCTTTTCTCGGTCGGAGAAATCATGGACCGAGAAATACCCTTCTAGAAAATTCAACCATCTATATACGGCGTCTGCATCTATCTAGCCTTCTAATACAGGAATGTCAAAGTTTACCTATACCTTGAAGGGAATGGCACCTCCACAGTGGTTTTTATATGCAGATGCGTCGTATGTGGGAAGCTATTGAATGATTTGAGAAAATTTATCCATCATCACTTTCCTTTGCTTCTCGAGGACCTCCTTGAGCAATGTTTTTATAGGATCTATTGCTCCCTCGTCTTTCTTTTCTTCTGCCACGAGAGGTCGTCAGGGTTTGCGAGGCTGATCTTGCAAGGTTCAACTAGATCGAGCACTAACTCCTTATACCCTAACCTCTTTGGGGACATGCAAAGAAAAATAGAGAAAGAGCATACCACTCCGATACCACTGATTCGGATTTATGTAGGATCGTAATAAAATACAGAAATAAACATAAACACAGAGATGCAGCAGAAATTCTTTAATTCATTAATATCAAATAACAGAAATATGCTTATAGACATAATGGAAATAAAAAATCTAGGGTGCTAGTAGCTTATCTCTGACAAGAGATGTTGCAGTAACAAGCCTATAAACTATGTTACACTAAACATCCAAAAACCTAAACCCTTAGAGATGAAGTTCCAAAACTATGGGCCCCGTTTGAGTAGATTAGTGTTTCAACTTCCTGAGGATGTAACTTTGGCATATGATCTCCATTTGACATGCATCATACCTCGTTAGAAAGATATATCAGAGTACTACAACTTTGTATGTGAGAAAAATTCATCCATGGACCCATTTTGTTCTCGATTTTCCCAAAAAACGTCGTTTTAGGCCTCAAAATTGCTCTGGAAGTTCCAGACCTGAAAAACTGCTTTGGAAGTTCCAGACCTGAAAAACTGCTAAAAAAAGTAAGTTGTGATGAAACTGAAAAAATCAAAGAACTAATGGTGTGGGTTCAAATCTAATAGGTGAGTGGACACCAATATCCAAATGTATCATTAGGGCCTCGAAACAGCTCCGAAAGTTCATGACTTGAAAAACTACTAAAAATAGTAAGTTGTGCTAAAACTGGAAAACTAAAAGAATTGATGGTGCAAGTCCAAATGGAATAGGTGGGTGGCCACCAATGTGCATCGGGATCATTGGACGACTTTCAAAAGTGACGTGTCTTCCTTCTTGCATTAAAAAAGCACCAATTCCATTTCTTGAGGCATCACATTCCACAATAAGGTTTTTGTGAAGTATGGCATAACTTAGATTGGTGCTTGGCACATTGCCTCTTTAAGATGTTCAAAGGCCTTAGTTTCTTCAAGACTCCATGAAAATGCATATTTATTCAATAATGTTGGTAGAGGTCTTGGTATTCTCCCATAATTCTTAACAAACTTGCGATAATAGCATATTAACCCTAGAAATCCTCACAATTGCTTTATGGTTGTGGGGACGTTCCATTCCTTAACGGCTTTAATTTTGTTAGGGTCTACCTTAACACCCTCTTGAGATACAATATGACTTAGATATTCCACCTCTTGTACTCCAAAGAAACATTTGGAGGTTTTTTCATATAAATATTTCTCCTCCAATAGTTTGAGCACCATGTCAACATGTTGAACCATGATCCTTCCAAGACCTGCTATAGACTAGTATATCATCAAAAAATACTAACAAAAATTTTCTAAGGAAGGGTTTGAAAATGGAATTCATCAACCCTTGAAATGTAGAAGGTGCATTTGTAAGGCCAAAAGGCATGACCAAAAATTCATAATGACTCTCATGACTTCGAAATGTCTTCACTCTTCATTCTAATTTGATGATATCCTAAACGAAGATCCAACTTCGTGAAATAAATTGATCCATGTAATTCATCCAATAATTCATCAATCACGGGAATGAGAAATTTATCTTTAATAGTGAGCTTATTGAGCTCTCTATAATCCAGACACATGCACCATGATCCATCCTTCTTGTATGTCGATACTACTAGAGCAAAGAAACAACTTTGACTAGGTTGAATATTACCAACCTCTAGCACTTCTGCAATCATACGTTCAATTTCACTCTTTGGACATAAGGATATCTGTAAGGCCTCATTTTTGGAGGAAATCTTACTAGAATCAAATGAATAGCATGATCATGATCATGAATAGGTGGGATTCCCTTGGGAGTTTCAAACACCTTGGAATGATTGTCCAAGACCTTTTGGAGATCTAGAGAAATCGATGACTTTGATGTTGGAACTTCTACTGGGAATAATTGTGCAATGATGCTTCATTGTTCTTTATTCAATATATTTGTCATGACATTAGAGCTTATTATCTTTCCCGGCTTCCCTGTGATACCCCATAATTCAACTTCCTTTCCTTCCAATTTTTTTTTTAATAAAATTTCTTGAAAATAAGAGCTATCTTCCCCAAATATTATAATCATTGTACTCCTAGTACAAAATCAACACCACCCACTAGAATGGAAATCATTGGAGTTGGTATTATAGCACTTTCCATAGCAATTTATAGTTCCTCCATTTGCCACCATCACTTGACACTCTAGCGCTGGGTATAGGAAGCAATTCAATTCCTTGGCTAACTTACAATGAATAAAATTATGGGTACTACTCAAATCAATAAGCACTATTACATTTTTCTTCTTGATATGCCCTTCTATATTGAGAGTTCAAGGAGTGGTAATTTCTACCAATGCATTACAGGATATGGTCATATTCATTTCTTCTTTCTTTAGGGTAGGTTCCTAGTGTATATCCTCTTCTTTTGAAGTTTCTTGTTCCTTTTCTTCCTCCTCTTCACAATATATGTAAAATAATTTCTTCTCAGCACACTTGTGACCTTTAGTATATTTTCTATCACAAATATAAAAAATCCCTTTTTCTCTTTTTTCTTCCAATTTTTGTGGTTTCAACCTTGTAGGTTGTGGAAGTCTAGGAGTAGCAACACTTCCATATTTATAGTTGTGAGTGGTAAGCTTCCTTGTCGCCATAATTTTTCTTGCCAACCTAAATGCCTTCTCCAATGTATCAGGTTCCCAAAGGCGAACCTCGTGTTAAATGTTATCCTTAAGATTCTCTATGAAGACATTAATCCTATGTTCCGCTGAAATATTATTTACCCTTATATTCAATTTTTTGAAGTCCTCAATGCGCTCCATCATTGAACCCTTTTGTTTGAAATTTATCAATTGGCTAAAGAAGGTGTTGCTCTTTGTATCCTCATATTGTGTTATAATTTCCTCTTTAAAAACTGACCAAGTGACCAGTGGTTTACGAGAAAAAATCCATCGATACCATACAAAATAATTTTGTTCTAAATATAAAGTTGCAATGCATACCTTTTGTGTGTTTTTCGTATTATGGAGCTCAAAGTATTGCTCCATATGTAGTATGCAAGTTATCGGATCCTTGCCATCAAACTTCCTCATATCTATCTTTAGAATATGGTGGGTCTTAAATCCAACATTAGATTCTATGAAATCATGATTAACATTTCTTTTGTTCTCATCATGAGTTTCCTCTAGTACCTTTTCGCCTTTAGGAAGCTTTTCTTGTAGCAAATTTTCCAACCCTTCCTTCAAACCTTCCATGTCTTTCTTCAAATATTCCATGTTTCTCTCTATCTTAGCTTCCATGTCATTATTAAAACCATACATCTTAGCTTCCATGCCTTTCTTCAAACCATCCATATTAGCTTCCATGCCTTTATTCAAACCATCCATGTTTCCTTCTATACCATCCATCATAGCTCCCACAACATCCATCTTAGCTCCCATGCCATCCATCTTAGCTTCCACACCATCCATCTTACCTTCCATCCCATTCTTCAAACCATCCATCTTACCTTCCACACCTTTCCTCAAACCATCCATTTTAGCTTCCACGCATTTCTTCAAACCATCCATTTCATTTTTTTTTTACTTTTTTCAAGAGTGAAATTTGTTGCACTTGGTCTTGTAATTTTGATATATCATGTTGCACTTATTCCTCTTCATGAGTCATATTAGAGCCTTCTAAGGTATTAATGGGTTTTGAATTCTTTTTATGAGGAATTTTAGAACCCAATACTAATATCTATGATTCAATATGCCCTTGGAATCACTTCAAATTGATTTTTTAAACAAGACTTGTGAAAAAAAAAAAACCAAAATACACACATTTTTCTTTCTTTTTAGGAGATCGATATTGAAACTAATGTATATCTATAATTTTAGATCCCCAATATTTTATCTTCGGTCCTTTAGTATCCCTCTGAATCTTCTTTCCAATGCAACAGGTTAGACCTGATTTGGATTCTTCAAGGAAAAGTTATGCCCAATCTCCCACAATGACCTAATTATAGATTGGTTCAGTAGAATGAACTTGTACAACATTCCACATGTCATTTTTTCCTCCTTCGACTCTGAAAGCGATACACAAGAAACTACAGTCCATTTAATTTCAGCCACTTTTTATAGAATTCCAATCCAATGCTCAGAGAGAGAGAGAGAGAAAGAGTTATGACGATTTTCCCAAGGTCACCTATTTGATATGAAATTCAGGAGCATGAAAAAACCCTAAATTCCACAAATCATATCTCCAAAAATATTGTGAACCAAGATCGTAACATTTTCCACGAAATTCCTCCAGATTTCGACACAAATGGGATTTTTTTTAGCTTCTGCACATTTGTAGAAAAAAATTATAGCGAAAATTCCACGATGACTTGTTTGAAGCAATGAAGCCCTGGAATCTAAAGCTTTGATACCAAATGTTATGAAACTAGCTCCCAAAATAGAAGAAAAGACAAATCAACGCCTTAGAAATTAGCCACTTCGAGAAGGGAACCTCCTTTACATTACATAAATGAACAATTATTGGATGATACAAATGACAAAACCTCCTTTCTATATATATGAGTCCATGGGGTCACAATATAATCCTAGCCAACCTAACAATAATAATGTAAGGGCACAATAATAACAATATGGGGACTATAGGGGTACAACAATAACAGTAAGGGGGATACACTAAAAACAATATGGGACTACACTAGTAATATAGGTCCCAAACATGCACTAAATTCATTTTATTAATATATACATCATCATATAGTTTCCCCTTTCTATGTACATTATCCCCATTTTTTGGGCATCATTACTTATTGATACATATTATGATTGTCAATGATATTTAATAGTGTTAATCATTTGACCACTCCTTAGAATAATTGTAAACATATTTTTGTATACATTACTATCTGATTGATAATATTGTTACATAATGAAACAATTATATAAGAAGATGCATATACATTTCTATTGATATGTGACATTATTTAATGCAATTAATAAGGTATTTTATATCATTAATGTCTCCCATTATTCTCTAAGCATTATCCAATGAGTAACTTTTAAATGATTCAAATGTGGTTATTCTTTTATATCGTTTTTGTATTCAAATGTTTTAAAAGGGGTGTAATTTTGATTAGTAATTTTAAAAGATTAAGGTAGGGATTAAATGTAAGGGGTAGGATAGTATAGTGAAAATGAATTTGAGAGATAGAACTTGGCTATCAATAATAGGATAAAGTTTCATGTGATATAGAATCTATAGAAGTAGCCCATTTTATTAAAAAGGGTCAGATTTGGCAACAACAAGACCACTCTATTTCATGTGTTCACAAGAGTCAAGAGAATATGGAATGCTTGGTAGTTAGTAGCCAAACAATCGCATCAAAACCATGGATTATTTTTTATGGTGATATTTGAAATCGACATCAACTTGGAAAAGAAAGGATTTCATAAATGGGGTGATTTGTTGGACAAGGACACACGTAAGTGGTTATCCAAAAGAGATTTTAATGGAAATTATTCATGCGTTTGCAAAGCCTACATTGATGATAATGGGTCAAAAGACACCAAATGATTGTAAGTTAAATTTTAGATTTTTATGAACTTGGAAAGATTTGAAATGGTATTATGGGAAGACATTAATGGGTTATCTAACCAAGAAACTATTTGATAATATTTAACTAAATTGTTCAAGCATAGATATTTTGAATAAAAAGTGGAATTTCAACCTCACAAACACAATAAATAAGTAATTTCTTTCTTGAAAGTAATCACTATTTAGTTTATATTTATAAGTCTTTTACAGGTTTTTTTCTTAATATTTTTAGGGTTTTCAGGTTTTTTTGGGGTTTATAGGTCAATTGGGTATCAAATACATTAGTTATATTAACAAAGACAATAAAAAACTGCATTGATCATGCCACACTCGCACTATAGAAATTTTTCCAAATTTTGTACAATCACTGAATTTCCAAAAGAAAATACAGTCAAATCCTACTACTTTGGCCAAAAAATCTGTCCATAAAAATATGACCTAGTTTTTAACAACACTAATGATCCAAGTTCAAGATTCAGTTTCACAGTGCATTAAGCTTGTCCCTTGAACCAAAACTGACTTATTCAATAAAACAGGTGGAGTTAACCAAGTGACGAGTCAAACACACCACCAGCCAGACATATTTTCCAACTGCAAATTTGACTCACAATTACTCATGAGTAATTAAAGATTTATACAGATTCTAAACTTTCCCTAAATGAAATGATAATATTTATTTTACGTTTTTGTATTATCTAAGTGTTTTCCAAGTTCGAGTCAAACTCTTACTATCTGGCCACGGCATATCTTTCACCAATCCAATTTTTGTGAATATGATATTAAAAGTGGGAAGTGTTAATGCTAATGGGGCTTGTTGTGAGTCCTACCTCAAAGGTTTTAGGGCACAACAACCATTACATTGAACTTAAAGGGCTTGCAGTTACACTTAAAAACATTCATACATGTTAATTAAAATCATAAAACTTTGACAACCAAAATACGAAGATTACATATAATATTACAAAGTTGTTTTTCAACTCAAATCTATCGTAATGTTAATTTAGGTAAAAGTGCTATAGGTAAATATTATAACATAGAACTATCGAGGTTAGTAATTGCATAACAAAATGTGTTAATTAGAAGATTATGGGTGGAGTATGGATGATAAAATGAAACGAAAATGCTTTGATGGGAATTTTGTTACAACGTAAATGAATATTAAGTACATAATTTGTTGGTTGTATTCATATATTTAAAGATCACAGTATAAAACCAACCCTGGCGAGTTCAAAAGTGAGGTCACATAAAGATATCAAACCAATGCTCTAACTACATTCTATGTTGTTGAATTGATATAAAATGAAATTCTAGCTACAATGTGTGAACAAATTTATGGAAGAAAATATATTCCATTAGTCTCGTAGTACTCTACATTGGGGAAATGGGCTTGGAATGAAAATGGGTGTCATTTTTGGACCTCAAAGATTGATGTCTTATTTGAATGTACTAAATACTCCCCACCAATAGTGTCTTAACAATGATTTCGATCACTAATGTGTTTGAAAATTCTATCTATTTAAAAAATATCCAAAAGCCTCACTCAATTGAAAAATGCTTGCATTATCCACATCTCATATGTGAACGACCCATAGTTCCAATCTTACTGGTATGTCAAATGTAATTATCCTATTGAAATCTGACATAAGAGTTCTTCCTATGAGATTTAGATCTAAAATAGCTCGAGCAACTACATAATTTATTGGTGAATAATTTTGAGGAATTGTAGAACTTGATATCGAGTCATGGGTTGTTTGTAGGTAAAAATATATAAAAATCAATATGAGGAATGGTTAGTACTTAGATCCTAGTTGTAATAGTGTAAATATGGCTCAAAGGAACTATCATTCACTCTACGTATTTGGCATGTATAAAACCTCACGGGACAATACATGGCCTCATTTTCCCTGAATTGGAGGACAAATATGGGACCAAGTTTCAAACCCTCTTATTTTTCCAAAATAATAACATAAATAATATTTTTCCCATTATGATATACTTCAATTATAAACATTCAATTATCATTAGATATTTGAAGAACACAACTATTGTCAGATATCTAATTAACATATCAATGAATATCTGATGATAATTGCATTTGTTGAATATCTGACGAAATTTGAGGCTTTTTTAAAGAAAGAAAAAAAGCAAGTAAAATATGACAGTATGACCGAGCTCTCAGAGTACAACATCAGACTTTTCTCCCACATGTACTAGTGAGAAGCTATTGGGATTCCACATGAGTTCATTGTGATTCCATCTCTATTCTTGCCAATAAAAGTTCTTCAAAGTTACCAATTCGCCAATCAAAATTTTAAAAATAATAATTCAACCCTCTTATATAGATAGTTTAATCCCATTTAGAATCTTTATGATTATATACTATTCTTTTAACTAAAAAGCACTCCCTTTATTATTTATTTGCAACTTAACTAAATTTCCATACTATATATATATATATATAACATTTTCATAAATATATTATAAAATATAAGTAAAATGATAGACTTAAAATAATTTAAAAGAATTTTCCCTAAACTATCTAAAAACGCTTAATTTTCATAAGAGATAGGAATCCAAAAGAAGCTTAACTTTCATAAGATAATTTAAAGTAATATGGCCTAAATTCCTTAAGAGATAGGGAAACACGAGAAGCTTGATTTCCATAAGAGAATTTAAGTGAATATGGCCTAAAGTCCCAAAAAAAAAAATCATGTAAAACTTAATTTTCCAAAATAATCTAGTGAATATTCCTTAAATACCTTTAAAAGTGTGAAAAGTGTAACATTTACATGTTGTGAATATTCTCGAAATACCTTTAAAAACTCAGGAAAGGTGTGAGAAGTATAACATTGACATGTTTTTTTATTTTATTTTAGGAATATATATATATATACTCAATATATATGTATTTTAAAAATCATTGATATACATAAAATTTAATGCATTGAAATGTTTTTTTTTTTAAATTAAATTTCCATTTATTATTCCAAAAAATAGTACATCAAAATTAAAACACAGATAGTATCATCCTGAACAGGTTTGTTGACTACTACTAGCAGCATATGACAATGAAATAGAAATACATCAAGTGACAGAGTCCACAACTTGAGAGGCCAGAAGAACCCATCAACAAACAAAACAAGTAAAACACATGTAACCATGCTAGTCATTAGAAGTGATGGAGGTTGGGTTTTCTAGGTTGTTCCTTCGCCCTTGTTCCACATGACGTGTCACCCAATATCTCCCTACTCTGCCGCAATGAGTGGACCCACCTCGATGTTGACCCGCTATGAGAGACTCCCACGTCTAGTTTTTGAGCCTCCCTATACACTTCCACTCCTTGCTTCTGATCCCACCTGGCGGTTGCAACCTGCCCTGCCACCTCCATGACTTACTGAGGAAACCAAGCTCGAGCAAACTCCTCTGGAGCCTCCTCCCCCAAAGAGATTAGGTATGGATGCTAATTTCAATTGTGTGAGCCTCTCACCTCCCACCGAGCTACCTGAATTGGGCTTGATGCTTGATGAAGAGTGAGACATACATTGGGAGTATGATGCAATGTGTTGTCCTTGATGACAACCCACTTATAACAAATAAAGTATATGTTAACTGGATGAGTTCATATATCAATTCAGAGGTGAGAGAGTGATGTAACAGAATGAAAGAATGATGGGACAAAGGTTTGAATATCAGAATCAGAAGTTTATTAAACATGAATATTTGAAGATCTATACGTGGGTTAGTAAATTCAAAGTCGCATATACACACAGGTACAAAAGCTCAAAGTCACGTATATGTTGGCGCACTAATTTAAAAATACCAAGGGTCCTTACCATGGTATTATCCCACAATATTGAGTGCAATAAAGACTATTTGATCTCATCAAAGAATACCATCGGCACTTGTGTGGTTTTGGCTTATGGTATTAGCTAAGGCTCCAACTATATAAGGAGGTGAAGATCAAAGTACTATGTGCACACGAGTAATGGTAATGAATGAATACTTCAATATGAATTATATTGTATGGTATGGGCTATAGTTGAATGATAGATCAGAAATAAATATGCACTCATGAATACAAATGATGGATCAAGATCTCTAGACCTGAAATGACTATCTATTTTCAAGATCTATTTATGAGATGTTTATATCTGTGGTTTGATGCATTTTTGTTACAGTGAAGGGTAAGATCTGAGTAAGTTTGAAGTTCTGAGGTATTTCAAAACCCTGAATTATTTACAGATCTATACATGGGTTTGACATGAGGAAGGCGTGTATACACGCGAGCCTCATTCTGCAGAGTCGCGTATATGTTCAGTAATAAGTTGAGATATATACACGAGTTGGTTTTGGGATAAGCATGTACATACGCGAATAAGTCTATTGGGAGGTGCGTATAAAAGTGAAGGTTTTGCTGAAGAATGCTAAAGAAAATGTCTGATCAATTTTGTTGTGTTTTTGTTGTCTATCAATGATGTCTTCATATAGATATGGGTTCTTTGAGTATTGATAATGCTTCTATTTGATTGTAATTAAAGATCAGTGATTGGTTGGTTTATTGATGATTCAGTGAATGATTTGATGCAGTTATATGTTTCAGTTTGATATTGAGCTTAAATGAGTGTATTGGGTTCATTCTGAAATATGTCTACAAGTTGTGATGTATTGAAGCTGGTGGATCCAGTGTGAAAATTTATGAAACGTGATCCGCAATGGTGCTGAGGGTTTGAGTCATCAGAGAGGAAGTTGAAGCTTCTTTCCAGTAGGAGCTAGTGATCAAATCAGGGGGTCAAAGCTCCCTTCCAGAGGAGTATGGTAAACGAGAACGGGGGCTTGGAGCTCCCTTCCAGTAGAAGCTAGAGAATGAGTGACGGTAGTTTCCTTCTACAAGTGGGTGCTTGCAATTTAATATGAGTTTCCACCAGTACAATATTGTAAGTATTTTTATATATAATAAATATTGAAGATGAAGACGATAACAATGGTGGTTTTCTCCCACTTTGGGTTTCCACCTTGAATCCTAGTGTTCATGTGTGTTGCTTATGTGTGATGATTTATTTTTTTCTTACCACACATGTTTATTGCTTACTAAATTCCCAATGAATCATTATTGCACTAATCTAAGTAAATTTTTTGAATATTTATCTAAATTATAAGTTCACTGGACATACGCTAGTTTCCTGGATGAAAGTCGTGTATATACACTAGTTGGCTTAAGTAAAGTCGTGTATATAATTCAATAAAGAAAAATAAAATTCTATGTGAGTTTTAAATATTCATTCACCCCCCCCCCTCTCCTCTCAGTATTTTTCCTAACAATTGGTATCAGAGGAGGTCCTTCAGAAGAAGCTTGATCGCTTGAAGGAAGATCTACCAAGATGAGAAATCAAGATGGAACATCATCTATCAGACCACCACTCTTCAACGGAAATAATTTAATATTCTATAAGCCAATAAAAAGATCCCATCTTCAGTCTCTTAGAGCAAATGTTTTGGGAATTGTTGAACGAGGTTACCAATATCCAACCACAGTTTCCATAGATGCAACAGTAAAGAAGACATATGAAACCAATGCGAAAGCTATCAATGCATTATTGGGAAGCGTGACCGAATCATAATTTTTCAAAGTTATGTAGTTAAATACAAAAAAGGAATTATGGGATAAAATCATCCTAAGCTATGAAGGCGATAACAAGGTAAAAATTGCTAAACTCCAAACTTTCAGAATCCAATATGAAAATCTCATAATGCATAATGATGAAAGTATTTCTAGTTTCTTTCTATGTCTAGATGAGATTGTAAATCTTATGATAAATCTGGGTGAAGACATAAAATACACAACTTTAGTAGAGAAAATATGAATATCTCTAACTCCTAAATTCGAGTCAAAAGTGCCTGCCATTGAAGAGAAGCTGAATTTACAAACCCTTATTTTTGTTCAACTTCACGAGATCTTGGCTACTTTTAAAATGAGAAAAGGAGGTTCCTCAGAAGTCATAAAAGTGGCATTTAAAGCAACTTCAAAAGGAAAGGAAAATTAATAACACAGGGAATCAGGGTATGTATCAGAAGAAGATGAGGTAAATTTTGTAAAGAAACTTCAACTTGGCACTGGAAGGTTCAAAGGTAAGCATCCCTTCAAATGTTTTGCTTGTCGTAGAGTTGGTCATTATGCTGCTAAATGTCCTCGTAAAGATAACCATGACAAGGGGAAGGATATTGCAAAAGGTAATAGGAGACGATTTGAAAATAGGAAAAGTTATTATACTCATGAAGATAGTGATGGATTGTCAAGTAGTGAAGAAGGAGAATCTGATCAAGACCTTAAATTACTCATGGAATTTGAGAAAAACACTAATGATTCTAGTGATAAATTTATGGATGCTATAGAGGAAAAATATTTCTTTGAACAAATTACTCAACTCAAGATATGCTTTGAAGAAAACAAAGTAGCCATAAACACTCTAAAGAATAAAATCATAGAAAAGGAGAAGCATAATGAGAAGTTAGAATGTGAAATAGTAAGTCTAAGAAAATAAATTGAGAAAATAAAAACTTTAAATCTTAGATTTTCTAAAGGATTTGAAACCTTAGATGAAATTATCAAGGTTCAACGGTCTCCTCTTATGAAGACAGGTCTTGGATACATTGGTGAATCGTCACAGATAAAATAATCCTCAACCACAACTAAAAGCTATCTAAATGCAACAAAAGCCAGTCAGCAAAGTTGCAATCTTCAGAAGAAGAATAAAGACACTTCACAAGTAAATCACGTTCACTCTAATTTAAGGATGAACAATAACAGAAGCATCATTCAAGAGGTAAAAAAACCTAGAATTTTCTATGATCACATACATTTCTTCTTTAAAGGACAATGTTTCTCATGTCATAATTTTGGTCACAAAGTTGATCAATGTGTTGCATACAAAACCATCATGACTAGAGAAGCAAGAAAACAAAGGAATGAGATAGGAATCAAGAAGAACACCAATAAAAATTTCTCTCCTCTTAAAGATTAAATTGAATGCTAATTTTTCAATAACTTTGGACATGAGGAATCTGAATGCAGGGGAAAATTACAGCCAACATCTTGAAAATAAAAAATATCAACAAATTCTAAGGTATGAAAAAATAAGGCCTTACAATCTAAAAGTTGTGGCATAGCATTATTTGCAGAAGGACAAGAAAATCAATGGTAGATTAATAGCGGAGGTTCAAAACACTTGACAAGTGATAAATATAAACTCATTTCATACAAAGATTTAGAGAAATAAAATAATGTCACTTTTGGAAATGACTACCCTAATGTCATTAAGGGTAAAGGATCTGTTTTTTTTAAAGAAAAGGTTAAAGGTCGTAACGTTATGCATGTTGATGGATTAAATCATTACTTTTTTAGTGTTATCAAAACGTGTGACCAAGAAAAATCTTCCAATCAAAATAATGTGTGGCTCCTAAACTTGACATATGAAAGACCATAATAAAAGGAACAAGAACCCCGAGAAATCTGTATATATTGAAAGGTGGCCAAGAACAATGTTACCTAGGAAAATTAGAAGAAAATTGGTCATGGTATAAAAGCTTTCGACATTTAAGCTTATCTCAAATAAGTAAATCAAGCAGGCTCAAAGTTGTTCGTGATCTACCCATCACACCCTACTAGAAAGTACCATATGCAAGTCATGTCAATTCAGTAGGAAAAACAGAGTTCAATTCAATGCCAAAGAAGGATAAACAAGTAAGCCTCTTGAACTTATACATACTGATTTTTGTGGAACAATAAGGAAAAAATCACCTCGTGGAGAACAATACTATATCTTATTCATTGATTACTTTTCTAGAATGTGTTGGATCGGTTTCTTGAAACACAAAGATGAAGCATTTGATAAATTTAAGGTATTTAAAACATTAGTTGAAAATGAATTAGATATTAAAAAAATATATATCAGATCGGACCAAGGAGGAGAATACATATCAGATGAATTCTTTTATTTCTATGAACAACATGGCATAAAAGACAATTTTATGAAGCCATAAATCCTCAACAAAATGACGTGGCAGAAAAAACGAATAGAAAAGTTCCAAAAATGGCTTGTGTTATGCTTGATGAGTCTAGAACTCCTGACGCTTTCTGGGGTGAAACTGGACATATCGCAATAAATATTCTCAACAAGGCTCATGTTTGTGTGAATAGTGACAAAAATCCTTATGAACTCTGGTATGGTAAGCCTCCCACTGTAAATCATTTTAGAGTTTTTGGAATCAAATGTTTCATAAAAAATAATGATGTATAAATTATACACACATGTGTAACAATGGATTCAACCCGATCAATCAATGTACTAAAGCTAGATACTGAATCCTTATACAAATCAATTCACAAATCACAAAAAGTAAAGAAAGAAGCAAATCAAACCACACAAAATATATTTTCCTGGGGAAAGCTTGCTGCTCAAAACCCCTCTATCTTCTATTGTATACTCACCATGTAATCATGAAACTATTACAATGTACTCTTCTCGCAAGAGTATCCTGCACTCTCACAATTGTATCACACTTACTCGGAGAAAATTGACCAACACTTAGCCAATTTCTCACCTCTAATCAGCCTGCCTTGCTTCTGCAATTCATGTGGAATGCAATCCCTATTATTTAGGTATTTCAGTCTTCTAAATGTGCACAATGCTCATGGGAAATCCAATGGATGTCTTGTTGCATGCGGGTAGCCTAATAATGATACAACTGATATTTAACATCCCTTTAACATTTGTCTCAACTGGATCTCCACTGGAAATGACATGCATGAAGATATTAATAGTAAATCATCAGCCGCATGGAAGATCACTGCATGTGAATTAAATCTAATTTAATTCACTTGATCTCTCACCAGTGCAACAAACAGTTACAACTAGTTCAACTGTATTTAACTCAATAAATTAAGTTGATTGATTTCTCATGCATTAAACTAATGCACTAACTGCAATTCGAACTCCATAACTAATAGAATCACTCTGCATGCCTCACTAACCACCCTCAACTCGAAATTCATGATCTAACTGAGTTTACTCAGTTAACTATTACAAGTGATTATGAGATAACATTACATTTCATTGTCCAATTTAATTAAGGGAAAATTAAATTAGGCACACATTTCTTGTTCACTTTTCAACACTCCCTCTCAATAAGAAAGGGATTATCTACCACCCCGATCCTGCCTCTATGGTATTTGATTTTCTCCTAGCGAGCACCTCCGTCAGAGTATCTGCATCTTGATCTTCCGTGGGAAAGTACTGAAGTAACACACTGTGCCTCTAAACACAATCTCTGAGATGGTGGTACCGAATGTCTATGTGCTTGGACCTATAATGGAATGCCGGATTAACTAAGAGTTTAATGAAAATCTGGGTATCACAATGTATCATCTTCGGATCCATCTGAGAACCAAACAAACCAACCAAGATCTTTCTCATCCAGATGGCCTCACATGCAACCTCACTTTTTTCCATGTATATTTCCTTGGCTGAACTGAGTGCCACATATCGATGCTTCCTGCTATAACAAGAAACTATTGTCGATCCTATGCTGAAGATCCCTCTGTTGCGATCTTTCTGTCTGATGGACTGCCTACCCAATCTACATTAGTGAAGCCTTGAAGCTTCACTCCCTCTATTAGTATATACCATAATCCATACTCTATAGTTCCCATGAGATATCTCAAGACATGATTCCCTGCCTTCCAAAAGACCTTGGTTTGCTTAACCATAGTTTGAATCAGTTGGTTAATTGCGTAGAAAATGTTTGGTTTGGTGTTCACTAAGTATATCAGTGAATGCACTAGCTGCCTGTAAAGAGTAGCATCCACTACTTCTCCTGAAGTAGCATCCTCTTTCCTCCAATTTCCTGGAAGAGGAGTCTACATGGGTTTACAGATCTCCATGTGAAACTTACTCAAATATATTTGGCATACTTTCCTTGAGAAACAAATAGATCACCATCCCACTGCAATATTTCCAAACCAAGGAAATAGTGAAGGAATCACATTTCCTTCATTTCAAACTCCCTTTCAAGATCCTCCTTGTAAGAAATTATCAGCTTCTCATCGCTTATCAAATTATATCATCAACATAAATTACGATAATCAAGGGCTTAGCATCAACCACAATCTGGTACAGGTTTGCATCCGCTTCACTTTTGGTGAAGCCAAACCTAGTGAAATAAATATCAATCCGAGTGTACAAAGCACGAGGTGATTTCTTCAGCCCATATAGTTCTCTCTTGAGTTGGCACACATGCAACTCACTATCAAAGATATCAAAACCTTCTAGCTGCTATATGTGCACTTATTCCTCAATAAATCCATTGAGAAACACATTTTTTACATCCATTTGATGTATCTGCAACCCCATCTACACTGACAGTGCAAGGATAGATCTAATTGATGAGTATCTCACAACCGGTGTGAAATTCTCCTCATATTCAATCCCTTCAACTTGTGAGAATCCCTGGACTACAAATCTAGACTTGTACTTCTCCACATTCCCATATGCTACTTGCTTCACCTTATAGATCCATATAGATCCAACCACTGATTTTCCAACTAGTCTTGGGGCAACTTCCCATGCACTATTCTTGATTATGGATTCATACTCCTCAACCATAGTGTCAACCCAAATTAGTTTCTGCACTTGTTCCTCAAAGGAGGATGGTTCTTTCACAATACAATTGCTCATAAAAGCCATGTATCCAGTAAACCTGTCTGGAGAGTGTCTATGTCTGTGCATTGAAGTAGGTGCTCCTACATGCTCTGTCGCATCAAGTCTCAATCTATCATCTTCCGTGGTGCGCTTTCTATTGGGACAAGAATAAGGTAGATTTCACCCCCATATTTACCACTATTTGTCATGTACTTTTATAAATTCTCCCTTCATCTTAGAAATAAAGTAATGGAAAATAATGAAAAAATAAGGTAGAGTGGACTAATGATAAAAGGAGTGTTTAATAATGTAAAAAACTAATTTGTCACTGTATTTATTGATAGGGAAGAAAAACAGCCAAACTGCTGACCGGATGACCAAAAGACAACAAACAAGGAAGGAAAATGGAATCATATCGGCTCCTATGAATCAACAAAAGATGTAGAGGCATGCCCACTCTTGGAGTGCTCAGTAGATAGCCACGAAGCAGCAAGGTCTCATAATGAGAAGGATCTGTTACCACATTTGAATTCGCCTTTAAACTATAAAAGGCCAAAGATGAACAAGACGAAGCACAGTTTCTGTAATATAATCTTCCTGTAATAAATGTATATAGACATAATCATCAAGTTTGTACTAATGTATTCCTCTGCGGATTAATGAAGAATTTGGAATTTTTGGAATAAAAATCCTCTAAGTATTCCTTAGCAGTAGGCTTCTAGTAGCTTTGGGCGCAGCCCTAGGGGTTCTCCTGCTACTTCTGTGCTATACGTTTATTTACAAAATTTTCATTTCAAGTTATTCATTGAGTTCCATAACATTATTGTTAGTATGAATCTTTTGTCAAAAAAAGACCACTTTAACTACGCATAAAAAATAGCCCTAACATCAATTATGGCTGCCAATATCTTCAAATCTACAGTTAATTGATCAAAATAAAGCTGCACAAATCCAGATCTATGCATAAAAAGACATTAAGCAGTAAAAATGAAATGTTGCTCCATGCATCCAATAGATAAGACAAGAACACTATTTTTGAAAGAATTTTTATATTAAAGGGGCACCTGAGAGGAAAACAAGAAAGGTGTTTCCAATTCTCCTCAATGGGATGGGTTCTTGAAAGTCCTCAGCATTTCAGATCTAAAATTTCTCTGTTGTTGGTGTAGAAAACCCAGACAAACATAGAACTCAAAGGGAGTTCACAAAACAAATGATGAAGAATGTGACAATGATAATGGCTCAAAGTCAGACCAAGAGTATAGATCCAGAGTGATCTAATATGCAAATGAAAGGTGACAAATGAATGGGAAAACCCTTCTATTTATAACAAAATATTAGGGTAGTCTAGAACTTGGTGCATGAATAAAATATTATTAACCAAATTCTAGAACCACCTTTTAGGAATATTTTATTATATTTGTTGGAGGGAAAAGGATTTTGACTTGGGTAAAATCTTTTATTTATAAATAATAAATAAATAAATGATTTATTTATTATTTTAAGGAAATGGTGGAAATATAATTAAATAAATAATGATTTATTTAATTATTTATAAATGATTTAGTCAAATTTAACTAGGAATATTATTTAAATAAAGATTAAATAACTTATTCCTAGGAAATAATCAAATAAATAAGGATTTATTTAATTGATTTCCTTGTTTTGGGTTAAATATGACTAGGAACAATAATTAAATTGATGTTTAACTAATTATTCCTTGAGGAAATATAAACAAATATGGATTTGTTTATTATTTCCTTTTGGGGTTTCCTGTTTAGACCATAAACAACTTAATAAAGGTGTTTTACTAAGTTATTTCACATAGTGAAAGCAATTTTACTTAGGGTAAAATTGGTCTTACATGGTGTACTTGGGTCCATCTAATGTTAATAGGTTATATGACCAAAAAATGGTGTAACAATTATCATTTAATTAGTTAATTGAAAGCATGAGATGTTATAGTTTCCTTTTCACTAGACTAGATTTATCATTCATGTCCTCTTATCTGGAATGAATGCTTTTACAATTGTTAGACTATTTTCAGAACGGTTGGTGTTCAATTCTGCATATAGTTAATGTTTGGATCTTTTCATCATAATTCTCGGCTTTTGGTTGATGTTTAATTCTGAAGGATGTTATTAGTTGATTAAAATAGAATTCCATTGCAAAATCTAGAATAATTGATTGTTGTTCAATTTATTAGGATTGTTGTTCAATTCATTAGAGTAGTTGTTCAATTCATCAAAGCATGTTGTTCAATTTCAATCTATTCTTTTCAGTCTTGAGTAGTTATTTATGCATAATCTTAGAACATAATTAGCTCCTTTGAATAGTCTGAAGTATTTCATAATTCACTTTCAAGTTGATTTGATTGAACTTCGAGAAATAAACAATCTTCCTTATAACGATCTAGAGTAGTTAACTTCCAATGTCAGTTGCATATATTTTTCTTACACTCTTGAAATAACAATACTTTCCCTGGGTTGATAATTAATGAAAAGCAATGAGGTTACCTTTAAAAGAATCACCTTCATGACCCAACATTTTGGCTTTATTGTCGGGGAGAGTTTTTAAGAGTGATGTCCTTTATTTATTTTTTATTTTTCTGTGAAAGGATTGGGTATTGAAAACGAAAGGTAAGAACCTACGTGCCAACAAGAAAAATGCTTGCTCTCCAGACTGCTTCTTAGAAATTCTGCAGAGGTTAGTAGGATAGGGGTTCTTTTCTTATGACTAGGAAGAAAAAGATAGAATTAGATAAAAATCCCCCACTTAAATCCACAAAACCCAAAGGATCAGTGGTCCTTGGCAGAACAACATATATAGACGAAATCATTAAGAAGGCAGAATCTCAGGCATCCTTAGGACCCAGAACCATTCCTACTCAAATTATTACTACACTCCCTCAGGCACCAATCTCACCATCTGCAGCCCACACCGAGATTCATAGTGAAATAGAAGGGTTTGAACAAAGCCTTCATACTGCTGAGCGCGTAAGTCCTGACCCTTCGAGAGAGGTAAATTCTTGCAATTTGTAGGAAGGAAAGGGAGAAACCATCAGTGTAGTACAACTAAAAACTACAGAGCCTGGATCCCCTTAGAGAGTGGTTAAGACAGAGACACCCAGTATCCCAGATCAGGGAAGTGTTGTAAGGCTTCCTCCAAATCCACTCCCTAAGTCCACTCAAATTATTCCCCCAGAACAAGAAATCCCTAAAGATTATTTCCATATATCTGAGAAAATGGCAAACAACAAAAACTAGAGGCATACATCAACATTGGAGTATCCCATTGTTGATCCGGCTGAAAATTCCCCTATGAAAACCATTACATTAAAAACATTCCCACTTTCCATGGGCTGACCTAGGAAGATGCAGATGCATTCTTATTTGAGTTTGATGTCTTATGTAGGGGATATCACTACACCACTGACCCTCAGAAACTGAAATTATTTCCCTCTCATTTTAAGGGGACATCATTACATTGGTTTATGGGGCTCGATGGGGGAACCATTAATAGTTGGGATCAGATGAAAAACTCTTTTCTTAACCAATATCAAGACTACTACCGAACTCGAGAACTAAAAGACGAAATCTTCAATATGCCTACAAGAGACAATGAGACACTAGAGGAATACGTTGAAATATTTCAATATAATTTGCAAAGATCTCTGTATACTACATTGTCTAAAGATATTTTAAAAGCAACAATGATTAAAGGAATCAAATAATAATGGGTCGAAACACTTAATATAATGGGAAAAGGGGAAATCTATCAAGAAGAATATTATGACATTATTGCAATGTGCATAAGGTGTTCTCGAGGTAGTACATGAAGTAGGCCAACAGGATGAGACTCAGCTACAAGGAATTATAAACCGTCCGGTGGAAATGTGACCAGAGAAGAATTTATTAATATTTTAAAATAGTTTAAAACTGATATCTTGGGCACCCTCACAATGTAGCTAGATATCATACAAGCCAAGCAGAAGTAAGCTATAGCAGAACAAAACTTAGTTGTATTTTGTCCATGCTGTCGGAAGAAGCACAACCAGTGGGAATGTCCATTATAAATGGTCTATACATGTGCTATTTGTACCAAGGACCATGCCATTGACCATCTCCCTTCACTTCCAGGGTTGAAAGTGGTTTTTAAAGAGGAAGAAGAAGAGACAGAACGAGTCTATCTAATAAATCAACATCAACAGTGGCAAGCACGACTAGGTATGCTACAAGACTCGCCTCAGTTCTTTTCTCCTCCAAAATTTAATCAACAGAACCCTGTAATAGCATGGCAGAGCCAATCACCTTTTTCTACCTGGCCATTCCAATCATTTTCCATGTCTCCTTGGCCAACACAACCCTCTTCAGGTAATAATTGGTCAATTTTTCCTTTTTCTCCCCCTTACTGGAAAAACAATCCATATCAGTCCCAGTGGCCTGCCTCTACTTCACATAATACAAATTGGTCTCAAAACTGGCAGCGACCCCTACGAATTACTAGTTTACCGACGGGGAAAGGAGCTCAAAATCAACCTACATTACCATCTCCATACCCAGTCTAACACAATCCTCATCCTATTATGCGTCCTCAACTGCCAACTCAACCCAATCCTAATCGCAATAACAAATTGGTTCAACTAATCCAAATTATCGAAAAACCAAACCTCAAAACTGAATAGAAGCAACACAATGAACTTAGGTTGAGACAAAGACATGTTATTTCACCTAAAGAAGATACGGCCCTGACACAACTTGAGTCTGAAATTCCGAAAGCACCTAAACAAGCAACTATGACATAAACATATATAAAGCAGGGGAGGGAAACGATTGACCAAAAAGATCCTGAAAACCTTATTGTTTCCTCCCCTCCATTCCCTGAGAGATTAACATTGCCTAAACCAATAACCTCTTCATATTTTGATCTCCTAGGGGAATTAAAAGACCTTTGCATTAAAATTCCTCTTTTGCAGGCTATATAAGACATTTCTATCTATGTCAATACAATTAAAGAGCTGTGTGGAAAAAAAAAGGCAAGGAAAGCAAAAACTGTACCAATTGTTCATGTAGTGGAAGCACTGTCAGACTTACTTTTGGGTAAAGAAACATCATTAAAATACGAGGATATTGGGAAACCCATAGTTACTGTACAAATCTCTGGTCACTCCTTTTCGAACACATTAGTTGATTTGGGGGCAGCCATCAACATCTGAACTACAAAATCCTGCGAGAAGTTAGGTATAACAATGTTGGAACCCACATCTAACTTGCTGGAACTTGCTGAAAGATCTGTTATCAAACCATAAGGTATATTACAGGACATCCTAGTTTCTGTGGACTCATGGGAGTATCTGAAAATGTTTTTAGTTATTAACCCAAAAAGTAGGTTCAATGGGCACCCCCTGATACTAGGATGACCTTGGTTAGCAATAGTCGATGCTTACATAGGCTGTCGAATAGGCAACATGACCATTGCTAGAGGTGATGCCATAAAAAATATTTTCATATACCCACCTACGAAACCAAGTATTCCCACTGTAAATATTCACAAACAACCACATACATACTAGGAAAAAAACATCTGTTCACCACTGGAAATAGTTGAAGCACTCGAATTCAAAGAACCAACTGAAGATGATGTAATCAATAACTTCATGAGTTAGCCATCTACTTCTAAAAATTTAAAATGCCAAATGTTTAAATCAGTTCTTGATAATGAATCACAGGAAGACCCCTTGGCAAACATTGATAATTAGCACATACCCACGACTGTTGTTCACAACAGTATACCAATTGAAATTGAGTCAGGAAATTTTTTAAATATCAACGGTAGTCTAAATAATAACCAAAACAAGAAAAGCTCATTAAGGTTTTACAGAAATATAAGGGAACATTTCCTTGGGACTACCTAGACATGAAGGGTATAGATCCTCAATTATGCACACATCACATTTATACTGACAAGGATGCTCTGTCTATTTGACAGCCTCAGTGGAGGTTAAACCCACATCTGAAAGACATTGTAAAAGATGAATTGCAAAAGTTGCTAGATGTAAACTTCACTTATCCTATTTCAGACAAAAAATGGGTCTCTCCTCTAGTATTCATTCCTAAGAATAATGATAAGTGGCGAATATGTGTGGATTATAGAGAATTGAATAAAGAAACATATAAATACCACTTCCCCCTCCCTTTTATTGATCAGGTCCTTCATACATTAGCAGGAAAGCGGTTTTTCTCTTTCCTTGATGGTTTTAGTGGTTACAATCAAATCCAAATAGCCCTTGAAGACTAGGATAAAATGACCTTTACCTGCCCCTGGGGTAAATTTTCTTATAGGGTATTTCCATTCGGGTTATGCAATGCCCCGGCAACGTTTCAAAGAGCCATACTCAACATTTTTTCTGATTTAATAAATGAAGGACTCGAGATTTGCATGGAAGACTTTACTCCATATGGAGATGATTTTGATCAAGCACTGAAAACACTAGAAAAAGTATTGGAATGATGTATTGCTACCAGATTGTGTTTGAGCAACGAAAAATGTCATATGATGATGACCGAAGGAGTAATCCTAGGGAACTACATCTCTGTAGCTAGAAAATAGGTTAATCCAGCAAAAATGGAGGTAATTATTTTATTAGCCACAGATTTTACTCAGACAGAGGTACATAGCTTCCTTGGGTATGCAGGGTACTACTGTAGGTTTATAAAGAATTTCTCACAAATTTTTGCACCCTTGTATGCATTAATTGGAAATGTTGAATTCCATTGGTATGATAAATGTGACACTGCTTTTTCATATTTGAAGAAACTATTTTCGACTGCACTAGTCTTACGCGGCTCCACTTGGGAGCTGCCCTTTCACATTTCCTCAGATACATCTGAGGTAATGATAGGGGCAGTTCTTGGTCAAGAAGAAATAAAAAAGCCCTATGCTATTTACTATATCATCAAGAATCTCACTCCTTCCAAATTAAACTATACAGTGACCGAAAACGAGTTCTTCGCTGTCATTTCTGATATTAATAAATTTAGACATTATATAACTGGCTATCAAGTATTCCTATATACTAATCACTCTGCCATTAGATACTTAGCCAATAAAACTATTACAAATGGAAGAGTGACTCGTTTGTTGTTGCTTTTACAGGATTTTGACATAAATATCAAAGACTGCCCAAGGAAAGAGAACGTAGTTGCATATTTCTTGTCTAGAGTTCCAAAGTGAGATGACCCACTAGCGGTGGACGATCAATTCCCTGATGAGAATTTTTTCACTATAGCAGTAAAAATGCCATGGTATGCAGATGTAGCAAATTATCTGGCAGTAGGAAAGTTTCCAAGACACTTGACGTCAAAGGAATGAAAGTTGGTTGTTTAGCACAGTGCTAGATTCTCCTAGATCAATGGATATATTTTTTATACAGGAGCTGATATGTATATATGCAGATGCATCCGAGAAGAAAATATTTATGACATCCTAAGGGCCTGTCATGAAGAACCATGTGGTGGCCATTTTGCAGATCGCAGGAAGAGGCACAAATTATTGCAAATGGGTTATTATTAGCCTACAATTTTTAAAGATGCCAAGAAATATGTCCAAGCCTGCGATAGTTGCCAAAGAATGGGCCAGCCTGACCAATCTAACGAAATGCCATTACAACCACTGTTAGTAGTGGAACCTTTCGAACAGTGGACACTATACTTTGTTGGACCATTCAACCCACCATCAAATCAGAATACCTACATAATGGATGCCACAGATTGTGTGAAAAAGTGGGTAGAAACAATGGCTTTATCAAGAGCTACAGAAGAATCTGTGATCAATTTTGTTTTTGAGCTATTTCTATGGTATGGCTTACCTCGGGAAGTAATAATTGATGGAGGAGCACATTTTGTGGGAAATAAAATCACTGCCACTCTGAAAAACCACCATTTCACCCATAGGGTCACCTATCCCTACCACCCACAGGTGAACATGCAGGTTGAAAGCCCCAGCAAATTCGTTGAGGCAATTATCACTAAAATATTCTCAACACATCGTCGGGATTGGGCTACTAGACTACCAGAGGCCTTGTGGGATTACCGCAGAACATGGAGAAACACCACTGAATATTCTCCGTACCATTTGGTATTTGGAAGGGAACCAATTTTTCCTATTGAATTTGAAATAAAGACTCTGAGAACAGCCCAGGAAGTGGGGTTGGATTTTATAGAGGCCCAAATTAGAAGACTCCAACAAATAAATGAATTAGATGAATCAAATTTACTTGCTCTGCAACGCACTGCAATTATTCAATAACAACGATCTAAGTGGCATGCCAACCTCATAAAAAAGTATATATACCATAAAGGAGAATGGGCACTCCTCTATGACTCCAAATTCCAATACTTCCTAGGTAAGTTACAAACAGGGTGGCTCGGTCCATATAAAATTCAGGAAGTACACAAAAATGGTACCATTACCTTGAGCACCATAGATGGATCTGGCTCTACCTTTCGAGTTAATGGAGACCCGGTGCACCTCTATGATAAGCCACTTACAAAAGAGTCTTTCCTCCAGCAGGGGCGTGATAATCCCACCATCCAAATTTTAGCTGCAGGGGGTGATGGCCCCGCAGCTTTAAGTTCATTAAAATTTGCTATTTCCTCTTGTAAATATTATATATATGTTTCCTGCAATTTATAGCTTTTCTCATTGTGGTACATTCAATTTATTCTTAATGCTCATAGCTGCATTTTTTTTCTTCTTTTTCTCTTTTCCTTTCTTTTGTATGTTTTTCTATTCAAACATTTGAACAACTGTTGTTCAATCAAATTAAACAACTTTTGTTCAATTCAATTGAACGACTGTGTTTTTAGTGTGTTTATTTTTGTTGTTCAAACCTTTGAACGGTTGTTGTTAAATCCAATTGAACAGATGTTGTTCAATCAAATTGAACAACTGCTATTCAATTCAATTTAATGGCTATGTTTTTTCATGATTTTATTTTTTTGATGTTCAAACCTTTGAAAAACTGTTGTTCAATCCAACTGAACAGATGTTGTTCAATCAAATTGAATAGCTATTGTTCAATCCAATTGAACAACTATGTTTTTGCGCGATTTTATTTCTTGTTGTTCAAACATTTGAACAACTATTGTTCAAACCAATTGAACATTTGTTGTTCAATCAAATTGAATAGCTGGTGTTCAATTTAATTGAACAACTGTGTTTTTAGTGTGTTTATTTTTGTTGTTCAATCTAATTGAACAGATGTTGTTCAATTGAATTGAATAGCTGATTTCTTTTCTAAACATGTTTTTTCTGTCTTTTGATCATCTCTTTTCTAATATCCATTCCTCCTTTACACATCCTCACCATAAAAGCCATTTTTGGAAAAGGAATTGGCACTTAAAGAGGAGAAAAGCAGTGATATTACTAATATTGTGATCCTTTGAAATTTTTTTGGAAATCTCTACTCTAGAAGCTGACATGGTTTATCTATGTAATGAAGGGTTGGATATCTCATGTTCAGACATATTATCACACAATTAATTTCCATAGTCTTATGTTGGTATATCTCTCTACACTCTCAAGTAGTAATTCTCCTTGACATGAGGATATAGGAATAAAGAGTATTAATTGTATTAGCTTTATTTTTACTTCTCACACCATCCCTAACTCTTAAGGAGTTAATGAGCCTCCATAAATGTATAAATAAAAATAAAATATTATGTATATGTGAAAATTTTTAAGAGAGAATAGGGGGTCTCATCACGAGCCAAACTACCATGATCATAAGTTTTTAACAGGTGACATTCCCATAATGGCCAACACACCAGGGTATTGACCTTCTCGACAGCTAAAATCGCTTGAAGGACAGGAGGTCTCATCATGAGCCATCCTGATCACTCTGTTATAATCCCCGTGAATGGCACTATGACTACTTGGCCACCACACCAGCACAGTGGTCTCTCCATAAAACAAGCAAAATGCCTACTTTTCAAAAAGAAAAATATTATGTCTATGTGCAAATTTTTAAGAGATAATAGGGGGTCATCACGAGCCAACCTACCATGATCATAAGGGTTTAACAGGTGACATTCCCATAATGGCCAACACACCAGGGTAGTGACGTTCTCGATAGCTAAAACTGCTTGAAGGACAAGAGGTCTCATCACGATTCGACCTGATCAATCTGTTACAATACCCGTGAATGGCACTATCACTATATGGAAACCACACTATCATAGTGGTCTCTCCATAAAATAAGCAAAATGTCTACCTTTAAATAGAGGATTCTGGCTCATTTCCGGGTTAAAATAGCAAACCTGTCGAGGCTATGGATGCATGCTGGAAGCACTGGCTCTGCTTGTGGTATTGAAGTATTTTTCTAACAATAGCCAATTACTTTTATATGCCCTATTTCCTGTTGATCCATTCCTGAAATAAATTCACTACTTGAATAAGTGTTATCACTACCTACCATCATAATTAACTATGAGTGAATTATATTTTCATCTTGAATTGAGGGATGACAACACCAATGATAATCTATCACCTTTCATGCTACACCATCAAAATAGGACATCCTTTCATAAAAATTTATACTTTGCTTTTCTCCCCTTCTTCAGTCATTTCCACCTGATGTACAGTTGTGATGATTATCAACTTCTAACCTTTGCTTCGTGTGCATTCATGCTTGACACAATATTTCCTCTATTCTTGAGCTTCAAGGCCATGGATGCCCTTCTCTCATACATTTACGATGATTACCAATTTGGGACATTTTCTTCGTGTGCATTCATGATTGTTACAATATTTTTGCTTCTCTTGAGCTTAAGGCCGTGGACACCCTTTTCCCGATGGAGGGGGTACGAATATCCATAATGAATAAGCATGTGAATTACCCACACGACTTCCTTTGGATAATCTAATGGGACTAAAAGATCATTACATTTACTACATGAAGTTTCATATACATTTTAAAATAAGCACATACAGTGTTATAACTTTTTAACCAATAGGGACGAAAGAAGTGCATATAGAAGAAGAAAAAAGTTCAGATAACACAGTAGCCATGGGTGGAAATTATCTCCACAATGAACCCACAAAATTCCAAGTCTTAGAATCAGCTCGCACCATTCTCCAGCAAGCAGGATGGCTTTCATATCTACATAGAATACAAGGATTTAATACATAGACAACAATTGAATTCCTTCAAAACCTGTGGGAAGGGCATACCAAATTTAGAGGAAGAATCATACCAGTCGTCGAGGAAATCATCGCTGAGGTCTCCGGACTACCATTAGATCGATAAAGATGGAATGAAAAACATGTCCTTCTATAAGAAGAAATCTTAGTGTACTAGGATCTAGGCAAACCATTGGAACGAAAAGGGAAAGGTATTAATCACGTGTCCTTGCGGAAGCCTTGGAAAAAATTGGAAGTCTTCATTCAAAGATATATCACATGCGATGGACACTAGGATGTGCTAAAGTCCTGCCAACTTAAACTATTAGTTTTTCTCAAGCGAAAAAATTCAGTTAATTTGCCCTTTTTCCTAAATTATGTATTGCACAATACTGTTGTTCAAATTAGAAAAGCCAAAAACCCCCAAGCAGTTGTCAATCACCACGGCTTGATTAAATTGATCATCATTCATGAGTTAAGGAAACATCATATAACTTGGGACAACTTTGTTAATCATGACCTACCTGCCCTTAAAGAAAACCCTAATAGAGTAGAGATTGAACTCCCTAGAATAATCATACCTAGGAGAGCAAGAGGGAAGAGAACCCACATTGCGACCATAGAACCAAGAAAATGAAGACAGTCTAAAAGGTTGCAACCATGGCAGAACACCTTCGAATTCCTAGATGAGGTGGGACCATCCCATACACCACCTTCAAGTCCTCAAAATATGTTCTTATAAGACTACGAATAAGAAATGGCCCAAGTACTTGAGCAAATGAGAGAATCTCGTGAAATTAGGAGCCCATCTGAACAATCCGATGAACAGAGAGACATGTTGAACTAGTCTTCCGCTACTAGCATCTCTAGCCATACTAAAATCCTACCTCATCCAGCCTTTGAGGGTTTTATCTCCCTCTGATAATGAATGGGTGAGTATGGAATACCGGACAGAGAGAATATCTGAAGCTAGAAACCAGTCAGGGGACACTGCTCTATTAAAACAAAACACAAGCATTGAGACAGTTCCCCTGACACCTGAAGGAAATATTATTTCACCCAGTCATGATGTTAAGGTTGAAATACACTCTTGGAAGCCTGAATAAAACACCATTGCTGATAACCTTAGAACTGACACAACCATTTCTAAAACCGAAACCACTGCTCCTCCTTCTCCTGCCAAAAATTTGCTAAAAGAAAAATAAGCTGAGATTAAGTTAAGGAAAATGAGCAAGAAGTACAAGAAATTGAGAAAAATAATAAAACAACTAAGGAAATAGTTGGAAGAAGCAAATAAGGCTTGGACGCCTGAGAAGGAATTGGCTACCGTGGGTACCCAAATAGATTTTGTTACCCAAATGGTAGATACTACTGAAATTTCTGTACAGGATGATTTAATATACAATGTTCAAACCTCTGTACAGACTGATTTAATAGATACTTCTGAAGTTCCTGTATAGACAGATCTAATGGAAAATTTTGAAGCCTCTGTACATACTGATTTAATAGATATCGCTGAAGTTTATGTACAAAAGGATTTAATGGATAAAGTTGAAGCCTTCATACAAACGGATTTGAAACACACTGCTGAAGTCTCTGTGCAGACTAATATGAAGCTTACAGAAGATAAGGGGACTCAAACAGAGCTAACACATGCCTACACTCCCCTAGTAGAAAAGCTGCCAATCAGAAGATTCACAACGAAATAATTCAAGTCCAGCATGAATTGGCCCAGTGTAAAAAGGAAGTAGTTCCCTTACCAGAACATCAGGCACTACAAAAGCGATTCAAATACCTTTCTGCAACTAAGGACAAAAATTTTTCCCAACTCAGGGAAGAAAGGAAAAAAGTGAAGAAAGCACAGGATAAAGTGGAACAAGCTAAAGAGAAAACTAGTATGGTTTTCTCTCTTTACTTAGATGTATTGACTTGCAGGGTACCAGCCACTAACTATGCTTTATTTTGAGTGGAACAATATTTATTGCTGAAAATCAAGGCTGTCAGGGCATGAAAGCCCACTACTTTTAAAACCATTGAGTAATTTTTCCAATGTTTCAATGAGCAAGATGAGCAGGTCCAACATCTTTTGTGTGAATTATATTGACACAATTTCTTTCTAGAGGAGGATAGGGTCAGTAACCCCATCCCCTTCATAGGGGATGTTCACTTCCAGGCCTTTCTTTCCTTTGCAAAAAACCAAACTAGATGGGTTAAGGCCTACAACACCTTTCAGAAAAGAGAGCATGGCCTAGATCTATGGGTCACAGGGGAACCTACTAAAACCCTGTACTTGTTTACCCAACATAAGAAATTCATGCAGCGAAAGGGGTGATATCCAAATTGGGACCTATTCACAGGGATATTGTGCAGAATGGGTGAGCATACTTCCAAGACATTCAGGAAGAAGCATTAACAATAGCTAAATAGAGATGGCTAGCCTCTACAAATAATGTGAAGAACAGAGCGCCATTTGGGTATAGGAACTTCAAAGTTGCTGCTTCCAGGTTCCTTTTGTACAGAAACCTAATTTTGAACATGGTTCCTACATGGATAGGGTGCATATACAAATTCCCCATCATCTAGTACCCCCCTAAAGACTATCATCATGATTATGAGTTACCAAAGGGGCACACAAACTCAGCATTTGCAAATATTAAACAGAGACATGGTTTCAAACTTTACAAAGAAGAGGTATACCTTGCATATTCATTAACCCAGCTACACCTCAACCATGTTTTTGCATGAGGACCTACAAAAAGGTAAGCAGGGGAGTATGTTGGGCCAAGAAGAAGGTACGCTTCACCCCCATATTAACCATGATTTTTCATGTAATTTTATATATTTTCCCTTCATCTTAGAAATAAAGTAAAGGAAAATAATGCAAAAATAAGGCAGAGTGGACTAATGATAAAAGGAATGTTTAATAACGTACAAAACTGATTTTTCACTGTCTTTATTGATAGGGAAGTAAAACAGCCAAACTGCTGATCGGATGACCAAAAGACAACAGACAAGGAAGGCGAACGCAATCATATCATCTCCTATGAATCAACGAAATATGTACAGGCACACCCACTCTTGGAGTGCTCAATTGATAGACAGGAAGCAGTAGGGTCTCATAATAATAAGGATTCATTACCACTTTTGAATTCGCCTTTAAGCTATAAAAGGCTGAAGATGAATAAGACGAAGGACAATTACTGTAATATAATCTTCCTGTAATAAACGTATTCAGACATAATCGTCAATTTTTTACTAATGTATTGCTCTACAGATTAATGAATAATTTGGCGTTTTTGGAATAAACATCCTCTAAGTATTCCTTTGCAGTAGGCTTCTAGTAGCTTTGGGCCCAACTCTAGGGGTTCTCCTGCTACTTCTATGCTATACGTTTATTTACAGAATTTTAATTTCCAGTTATTCATTGCGTTCTATAACATTATCATTTAATTATTTGATTTCAAGTAGGATATGTTATAGTTTCCTTTTTACTGGACTATATTTATCATTCATGTCATCTTATCTGGAATCAATTCTTTTACAATTGTTATACTAGTTTCAACATGGTTGTTGTTCGATTCTACATATAGTTAATGTTTGGATCTTTCCATCATAATTCTGGGCATTTGGTTGATGTTTAATTCTGAAGGATGTTATTATTTGATTAAAAGATAATTCCATTGCAAAATTTAGAATAATTGATTTCTGTTCAATTTATTAGGATTGTTGTTCAATTCATTAAAGTAGTTTTTCAATTCATCAAAGCGTGATGTTCAATTGCAATCTATTCTTTTCAGTCTTGAGTAGATATTTCTGCATAAGCTTAGAACATATATAGCTCCTTTGAATAGTCTGAAGTATTTCATAATTCACTTTCAATTTGATTTGATTGAACTTTGGGAATTAAACAATATTCCTTATAAAGATTTAGAGTAGTTAACCTTCGATGTCACTTGCATATATTTTTCTCACACTCTTGAAATAACAAGACCTTCCCTGGGTTGATAATTAATGAAAAGCATTAAGGTTACCTTTAAAACAATCACCTTCATGACACAACACCTTCTACCATTTTTGGTGGATGATTCTGCATGAGTGTTTTCTGCCACTCCATGCACCTCCGAATGTGGCTGCTGCACATATTGAGGTTAACTATTTGGAGTCTATTAGGTCTCTGTAATTTATTAGCAAGATTGGGAGAGTCCAATCACAGAGTTAACATCATTTCAACCAACTTTGGGATTCTAGGATCTAGCCCTCCTGAATCCGGAGAGGGATCTCTCCAATATGTAAAAAGATGGATATTATCTTTGAAAAGCTTAAGGTAATGATATTAGGCTAGTTATGAAGGCCGATCTCTCCAATATGTAAAAAGATGGATATTGTCTTTAAAAAGCTTAAGGTAATGATATTATGCTAGTTATGAAGGCCACGGGTTTTGTTTTGTTTTGGATGGTTGAGCATGGAATGTTACTTTAGGGGAAAGTCCTAAGTGCAAAAGTTTCAAAAGTGAGAAGTTGCAAGCAAATAGAACAGTTTTGACAGATAGATAGATATAACGCTGGTTTTTAGTTCATTGGGCTATGGAGTCATATCTGGGCTTTAATTGAACAACAAAATCAAGTGTGATCCAAGGGGCAAGTCATCTATGTCTAAGGATCTCTTTTAAAGTTTGATTTATGGGATGAAGTGATACATTAAGAAGGGGAATTAAACAGATGCAGAACGAAGAGCAGCCTAGGATCTGATAAGTACTTTTAAACCAGTCAGCCTTTGGCAAGCACTTAAGGAGGACACGAAAGCAGACTAGGATCTGGTAAGTGCTTTTAAACCAACCAGCCTTTGACACACTTCCAATAGAAAACATACAAAACAAGGGGAAACACAAAGATAACACAGAATGGTCTAAGATCTAGCAAGTGCTTCTAAACTAGCCAGCTTTTAACACATTCCAAGGGAAACAATCTGTTAGTTATGCAGACAAGTCTGGGACCAGGGCTAACCATATCTTCCTTCAGTTCATCATCACATAGCACATACTGAAAGTAACATTCAGAAATAATATTCAGCTAAGACGATAAAATGAGGGAACACCAGCATTCTCATGCCTAAAGCTGAATTAAGTCATTCCTAAATAACACAGATTGGAAGAAAACATTCAAATAAAGATTTCTTAGCCAGATAAGGTTACTGATATACAACAGGTCCTAACCCTATTTAAACTGTTCTTTACAGTGGAAAATGAAACAACATGAAAACAGTAGTAAAATAACAAGTTACAAATGAGAATAACATCACCGTCAATATAGATCAGGATCCCATGAAACAGCTTTTATATTGATGTCAAACCAGCTACAAACTTCAAGTCCAATGTTTCAGTTCAACAATCATCTTCACTATTCAACCTAACTACTCTAGCACAAACAGAGCTTCAAGGGCCAGTGAACACTATGTACAAATAGAAGTCTCGAGCTCAAGTGTATTTCAAAGTTCTGCAACCAACCATTTCTCATCTTCTTCTGAGGTATTTATAGAAGAATGAGGAGGTGATCTGAGAAAATATCTCTCAGGAAAATTAATACAGGTTCAAGACTTCTCGGCCCTTTGAGGGGCTCGATGAAGAAGTTCACAGGTGGAACACTGTATTAACTGTTTTACATTTATGGATTAAGCTCGGTGGGAGATTTATTTGACTTTGAGGATTTATGTAATGTTTGGAGTAACTCTGCAGATATTTTCTGCATTGATTTCCTTACAGAAGTAACTCCCTGGCTGCGCTGGAGGCGAATATCTGATTTTCTTCAATAACTTCGGCCTCTGTTTTGAAAGGTTTGAGGCGACAGGTGGCTTGGTGGTAGTTGAGGAATCAATTTGCCTCAGATGTGGCGGTGGAGGCTTTCTGTCAGATGAAACACTTTAGGTTTTTCCTTTAAACTGTGTTTTAGATTGGGGATTAGGCTTTTGATAACGGTCTTAGCCGTAATCCCCATAAAAACCGTCCTCAATCTTCTTCTGCTGTGCTCTGTCTTCAAACTGATACTCTTTAACTTTTTTTGAATTAAAACAGTGTCTTGTCGATGTGCAGGCCGCACTGGGATTTTTAAAGGCATCAATGCCCATGAAGCATTGAGAAAACAATGGAGCGAAACCCCATAGATGTTTCTCTTTAACAGCTCGAAGGCGTAGGAAACGTCTTTACCTACCCTTGGCTTTCTTTCATTAAACAAATGGAAAACCATTAAAACGCCTGCAAAACACAAAAAATAGTTAAGAAATCCTGCGAAAATAGGTTAAAACTGCTTCAGATGGCGGGGGAGGAGCGAAGCCGTCGGATGAAGGCAACCAACGGTGGAGATCTGCATAAAAAGGCGAAAAGGATAGCGGGAGAAGAATAAGGAGGATTAGTTTTGGACCGTCCGATCTGGACACGTGGATGGTCCAGATTCAATCGAAGGATCGCAATCGAAACTGTGGGCCTAATTGCAATCGAAACTGCGGGCCTAATCACAATCGAAACTGCGGGCTTAATCGCAATCGAAACTATGGGCCTGGTCACAATCGAAACTGCGGGCCTAATCGCAATCGAAACTGCGGGCCTAATCGCAATCGAAACTGCAGGCCTAATCGCAATCGAAACTGCGGGCCTGGTCTTTTCGATCAACCCATTGAAATTTTCCCGATTACGATTGCGCGATCGGTCTTTTTAATCTAACCATTTTATATTTAATATGTGACTTTGGCTCATTAAATCAAAACTTTAGAAAAGAGGGTTTTTGTATTTTACAAAGGAAAAAATGGGTCGGAAATGAAATATTCACAAGGTCTAAGCGCCGGGGGCGGGCTCAGGGTTATATGTAAATAATATGATCGGGGGTCTTAAGCAGCAAGGCTAATCGCAATCGGAACTTTTGGAGTATGGAAAAGACTTGCGTCTTTGATTCTTTTAGATGCAATTAGCACTTTATCGTATTAGCAAGTGGTTCCAGACCCAAGGCGTATGGTGGGGAAGTGGTTTAGGGCTTAGCCCAAGGGGCTTAGGTCCATAGCAATGAAACTTTGTTTTTTATGAAAAATTTCAAGGTTTTAAATGGATTTGGGGGTTTCGGCACAACTCAAAAAAAGAAGTTTTAAACCATGTCAGGATGATTTTCATGAATGGAAGGAGAAACTTATGAAAAGTAGGGAAATAACATGGAGAAAAAGGGGGAGTAAATGAAGGTTAGTTATGAGTGGGAGAAAGGGAAAAAATGATGGTTTCTTCAGCAGTTTCTTACAGGAAATCAACAGAATTAATAGGGAAAGTGATGAAGATTTTGGACAGAGGCATGAGGCCTACAAGGAGTCTTCAAGAGCCAACAATTTTTAGTGATAAAATTTGTTCCTTGGAGGCTCAAAAAATATCTTAGCCACCTTTTGGTATAACAAAATATTATAGGTGGCTAACAGTGGCTCCACTTGGGGATGGTGCCTTCTTGAAGGCATCAAGAATTCAGACTTGATTTCTGGGAGGCTGATCAGTTGCCTCATCCATTGGATTTCTCTTTCTCTGCTGAATGGTCTTGATTAGCTCTGAAAAAATGATATTAGTTATGAAAAATGATGGGCTTCATCAATACAACCTTCTACCTACCCAATCCTACTGATCTAACATTTTTTCTTCAACAGAGTGCACTTGGATTGGCAAACTCTTAACAACATTTTATTCTTTTGAAAGCATAAAAAAATAATCTAATTCTACTCCTTATTTCTCCCTGAACTCAGATTAAACAGTTGAGTTCAGATGTTTCTCTACCTAATCTACTGTCTGTTGGGATTAAACTGTCCAACAGACTTTCATTCTCTAAATTCTAAAGCAAAAATTTTTAAAAATAGCCAAGTCAAGATTAAGCAGTTTGACTTGCTGTGATCTATGGCATAAAAACAAGCTGCTCATAGATTATTATTTGCAGAAAAATAAAATCAAAATAGAAGGCTTAAGATCTGAAAAATTTAAATAGTGCCTTCCCTTTCTTCACAGCTCTGTTTTTTACTTTGTTCGAGCTGTCTTTTCTTTTCTTCTGGTTCAGATTTTGAGCGATTTAGAACCAGATTTACACTTTCTTTGACTCAGAAAATAAAACAGTTTTGAGTCATCTCTCTTTGGAAACTTTGGTTCATATTTTGAACATGTTTGAACCTTAATTTCTATCCTAATCTATCTACTGATAAGCCAAGATTAAACAGTTTGACAAATCAAATTCACTACCCTATCAGCAGAAAATTGAAAACTAATTAGTCAAGATTAAACAGTTTGACTAACTAGAAGTGTGTGTTGTAGGAGTGGCATTTAAGCTTGCACACTTTCAGATTTATTTCTCTTTTTTGGCATGGGGCTATACCTTTATTGTTTTGTCAATTTGCCCTCTTTTCTTTCTTTCTTTGTTTTTGTATTTTTTGATTTTTCATTACTTTGAATGCAATGATGGATGAAATGTTTACAATGGAAAAAAGAAAAAAGAAGGCTTAAAAACATATCATGAATCAAGAGAAGTAATACTTGAGCATCCTGCCATTGACAGGACCCCCAAACAAAACTGCTCCATCCAGCTCTTGTAAGAAGAATGCATTGTTTCCAGCAACTGAATGAATAGAGTAAGGGCCAAGCCATAGATTGTCAAATTTACCATGTTTTCCCTTGTCTTCTCTCTTTGAGTCCCACTTTAAAACTTTGTCCCCAATCTTGAAATTGGTGGCCTTTGTTCTTCTGTCAAAAAGATTCTTAATGCTGTCCTGTTTCTGCAATGTTTTGTTGTACACTTCCTCTCTGATTTACTGAAGATGAATGGTCTGATTTATTCTTCTGATCATGTCATTATCTTCAGTCTGCAATTCTTGGATAAACTTCATAACTGGTACACCAAGGCTATTAGGAAAGATTGCGTCTGTACCATACACAAGCTGGAAAGGTGACATTCCAATAGATTTCTTCAAAGTTAATCTGTCAGCCCAAAGTGCATGGATCAGCTTTGTGTGCCAAGACTTCTTATTGTCCTCCAACAGTTTCTTGATTATGTTCACTAAGCTTTTATTGGAAGATTCTGCAAGTCCATTACCTTGAGGGTAATAGGTCGTGGAATGCCCAAGTGTTATCTGGTATTTATGACAGAAGTCAACCATTTTCTTGCTTCTAAATGCTGCTGCATTATCTGTGATGATCTTGGTAGGGCAGCCAAATCTGGAAAGGATATTGGTTTCTATGAACTTTATAATAACTGAATCATTAGCTTGCCTACAAGGAATGGCTTCTATCCACTTAGTGAAATAGTCTGTGGCAGTAAGGATCCATCTATGCTGGGCAGAAGATGAGGGATGGATTTCACCTATGAATTCAAGTCCCCACTGTTGAAAAGGAGCTTCAACAGTGATTGGATGCAGAGGAAGGGGTACTAATTTTCTCTTGCCCTCAAACAATTGGCATTTATGGCAAGTAGTTGTCATTTTGTGAACATCAGGAAAAAGGGTGGGCCAATAGAAACCAGCCCTCAAAATTTTGTTGGCTGTTGACTTCCAGTACAAATGGCCTCCACACTCTCCTTCATGAAATTCCTGCTTAACCTTCTCTGCATCAAACTCGGGCAAACATTTAAGCAATATACCACTAGCATTTTTCCAATAAAGACACCTATCTACAATGCAATAGTTTACTGCTTTCAGTTTTAAGAACCTTGCCTTTGTTTTCGATAAACCAGGAGGTGTATTTAAATTAAGAAAAACATAAACGATATCGGCATACCAAGGAGAATTCATAAAATGGTTTTCAATAATGGGAGTTGAGAATTCTTCTTGGCTGTCCAAAGCATTAATCATATTAATATCAAGAACTTCAAAATTGGATTAAGCCATTAATCTAGCTAGACCTTGGCCTTTGATGAGTTTAGTGGGTTTTATCTCTAAATCATATTCGAGAATAACAACAATCCACTTACCTCTCTTACCATCTGGGTTCTGTGTTAAAATGTCTTTAACGACCGAATTTGGGACAAAGGCAATGATGTGTGAGTGAAGTATGTATACTTTGAAGTCTTTCAATGCTTTAACCAAAGCAAAAGCTTGATTTTCCATAATATTATACTTCAAAGGGGCATCCCTCAATGCCTTGCTAAAGAATGCAATAGGTTGCTCTTGTCCTTGTGGATTTTTCTGTAAAAGGACAGCAGCAATGGTATGTTCTGATGCAAATGAGAAGATATAAAAATCTTTTGAAAAATCAGGGCTTATGAGAACGGGTGTTTTGGTTAATGCTTGTTTCACCAGCTCAAAGGATGTCTTTGCTTCCAAGGTCCATTTTATCCCTTGCTCCTTCTTCAACATGTTTGTGATATTTCTAAGGAGCTCTACCAAGTTAGGGATGAACCTTCTCAAAAAGTTAATCTTTCCAATGAAAGACTGCAACTCTTTGATATTTCGAGGCTGAGAGATTTGCAAAATAGCCTCAATCCTCTTTGGATCTATCTTTATACCCTCTTCTGAAATAATGTGTCCAAGAAGCTTACCTTCGTGGAGACCAAATAGTGTCTTCTTAGGGTTTAAAGATATTCCAAACCTTTTGCACTTCTCGAAAACTTTTCTTAAGTGTTCTAAATGTTCTTCATCTGTTTTTGAAAACACAGTGACATCATCTAGATAGATAATGATGAAGAAGCCCAATTCTTCCGAGAATGCTATGTCCATGGCTCTCTGAAAAGTTGCTCCAGCATTCATTAGACCAAAAGGCATTTTCACATACATGAAAGTGCCCCATGGAGTAGTGAAAGTTGTCTTTAATTGATCAGCAGGGTGAACTAAAATCTGATTATACCCTGAATAGCCATCAAGAAACGAAATCCTTTTAGACCCCACCACCCTTTGTAAAATGTGATCCATTTTTGGTAAAGGGTAGTTATCCTTCAACGAAGCTTTGTTTAAATCTCTAAAGTCTATACAAAGCCTGATTTCTCCAGTCTTCTTCCTAACGGACACCAGATTAGATACCCACTCAAAATATCTAATAGGGACAATAATGCCAGCCTCATACATTTTCATGATCTCCTTCTGAACCAATGGCAACTGGACAGGGTTTATTCTGCGCAGTTTTTGTTTAAATGGTTTTTGGTTTTCTTTAAGAGGGATTTTGTGCTGTATTATTTCAGTGTCATAGGATTTAAGATCTTCGTAACTCCATGCAAAAACATCAGAAAATTCTTTGAACAGCTCTATGTGTTTGAGTTTAATGTGAGCTGGCAAAGTTTTGGACAGTTTGATCATTTTCGGTTTTTCCTCACTGCCTATATTGCACTCCTCTACTTCAGTCTCTACAGGTTCCAGTTTTGGTTTATTGGCCACATCGTTAAAATCGAACAACTCCTCTAAAGGTGTTAGACCGCTTGGCAGATTTTCATCTTTAGAATGCAGAGTTGGTAATTCTTCCGTTTCTAACTCTGCACTTAATTCTGTTTTGCTCCTAAGTTCGCTAGACAATAGGTTAATATTGGCAGGTTGAGGAGACGATTCTTCTTCACCAAGAAAGTTTTCTTCACTGCAATCTGTATCATAATCTGAATCTGAACTGTGCAGTTCGAACTCATTTCTGAATTGCATGAAGTCTTCTATTTTTTTGTCATTGTCAAACACTTGCCAATATTTTTCGTTATCAGGCACTGCCGGTCTAAATTTTATCGAAGTTGTGTTGTCTCCAGTCTCATATGGCATTAGACATGTTCTGGCCGCAAAAGCTAAATTGTGGGCCGTAATGTTGTTTTTCCTTGGGATGAAACTCAGGTTTGACTCCTCAAATGTTGTCAACAGATCCATGACATCATTCCGATAGGCTCTAAGTCTGGGATGATTCGCATTATACTCCCCATTGACTTGCCTAATGATTAACTCATAATCCCCGTACACATTAATTCTTCTGGCTCCTAATTTCTTCAAGAGATGCAATCCTAAGAGAAGGGATTCATATTCTGCTATGTTGTTGGAACACTGAAAGTTTAATTTGCATGAGATGTATTCTGTGTGGTTGTTTTCAGTGTTAATGATCCAAACCCATGCACCAACATTATTTCTAGTGCATGACCCATCAAAATACATACTCCATAAAGGACTGTCTTTAGTTTCGTCTGTTTGGCGATTGTCCTTTTTAACTATGGTGCCTTCCGACTATTCATGGTTAGCAGCACCCAATTGAATTTGTTTTGACTCCTCAAATTCTTCAATAGATTGAGGGATGATGCTAGAAATGTTAGGGGTATTTTCTGGGTTGTTAAGTCCTAAAAACAATGGACTCATAACCGATAAATCAAGACCTATGCATTGTTTACTAATGTTTTCACATGTGGCAAACTGTTTGGACACCTCTGCGTTATCATACTCTTCTTCCCTGTCATCCTTTAATTCTGTTAAAGTGACCTGCTCACTAGGAGTTTCATTGTTAAACATGATAAAAGAATCAAGGCCTGTATTGACAGAATATATAGGAGAGTTTCGTGGTCTGTCTTGACTTGTAACCGTGTATTGCATATGAGACTCCTTGTAAAGTCTTCTGGTCTGATTGAAAACCGGGATGGTCGCATATGTCATGTCCATCTGCATAGTCCCCTGTAACTTATCTCCCCAGGATCTTGATAATAGCATTCCATACTTTGGGGGGACATCAGCCACAACAATGTCCATAAGTAAACATTTGGCTGGAATCTGGGCTAGGTTAACACAGAGGTCTTTGATCAATCCTAGACATTTTACTCTATTTGAGTCAAAGGAGTATAGGTCTTTGTAGGGTTTGGTAATTTCTAAACCAAGGCTCTCCATCACAGCTTTAGGCATTAAATTATGAGAAGCCCCGGAATCATGCATAGCGTTGTGTAGAATTTTGTCATGAATTTTCAAACTCACATAAAATGGAGGGACTGGTCCTTCTTGAAACTTCCCTTCAATCTTAGGGCCAAAAATCAACTCTGGTAGGTCGTCACTAAGGTTAACTGTATCTCCATTTTCCTCTATATTTAAAGCCTTCAAAATTTGGTTCCTATATACATGTTGGGCAGCTAACTCAGTTAATGGAACAGAGATTTTGATCTTTAAGATTTTCTGTTCAAGGCTGAAAGGGGTTTGATTCTTTGAAGCACTTGTTTCAACCTTATTAGCTGTCACTCTATCAACAATTACAGCTTGCTGATTTGTTTTACTTGACACAACTGTTGTAGAAGGAGTACTAGCTGAAGTGTTAGTACTGCTGATGTCTTCACTCTGTTTTTCAGAATTTTGAGTGTTTTTCTCCTTATCCTTATTAGAATTAACAGCCACTGTTTTATCTTTTTGTTTGGTTGTTTTGGGTTTAGCTGCGGTGCTGCTTTGAGAGGATTTGTCAGAGGTTTTGGTGTTGGGGGCTTGTTGACTAGTCTTGCTTCTAAGGTCATATTCTCTTTGAGGTTCTATGACGATATTTTCCATGTCCTGATAATAATTTCCATTATCATCTCTTTTGTCGTCGTAAGGTGTGTAAAGACCCTGTTTTTTATCATAATGAACCTCAAAGTCATCATCCTCTTCCCCAAACATGTTGATATCGTCTTCCCCTGTTATGTCTTCTATTTCTTCAACCTCACTTACATAGTTTTGATGAAAGGGAGGAGTGATCTGTTGATCATCATCCCTGGGTCTGTTTGGAGGTTGGTTCCTTCTAACATTATGATTTTGGTTCCTATTTTGAGGAGCAGTTTGATTTTGATTTTCTTGTGCTCTCTTAATTATGCTCATCTCTTTCATCATTTCTTCCATCATTCTCTCTATCTTTGAGCTCGAAGTGGAAGGGGTTTATTCCTCTCTAAAAGATACTCTCTTCTCGCTCTTCATTCTTGCTCTTTTCTCCATCAAGTTTACTTCCACAGAAAGAGCGCCCCTCTGCATGTCTTCAAGGGTTGCAAAAACTCTTTCTCTAAGTGAATATGTCATGTCTGGATCAAACCCTTCAGGAAATTTGTTTAAAGCTGAGCCCTGAGGAGGTTTTAGTTCGGGGGAAAGTGCATTATAGACGCTGTTAAATATGGTACAATAAGATTGTACACTTTCCCCAGGGTTCCTACGGATATTGTTATAGTCGGCAAGGACTTGGAGAGGATTCTTTCTCACTTCCCACTTATTTAAGAATGTTTGATGGAAGCCTTGGAGGTCATTTATACTACGGGGGGCTAAACCTTTAAACCATTTCCTTACTTCTCCCCCTAAGCTCTGAGCAAACAGTCTGAGCTTGATAGAATCATCATCAATTTCATTTCGATCAAAATAGTCATTCATCTTATCCACATGTTGTGATGCAGTTGTAGCATTATTAGCATCATATAATGGAATTTTGGACTGATAGTCCGGTGGAAGATTGACTAGTGGTATATTAAGGGCTAAGGGAGCATACCATGTTGCCATGGCAGGAGGTGGAGGTGGGTTTAAAGAAGGGAAAGTGGGCTGAAGTGAAGTGGTTTGAACAGTGGATGTAGGGTGAGTAGAAGTGGATGGACCAGGAGTAGATTGTTGAGATGATCTTGGATGGGAAACACCTAAATTGTGAAGGAAATGTAAATCAGGAGGTGTCGTTTCCCTGCTACCAGGATGTTCACTTGTTTCAGGAGATGAAAGTGAATATTCAGAGTCTAACTAGATTATATCATCAAATGACCTAGTCCTAAATGGGTTCACTAAATTAGTTTGTGATTGTTGCAGAGCTGAAAGATTTTCAGGGACTGATTTAGCTCTCAAGGGTGATCTGAAAACAGTTAATAATTTAACCTTAGGAGGCTTCCAAAGGATACTTTCTGGATTATCAACTATCTCAGGTGGGTTAGGGTCTGGGTGGGCTCTAGTGTGAATCTTTTTAGAAGCCACTATGTTGTGTTGTTTAGACCTAAAACAAGAAAAGTTCAACCAGATATGACAATCTTGGAGAGGTTAACCAATCTGTTTTTACAATTTTAAATCCCACAGTCCTCTAACTGAGTTTGAATGATTTTATAATGATAAGGGTTCTTCCCAGTGGAGTCTTAAGGTCTGCTAGGATTATGGAGTCGCCAAGTGGAAATTTTTAGCTCCTTTCAGAGGTAAAGGTCTTATGGTCCACCACCATGTTTATTTAATTCCAATCTGAAATATTTTTAGGTTTTTCTAAGTCATTTTTCAGTTTTGTGGTTGTTAAAGAACATCCTAACTTTGCCCCAAAACTTAGCTACGGTTATGAAACAAAGACAGTGTATCCTTATGGCTAAGATAGCTAATTTTCCAAGGTTAGATAAAAAAATTAAAAGAATCCTAGGGTTGACCTAGTTTGTCACTGATTCAATTGAGCTTCATCTTAATTACCATTTCTTGATAGTACTTGAAAAGGCTGCTTTTGACTCACAAGATGTTATGAAGATTCTGGGTTAAATTTTCCCCAGCAGAGTCGCCAGAAATGTTAGGTTCTGGTGGCTCAGCTGCAAAATAGAACAATTGTCATGGAATCAGAGATTCTGGATTCGATCCCCAGCGGAGTCGCCAGAAATGTTAGGTCTCTGTAATTTATTAGCAAGATTGGGAGAGTCCAATCACAGAGTTAACATCATTTCAACCAACTTTGGGATTCTAGGATCTAGCCCTCCTGAATCCGGAGAGGGATCTCTCCAATATGTAAAAATATGTATATTGTCTTTAAAAAGCTTAAGGTAATGATATTAGGCTAGTTATGAAGGCCACGGGTTTTGTTTTGTTTTGAATGGTTGAGCATGGAATGTTACTTGAGGGGAAAGTCCTAAGTGCAAAAGTTTCAAAAGTGAGAAGTTGCAAGCAAATAGAACAGTTTTGACAGATAGATAGATATAACGCTGGTTTTTAGTTCATTGGGCTATGGAGTCATATCTGGGCTTTAATTGAACAACAACATCAAATGTGATCCAAGGGGCAAGTCATCTATGTCTAAGGATCTCTTTTAAAGTTTGATTTATGGGATGAAGTGATACATTAAGAAGGGGAATTAAACAGTCTACGAACGAAAGACGGCCCTAGGACTCCCGAATAAGTACTTTTAAACTTGATCGGCCTTTGGCGAAGCACTTAAGAGGACACGAAAGCGAGACTAGGATGTTGGTAAGTTAGCTTTTAAACCAACCGGCCTTTGACACACTTCAATAGAAAACATACAAAACAGGGGAAACAAAAGATAACACGAATGGTCTAAGATCTAGCAAGTACTTCTAAACTAGCCGACTTTTAACACATTCCAAGGGAAACAATCTGTTAGTTATGCAGACAAGTCTGGGACCAGGGCTAACCATATCTTCCTTCAGTTCATCATCACATAGCACATACTGAAAGTAACATTCAGAAATAATATTCAGCTAAGACGATAAAATGAGGGAACACCAACATTCTCATGCCTAAAGCTGAATTAAGTCATTCCTAAATAACACAGATTGGAAGAAAACATTCAAATAAAGATTTCTCAGCCAGATAAGGTTACTGATATACAACAGGTCCTAACCCTATTTAAACTGTTCTTTACAGTGGAAAATGAAACAACATGAAAATAGTAGTAAAATAACAAGTTACCAAATGAGAATAACATCACCGATCGATATAGATCGAGGATCCCATGAAACTGACTTTTATATTGATGTCAAACCAGCTACAAACTTCAAGTCCAATGTTTTAGTTCAGCAATCATCTTCACTATTCAACCTAACTACTCTAGCACAAACAGAGCTTCAAGGGCCAGTGAACACTATGTACAAATAGAAGTCTCGGGCTCAAGTGTATTTCAAAGTTCTGCAACCAACAATTTCTCATCTTCGATAGAAGTATTTATAGGAAGATGAGGAGGTGATCTGAGAAAATATCTCTCAGGATAATTAATACAGGTTCAAGACTTCTCGGCCCTTTGAGGGGTTTGATGAAGAAGTTCACAGGTGGAACGCTGTATTAACTGTTTTACATTTATGGATTAAGCTCGGTGGGAGCTTTATTTGACTTTGAGGCTTTATGTAATGTTTGGAGTAACTCCGCAGATATTTTCTGCATTGATTTCCTTGCAGAAGTAACTCCATGGCCGCGCTAGAGGTGAATATCTGGCTTTCTTCAATAACTTCGGCCTCTGTTTGAAAGGTTTGAGGCGACAGGTGGCTTGGTGGTAGTTGAGGAATCAATTTGCCTCAAAATGTGGCGGTGGAGGCTTTCCGTCTGATAAAACACTTTAGGTTTTCTTTAAACTGTGTTTTAGATTGGGGATTAGGCTTTTGATAACCGTCTTAGCCGTAATCCCCACGAAAACTATCTTCAATCTTCTTCTGCTGTGCTTTGTCTTCAAACTGATACTCTTTAACTGTTTTTTAATTAAAACAGTGTCTTGTCGATGTGCAGGCTGCACTGGGCTTTTTAAAGGCATTAATGCCCATGAAGCATTGAGAAAACAATGGAGCGAAAACCCCGTGGATGGTTCTCTTTATCAGCCCGAAGGCGCAGGAAACGTCTTTCCCTACCCTCGGCTTTCTTTCATTAAGCAATGGAAAACCATTAAAACGCCTGCAAAACACAAAAATAGTTAAGAAATCCTGCGGACATAGGTTTAAACTGCTTCAGATAGCGGGGGAGGAGCGAAGCCGTCGGATGAAGGAAACCAACGGTGGAGATTTGCACAAAAAGGCGAAAGAGGAGCGGGGGGAAAAAATAAGGTGGGGTGAATCTGGGCCGTCCGATCTGGACATGTGGACGGTTCAGATTCAATCGAAGGATCCCAATCGGAGGTGCCAGAAAAGGGGAGGCGATTGAAAATAAAACTCCGATGCGATCACAACGGAGGCAGAGGCGACAAACACAACGGCGTGATCCCGAGGATTAGATCAACGACGGGAGCGAATCGAGAAATGAATCGGGGAAAAATAAAATGCTGCGGGCCCAATCGCAATCGAAACTTTGGGCCTGGTCCTTTCGATCAACCCATTTTAAATTCTTCGATCGCGATTGCGCGATCGGTCTTTTTGATCAACCCATTTTATTAAAACACGTGACTTTGGCGCATTTCATCAAAACTTTGGAAAAGGGGGTTTTTGTTTTTTACAAAGGAAAAAAGGGTCGGAAATAAAATATTCACAAGGTTTTAAGCGCCGGGGGCGGGCTCAGGGTTATATGTAAATAATATGATCGGGGGTCTAGGATAAAGGAGCTGATCGCAATCGACAATTTGAAATGGTTCACAAACATGCCCACTTGAATCTTTTCGATTCGATTAGCGCTTTATGGGTTTGGCGCTTGGTTCTTATGATGAGGGCGTATTGGGGAAGTGGTTTAGGTCTCAGACCAAGGGGGTTTAGGTCCATAAAAAGACTTATATTTTTATGATTTTTCACGGTTTTTTAATGGAAACAAAGGGTGCCGAAAGGGTTAAAAAGTGAGTTTTTAACCATGGGAAGGGTGATTTATGAAGGGAAGAAAGGAAAAGATGAATAATAGAGGAAAAATATGGAAAAAGGGAAAGGAAAAGAAGGTTAATTTTCAAGTGGGAGAAAGGGAAAAGGGATGGCTTTGCAACAGTTTTCTTCTTTGTATTTCAGCAGAAATTTCAGAGTATGAGATGGGAACTGCAATGAGGATTTTGGACAGAGGCATGAGGCCTTGCAAGGAGTCTTCAAGAGCCAACAATTTTTAGTGATAAAATTTGTTCCTTGGAGGCTCAAAAAAGATCTTAGCCACCTTTTGGTATAACAAAATATTATAGGTGGCTAACAGAGTCGAGAGTTCCTCATCTACATGCAAATCCAGCTCCCTCTCAAGGTACAATTTCTTGGCTTTCTCCTCATCAAATTTTGTATCCCGTCTCACTACAGTCATCTTGTTGTTTGGAAAATACACCCGATAGTTGTGGGGAGTATCAGTGTACTCCACAAATATCCCAATATCATCGGTTGGTTCAAGATTCTTCCTGGAGTATTTGGCCACATGCACATAGACAAATGAGCCAAAAAAAATCAAATATGAAACATCAGGTTTCTTACCAGAAAGATCCTCCTCTGGTGTACTCATGCCAAGAATCCGATGAGGACTATAGTTCTGCAAAAATAACGTTTTTTTGCATGCCTCCACCCACAGTTGCAACGGTAGGCCATGATCATGAAACATTGCTCATGATGCACACACAATTGTTCTATTCTTTCTTTTTGTGACCCCATTTTGTTGTGGGTTATGAGGTGCAATCAACTCTCTCTGAATTCCTTCTTTGCTACAGAAGTTATTGCATTCATTTGAGATGTACTCACCACCATTGTCGCTCCTAAGAACCTTCACATGGTTCCCTGTATCTTTATTTACCAATTCTTTAAACTCAATAAATTTTGAGAACGTCCGATATTTCTTCTACATGAAGTAGATCGAACAATTTCTAGAAAAATCATCAACAAAGACCAAATAGTACCTGTGATTTACTGTCGAATATGTAGAGAATGGTCCACACACATCTGAGTGAACTCTCTCAAGGATTTCTGAAGCTCGTTTCTCCTTCTTGTGAAAAGTGGCCTTTGCATACTTTCCCATAGTACATCCCTTGCATGTGTATATCTACACAAGAGTACCCTTGGTAAGACCCGCATAAATCTACTTCATGACCTTCAAGGCTCCGTAGTGTAGATGGTCCAATCTCTTGTGCCATGACTCACACTCATCCCGACTCACCACTTTGTCTGCCTTACCCATCAATTATGTGCATCCATCTACATCAAGTTTATAGATATTATTAACTCGAATCCTAATATTCTTGTCTTTTCCTATGGCTTTGTGTCAAAGGAAAGATTTCCCTTCACTGTAAACCACATCATAGCCTCTATCCTCCAACATTGCGACTGAAACTAAATTTTTCTTCAAGCCTGGTACATGCATTACATCTTTTAATAAGAAGGGTTTAAATAACTATCTCTGGAAGGTAACTGTACCAACCATGGTAGCATTGTTGTAATATTAATTTTTTAGGAAAATGCTACAACAATGAGAATATCTCAAGATATTCTAAGTTGGAGCTCCAGCAATAAGCAAACACAATAATGGTTTAGCAGCAACACTCAACTCATAAAAATGTGAGAGAAATCCATAGTCATTTCATTAAATAATAGCAGCAAAAATAGAGTACAAGATCTTGAGGAAAATGATACTCAAGATGAGCAAAGCTCAACCTCAAAGAACAAGTACATAAACCATGACAAAACCACTGCTACATTTGCATGCTCAAGCTATGAATGCACAATTCATGAAGGGAAACTACTGCATAATAGTGTTAATACACAAATATGTCAATATGTGGCTCAAATAAAATAGGGGGAGCGAGATCTAAACCCCTGGAAACAATAATGCACAATCCATAAAAGGATTGGCTGCAAAACACACAAAATGGCAATTCCACAGAAATGTCGGAGTTGCTGGGTAGCTGTAGCAACTCAAAAATAGAACTGGATGGATATGGCTGAATCTGATGCTCAAACTAAATATGCATCCTCCAATGGATCTTTCAAGTGAAAGGCTGATCGCTTCACCAAAGATCTCTCCCTCCAATACTCTGCAAGAGCCCCACTGCAAATAATCCTCTCAAATCTGATATCCCAACAGATTTATAGGGCTATGGAATGAGTTGGCCTTAATTCCAAAGTCTGCAATAAGCTCCGGGATGACTCCAATCTGATATCCCAACGGGAAGAGGGATTCCTCCTCTAAAAATAGCTGATGAAGGTGGTGTAGTGAACCCTCAATGCAACACCTAACAACAAAACATTAATCTACTGCAGAAATAACGTTGTCTTGATGGAGGATGCTTGGCCTCAAGCCTAGATGTGAGGAAAATGAAGAACAATCCCTCAAGAGACCTCTCAAGAAGGAGAAGGAATCCTAAACAGGAATTCCTCCGGCAATTCTTGCTAGGCAGCAAAGAATGCACAATTGTCTAATGGACAATTGAGATGAATAATAAAAGCATGAGAAACAATGGTTGCCTTGTCCTCCTTTTAAACAAATGAAAGCCCCTATCAATGGGTCCCACTCCTTTAGGGTTTCCTCCACCAAATATCCTCTTCCTCATTCACACTGCGCTGGCTTCCTAAGTAAGCCACTCCTCCTATGGCAACATTGTTGACTTGGTCAAACTTGACCTTTTCCACTTACAAATAACCCTGTTCACCCATGAGGGTGTGAAAACCAGCTCCAATGATGATCCCCTTTTATAATATGAGGGATTTTATTGAGAACGTCATTATGCATGGGCCTCCTTAGCCATTTATTCTCCTCCTAGGTGAAATAAGCAAAAATTATTGTTTCAATTATTTGCATGACAATTTGGAACATTACAATTGTACTACCCGTCATCACCCATTTCGATATGCATATGGAGGTCCTTATCCTCCAAGCTACTAAAAATTTATTTGTCTCCCATCACGTGGAAATATGAACCACTATCCATGTACCAAACCGATCCCATTGCACTTGAAACCATGCATGCGATGAGCGAGAAGTCAATCTCAAATTGCGAGGCCAAAGCCTCACCAGCTGCAGATCCTAAAGCCTTCTCGTTCTTCTTCTTTTGTGGACAATTAGTTGCATAATTTCCATGCTCGTGATATTGAAAACACTTCACTCTGGACATGTCATGCTTCTTGCCTTATTTTCCAAACTCAGATTTGGAATAGGATTTATTTCCTTTCCATTTCTTCGCTTTAGTAGCCAAAGTGAAATTTTCTTCATCATTTGTCTTAGATGAAGATCCATCCCTGGTATTCCGCCTAAATTCTTCTTGCACCAAATCCGACCAAATTTGTTCCTAATATCGCAGCTTCTCCCTCCCATCGACAGAGTTCTGATAACTATGCCAACTCTTGGGAAGGCCTAGAAGATCTAGGCTCACCAAGTCATCATTCGCGACAGTAATTTTGACACTCCCAAGCTGATCCCGAAATTAGACAAACTTTGTTAAATATTTTGGAATGGTGTCGCCTTTCTCCATTTTAATTTTCTTGAGCTTGTCCTTCAGTGCCAATTTTCAGTGATCTCTACTACTCTGAAAGAGATCTAGAAAAGCTTTCCACATTGAATATGGTGTCACTTTTCCATGGAGACTTGAGAAAATTTGGTCTCGTACTCCCTCCAGTAAGATCCTCCTCGCCTTTGCAACCTTCTTTTGCCAAGGATTGAGATTTGTAGCATCTGCTTCAGTGGGTTTGGGAATGTCATTATCAATGAATTATTTCAACCCATTTTCCTCCAGAACTACCTCCATCGTGTCTTTCCACGCAATATAATTGGAACTTCCCTCAAGTTCATACTCCAATCTCAAGCCATTGAAATTCATTGAAATCCTGATCCACCTGTCGCACCAAGAATAATTTTGAAAAAACGAATTCTATTCATTCACAAACTCAATTTCTTCTCCACTATAGTGATTTCTTGTGCTCTAACACCATATATAAATTATAGAAACATGTGTATATAAATTTATTCAATCCGATCAAGAAATGTACTAAACCTAGATACAAAATACTTCTACAAATCAAATGTGGAAAATAAAAACGATCACCAATCAGAACAAGTAAATAAATAAGAAAATCAAACCACAACACATATATTTTCTCGAGGAAATCCTGCTTCTCAAAACCCCTCTATCTTCTATTGTATATTCACCATGGAATCATGAAAAAATTTCAATGCACTCTTCTCACAAGAGTCTCCTGCACTCTCACAACTGTCTCACACCGACCCGGAGAAAATCGACCAACACTTAGCTAATTTCCCGCCTCTAATCAATCAGACTTTCTTGCATAATTAATGTGGAATGAAATCCCTATTCTTTAGGAATTTCAGCCTTCCAAAACTGCACAATTCTCATGGGAAATCGAATGGATGTCTTCCTGCATGCGGGCATCCTACTAATTATACAATTGTCTTCCTGCATGCGGGCACTAACTGCAATTCAAACTCAATAACTAATAGAATCACTCTGCATGCCTCACTAACCACCCTTAACTTGAAATTCATGGGATAACTGAGTTTATCACACTCAGTTAACTATTACATGTGATTATGAGATAAGATTGCATTAGATTATCCAATTTAATTAAGGGAAAATTAAATTAGACACACATTTCTTGCTGACTTTTCAAAAAATGATGAAAAAATTGGTAAGTTTGAAGCTAAAGAAGATGAAGGAATACGTCTTGGTTACTTATCTAGAAGTAAAGGATACAATTGCTACAATAAGAGACTTTGGAAAATTGTTGAATGTATTGATGAAGCATGAATAATTCCCAAAAATGCAACAATAAAAAAAGAGGATGATGATGATGATGAATGCTTTCCCACTTCAAATCGTAGTGATATAGAAGAAGAAACCAATGAATAAATAGAAGAAGATAGATCATATGAAGAAATGGCCTCATCCAAGTATGTTCAAAAGAATCATACAGAAACTCAAATTCTACGAGAAAAGGAATCTGGGGTACAAACAAGAAGAACCCTTTTAGAATCTCCTATTTGTCTAGCTTTATTATCCACCATTGAACCAAAAATTTAAACCAAGCTAGTAAAGATGAATTTTGGGTTAATGCCATGGATGAAGAACTTGATCAAATTGAAAATAATAATACTTGGGAATTGGTTCCAAGGCCTCATGATAAAATTGTTATTGGGACAAAATGGATATTCAAAAATAAGTTGAATGAAAATGGAGAAGTCATTAGAAACAAAGCTAGACTTGATTGTAAAGGTTATGCTCAATAAGAAGGTATATACTTTGAAGAAACATTTGCACCAGTAGCCAAACTTGAAGCCATAAGATTTTTTCTTTATTTTTCAATTTTTCGACATTTCAAAGTTTATCAAATGGATGTAAAATTTTCTTTCCTTAATGGCGATCTAGAAGAATAAGTATATATTGAACAACCAGAAGGATTCATTTTGGGGAAGGATGAAAACCTTGTATGTAAACTAAAAAATGCTTTATATGGGCTAAAACAAGCTCTTCAGGCATGGCATTATCATCTTCACAAGTATATTAAAAAGCAAGGCTTCACAAAAGAAACATCAGACAACAATTTGTACAAAAAAATTGAGGATGATAAACTGCTAATTATTTTTGTTTATGTTAATGACAACAAATTTGGGAGTAATGAAGAATCTATGTGTCAAAAATTTGCTTCTGTTATGAAGCAAGAATTTGAAATGCAATTACATTAGGAAATAACATATTTTATTGGTTTACAAGTGCAACAAGAAAAATATGGCATCTTTCTCTCACAAACAAAATATCTCAAGCAAATTTTAAAGAAATATGGGATGGAAGACTACAAACCTGTGTGTACTTCAATGATGACATGATGTAGCCTCAGTTCACATGATGATTCTCCCATAGTAAACCAACCATAGTACATATCTATGATTGGAATTATGTTTTATCTAACAGGTACTAAACCAGATATCATGCATGCATTTGGGATTATTGGATGTTTCCAAGCTAATCCAAAGGAATCACATCTTCAGGAAGTAAAGAGAATATTCAAATATATCCAAGGAACTCAAGACTTTGGTCGATGGTATCCTAAAAATGTCGATCTTACTCTTCATGCTTACATAGATGTGGGTTGGGCTGGAAATGTTGATGACCAAAAAAGCACCAGTGGAGGTGCATTTTATATGGGTCCCCAATTAGTATCTTGGTTCAGCAAGAAAAAAATTTTCATTGCCTTATCTACAACGAAAGTAGAATATGTGGTTACTGCATCTTGATGCAAACCACTTCTCTGGATGATGCATACATTACAAGATATTCAAATTAAATTTTCTCCACCCATCTCCATCCTATTTGATAATACAAGTTCTATTAGTATTTAAAAAAATCATGTTATGCACTCCAAAACCAATCATATTCCTATTAAGTATCAATTTATACGAGAAAAAGTGCTTGAGAAAAAGGTTAAATTAGAGTATGTTCCCTCCAAAGAAGAATTTGTTGATATATTTACTAAACCTCTCCCTAGAGAAGCATTTGAATATTTGAAATAGAAACTGGGAGTTGTCTCTGCCTCACTTTGTTTTTAATCTAGTATGCTTGGTCTATAGGTGAAAATTCATAAGGTTTCTTTCTGTATGTGGGTTTCATGAAGTATAATCGTGTATATACACGTGTTTCTTTGTCGACAGTCACATATGTTTTTCTCTATTAGAAAAATAATGGGATAGACTCAAGAACACACTCTGACATGTTGTTGACAGATATGATTTGAATGGTCTAGTGTTGATGGGTACAATATGTTGATATGGTAATGAGTTATTGTTTTCTCATTGAGATTTATCATTTTTATGAAGATGATTTGATGAATGAGTTGTTAAAAATGAACAAGTAGCACAAGTTTAGGGGGAGCATTAGCCTTGTAGATTATAATGCATTGTTGGAATTATGATTGCTTAACTATGTTCAATGATCTCTTACTATTAAGGTTTTTTGGTCTTGGTGATAAAAGCCAGATCAGTAATTTGATGTAAAGGTCATGTTGAGACCTATGATGTAAATATTGTCACTTTCAATCATATATGGAATTTTGAGGTCATGTCAAATATGTTATCCCACTTGGTTGGGTGGTTGATTCAAATATGTAACCTTGCTTAATTGGGGTGATTGATGTAAGTATTAGTCCTTAGTGATAGGAAAGGTCATACTGACTTGAGTTATAGAGTCATGCACTTCATTGAAATTATTTTTAAAGATTCAGCATGTGCTTAGGGAGAACATGGTCAGTATAACACAAATTAGATCTACAGTGTTCTTGTATTTAGCATTGGTTCGCCCTTTGCCCTTGCCTTCAAATGGGGAGAGTATCTTGGTGTTTGAATAATTTTTATGTTGATGTGTCTAAAATTATATTTACAGGTTGTGATGATCAAACACCAACATGGGTGCCATCAAGTCCAAATGGGGTGATTGTTGGCAGTATGATGCAATGTGTTGTCCTTGATGCCAACCCACTTATGACAGATCAAGTATATGGTAACTATAAGAGTTGACATATCAACCTAGAGGTGACGGAGTGATAGAAAAAATAACAGAATGATAGGACACAGGTTTGCATATCAGAATCATAAGTTTATTAAAGGTGAATATTTGAAGATCTATATGCGGTTTCATCAAGTCAAAGTCACGTGTACATGCAGGTACAAGGATGCAAAGTCATGTATATGTTCGCACACTAATTTAAAAATACCAAGGGTCCTGTTATTTCCTAAATCTACCTCAGGCTGAAGGAAGGCAGAGTTCAGGGTAACATCAAACCACGCTTAGTCTGGTAGCTAGCCCTACCAGAACAGAAGAGGGCTCTCTCCGAGTCAATCTCAGCAAAATAATAAATAGGGATTGATATGACTTGAAATAAAAGCTAATTTTAGGCTAGGTATATAAGTAAAGGAGTTTGATTGTGTTTTTGGGGGTTTTTGTTGGATCAAAGGGAAAGGCAGTTTTGGGTGCAGGGATAAGGCCTAGTTTTTGAAGATTTCTGATTGGGGCAAGGAAGGAAATTTTTTTGATGCTTTAGATTGAATGAATGGATGGATCAGACCGGTGAGGAGCTGAAGAGGGAAAGAGGGTCTCAAGATTCCTCATCAAACAGATGAAAACATGGAAAATTAAGCAAAACTGAAGGCAGAGCAAAGCAAGCTAATGAATTCAACCTTTAACACTGATTTGTTTAATTTAAGAAGAAAAGAGAAGGGAAAATGATACACATAAACATCAATGAACTTACAATTACATAGAGAAACACACCATAAAAACACAGAGCCACATGGATCCCAAAGAGTGCTGCAAACCCCGGTCTATTCCTTTGCCAAAATTGCAGAGATGAAATGTACAATGAAGTGCCCAGAAATCCCAGGTGTCCAACCCTGAAAATGACTGAGAAAATACATAATATAGACAAGAATAACCCATTCCCATGCCTCTAGGGGTCGAGCTCATCATTCTCGGAGCTGTTTCAACCATATCTAAACTAGGAACTAGAAAATAGGCAATGAAACAACATGCCTCTATATGCTAGGAAACTGATCCATTCACTTACATTTCACCTTTTGGTGAATGAATCTTATAGAATGAGTAAAAATGTGCCAAAATTACATCATGGTCATGAAATTACATCAAGATATATCAAGATTTACATGAAAAAGTGAAACTGGCCAAAACTAGGTGAAATTCTGAGCTACTGAGTGAAAAATAGGTCAAATTCCTCTATGCGCCGTGCCTGGAATATCTATGCGTAGCACAAGTTTGGAGATGATTTTTAGGCCCTTCCCAAAGTCCAAATTGATCACAGGATAGCTCGTCGAAAATAACTACCTGTCTAATTTCCAACCCATGTGGAATTTCTAGATTTGGTTGCCATTTTCCCCTCCAAAAGTTCAATCTCCCAACACTGCTTCCTGTGTGTGCAAAAAGTGGCAGAAAGGCCATTTTTAGGGTGTTTTTGACCCTTTAGGCAACCCAAAACTTGATGAAATCCTTAGGTAATCGGTGAGTATGCATAAATTTTGATAAAAAAATCCATAAATGCAAAGTTTTCCCCCTGAAGAGCTGCCAATTATAAGCGTGCGCCAAGTGGCGCTACGCGTCGGGCAGGAAAATCTGTTTTGTGACGAAAAAATTCAAAATTGACAAAATTTTTCCCAAATTTCTTGAAATTTGGGCTGAAGGTCCTTGATCAAGTGCTATGCTCAACCAAAGAAGCTTCAGCCAAAATTTGGAGCCTATCATGCCTTTTACGACGCTTTAGTGCCCTCCTTAGCCTTGCCTTCAGGATCTTGATCTTCGCTTTGCAAACATGATTGCGCGCCCAATAGTTGTTCTTCATGTACCTGAGCATGTTATTCTCCTTGTTTGACTTCTCCAACAGCTTCTCAAGATGAATTTTGACCCTCTCAAGCCAAGTCTCTCTATCAGCCTCGATCTCCCGCTCAATAGGTGTCATCTCGGTTGGGCTTCTTTGGGAAGCTTGCCGATTCTCACGGATGTTTTGCAACTCCATGAGCGTCTGCTGATCCTCAAACTGTTTGTTCCACTGCTCCAGATAGTTTATGATCCATTGAGCTCTCTGCAACTTGTCGGTCATTGTGTCGATCTCAGCTTTCTGCTCCTGAATGAACTCTCTCAACTTTGAGCTTGGAGAGCTCAAATCCTCATCAATCAATATGAAATCAGTATCATGGCCTCCTGAAGGTCCCTCATCCTACATGGGCCTCTTACCTCTATCCTGTACCTATACCTGTGCTGCTGATGATGGCAATGAGACCCCTTCCACCCCGAGTGGAGATAGTACTCGTCGGGCTGCTGCAAATAATACTCTCGTGCCTCTCTGATAAGTGACATACACTGGCACAGTGATAGGCTCTGTCTCGTGACCTTCAAACTGATGTGAAGGTTCACCTGGCTCATGAACAATATCCGGAGGAGGCTGAGGGGCTATGAAGAAGTCACGGGAAATGAAATATTCCCATGCGATGCCCTGCAATCCAAGCTGATGTACAACAACGATCTTGATGAGAGCATAGTGATAAATACTGTTGTAATGCTGCTAGGGAGTCTTATTCTGCACAAGAGTGGTAATTCTCTCGATTTTTTGACACATGAAATATGGAATGTTCATCATCCTCACTCTCGTGAAATGCATCAATAATCTGATGTGGTATGCATAGAGGCGTGAAAACCAGCCCTCACAACTGAAGTATCTGATAATGAGTCTCATCAAAGGCGCATAGGATTCCTTCAGAAACCGAAATGGGAATACCCTGCTGAGCTGTCTCACATAGCTAGGCCTGATGTATGGTTCATAATGAAATCTGTCCACCTGTTGTCTCTTATTACACTCTTCACCTACATTCTGTATTCCTGTTGCCTGAGAAATGGTTTCCGGTGTCAAGGTGAAATTTACACCAGCAAGATTTACCTGACCATCATGAAAATGTAAAACATACAAATGAGCCAACTCCTGATGATGCTGAATCCGAGCAATCATCTCACAGTACTGATAGCATGACTTCTCGTGAAAACATGCCATGGCAAGTGGGTAGGTCTGCAACTGAGTCAATGAGGTGGGCTCTTCTCTCACATGTTTTCCAACTTTACGAGGCCTTCTCGGTGCATGTAGCTTAGTGGTAGAATTACTTTCTTGTTCATATGAAGTTTCAATGTCTATCTCCATGGTGTTATAAGTCTATGCCAAGTGTATGTTTGACTTGTATAATGAAAATTTCGTGCCTTTTTTTCAATTGTCAAAATATGTGCCAAATGGAGAGGGACTGTGGTAAATAAGACAGTGGGAAAATGGAGTTTTGTAAAGTGAATTTAAAGTGAGGATAGCCACTTGACTGTGTTTGGGAATTTGGGATTTAGGAATTTTTGCAAATGATATGGGGGAAAGGGATAATGATAGACAATGAAAGGATTGGGGAATGAGAATAAGTGATATGAGTGGTTTTGGGATATAAGGGAATAAGGGATTGACAATAATTAATGATAATATGACAACGAGGGAGAAAGGAACCACAGGTGAGAAATGGGCTTTGAAGTACTTGGCACTAAAATCAAACTTTACAATTCAAATTTAAAGTCTAAGGAGTAGTTTTTGACAAAAAGATAGGGTTTATATTTTCTACATTCAAACTCTCTTATTCTTCCCTTCAAACCACACTAAACACTATTTGATAGCAATTGCAAGGGTTCATAAACTTACTTGAATCATAAGAGGCGTATTCGTATTGAAATTTTATGGAGCAATGGAAAAATTTCGTTTGTCGGCCCTGTGCGCCGCGCGCAAAACCCAATGCACCGTTCCTTCCTTGTGCGCCGCGCACGTTCAAATTGAAACTGTGCTGGGCGGCCCAATGCGTCGCGACAACCTTGTGCGCCGCAACCTCCAACCAATGCGCCGCGCCTGCCCTTTCACCCACAGTCGGTCCTCCAAAACCCTGTTTTCACTCTTCCACAATCTGACTCGGCTTAATGATGTCTCTTGGTGCAAATGAATTGATGAATGTGGAAAATATCTTATATATCAAAAGGATTTTTATTTTTTCATTTAGTAACCCACTTTTGTAATGTTGCATAACTTTGGCACTTTCACATTTTTTAATATAAACTCTGTTTTGCTTGTTTCCTTTGATTTTTTGAGCTGAATGACGAAAATTTTGTCAATTTTTGCAGGGATGACTGGCATTGGATTTGGAAAAGGTGACCAGGGCTACACCTGAAGATCTTCATAACTGAAAAAATTTGAAAATTACATGGCATTTATTACAAAAGACGAAATTGATGATTTTTCTTCAAAACAGAGTTTTGAAGAAGAATCATGATTTAACATTATGATGATGAAATCTTGCAATGAAAACTTATTTCAAACCTCCATCATATTCCTGCTGGCATTATTGGACACTTTGAAGACTAAATTAACAAAACCCTAAACCCAATGAGACTGAAAACCCTAAAAAGACTCTTTGCCCACCAAAAGATCAAACATTGACTGTCATTGACTGGAAATGATTTTGATGGACTTTGATGAACATACCTGAGCCAACAGGTACAAGACATGAGGGATATGAGAAAAAATACCCTTCCGTCAGATGATCCATGCTCCTAATGGAATGCAGCTGACTAGATTTAATGAGACACCTAAAATGAAATGCAACAAAAGAGATTTTGATCTCTGACGGAGGGATGAAGAGACCGACTCTAACATTGGCTCCAATGGGGATGGTAGCTTCTTGGAGGTGCCAAGAACTACAAATTTCTGGGAGAGTAGACAGTGCATTCGTCCATTGGGTTATGGAGTCCATAACTTCGAAAAATCAACAGAAGACTCTTGACTGATTTATTGACTGAAAATTTGACTCAAACTGACTCAATTTTGAATCTGAAAGGACTGAAAAATGTGACTCGACAAACTACAACCAAAACTGTAATCAATCTTCAGAATTATAGCCTTCACTTCGGGCCCCAAACTGAAGAAAAGATCACAGCGCACACTTGCAATGAAACTGAAATAAATGGTATGTACAGTGACAATGTAAACAGCAGAGAACATCTCAGAAATGATACCGCTTGAGCAGCCAACCATTGACTGGCCCTCCTGGACAATCTTCCTCGTTCATCTCCTTCAGAAGAAAAGCATTCTGACCCCGATATGTAGCAATTTTAAAGGGTCCTTTCCAGAGATTTTCGAACTTACCGTGCTTACCCTTTTCCTCATTTCTTGCATCCCATTTCAACACCACTTCTTCCAATTGAAATTTATCCGCCTTTGCTTTCCTGTCATAGATTTTCTTAATTCTCTCCTGCAGCTTGAATGTGTTTTGAAAAACTTCTTCCCTCATCTGCTGCAAATGGATCATTTGATTTATTCTTCTTTGCATATGATCATCTTCACTGCCAGCTTCCTGTAGAAGTTTGACCACCGGAACTGCGAGAGAGGTAGGAAACATTGTATCAACTCCATAAACTAACTCAAAGGGGGACATACATATGGATTTCTTCTGACTCACTCGATCTGCCCAAAGTGCATTGACTAACTTCTTTTGCCAACTTTTCTTGTTTATTTCCAGCAACTTTTTAATGATGTTGACCAAAGATTTGTTGGAAGACTCCGCCAATCCATTGCCTTGCGGATGATAAGTGTTTGAGTGTCCCAAAATTATTTTATACTTGTACAAAACTCAATCATCCTTTTTGATTTGAAATCTGCTGTGTTATCATTGATTAACTTATTCGGGCAACCAAAACGAGACAAAATGTTATTCTCAAGGAAATAAATTATTACCGAATCCGTAGCTTGCCTGGTGGGAATTGCTTCAATCCATTTCGTGAAATAATCTGTCGCTGTGAGGTTCCACCTATGCTGAACTAAAGAAGCGGGATGAATTTCGCTAATGAAATCCAAACCGCACTGTTGAAAAGGAGCACTTACCTCAATGGGCTTAAGTGGCAAAGGCTGCAATTTCTGCCTCCCTTCAAAAATCTGACATTCGTGACAGCTTTTGACAGTCTTATACACATCAGCAAAAAGTGTCGGCCAATAATATCCCACTCTCAAAATCTTATTGGCCGTTGTATTCCAAAAAAGGTGAACCCCGCAATCTCCCTTATGAAAATCTTCCATAACCTGCTTTGCTTCTTCTTCCACCAAACATTTTAACAAAACACCACCAGGATCTTTCCAATAGAGTGAGTTATTCAAAACAAAAAACTTAGCAGCTTTCAACTTCAGAGTTCTACTTTTTTTTCTAGCCATGCCGGGCGGTGGTGACAAATTTTGAAGCACATATACAATATCTGAATACCAAGGAGAAAGCACAAAGATTTATGATACCTGAACTGATGAACTTTCCTCATTCTCCTCGGACATAGCAGCAATGAGATTGATATCCAAAGCATGCAAATTCGACTCAGCCATTAGCTTTGCCAGCCCTTGTCCTTTGATAAGCTTTGTAGGCTTTATCTCCACATCATACTCCAACAAGGCTGCAATCCATCTGCCCCGTCTCCCTTCCGGATCTGTTTGTACTAAAACATCCTTAACAACAGCGTTAGGAACATAAGAAATAACATGAGAATGCAGAATATATACTCAAAAATATTTCAACGCCTTCACAAGAGCAAGAGCTTGCTTTTCAATGATGTTATATTTCAAGGCTGCATCTCTTATAGTACGGCTGAAAAAAGAAATTGGTTTTTTATGCCCATCTCTTTTCTGCATTAATACCACTGCCATTGTATGCTCCGAAGCAAATGAAAACAAAATAAAATCCTGAGTGTAATCTGGGCTGATCAAAACAGGAGCTGAAGAAAGAACCAACTTCACTAGATTGAAAGACTTTACCGCCTCCTCAGACCATTTTACTACGCTATCCTTCTTAAGCATGTCTATAATCTCTCTTAAATGTTCAGCAAGGTTAGGCACAAAGCGGCTTAAAAAATTCATCTTACCATTAAAAGATTGAATCACCTTCTTATTCCAGGGAAGATCAATTTTCTGAATAGCTTCAACTCGAGCTGGGTCAATACGGATGCCATCTTTTGAGATAATGTGACCAAGAATTTTTCCCTCATCCATGGCAAACAAACTCTTCTTTGGATTGAGTGACACACCGTACTTTCTACATCGCTAAAAAATAATTTTCAGATGGTAAATGTGCTCTTCATCAGAATTGGAAAAGACTGTCAAATCATCAAGATACACAACTAGGAAAACATCTTTCTCATTGGCAAATGCCATGTCCATTGCACGCTGAAATTTCGCACCAGCATTCTTCAAACCGAAAGGCATTTTAGCGTAATGGAAAGTTCCCCACGGAGTGGTGAACACTGTTTTGTCTCTATCATCCTCATGGACCAGAATTTGGTTGTACCCGGAATAACCATCGAGTACTGACATACGAGATGCTCCAACTACTCGCTACAATATGTGATCCATTTTAGGCAATGGATAATTGTCTTTCAAAGAAACCTTGTTCAGATTCCTAAAATCAATGCACAAATGAATCTCACCTGTCTTCTTACGTACGGGCACCAAATTGAAAATCCAATCGGAAAATCTTATAGGAACAATGATACCAGCCTTGTATAATCGATTCACCTCCTTCTCAATTGAGGGCAGCAACTTCGGATTTATCCTTCTCAACTTCTGCCTGAAGGGCTTTTGATTTGGTTTGATAGGAATGGTGTGCTAAATTATATTTGTATCATACGTCTTCAAATCTAAATAGTCCCAAGAAAATACATCAGCAAAAGAAGACAACAAACTAACATATTTTGCTTTTACCTCCGGTGGCAATGTTTTGGAAAACGTCACCATCTTTGGATTCTCAGTTGATCCAATGTTCACATCCTCAACTCCCTTTTCGGTTGGCCGCAAGGTTGGTTTTCTAGCTACGTCATCTTGATCAAAAAGCTCTTCTAAAGGTATCAAACCCTTAGGAATAATATTATCTTTCAGTTGTAATACTTCCATCTGATTTATTTGCATATCAGCCTCACCATCATGTTCCATGTCAATTGAAGTCTCTTTGAATTTGCCTTTGTTTTGCAGGAATTCATCAATCTCATCATCATCTTGGAATACTTGCCAATGCCTTTGGTTGTCCGGGATAGTTGGACGATGTTTCACATGAATTTAAAACTTGTTACTTGAGTTCATTGGGATCTTCAAATTACTTGCTGCCTTAGTAAGAGCATCTGCAATACCATTCTGAATACGAGGGATACAAGTCAAAGTATAGTCTGAAAACAACTTCAAGATATCAAGAACTGCATTTCGGTAAGCCCGCATTCGAGGATGTTTAGCTTGAAATTCACCCTTCACTTGCTTAATTACCAACTCGGAGTCGCCATACACTGCAATCCTCTTAGCATTCAAATTTCTAAGTAGTTTCAGACCAGAAATCAAAGCTTCATATTCTGCCTCTTTATTCGAACAATCAAAAGCTAATTTGTAAGAACAAACCCTCACATTACTTGGTACCTTGTTTGGGGCAGAATAAGGGCTGCGTACCCAAATACCAATTCCAGCACCATCATTTCCTACTGAACCATCGAAATCCATAGTCCATAAACCATCTTCATCTTCTTCCAAGTGTTGAAATTGAGTTTGCTCTGTTATTTCTTCTTGTTGTCCGTCAACTTTCTACTGTTGTTGGAAGGCTGATTGCTCAGCAGAAGTCTCAAGTTCTTGCCTTTCTTTCATCAAAACTTCTCTGAAATTTTCTGTGATCTCTGGAATGTCCTCTGCTTCAACTAACTGACTATCTACATCATTGAAACTATCTGAATACAAAACAAAATACTCTAAATCTGTATGTACATAATTTATCGGATGATTTACCGGTTTCTCCTCGCTGTTGATCATATACTTCATTTTTTTCTCCCAATATAATCTTCTCATCTGACCGAACACAGGAATGGTAGCATAGGAGAAATCAAGCTGTAACGTTCCTTTCAACTTCGCTCCCCAATATCTGGAAAGAAGCATGCCAAATCTAGGAGGAATGTCTGCCACAACCACATCCATCAAAACATTCTTAGTTGGAATCTGATCTAAACTAACCACCAAATATTTGATGAGCCCGATGCATATTACTCTAATGGAATCAAAAGAATAAAGATCATGATATTTCCTAGTGATGCCAATCCCAATTTCTCCATGATCGCCCTCGGCATGAGATTATGGGAAGCCCCAGAATCAAACATGGCATTATGCAACACAAAATCATGCAATCTAAGGCTGATATAAAAAGGAGGTACGTCACTATCGGGAGAATCACCATCTAATGCTGGACCAAATATCAACTCATTTTGATCATCTTCCACATTTACCATATCAGACATTGGATCGAAATTTAAAATTTTAGATACTTGACCCTTGTAGCTGCTATTTCTCATCAACTCAGTCAAAGGAATGGAAACTTTTAACTTAGCAATCTCACTCTCTAAGCTAAAAGCTGAAGTTTTTTCTACCTCTTTGACTGAAGCATCCTTATTTTCAACTTTCTCCTTCGATACAATTGGCTGATTAGATCTTTCATTTTCCACTGCAGACTTGCTAGTAGTAGGATCAGCTACATCTTTTCCCTTCTTCTGTGCAAAGGGTGCATCATTCTTTTGTGCTGAAACTTCCTTTCGTTTTTGGATTGGGTTGATAGGAAAATATCTGTTTCTAAGTGAATATTGTTGCTGCTGGGTGGACAAAGCATTCATATAACCTCTTTGATACTCATCCGACTCTTCTTCAAGAGCCGTGTCATTTTACAAGATAAAATCCTCATCCTTTTGTTCAACTGAATTTTCTGCATACTCGTCATCCTCAGTGATAAAGGTCGGCATATCATTAGGTGTAAAGAAGTCATTTTATTCTCTAATTACATTGTATTCATCTGATTCCGGGCCAACAAAATTCTGCTGTAAAGGATTTTTTACCTACTATTGTGCTGACAGTTCTTGTGCTCACTGCTCTCATTGTTTGATCCGGAATTGTGGTTGTTGCTGTCCACGGAAATTAGGATTTCTGATTTGTGTTTTAGGCTTATCAAGTGTCAGTATTTCAATCATCTTTTCCACCTTGCGAACTACCTAATCAGAAGTAGAAGCTTCTTCCTTTATTGCTACCTTCTTTTCTGCTCTCAATCTATCTCTCTTGTCATTCAGATTAGCTTCAACACTCACTGCAATTTTCTGCATCTCCTCCAAAGTGGGCGGATCTCTTTCTCGTAATGAATAGGCCATGTCTGGATCAAAACCATCCAGAAACTTAAGCAAAGCTGACTTCCTAGATGGCCTTAAATAATTTTTAATTGCATTATAAACCGCATTAAATCTGATACAATAATCTTGGACTGACTCACCTATGTTGCGCTTGATCTTGGTATATTCAGAAGTGATCTGAAGAGGATATTTCTTTACTTCCCACCGATCTAAAAATTGTCTCTTAAGCTCGATCAATGTAGCAATACTTCTAGGCTGCAAAGCTCTGAACCATTTTCTCATCTCACCTCCAAAAGTTTGCACAAACAATCTCATGGTCACATTTTCTTCATCAATTTCATGAAGATCAAAGAAGTCTGCCATTCTATCAATATGCTGCTGAGCAGGAAAACTTTGAGGAGTGCCATCAAACAATGGGATCTTACTTTTATAATCAGCGGGCATAGCATCCAAGTTTTGAGGCAAGACAAGGGGTGTGAATCGAGCAGCCATTGCTCTTGGTGGATTTATAATCTGCCTTGGAGAAACAGGTGGAGTAGGAGCAGTAGATGTAAGAGGTGTATGTGGTGTGGATGGAGGCGATACTACTGCAGCTTGTTGATCAGAAGTAGATGGTTGCACGGGAATGGTAGGAATGAAAGGAGGCTGGGTATGAACTTGTGAATCAGAAGTAACTGCTGATGGTCCAAGAGTTTCAGATGCAGATTCTATAAACTCAGGAATGTTTTTTGCCAAATGGAGTTTTGAATATTCAAAATGTAACTATCGATGGATCTATTAGCCTATTCAATTTCAAGATACTTGATAAACTCGGGATTTATGACAGTAGAACCAATAGCACTTTCAGACTTCGTTTCAAACAACGACAACTAAAATTTCTCGTCAAATTCAATATCTTCAACGTATTCAAAGACAACGGGGCATGAATGAGATTTGAAAAGAGGAATCACGAGACTTTCTCTACGAAATATTCTTGAAATCAGATTGGGATTCTCATACACTAGAGGTGGATCGGGATCCGGATTTGCTCTAGTATGTCTTCTGGAAGCCAGTGTGTTGGATTAATTTCAAAATCAAAGGGACAAAACCAACTTGTTCAGCCTATCAAATTCTAGACTCATCACCCAAAATTCCAGAACGATCTGATATACTGGGGCAATTTAAAAGTCAAGTGTCACGTTCACAAGCTAGACCAGAGATTGACTAAAGCAGCGTTTATCTACTTTCGCTAATGCAAAGCAAGAGCGTTTCGAAGGCTACCTGGCATAACTTCAGGCTCCGTCTGTAGCTTATAAAATAAATAACACCAACAAGCAAACCATTTTCTTCCCCAGTATGGTCGCCACTATGTTATTTCCTAAATCTACCTCGGGCTGAAGGAAGGCAGAGTTCAGGGTAACATCAAACCATGCTCAGCCTGGTAGCTAGCCCTACCAGAACAGGAGAGGGCTCTCTCCAAGTCAATCTCAACAAAATAATCAATAAGGCTTGAGATGACTTGAAATAAAAGCTAATTTTAGGCTAGGTATATAAGTAAAGGAGTTTTATTGTGTTTTTGGGAGTTTTTGTTGGATCAAAGGGAAAGGTAGTTTTGGGTGCGGGGATAAGGCCTAGTTTTTGCAGAGTTCTGATTGGGGCAAGGAAGGCAATTATTTTGATGCTTTAGATTGAATGAATGGATGGATCAGAATGGTGAGGAGCTGAAGAGGGCAAGAGGGTCTCAAGAGTCCTCCTCAAGTAGATGAAAACATGGAAAATTAAGCAAAACTGAAGGCAGAGCAAAGCAAGCAAATAAATTCCACCTTTAACACTGATTTGCTTAATTTAAGAAGAAAAGAGAATGGAAAATGATACACATAAAAATAAATGAACTTAAAATTACATAAAGAAACACACCATCAAAACATAGAGCCACATGGATCCCAAAGAGTGCTGAAAACCCTGGTCTATTCCTTTGCCAAAATTGCAGAGATGAAATGTACAATGAAGTGCCCAGCAATCCCAAGTGTCCAACCCTGAAAATGACTGAGAAAATACATCATATAGACAAGCCTAACCCATTCCCATGCCTCTAGGGGTCGAGCTCATCATTATAGGAGCTGTTTCAACCATATCTAAACTAGGAACCAAAAAATAGGCAATGAAACAACTTGCCTCTATATGCTAGGAAATTGATCCATTCACTTACATTTCACCTTTTGGTGAATGAATCTTCTAGAATGAGTAAAAATGTGCCAAAATTACATCATGGTCATGAAATTACATCGAGATACATCAAGAGTTACATGAAAAAGTGAAACTGGCCAAAACTAGGTGAAATTTTGAGCTGCTGAGTGAAAAATAGGCCAAATTCCTCTATGCGTCGCGCCTGGAATCTCTATGCGTAGCACAAGTTTGGAGCTGATTTTGAGGCCCTTCACAAAGTCCAAATTGAGTTTAGGATAGCTCGTTGAAAATCCCTACCTGTCTACTTTCCAACCCAAGTGAAATTTCTGGATTTGGTTGCCATTTTCCCCTCCAAAAGTTCATTCTCCCAACACTACTTCCTGTGTGTGCAAAAAGTGGCAGAAAGGCCATTTTTAGGGTGTTTTTGACCCTTTAGGCAACCCAAAAATTGATGAAATCCTTAGGTAATCTATGAGCATGCATAAATTTTGATAAAAAATCCAGAAATGCAAAGTTTTCCCCTTGAAGAGCTGCCAATTATAAGCGCGCGCCAAGTGGCGCTACGCATCGGGCAGGAAAATCTGTTTTGTGACCAAAAAATTCAAAATTGACAAAAAATTTCCCAAATTTCTTGAAATTTAGGCTGAAGGTCCCTGATCAAGTGCTATGCTCAGCCAAAGAAGCTTCGGCCAAAATTTGGAGCCTATCATGCCTTTTACGATGCTTTAGTGCCCTCCTTAGCCTTGCCTTCAAGATCTTGATCTTTGCTTTGCAAACATGATTGCGCGCCCAATAGTGGTTATTCATGTACCTGAGCATGTTATTCTCCTTTTTTTCCTTCTCCAATAGCTTCTCAAGATGAATTTTTACCCTCTCAAGCCAAGTCTCTCTATCAGCCTCGATCTCCCGCTCAATAGGTGTCATCTCGGTTGGGCTTCTTCGGGCAGCTTGCCGATTCTCACAAATGTTTTGCAACTCCATGAGTGTCTGCTGATCCTCAAACTGTTTGTTCCACTGCTCTAGATATTTTATGATCCATTGAGCTCTCTGCAACTTTTCGGTCAATGTGTCGATATCAGCTTTCTGCTCCTGAATGAACTCTCTCAACTTTGAGCTTGGAGAGCTCAAATCCTCATCAATCAATATGAAATCAGTATCATGGCCTCCTGAAGGGCCCTCATCCTACATGGGCCTCTTACCTCTGTCCTGTACCTATACCTGTGCTGCTGATGACAGCAACGAGACCCCTTCCACCCCGGGAGGAGATAGTACTCGTCGGGCTGCTGCAAATAATACTCTTGTGCCTCTCTGATAAGTGACATACACTGGCACACTGATAGGCTCTGGCTCGTGACCTTCAAACTGATGTGAAGGTTCACCTGGCTCATGAAAAATCTTCGGAGGAGGCTGAGGGGCTGTGAAGAAGTCACAGGAAATGAAATCTTCCCATGCAATGCCCTGCAATCCAAGCTGATGTACAACAACGATCTTGATGAGAGCATAGTGATAAATACTGTTGTACTGCTGCTCGAGAGTCTTCTTCTGCACAAGAGTGGTCATTCTCTCGATGTTTCAGCACATGAAATAAGAAATTTTCATCATCCTCGCTCTCGTGAAATGCATCAATAATCTGATGTGGTAGGCATAGAGGCGTGAAAACCGGCCCTCACAACTGAAGTATCTGATAATGAGTCTCATCAAAGGCACATAGGATTCCTTCAGAAACTAGAATGGGAATACCCTGCTGAGCTGTCTCACATAGCTAGGCCTGATGTATGGTTCATAATGCACTCTGTCCACCTGTTGTCTCTTATTCCACTCTTCACCTACATTTGGTATTCTTGTTGCCTGAGAAATGGTTTCCGGTGTCAAGGTGAAATTTACACCAGCAAGAGTTACCTGACCATCATGAAAATGTAAAACAAACAAACGAGCCAACTCCTGATGATGTTGAATCCGAGAAATCATCTCACAGTACTGATAGCATGACTGCTCGCGAAAACATGCCATGGCAAGTGGGTAGGCCTGCAACTGAATCAATGAGGTGGGCTCTTCTCTCACATGTTTGCCACCTTTACGAGGCCTTCTCGGTGCATGTAGCTCAGTGGTAGAATCACTGTCTTTTTCATATGAAGTTTCAGTGTCTGTCTCCATGGTGTTATAAGTCTATGCCAAGTGTATGTTTGACTTGTATGATGAAAATTTGGTACCTTTGTTTCAATTGCCAAAATATGTGCCAAATGGAGAGGGACTGTGGTAAATAAGACAGTGGGAAAATGGAGTTTTGTCAAGTGAATTTAAAGTGAGGAGAGCCACTTCACTGTGTTTGGGAATTTGGGATTTAGGAATTTTTGCAAATGATATGGGGGAAAGGGATAATGATAGACAATGAAAGGATTGGGGAATGAGAATAGGTGATATGAGTGGTTTTGCGATATAATGGAATAAGGGATTGACAGTAATGAATGATAATATGACAGCGAGGGAGAAAGGAACCACAGGTGGGAAATGGACTTTGAAGTACTTGGCACCAAAATCAAACTTTACAATTCAAATTCAAACCCTAAGGAGCATTTTTTGACAAAAAGATAGGGTTTATATTTTCAACATTCAAACTCTCATATTCTTCCCTCAAGGGTTCATAAACTTACTTGAATCATAAGAGGCGTATTCGTTTTGAAATTTTATGGAGAAATGGAAAAATTTTGTTTGTCGGCCCTGTGCGCCACGCACGTTCAAATTGACACTGTGATGAGCGGCCCAATGCGTCACGACAACCTTGTGCACCGCAACCTCCAACCAATGCGCCGCGCCTGCCCTTTCACCCACAGTCGGTCCTCCAAAACCCTATTTTCACTCTTCCAAAATCTGACTCAGCTTAATGATGTCTCTTGGTGCAAATGAATTGATGAATGTGGAAAATATATTATATATCAAAAGGATTTTGATTTTTTCATTTAGTAACCCACTTTTGTAATGTTGCAGAATTTTGGCACTTTCACATTTTTTAATATAAAATCTGTTTTGCTTGTTTCCTTTGATTTTTTGAGCTGAATGACGAAAATTTTGTCAATTTTTGCAGGGATGACTGGCATTGGATTTGGCAAAGGCGACCAGGGGTGTGCCTGAAGATCTTCATAACTGAAAAACTTTGAAAATTACATGGCATTTATTACAAAAGACGAAATTGACGATTTTTTTTCAAAACAGAGTTTTGAAGAAGAATCATGATCTAACATTATGACGATGAAATTTTGCAATGAAAAATTATTTCGAACCTCCCTCATGTGCTTGCTGGCTTTATTGGACACTTTGAAGACTAAATTAACGAAACCCTAAACCCAATGAGACTGAAAACCCTAAAAAGACTCTTTGCCCACCAAAAGATCAAACATTGACTGTCATTGACTGGAAATGATTTTGATGGACTTTGATGAATAGAAATGAGCTAGCAGGTACAAGACATGAGGGATATGAGCGAAAAGACCCTTTCGTCAGATGATCCATGCTCCTAATGGAATGCAGCTGACTAGACTGAATGAGACACCTAAAATGAAATGCAACAAAAGAGATTTTGATCTCTGGCGGAGGGATGAAGAGACCGACTCTAACAGGTCCTTACCATGGTATTAACCCAAAATATTCAGTGCAATAATGACAATTTGATCCTGTCCAAGAATTCCATCGGCACTTGTGTGGTTTTGGCTCATGGTATTAGCTAAGGCTCTAACTATATAAGGAGGTGAAGATCAAAGTGCTATGTTTGCATGAGTAAGGGTAATGAATGAATACTTCAATTTGAAGTATATTCATATGGTATGGGCTATATTTGATTGATGAGGAAGTCGGTCCTTGCACCTACAATGACGCACCTTCAATCACTGCACACACGTTCCTTCAGGAACAACATTATCTTGGTTTAACACCCCCATCGAGGAATGCATTTAAATATATATATATATATATATATATATATATATATATATATATATATATATATATATATATAGAGAGAGAGAGAGAGAGAGAGAGAGAGAAATAAATGTAAAATAAATAGTGTTGAAATGTGGATTATATTTAGAATTATATTTAAATAGAATTGTTTCATTATAAAAGAGAGCTAAAAATTATATTAATTATTTAAAATATTTTAAAAATATTTATTCACATTCATGTTCATGAAGAACAAAGCAAGTTTTCTATTACTAATAATTTTTTAGATTGTATTGGAAAAAAAGTTAAATTTGATGACACTTTATATTTAATTATGTTGCTCTTTTCTCTAGTAAATGCTTGTGTAATTTGAGGAACTCGTTAAATTATTTTTTTTAATGGAACAGGATTGATTATATATATATATATATATATATATATATATATATATAGTATGAAACAAATGGATTATTACTAAGGTGGCTTTTTTCTAGGTAAGTTAAAGTAATAAATTTAAAAATTCATTCTCTAAGTTGGGTAGTTTTTCTTATGGACCTTTACATCCAGTATTTAGTTGTTGTATAATATTATCATTCCCATGGGTTGTTGGATACCTGGATCCCCTAAGCTATATGAATAATATGCATATGTTAGTGATGACAGGAAGTTTTAAGTTATAAATTCAATTGGATTTAAGTGTTTTTCCTTTCACAATCTGACATCAATGTAGATCAACTTCTGTGTATCACTTTCCCACGATAGATATGCAACAATGAACTATTTTATGGGCTAAAAAGACCTTGGCTCTTTCGATTAACCAATGGACTTTCAAAATTTTCAGGTATCCTCTCTTCTTCGACCCCATTTATTTAATTTGTTGAGATTCAACATGAAAATTTCAGCAGCCACGCTTAGTGCATTAAGCACCTACACTAGGGTGGGGCCCAGAGTGTTATTTTTGGGTGAGTTTCTATTTTAGTTATCCCTTAATTAATATGGATAATAAACTATAACATATTCTCAATTATTACTTGAAATAGTTAACTCAAAGTGATAAAATCAATTAGCTAGTGGATTTCGAGTTAGAGGTAGTTGGTGAGACATGCAAAGTAATTATAGTTGTAACAAAGTTCAAAGTGCAGTGGTGCATTAGTTAATGCAGGTTGTAACCAGTTTAACTCATTTAAGTGAGTTAAACATATTTGTGCTAGTTGTAGCTGAAGATACACTTGTGAGAGATCAAGTGAATTAAATATTAACTAATTCATAATTAGTGATCTCACACGAAACTAAGGATTTACTATTATTAGTTGCATGCATGTCAGATCTAGTGGAGACCCAGTTGAATTCTAGGTGAAAGGGAAGTTGAATATCAGTTGTAGGATTATTGAGTTGCACACATGCAACAAAACACCCATTAGAGTGCCTATGATACTTGCGGAGTCAAGGAAGGCCAAAATTCCTATATTTTAGGGATTGCATTCATCAGGGATTACACAAGCAAGGTAGGTTGTCTAGAGGCTGAGAATTCGCTATGTGTTGGTCAGTTTTGTTCATGACATTGTGAGAAAATTAGCTGAGTACTGGAGGGATATTATGAGAAGAGTTTTGTATGTAATTGTTTCATGATCCATGCTGAATATAAAATAGAATATAGTGGGGTTTTTAGCTGTAAGCTTTCCCCAAGAAATTATCTGTGTTGTGTGTGATTTGATTCTTCTTTACTTTATATGATTAGCGATTATGTTTTTAATTCTGCAAAATATTTGTAGAAGTGATTCAATATTTAACTTTAGTACATTTTTAGATCGGGTGAATCCAAGATATATATGCATGTTGTATAATTTCTACATTGTATTGAAGCACAGGAAATTGCAGAAGTGAAGCAGGAACTGAGTTTGCGACTTGATAGAATTCGAATTTTCATAAAGAATTTATTGGTGCTACATTTGATTCAAGATCAAAATGGCTTTTAATGGCTTGAGGTTGGAGTATACACTCGAGGGAAGCTCAAACTATATTTCTTGGAAGGACAAGATGGAGGCCGTACTCGAAGATAATGGCTTGAAGTAATTCATTGACACTGATGTTCCTAAACCCGTTGTGCCAAATGCTTCAAATCTTGATGCATTGCAAAATAAAGTGGCAAAGGAGAGGAGGATCCTATTGGAGGGAGTACGAGGCAAAATTGTCTCAATCCTCCATGGGAAAGCCACACCATATGCAATGTGGAAGGCTTTGACCGAAACCATAGGAAATTGGCGCTCAAAGGTAAACTCAAGATGATCAAGATGGAAAATGGCGACACCATTCCAAAATATCTAACAAAGTTTTTCCAATGTCGCGATGAACTGGGGAGCATTGGAATAATAGTTGTTGATGATGATTTGGTGATCTTGGCTCCCCTAGGACTTCCCAATAGTTGGCATAGTTATCAAGACTCTACCAATGGAAGGGAAAAATTTTTAGATTGGGAATGAATGTGGTCAGATTTGGTGCAGGAGGAGTTTAGATGGAACACCAAAGATGGATCTTCATCTAAGAATGAAGATGAAGAAGATTGTGCTTTGGCTTCCAAGGTTGTTATAGCATCATTTATCACCTCTATATACTTGATGACTTATGAATTGGCCTTGGGCAACCCTTCCATTCAGAGTTGGTCACATTTCTCAAAAAACAATATTTTAAAATCCATACGCGACTCTACCTAGTTTTTTCCGCATCCACACTCGGGTCCATCCATAGCTAACCGTGTATGTTATTTAAAATATCATAAAATATAAAATTCCCTATTATTGAGGCAGGGTTTATGATTTTTCCTGTAACTTAACTACCCTAGCTTGTGGCCTAACCGTTCCTGAATTGAAAAAACTAAATTGAGGAAGTATAAATACCCTCCTCTGGATAGCCTCAGGAAGGTCCTCTATAGCTAACATGGGTACTTGGCAAGTTAAACTCTCCAAGTTTCTCTGGATGGCATGGAGGGTCCTTCCTGGTTCTTCAGCATCATCCGCCTTGCCTCTGCGGTGCTTATGTCTTGGGTAGCCCTCTGGTCTAACCAATCCCATGTCTACTTCATGATCATTAAATTTTGTAATTCATAGTGTCCTATCAATTTTTTTTTTTTTAATTTTTGCATATAATTTGAAAAATCAAAATATCATATAACCAAAAAATCATTGTGCAATCTTACCAATTGCACCCCATGCTACTCCAGGTGGAAGAACCAAATCTGTTGGAACCATGCTAACTTGTACGGCATGCCACGTGTCACTATTTATTCATTCGGCTCTGAAATTGATAGAGTGAAAACTAAAGTCTGTTCACTTTTTACGGAATTCCAATCCGATACTCAGAGAGATAGTTATGACAATTTTACGAAGGTCACTTCTTTGAGATTAATTTCAGGAGCCTGAAAAAACCTTGACTTCCACATATCATATATCCAAAAATATGGCTTGGCCCTCATCTCATTCATTCAATTGTTCGTAACAATGCCTATTTGTTTACAGGAGTTGAATGGAGTAGAATTGTTTGGGGGTCCTGTCAATGGTAGGATGATTAAACATTACTTATCTTGATCCATGTCATGTTCTGAAAGCCTTTTTATCTTTTTTCTCATTATAAATATTTCACCCATCATTGCATTCAAATTTAGAAAAATAAAAAGTAAAAAAACAATAGAAAGAAAGAAAAGAGGGTAGATTATAAAAACAATAAAGGTACAACCCCATACCAAAAAAGAGAAACGAAGTCTGAAAGTGTGCAAGCTTAAATGCCACTCCTGAAGAAGACACTTCTAATTATTCATACAGCCTAATATTGACTAATTAGTTTTCAATTGACAGATGATAGGATTAGTGAATTCAATTTGCCAAATAGCTCAATATTGGCTTATCAGTAGGTAGATTAGGCTAGAAATTAAAGGTTCAAACATGCTCAAAATCTGAACCTAAGTTTTCAAAAACAAGATTGACTCTAATATGCTTTAATTTCTGAGTCAGAACAAAGGAATAACTGGTTCTAATCAGCTCAAAGTCTGAACCAGATTATAAATAAAAGCAGCTCACAAGGTAGTAAAAACAGAGCTGTAAAAAGATGAAGGAAGTGCCTGAACTTTCAGATCTTAAGCCTTCCATTTTTTATTTAATTTTTTGCAAAATAATATCTATGTGCAGCTTTTTTTTTATGCCATAGACCAGCTACAAGTTAGACTGTTCAATCCTGACTTGTATGCTTTTAAATTTCTATTTTAGAAATTAGAGAATAAAAATCTGTTAGACTGTTGAATCCTAACAGACTGGTAGATTAGGTAGAGAAGCATATGGGCTCAACTGTTTAATCTGAGTTCATGGAGAAATAAGGAGTGGAATTAGACTAAATTTTTGCTTTCAAAAGAATAAAATGTTGTAAAAAGAGTTTGCCAATCCAAGTGCACTCTAAAGAAGAAAAAATGTTAGATCAGTAGGATTGGGTAGGTAGAAAGTTTGTGTTGATGAAGATCCATTGTTTTTCATGACTGCTAATATGTTTTTAGAGAAAAGAAGATCGTCCAAGAAAAGAAAGGCAGCCCAATGGATAAGGCACTAATCAGCCTCCCAGAGAATGCAAGTCTAAAGTTCTTGATGCCTTCAAAAGGCACCATCCCCAAGTGGAGCCACTATTAGCCACCTATAAAATTTGTTATATCAAAAGGTGGCTAAAACATTTTTTGGAGCCTTCAAGAAACAAGTTTTATTGCTAAAAAATGTTATCTCTTGAAGACTCTTGAACACATCCTGCCCTTTGTTCAAAACTTCATTGCTTTTTCCATTTTAAACTCTGAAATTTTGCTAATTTTATGAAGAGAAGACAGCTGCAAAACACCATTTTTCCTTTCCTCCACTACAAATATAACCTCATTTTTTACCCCTTCATTTCCTATGAAATTATTCTATTTTCCATTTGTTCCCCTTTTTTCCCCTTCGTAAATTCCTCTTTACAAAGTTTAAAACTCGTTTTTAAACTCTACCGAAACCCCCAAATCCATCGGAAAACTCTGAAAAAATCATAAAAATACACTTTTAGTATTAATAGGCTTAAGCCCCTTTGGGCTAAGCCTTAACCACTTCCCCACTATATGCCTTGGTGCTGGAACCAAGCGCTAAGCCCTTTCGGCGCTTATCGCATCGAAGAAAACAGAGCGCGCAAATATTTTTGCTTTATTAAGACCTCCGATGCGATTGGCCCCTTATTACATACACTAGAAAATTTGGTGGAATTTCCGACGGCCAATTCTTCACTATTCTGACACATAGTCGTCGCAAGAGCGACAATTCGAGGATGGGCAAAACGTGGTTTGCCATCCCGTCACAATTACGACACACTTAAAAAGTGTCGCAATACCGACACATTTTCCGTCGCTTCCAAACAGGCATTGCTCTTCTGACGTTTCCCAAACCGTCACGCTTCCGACGTTTGTAAAATGTCACATTTCCGACAAAATGTGGTCCGAAATTTTGAACGTCGCTCTTCCGACGTTTGTAAACTGTCGCAATTCTGACGAAATGTGGTCCGACATTTTGAGCGTCGCTCTTCCGACGTTTGTAAACTATCGCAATTCCGACGCAATGTGGTCCGACGTTTTGGACGTCGCTCTTCCAACGTTTGTAAACTGTCGCAATTCCGACGAAATGTGGTCCGACGTTTTGAACGTCGCTCTTCCGATGTTTGTAAACTGTCACAATTCCGACGAAATATGGTCCGACGTTTTGAACGTCGCTCATCCGATGTTTTTATACTGTCGCTCTTCCAACGTTTTTAAGCTGTCGCAATTCCGACGCTTACAAGGCATCGGTATACCGATGACGGGTTCAATTTAAAAAAAAAATGAAACTTTAAAACAGGACAGTAAATCTCCAATATTTGTTATGAATTGTGGGCATTCCAATGACCGTGAAATATTAATATAATAAACCACCCCGCAGCGCTTTGACTATAAACAATCATTTTTTTTTCACAAGAGAAAAAACGATGTTTTGAATATATTATATGAAGTAAAACAGTCCATGAAGTCATTACATTTTCACATCTGAAGATTGGAACCCAAATATCCATCCAGAAAAGTGGAAGTCCCACCCCAGACAGTGATAGAAAAATACCCCATGTCACATACGGGGACTTGATATAAAACCCAGTAACGGTCCACATGGAGATTATCGACAATCTGAGAAAGCATCCAAATATGCCCGAGGCATCTATAAGAAAGTGAAATAGCAGTATGTAGAATAGTAAAGCAACGGATAGAGTACGTACCGACGTCCATTGTTCCAAATACAAATTAAAGTACCCAAAATCCTTGAACAGAGAAAAACGCTAATCATGTGAGGAGTGTGATATGTCCAAAATATAAAAAGACCATCAGACCATATCAATAAACCAGCAACATAGACCAGCATTGCTAGTTTTGAAGGTAGAGTGTTAAACATTAATCATTTTTTTTTCACAAGAGAAAAAACATTGTTTTGAATATATTATATGAAGTAAAACAGTCCATGAAGTCATTACATTTTCACATCTGAAGATTGGAACCCAAATATCCATCCAGAAAAGTGGAAGTCCCACCCCAGATAATGATAGAAAAATACCCCATGTCACATACAAGGACATGATATAAAACCCAGTAACGGTCCACATGGAGATTATCGACAATCTGAGAAAGCATCCAAATATGCCTGAGGCATCTATAAGAAAGTGAAATAGCAGTATGTAGAATAGTAAAGAAACAGATAGAGTACCGATGTCCATTGTTCTAAATACAAATTAAAGTACCCAAAATCCTTGAACAGATAAAAACACTAATCATGTGAGGAGTGTGATATGTCCAAAACATAAAAAGAAAATCAGACCATATCAATAAACCAGCATCGCTAGTTTTGAAAGTAGAGTGATAACCTATCAACAAATAAAATAGTATCATAAAGCGGATATAGGAAATGTGCAGAGACATGTACTGTTGATATACACCTCACACAAAAAGCATCCATGATAGAGCAAAAATATGTATAAACCCAGGGTTGATTGTATGTTCTGGCTCGCTTGTTCCCGGAAATAAAAACCATCTGCAGAAACCCAGGCTCGCTTGTAAGATCAGGCTCTCTTGTTTCCATTAGTAGCCCGCTACAGCATCCACCCTGTTCATAGCAAAAAGGTTCCTATAGATATACAGAGAAAGAGTATAATACGTAGACCATATAAACATGGCTCTGTATTTCAAAAAACAGGTTTAAAATAGAAATAGGGAAACATTTCTTTTTCCAATTGTTATGAACATAATTCGACCATGAAATATTAATATAATAAACCACCCCGCAGCGCTTCGACTATAAAAAACCATATAAACATGGCTCTGTATTTCAAAAAATAGGTTTAAAATAGAAATAGGGAAACATTTTTTTTCTAAGTAAAGTTAATCTATTAACAGTGGGAATAAAATTACACCGAAGTCAAAAACATTGCCCAGACTCATGGCAAATTTGTCATCAAAAAATCAAAAAATTAAGAAGACTTCCCTCATATGGGGAAACCAGTCTTGAACGTTTACAGAATTCAAAAATATTACAGAGGTCCAGCACAGTAATATAATCTAAAAGCAGCCCAATTAAGTGGGCCGCAAAGCAAGAAAAACAAATTAACCAAACTACTCCTCTGGCTCCTCGACGATTCGGCACCATCCTTCGGAAGGTCCAAGATCGCTAGGTGCTACCTCCACAGTCATGCCACCGCTCCCCTCCTGAAGGCCCGAATGCTCGCCGGCTTTTTCTGAGCTCAGACCTGCCAAACGGGTGCATTGTTCTTCCATATGGGCCTCCTCATGAAAAACCACAGTAATTGAAGCTGTGATTCATGGGCGGTTCAGAGAGAAATTAAAGGAAAAAAGCGCAGTGCGCGTCGTGGGAGAAGGTGAAGCGGTGGGGAAATGAGGAGCAGGGGAGCCCATACAATGGCCAGATCCTAGAACCCGACCCCGCCCACTTCTAGTATCTGGATAGAAACTTGCGTGATAATCACTGGACTAGGAAGAAGACTCGGTTGAGGGGCTAGAGGGAGCGCGAAGGGGTTGACCTCTAGTGCTCCCCCTACGGCAACACATAATTTGACGTAGGCGAGGCATGGGTGCAGTCTCAGTAGTGGGCACAAGAGGAGACGAAGAAGCCGAATTCCAAGAAATAGAGGAAAACAAACAAGGACCAGACTGAGAGAAATGCAGATATGCAGCAAGGTCTAAGCAGCATTTCAGCTGGCCACTTCTCCTTCTTGTCACAGTGAGCAGGCAGTGTAACCCAGCGACCGGCTCGTCTGAAAAACCATAGCGAAATGACATTTTATCGACCCGACTGCAATGCAATCGAAGGACGCCCATCATAATTAATCTCTGATCATTAATGAGAGCTGAAGGCCGGATCATATTGGAGCATGCAGAATCGCTAACAGGAGTGGAGGTCTGATCTTGAACAGTGTTAAAACTTAATGCGATTTGATGTGAAAACCTTGGAAATTAATTGAACAATGTTAAAACTTAATGCGATTGATATGAAATCACCACATCCATGTCCCATCGCCTTAAACACCATCGAATGCACCCGCATTCGGGAACAGGGCAACATTTGATTGAGGACACATGGCAGAAATTGATTGGAGCGGATCTTTGTTGGGCCGCTCGCGCAGTGGAAATCCGGACCCGAAAAAGATTAGGGCGAATTTGATAAGAAATTTGCGTCACAACTCTGCCTCCGTACGCCAGCCCAACTTCGGACCCAAAAAATATTAGGGCGGAATTCAATTGGTTTTCGCGTCACAAAATTGGCTGAGGTCAGCAGGCTATTTTGGAATGCGAATTTGGTTTGAATTATTGTTTATCGCCGTTTGAAGTCCACCGGGCTCGACTTAAGAACAATTTTGTTTGATCCTATCTTATAAAATTTGTGTTGGTTTTCTTTTATAATACACATATTTATAATAAATCATGGGAATACCACACTAAACATGTGGAAAAGTTATATAAATTATTGAGAACAATCATTTTTATGTAAAAATATCCAAATGTACTTTTGGGAAATAAGAATTCGAGTATTTGGTTCATATTTTTTTAAAGGAAGGAGTGAAGTTGGAGCCTCAAAAGATGCAAGCTATTACACAATGACCTATTCCTAAGAAAATCAAGGTTCTTAGAAGATTTTTTAGACTTACATGATATTATTGATAATTTGTTAAGAATTATGCATGCATTTCAAGTCCACTCACATATCTCTTGAAGAAAATATCATTTATATGGAATGATGAGGCTACTTTGGCATTCTCTATTTTAATGGATGCCTATGTCTTCTACACCAACATCGGTTGCACCTACTTTTGGTAAAACATTCATAGTAGAGTGTGAGGCACTAGGACAAGGAATTTACATAACATTAACACAATAAGGGATATCATTGGCTTTTAAAAGCAAGGAATTCAAAGAAAATATTTGGTGAAATCTACGTATGAAAAATAAATGGAAGCAATATTACATGAAATAAAAAATGGGGATAGTATATCATTGGGAGGTACTTTAAAGTCAAGATATACCATTATAGCATAAAGTATTTTTTGAAGCTATGGTTTTCATTAGAAGATTAACAAAAATGAGGAGAAAAAATGCAAAGTTTTAATTTTGAGATAATCTGCAAAAAGGGTAAGGAAAATTTAGTACATGATGCTCTTTCTAAAATAGATGAGGCCTCAAATCTATATCCAATTACATTTTCTATTCCTAGGTGGCTAGAAGAAGCTTGCCATAATGGAAAAATGACAATAGTACTAAACAAAAACTAAAATTTATAAAGGATGGGATGAACTCTATGGAGCATTGGGAGTGAAAAAGAGATATACTTTGGTGCAAATGTCGAATATTTTTATGCACGCAAGCATATTTGAATAAACAAATATTAAGGGAGTCCCATGTCTCTCTGATGGTAGGACGCAGGGTTCCTTAAAACATCTCAAAGGATCAAAAAATATATTTTTGGAAGAAATGAAGAAAGATATTCAAAATTTTGTAAGAGAAGGTCAGGTTTGCATAATAAATAAAAGAGAGATAGTAAAATCTCTAGGGTTACTTCAACCATTCCACATACATATTCAAAGACTAGAAGATATATCAATAGACTTTATTACAGGGTTACTGAAATATAAAGGTAAGTATTACATTTTTTGTGGTCATTTATATAGACAAATTTTGTAGATTTTTTTTGCAGAGCTCAAAGTACATAAACAACAAGCCAAGTGGCAGAAGTGTCCGTGAAAGAAATTCATAGTCTTCATGGTTTTCCTAAAGTAATAGTAACAAGAAACTTTGGAAATAATTATTTAATATGAGTGGAGAAACACTAGTTGCCATGAGTTCTACATATCAAACACAATCAAATGGTCAAACAAAAATAGTTAACAAATGTTTTTAAGGTTATCTACAATGTTACTCTTTAGAAAAGAAATATTAATGGATGAAGTGGGTTCCTCAAGGAAGAATGGTAATATGATACTATCATACTACCTATCACACATCTACTAAAATTTCTCCATTTAAGGCCCTTTATGGATATCCAACTCCTAGTATCTCATACTTTTTGCAAGATAAGTCCAAAGTATAGGAAACAAAGTCACATATGGAAAATACTAAAGAAACTCTGAAAATTATTATGGAAAACATTCAAATGACATGAAACATGATAAAACAACAAGGGGAACAACATTGAAGTGAAAGATAATTTGAGGAGGGTAATTGGGTATTTTTTAGATTATAGCATTATAAGAAATCTTCATTCAAGAAAAAGAAGAATAAAGAATTAGCTCAAAAATTTTATGGCCCTAAATAATTATTCATAGGATTGCACAAGTGGTATAGAAGTTATATTTTCCTTTTTCTTGCATTCATAAGGTTTTTCATGTATCTTGCCTAAAAAAGGTTTTGGGAAAAAATATGCCAATGTAAATAGAACTTCCAAAATTAGATGAAGAATGAAAGTTGATTCTTGAACCACAAAAAGTTATAGATAAACATTCTGTATATCTTTGACATATAACCATTATGAAGTACCTAATCAAGTGGAAGAATATTCCTCTAGAAGAAGGTACATGGTAAAATGATCAATTCGTGATGAAATACCCACGGCTAAAGGGTTCGTTTGAAGTTATGACAAAGGTTTTGTTATATGTTTTATATGACGCGCGGCGTAATAGTTTTATTGTTTGTTAAGGTCCCACACAGTGATCAAATTTGAAGGGCAGGTCCGAATTTCAATTAGAAGGGCATATATCTATGTCGCCCTTCCATAATGAAAAGCTTTAAAAAAAAATCTTTTCAATTCACCACAATAAATTATTTTTACATTTCATTTTCAGAAAGACAAAACCATCAATATTTATATTAATAAAAGACTGTTACATATACAACAATGAAGAAGGCTCCATCTTTCATTGCTTAAATATCTCATTGGCAATGTCAAGATAAGTCTTGAAGACACTATTATAATAATTTGGATACATACCACCGGGATATAGGAGATTCTTATGTGTCAGATTGTGTGATGCAATTTTGACTTTGTCTCACAAGGAGCAGCAGCATGGAGGTCTGGATTTTTCTTATAGAACTTTTTTATTATTATTCGAAACGTTGTTTATAGATATGAAGACAACAATGAAATTATGAGCATGGTGGACAATTAGTCAAGCTCATGATGCCAAACCATGATGATGTAAGTTTGGAATTTAACATTTTTACATGTTAAAGACAAATAGTCAAAATCACTCACAACTTAGTATGCCATAATTAATAATCATTCCCTGTTCACTTTTGTTAATAGGTTTATGTCACATGATGATCTCTCTTCTCCGACATTTACTTGTATTGAAGATCACTATTCTAGGAATAAGGAGTTATTTTCTCCAAAAATAACCCTAGCCAAACATTGACAATGCATCAAGGATATCTTTCTATGCTTCATAAGCACATTTGTTCTACTTCTAAATCATGTCTCGGAAGTGGTTGTTGTGCTGGAAATTATTCACCAGTTGGTTTCATACCAAAGTCTTTTTCACATTTTCAGCATCCAATACATGAAAAAGATAATGGTTTAAAACAACATAAATATTTGAAATTTTGCAAGAATTGTCTGGTACACTTTGAATATGAATTTTGAAGTCAAGTGCATGATGCTGTATAGGATCAAGTGTCATTTTGAATACCAAATGTTTCACAAGAAACTTCTCAACATGCTACCTTGTAGTAAGGATTAAATGACAATATTGCATCAACTATTTCCATAATAAAAGTGCACCTCGGCCATAAGACTAAAAAACTACAAATGTTGTAGATCTAACAAGACCACACAATCAAATGTATTCCACAAGGCCAATACTGTATGAAAAATGAAAAGGAGTTTGCAACCAAAAAATACCTTAGGCAACTAATTCAATTAGATACACCAAACCATCAGCAAAAAGGAAAACCAGCCTACTCAAAAGGCAAGCGTTTACCTCCTTTGACAAAATTTTGAGTTCCGAAACAAGGGCCTTTATTGTCTTGTCAATGCCCCTAGTAATTTGAATGGGGTTTGCACCTGCTGCAACAACCTAAACAAAAGGTTTCATTTCAAATTATTTTCCACAAATTTAAGATACAACCATTGTCAGTTTTGTATTTCCTAACAAGCTCATAAATTTTGACAAAAGAACCAAATTTTTTTAATACCCGATAGCAATTTTTTCACTCAAAAACTATCTTAGACTCAATAAGCCCAACCCAAAACTAAAAAACCAAACACCGTAAGACCCTACAAAAATGAATAGATGATCTTAATCCAGTACTATCGACAAAAAGTTACCTTTACACCCTCACTTATTAAACCCCGTGTTGTTGAATTTTAACTTCAACTGCTGCAGCAGAAGGACGGATGCAGCAGCAACATTTTTTTTTGGAGGTTGCTTGCATGCCATCCAGAAATTTAATTCAGCATTTAAAATTCCTGCAAGTTTTTTTTGTAGACGGTCGCAGCCATATTTCTGTACAGGATTGTATTTAAACACAACAACCAGCATTAATGCAATTCACCAACCAGAAATTAAACAAACAAAAATTTACCCCCCAGTTTTGTAAATTCAAAAGGAGGACACGTGGAGCATTAATATTGGATCGCATGAAATTGAAGGGAATCTAAAAACCTGAAAACTGGACCCGAAATTTTTATAAGGCATATTGGATTGAGAATTCGCGTTACAAATTAGGTAGACGTCAGCATCCCATTTTGGAACGCGAATTTGGTTTGAAATTCAATCTATTCAGAATTTTGAAGTCCGACGGAAAGGGTTCTTTAATGTTTTGATAGTTTAATATATACATATGTTTTAAACATATGTTATATATATATCACATGTGAAATGAAAGGTGGGCCATATAATTTAGTTTTAATTTTATTTTTTTTAAAAGAGGGTTTATTATAATATGTTTTATATGTTACGACATATAAAAATAAAAAGGTCGAAAAAGCTTGGTAGTTTTTTTTATAGACAGTACGTAATTTTTTTATTACACAGAAGTGTGTAAAAAGTGAAAGACTGAGTGTAACTTTTTAAGTGTGTATGCACAACAGTGCGAAAGGGAAAAACACAGCAGAGTGTTTTAGAGATAGAGTATGTTTGTTTTGAACAGACAGTGAGTTGGTTTTATGCACTGCGTTTTGTAGCAGTCATAATTTTGTAATCCCTCTTAGTGAGGAAGAAGTGTAATAGTTTTTTTTTGAGTTATTGAAGGGAATAGAAGTTTTTTTTCAAAGTATTGAAACTCTGTCTCCTGTCAAAGAAATTTTTATTTTCTCTGTGTTAGAGGAAGGGAGATTTATTCTCCATTCATTGTTCTGGAATTTTTCAATATTCCAACATGTGCAAGAACAAAAAATGTTGTGGTTCCATCCCAGCTAAATCATTTGTCTTTTCCGCAGCTTGCCTTACCAACTTGGCCCCAATATTTTCAAATGGGTCCTCTAATTCAACCAATAAAAAGGCCAAAACCATAGCATTGAGATACATTTCATTACACTGTCAATAACAATAAAATTTGACTCATCCATAACCCTTTCCTTTTATTTTTGTGAAAAGCTTTATGCATTACTCTAATGTGGCTAGTCCATAGGCCAAGTAGACCACTGGGTAACAAATATGTTTCCTTTCACCTTTGATTTTTCAAATTATGCCTACCAAATATAAGACATTTAAGAGGGGGAACTAATACAATGTTAAAAATAAAACCAGAGAACACATCTACAAATTACCTCCTTAGCTACTGTCACACCATCATTAACTATTTTTGGAGAACCATGCTTGCTCTCCAAGACAAAATTTTGCCCTTCGCCCCAAGGGTGACTCCAACAGGATCAGCAAGTTTGTTCACACCGCCTACAAGAAAAATTGACAATGATTTCGGTAAGTGTGAAATTGAATGCCAGACCATATGCCAAAACAAACCTCCATGAAAAATTAAAATAACACATTAAAATCGAATATAAGTGGACAAGGAAAGATCCACCGCAGTGAAGTTTCACGTGCAGGTGACCTTCCTTTAAACATAATTTTTTCTTTGACCTGCAATTTTTTTGTCATTGAGCCATCCTTGTTGAAGTACAACTCCTTTTCCATAGCTCTTGTATTAACTACCTTCTCTCTGTCGCGTAATCTCAGAGTCCCTCTTCTGCTTGAGCGATTAAAGGAAATGGGTGAAAAAACTAAAAGAGAAGACAATTGTCTACCATAATTATCAAACATTGCACCCAAATTCTTCCCCTTTACATTATTACCCAATGAGGTAGATGTGGCAATTGTTGTCATACTGCCCAAAGCAGAGGCCATCTTCTCTTATCCTGAATATAGAATTACAATATCTTCATATTAGTATGAACCTTAAAAAACATGACTCCCATTGCTAAAAACCACTTTTAAGTTGTAACAAGCAAACTAAACAACTATCGCAACTTTTGGCAACTTCTGGAGCATTAAGAGAGAAACAACCAAAGAGAAATACAACCACAATTTCCATTTTAATGAGACCGGACTATATATTTGCATTAAGATAATAGAAATAAATCATGACTATATTAAGGCCAGCACAAAACAATCTTTAACCAGTGTCTCTCGCGGCCTTCAGGTTTCCATGCTAGAGGTTGCATATTTTTAATTTAAATTCTTGACCTCTCGTGCCCATCTATGAATGCATCCAATGGGATATCTACATCAAATGCTCCTTTATATCCCCAAAAAAAATTCCCTACTACAAGAGCACCAGTATTGATGGATCACCCCACACCATCCCACCCACTAGAAACGGTGAAAAAGGAAACCCGAGAAAAATTTTGAAATATCTCAAGATGACTATATGGGTGGTTCTTATGAATCAACCAACCATTCAGAACATTCTCATCAATCCAAACCATGAGTATTATGTGACGATATTCAAGCAGGCACTGAATCAGATTTCTGAAGTTATGTTAGAGAAACCCTAAACTCTCACTGAAAATAGGTGAAATGTGGCACCACTCAGAGATTGACATGTGCCAATTGGTACAAGTGGTAGAAAAGTGACATGCTCAAACAACGAGGTGATGCAGGAATGACATGAGGAAGAAAATATCAGAAAAGCCCCAAATCTGGAGAACTAAAGCTCATCACCAACCTGAGATTGACAACTTTACATGATGTAACCTATGAAATCGTAAATGGAGAAATCATAGTAAAAATAAAGTAACCTATGTAACAATAAATTTGGATTCATCCTGGGAGTGGTAATGGGAGAAATCATAGTGAACAACAGGAAACATGCAGAGTTTCTTACAATCAAATAGATGAAAAAACACATACAAAAAACCTAGATAATCATCATGAACAAGCTTAATATTGAATTATGAACTGTAAAGGAACTTACAAAATGTGAAATTACAAACCTGGTCAAGTGCACAAGCAAAAATATCCTGGACATGACCCTGGTTGACAAGTTGTATTGCTCATGATGCAAGAGGATTTGTACCTGCACTGCCAAGTCAATCAAAATCCATCATTATCTATACAATAAATACAAGTAATTGATGTAGTATTTTTTACTCTAAGATGCATTCTTATGATAATTTTAGAACATATGTTGAAAATTTCAAAACATACATGAATAAGCTCCTCTTCATTTCAAGAACAATTTATTGGAGTCGCATGAACTTGGAACAAGCCTCCCATGATCTGAAAGAGTAGCAACTAAGTCAACAGTGACTTTTTTGCTGCTACGCTGGATCGAGGGAGGTTTGCTCCAAGATTAAATCTCTCCAATAAATTATTCTCTACTAAACAGGGCCAACCACATGAAGGTGGAAGCTCTTATGGCTCCTCTCCCCCCCCCCGCCCCCCTCACATCACTCTCCATTCCCCAATACCCAATCTATATTTCATTTTTTACTTTCATGAGCATAAAAAAAAATATTCAATAACTAATAAAAAAAAAATTCAACAAAAAGTACACAAGGAAACATTGCAATTAATGCTTGACATAAAAATAGTATGATAAATGAGTTTTTATATAACACAAAAAACGTTCCAAGTATGGTAACGTTTGTCTTATAATAATACAATATTTTACATTATCAAATTTTCTTTTTCTTCTTCCTATTTTTAAAGCTCCTAATTACATCATCAATATCATCATGCTCTGCTCCTGTTTCGTGCCTTTCGACCCACACTGCTGACCTAGTTGCGTAGTCACAATGTCTGGTCTCATCCAGTGATGGGGCATCGCCTACAAAAACAGATAATGTTAAATTTTAATTGTCAGTTTTTAAATATTATTGAACTAGTTCGGTAATATTAATAAAAAAAATTGCAATGAGATTATTTACCTGGTGCACCAGTTGTCGCCGCTGACCTAGTTGCGTTGTCACGATGTCTGGTCTCATCCAGTGACGGGGCATCGCCTACAAAAAAATATAATATTAAATTTTAATTGTCAGTTTTTAAATATCATTGAACTAGTTCGGTAATATTAATAAAAAAAATTGCAATGAGATTATTTACCTGGTGCACCAGTTGTCGCCGCTGACCTAGTTGCGTAGTCACGATGTCTGGTCTCATCCAGTGACGGGGCATCGCCTACAAAAAAGATAATATTAAATTTTAATTGTCATTTTTTAAATATCATTGAACTAGTTCGGTAATATTAATAAAAAAAATTGCAATGAGATTATTTACCTGGTGCACCAGTTGTCGCCGTTGGGACTGTTGCCCTGTCTTCCTCTCTAGTGGTAAGATCCTCAAGGGAAACATTCTCTGTCATTTAAACAAAAAACATTATAAGGACAACCATCAAGGTATAATTAGAAAAAATTATAAGTGGAAATTAATTACCGTCACGGCCCTCACTGATAGTAGCATTGTCGGCCTAGTCCCCACTACAATGATCAGGTTGCACGTGAGGATCATCTACATCTGGCTCTAAAACTGGATTATTTTCCTCGTCGGTAGTGCTGCTCCCTTGATTTAAACAAAGTTGTTAGAAATTAAATTTATGGACGAAAACAAACATATTGAAAGGTTAATGTTTTACCTTATCAGGCATTCTAGATCTTGGGACCTGCCCCAAGCTTCTGCGACGTTCAAATACGGCTTGATAGCCAAAATGGAAAGCGATATTTTTATCTTCCTCTGAAGTTTCTGTTCCGAATTCATCACCCTACATTACATATGATTGTGTATTTTTAATCATATTTGATAGGATTACAAAAAATTTGGAAGGCGATACAATTAATTATAAGATGTTTAGATACTTAATTACAATTCTTGCGGCTAATTTCAAGTAGCCGCCCTGGCCTAGCTTGTGATGGCCCTTTTTTTCAATCCTAGCTTTGGTTGCCTTTGAGGTGTCAGGAAACCTAACATCAAAAGATTTAAGTTAGATATGACGTAGCACACTTTTATTTTAGACATAGAGAAAATTAAAGCTATTGAATTAAAGTTGTAATTTACCTTGCGGGTCCAGTTGGCATTTTTCCTTCTTTCTTTGCCCTTTTCTCTTTTTCGTCATGGATGAGTGCTCTCCACTCACTCTCTGGAACTATGAGAGGATGCTCGTATCTAGGGTTAAATTGCAATTGCGTCCTATAGGTGTCCCTGGTATATTTCAAATATTTGCTGGCTACCCGAGCCACCGCTGTTCTATCAAATGTGCCGACCCCAAAAAGGGCTTCTAGATAATCTAGAAGTTCTTTTTTCAGGTTGGAATTCTGGGAATTCCACCCTGTGCGTATGGTTGGGCCAAAAATTACCAACGCATGGCTCTCCAGAAACCTATAGAACTCATTGTTTCCTACACAGAAAAAAAAAATATTATCATTAATTTAAAAATAAAAATCATGATAAATATGTTTTAGATAAAGTACATGAAATAGTTAAAATATTAAAATTTACCTAGGAGTTGTACGTGCTTTATAGGGACACCTTCATCGTTCACCAACAACGTGCCATTAATGGTCCCTATGGAGCTGACACGTGTAGCTCCAGGAAACGCAATAATGTAGTTGGCCATATCAACCTCATCATTGCCAACACGTTCAGCGGTTGGCTGGGTGTCTGCTTGGGCAGGGTGTGTTTCTTGGCTGGCACCTAAAGGAGTAGAAGGTGTACGAGAGGGTTTTTGGGCAATCTCTTGCCCTTGTGTCCCACTACCACCAACACCGGGTTCAGCAAGTGCCAGAAAACGCTAAATACAAAAGAAATTTTTGTTAGTTTAGTCAATGTAAAAATTAAAAATCAAATTATCACAATTCATCTCATGCAGAACAAAAAAAATATCCTTTTGACTTTTTATTATTACCTGATATCTTTCTAGCTGCCTCATAAGATGTTGTATCCTCTCTTCTGTTTCAGGTGTTTGAGGCGCGTCTATCAAAGCATTAAATTACGACCTTGCATCTCGTGCCTTTTTTTGCAACAAGAACACTGGAGATAGGGATGAAGAAAGCTCTTCCTCAAAGAGGGAATCATCAGGCGTACCATGGCTAGGTGTCTACATATTTGAACAAAATTAATATTATTTCAATTATGTAAATAACTAAAATACCTGAAGATAGAGCAATGTTGGCACTTTACATGTTTTTCCGCTGGCCTCTTTCCGCGATCATCCCGTCTCGGGGTTGTTCCTGTACTGCCCTGATCAGTCTGCCACATTGCAATAAAATTATAAATGTAAAAACTTGAAAACAATATCTAACTTGAAAACACAAAATGAAAACTAAAATAATTTCTAATAAGACACCGGAAGATAGAGTTAGAGTTTCAAATATGCCTTGCATTGAATTCAGTCCTAGAAACATGTCATTGCACATTAAGGCACCCAAACAAGAGACGAGTTGACAATGAAGACCTTATTGAATATATTGTTGGAGCAACTTCTAGTAAACTTGTTGTGAAGACCTTGAGGACATTTTTGGTGCAACATTGTTGAAGCTGATGGTATAGCATTGTTGGAGACGATCTTGAAGGGCCTTGAAGTGAAGCTTTTGGAGCAACTATTGAAAAATCCTTAGAGCATTTAAGTAAGGCACTTTCTATCTTCCATCACCTTTTTCCTTTCAATATCCTTTAAACAATTTTGTTGATATTTAATGTTTGAAATCACGTTAGAATTCCTTGATTATATGTGTTTGGGGACTTTCCCTTTGAAATTACCCAAAAATACCCTGGCAATTTTATCTTCAGGATGCATGTCTAACCCTATTGTTCAATATTTTGATTGATAGTAGTAAAAATAGAGAGTTAGGGGGCTCTTGACTTGGTTTGGTTGGGCCATTAGATCCCTAAAATCTACTAGGGAGAACCCCCCTTGAGTTGGAGGAGAGCTAGCCCGAAGTGAAAAGAGGTTAGTGAGGTGACAATGGGGCTATTGAATTACACATGGTATCACACTTTAGCTTTAGGACTTTATCTTGAGAAGTGCGAGATTTTGCTATATCAATTCTCAAATTGTTTACAACACTATTGTTAAGAACTAATAAGAAGTGATGTTGAGGGGTTTTTGGGTATAAGAAACAATACCATTTAAAAACTAGGGTTCTGAGTCCTTGGCATTCCTTCACCTGGGCCTAGGGGCACACTAGAATAATTTCACACTAAACCATGCAAACTTAAAAGTAACTTAACAGATCCATAAATTAATAATAATCATAATTCCTAATTTCCTATTGTACGATATGATGCAAATTATTCAAACATGAAGCAATGAAGACATGCAATGTATGAATTTCAAGATTGATGAACCAATACAAGAAGTTAGAAACTACAAATTTGATTCAATACTCTGTGTCCTAACTCTAGGAAGGAATCTAGTTTGTAGTACAGAACATGCATCGTGTATTATCAATTCTTAATTTACAACAACTAAAGGTCATCTACCTCATCAATTCCTTACCATTTTGTGTTTTTATGTTATATTCCTTATAAAAGTGTCAAATTTCTCTCAAAGTAAGCAACCACTGAATAAAATAAAAAATAGTTGAGATATGATTGAGAAATGGTCATTTATTTCTTGAAAGGATCTTCACAATTTCTTTGGTTATTTTTCATCTCAAGAAACAAGAAATGACCTAAGAAACTATCGTGATGTAATATAAGAAACAACACGGTGCAATGGCCATTTTCAAAGCCAAATGATGTCCATTGAGGACATGGCCTTTATTTGGTTCCTTTTTCATAGGAGTTTCGGGTAGAAATGGAACTTTGTTGTACCATTTCTAGTAGTAAAAAGGGAAAACCTTCTTTTTCCATGGGAAATAATTTACCTTTCCTTTTTCAAGATAATCTAAATCACAAAAAATATGAACTATACTGCACACATTCTTGGATAATGTGAAAGTGGAAAAGGAATACCCTACAGAAGTGATGCACACATGTACATTTGAACACTAATAGATTTTTGTAGTTGAAATGCAAGCTTTTTTTCATTTAAATGTAGGGTTTTTAAAGCAGGGAGAAATAATGGCTACCAAATTAATAAGCATTTCTTAGGGAACAATTTAAATCTTGTATTGGGTGATGAAGATAATAGAGGGTATTGAATCTTGATTCTTGTTGACAGATTAATTCGTCTTGCGGACAAGACCGATCTCCCTAGTACTAAAAGTATCTAGCAACAAACAGCCAAATAAACTAATCTTTCTCTAAGCATATATGATTTACAAATAGTTCTATAGAGGTGTAAAAGACCTACCTTATGTCCAGCGCTTGTTTGAACGTTGTTGTCCCTCGTGCACTTGAGGAGTTTTCTTCGTAAACTGTTGATCTGAAACAAGAAAAATATTACATAGCACCTGTATAGACATCATCATAAACCATGATTATCATAGTGATCAAGGAATCTATGAAATAAACCATTAATAGACAGCTTATTGAGAAAAATGAGTATATTTGTATTAATTTCAAAAGAAAGAAAACCTTACAACCTGAGCCTTGATGTTGCATAGGTCTTCCCAGGGTCCGAAGTAGGAGTCTCCTCTACTTTTACAAGCTCTGCACTCTTTCAACCAAGAAAAATAGAGGTATGTAATCTCTCCTCACAAAATTCTTGTTTAACTGAGTCTGAATCTCAACAGCACTTATCCTCAAATATTCTAAAGCTTCAACTCCCCTTTGAGGCTACCCAATGCCTCTTTTTATAGTGGAAAAGAGAAGGTTTTTCTGTTCCAAATATGAAGGGATAGAATCCTCCTTCAAAGGGATAAGCTCCTCACATCAAGGGGTTAGCTCCATAAGGTAAGGGATACATGTACCTTATCAAAGCGTACTCATTCCCGAAAATTCTCGTCTAGAATCTTCTAGAATTAATCTCAAATCAACTTTTTAACTTTACTTTCTCGCCCTTTTTAGTTTTACAGGAGTCCGCACCTATAACACATAGAAAGTGCGGTTTTGGTCCGTAGGATAGCTGAACATTAGGTGCGGTCCCGCAGGCAATGTATAGAGAAAGTGCGATACCAAAGTTTAGGATATTTTTAGGAACTTTTCTCTGATTTTCAAGGCTTGACATGAAGAACTGATATGTTAGACTTGCAAAAGGGGGAAGTATGAGTTATAATGAGGTCATACCCATAACATAATGTTAGGATGACAATTTTTAGTGTAACAAATTGCCCCCTAAAGTGCAAAGTCTGGAATAGATGAAACTAAAGTCTGTCATATACGAAGAGTGTAGTACTTTATCATTTCAAGGATCACCCTGTGGACACCCCAGTCGGAACCTGTAAAAAAATTCAATGAAAAATATATATATGTAATCATATTATCGCTGAGGTAGGAATTCCCATACTCAAATCAAAACTAACTAGAACTAACTTAAATTGTTCTGATACAGGAATGATTTTGAATACATCACAGTATAGACATGTGTAGACACAGTATGGATGCAACCATCTGTTTTTAAATAGTCTACTGTATAAATGATAACAAAATTCCTCGCAGCCTGGATTGTAGAAACTAGATCCAGGGTCCTGATTTCCGCTTCTCGAACTAGTACGATTCTATCCATGTGAATAAATGTGTTGAAGTCGAACATGGTAGAAACCACTTGATTACTAGTCAATGATGTAAACTGTTAACAAGTGTGAGAGTAACCACCAGTAATGTCAATGGTTCTCAAAGTACCCAGTACAATCCATGAAATGTGAATGAATGAGATGAAGTCGAACATCTCACGAAATCATTCGATCGAAGGTCAATGATGCAACCTGTCGTCGAAGGCGAGAAACCTTCCATTAAGGCATGCAGATTCCAAGGTACTGATCCATCGTAGGAAAGCCCACAAAACGAAATCATAGATCAAGTTTTGAAAATATATTGGCAAGGACTGACTCAGGGATAGTCAAAATGGATGACAGATATTTTGCATATGAATGGTTTATTTGAACTGTCCTCTTGAACACATAACGACACTACATATGGCTTGGTAACAATTGACTTAAAGCTAATACCCAGAAACTGGATGAAAATTTTCAATGAGGTTTGATTAACTGTTTAGGCAAAGGATTTCCCAACCCAGGTGAATGAAAGTGTCGTGTTCAAGAGTGGTTGACTGGATTTTCGAAAAATCAAAATACAACAAACACGCCCATTTTTCTCTCTTTTCCCCCACCATTTCTGGCAAGTACCTCTTTATTTTTGACAAGCTTGAGGAGGATAACATTTGCTTGTTTATAAGCTCATCCTTCAGATGAGTCCAACTTAGTTTAAAATTCAAACCCTAAGAAGGAGTGGTTTGTTCCTGTTTGAAATTGAACAGGTCCTTTATTGTTAAGTTTTAACGAGTCCAGTATAGGAGAAACTCGGTGTTTTTCAATTTTAGGGAGTCAGAAGAAAAAACTTAAGAAAACTCCATGGGTGTACTTTTTCGTAAATTTAGTCTCTCGAGTCCGAAAAAGGATAAAATAATGCGGGAGAGAACTCTATTGACCGTAATTAGTCAACGTATACCTTTTTCGTAAATAGTCCATTTCAGTCCGTAAAAGGGGTAAACTTATACTGAAGGGATGATCATTCATTTACTTTAACGAGTTCGAATAATCAAGTACTCGGCAATCTTTTCATATTTAGAGAGTCTGAAAAGGGCTTAAAAGAGGACTCCAATGTTTCACTTTTTCGTAAATTTTTTAAAGAGTCCGAAAAAGTGATAAAAGTATGCTCTTTGTTGAAAAATGATCAGTTTTCCTGAAAAATCCAATTTCTTCACAAAAACTGGAAACATTACACATACCTGTTTAAGATAAGTAAAAATGCTTTCAAAAATACCCTTTTTAAAGTGAAAAATAAACAAATTCAAAATTCATCTATTCAAAAAAACCTATAAAAAGGAATTTTTCAATTTTATTTTTACTGTTCAGTTTCAGAGTGAAAAGTAAAAAGCTTTTGGGTAAGAAAGTTCCTGTGAAGATTCTGGAAAATCCGTCCGACGAAATCGAGAACCGTCAGTCCCAAGTAATCCACGATCTCTTAATCTTGTATTTCATCCGTTTACAATTCAGTTTTAGGCTTTAGATTTTATTTTTAGGGAAAAATATGGTTTAAAAATTCGCCCGCGGGGGTCCGCAGGTGCGACACATGGGACCTGCGGACCTCGATTTTTTTCATATGGAAAAAAGTCATGGGTCCGCACTCATCACACAGAGAGCGTGCGTTTCTATGCACTGTGTATAAAGGCTAAGTGCGGTCCCTGCGCTTTTAAATTTAAAACTCAAATTTCTCATTTGCCGCCCAAAAATTTCCAAATTAGATTGTTCTAACTTGTGTTTCTATGCATTGTAGGAGTAACAAGATGTTGATTTGGAGAGAACATGAACATGAGGATGTGGATGACGCCGCAATGCTCCATTTTCCCACAATGCAAGCATTAAGAGCATGCGGTATATACAAATTCTGGGCCATCTAAGGCATGTGGGCACAGGTAGACCTCATGACATGGTTGGTAAACAGGTGGAATGTGCAGGACCAGTGTTTCATTATTGGTGGCCACCGGCTCGAAATTGAGCTGGAGGATATTTATTTTTTGACTGGTTTGTCCAAAAGGGGCGAACAAGTTTCTTTGTTTGGGACTAGGCCAGGTGGCCAGTCTGTCGCTAGTCTTCAACTAGAATTCTGTAATGATCAGGCAAACCCTAGAGACAAATGGATTGACATTAAAAACATCAGCCGTCCCGAGCTGAAAGTTATTGCATTTACTGTTACCAAACTGTGTGGGAGTGTTGCGCTGCATGTGGCTACCGGTTCCCAGATGCATATTGTTGTGGACTGTTTTCGCGGCACCATCTTCAACTGGTGCGAAGCTGTGTTGGCCAATATAAAAGGCCAATTAACTAGAGCGAAGAATGGTAAACTAAAAAAATTTGGATATGGATCCATCTTCGTTACCTTTGCTCTAGAGAGGATCCCCATGCTAGCTCTGCAGAGTATTTCTGTTGATGCCGGTCGAGTTCGAGAACCTAGGATGGTTCGTTGGGTCTCACTGATGGCCCGTCACAGTATTGAGGGCTCTGAGATTGTTCGATTTCCCCCTTCATATTTTCGTTGGCTGGATCACCAAATTTTTACCATAGAGGACTTTCCATATGCCGAGATAGATTTCCGCGGCGACCGAGAGATGACTCTCCCAACGGGGGAACAGTGGGATGAATCAGGTAAAATCATTTTCAACAATTTCTAAGTTCTAATTTTTTTATTATTTTTTGATCGTCTTTTGAAACTAATAACCAAAAGTTTTAAATACATATGTGGGCCCACAGCGACCAATCCATCTCCATCCTTATGAAAGAAGAAAACCAACTGCAGTTGCACCAGCCCCAGCCCCAGCAGGCCAATCAGCGGAAATCTTGTCTGACTTAGAGCATCACCTAGAGCGCTTGACTCTAGATATTCCAGAGATGGACATAGATGAGATTCCACTCAGATTACAGAGATACGTGATTGGTGTTCCAGGACCTTTTAGGAGGTTCCTATGTAGGGTGGCCCGAGTAGTGGTCTCTTATCGTGATCACCATCAGTGATGGGATGATCGTGTTGTAGACTCATATTTTGACTTTTTGTGTTATCATTTTACCGATCATAAGGTGTTTCCAACCTATGATCGAAGACGATGTATATTTTTTGAAAACACTCCTATATTATGATATATCACTATTTACCGGCTATCTGTGTGCATGTTATGGATGCTGTTTGATTTACTGTTTTGATTATTGCAAATGTTGATTTATCATACTAGAAGCAACTGCATCTGCTAATGTATTTAAATGTCTTGGAATATGTTGATATTCGATATAATCAAATTCACGTTCCAAGAGACGAACTCTTAAAAATAACCATAATAACACTGGATTCCTAATGGTATAGACCCTGTTAAGCTGTAATACAACAAGTTCAGAATCCAACCTAACAATCAAACTTCGAATTCCAAATGATATGGATTCAGACAATAACTCAATCACTGCACTATACTCAGAAATGTTATTCATTGTTTGACCAAGGCTTACCCCATGCATGGATATTAACTCGTCAGAGGGTGAATAAATAACCCAAGCTGTGGAAGAAATATTCCATGTACTACGACAAGCACCATCAGCAAAACCAATGTAGGTTTGAAGAGACGTCGACATCTGCAATATCAAGAGTAAAACTCAGATAAGTAGGAAAAGTGATAAAAAAACACTTCTAAAACTAGGCACACTTTCTAAAATAAGACACACCAGCAGTAAAGAAATCTAATCTAATAAAAAATCTCCACGCCAAGTTTTAAGCATAATATCGCTTTAGATAAAGCCCATTTCTGGGTTTATCCAAAGGGACACCGTCAAAATCTATCAACTCATAGGCCCCTTTTGCTAACTTTCGTTTGACAATGAAAGGACCATGCCACATAGGCACGAATTTCCCAGCCCCTAGTTTATCGTTGGCTTGATCATAAAGTAAGACTAGGTCTCCTTCTAAAAAATTTCGAGGGGTCACACTTCTATCATACTGAGCTTTAATTCGTTTAACATGAGCCTCGTTTGCTATTGCAGCATTTCGTCGATTCTCATCTAGTTGAGCCAAGTACAAGAAACGTTTCTCCTCTTCAGATGTAGCTGGGAGTAATTCTATGGCTAATTTCAGTGACGGAATTTCGCATTCAATCGACAACACAGCTTCCAAACCGTAAACGAGTTGAAAGGGAGTGAAACCAGTTGATGTTTTTACCGAGGTTCGATATGCCCAAAGTGCTGAAAATAACATGGAATGCCAATTCGTCTTGTGAATACCAATAATGTGTTTGATCATGGTGACTAAAACTTTATTGATGGCTTCAACCAGACCATTGGCTTGTGGATAATACGGAGTGGAACTATCGTGACGCAGGCCAAGTTGATCTGTCAGTTCAGTCATCATGACATTCCAAAAATGACTTCCATGATCTGTAATAATGGCTTGAGGAACACCGAACCTAGCAATTATGTGATTAAATATGAAAGTTGCAGCAGTCTTGCCGTCAGCCGAAAATGTAGGCATCGCCTCGGCCCACTTAGTAAAATAATCTACTGCTAAGATAATATACGCATGCCCCTCGGCCGAGTGAGGGTTACATGTAATAAAATCGATACCCCATTTCGTGAAAGGACCAACAGCAATTATGGGATGAAGAGGAGCGGGTGGCGTGCGCATTTTACGATCAAAAAGTTGACAATTGTGGCATTTTCGGACTGCATAAATACAATCTTGGAATAACGACGGCCAGAAATAACCAGCGCGCAATATCTTTTGGGCCGTGGCGTACCCAGACATATGACCGCCACATGCTCCAGAATGACAGTCATTTAAAACCTTTTCAGCTTCATCATGAGTAAGATAGCATCGGAAAACAAAATCCGCTCCACGACGATAAAGTATATAACCAATAATATTATACTGTTGGGATTGGAAGCGTATTTTCCGTCGCTGAGATCGTGATATTTCAGGCCGAAAAGATTGGGTTTGTTTTGGAAGATCGAGGATTTTTTCGTGTAAAGTACCTGACTACATATAAGCGAGGTCAAATAGCTGCAGCTCCTTCAGGGTCTCATGCCACTGACGGTATGATTGGTACAGTCAATTCTAAAAGCAACAAGAAATATTCATAGAATTCTTCTCCTATTATAACTTTACCTGATTCCCCGAAAGGAGAATCTTCCCCCGAAGTTTTTGCCGATATTCACGTCATAGAGACATCTACGACAAAATCTAAATCCTGTGGTAAAAAGAAAGGGAAGAATAAAAAAAAAAGAATTCAAAAGAGAAAACTGATAAAAATGAATCCAATGACAAAAAACATAAACCTTGCTATCCTTGTTTCATTTGTGAAGAGGATCATTTCACGAAAGAATGTCCATATCGAGCCGAAGTTACGAAATTCGTTAAAGGGTCGCAACAACCTGCTGTCTTGAAGGATCCTTTTCCAACTCAAGATGGTAAAATGATTGGTTCTACCTGGACAACTTTAGAAGAACCTATTATGATGATGTCTCATGTAAGGATTGCAACGCGATCGCAAGATTACGGTAGTAAGAATCCTGTTGATGGTAAAGAAGCAGAATCTTCTAATGCAAATGCATCAACTACACCTCCTCCTGTTTCTGGTCCGCTACAGATCGAGAAACAAAATCCAGACTTAATAATCAAACCACCTGCTAAAGGTGTTCTTTGTAAATCAGCTTTCAATCCACATGCGAGAGCTGCTCAGAATTACAACATTGTTGAAGACTTAGCTATTTCTCCTTCAGCAATGTCGGCTTTGGAAGTGCTGCAATCATGCCTAGCACAGCGTAAATTGCTTTTGTCTGCTATAGGAGCTATTGATATTCAGGATTCCAACCTTATAATCTTCGATTTAGAAAATAGTACACCTCTTCTACCTCACCAAATGGCTTTCCAGATTCCAGTGTTAGTAAAAAACAGACCAATCTTTCGGACTGTGATTGATGAGGGAGCTTCAACGTGTATTATGTCGATTCAATGTTGGAAATCACTTGGTTCTCCTACACTTAACCAATCTCCGACGATTCTTAAGGATTTTGATGGTCGAGGTTTTCAACCTTTTATTATTTTGTAGGATTTACCCATAGGGGTCGAAGGTAAGATAGTAAATCTAGATGTGGAAGTGGTTGATGCCCCTCTAGATTACAACCTTCTCCTAGGTCGTAGTTGGTCTTATGCCATGACTGTTGTTGTTTTTTCGGTCTTTCGACTCATAAAATTTCCATATCAAGGAAAGATCGTTACAATAGATCAGTTAACTTATTTTTCTTCCAACCCAGCCTCTACAGAAACAATCCAGCACGTTGGAAAAACAGCTATCCCTTACAAGGATGTTGGAGTAGGTTTGATTAAAGATTCTGGTTTACTAGGAAATTTTTCCTTTCCTCCTCCTAACGTATCGCCTTCTATTGCAAATATTCACATGATTTCATCAGACACTGTTATGTTTGATGATCCTTGGATCATACCTTCCGACTCCAAGTTAGATTCATTTGATGGCATGATGCCTTTGAGTCCATTTGAAATTGCATATCAGGCTGTACAGTCACTTTCCGACCCATCTTCAACCGAAACTGATCCAATGAATGGGATCCATGAGGAATCACTTTCTATATCCAGTTCAGCCACAACGACATTTCTTGATCTTGTTCATACTGATGAGAACATTCGTGAATTTTTGTCTGTTGATGATTTACCATGGGAAGATCTGCATCACTGATCTTCATTTTTACCTGAACTAGATCATTTTGAAGATGATTTCGCTTCAATTTTTACTGCTGAATATGTCAAAGAACCACAGAATCCATTGCAAAATCCTGATTCTGATTTAAATTTGGAAAATATATCTCGAACAATTCCAATTGACATTTCAGTAAAACCAGGAGTAATTGAAAACAGTCATATAGGTGCTTGCTGTACGGAAGATGAAATTCAAACTTATAAAGCCCTATTTCAAGAATTTCGTGATGTGTTTGCCTGGTCCTATGAAGAAATGCCAGGAATTGATCCGTCAAACGTCATACATGAAATCAAGACTTACCTGGATGCCAAACCTATCCGTCAACGTCTACATCAAATTCATCCTAGAAAATTTGCTGCTATCAAAGCAGAAGTTGAAAAATTACTTCGTGCAGGATTCATTTATCCAATCCCCTTAACGGATTGGGTATCGAATATTGTTCCTGTGACTAAAAAACAAGGAACAATAAGAGTATGTATCGATTATAGGGATATTAATCGAGCTTGTCCTAAGGAAAATTATCCAACCCCCTATATCGATCAAATAATCGAAGATTGTGCTGGCAGTGAAATGTTTTCCTTTATGGATGGCTTTTCCAGTTAAAATCAAATAAACATACTCCCTGCTGCTCAACCGAAAACAACTTTTATTTGTCCGTGGGGGATGTTTTCTTATTGTAAACTACCCTTTGGATTAAATAACGCTGGAGAAACTTTTCAATGGGCAATGTCTTACACATTTCATGACATTAAGCACATTTTGCAGCCTTATCTCGATGATTTACCTACTCATTCATTGCGTAGGGCCGATCATCTCACTCACTTACGAGCTATCTTTATGAGATGTAGGCATTATCGAATTAGGCTGAATCCACACAAATGTGTTTTCTGTGTAGAATCAGGTCGCTTACTGGGTTTTATTATCTCGAAAGTAGGCATTCACGTCGATCCATCGAAGGTCGAAGCTATTGTCAATCTATCTCCTCGTTCGACTTTACGCCAACTCCAAAGTTTGCAGGGGAAAGCAAACTTTTTACGTCGATTCATTCCTAACTATGCCGAGCTTACAAAGGGTTTTACCTGATTGTTGAAACAGAACATTCCATTCTTTTGGGATGAGATCACTGATCGATCTTTTGATGCACTTAAACACGCGTTGACCCATGCACCGTTATTGCATCCTCCCAACTATAATCAGGATTACTTTTTGTACCTCGCTGCTTCTCATTCCACCATTGGGATGGTGTTAGTTCAAGAAGACGAATCTCACAATGAACATGTTATTTACTATCTTAGTCGAAATCTGCATCCGACTGAGATAAAATACACACATGTGGAGAAATTTGCCTTGGCAGCTGTTCAAGCTGTCCAAAGATTTAGGCACTACATTTTGTTACGCAAGACTACGGTAATTTTTTATTGCAACCCTATGATGTACATTTTGACCAAACAATTGCTAGGGGGAAAGTATTCCAAATGGATAGTAATCCTGCAGGAATTTGACTTGGAATTTGAAAAATCTAAGGCAAAGAAATCTTTGGTCTTTGCGGAACTGATGTGTGATTTCCCCTCTACTGATACTGAAACAGTGGCAAAGGAGTCCATTGCGGACGAATCTTTGTTTCTTATCAGTATTATGGATCCATGGTATGGAGATATTATTATTTATCTCCAAACCCAATCTTTTCGGCCTGAAATATCATGATCTCAGCGACGGAAAATACGCTTCCAATCCCAACAGTATAATATTATTGGTGATACACTTTATCGTCGTGGAGCGGATTCTGTTTTCCGACGCTGTCTTACTCATGATAAAGTTGAAAAGGTTTTAAATGACTGTCATTCTGGAGCATGTGGTGGTCATATGTCTGGGTATGCCACAACCCTAAAGATATTGTGCGTTGGTTATTTCTGGCCTTCGTTATTCCAAGATTGTATTTATGCAGTCCGGAAATGCCACAATTGTCAACTTTTTGATCGTAAAATGCGTGCGCCACCCGCTCCTCTTCACCCTATAATTGTTGTTGGTCCATTCGCAAAGTGGGGTATCGAATTTATTACATGTAACCCTCACTCAGCCGGGGGGCATGCATATATTATCTTAGCAGTAGATTATTTTACTAAGTGGGCCGAGGCGATGCCTACATTTTCGGCTGACGGCAAGACTATTGCAACTTTCATATTTAATCACATAATTGCTAGGTTCGGTGTTCCTCAAGCCATTATTACAGATCATGGAAGTCATTTTCGGAATGTTATGATGACTAAACTAACAGATCAACTTGGCCTGCGCCACGATAGTTCCACTCCGTATTATCCGCAAGCCAATGGTCTAGTTGAAGCCATCAATAAAGTTTTAGTCACCATGATCAAACGAATTATTGGTATTCATAATACAAATTGGCATTCCATGTTATTTTCAGCACTTTGGGCATATCGAACCTTGGTAAAAACATCAACGGGTTTCACTCCCTTTCAACTCGTTTATGGTTTGGAAGTTGTGTTTCCGATTGAATGTGAAATTTAGTCCCTAAAATTAGCCATAGAATTACTCCCAGCTACGTCTGAAGAAGAGAAACGTTTCTTGTACTTGGCTCACCTAGATGAGAATCGACAAAATGCTGCAATAGCAAACGTGGCTCATGTTAAACGAATTAAAGCTCAGTATGATAGAAGTGTGACCCCTCGAAATTTTTCAGAAGGAGACCTAGTCTTACTTTATGATCAAGCCAATGATAAGCTAGGAGCTGGGAAATTCGTGCCTATGTGGCATGGTCCTTTCATTATTAAACGAAAACTAGCAAAAGGGGCCTATGAGTTGATAGATTTTGACGGTGTCCCTTTGGATAAACCCAGAAATGGGATTTATCTAAAGTGATATTATGCTTAAACTTGGTGTGGATATTTTTTATTAGATAAGATTTCTTTACTGCTTGTGTGTTTTAGATTAGAAAAGTGTGCCTAGTCTAGAATTGTTTTCAAAAAATATACATCGTCTTCGATCATAGGTTGAAAACACCTTATGATCGGCAAAATGATAACATAAAAAGTCAAAATATGAGTCTACAACACGATCATCCCATCACTGATGGTGATCACGATAAGAGACCACTGCTCGAGCCACCCTACACAGGAACCTCCTAAAAGGTCCTGGAACACCAATCACGTATCTCTGCAATCTGAGTGGAATCTCATCTATGTCCGTCTCTGGAATATCTAGAGTCAGACGCTCTAGATGATGCTCTAAATCAGATAAGATTTCCACTGATTGGCCTCCTGGGGCCGGGGCTGGTGCAGCTGCAGCTGGTTGTCTTCTTTCATAAGGTTGGAGATGGGCTGGTCGCTATGGACCCACATCTGCATTCAAAACTTTTGGTTATTAGCTTCAAAGACGATGAAAAAAAAAAAAAAAGAATTTAAAAATTGTTGAAAATGATTTTACCTAATTCATCCCACTGTTCCCCTGCTGGGAGAGTCATCCCTCAGTCACCGCGAAAGTCTATCCCGGCGTATGGAAATTCCTCTATGATAAAAATTTGGCGATCCAGCCAACGAAAATATGAAGGAGGAAATCGAACAATCTCAGAGCCCTCAATACTGTGACAGGCCATCAGTGCGACCCAACGAGTCATCCTAGGTTCTCGAAGTCGACCGACGTCAACAGAAATAATCTGCGGAGCTAACATGGGGATCCTCTCTAGAGCAAAGGTGACGACAATGGATCCATATCCAAATTTATTTAGTTTTCCATTCTTCGCTCTAGTCATTTGGCCTTTTATATTGGCTAACACAGCTTCGCACCAGTTGAAAATGGTGCCGCAAAAACAGTCCACAGCAATACGCATCTGGGAACCGGTAGCCACATGCAGTGCAGCACTCCCACACAGTCTGGTAACAGTAAATGCAATAAATTTCAGCTCGGGACGGATTATATTTTTATATCAATCCGTTTGTCCCTAGGGTTTTCCTGGTCATTACAGAACTCTAGTTGAAGACTAGTGACAGACTGGCCACCTGGCCTAGTCCCAAACAAAGAAACTTGTTTGCCCCTTTTGGAAAAACCAGTCAGAAAATAAATATCCTCTAGCTCAATTTCGAGCCGGTTTCCACCAATAATGAAACACTTGTCCTGCACGTTCCACCTGTTTACCAGCCATGTCAGGAGGTCTACCTACGCCCTCATGCCTTGGATGGCCCAGAATTTATATAAACCGCATGCTCTTAATGCTTGCATTGTGGGAAAATGGAGCATTGCGGCGTCATCCACATCCTCATGTTCACGTTCTCTCCAAATCAACATCTTGTTAATCCTACAATGTATAAAAAGATAAGTTATAACAATCTAATTTGGAAATTTTTGGGCGGCAAAAGAGATATTTGAGTTTTAAATTTAAACGCGTGGGGACTGCACTTAACTTTTATATACAGTGCATAGGAACGCATGCGCATTGTGTGATACATGCGGACCCACGACTTTTTTCTTTATAGGAAAAAGTCGGGGTCCGCAGGTCCCATGTGTGGCACCTACGAACCCCCGCGAGCGAATTTTTAAACCATATTTTTCCTTAAAAATAAATTTTAAAGCCTAAAAACGAATTGTAAATGAATGAAATGCAAGATTAGGAGGTCATGGATTACCTGGGACTGACGGTTCTCGATTTCGCCGGACGGATTTTCCAGAATCTTCACAGGAACTTTCTTACCCAAAAGCTTCTACTTTTCACTCTGAACTTGAACAGTAAAAATGAAATTGAAAAAGTCCTTTTTATAAGTTTTTTCGAATAGATGAATTTTTAATTTGTTTATTTTTCACTTTAAAAAGGGTATTTTTGAAGCATTTTTACTTATCTTAAACATGTATGTGTAATGTTTCAAGTTTTTGTGCCGAAATTGGATTTTTTAGGAGAATTGATCATTTTTCAACAAAGAGTATACTTTTATCACTTTTTCGGACTCTTTCAAAAAATTTACGAAAAAGCGAAACCCTGGAGTCCTCTTTTAAGCCCTTTTCAGAGTCTCTAAACATGAAAATATTGCCGAGTACTTGACTATTCGAACTCGTTAAAGTAAATGAATGATCAATAGAGTTCTCTCCCACATTATTTTATCCTTTTTCAGACTCGAGAGACTAAATTTACAAAAAATTACACCCGTGGAGTTTCCTTAAGTTTTTCTTCTGACTCCCTAAAATTGGAAAACACCGAGTCTCTCCTATACTGGACTCGTTAAAACTTAACAGTAAAGGACCTGTTCAATTTTAAAACAGGAACGAACCACTCCTTCTTAGGGTTCGAATCTTAAACTAAGTTGGACTCATCCGAAGGATGAGCTTATAAACAAGAAAATGTTATCCTCCTCAAGCTTGTCAAAAATAAAGAGGTACTTGCCAGAAATGGTGGGGGAAAAAAGAGGAAAATGGGCGTGTTTGTTGTATTTTGATTTTTCAGAAATCCAGTCAACCACTCTTGAACATGACACTTTCATTCACCTAGGTTGGGAAATCCTTTGCCTAACAGTTAATTGAACCTCATTGAAAGTCTTCAGCCGGTTTCTGGGTATTAGCTTTGGGTCAATTGTCACCAAGCCATCTGTAGTGTCGTTATGTGTTCAAGAGGACAGTTTAAATAAACCATTCATCTGCAAAATATCTTTCATCCATTTTGACCATCCCTGAGTCAGTCCTTGCCAATATATTTTCAAAACTTGATCTATGATTTCGTGTTGTGGGCTTGCCTACGACAGATCACTTTCTATCGACGACAACTCATTATCTAGGAAGTTGATCCAGAAATCGTTAGTACCTTGAAATCCGCATGCCTCAATGGCAGGTTTCTCGCCTTCGACGACAAGTTGCGTCATTGACCTTCGATCGAATGATTCCGTGAGATGTTCGAATTCATCTCATTCATTCACATTTCATGGATTGTACTGGGTACTTTGAGAACCATTGAAATTACTGGTGGTTACTCTCACACTTGTTAACATTTTACATCATTGACTGGTAATTAAGTGGTTTCTACCATGTTCGACTTCAACACATTTATTCACATGGATAGAATCGTACTAGTTCGAGAAGCGGAAATCAAGACCTTGGATCTAGTTTCTACCATCCAGGCTGCGAGGAATTTTGTTATCATTTATACAGTAGACTATTTATAAACAGATGGTTGCGTCCATACTGTGTCTACACATGTCTATACTATATTCAAAATCATTCCTGTATCAGAACAATTTAAGTTAATTACTAGTTAGTTTTGATCTGAGTATGGGAATGCCTACCTCAGCGATGATATGTATACATATATATTTTGCATTGAATGTTTTTACAATTTCCGACTGGGGTGTCCACAGGATGATCCTTGAAATGATAAATTACTACACTCTTCATATATGACAGACTTCAGTTTCATCTATTCCAGACTTTGCACTTTAGGGAGCAATTTGTTACACTAAAAATTGCCATCCTGACATTCTACTATGGGTATGAGATCATTATAACTCATACTTTCCCCTTTTTCAAGTCTAACATATCAGTTCTTCATGTCAAGCCTTGAAAATCAGAGAAAAGTTCCTAAAAATCTCCTAAACTTTGGTATCGCACTTTCTCTATACATTGCCTGCGGTCCCGCACCTAATGTTCAGCTCTCCTGCGGACCAAAACCGCACTTTCTATGTGTTATAGGTGCGGACTCCTGTAAAAATAAAAAAGGTGAGAAAGTAAAGTTAAAAAGTTGATTTGAGATTAATTCTAGAATATTCTAGATGAGAATTTTCGGAGATGAGTACGCTTTGATAAGGTGCATGTATCCCTTACCTTATGGAGCTAACCCCTTGATGTGAGGAGCTTATCCCTTTGAAGGAGGATTTTATCCCTTCATATTTGGAACAGAAAAACCTCCTCTTTTCCACTATAAAAAGAGGCACTGGGTAGCCTCAAAGGGAGTTCAAGCTTTAGAATATTTGAGGATAAGTGCTGTTGAGATTCAGACACAGTTAAACAAGACTTTTGTGAGGAGAGATTACATACCTCTATTTGTCTTGGTTGAAAGAGTGTAGAGCTTGTCAAAGTAGAGGAGACTCCTGCTTCGGACCCCGGGAAGACCTGTGCAACATCAAAGCTCAGGTTGTAAGGTTTTCTTTCTTTTGAAATTAATACAAATATACTCATTTTTCTCAATAAGTTGTCTATTAATGGTTTATTTCATAGATTCCTTGATCAATATGATAAGCATGGTTTATGATGATGTCTATACAGGTGCTATGTAATATTTTTCTTTTTTGTGACTGCAGGTTTACGAAGAAAACTCCTTCAAGTGCACGAGGGACAACAACGACTTCAAACAAGCCTGGACATAAGGTAGGTCTTTTACACCTCTATAGAACTATTTGTAAATCATATATGCTTAGAGAAAGATTAGTTTATTTGGCTGTTTGTTGCTAGATACTTTTAGTACTAGGGAGATTGGTCTTGTCTGCAAGACGGATTAATCTGAGGGAGTATTTTTATTTGATTGTAATCGGAAAAGCCATCCATAAAGGAAAACATTTCACTGCCAGCACAATCATCGATTATTTGATCGATATAGGGGGTTGGATAATTTTCCTTAGGACAAGCTCTATTAATATCCCTATAATCGATACATACTCTTATTTTTCCTTGTTTTTTAGTCACAGGAACAATATTTGATACCCAATCTATTAAGGGGATTGGATAAATGAATCCTACACGAAGTAATTTTTCAACTTCTACTTTGATAGCAGCAGCTTTTCTAGGATGAATTTGACGTAGACGTTGACGGACAGGTTTGGAATCTGGGTAAGTCTTGATTTCATGTATGACGATTGACGGATTGATTCTTGGCATTTATTCATAGGACCAGGCAAAACACATCACAGAATTCTTGAAATAGGGCTTTATAAGTTTGAATTTCATCTTCCGTATAGCAAGCACCTATATGAATGTTTTCAATTACTCCTGGTTTTACTGAAATGTCAATTGGAATTGTTCGAGATATATTTTCCAAATTTAACTCAGAATCAGGATTTTGCAATGGATTATGTGGTTCTTTGACATATTCAGCAGTAAAAATTGAAGCGAAATCATCTTCAAAATGATCTAGTTCAGGTAAAAATGAAGATCGGTGATGCAAATATTCCCATGGTAAATCATCAACAGACAAAAATTCACGAATGTGCTCATCAGTATGAACAAGATCAGGAAATGTCGTTGTGGCTGAACTGGATATAGAAAGTGATTCCTCATGGATCCCATTCATTGGATCAGTTTCGGTTGAAGATGTGTCAGAAAGTGACTGTACAGCCTGATATTCAATTTCAAATGGACTCAAAGGCATCATGCCATCAAATGAATCTAACTCAGAGTCGGAAGGTACGATCCAAGGATCATCAAACATAACAGTGTCTGACGAAATCATGTGAATATTTTCAATAGAAGGTGATACGTTAGGAGGAGGAAAGGAAAAAGTTCCTAGTAAACCAGAATCTTTAATCAAACCTACTCCAACATCCTTGTAAGGGATAGTTGTTTTTCCAACATGCTGGATTGTTTTTGTAGAGGCTGGGTCGGAAGAAAAATAAGTTAATTGATCTATTGTAACGATCTTTCCTTGATATGGAAATTTTATGAGTCGAAAGACCGAAGAAACAACAACAGTCATGGCATAAGACCAACTACGACCTAGGAGAAGGTTGTAATCTAGAGGGGCATCAACCACTTCCACATCTAGATTTACTATCTTACCTTCGACCCCTATGGGTAAATCCTGTAAAATACCAAAAGGTTGAAAACCTCGACCATCAAAAGCCTTAAGAATCATCGGAGATTGGTTAAGTGTAGGAGAACCAAGTGATTTCCAACACTGAATCGACATGATACACGTTGAAGCTCCCTCATCAATCACAGTCCGAAATATTGGTCTTTTTTTTACTAACACTGGAATCTGGAAAGCCATTTGGTGAGGTAGATGAGGTGTACTATTTTCTAAATCGAAGATTATAAGGTTGGAATCCTAAATATCAATAGCTCCTATAGCAGACAAAAGCAATTTACGCTGTGCTAGGCATGATTGCAGCACTTCCAAAGCCGACATTGCTGAAGGAGAAATAACTAATTCTTCAACAATGTTGTAATTCTGAGCAGCTCTCGCATGTGGATTGAAAGCTGATTTACGAAGAACACCTTTAGCAGGCGGTTTAATTATTAAGTCTGGATTTTGTTTCTCGATCTGTAGCAGACCAGAAACAGGAGGAGGTGTAGTTGATGCGTTTGCATTAGAAGATTCTTCTTCTTTACCATCAACAGGATTCTTACTACCATAATCTTGCAATCGCATCGCAATCCTTACATGAGACATCATCATAATAGGTTCTTCTAAAGTTTTTGAGGTAGAACCAATAATTTTACTATCTTGAGTTGGAAAAGGATCCTTCAAGACAACAGGCTGTTGCGATCCTTTAACGAATTTCGTAACTTCGGCTCGATATGGACATTCTTTCGTGAAATTATCCTCTTCACAAATGAAACAAGGATAGCGAGGTTTACGTTTTTCGTCATTGGATTCATTTTTATCAGTTTTCTCTTTCGAAATCTTTTTGTTTTTATTCTTCCCTTTATTTTTACCACCGGATTTAGATTTGGTCGTAGATGTCTCTACGACGTGAATATCGGCAGAAACTTCGGGGGAAGATTCTCCTTTGGGGGAATTAGGTAAAGTTATAATAGGAGAATAATTCTTTGAAGATTTCTTCTTGCTTTTAGAATTGACTGTACCAATCATATCGTCAGCGGCATGAGACCCTGAAGGAGCTGCAGCTATTTGACCTTGTTTTGGAGGATCGGGGATTTTTTCGTGTAAAGTACCTGACTACGTATAAACGAGGTCAAGGTACTGAGATTGAGAAATTAATTTCTCTTCAGTAACAACACCAACCTTAGCCACGTCTTCAATGATCTTGGGCAATAATGATTTAACAAACCATTCTGCCAAAATTTGATCCGGAATATAAACTTTCACCAAACACCTTCTACGTCGCCATTCATGAATATGATCAGAAATATACGTAGACGTGGATTGTTTTAGTGAAGTTAATAATTCCGTGCCATTGTCATATCTGACAGGAAACTAAAAATGTGTCAAGAAGGCAGTTGCTAATTAACTGAAATTAGTAAACGAGCCTCTTGGTAACTCCATGTACCATTTGGCGGCAAGACCAATAAGAGTTCTTTGGAAAAGACGTAAGTGAATCGAATCATCAATGATTGAATTAGACACACACCAAAGGTGATAAGTCATGACATGATTTGATGGATCCTCTCCTAACTTACCTTCAAATTTTGGTATATCACTGGGCAACTTATGTGGCATTGGCGGCCAGTTCAGATAATAGAAAATTGGATCATTCGTAAGGCGCGTCAAATCAGGTAAATCCAAAGTTGCAATAAATGGTAACTGACGGTTAGGATCACGAAAACCTTGAGTAGCCAAAGCAGTTCCAGGAGGTGGATACCCAGGAGAGCTGGGAATCGGATTTTCATTAGGAATTGTGTAACCTCTCGGATAACCAGGATTAATCGTACCAAACTGGGGTTGTTGAGGCTGTTGATAAGTGTAGCTAGGGTACGATTGATACTGATAGTTTGGATTCTGTGTATAGGGACCGAATTGAGGCTGTCCCTGGTATAGTTGATACATGAATTGCGGTTGACTTGTGACAACTGTACTTGTACCGGTTTGTCCTGCAAGTATCTGAACCGAAGTCTAAACTGAAGGTCTTGACTGGGGTACAGAGACTAGATGGATTTGCACGGATACAGGGATAACCGAACTCGGGGTTACAGATACTCCAGAAACAGGTGTTACAGGTTGGACAGTTGTTGCAGCGGTTGCAGCAGTTTGAGGCGGAGTCTGAGGTGAACTAGGCCCAACCTGCTAAACAGACCTAGGTGCAGGAGTTTGAATAGTTGGCTGGACAAGTTGCTGGGTTGGACCAGAAACCAATAACTGTCCAGGTTGATAAGGCATCTGCACGTTAGGCTGCATAGGCTGTTGATATTGGGACGGATCCCACACCATCATTCCGGGGTATTGTCCCGCAGAAGGTTGAACATAAGGACCATAACCTAGTTGAACATAGGGTTGATAATTAAGTGGTAAATTTCTGGCTCCTTGAATAGATGGTTGACCAGAAGGCTATTGGAAACCTTGAATTGGGTACTGACCTTGAGGTTGATAACCTTGAGGTGCGTACTGAGTCTGGGGTTGATAAGGACCCTGAGGAGCATACTGAGCTTGGGGTTGACCTTGGGGTATGTACTGTCCTGAGGGTTGATACCCTTGGGGTATGTACTGTCCTTGGGGTTGTCCCCCAAAATAATATGATTCCACAGTTTTTCCTGGGAAAAATCTACCTTGAGGTTGTGCCCCGGTTTGTAACTGACTACCTGAAGGTTGCCCCCCAGGCGGTAACTGACTACCTTGAGGTTGCCCCCCAGGCGGTAACGGATTTCCTTGAGGTTGCCCCCTAGGCGGTAACTGACTACCTTGAGGTTGCCCCCCAGGCGGTAACTGACTACCTTTAGGTTGCCCCCCAGGCGGTAACTGACTGCCTTGAGGTTGAGGATTGGGAACATTACCAGACATCATAAATATTTGTTCTGCGTTCGACGTTTCAATTTTAAGTCCATTAAGACCAGATGATAACACATTTTCAATGGGTTGAGGAGCTGCTCCCGAGAAAGTACCAGATAGAGCCTAGTATCCCGAAGAAACAGGAGGACCACCGTGTAAAAATGATTCTGGAGTCTGGGAAAACATGGATGACTCTCCTACCATAATCGATGGTGGATAGTAACCTCTGGGTGTAGGATGAAATGGAACTTGAGGTGGATGAAAAGAAAGACCCGGATTCTCTAAAAAATTTGTTAAGGATAGATACCAAGCACTAGTTCGAATAGGGCTGTAGAAAATAGATTCACGCTCCCTAAGATTTAAATATTGAGGGGAGTCGGGAAGAGATATATCTTCGTCTGGATTAGTAAGTTTTTCAATAGAAATAAGACCAGGTGGAAGATCTTCAGTGACGATATTTCTTACCCTAGGTGAACCAGGATCGCTAGAAGTTGGTGTAATAAATCCTGAGGATGTTTCCAAAACAGAAGGTTCAGTTTCAGGTTCAGAGATTTCAGGTTGGTCAGCTAGTTCACTGGATGAAGAAATACTACCAGTAACTTCAGAAACTGAAATCAGTTCTTGAATGTATTCTATTGTGGGTATTTGATGATCAGGATGAATAACTATAGATGAACTTCCAATTTCTGTTGATCTAATTCTACCGCTACTAGATGATACTAGAGCACGAAGCCCTTCAATTTGACTTGGTGTATATTCAGGGGGTTTCCTTTGTAGTCTTCGGGATTGTCTTGGCAAGTACGCCACGATTAAAAAATTAACTAATCACACACAAACAAAGAAAATTTCAATGAAAAACACCTAAAGTCTCTAAAGAAACAAAGAGTTGAATCACAAGCTTAAAATAATCTAAGAGTTCAAATCACACACAAACAGTAACTTCCCGTACTAAAAACACTAGTTGGTGATGAAATCCAACTTAGTAGAAATTTAATACGAAAAGGGCGGTTGGAACAGTTACCCTGAAAACTTGCTTAATGAAACAGAACGGTGCAAGTTTCTCCACTATACCACCTCGAGTGAAGATAACCCTCCGGAGAGTCCAAGTGAGTCTAGCCAACGTCTGCTCCAGGTAAAGTGGGATCTTCCCTCCACCGTCACCTTAGGAAAGAATGCTATAGATTATGGCCTCTAAGGTTACCAACAGAAACAAATATACCTGGGGGAACAGTCTACGATCCGACACACACGCAAGGGCAGAGTAACAAAGCTCAATCCCCTTGAAGGCTCCTTGACATAATCCAAGGTATGCCGACAAGTGACCCCAGGCTCCTCGACAATGGTCTATCCAAGGTTTACCGTTGTTAATACGTGTATATCTTCTATCATTCCCAATGAGGAAGGATTGATTACCTCACTGGTTCAGATATGATCTCGTGCTTAACTCCTTTAGGAGGAGCTTCCCAGAGCATAGATGCAACAATTGGAATTTTTCCTACCGCAAGATTTGTCTACTTTTTTGTTTTTACTATCTTGGAGAGTTAACTACTCCCTACTCCAAGATACTAGCCTAAGCTATGTTGGTGATAAGAGTCCTAGAAATAAAAACATTACTAAATGAATTTTAATTAAGCGTTACTTTTATGAGTTGTTTCTTAATTCAATGGGTGCAGAAATAAAACTTTGGTGGTGTGAAGACTCGACTTCCAAAAAACACTAAAATGCACCTAAGAATGATAATCAATTCTTTTTCTTTCAATGAAATTTTAGCTAAAGAAAGAGTTGGAGAATGCAATTCTTTTAATAAACAATTCCTTCTTTAAACATAAAGAATAATTGAAAGAAAATATTTGTCTTTTCAACAATAACTCAAAATGAGATAAATTATTAAAGCTCATAAGAAAATCCTTTTCCTTTCAAAAGCTTGAAGCTACAAAAACAATTTTCCTTCAAAAGAAATCTACAAATCTAAAAAACACTCAAAACTACAAAACTAATCTTGAGGTCTAACTAATTTTTAACAATCTAAAAGAATAAAAGCTTTAAGATTTTTTGAAGAATGTTTTAATTAGTTATTCAAAAAACTAAGGATCTATTCATTCAGAATAACAAATAGATCAAAAACACTCAATTGTGTTTTTTATAAAAAATGAATTTCAAAAACCAATAACAATTTTTTTTTTTCGAAGATTTGCAAAGAAACAAGTAGCTCTATTTCTCAATAAAGGATGATTTCACAATAAGTTCAGATTCAGCAAAAAGACAAGAAAACCAATGTAATCTGAGGTACTTCAAATCGTCAATGCTTCGAATCACTACAAAGACCAAGTGAAAAGCAATCCAAAATGCAAAATCTTCTAGAAAATCATCAAAACATCAATACTGCTGGAATTCATTCATAGAAAGTTTTTGACAGAAACAATAATCGATCTGGGCAGAAATAAAAAATACTAAATCAAAATAAAGATAAACTAAAGAAAGAAATCTAGATTTTTTCTAAAATTTAAATAGGGTCCGCAGGCTTCCAGAAGTAACAGGTGCGGTACCGCACTGTTTACTTAAAGAAGATGTGAAACTGCCCGCACTGTCAAAAGAAGACAGAGTGCGGTCCCCAGAAAAAGTAGAGAAAAACACAAAAGATTTGAAAATTTTCTAAAACAGAGAAAACCTAAACTACCCAGGCAGATATCTATCAATCAAAAACTCAAGAAAAATGCTTCCTCAAATCAAAATAAAAGAGAACAAAAAAAACAACAAGTTCTTCCCCAGCGGAGTCGCCAATTTGTTGACAGATTAATCCGTCTTGCAGACAAGACCGATCTCCCTAGTACGAAAATTATCTAGCAACAAACATCCAAATAAACTAATCTTTCTCTAAGCATATATGATTTACAAATAGTTCTATAGAGGTATAAAAGACCTACCTTATGTCCAGTGCTTGTTTGAAGTCGTTGTTGTCCCTCGTGCACTTGAAGGAGTTTTCTTCGTAAACCTGCAGTCACAAACAAGAAAAATATTACATAGCACCTGTATAGAAATCATCATAAACCATGCTTATCATAGTGATCAAGGAATCTATGAAATAAACCATTAACTAACAACTTATTGAGAAAAATGAGTATATTTGTATTAATTTCAAAAGAAGGAAAACCTTACAACCTGAGCCTTGATGTTGCACAGGCCTTCCCGGGGTCCGAAGCAGGAGTCTCCTCTACTTTGACAAGCTCTACACTCTTTCAACCAAGACAAATAGAGGTATGTAATCTCTCCTCACAAAATTCTTGTTTAACTGAGTCTGAATCTCAACAACACTTATCCTCAAATATTCTAAAGCTTGAACTCCCTTTGAGGCTACCCAATGCCTCTTTTTATAGTGGAAAAGAGGAGGTTTTTCTGTTCCAAATATGAAGGGATAAAATCCTCCTTCAAAGGGATAAGCTCCTCACATCAAGGGGTTAGCTCCGTAAGGTAAGGGATACATGCACCTTATCAAAGCGTACTCATCCCCGAAAATTCTCGTCTAGAATCTTCTATAATTAATCTCAAATCAACTTTTTAACTTTACTTTCTCGCCTTTTTGAGTTTTACAGGAGTCCGCACCTATAACACATAGAAAGTGCGGTTTTGGTCTACAGGAGAGCTGAACATTAGGTGTGGGACCGCAGGCAATGTATAGAGAAAGTGCGATACCAAAGTTTAGGAGATTTTTAGGAACTTTTCTTTGATTTTCAAGGCTTTACATGAAGAACTGATATGTTAGACTTGCAAAAGGGGAAAGTATGAGTTATAATGAGCTCATACCCATAACAGAATGTCAGGATGAAAATTTTTAGTGTAACAATTCTTGACATCTAGAGAGAACCCTAAAGCCTAACACAATCCAATGGAATTGACCAAAAAAACCCAATTAGAGTCAACCCTACTATAGGAGGAAGGGCCTGCAGTAAGAACTTACCATTTTGCAAGAGCTGAGGGCGAATACTGTTCTGCAAGAGCCGAGGGTGAATTCTGTTCTGCAAGAGCTCAGGGAAAATGCTGAGGGAAAATGCTATTCTGCAAGAGCTCAGGGTGAATGCTGAGGGCGAATGTTGTTCTGCAAGAGCTTAGGGCGAATGCTGAGGGCGAATGCTGTTCTGCAAGAGTTGAGGGCGAATGCTGTTTTGCAAGAGCTAAGGGCGAATGCTGAGGGAAAATGATATTCTGCAAGAGCTGAGGGTGAATGTTGTTCTGCAAGAGCGGAGGGCGAATGCGCGCGTGATATCAGACGTTAATGTAGCTATTGCGACGGATATAAGTTTCGTATTTTTAATAAAATCATTTTTATGTAGCGCGCATATAAGTTTCATATTTTTATGTAGCGCGCATATAAGTGTCGTTATACTGACGGCGGACAAATCGTCGCTATTGCAACGGATGCCTCCAAACGTCGCAATTGCGACACTTAGACATTGTGTCGCACTTGCGACATTTGGACGCAGTCGTCGCAATATCGACGCTTTGGGGCATAGTGTCGTAATTGCGACGTCTTCCTCCAAACGTCGCAACTGTGACACTTTTTCTAAGTGTCGGTATTGCAACACTTTTCTATAAATGTCGATATAGCGACGGTTTCGGGCGGGATTGAAAAAATTTGGGGAAATTTCCGACATTTGGTCAAAAGCGTCGGAACCAAGTGTCGGAATTTCCCCCAAATGTACTAGTGATAGCTCCCGATCCTATCATCACTTCATATAACCCTTGTGCCCCCAATCGGGCGCTAAAAAATTGTAATAATCCATCTCCGATGCATATTTCCATTTGTAAAGTCTTAAACCCACTTTTCCTAAGTTTTGGTTTAAAACCCGTCGGAGCAATGTTTTTAATATAAATGGGTAGATTGAGAAGCCCCGCATCAAAGTTCCGATGCGATTAAGCCTCATTTGTATAAACTCCCGCCCTCCGCTTTACTCCATACAACTTACGCCCGGGACCAGGAGTTAAAGTCTCGAAGCGCTAATCGCATTGGAGAAAATTAAAATGGGTAGATTGAAAAGTCCAACCTTCTGATCCCGATTGGCCTTTATATATAAGCCCTGGGCCTATCGCACTCCATATAAACCGATGGCCCCGCAGATGGGCGCCAAGCCTTTCCAGGTATATATTACCCGCCCGATACATAAAACCTTTGTTTTTTTCATTAAAATTTGGGTTTTCATATATTATAAAGGGGTTTCCACCGGTACATCTTCTCAAACCGTATCTGCCGTTGATCTTAAGCCGATCAAACAGCCCGCGCATTATCGCATCGCAAGTTTTTCATCGGGCACGTTAAAAATTTCCTCGCCTCTGATTGACATTCCCTAATCCTTTCCCTACTGTCGATCTGATCTGCATATCGACGGCCCACAACTAATCACTTCAGTGCCCTCCCTGTCCATCGCCCCACCGATTTCAAAACTCCAATTGCATCTGGACCATCCACGTGTCCGGATCGAACGGTCTAGATTTCATTTCTCGACTTTGGTTAAAAACATACTGCCCCGCTATATAATGTTTTCCAACCAATTTCAGTCGTTGATCTCTGCAGATCAACGGTCCTTATTAACCCTTCTCTGCCCTTGTATTATTTTTTCTCATACCCAAGATTGCATCTCAGCCATCGTTTTGTTCCATCTAACGGCTCATATTCAACCCGACAGGCCTACCTCCTATGGGTCCTGCCTCCCTCTAGATCTGATCTCCGTCGTCGATCTCTTGATTGGACGGTCCATAATAAAACCGCCCTTCCCACTCCTGCCCGTGCATCTTTCCAAATTCGCGCTCGCTCTCCACCGTCAAATCTGAGAACCCAGATCTAATAGTTCAAGCGCATTTTCGCGTAACTTTCAGCACGGAGGTTGATTTTCAAAAGTCATGCAATATAAGCAGTTTTCTAATTCCACATGTCGGGCGGGGATGCATATTGCGTTCCAAAAGGTAAAACCATTTTCCTACCCTTCCGTAGCATGAAACCCGTGGTTTTCTTAGCCAAAACTACCTTTCCCATTTACACTATGATCCATCGCGTTCTCTTCCCACCGTTGATCTTTGCAGATCAACGGCTTAGATCTAATTTCTCATTATGCTATCACCCTCCACCCTCGCCAAAGGATTTCAATGAGTGATCTCCACCGTTGATCACTTGGGCTGATATCATCCGACGAACCAGGTTATATCCAAAACCCCGATTTTAATTTTAAATTTTTTTCCTCCTCCAAAGGGTCTTTTTTACCTTATTTCCTCGCATTTTTCTTTTATTTTCCATAATGTGATCATTTGCATTATGATCCTCCCATTTATTCCTGACCTTCGATCTTTGTAGATCGACAGGTCTGACTTAATTCTTCCCCCACTTTCCTCTTTGACCACCATGCGCAAATCCCCACCGTTGGATGCTATCATCCAACAACCTCGCTCATTCCCCATGGCCTCTGAAGCAGTTTTACCCAATAACGTAGGATTTTATAATATTTTTTTTGTATTTTGCAGGCTTTAATGGTTTTTTCCATTATATAAAAGAATAATTGAAGCCGAGGATGACGATCCTCCAGGCTCTCACTTATCAAGAAGAAATCATTGAGCAGGGTTCAACTCCACGTTTCGTCAATGCTTCATGGGCATTGATGCCATATAGACCCTTTACAGGACCTGCACATCAAAAAGACACAGTGAAGTAAATCAAAACAAAAGAGTATCAGTGTTGAAGACTTAGCCACAACAAAGTGAAGATTGAAGATTAATTCTACAGTTTAATGGATTACGGCTAAGATCGATTATCGAAAGCCTAATCCATTAAATTAAACACAATTAAATACAAATCAAAAGGATTTATTAGTCAGAAAGAGCCTCCACCACCACATCAGAGGCTAATTGATTCCTCTCAGCTACCCATTTCCACCTGTAGCCTCAAAGCATTCAAACAGAGGCCGAGTAATGACCAACAGAGGATATTTTCCTCACAACAACTGAATAGTTAATTCTACTAAAGAGACTTAATGCAAAAAATATCAGCAGAGTTACTATAGCATGCAACAGAGCCTTAAAGTCAAAAAAAGCTCTCACCGAGCTTAAATATTAAATGTAAAACAATTAATACAGACAGAACATCTGTAAACTTCTTCATCGAGCCCATCAAAGGCTGAGAAGTATTTAAGTCTATATTAATTGACCTTGAAAATATTTTATCAGATCCCACCTCCTCATTCCTTCTATAAATACTTCTGTAGAAGATGAGAAAATGTTGGTTTTTGTACTTTGAAATATACTTGAGCTTGAAACTTCTACTTGTAAATAGTGTTCACGGGCTCTTGAAGCTCTGTTTGTGATTAAATAAGTTAGGCTGAGAAGTGAAGATGATTTCTGAACTAAAACATTGGACTTAAAGCTGTAACTAGTTTGAAGCATCAATACAAGCTGATTTATGGGATCCTGATCTATGTCGATGGTGATGTTATTTCTTATTGTAAATTGTTATTTTATTTCTGTTTTCACTTTGTCCATCTTCTCTGATAAAGAAAAGCAAGCATAGAGTTAGGATTTACTGTATATCAGTACCCTTCTCTGACTGATAAGCTTTATCTACATGTTTTCTTCCATATTGTGTTGTTTAGAAATTATTTAATTCAGTTTAAGCAGTTAGGAATTCTGGCATTCCCTCGTCCTACTGTCTAGACTAATTGTTATTCTTGAATGTTATTTTCATTTTATGTTAAGTAGAGATGAACTAAGGAAGTCATGGTGAGCCCTGTCCTTTAGCTTTATCCCCAAAGACTGTCTGAAAGTTTCCCTAAGAATGTGTTGAAAGCTAGCTAGTTTCAAAGTACTGACCAGATCTTAAACATTTCTTCATTATCATATGTGTTTTCCCTTTGTGTTTAATATGTTTTCTATTGAAAGTGCATCAAAATCTGGCTAGTTTCAAAGTACTTACCAGATCTTAGAATACTTTTATGTCTTTCTTAAGTGTATGTCAAAAGTTGGCTAGTTTCAAATTACTTACCAAATCTTAGGCTGCTCTTTGTTCTTCATTTGTTTAATTCCCCTTCTTGTTGTATCGTTACATTCCATAAAATCAACTTTAAATAGATCCTTAGACATAGATGAGTTTCCCCATGGACCACTCTTGAACCTTGTTGTTTCAATTAAACCCTATTATGAATCCATAGCCCAATGGACTAAAATCCAGTGTTATATCTATCTTTTCAGCCAAAGCTTGTTCTGATTTCTTGCAAATTCACACCTTTGAAACTCTTTCCATTTAGAACTTTCCACCCAAATAATAATCATGCTCAACCATCCAAAAACAAACAAAAACCCTCGGACCTCATAACTAACCTAATATCATCACCCAAAATATTTTAAAGATAAATCCATCTTTGCACTTATTGGAGAGATCCCTCTCTGGATTTAGGAGGGCTAGATCCTAGAATCCCAAAGTGGTTGAAATAGTGTTTCTCCCTGTAGTCGGACTTTGCCAATCTTGCTGATTACAGGGAGCTAACATCTCTGGCGACTTCGCTGGGGACTTGAGTTATTTTCCTTGTTGGATACTTTAAATATCTCAGAAACCCCTTTACTCACTAAAAATTTGGCATATTGGCCAGCTGAGCCACCAACAGCCTAACATATTCTGGCGACTCCACTGGGGAAATTTTTGAGTGTTTTTTAGCCTAGGTACCTTAAAAATACCTCAGAAAACTTTTGATTCAAGAACATGATGCAGTGAGTAAAAGAAGCCCTTTCAAGCACTACCAAGAAAACGGTAATCATGATGAAACTTGTTTGAATCGGTGACAAACTAGGCAAACCCTATGATTCTCATAAGAATTTATCTAACCTTAAAGGATCAGCTAACTTAGCCATTAGAGTAGATTGTCTTTATCTCATAATCGTAGCTAAGTTGTGAAACATATTTAGGACACTCTTAACAACCAATAGGACTGAAAAATAACTCAAAAAACCCAAAAATATTTCATATTAGTATTTAATAAACATGGTGGTGGACCATAAAACCTTTTACCTCCACAAGAGCTAAAAAATTCCACCTAGCGACTCCACAATCCTGAACAGACCTTAAGACTCCACTGGGAAGAACCATTATCATCACAACATCATTTAAACTCAGATAGAGGATTTTTAGGACCAAAATTTGTGTAAAACAGATTAGTTAACCTCTTAAAGATTGTCATATCTGGTTAAATTGTCTTGTTTAGTAAGGGTCTGAAGAACACAACATAGTGGCTCCTAGAAAGATTCATACTAGAGCCTATCCTGACCCAAACCCACCTAAGATAGTTGATAACCCAGAAAGTATCCTTAGGGAGTCTCCTAAGATTAAGTTATCAACTGTTTTCAGATCACCCTTGAGAGCTAATTCAGTTCCTGAAAATATTTCAGCTCTACAACAATCACAAGTTGACTTAGTAAATCCATTTAGAACTAGATCACTTGGTGATATAATTCAGCTAGATTCTGAGTCTTCACTTTCATCCCCAGAAACAAGTGAACATCCTGGTAGTAGAGAAACAACACCACATGATTTACATTTCCTTCACAATTTAGGTGTCTCTCATCCAAGATCACCTCAGCAATCTACTGTTGTTCCATCCACATCTATTCACCAAACATCCATTATCCAAACCACTCCACTTCAGCTCACTTTCCCTCTTGTCAATCCACCTCTTGTAAATCCACCTCCACCACATATCATGGCAGCATGGTATGCTCCCTTAGTCCTTCCTAAATCATTATTCAATCTTCCACAGGACTATCAGTCCAAAATACCATTATATGATGTTAGCAATGCTACTACTGCATCACAGCATGTGGATAAGATGAAAGACTACTTTGACAGAAATGAAATTGATGATGATTCTGTCAAACTTAGACTTTTTTCTCAGAGTTTAGGGGGAGAAGTAAGAAAATGGTTTAAAGGCTTAACCCCTCACAGTATAAATGATCTCCAAGCCTTCCATCAGGCATTCCTAAATAAATGGAAAGTAATGAAAAACCCTCTTCAAATACTTTCTGATTGCAAAAACCTCCACAAAAACGCTGGGGAAAGTGCACAAGCTTACTGCACTAGATTTAAAAGTGTATATAATGCCCTTCCCCTAGATTTAAACCTCCACAAGGCTTGGCGTTAAAAAATTTTCCTGAAGGGTTTGACCCTGAGATGGCTTATCAACTGAGAGAAAGAGGTCCTCTAACCCTTGAAGATATGCAAAAAGGGGCTCTTGCTGTGGAAGTCAACTTAATGGAGAAAAGAGAATGGATGAAGAATGAGAAGAAAGTATCCTTCAAAGAAGAATCTACACCTTCCACATCCAGTTCAAATATGGAAAGAATGATGGAGGAAATGATGAAGAAAATGAGCATTCTTGAGAGAGCACAAGCAAGTAAAAACCAAACTGCTCCTCAAAACAAAAATAAAAACCATATTCAGAATTTTAGAAGAAACCAACCTCCAAACAGACCAAGGGAAGATGATGAAAAGATCACTCCTCCCTTTTATCAAAATTATGTAAGTGAGGTTGAGGAAATAGATGAGCAAATAGAGGAAGATGATATCAATATGCTGGAGTATATAATGATGACTTTGAGGTTCACTATGATAGAAAACAAGGTCTTTACACACCTTATGATGATAAAAGAGATGATGATGAAAGCTCTTATCAAGACATGGAGAACGTCATCATAGAGTCACAAAGAGAATATGGCCTTAGAAGTAAAACCAATCAACAAACTCCCAACACCAAAACCTCTGACAAATCTTCACAAAACAACACTGTAAACAAACAAAAAATTGTAACACAAAAAGACAAAGCAGTGGCTATTAATTCTAATAAAGATAAAGAGAAAGGCACTCAAAATAATGAAAAACAGAGTGCAAACCTTAGTAGTACTAACACCTTAGTTGGTACTCCTGTTAAAACCATTTTGTCAAATGTAAATAGAACAAGTTAGCAAACAGTTTTTGCTGACAGAGTGGCAGTTAATAAGGCTGAGACAAGCGCTTCAAAGAATCAAATTCCTTTTAGTTTGGAGTAGGAAATTTCCAAAATTAAAATCTCTGTTCTTCTCTCTGAGTTAGCTGCCCAAAATTTATATAGAACCCAAATTTTGAAGGCTTTAAACATTGAGGATAATAATGACATAGTCAATCTTAACGATGACTAGCCAGAGCTTATTTTTGGTCCAAAAATTGAAGGTAGATATCAAGAGGGACCTGTTCATCCCTTTTATGTAAGTTTAAATGTTCATGACAAGATTTTGCACAATGCTATGCATGATTCAGGGGCTTCTCATAATTTAATGCCTAAAGCAGTGATGGAGAGCCTGGGTCTCGAAATCACCAGACCTTATAAAGACCTTTACTCCTTTGACTCAAGCAGAGTAAAATGTTTAGGATTAATCAAAGACCTCTCCGTTAACTTAGCACAGATTCCAGCCAAAAGTTTGGTTATGGATATTATTGTGGCTAATGTACCCCCAAAGTATGGAATGTTGTTATCTAGGTCTTGGGGGGATAAGTTACAAGGAACTATGCAGATGGACATGACCTATGCGACCATCCCTGTGTTTAATCAAACAAGAAAACTTTACAGGGAGTCCCACATGCAGTACATGGTGACTAGTCAAGACCGACCTCAAAACTCTCCTCTATATTATGTAAATACAGGCCTCGATTATTTTATCTTGTTTAACGATGAAACATTCAGTGAACAAGTCACTTTAAATGAATTAATGTCCGAGAGAGAGGAAGGGGAAAACATCGCAGAAATATCTGAACAGTTTGCTACATTTGAAAACTTTAGCAAACCAAACACAGGTCTTGAACTACAAATCATGCATCCATTGCTCTTTAACCTTCACAGTCAAGAAAATGACCCCCGACATAGTGAAAGACCTGAGGGATCAAAACAAATTCAACTAAGTGTTGATACTCAAGAACAATTTGAAAGCACGTTAGTTGAAGACGACGGTAATCAAACGAAGGAACCCGAGACTAGTCCTCTGTGGAATATGTACTTTGATGGGTCGTGCACTAGAAAAAATGCTGGTGCTGGTGTCTAGATTCATAACACTGGAAACAACCACACAGAAATCCTTTCCTATAGGCTAAACTTCTAGTGTTCGAATAACATAGCAAAATATGAATCCCTCCTTTTAGGCTCACATTTATTGGAAAAATTAGGAGCCAAGAGAATTAAAGTTTATGGGGATTCAGAATTAATCATTAGGCGGGTCAACGAGGAATACAACGCTAATCATCCCAGACTTAGGACCTACCGAAACGATGTTGTGGATCTTTTGAAAACTTTTGAGGAATCCCAGTTAATTTTTGTCCCAAGAAAAAGAAATATCGCGACCCATAGTTTAGCCTTTGCAGCAAGAACATTCTTAATGCCATATGAAACTAAATAATGCACAACTCAAATTAAATTCAAACCAGCCGTTCTGGATAACGAAAAGTATTGGCAAGTGTTTGACGGAGACAAACAAATAGAAGACTTCATGCAATTCAGAAATGAATTTGAACTGCACAGTTCGGATTCAGATTATGAAACAGACTGCAATAGTGAAGAAAATTTTCTTGGTGAAGAAGAACAACCTCTTGAGCTTGCCAATATAAATCTACTGTCTAGCAAACTTACAAATAAAATAGAATTGACTGCAGAGTCAGAAACAGGGGAGTTAGAAACCCTGCAGTCCAAAGATCAGAGTTTGCCTAAGGGTCTGGCCCCTTTAGAAGAGTTGTTCTATTTTAACGATGTGGCTAAGAAGCCAAAACTGGAACCTGTAGAGACTGAAGTGGAAGAGTGAAATATAGGCAGTGAACTAAAACCTATGATGATCAAACTGTCTAAAACTTTACCAGCTCACATTAAACTCAGATACATAGAGATGTTTAAAGAATTTTCTGATGTTTTTGCGTGGATTTATGAAGATCTTAAATCCTATGACACTGAAATAATACAGCACAAAATCCCTCTCAAGGAAAACCAAAAATCATTCAAACAGAAACTGCGCAGAATAAACCATGTTCAGTTTCCTTTGGTTGAGAAGGAAATTAAGAAAATGTATGAAGCTGGTATTATTGTCCCTATTAGATATTATGAGTGGGTATCTAATCTGGTGTTAGTTAGGAAGAAAACAGGAGAGATCAGGCTTCGTATAGACTTTAGAGACTTAAACAAAGCTTCATTGAAATACAACTACCCTTTACCTAAGATGGATCATATTTTACAAAGGGTAGTTGGGTCCAAAAGAATTTTTTTGCTGGATGGCTACTCAAGGTACAATAAGATCTTAGTCCACCCTGATGATCAACTAAAGACAACATTTACTACACCTTGGGGCACTTTCATGTATTTGAAAATGCCCTTTGGTCTAATGAACGGTGGAGCAACTTTTCAGAGAGCCATGGACATAGCATTCTCGGAAGAATTGGGCTACTTCATCATTATATACCTTGATGATGTTACTGTGTTTTCAAAGATAGATGAACAACACTTAGAACATTTAAGAAAATTTTTCGAGAAATGCATAAGGTTTGGGATATCTTTAAACCCTAAGAAAACACTATTCGGTCTCCAAGAAGGTAAACTTCTTGGGCACATTATTTCTGAGGAGGGTATAAAGATATACCCAAAAAGGATTGAGGCCATATTGCAAATCTCTCATCCTCGAAACATCAAGGAGTTACAATCTTTCATTGGAAATATTACCTACTTTTTGAGAAGGTTCATACCCAACTTGGCTGAGCTCCTTAGGAATATAACAAACATGTTGAAGAAGAAGCAAGGGGTAAAATGGACCTTGGAAGCAAAGAAGTCCTTTGAGCTGGTGAAGTAAGCGTTAACCAAAACACTGGTTCTAATCAGTCTTGATTTTTCAAAAGATTTTTATATTTTTTCATTTGCATTAGAACATACAATAGTTGTTGTCCTTTTACATAAAAATCCACAAGAACAAGAGCAGCCTATTGCATTCTTTAGCAAGGCTTTGAGGGATGCCCCTTTGAAGTATAAAATTATGGAAAAGCAAGCCTTTGCTTTGGTTAAGGCTTTAAAAAACTTCAGAGTATACATCTTAAACTCACACATCATTGTCTTTGTCCCAAATTCAGTTGTGAAAGACATTCTTGTTGAGTCCCAAATTTGCATCTTTTCCATACATTTTTCCATACCTTTTTCACTCACCTAAACCTCCCAAATTGTCAATATCATGTGCAAAAGAGCATCTAACATGGTTTTTAATTATATTTTTTTGTTTGCTATTTGATCTAGATTTTGTTCATTCAGCTGCGGAATCTTGCCACTTTCCGCAGCTGCTGCAACTTTCCGCAGCTATTTTGTGAAACTCTATGCTACAGGTGTCTACAAGGGAAACGAGCCACATGGGCAGGTCAAGAATGACGTGGACATGGTTCGTGTCCTATTGGTTCAAGAAAACTCATCCAAAGAAGCCGTGGTCAAAAGCATCCACATGGAAGTCAACCATGGAGTGTCATGTCGGCCGGACTCTGTTTCGTGTCACATGAAGACCCATACGGCCGTTTCTAAGCCTGCGGAGGTTAAATCGACATCTGTACAGGGTTCTAGAGTCGAATTCAAACATCCACCTTTCGTAGATTTACTTTCCAACACGGCCATGCTCCTATATCCGTGGACGTAGTGGTCTACGTGCTCTCCACTAGCATGAACTTTAGGAAATAGTTATAGTTTGTTGTTATATATAATGCGTTTGCATACGCATATGAAGTTAGTCGATATTAGTGAATGTAGTCTCTGTTATCTTTTGATTAGTCTGCTCTGTAGTGATTACGTTGCACTTGTGCCGTAACATTACCATTCTGTAATGACTGCTTTTTAATATGAGAAGACTCTGTTTTTCAACTTAATTCGTATTTGAGGACCTTTTCCAAGGCTGGAGTAGAGGGCCCCTGCTCAGCTAAGGTTTTGTGCATTAGTGTATAATTTTAATTTCATTTCATTGTGTCATAATCCATTCATATGTTCATATATTGCATTTGTTTCATTTCTGTTTATAAACTTCCATAATTTCCATTTCATTTCTGTCTTTCATGTTTTATGTTGATAATCACTGATCAGTGTTCTTGTTTCAGGATATAGATAGGCAGCCCGGGCATTTTCATAGCTTTTTGACTAGTGACATGGAACTAACATTGTTCTGCTGCTAATTTTCTTTTCATAGCTTTTGTTTAATTCCAGTATTGCTTATTTGCTTCAGTAGTTAAAGTTAGATATATTAAGCTGCTCATAGCATCTTCAGTTGCCTCCGAAAGCCACAGCTGGACTGATGGTGAGGGATTGCATTATGAAATGTGTAGTTTAGTATTAGTTTCTTTTCTGAAAATTTAGATATATTAAATCATGCATGACATCTTCAGTTGCCTCCGAAAGCCACAGCTGGACTGATGGTGAGGGATTGAATCATGAGTGTATGGTTTAGTATTAGTTTACTTTCTGCAAATTAAACATCAGTTACTCAAATTGTTTATGATTACTTCCGAAAATCATAGCTGGACTAATGATGAAGGATCAGAAGATAAATTGATGTAATCTGATTTAGATTTATTTTGTTGCAATTTTGAATTTCCTTAAGCATAGTTTCTTTTATGTTTAGTTGGCAGCAAGAATAGTTTATTTTTCATGCTCAATAGTTCATTGTTTTGATTTATTAGATTAGCAGCACCTTTTCATTTCAGCAGCACATTTTCATTTTCTTACAAGTCTTGTCATTGTAAATTTCAAATTGATTTTTAAAGTTTCAAGTTGGTAAATCATTATAGGGGATATCACTTCCTTGAACAAACATAACCAAACTTGTTTTCATCTTAGAATTTTCATTTCACCTTAGAAAACCAAAAACGACAAAAAGTTAAGAAATAGGTTATCTTGCACATATAGTGCGCCGCACTTCATCAGCTTACGATTCCCGGATTGACAAATTAAATGCAGCAATTTAGGACACACTAAATTGACCAAAAAATTCTAACACATGACCCAAATGGTAAGAGAGGTAAGTGGATTGCTGTTATTCTTGAATGTGATTTAGAAATAAAGCCCACTAAACTCATCAAAGGCCAAGGTCTGGCTAGATTAATGGCTAAATCAAATTTTGAAGTTCTTGATATTAATATGATTAATGCTTTAGATGATCAAGAGGAAATTTCAACACCCATTGTTGAAGATCATTTTTTTTAATTCCTCCTGGTACACTGATATTTTATTTGATTTTCTTAATTTGAATACGCCTCCCGGTTTATCAAAAACAAAGGCAAGTTTTTTGAAGTTAAAAGTTGTAAACTATTGCATTATAGATAGATGTATTTATTAGAAAAATGCAAGTGTTATATTGCTTAAATGTTTGCCTAAGTATGATGCAGAGAAGGTTAAGCATGAGTTCCATGAAGGGGAGTGTGGAGGCCACTTATACTGGAAGACAACAGCCAACAAAATCTTGAGGGCTGGTTACTATTGGCCTACCCTTTTTCTTGATGTGCATAAGATGATAATTTCCTATCATAAATGTAAACTTTTTGAAGGTAAAAGGAAACTGCTACCCTTACCTCTGCATCCAATCACTGTTGAAGCTCCTTTTCAACAGTGGGGAATTGAATTCATTGGAGAAATCCATCCACCATCCTCTGCCCAACATAGATGGATTCTCACTGCCACAGACTACTTCACCAAGTGGATAGAAGCCATCCCTTGTAGGAAAGCCAATTATTCTGTCATTATAAAATTCATGGAGACTAATATTCTCTCTAGATTTGGCTGTCCTACCAAGATCATCACTGATAATGCAGCAGCATTTAGATCAAAGAAGATGGTTGAATTCTGTCACAAATATCAGATAACATTGGGGCATTCCATGGCTTATTACCCTCAAGGTAATGGACTTGCAGAATCCTCAAACAAGATTTTGGTGAACATAATCAAGAAGATGTTGGAGGACAACAAGAAGTCTTCGCACACAAAGCTATTTCATGCACTTTGGGCTGACAGATTGAATTTGAAGAAATCTATTAGAATGTCACCTTTCCAGCTTGTGTATGGCACTGATGCAATTTTTCCTACAAGCCTTGGTGTACTAGTTATGAATTTGATTCAAGATTTTCAGTCTGAAGACAATGACATGATTAGAAGGATTAATCAAAAAATTGACCTTCAACAAACCAGAGAGGAGGTTTATAACAAAGCATTACAAAATAAAGACAACATCAAAAATATTTTTGACAGAAGAACAAAGGCCAACAATTTTAATGTTGGGGACAAAGTTTTAAAGTGGGATTCAAGGAGAGAATACAAGGGAGAGCATGGAAAATTTGACAACTTATGGCTTGGCCCTTATCTCATTCATTTAGCTGCTGGTAACAATGCCTATTTTTTACAGGAGTTGAATGGAGCAGAATTGTTTGGGGGTCCTGTCAATGGCAGGATGATTAAACATTACTACTCTTGATCCATGTCATTTTCTGAAAGCCTTTTTATCTTTTTTCTCATTATAAATATTTCACCCATCATTTCATTCAAAGTTAGAAAAATAAAAAATACAAAAATAATAGAAAGAAATAAAAGAGGGAAGATTATAAAAACAATAAAGGTACAACCCCATACCAAAAAAGAGAAACAAAGTCTGAAAGTGTGCAAGCTTAAATGCCACTCCTGAAGAACACACTTCTAATTAGTCATACAGCGTAATCTTGACTAATTAGTTTTCGATTGACTGCTGATAGGATTAGTGAATTCAATTTGCCAAACAGCTAAATCTTGGCTTATCAGTAGGTAGATTAGTCTATAAATTAAAGGTTCAAACATGCTCAAAATCTGAACCTAAGTTTTCAAAAACAAGATTGACTCTAATATGTTTTAATTTCTGAGTCAAAATAGAGGAATAACTGGTTCTAATCAGCTCAAATTTTGAACCAGATTATAAATAAAATCAGCTCACACAGTAGTAAAAACAAAAATGTAAAAAGATGAACGAAGTGCCTGAACTTTTAGATCTTAAGCCTTCCATTTTTTATTTAATTTTTTGCAAAATAATATCTATACTCAGCTTGTTTTTTATGCCATAGACCAGCTACAAGTTAGACTGTTCAATCCTGACTTGTATGCTTTTAAATTTCTATTTTAGAAATTAGAGAATAAAAATCTGTTAGATTGTTTAATCCTAACAGACTGGTAGATTAGGTAGAGAAGCATATTGGCTCAACTGTTTAATCTGAGTTCATGGAGAAATAAGGAGTAGAATTAGATTAAATTTTTTCTTTCAAAAGAATAAAATGTTGTAAGAAGAGTTTTCCAATCTAAGTGCACTCTAAAGAAGAAAAAATGTTAGATCAGTAGGATTGGGTAGGTAGAATGTTTGTGTTGATGAAGATCCATTGCTTTTCATGACTGCTAATATGTTTTCAGAGCAAAGAAGATCTTCCAAGAAAATAAAGGCAGCCCAATGGATAAGGCACTAATCAGCCTCCCAGAGAATGAAAGTCTGAACTTCTTGATGCCTTCAAGAAGGCACCATCCCCAAGTGGAGCCACTATTAGCCACCTATAAAATTTGTTATATCAAAAGGTGGCTAAAACATTTTTTGGAGCCTTCAAGAAACAAGTTTTATTGCTAAAAAATGTTATCTCTTGAAGACTCTTGAATACATCCTGCCCTTTGTTCAAAACTTCACTGTTGTTTCCATTTTAAACTCTGAAATTCTACTGATTTTATGAAGAGAAGATTGTTGCAAAACACCATTTTTCCTTTCCTCCACTACAAATCTAACCTCATTTTTTACCCCTTCATTTCCTATGAAATTCTTCTATTTTCCATTTGTTCCCCTTTTTTCCCCTTCGTAAATTCCTCTTTACAAAGTTTAAAACTCGTTTTTAAACTCTGCCGAAACCCCCAAATCCATCAGAAAACTCTAAAAAAATCATAAAAATACACTTTTTGTATTAATAGGCTTAAGCCCCTTTGGGCTAAGCCTTAACCACTTCCCCACTATATGCCTTAGTGCTGGAACCAAGCACTAAGCCCTTTCGGCGCTTATCGCATCGGAGAAAACAGAGCATGCAAATCTTTTTGCTTTATTAAGACCTCCGAAGCAACTGGCCCCTTATTACATAGCTCCTGATCCTATCATCGCTTCATATAACCCTTGTGCCCACAATCGGGTGCTAAAACATTGTAATAATCCATCTTCGATGCATATTTCCCTTTGTAAAGTCGTAAACCCACTTTTCCTAAGTTTTGGTCTAAAACCCGCCGGAACAATGTTTTTAATATAAATGGGTAGATTGAAAAGCCCCGCATCAAAGTTCCAATGCTATTAAGCCTCATTTGTATAAACTCCCGCCCTCCGCTTTACTCCATATAAATTACGCCTGAGACCAAGAGTTAAAGTCCCAAAGCACTAATCGCATCGGAGAAAATCAAAATGGGTAGATTGAAAAGCCCGACCTTCCGATCTCGATTGGCCCTTATATATAAGCCATGGGCCTGTCGCACTCCATATAAACCGATGGCCCCGTAGACGGGCGCCAAGCCTTTCCAGGTATATATTACCCGCCCAATACATAAAACCTTTGTTTTTTTCATTAAAATTTGGGTTTTCATATATTATAAAGGGGTTTCCGCCGGCACATGTTCTCAAACTGTATCTGCCGTTGATCTTAAGCCGATCAAACGGCCCGCGCATTATCGCATCGCAAGTTTTTCATCGGGTGCATTAAACATTTCCTGACCTCCGATTGACATTCCCTTATCCTTTCCCCACTGTCGATCTGATCTGCATATCGACAACCCACAACTAATTTCTTCGGTGCCCTCCCTGTCCATCGCCCCACCGAGTGCAAAACTCCGATTGCATCTGGACCGTCCACGTGCCCAGATCGAACAGTCTAGATCGCATTTCTTGACTTTGGTTAAAAACATATGGCCCCGCTCTATAATGTTTTCCAACCAATTTCATTCATTGATCTTTGCAGATCAATGGTCCTTATTAACCCTTCTCTGCCCTTGTATTATTTTTTCTCATACCCGAGATCGCATCTCAGCCGTGATTTTGTTCCATCCAACGGCTCATATTCAACCCGACAGGCCTACCTCCTGTGGGTCCTGCCTCCCTCTATATCTAATCTCTGTCGTCGATCTCTTGATTGGACGGTCCATAATAAAACCGCCCTTCCCACTCCTGCCCGTGCATCTTTCCAAATTCGCGCTCGCTCTCCGCCGTCAGATATGAGACCCTAGATCTAATGGTTCAAGCGCATTTTCACATAACTTTCAGCACGGAGGTTAATTTTCAAAAATCACGTGATATAAGCAGTTTTCTAATGCCACGTGTTGGGCGGGGATGCATATCACATTCCAAAAGGTAAAACCATTTTCCCACCCTTCCGCAGCGTGAAACTCGTGGTTTTCTTAGCCAAAACCGCCATTCCCATTTACACTATGATCCATCGCGTTCTCTCCCTGCCGTTGATCTTTGCAGATCAACGGCTCGAATCTAATTTCTCATTACACTATCGCCCTCCACCCTCGCCAAAGGATTTCAATGAGTGATCTCCACTGTTGATTGCCTGGGCTGATCTCATCCAACGACCTAGGTTATATCCAAAACCCCGATTTTCATTTTAAATGCTTTTCCTCCTCCAAAGGGTTTTTTTAACCTTATTTCCTCGCATTTTTCTTCTATTTTCCATAATGTGATCATTTGCATTATGATCCTCGCGTTTATTCCTGACCATTGATCTCTGCAGATCGACGGGTCTGACTTAATTCTTCCCTCGCTTTCCTCTTTGACCACCACGCGCAAATCCCCACTGTTGGATGTTGTCATCCAACAGCCTCGCTCCTTCTCCACAACCTCTGAAGTAGTTTTACCCAATAACGCAGGATTTTATAATATTTCTTTTTGTATTTTGCAGGTTTTAATGGTTTTTTCCATTATATAAAAGAAGAATTGAAGTTGAGGATGATGATCCTCTAGGATCTCACTTATCAAGAAGAAATCATTGAGCAATGTTCAACTCCACATTTCGTCAATGCTTCATGGGCACTGATGCCATATAGACCCTTTGCAGGACCTGCACATCAACAAGACACAGTGAAGTAAATCAAAACAAAAGAGTATCAGTGTTGAAGACTTAGCCACAACAAAGTGAAGATTGAAGATTAATTCTACAGTTTAATGGATTACGGATAATATCTATTATCGAAAGCCTAATCCATTAAATTAAACACAATTAAAGACAAATCAAAAGGATTTATCAGTCAGAAAGAGCCTCCACCACCACATCAGAGGCTAATTGATTCCTCTCAGCTACCCATTGCCACCTGTAGCCTCAAAGCATTCAAACAGAGGCCGATTAATGACAAACAGAGGATATTTGCCTCACAACAGCCGAATAGTTAATTCTGCTAAAGAGAATTAATGCAAAAAGTATCAGCAGAGTTACTACAACATGCAACAGAGCCTTAAAGTCAACAAAATCTCTCATCGAGCTTAAATATTAAATGTAAAAAATTAATACAGACAGAACATCTGTAAACTTCTTCATCGAGCCCATCAAAGGCCAAGAAATATTAAAGTCTGTATTAATTGACCTTGAAAATCTTTTATCAGATCCCACCTCCTCATTCCTTCTATAAATACTTCTGTAGAAGATGAGAAAATGTTGGTTGTTGAACTTTGAAATATACTTGAGCTTGAAACTTCTACTTGTAAATAGTGTTCACGGGCTCTCGAATCTCTGCTTGTGATTAAATAAGTTAGGCTGAGAAGTGAAGATGATTGCTGAACTGAAACATTGGACTTAAAGCTGTAACTAGTTTGAAGCATCAATACAAGCTGATTTATGGGATCCTGGTCTATGTCGACGATGATGTTATTTCTTATTGTAAATTTTTATTTTATTTTTGTTTTCACTTTTTCCATCTTCTCTGATAAAGAAAACAAGCATAGAGTTAGGATTTACTGTATATCAGTACCCTTCTCTGACTGATAAGCTTTATCTACATGTTTTCTTCCATATTGTGTTGTTTAGGAATGATTTAATTCAGTTTAAGCAGTTAGGAATGCTGGCGTTCCCTCGTCCTACTGTCTAGACTAATTCTTATTCTTGAATGTTATTTTCAGTTTATGTTAAGTAGAGATGAACTAAGGAAGTCATGGTGAGCCCTGTCCTTTAGCTTTATCCCCAAAGACTGTATGAAATTTTCCCTAAGAATGTGTTGAAAGTTGGCTAGTTTCAAGGTACTTACCAGGTCTTAAACATTTCTTCGTTATCATATGTGTTTTCCCTTTGTGTTTAATATGTTTTCTATTGAAAGTGCATCAAAATTTGGCTAGTTTCAAAGTACTTACCAGATCTTTGATTACTTTTATGTCTTTCTTAAGTGTATTTCAAAAGCTGGCTAGTTTCAAAGTACTTACCAGATCTTAGGCTGCTCTTTGTTCTTCATTTGTTTAATTCCCCTTCTTGTTGTATCATTACATTCCATAAAATCAACTTTAAAGAGATCCTTAGACATAGATGACTTTCCCCATGGACCACTCTTGAACCTTGTTGTTTCAATTAAACCCTATTATGACTCCATAGCCCAATGGACTAAAAACCAGCGTTATATCTATCTTTTCAGCCAAAGCTTGTTCTGATTGCTTGCAACTTCACACCTTTGAAACTCTTACCATTTATAACTTTCCACCCAAATAATAATCATGCTCAACCATCCAAAAACAAACAAAAACCCTCATACTTCATAACTAGCCTAATATCATCACCCAAAAGCTTTTAAAGATAAATCCATCTTTGCACTTATTGGAGAGATCCCTCTCCGGATTCCGGAGGGCTAGATCCTATAATCCCAAAGTGGTTGAAATAGTGTTTCTCCCTGCAGTCGGACTTTTCCTATCTTTCTGATTATAGGGAGCTAACATAGCCAATAATTTTGTGCACCAATCATAAAGATGGGTCAAGCACTCCACTACTAGACTCATATGAGTGCGTGAATCCTGGTCTAGAGATGTCGATCCTCCCACTCTACCAATTGTGAAAAGAAGGATTTTCATGTACAAGTCCTGTACATCCTTGATTGGGATTTGAATCCCCACCTTATTTGCACCATCTACACAATAGACCTGGACATAGTCTTCTACAATAATCCCCCTAGTGGGCTTACCATGCAAATCAACTGGTTCTCCCCTCTGGGAAAGTCCAGTGATAAAATATATGTCTTCCATATCGATTCTCAATGGAATATGATCAATCATAAAACAATCTTCATCTAGTTCCCAATGATTGACTAATATATCAAGAAATCAAGTATTGGTTTTCATGTTTGGCATTTTGAAAAATTTGAGTAAACTGCAACTCCGAAGTATATTTAATGATTGTTGGTCCTCCATCACTTCATTATCAATTTCATTGTGCTCTCTTTCTCTCTAACTGATATTAATTCTAGAAAATTTCATCAATTGACCCATTAGATATTAGTTTTTTGAATTCTGCTCTGTGCATACATGATTTCATTCGGATGCAATCGCGTCTATACGCGAGTTCCTCATGATAAACCCTTGTATACGAAAATGGTTTCAAAGAAAATTTATTTTCTACGGTAAAAAATCTAAACACTTTCATAAAATAGGAATGAAATTGATAAACAAGACGCTTACCTGACTGATTTGAGCTAATTCAGTGGTTGGTCGCTCTGTTTGCAAGAAAGCATTTTTTTTCTCTAAAGCTCTTTTTCCACTTTTGCACTACACAAATTACCAAAATGTGAGTCAAAATTCTTATTTATGCCTAGATTTTTAAATATTTTCACAAATTTCCTTTGTGTCTATTTTTTGAATTTGACTAAGGTTGTTTAACCTTTTGTCTTGTAAGTGTTGGGAAAAGTTATTTTCAGGCACATTCTAGTGAATTTAAGATATTTTCGATTTTCCTTCGGATTCATGACCGCTGACATGTCATGGCATGTATTTGATTATGAAATGGCATATAGGTTATGGAATTCACTTTTTTTTTCACTTCTGCATACTAGCCTCCATTCTGATCACTTTCCATAAGGTCAACCCCATCATGTCATTACTATTTAACCAACTTCACTCGCCGATTCTTTAAATCATGACTTGCTGGTAGAGCCATCCTTTACATGGGATTCCTGGTTAGTTCCTCACTAGCATTTGTTGCCCATGTTGCAATTTGTGTAGGCTCGAGAGTCCTCTTTAGTCCTGCCATGACTTATGCGTTGAAGCTTCATTATTCTTCTTCTTCGCTATATTTATTCTATCCATTTACCTTAGAGGCTCCCATCGTTGTCGAGTTGTATTACTGCATTGCATATTGACTACTTGGCTATCTTGGCCTTTAGTCAGCTTCATTTGGACTCATGTATAAGCCCTCTTTTAACCATGTCTTTCTATACAAGTTAACCATGCAATAATTTAGCCTTTACAATTTGACTTCTTTACCCATGGATGGAAGATCCCTTTGACTGTCACTTACTAGTTTTTTTCACCTTCCATTGAGCATAGGATTGTTCCTATCCTAGGATATAGTGCATTTTTTTACCAATTCTTGTACTATCAATTGTAATATAGGCATTATTTTATTCTTTTTCAGGCTTTGAAATATGAAAAAGACAAAAAAATTAAATATTTGAAAAAGAGTAGGAACAGGAAAATAATTCCATACTTGATGGCAGCGACAGTGTCAGTTGTATCACCCTTCAAAAACGTACAAAAAGCTAAGTCTTTTCTCCATGTGGGATGGTATTAGTTTTTGACTTAGGAGAAGCCATAACCTTGTTATCGAGTCAGTACTCCCCCGGTTGGTTATCTCTTCCAATCATATGGAGGGTTTGTTTATGCCTCCTTCATGACAACCTTATACAAATTTATCATTTTCTACCATAGTCAACATGAGTCGTGCTTTTGTTCAAGGGAATTTAACCTGATTCAGCCTTTCTGATGTGTCTCTTGACTCATTTTTTAGTCGGCCATCCTGATTTTGTTAGTATCTTGTTCTATCACATCAATTATTTGGTCCTTTTCTCGTGTTGGTTTGAGAAGGTCTCCATTGACTTCTTGCTGGCAGGTTTCTCTCTTATCGATTTCGACATATTGCTTTGAGAGTAAACCTAGAGCCTCACCCTGGCCCTATTTACATCATTGATAGGTGACCTTGTGCTCATCAGTTGATCAACATCATGGGTCTTTGACTGAGTGGTTTCCCTTGTGTTCGACTTCAGCTTACGTTATCACACTTGGGACTCGTGCAATACCTTGATTTCCATTTGTCCCTACTATGGATATCTCGCCTCTTTGTTAGCTTTCATTATTGGTTGGTTCATAGGGTTTCTACCCTGCTCTAGCTACATTTGTGCATGCTGGAAACGTACTTCGGGTTGGTTACTTCACTTTGCTTTGTCTGATTCCTTCCAAATCTTGGCCTGTAGGTTACACTCATGCTGGACTAATGTGAGATGCCTTAATTCCTTCCTTCCAGCAAATCTATTCCCATCGACTTCGAGTCATTGCTCTGGGAATACGGTTTAGAGTCCTTTGTCAGTACCTTAGGGTTTGTAGTCATCAGTGATAGACTCCTTCGCTATCGACAGTGAGAATACATCAATGTCTTCTAATTGATATATTATCTCAAGTGTTCGACTTCAACTCATTCATTCACACTTATTAGATTGTGCTAAGGTACCTTGACACTCATTATCATTATCAGTGGGTTTTCTCGCATTTTTTAACAGTATACATCAATGACCAGTAATCACAATATTTCTCACATTGTCAACCTTAGCTCATTTATTCACATTATTTAGAATTCAGACATGGTGATCGGTGAATACCTCATGTTTGCATCAGCATGCTTTGGTTCACTTTGAAAACTCCTTCATTTTTCTGCTAGTGACACCATCCACCCTTATATGTTGCAGTTTCATCACAACAAGATCTTATATGTTGGCACCCGAGTTGCGTGTTGTAAAATTTGTTCCACCACTTATGGTTTGGTACTTGGAGATTCATTTGTGACTTCAGTGATCAAATATCTATGCAACATCATTGATCAATCTTTTATATGTGATACTTGGACATGATTTTGACTTATACTTTCAGGCAGTTACCAGATGATTCACTATGTACTTTACATTTCAGTTATACTTTTATATTGGATCCACTCCATACTTCATATGCGCATATGTTTTTCTTTCACTGAGCATGGGTATGCCCAACTCAGACATGAGTTATTTTTCTGATTTTTATCACTAGTTTTTGGTAGGCTGAAATCTCGGGAAGTCCTCTCTAGTCCTCGCAAGGTTATTTTTATGCACATAATACATTTCGGCCATCATGTACCCCTTCTGACCTCATATGTTAGGGTGCATTTATTATAGCATAATTTATCACCTCTATATACTAGATGACTTATGCATTGGCCTTGAGCAGCCCTTCCATTCAGACTTGTTCATATTTCTCAAAAAATAATATTTTAAAATCCATACGCGACTCTGCCCAGTTTTTCCCGCATGCACACGCAGGTCCATCCATAGCTAACCCGCATATGCTATTTAAAATATTAAAAAATAAAAAAATTCCCTATTATTTAGGCGGTGTTTACGATTTTTCCTGTAACTTAACTACCCCAGCCCGTGGCGTAATTTTTCCCCAACTGAAAAAACTAAATTGAGGAATTATAAATACCCCTCAAGGGAATGGTATAAGGGAGGAGAGAGAGACGATTATTGATATTATAGCTTGTTATAGCCCTGATCAAGTTTGATATTTCCCCTGTGCCTCCTACACTTCCCAGGTATTAGGAAACCCTTGCTTCCTTGGGATGATCACCATCATTCTACGTGACATCCTTTGTGCACCATTTATGGAAGAAGCTTTGTGAGGTTAGGGCTGAATGAAACCAGAGGATGGTTTTTCTCAAGGCCATGGCAGATCTCAGGTGATTTCTCCATTGTTATTTTTTGTATATGTTATCAGTAAAATAAGTACCATCTTGTTCCTGATGTTCATGTGTTATATGTATCTTTTACATGCTTAATAATCTTGAATCATTTATTTCATGTTATCTTTATGAGATCATGTATGCTAATTTGCTAACATCTAGGACATATATGTTGTACAACTAAGTTTTGTGCTTGTTCTCGACTGAATTTCACGTTCTGGAGCACGAGGAGTTGCAGTGGGCTTGAACCCTACAGGATCTACTAAAAACGAAGGCCAAACGGGTAATATGTGAAATCCTCACTTTATAGTTTAAATCATAGAAGTTGGTAATTTGAGACCTTCTTGTGATGGCATGCCCCTGATCTGTTAGATCTTTCAACCCAGGACCTTAGGCTAAATTTTCCTATAACGAAGGTGAGGAAGGGGAAGGGGAATAAATTCCATTCTAAATCTAAGTCCAAGAATGGCAAGAAGTAGGACATATCCAAGGTGAAGTGTTTTCACTTTCACGAGCATGGGAATTTTTCTAGTAACTGTCGACAAAATAATAAGAACAAGAAGGTTGGAGGATCTGCAGTTGGTGAGGCCCTTGCCTCACAATTTGAGTTTGAATTCTCATTGATCACATGCATGGTGTCCACTACATTGGGATCTGTGTGTTATTTGGATAGTGGTGCTTCCTTTCATATGACGAGAGACAAGGAACTTTCCAGTCACTTGGAGGAGAAGGATCTCCAGATGCATATTGTAATGGGTGATGACGGATGGTACAGTGCTACTAGGATTGGTACCATTACCTTTCAGAGGAAGTCAGGTAAACCCTTTCAACTAAAAGAGGTAATGCATGTACCAAGTTTGAATAAAAATTTATTCTCAGTTGCAATGTTAGAGGATAGAGACTATGATGTTGTTTTTAGTGAAGGAAAATCCTTCCTGCGACACAAAACAACGGGACAAGAAAAGAGCATAGGGATTCAAGTTAAGAATATCTACAAGGTGAAGGTAGATGGCTGCACAACAATGATGGGCAAGGAAAATCATGGGGTGAGCCAGGATGAGGGCGAATTATGGCATAGTAGATTGGGCCATATTCATAGGGGAGCCTTGAAAGTCATGCAACAGATTTCTACTGGTCTTCCCAGGGGTACACTTGCGTAGTCAGACACATGCAAGGGATGTGCTATGGGAAAATATGTAAATGACACATTTCATGAGAAGGAGAATCGAGCTTCGGGGATCCTTGAGAGAGTTCACATAGATGTGTGTGGTTCTTTCTTTGTTCCTTCAACATAAAAACATAAGTACTATGTAATATTTGTTGATGAATTTTATCATAAGTGTTGTATCTTCTTCATGCAAAAGAAATATCAGACATTCTCTAAGTTATTGGAGTTTAAGGCACTGGTGGAGAAAGAGTCGAGGAAGCAAGTGAACACTCCTAGGAGCAATAATGGTGAGAATACATCTCTAACGAATTCAAGAACTTTTGCAGCAAAGAAGGAATTCGAAGCGAACTCATAGTGCCTCATAACCCACAGTAGAATGGAGTCTTAGAGAGAAATAACATAACTATTGTGGGTGTAGTACGAGCGATGTTGCATGATCAAGGCCTACCGATGCATCTGTGGGCATAAGCATGAAACACAACAGTACATGTGAAAAACCATTGTCCTCATAGGATACTTGGCATGAGTACACCTAAAGAGGCTTTCATTGGTAAGAAACCTGATGTTTCATACTTTAAGAATTTTGGCTCATCTGTTTATGTACATGTGACCAAGGACGCTAGGAAGAATTTGGAACCAATAGTTGAGGTTGGGAATTTTGTGGGGTACACTGAAACACCCCATAATTATTGTGTCTATTTCCAAACAACAGAATGAATGTTGTGTTACGGGATATACGATTTTATGAGGAGAAACCCATGTGGTTGTCCCTTGAGAAGGAGCTGGAGTTGAATGCAGAGGAGGAACTGTTGGTTCCCAAAGACGAGTCTCAAGATGTGGATCAGCCACATGAGGAGGTTCATGGAGTGGAGGAAAACACTCATGCATATCCATCCATCAGAAATGGCAAAAGGCACACCATGAAAGCTGATAGATTGAGACTTGATGCTGCAGAGAATGTAGGAGCCCTTACTTCACAGCGTAGACAAAGACAAACTCCTGACCGATTTACTGGATACATGGCTCTCATGAGAAAATGAATTGTGACTGAATCATCTTCCTTTCAGGAATCAATGCAACAACCAACTTCGCTTGATGAAATGGTGGAGGAGTATGACTCCATTGTCATGAACAATGCATGGGAGATAGTCCCAAGGCAGATTGACAAATCAGTGGTTGGCTCGAGATGGATCTACAAGGTAAATCAAGTTGTTGATGGGAATTTGGAGAAATAAAAGGCCATATTTGTGGCCCGAGGATTCTCACGAATTGAGGGGATAGATTATGATGATAATTTTTCAGCTTTTGCAAGGTACTCTTCCATAATATCCTGTTGGAGCATTCATCAGATGGATGTGAAAATTGTGTTTCTCAATGAGATTATTGAGGAAGAGGTCTACATAGAGAATCCTAAAGGTTTCAAAATATTCAACAGTGAGTCGCATGTGTGCTGACTCAAAAGAGCATTGTATGGGCTGAAGAAAGAACCCTATGCTTGGTACACTTGGATAGACAACTATTTCACCGAACTAGGATTCACTAAAAGTGAAGCAGATGTAAACCTATACTAAATTGTGGTTGAGGGTAAGCTATTGATTATTGTTCTTTATGTTGATGATCTAATTTTGACTAGTCATGAGAAGTTGAAACACTCATGCAAGGAGGATCTTGCAAGGGAGTTTGAAATGAAGGACATGGGGCAGATTGGAAATATGGCAGCATGATGGTGAAATTTTTTTGTCTCAAGGAAAGTATGCAAAGGAGATACTAGGTAAGTTTCAAATGGAGAGTTGCAAACCCATGGATACTCGTCTTAAAGGAAATTGGATGAAAGAGGAAAATGCTTCTGGAGAGGTAGCAGATGATAATGTCTACAGGTAGTTATTTGGTTCATTGATGTATCTAGTGAACACCAGACGAGACATTTGTTATGCAGTTAACCAGCAGAGTCAAGCTATGGTTAAGCCTACCAAGCTCTTTTGGAAGGCAAGGAAGCATGTCTTGAGATACCTAAGGGGCACATCAGAGTATTCTATATGGTACAGACGGACAAAGGGAGTAAAGTTTCAAGGCTTAACGGATGCAGAATCAGTGGGCAGTCCATCAGACAGAAAGATCACATCAGGAGGGATCTTTAGCATAGTATCGATAACAGTTTCATGGTACAATAGGAAAGAATTATTTGTGGCACTCAGTTTAGTGGAAGCGGAATACATGGAAGCAATTCAAGCTGTATGTGAGGCTATCTGTATGAGAAATATCTTGGTTGGTTTGGTTGGTTCTCAGATGGATCCAACAATGATTCATTGTGATAAACATAGTTGTATTAAACTCTCAATTAATCTTGTGTTTCATGATAGGTCCAAGCATATAGATATCTGGTACCATCATCTCAGAGATTGTGTGCAGAGAAGGATAATTTTGCTTCAGCACATTCCCATGGAAGAGAAGGATGCAGATATTCTGACGAAGGTGCTCACCAGGAGAAAATTCGAATACCATAGAGATAGGATCAAGGTGAAGGATAATCCCTTTCTTGTTAAGAGGGAGTGTTGAGATTCAACAAGAAAATTTCAGCACTCACGCCTAGTGCATTAAGCACCTACACAAGGGTGGGGCCCACAGTGTTATTTTTGGGTGCATGTCTATTTTAGTTATCCCTTAATTAATATGGACAATAAATTGTAATATATTCTCAAAGATGACTTGAAATAGTTAACTCAGAGTGATAAACTTAGTTAGCTAGTGGATTTTGAGTTAGAGGTAGTTGGTGAGGCATGCAGAGTAATTCTAGTTATAATAGAGTTCAAAGTGTAGTGGTGCATTAGTTAATGAAGGTTGTAATCAGTTTAACTCAGTTAAGTGAGTTAAATTCAGTTGTACTAGTTTTAACTTAAGATACACTAGTGAGAGATCAAGTGAAATAGATATTAATTAATTCACAATCAGTGATCTCACATGCAAACGAGGATTTACTATTATTAGTTGCATGCATGTCAGATCCAGTGGAGGCCCAGTTTAATTCTAGGTGAAAAGGAAGTTGACTATCAGTTGTAGGATTACTAGGCTACTCACACGCAACCAAACAACCATTGGAATGCCTATGATACTTCCACAGTCAAGGAAGGCCAAAATTTCTATCTTTTAGGGATTGTGTAAGCAAGGTAGGCTATCTAGAGGCTGAGAATTGGCTATGTGTTGGTCAGTTTTGTTCATGACAGTGTGAGAAAATTAGCTGAGTACTGGAGGGCTCTTGTGAGAAGCATTTTGTATGCAATTGTTTCATGATCCATGTTGAATATACAATAAAAGATAGTGGGGTTTTTAGCTGTAAGCTTTCCCCGAGAAATTATCTATGTTCTGTTTGATTTTATTCTTCTTTACTTCATGTGATTAGTGATTCTGTTTTTAATTCCACAAAATATTTGTAGAAGTGATTCAGTATTTAACTTTAGTACATTGTTATATCGGATGAATCCAAGAAATACATGCATTTTTTATAATTTATACAAAATTTAATTGCATCGACTATTTAATTATGGTTTTCTTCATTTATGAAATGGGGGATTTCCACACCCCCTCTTCTCCATAGCCTCTCTTATATTTTCTTTTATTCCTCTAGTCCAACCCTCTAGTTCCTTCATAACTTCATTTATTCACTCCCATGGGTTCCTAAAGCCTCCCTTGGAGCTTTAAGAACAATCCCTAATCTTTGGATATATTCCCCCTTACCCCCCAACCTACCTTCTAAGAATTCCTCACTTTGGTGTAGTTTCTAGTCATGGCCAAAGCTATCATGGATGTGCGTATCATAGATAGTCTACATCATGTGCCCAGAGATAGTTGAGGGTGAAAAAATTTTATGTTACTTTTTGTAGCATTAGATGTAATTAGCGGGGAGGCTAGAATACATGAGATCTTTGAAACCCAGAAATAGTTTCTGGAAATTCCACATAGAGATGGATTAATTATATTATTAGTCATTTTTAAATATTTCCTAAGTCTAAACATAGGGAATATGGCTAATTAATCATAATTAATTAAGTCGGGGTGAAAATTATCTAGAAACTCACACAGATTTATCCAAAAATGATTTGACTCATCGATTAAGATTTAATCTTGGTCGTTAGAGCCCAAAAAGGAAGACATAAGAAGGGATTGATGTGGTGATGGAGATTGTACCTAAGTCACTTGGATAATTTAATTTTACAGAGTTTCAGCAGTCAATTGTCAGATATTTCAAGCTTCAGTGAGGCAGTAGAGATAGTGAGTGGAAGAGACAATGATCTAGAGGAAGTTTTCTATATTTGGAGAGGTGATAACAAGAGGGCCGAGTTATTCCCAATGATGCAAGAAAAAGGACTACACAGTTAACTTCAGAGGGAAATTCGATTTAGTTCAGGAAAAAATCGTTGTTAGTTCCAAAGGTTGGGCAGAGGGTCATGTGTGTTGGAGAGGAAATTTCCCCAATAGTGACCAGAATAACAACTTGATTAGAGGCATGTTGGAAGAATGACGTAATAAGGTTTTCATATAGTAGGGCAGACACCAACACAGAGGGTCCAGGAGGCCAAGTTTTCTTAAGAACATTGTGTCAGGATTTCTATTTTCATTTCCAGTTGCACATACATAAATTTTACTCGTATTTTCACCACTACATAATAATAAAAACCCTCATTGCTACACCATTTTTCCTAAGTTGGGTTTTTCTGAGGAAATTTGTCCAAAAATAATAGTGTCAAATTTTCTTTGTGCATGTGCTAGTGTTTTCTCAGTTTCCAACACTATTTGTTTATGCAATTTTATTTGTGAAAGTTGCAGTGTTTATTTCAATGTTGTCGTAGCAATAAAATTAATAATTAATTTATCAGTTAGAAGAAATAATACCAGTTGTTGTAATAAGATTTCAGTCTTGAAATTTTCACATGGTATCAGAGCGTGAGTGATCATCTGGGAAGCTCATAAGTGAAGAGGAATATTTTGATGTTCAGAGGGACCTGGCTGAAATTCTCAAAGGTTGTGCAATACCTAGATTGGCAGTTCGAATTGCTGGGGATGAAATTCAATTTTCAGGTGTAGGGTTGCAAAAAATATGATTTTCTCGAGACAATGATTCCAAAAGTCAGAGGGACTAACAACAACTCATATTTTTGCTGAGCAGATTTCTAGTTGGACGTAGAGGGTTTTGTAGTAGAAAAACCAACATTGAGTGGAAGAGAAAAGCACACATAGAGGGAAAGTTTATCGTAGGTGATCTGAATTTTTAGATATATAATTATTCTAGTTGCAGACTGGAAGTAGTTATGAGTATATCTTCTCACTCCATAAGGGAGTACGAGTAGCAGATCTAACAACCGAGAAATGGGAAATAGGGAGATTTTTGGTTTTATTTTCTCCAATTTTGAGTTTCCAGAATTTTCAGCTCTGCAGGGATGGTCGTATGAGATTTCCAGAGGAGGCCATGCGAGTTAGATAGAATGCAGATTTGGGTAGCATATTGACTTATATTTTTTGGATGCAAATTCCAGAGGAAGTGTGAGTTTTCTAGTGAAATTTTCAAAGAAAGGAAGGGTCCTAGCCAAGGATTAAGCTCGATAGGAGATAGTGGGGCACAAGATACATGTGGAGGAGGAGTATGAGACTCCAGTGTGTCATATGGGTAGAGCCCAACTCAGTTGCAACAATGAGATCTGTCAGATCAAATTCCATATTATTGCAGCAGGACCATCACCCTCGCTACCAGGTCCCACAATATCATTGTAGCAGGTTCAGTGTTAGTAGGCACGATTTTTCATTATACAATTTCAAATATAGTTATAGTTAGTACCCAAGAGACATAGACAATTTAAAAGCTAGATAAAGTGATGTGAGAAGTGTGAATTACCTAGTTGTAGTATTCAGGTGTAGTTCCAGGGAGGAGATTCCCAGTGCAGAACTACACAATCTAGTTTCCAATGTAGAAGGACAATGTGAATTTCCAAGAGGGAGCAGAGAGATTTCCCAAAGGGAGATCAAGACTCAAAGGGAGTCTATCTTCATAGGTAGTATCTCTATGGAACCTATTTCTTCAATATTTGAGAGATCAGACTCATTATTGAAGTAGTTGCAGGAACAATGTAGAGATAGTAGAAAAGAAATAAAAACAAAAATATGAGTATATCAAAGGTTAGAGTTGCAAAGATTTGGTAGATTGCTTGAGGAGTAAACCTCATGGATCATTTCCTAGACACAAGATGGAGCAGTGGTAGTTGATGCCGTCAGAACCAAAGTGACAATTTCAGACTAGTAGCAGTGAAATGTTGAGGAGTGCAGTGCAGAGTTGACAAAAATGTAGAATGGCATAGTGCAAAGTTGAAAACAATGCAAATTATTCAGTGGACATTTCAATATATAATAAAATTCATAGACTTGGGTGATATATACATCATAATTAACACATTTTATTCAGTATTTCATATGATTCTCAGATGAATATGTTGCAGTTACAACAATAAAAAATGCGAGGGAATTGCAATGCAGTTGTAGAGTTGGAAGCAGTACAACATGGTCAACAGTAGCACATATAAAACATTAGAGTTGCCCAGTGGTTTGTGGGAAGTGGGAGGAAGTCACATTATCTAGACATCAGTAGTGTGACAGAGGATGGTACAAAGACATGGTGTTGTCACAGCACTAGAACACAGTCCTTGCTAAGAGGGAGTGTTATTATTTTTAGCATCGGATATGTTCTAGAGATGAAACTTGGTGGGGAGGCAAGAATACATGAGATCTCCAAATCCCTAAAAAACTTTCTGGAAATTCCACCTAGATATGGCTTAATTAGATTATTATTTTTTAAATATTTCCTAAGTCTAAACTTATGGAATATGGCTAATTAATCATAATTAATTAAGTCAAGGTGAGAATTTTCTAGAAACTCACATGAATTGATCCAAAAATAACCTGAGCCATCGATAAATATTTAATATTGGTCTTTGGATCCCCAACAGGAACACATAATAAGGGATTGAAGTGGTGATGGAGATTGCACCAAAGTCACTTGGAGAATTCGATTTTCTAAAGTAGTAGCAATCAATTGTCGAAGAGTTCGAGCTTCAGTGAGGCAAAAAATATAGCGAGGGGCAGAGCTAATGATCTAGAGGAATTTTTCCAGATCTATAGAGGTAGAAAAAAGAGGGCCAATTTATTCCAAGTGAGACTGTGAAGAGGACTATGCAGTTAAATTCAAAGGGAAATTCGATTTAGTTGAGGAAAAATTTGCTCTCAGTTCTAGTGGCTAGGTAGAGGGTCCAAAGAGCGAGAGAGGTAATTTATCCAGTAGCGATAGGAAGAATGACTTGATCAGAGGGATTTTGGAGGCTTTTCATCATAGGTTCTATGCATAAGCTGACACAGAGGGTGCAAGAGGCCGTGTTTTTTGAAGAAAGTTGTGCCAGGATTTCTTGTGGAAGAAGGGTAAATCCCTTAAAATAATCTTTCCCATATTTTCTTGTTGTTTGGATTGTTAGTTGGTTATCCATAGATTTTACTAAAATTTTCACTAATTCATACTAATAAAAACCCTCACCGTTGCATCAGTTATCCCAAGTTGGGTTTTTCTGGGGACACTTGTCCAAAAATTAACGATGTCAAATTTTAGCTTGTATGTGCTAGTATTTTCTCAGTTTCCATCACTATTTATTTCCGTAGTTTTATTTGGGAATATTTAAATGTGTTTATTTCGATGTTTTCGTAGCAATAAACTGAATAATTAATTTATCAGTTATAATAAATAATACCAGTTGCTACAATAGGATTTTAGACTTGAAATGTTCACATTTGATTCTATCAATTCACTTTTTTGTCTCTGTATGTTGAGATTAACACAAAGACTAAGGCCCATGATGAGTGAAACTTCATTCATGATGATAATATCAATGAGTACATGCGGAATATAAACTTGGATATAGGAAATACTCACATCCATGCCATAAAATATCATTAGATTATTAACCTTCACAAGAAAATCAAGACCATCATGGGGAAGGTTCTTACTGAATGAAGTGAAGAAAAGTAGGATATCTTACTTTTCATGTGAAGAAGCTAGACATTAAGGTCACTCTCCTAGAAAAAATAATTGCAGGCATAGAGTTTCCACCCTTAGATGGAGATGAATACAAGCCAGATCCCCTCCTCGTGGACTCTCTTGCTACCTAATAATGTTTTATTCTTATATTTTTTTTACCTTTGTATGATTATCATGTATACTACTATGTCTAGGAATAGTAATAGGAAATTGAGTGTTTTTACAAATAGTTTAAGACATTTTTTGCTACATTATGGCTACATAGAAATCATATTATAATTTTGACTAAAACTCTTTGTTTATACTATTGGTTTAGTTTTCCTTGTAGAAAACCAATAGCTACAACCATGAATATATTTTTTGATAGTTAGTATACAATGATTGTTGAGCTTTAAAAGAAATAAAGAAATAAATAGGTCTCTAGAAATCGAGAAGAGAATGACCTATCTCATTATCACTAAAAGAAACTACAATAATAATACCTACTCTAAGCTCATTCACATCACTATTTCAAATTTATTTAAAATTTTTATGCAACTTTATAATTTGTCTTAATACATGTGGAATAAAAATTGTTATTGATTTCTAATATGTATGTATGTATGTATGTATGTATGTATGTAAAATTAAAAAAAAAAAAAATTAATAAATATAAGGTAAAAAATACTTAGGGACGAGGCTCATTAAGAAGGGATGATAGTTTTCCTAGTTTAACTTCCATGAAATGTGGGTAAGTAATTTCGCGTTTCCCATGCTTTCAATCAAATTAATCAAAAAAAGGTTTAAATTTTTCTTGGGTATATAACAGGGCATTTGGGAGAGGAGGAACAATGGATGCTAGGGTTTCCATCATTTTTAGGAAGCATTTGTAGGAGATGGTCAGTGAAATGTAGGTTGAGTCCTCAAGCTTAGATGAGGTCATCAATTGAACCTTCACTTCGGTGGTATTTATAGCCTTAAGAAAGGATCCTTCAGTTCTCATAGAACTAAAAACCAATGTTAGATCAATAAGGGACCTAAATATTGACGGTGCAACTCTATCATTGGTGTTGGATAGGTATTGTGGATTCATCCTACAAGAAGATTTTTTGCCACCATGCTAGTAGACTAGAGTGGAATTAAAATGGTAAATCCTAAATCACAAGAATTTTGGGTATTTGTGGCCGACATAAGAGTGGAAGGAGGTGGATTTACAAGAATTTTGGTGCATATTAGTAATGATTTTTTTCATATGGGGTTGCACCAGTGTGGAAGGTTAGCAAAGTGAAAAGAGTATTGGGATGATGTCTACTCTCATGACTAAGGGCTCACATGCACAATATTCTCAGTCAAATTCGATGTCTATGATTTTTTAGTGGTATACATACAAGTGGGATATTTCCAAACAAAGGAATCCCCCATATTTTTTTTATTTGTTCTGGCCAAATGATAGGGAGAGACAGTGAAGGAATTTTCATATTTTCCTAACAATATATTGGACGGATAAGTCGTTCTTGTGGACAAGACAGACCTCCCAAGTGTCCTACAGACAGCTAGCAACAAACGGAAAAACAAAACTATCTTTCTCTAGATATATTGTGATTCATAATTAAATGCTATAAAGGTTTAACGATATTACCTTTAATCCAATGCTTGTTTGTAGTAGTAGTCCTTCAGTCGCCCGAAAGAGTTATCTTCGAATATTTGCAATCACAAACAAACAAACATCAAATAGCACCTGCATAGCATATATTAATAAATCATATCCATTATGGTGATCAAGGAATCCATAAAATAAACCAATCAATTGACAACTTATTGAGAAAAACATATTTATTTGTATTAACTTAAATAAGGAAGAGGCTTACAACCGTGTCCACCTTGATGTCATACAGGCCTTCCTGGGGTTCGGAATAGGTGTTTCCTTTACTTAGATCAGCCTTTCACTCTTCCAACTGAGATACATATAGGTATGTAATCCTTCCCACATGAAATCTCAGCTAAAAGGGTCTAAGTTTCAACAGCACTTCGCCTCCAACAATACTAAAACTTCAACTCATCAATTGTAACCCATTGAGGCTGCCCTATGCCTCTTTTTATAGTGGAAAAGAGGAGGTTACAGCTCCATACAAGAAGGGATATAATCCTCCTTCAAAGGGATTAGTTCCTTACATCAAGGGGTTAGCTCCTTATTGGATGGGATGCATGAACATGAAAGGAGCGGACTTTCCACCACAGGAATGTTTCTAGAAGCTTCCAAAAATGACTTTAACTGAGCTTCTAGATTTTACTTGTTCCTTTTCTAATATTTTACAGGGGTACGCACTTTTAATAAACAAAAAGTGCAATTGGCTACGCATGATTTATAGCCAAAGGGTGCGGGACCGCAGGAAAAACTAGGAGAAAGTGCAGTACCAGAATTTTAAGGCTTTTATGAGCTTTTCTCTTAGTTTCAAGGCTTGACTTTAGGAACTTTGATATTGTAGACTTCCAAGGGAGTACTAAAATGTCATGGTGAAAAATTTCAATGTAAAAAATTGTCCCCTAAAGTGCGAAATCTGAGAATATTCGAAGAGTGATGTGCTTTATCATTTCAAGGATCAGCTTGTGGACACCCCAGTCATAACCCTGTAAAAAAATTCAACGCAACACATATACATATATATCATCGTTGAGGTAGCCATTCCCATACTCAGATCAAAACTAACTAAACTTGTTCTGATACATATATGATTTTAATATTACATCAATAGTGTAGACAGCATGGGCGCAACCATCTGTAATGAATCGTCTACTGCATAATGAATAATAAAACTCCTCGCAGCCTAGATGGTGGAAACTAGATCCAGGGTCTTGATTTTTTCTTCTCGAACTAGTACAATTCTATCCATGCGATTAAATGTGTTAAAGTTGAACATGGTAGAAACCACTTGATTATTAGTCAATGATGTGAAATTTTGACAAGTGTGAGAGAAACCACCAATAATGACAATGGCTCTCAAAGTAATCAATACAATCCATGAAATGTGAATAAGTGATCTGAAGTCGAACATTTCACGGAATCTTTCAATTGAAGGTCAATGATGTAACCTATCGTCGAAGGCGAGAAACCTGCCATTAAGGCAAGCAGATTCCAAGGTATTGAATGATTCTAGATCAACTTCCTACATGGTGAGCTATCGTCGATAAAAAGCAATCCGTCGTAAGCAAGCTCACGACATGAAACCAAAGATCAAGTTTTGAAGAAATTTTTTGCAAGGACTGACTTAGGGATGGTCAACGCGAATGGAGACAAGTGTTTGCAAATGAATGGTTTGTTTGACTTTACTCTTGAACACATAATGACACTGCAGATGGTTTGGTGACAGTTTCCCTAAGCTAATACCCAGAAACCAGCTGAAGACTTTCAATGTGGTTTGATTAACTAATAGGCAAAGGATTGCCCTACCCAGGTGGAAGTGCGAAAAAAGGTGTCGTGTTCAAGAGTGGTGTAATGCTTTTTACAAATCAAAGTGTAACGAACGAATCCGTTTTTCTCTCTTTTCCCCCACCATTTCTGGAAAGTACCTCTTTATTTTTGACAAGCTTGAGGAGGATAACATTTGCTTGTTTATAAGCTCATCCTTCGGATGAGTCCAACTTGGTTTAAAATCGAACCCTAAGAAGGAGTGGCATGTTCCTGTTTGTAATCGACAGGTCCTTTACTGTTAAATTTTAACGAGTTTAGTATAGGAGAAACTCGGTGTTTTTCATTTTTAGGGAGTCAGAAGAAAAAACTTAAGAAAACTCCATGGGTGTTATTTTTCATAAATTTAGTCCCCCAAGCCCGAAAAAGGGTAAAATAATGCACGAGAGAACTCTATTGACCATGATTAGTCAACGTATTCCTTTTTCGTAAATAGTTAATTTTAGTCCAGAAAAGGGGTAAACTTATACTGAAGGGACGACTGTTCATTTACTTTAACGAGTTCAGATAGTCAAGTACTCGGAAATCTTTTCATTTTTAGAGAGTATGAAAAGGGCTTAAAAGAGCACTCCATGGTTTCACTTTTTCGTAAAATTTAAAGAGCCCGAAAAAGTGATAAAAGTTTACTCTTCATCAAAAATGACCATTTTGCCTAAAAAACCCGTTATTTTGCACAAAAACTCAAAAAATTAAACATACCTATTTCAATAATAAAAAATAGTTTGAAAAAATGACTTTTTAAAGTGAAAAATAAACAAATTTAAAATATCTCTATTCGAAAAAACTTATAAAAAGGAGTTTTTCAAGTTCATTTTTACCGTTTGAGTTTGGAGTGAAGTTTTTAGAGCTTTGGGAAAAAAACGCTTTGGAGAAGATTCTGGGAAAACCGACCGTCAGAATCAAAAACCGTCTATTTCAGGTAATCCACAACCTCCTTATCTTGCATTTCATCTGTTCAATTTTTTAATTTAGGGTCAGAATTTCATTTTTGGGAGGAAAATATGTTGAAAAATTCGCCCTCAGGGGTCCGCACCTAAAACATTAGGTACCTGCGGACCCCGACATTTTTCTGGCCCCACACTTTTAACACAGGGCTCGTGCGTATCTACGCACTGTCCCTGAGCGTAAATTGCAGAGGCGTTGTAACAAATTAAAAACATATTTTCTTCCTAAATTACCCAATTTTTTTGTTTGAAAATGATTCTAATCCTTCATTTTACTTGTTGTAGAATATCTACAATGCTTATTTGGTGAGAACTGGAGCATGAAGAGGTAGATGAAGCAGCGATAAATCATCAACCTACTTTGCAAGCTTTAAGAGCATGCGGGCTTTACAAATTTTGGGCTATTAGTGGCATGAGAGCTCAAATGGAACTTCTTACTTGGCTAGTTAATAAATCGGATGTTCAGGACCAATGTTTTATGATCGGAGGTCACCGGCTCGAGATTGAGCTCGAAGACATCTATTTTTTGACTGGTTTGTCTAGGAGAGGTGAACCATTATCTCTATTTGGGGCTAGACCAGGTGGCCAGTCTGTTGCCAACCTACAATTAGAGTTATTTAATGATGAATCCAATCCCTGGGACAAACAGATTGACATAAAAACTATCATTCGTCCAGAGCTGAAAGTGATCTCTTTTACCATTGTCAACTTGTGTGGAAGTGCAGCTTTGCATGTAGCCACTGGTTCTCAGATGCACATAGCAGTAGATTGCTTTCGAGGCACCATATTCAATTGGTGCGAGGCAGTGTTGGCAAATGTGAAAGGCCAACTTACCAGAGAAAATAATGGGAAGCTAAAAACCTTTGGATATGGGTCCATTGTAGTCACCTTTTCTCTAGAGAGGATCCCCATATTAGCCCCGCAGCATATTCATGTTGATGCTGGTCGGCCTCGAGAGCCTAGGATGGTTCGTTGGGTTGCTTTGATGGCCCGTCATAGTGAGGGTGGGGAGATTGTGAGATTTCCTTCTACATATTTTCGTTAGCTGGAATGCCAAATTTTTGTTATAGAGGATTTTCCTTATGTTGGCATGGACTTTCGTGGCGACCGAGAGATACCCCTTCCTCCAGGAGCTTAGTGGGACGAGTCAGGTAAAAAATCTCTTTTGACATGTTCTAATTTCTAATTTTTATTTTGTTTTTTAATCATCCAAAACTGATAACAAAAATTTCAAATGCAGATGTGGGTTTGAGTCGACTAGCCATTCTCCGCCCCTTTGACCAGAGGCAAAGGGATACAGCACCACCACCACCACCCCCACAGGATCAGACTGCAAATATCCTGACTGATCTAGAGCACCATTTGGAGCGGCTCACTATAGATATTCCTGAGACCACCATAGATGATATCCCGCTCCGTCTACAAAGATATGTCATAGGTGTTCCTGGACCATTCAGGAGGTTTTTTACTAGGGTGGCACGAGCAATGGTTTATTATCATGATCATCACCACAGATAGTGGATGATTGACTTGGAGACTCATTTTTGTATCACTTTTTTCCAATCATAAGGCGTTTTGAGCCTATGATCAAAGACGATGTACTATTTTTTGAACACTACATCTATACTGTGATATACTATTATTTCAGTTTACCTGTTCAATCATGTTATGGAATGTTGATTTGTTACTTTTTTATCGCAAATGTCTATTTATAACATTAGAATAAATTTCATCCGCTAATGTATTTAAATTTCTTGGAATGTGTTGATATTCAATATAATCGAACTCTCGTTCCAAGAGACGAACCCTTAAAAATAATCTTAATAATACTGGATTTCTAATGGCATATACTCGGTTTAACTGTAATACAACGAGTTTAGAATCTAACTAAATGATCAAACTCTAAATTCCAAATGAAATGGACTCCAATAATAATTCAATAACTGCACTATATTCGGCAATATTGTTCGTCGTTTGACCGAGCCTTACCCCATGCATCGATACTAACTTGTCAGTGGGTGAGTAAATAACCCAAGCTATGAAAGAGATGTTTCGTGTACTACGACAAGCGCCATCAACAAAACCAATATACGTTTGAAAGGATGTCGACATCTGCGATATCAAAAGTATCCAGATAAGTAGGAATAATAGTAAGAGCACACTTACGCTAGGCACACGTTTCTAATCTATATCGCACCAGGTAAAAAGTAACTAATATACAGAGAAGATCTCCACACAAATTCAAGCATAATATCTCTTCAGATAAAGTCCATTTCTAGGTTTACCCAAGGATACTTCGTCAAAATCAATCAATTCATAGGCCCCTTTTGCAAGTTGTCGCTTGACAATGTAAGGACCATGCCACATGGGTTCAAATTTCCCAGCCCCTAGTTTATCATTGGCTTGATCATAAATAAAAACTAGGTCTCCTTCTGAAAAATTAAGAGGGGTAACACTTCTATCATACTGAGCTTTCATTATTTTTGCATGAGCCTTGGTAGCTAATGCAGCGATGCAGCAATTCTCATCTAATTGAGCCAAGTATAAAAAACGTTTCTCTTCTTCAGAAGTGCCTGGTAGTAACTCTATGGCTAGTTGGAGTGACGGTATCTTGCATTCAACGAGTAATACCACTTCTAAAATGTAAACCAGTTGAAAATGGGTAAAACCTGTCGATGTTTTTGCTGAGGTTAGATATGCCCAAAGTGCTGAAAAGAGCATGGTACGCCAATTCAACTTATGAATTCCAATGATTCGTTTAATCATGGTGACTAAAAATTTATTAATCACTTCAACTAAACCATTGGCCTGTGGATAATATGGTGTACAACTGTGATGGCATAGGCCAAGTTGGTCCGTTAACTCAGTCATCATGATATTTCAAAAATGGCTCCCGTGATCAGTAATTATCGCTTTGGGTACACCGAAACGAGCAATCACATGATTGAATATGAAAGTAGCTGTATTTTTTCCATCTACCATAAATATAGGCATCGGCTCGGCCCATTTGGTAAAATATTCTACTGCTAGAATAATATACCCATGCCCCCTGGCCGAGTGAGGGTTACATGTATTGAAATAAATGCCCCATTTTGCAAAAGGACCGACGACAATTATGGGGTGAAGAGGAGCAGGTGGTGCACGCATTTTTCGATCGAAGATTTGACAATTATGACATTTTCGGACTGCGTAAATACAATATTTAAACAAGGATGGCCAGAAATACCCTACGCGCAATATCTTTTGGGTTGTGGCGTACCCAGACATATGACCTCCACATCCTCCGGATTGACAGCCATTTAAAACCTTTTCGGCTTCGTCATGAGTTAGACAACGTCGAAAAACCGAGTCCGCACCATGACGGTATAGTGTGTCGCCAACAATATGATATTGTTGAGACTGGAAACGAATTTTTCATCATTGCGACCCTGAAAGCTCAGGCCGAAAATATTGGGTTTGAAGATATACAATAATATCTCCATACCATGGATCAATGGTACTAATAAGAAACAAGGATTCATCCACAATTGGTTGTTTTGCCACAGTTTCTGTATCAATACATGGGAAATCACACATAAGTTCAGTAAATATCAATGATTTCTTGGATTTGGACTTTTCAAACTCCAAATCAAACTCCTGCAGGATAAAAATCCATTTAGAGTATTTTCCCCCTAGTAGTTGTTTATTCAAGATGTACATCATAGGGTTACAATCATAGATCACTATCGTTTTGCGTAAAAGTATGTAGTGACGAAAACGTTGGACAGCTTGAATAGCTGCCAAGGCCAATTTCTCCACATGTGAGTATTTGATCTCAGTCGGATGCAAATTTTGACTAAGATAGTAAATCACATGTTCACTATGAAATTCATCTTCCTGAACTAAAACCATCCCTATCGTGGAATCGGAAGCGGCAAGGTACAAAAATTAATCCTGGTTGTAGTTGGGAGGATGCAGTAATGGTGCATGGGTCAATGCATTTTTCAAAGAATCAAAAGATCTATCAGCGACCTCGTCCCAAAATAATGGAATGTTCCATTTCAACAACCTAGTGAAACCTTTCGTTAACTCGAAAAAGTTAGGAATGAATCGACGTAAAAAATTTTCTTTCCCTTGCAAACTTTGGAGTTGGCGAAGAGTAGACGGAGGAGGTAAATTGATGATTTCCTCAACCTTCGATGGGTCGACATGAATGCCTACCTTTGAGACAATAAATCCCAATAATCATTCAGATTCTACGCAGAAAACACATTTGTGAGGATTCAAACGAATCTTATAGTGCCTACATCGTATAAAAATGTCTCGTAAATGAGTAATATGATCTTCTCTACATGAAGAATGAGCAGGAAAATCATCGAGGTAGGGCTGCACAATATGCTTAATGTTGTGAAATGCATAAGACATGGCCCTCTGAAAAGTGGCGCCAACGTTCTTAAGGCCAAAAGGTAATTTGTGATAAGAAAAAGTTCCCCATGGAAAAATGAAAGTTGTTTTAGGTTGATCTGCAAGCAGTATGTTTATTTGATTATAGCTGGAAAATCCATTCATGAACAAGAACATTTCACTTCCAGCACAATCGTCGATAATTTGGTCGATGTAAGGGGTTGGATAATTGTCTTTAGGACAAGCTTGATTTATATCCCTATAATCGATACATACTTTTATTGTTCCTTGTTTCTTATTGACCGGAACAATATTAGAAACGCAGTCCGTTAACGGGATTGGATAAATAAAACCTGCACAAAGTAATTTTTCAACTTCTTCTTTGATAGCGGCAGCTTTTCTCGGATGAATCTGACGTAATTTCTATCTGACGGGTTTGGCATCCGGGTATGTCTTAATTTCATGAACAATAATCGACAGATCGATTCCTAGCATTTCTTCATATGACCAGGCAAAGATGTCGTGGAATTCCTGAAACAGGGCTTTATATGCGTGAATTTCTTCAGGCGTATAAGAAGCACCTATGTGAATGTTTTCATCAATTCCAGGTTTTACTAAAATTTCAATAGGAACCGTTGTAGAAATATTTTCTAAATTCAATTCATAATCAGAATGTGAGAGAGGATTCTGAGGTTCTTTGACGTAATCAGTGGTAAAAATAGAGGAAAATTCATTCTCAAAATGATCGAGATCAGGTAAAAATGAATATCTATGATTAAGATCTTCCCATGGTAATTCATCTACCGACAAGAATTCACGAATATGTTCATTAGTATGGAAAACTTGTTCAGTGGGATCCAAAATTGGTGTCGAAGCTAAAATCGATATTGAAAACAACTCCTGATTGATCACATTCATTGGATCAGATTCGGTTGAAGGAGTATCATAAAATGATTGTAATTGCTGATATGCTAGCTCAAAAGAACTCAAAGGCATCGGGCCCTCGAAAGAATCCAATTCTGATTCTGAAGGTACTATCAAAGGATCATCAAAGGAAATAGTACTTGATGTAATAATATTGATATTAGCAATAGGAGTTTGTACATTGGGAGGATGCAAGGAAAAAGTTCCCAGTTAAGCTGAATCTTTAATCAAACCTACTCCGACATCCTTATAAGGGATAGTCGATTTTACGATATGTTGGATGCTATCAGTAAAGGCTAGGTCAGATGAATAATATGAGAACTAATCCATCTTAACGATCTTTCCTTTATGAGGAAACATGATGAGACAAAAGATCGATGATACAACAATAGTCATGGTGTAAGACCAACTACGACCTAGGAGAAGGTTGTAATCCAGAGGGGCATCAACCACCTCCACATCTAGATTAACCACTTTTCCTTCGACCTCTATTGGTAGATCTTGTAAAAGACCATATGGCTGAAAACCTCTTCCATCAAAAGCTTTGAGAATAGTTGGAGATTGGTTGATTGTTGGAGAACCAAGTGATTTCCAACATTTTATCGACATTATACACGTAGAAGCCCCTTCATCAACAACAGTACGAAAGATACACTTGTTTTTTACTATTACCGAAATCTGAAAAGCCATTTGATGAGGTAGGCACGGTGTAAAATTTTCTAAATCGAAGATCATGAGGTTCGAATCCTGGAGATTTATGGCTCCTAAGGCTGAAAAAAGTAATTTTCTTTAGGCTAGGCATGATTGCAATACTTCCAAAGCTGACATTGTTGAAGGGGAAATTTCCAAATCTTCAACAATATTGTAATTCTGAGCAGCTCTCGCATGTGAATTAAAATCTGATTTACGAAGTACACCTTTTGTAGGCGGTTTGATCACTAAGTCAGGATTTTGTTTCTCGATCTGTAATGGATCAGAAACTAAGGGAGATGTAGTCAATGCAGAATTGGATGTTTCTGCTTCTTTACTAGTATTTTTACTACCGTAATCTTGCGATCGTGTTGAAACCATGAAAATATCGTCAACTGGATAGGAGGAAGATCCAACCATGTTACTATCTTGAGTGGGAAAGGGATCCTTCAAGACAGAAGGTATAGGTGAACCCTTAATGAATTTTGATACCTTGGCTCTATGCGAGCACTCTTTTGTAAAATGATCCTGGTCATAGATGAGACAAGGATATCGAGGTTTGCATTTTTCGTCAACTGGTTCAGTTGTATCAGTTTTCTCTTTTGAAGATTTTTTCTTTTTATTCTTACCTTTCTTCTTACCACCAGTTTTAGATTTGGTCATAGATGTTTCTACAACATGAATATCGGCGGAAGTTTCTAGGGAAGAACCTCCTTTGGGTGAATTGGGTAAAGTGATAATAGGAGAAGGAGTCTTGGAAGACTTCTTCTTACTCTTACCAGTACTAACAAAACCAATTACACCATCAGCGGCATGAGAGCCAGAAGGAGTTGCAGTTAACTGACCAGGTCTTCGTAAATTTGGGATATTATCATACAAAGTACCTAACTGAGTATAGACAAGGTCAAGGTACTAAGCTTGAGCAATAAATTTCTCTTCCGTAACAACACCTCCTCTGGCCACATCTTCAGTAATTTTGGGCAATAATGGTTTAATAAAACATTCAGCCAACATTTGATCAGGAATAAAGACTTTCACTAAACGCCTTCTACATCTCCATTCACGAATGTGATCAGATATGTACGTAGACGTAGACTACTTTAATGAAGTTAGCAACTCTATGCCATTGTCGTATCTGACAGGAAACTGAAAATGGGTTAAGAAAGTAGTAGCTAGTGCATTAAAATTATTAAAAGAACCGCGTGGTAACTCAATGTACCATTTGGAAACTAGACCAATTAGAGTTCTCTGAAAAAGATGTAATCGAATAGAATCATCAACTAGTGAATTGGATGCACATCAGAGGTGATAATTCATAACGTGATTAGATGAGTCCTCTCCTAACTTACCTTCAAATTTCGGAATATCACTGGGCAAATTGTTAGGCATCGGCGGCCAATATGGAAGATAAAAAATTCGATCGTTCATAAGGCGCGACAGATCTGGTAAATCTAAAGTTGCTATGAATGGTAACCGATGGCTAGGGTCTTGATAATCTTGAGTGATCAAGCCAGTGCCAGGAGGAGGATAGCCAGGATATCCTAGAATTGGATGTGCATTTGGAATCGTGAAACCTCCTCGGTAACCAGGATTAACCGGACCATACTGGGGTTGTTGAGGTATTTGATAAGTATACCCAGGGTACGACTGATACTGATACGTTGAATTTTGTGTAGCTTGACCAATTTGATACTATCCCTAGTATGGTTGATAAGTAAAATGAGGTTGACTAGAGATAATTGTACTGGTACCAGCCTGTCCCATAGGCATCTAGACCGTAGTCTGAATTGTAGGTCCTGACTGTGGTACAGAGGCTTGAGGAATTTGCAATGATGCAGGGATAGAAGAAATCGGAGCTACAGATACTCCAAAAAAAGGTGTTTTAGGTTGAAAAAAGGTTGCAGTAGTTGCAACAGTTTGAGGTGGAGTCTGAGGTGTACTGGGCCCAGGTTACTGAATAGAACTAGGTGCAAGGATTTGAACAGTAGGTTGAACAGGTTGCTAGGTTGGACCAAAAACTAAAGGTTGTCTAGGTTAATTAGGTAACTGCACATTAGGTTGCATAGTCTGTTGAATTTGTGGTGGATTCCACACCATGTTCATTCCGGGGTATTGACCCATAGAAGGTTGTACATATGAAGGACCATAGCTTGATTGAATGTAGGGTTGATAATTAAGTGGTAAATTTCTAGCTCCTTGTAAAAATGATTGACCAGAAGGTGGTTGGAAACCTTGAGTTGGGTACTGACCTTGAGATTGATAACCTTGAGGCACGTACTGAATCTGGGGTTGATAAGGACTCTGAGGAATATACTGAGTCTGGGGTTGACATTGGGGTATTTATTTTCCTTGAGGTTGATAACCTTGAGGTATGTACTGTCCTTGAGGTTGTTCTCTAGGTAAATAATATTTTCATACAGTTTTTCCTGGTAGAAAATTACCTTGAGGCTGCCCACCAGGCGGTAACTGACTACCTTGAGGTTTCCCCCTAGGCAGTAACTGACTACCTTGAGGTTGAGGATTTGGAATATTACCAGACATCATAAAAATTTTCTCTGCGTTCGACGTTTCAGTTTTAGTTCCATTTATACCAATTGATAGCAATTGTTCAATTGGTCGAGGAGTTGCTCCTGAGAAATTACCAGAGAGTGACTGGTACCCCAAAGGAACAGAAGGACCACAGTATAAAAATTTTTCCGGTGATTGGGAAAACATAGATGACTCACTTGACATAATTGACGAAGGATAATAACCCCTTGGTGTAGGATGAAAAGGAATTCAGGGTGGTGAAAAACTAAGACTCGGGTTTTCTAAAAAACCTGTCAATGACAAATACCAAGCGTCACTTCTAAAAGGATTGTAGAATATAGATTCACACTCCCTAAGATTCAAAGTCTGTTGGGTTTTGGGAAGAGCTACTTCTTCGTCTGGACCGACTAGTTCTTCAATGGAAATGAGGTCAGAAGGAAGATTTTCAGTAATGATATGTCTTACTCTAGGTGAACCAGGATCACTAGAAGTTGGAGTAACAAATCCTGAAGATGGTTCCAGAACAGCAGGTTTAGTGTCAGGTTCAGAAATTTCAGGTTCTTCAGCGAATTCACTGGAAGGAGAAATACTACCAGTAAGCTCGGAAACTGAAATTGGTTCTTGAATATGCTCTATTTTTTGTAGTTTACAATCATGATGACCAACTATAGATGACTCTCCTGCTTCTGTTGATCTAATTCTACTATCAGTAGGCGATACTAGAGCTCGCAGCCCTTCAAGTTGGCTTGGTGTATATTCAGGGGGCTTCCCCTGAAGTCTATGCGATTGTCTTGGTAATTCAGCCACGATTAAAAATTATTAATCACACGCAATCAAATGAAAATTTCAATGAAAACTCCTAGAGTCACTAAAGAAACAAACAAATGAATCACACGCCTAAAAATATAGGAGATCAAACCACACACAAATAGTAACTTCCCACACTAAAAAACACTAGTTGGTTATGAAATCCAACGTCGTAGTATTTAATGCAGAAAGGGAAATTGGAACAGTTACCCCGACAACCTGCTTAATGAAACAGACTGGTGCAAGTTTCTCCACTTAAACCATCTCGAGTGAAGATAACCCTCCAGAGAGTCCAAGTGAGTCTAGTCGACGTCTGCTCCAGGTACAGTGGGATCTTTCCTCCACCGTCACCTTAGGAAAAAACTGTAATATTATGGTCACTATGGTTACCAACAAGAACTAATATACCTAGGGGAACAGTCTACGGTCCGACATACGCGCAAGGGCAGAGTAACAAAGCTCAATCCCCTTGAAGGTTCCTTGACATAATCCAAGGTATACCGACAAGTGACCCTAGGCTCCTCGACAATGATCTATCTGAGTTTTACCGTTGTTAATAAGCGCATATCTTCTATCGTCCCCAATGAGATAGAATTTATTATCTCACTGGTTCATATATGACATCGTGCTTGACTCCTTTAAGAGGAGCTTCCCAGAGCATACAAGTGACTATTAGATTTTTTCCTACCGCAAGATCAACTACTTGTTTGTTTTAACTGTCTTGGAGAGTTAATTACTCCCTACTCCAAGACACTAGCCTAAGCTATATTGGTGAAAAGAGCCCTAGAAATATAAAATTTACTAGATTAATTTTAATTTAAGCATTGATTTTACAAGGTTGTTTCTTAAGACAATAGGTGCGAAAGTGAAACTAATGATATGAAGTGACTCGACTCAAATCATACTAAAAATGCATCTATTATGAGAAACAATTCGTTTTCTTTCAATGAATTCTAGCTAAAGGAAGAGTTGAGAAATGAAATCTTTTAAAAACATATATTTCCTTCAAACAAGAATAAATGAAAAGAAATCTAATTTCAATGAGAACTCAAAATGATCTATGCTCAATAAAAATCCCTTTTTGTTCAAGATCAACACTGCAAACTAAGTTTTTCTTCAAAAGACACTACAATTTCTAGCAAAAGCACTCAAAGCTAAAAAAAATTAAAATTGAGATCTAAGAATTCTAAGACTAAATCTGAATTAAAACTTCAAATATTTTAAGGATGTCTTACTTATCTTGTGATCTAACTAAGAAATTGTTTGCTTGAATTAGAAATAACTCGAAAAAACATCTAATTTTCGTTTTTAAGTGAAATTCTAAACTTATTAACAAAAGTTTTTAACGATTTGCAAATGAAAGAAATGGAATCTAAATCTCATAAAAAAAAGTTTGCTATGATGTCAGACTCAGCAAGAAAACAAGAGAAAACCAGTGATCTAAAGGCATACCAAGGTTTCTAATCTCTGAGCGAGATGTAAGACAAAGCAAAAATTATTGTAACATGTAGATCGTTCAGAAAATTATTCAAAAATAAAAATGCTGAAACAAAATCTTAACCAAGGCTTTCTGATAGAAGATACAGGTCTGGGTAATCACTGAGAACCTAAAAAACTAATCCAGAAAAGAGGATTTTAAGATTTTTCAAAAAATTTAATAGGGTTCGCAGGATTCAGTGCAAACCAGTGCGGTCCCGCACTGTGGGTACAGGAAAAGTGCGGAACTACCCGCACTGTCTCTAACGGAAAATAGCGGACACAGGAAAACAAGAGAAAGAACAAAAAATTCTCAAAGATTTCTCAGGGATTCTACAAGGATTAACTACACAAGCCAATATAAATCAATAAAAATCAGGAAACATTAATTCATAAATCAAAAGTAAAAGAAATCAAAGCTCAAATCGTTCCCCAGTGGAGTTGCCATTTTGTTGGACGTATAAGTCGTTCTTGCGGACAAGAAAAACCTCCCAAGTGTCCTTTGGATAGCTAGCAACAAACGGACAAACAAAACTATCTTTCTCTAGATATATTGTGATTCATAATTAAATGCTATAAAGGTTTAATGATCTTACCTTTAATCCAACGCTTGTTTGTAGTAGTAGTCCTTCAGTCGCCCGAAAGAGTTATCTTCGAAGATCTGCAATCACAAACAAACAAACATCAAATAGCACCTGCATAGCATACATTCATAAATCATATCCATTATCGTGATCAAGGAATCCATAAAATAAACCAATCAATTGACAGCTTATTGAGAAAAACGGATTTATTTGTATTAACTTAAATAAGGAAGAGCCTTACAATTGTGTCCACCTTGATGTCATACAGGCCTTCCTGGGGTCTAGAACAGGCATTTCCTTTACTTAGATCAGCCTTGTACTCTTCCAACTGAGATACATACAGGTATGTAATCCTTCCCACATGAAATCTCAGCTAAAAGGGTCTAAGATTCAACAACACTTCACCTCCAACAATACTAAAACTTCAACTCATCAATTGTAACCCATTGAGGCTACCCTATGCCTCTTTCTATAGTGGAAAAGAGGAGGTTACAACTCCATACAAGAAGGGATAGAATCCTCCTTCAAAGGGATTAGTTCCTTACATCAAGGGGTTAGCTCCTTATTAGATGGGATGCATGAACATGAAAGGAGCGGACTTTCCACCGCAAGAATGTTTCTAGAAGCTTCCAAAAGTGACTTTAACTGAGCTTCTAGATTTTACTTGTGCCTTTTCTAATCTTTTACAGGGTTCTGCACTTTTAATAAGTAGAAAGTGCGCTTGGCTACACATGATTTATAGCCAAAGGGTGCAAGACCGCAGGTAAAACTAGGAGAAAGTGCGATACCAGAGTTTTAAGGATTTTATGAGCTTTTATCTTAGTTTCAAGGCTTAACTTTAGGAACTTTGATATTGTAGACTTCCAATGGAGTACTAAAATGTCATGGTGACAAATTTCAGTGTAACACAATCTTAAAGAGAAGACCTCTATTTTTTGGATCAAGGGATCAAATCTGGTGGAAAATTATAAATAGAGCATACCAAATAGTTTTTTTATAGCTAAATATTCCCATTGTTCGATATTCAAGGGGAAATTTCTATATTATTCTAATAAACTGAAGGAATATAGAATTATGCAGGATTCCACCATTATTTTTAAATTTGAGGCTGCGCGGTGGAGCTCAGAGTTCTAGAAAAGCAAATGGATTAGTCTCTTTCAAGGATGAATTTCTAGGGAAGGCACATAGCCCATCATATTAGATCCATAATAACACAAGACCTTACATTTTATATCAAATGGAGCATGCACCCAATCTGAAAGCTAAAATACAAGAGGTAAATTCTCTTTTTCCGTCCTCCAATCTAGGGTTGTATTCAATGGGTTAGTTCCAAAATATGACACATTACAACAATGGGTTTTCTCCACTTGGACCCATAATTATGATCTATATTTATGACCCAAAGGATTTTTCATAGTTTAATTTCATACATAGAAAGATATGGATTTCGCCCTAAATAAGGGACCATGGTTTAGGGAAGAGTAGGGATATTCTTTACCCCATGGTTTCTAGAATTTTATGCTACAAACATGGTAGTCTCAACAATGTTGTTATGGTTGAGACTACCCAAACTCCCTCTTCCTTTTTGGAACCATAAGGTCCTAGAGGATATTGGAATATTTTGGGAAAATTTAAAAATATGGACCTTGAAAGAATAGAAAAAGGAATCTTCACTTTTTCCAGAATATGTGTAGAGATAGACCTAAGAAAAAGACCTACCTAATGATATCCTAGTGAAGCATACAAATTTTCATTGGGCCCAAGTATTAGATTATGAGAATACACCATTCAAATGTCACATTTTGTTTCAAATTGGAAACTTACAAATCTCATGCCGTCAGGAAAAAAATAACTCAAATAAGAAAAAGATACAACCCCAAAAGAAAAACGTTTGGTAGGCATCTGATCCTCATCTTTTAGAAGAGGAAGAGACCATGGAGAACCACACAAATGCAGAAACACATGTCCAACAAGGAAATCATGTAGAAGGGGGAGTTGTGACTATTTATGGAACCAAAACACACATTCGGAACAATGTCGAAGTAGCAATGAATCAAGAAATAGAGAAATACAAAAAAGTAGTACTCAATGAAAAGGGCATGGTGGGTATCAAGAGAAACTACTCCATTGAGGGACCTGATTTGGATAAATAACTCCACTTGCAATTAGCTAGAAATGAAATGGCAGTGTATCAGTTGATCGTAGCCTTGGGCGTTAACAGAAGGTACAAAAAAAGAAAGGCAAAAAGGAGAAGTTAGTGTGCTTTTATCATACCTAACCTCAACATATGTTATGTAAATTTCATTGTTTTTACTTTTTTTCTCATAAGTCGATAGACTTATCTGATCGAATGCTTTAAGCTTCTAGAAAATGTAAATGTGTTCCTTGTTCCAAGTTGAACATAATTACGTTTTATATATATATATATATAATATAGATGTATGAGAAAAATTACGTATTTATATACTTATTTTTCTTAATCTTATTCCGCATATCCATCATTTATCTTCATCTCTTTTTCATTTTTAAAATGCAAATATTTTTATTTTCATTATATATAATTTGACTGAGTTTAATGCTTAAGGATATGTCTTCCCTCCTAAAAAACTAAAATTAAAATCTAAAGAAAGTAAAGTATGTATACATTTATAAAAGTTAACAACCAAAACACTACTATTGAACCCCTTGTTGACAAATCCAAAATTCTCACTTTTAATAATATTGTTTACGTATTATTTCATAAAATAATGATTTCCAATTAAATTACTTGATAAACCATATAACAATTGATTATTATTAAAAACAAAAAAACAAAAAAACAAAAAAAAATTATTATATTAAAATCAAAAGATGATTCAATGTAAAGCCCTATTTCTATATTTTCACTTATTAAAATTATTTTATATATTTTGTTAATAAATGGATATATATATATATATATATATATATATATATATATATAATTGTTAATTTCTTTTTATTTTGTTGATTTGTAATATGTAAAATTAGTGTTTAGTTAAAGATATTACAATTTAGGGTATTTAAATCATTAAAATGATCCAGAGATCATATTTAGAATGAACAACACCAAATCTTAACATGTTAGATTTCAACCCTTAATATGGTTATATTTTTTTTTGTTTCTTCTTTTGAATATTGTGAATTTCAAACTTCGACAAATTTACAAAATGAAATCTTCAAAATCCAACTATACTAACAAAATTTTATTTTTAAATTAAAGGACATGGAATAGGTTTTGATCCACTAATATCTGAATAGATTATGAGACCATTTAATATTAAAAAAATTGATGTAGCCACACATGTTAAACCTTCACATTGAAATGGTTTCATGACTTTAACTTATATTTTCAATGAATATTTACTCAATAGCAAAAAAAAATCCCATATATATATATATATATATATAATTTTTCTTTTCAATTTTATTAAAACTATAAAATTTAATGCATAATATCATAGTATCTTAATGATAATTATGCATTAAATTTTATAATTTTAATAAAATTTAAAAGAAAAATTAATTATATATATATATATATATATATGGTAAATCGGTAACTTTTCATAGAAGAGAAATTGTCTTTTTCATTATAAAGATGAGTACAATTACAAGAATATATTTCCCAAACTATAACATATACATAGACATTATTGTCAACATAACCAATCAACACAATGTTTATTGATAGGAAAAAAAATGGGCATGATAAAATTAATTGTAAGTTGAGAAACCTATAGACAAGATTGCAAAATAGAGGATACATAACTGGAGAGTCTGTACTCCAATCTCCCGATGAAAAAATAAAAACTAGTTTCTAGTCAATTAAAGTTATATATAAACTGATAGAAAATGAAATAGCACCATGACATATCAAAAGATTGAAGCCAACTAAAGAACACTTGGGATTTGAATTGATCCCCTCCTCAATAATTGAAGTCCCCTTCATTCTTTAAAGAAAATGAGCCCTTCCTCCACCTACAGAGATTTTTTAGACAGATGATCAACATGTTGGTTCCATTCCCTTAAACTGTGCTAATAGGTTAGGTTGTGAAAGATACCCTTGAGGAATTGAATTCAGCCCATATAGTATTGGAGGGAGAGAACCTTCAGGTTTCCTCTTCCCACTAACCAGTCTATCACACACTTTTCATCTCCATAAATCTGACGAGAGACAATGTTCATGGAAGAAACAATATATAAGAGATCATATACAGTTGAAACCTCATCCTTGGTGTTTGACCCTAGGTCAATATTTAACCAGATATGGAAAGTCACATTTTGAGGGAGAACTATGATGGCACCTCCTCCACAAACACCATTTTAAAATGCACCATCAAATAATCCTGCAATAGAAATAAGAGGACTAGGAGGAAAAAATAAAGAACAAGTATTATAATGTTTTAGAGGCCTGATATAATTAGTGAAGAAACCCATTATTTGTGGTAGGATACCAGATATTTAAATGGGCCCACCTTCAAAAATATGCGTATTCCAGATTTTATAGATTCCCCAAGTGATGTAGATTGGAAAAGCTTTAAAGATTCCCATATTGTGCTCCCACCATAGTAGATAGTGATCACGAGGAGACATAGGAGAAAGGTCCAATATATTATATAGAATGAGTATTGAAACCCAAAGAGCCCTAGAGAAATCATACGGGGAAAATAAGTGATTGAAAGATTCATATTTCCTTAAGAATAGTATACATATATTATGCCCAAAAAATCCTTTGCACGTCAAAAGGTCTAATGTGTTAATTCGCTTCTCCAAATCCATCCATATGAAACATTTCAATTTTCGAGATTTTTTCGAGCACCATAACTTCTTATACCACCAACTATCACTGGGCTTGGAAGAACAAGTTGATATAGCATTATATGCATGGCAAGCAAAAAACTACCCAAAAGAGGTGTTCCAAACCCAGGCGATTAAATCATCCTTCGTTGATAAAATTAGTACATTAATAATTAGATTCTTGAGAAATTTATTCCATTCATCTACAAGATGACCTTGAAGGCTTAATTCAGAAGAAAATTTCCACCTGCCAATAAAATAATGTTGTGAGGATGGTAGAAAAGCATGGAAAAATATGGACAAGCCCTAGAAATTGAGCTAAGAAATGAGCTCTAGAGATAATAAATGGAAAATAAGGTACCCAAATAAAAGTATCAATCTCTAGCTTGACTTGCTTCCCATTTCCAACCTTCCACGTCAACCATTTGGTGATCCAAGGAATAGTGAAAAATAGGCTCCTCCATATATTCGTACCAACATTTGATTTCAGGAGCAGTGAAATACCAAAGTCATTCTAGAGCATGATTTTTGTGTAAATATTTCTCCAACATAATGTTTCTCCATAAACCATTCCCAGTTAAGGCACACTAGGTAATTTGCATGGACAATGCATGACTGAACCAATGGAGGTTCCTGAAACGCTAGCCACCATGAATTTTGGGTTGAGTTAGGATATCCCACTTGACCAAGTGATGAGGAAAGAAACTTATTTTACCATTCTAGAGAAATTTTCTCATATACTAAAGAATCTTATGGAGGCTAGATTTTGTAATACTAGTGAGGGATAGCTAATACATAGGGATACTTTCCAATACTAACTTGGTTAATGTCATTCTGCCACCAATTGAAAGCCATCAGTAGCACCAATTGTTTACCCTACCTTCAACTTGCTTGAGTAACTAGTTCCAATCCTCCATATAGTAACTATTTGGCTTTAGGAAGTAACCCAAATAATAAAACTCTTAATCAAAAGGGGCCATCTTATAAGGGAGCACAAATTCAATATAATAAATTGTCTAGGTTGGAACATTTATGAAAAAAGGAAAAGTTTTGTTGACTAATCAACATTCTACATTCACGTTCAAAACCATCACCTAGGATAAGGACATCATCAATGAATAAGAGATGAGTGAGAAATATAGATTTAGTCACCTTAACTAATTTTAAGCACCCATCACTACTTTGTTAATGTAACATCCTGGGTTAAATTTCATTTAATAAAGGATAATAAAGGAAAAATAAGACCAAGGTCATGGGACACGTATTCCAAGATGAATGTTTGTAAAATAATTCTAGTGAGTGTCACTTAAGTTTATTATGACTAAGGAAATTAGAAAAAACAACGTAAAATTTGAAATGGAAATGGAAACGAGTATCCGCTTTTTTTAGGTAGAAAAAAATCGTTTGATTTTGAAAAGTGTTGATTGATAATACTCTTAATTTTTTTTTAGCATGTTTTTGACATATTAAATTTTCTTATGAACCGAGTATAAACATTATTTTTAAAATGCTAGTTATTTTTACGTTAATTTTGAAAAGTGTTGATGCCAGCATCATCCCCTTTTTTTAGAAGATTTTTTTTTTACCTTAAATTTTATAATGTATTAAATGCTAAAAATTGATTTTAAAATTTAACAATTTTGGAACCACTCATATTCTTCCTCTTCACTTACATATTTTTTTCAAGTGTTTTTCAGGATTTTTTTTTGCTTTTCTTTTCATTTTTTTTGTAATGAGATATTTGATTTTTTGCAGTGTTAAAAAAAATGCCAAAATTATAAAGTTTCAATATTCTATCAAATTATATATTGTTAAATAATATTCATTGCGTGCAATTTGTAATAAAAAAATTGTGTGCAATTTGTATTCTATGCCACAATTTATGAATAGTCAAATAGTTTAAGCTTGGCTAGTTCATATTTCAATTTCATGTTTTAGAGATAGAGAATAAAATCTGACCAAACTTTTTAATCTTAGCATATAAGTAGATAGGTAGAGTAAATAAAAGGAGCTCAACAGTTTAATCTGAGCCCTTTGATGTAATAAGGTTAGAACTAGGTAGATTTTCATATGTAAAAGAAAAAGTTTGATGAGGGTTTGCCAGTCTAAGTGCACCCTAATAAAGAAGAAAAATAGTAGGGTAAAGTAGGTAGGGTAGGTAGATGATGTTGCTAAATTACATTTGATGAATGATGGCTTTAGATGGTTAAAGTTTTAACTTTCATCACAAATTCAAAGGCAGATAATACATTGGAAGCATTGCAAGCAAGGCAAAGTCAAATTATTAACTTCCCTTCTCATTTTTCCCTAAACATTTCACTAATTTCCCTTAAGTATTAAGGTATTTGACAATTAAAGAGGCTCAAGGAATTTCCTTGACTTTTGGAGGGACCGGACCCTCGGCCCAATGATTGGAAAAACCTAAGTACTTAAAATCATTCTTTATCACATTCATTCATTTCTAAAAAATCTTTTCCTAAGAAAAATCCCATTTTACTTAGGAAAATCATGTAATATTTCATAAAAAACCCTCAAAATCACTTTTTATTCTAAGTCTAAGTGATGAAGTTATTATAATACAATTTGCTTTTAAAACTTCACTTTCTTAGTTATATTAATGTATTTTGAGTTTACATTGTCCCCTTGTCATATTAACTCTAATTTATATATTAACTCCCTATAAAAATCACCTTCTCCTATTATAAATAACTCCTTTTATATAATATCCCTAAAAACCCATGTATTACAACTTTAGCCAAAGTATTTAATCCTCACTTGTTCAAATAAAAAAACCACTTTATACCCCTTTGGCTAAAAAATATCTTTATTTTATTCCCGCCCCCTATGGTAAGTAAATCGCTTTGATTTAATTACTATATAATAAAAAATATATGAAAAGACTTTTAAACATATTTATATGTGTTTAAAACAAAAAATAACGAAAGTTTAGTTTAAACTAAAACTTCGAAGAAATAATCCTTCCTTCACGTAATTTTATCCTCCGACTCCCTTTACCCAAGATTAAACCCTTAAACTGTTAATTTTGGTTAAACCCTGGTTTAAAACCATTCCCAATCGCTTTTCCGCCATATAAAGGGATTAATTAATCCTCATGATTAATTAACAGCCTAACCCCACCAATCAAATTCCCCCCGATGAGATTAATTAACGTTTAAGTACGTCGGGCCCGCGCTATTAAAACCCTGCCATCTCCCTGTCCCGTCAACCGTTCGATCAACCCGTCCAAGATCAACGGTTATAATCCATATCGCTGGCCATCCTCGTCCGAACGATAATGCGCGATGGCAAAGCGGTTTTCTGAACAGTGCCGTGCCACGCGTCGTTCATCGTATGGAATTGCTCGCCCTTCGCCCGATACCACTTAACTCCAAAAGCGGTGTGATCACGTACCGCTTACCGCCTCCCACTAACGATAAAAATTCACATCGTCAAGTCAGCGCCATCTATCCAATGTGCATTCAAAGGTTACCCGCCAATATCAACCGTTTACCCGTTTAAACACAAACACCCTAGTGTTGCTCATTTTCGCCTGATTGTGCAGTAAAACCCTTTGTAACCCAACTGCACCACCTGAAGCCTTTTTTAACCAATTCGAGCATGGTTTACCTCCCAAAAATCATTCTAGATTCACTCCACAGACCTCTCAACATCAAATGAAACCTTTTCGACCTCCCCTGCAAACCAATGCTTTCTTAACAATTTGTTTTGTTTTACAGGTGATCAGAAGACCACATCCTTGGATAAACAGTATTAATACTAGTCATAAGACTTGTTTACTCCAAGAGTTTTATCAAATCTATTCAAACAGAGATGGAAGATAAAATATACAGTTGAAAGACAAGCAAAGGAAATAGGATATTAAACGATTTACTGTTGAAACAAACAGTAAAACCTAAACTACACATTGAAGGTAAAAGGACAAAGTAAAGAACAGTCAAAGAGTATCAGGATTAGAGAGTATCATATTGAAGACCAATTCAATTAAATCAGCTAGCATGAAGATAAATAGCAGGGAAGACAATTACAAAACAGAACATACAAGTTCATGACAAAGTGAAGACAGATAAAAAATAGAGCGGTAAAAAGTAAAAAGTAAACAGTAAACAGTGAAAGTAAACATGAAGATATTAAGGGTTAAACAAATATGAAAACACTTTCACCAGCCACAATGAATTTTATCCAAAGTAAAAGTGAAAAACAGTCAAAAGAAGTTTAAGGTTAAAAGATGAAATTAGAGCAAAAATGGTACATTCTTCAGAAATTTCCTATTTAAGTCATAGTTTTTCAGAAACTATTGTGATCAATCCAAGATGAATTTTGAAAAACGGAAAGAGGTTTATGTTATTAAGAGAACCATATACAAAAACCTCTCTCACTTTTCTAACGGCTATTATGGTTTTGGAAATATTAAACAATGTTGGAAAGCACTTTTTGCAGAAAATTCTAGTTAAGTCATCATTTTGCAGAGAGGATTGTGGCCAATCCGAAATACATCGTACAAAACTGAAAGATTTTTTTGTTCCTAAGAGACTCATCTACAAAAACCTATCTCACTTTTTTCACAGTGATTTCATAATCAGAGATACATGCACATCTTTACAGGCTATTTTTCAGACTCTGTAAAACTCTGTTTTACACATATTTTTACAGAGACTATTGTGCACAGCTGGAGAGGAATTTTAGGAAAATGAAAGAGGTTTATCTCGCCAGCATATTTATCTACAATAACCTCTTTAAATTTTTACATATCTATTACGGATGGAGAAATAAAAATATATCATTGAACCCCAAGTTTGCAGAATTGTTGGAGTAGAATGCACAAAGAAAGGAAGCAGTTAGTGGCTTGGATGCCTCATCATCAACTAAGAGTTGGATAAAATTCGAATTCTCATTTTTGTCATCACCTATCCATAAAAAATAGTGCCAAATAGATGCATTAGTTTGAGTGTCCTTTACTTAATTTCTATTTATGTAAAATAGTTGGAGAGATTTGTGAACTAATCTTGATATTTTTTCAAGATATTTTAGTTTAGAATTTGTATAAATACTTCACTCTTGGAAGTATTTAGTGTGGATTTTTTAGACTTTGTTGTAACATTGACTATTTGGAATAAAGTGCTATTGGAGAAATTTTTTGTGGCTAATCTGGATGATGAATTGAAGCGAAAGACTTTTTACAGGATTCATGTGTCAGACTACGGATCAATAAGTCATCTTTCCCTTGTGTTTTAAAGTCTTTATATCTGTTTATTATATCATTGTGTTTCATTTCTAAATGACTAATGAAAAGGAATAAATCAGAAGGTACTTAAGTGTAATCTGATTTCAATCATTGTTATTCTAAATGTTTTCTTCTAAACTGGTTTTAAACAGTGAATTCTTAATTGCTCCTGTTTTTCTGGTTTAAACATTTTGGTTATTTAATAAAGAATTCTTAATTGCTCTTTGTTAATAATCACTCAATTTTCCCTCTTATGAATGTGTTGAAAGATTCTTAATTTCCTTTCATCCATTTTAAATCCATTCCATTCACTTTAGATCTAAAATTGTTCTCTGTTTGATTATCTTGCCCTGTGAAACCATCTTTTGTTGATAAACTTAATCCAGTGAAGCCATATTTTTGACTCCATAGCCCAATGGACTAAACTACTCAATCTTGCCCTCAGCTATCGAATTCCACCACCCAAATTCAAACAAAACCCTCCAACTTTATAACTAGCCTAATATCCTATGAAAACAAAGCTAAAATTTATAGAGAGAGCCCTCTCTGGGTACAGATTGGCTAGATTCTGTACCTAAAAGATTGGTTTGTGGTTACCTCGGACCCCTTTCCTTTTCCAACAACTTCAAGGAAAATCTGAGTGATAACAAGATCCATCGTGGAAAAACCCTCCGAGGCATTCCCTTCTGTTTCAACTAAACCTCCTTCGGCGATCACCTTAGGCTCAACATCGGTAGATGTTTCATCTACTAGCTCTTAGTCTACCCTTCGTAGTGATGCATATGTGAACCATATCTCTCATGATGATGCATCAGGTAGCCCTGCCACATCATGTCGCCTTTATTCTACCATTTCCCCCATCTTTCATTCCAATGAAGACATTATGGAAGTGATGACCACCCTTGAATTTACCTAGGATGATATACACCATCATGTGTACTTCCTTCCATAGTATTCCCATGACCAGTATGTTGTGGAGTCTAAACACTTCATCTCTGATAAGGTCTATTGGCTTATAAATCCAATTCTTGCACCCGATTCTTTCAAAGAAGGAAATATGGCCAATAACTCTCCTACCATTAAAATTAACATTTCCAATAAACCAGGGGTAAAATAAAACATTAGCTTGGGGGCACATTTCACCCTAGAAGAAATTGAGGCTTACACTAAGCTATTCAAGGAATTTCATGAAATTTTCGCTCGGTCCCATTCAGAGATGCCTGGACTTGATCCCACCATTGTTGAACACCATATAGATACATGGCCTGATGCCAATCCTATCTGTCAAAAGTTGAGACCCATTAATCCTTCCCGATGAGAGGATATCAAGGCTGAAATCAATAAACTCAAGCAGGCTAGTTTTATCTATCCCATTGAATACACCACTTGGGTTTCTAACCATGTTCCTGTTATTAAGAAACAAGGCACCATCTGTGTCTGCGCTGACTTTCGCGACTTGAAAAAAGGTTGTCCCAAAGACAACTTCCCCACACCTTTCATCGACCAGATCACAGATGATTGTGCAAGGCATGAGGTTCTATCCTCTATGGATGGTTTCTCTGGGTACAACCAGATAGTTATATGTCGTGTTGATCAGTAAAAAACTGTGTTCATTAGTTCGTGGGGAACTTTTGCTTTTAGGGTCATGTCGTTCGGCCTACATAATGTCGACTCCACCTTCCAGTGGGCCATTTCATACTGTTTCCACGATTTGGCTCATATTATCCTTGCCTACCTTGACAACCTCATCTCTCGTTCGAGGCATCGAGCACAACACCTCCATGATTTTCGTACTATCTTCCTCTGATGTCGCAATTACAATATCTGTCTTAACCCATTGAAGTGTGTCTTTTGTGTCCCTGTCGACCGTCTTTTGATCTTCCCTCTATCCAGAGATGGTATAACGCTTTATCCCCTCAAAGTTCAATCCATCCTTGAGCTTCCTATTCCTTGTACCTTGTGCTAGTTACAAAGCCTCTAAGGCAAAGCTAACTTCCTTCGTCGGTTCATTCCTAACTATGCCACCACCGCGCATGGGTTTCTAAGACTCCTTCAAACTAACATTCCATTCATTTGGGATGGTCATGCTTAACAGTATTTCTATGCCCTGAAACATGCTCTCACTTTCGCCTCCTTGATAAGTCCTCCTAACTTTGAGAGCGATTTCATCATGTACATCTCAGCTTCCACCAATTCAATTGTTGCAGTCCCTATCCAGGAAGATGACACCAGAAACGAGCATGTTATATATTATGTTAGTAATAACCTTGTGGGTCCTCTTGTATCCTACTCGCATGAAGAGAAGTTTCGATGGTCTTTGTGTTCTCATTCCAGAAACTTCGTCATTATATCCTTACGTGTTCCACCAAGGTCGTGACCATTTCCAACCCTATGGCTTTCCTATTGAGAAGATGGATCATCAATGGGAAATACACCCATTGTATTGTTATCCTTCAAGAGTTTGAACTCGAATTTGTCACACCCGAGAGTAAGAAAGGTTTCGCCCTTGTTGAACTCATTTTTGAATTACCTACTGGTACACAAGATTTGACAGTTAATAATTATTTACCCGATGAACACTTTTTCGCCATTACTTCGAATGACCCTTGGTATGGTGAAATCCTTACCTACTTGTTAATCCAAAACTTTGCTTCCCATATTGATTGTGATGCTCGATTACATATACGACACCAAGCCCCCTACTATCTTCTCATTGGTGACGATCTCTATCATCGCGGCGTTGATTATGTCCTTCGTCATTATCTCACGCATGTTTAAATTGAGGAAGTCGTTAATGCCTCCCATAGTGGTGCTTGTGGTGGCCACCTCTATGTTTTAGCTACTGCCCAGAAATTCATCCACGTTGGGTATTTTTGGCCTTCTCTCTTCAGTGATTACATTGAAGCAATCAAACACTATTCCAATTGCTAACTTTTTCCCCCAAAGACGCAAGATCCTCCAGCTCCCCTCCATCTTTTCATCTCAATTAGTCCCTTATATAAGTGGGCCATTGACTTTAAGGAGTGTCGACCTCCATCTACTGCTAGCCACAAGTATATAATTGTGGCGGTTGACTATTTCACCAAATGGGTTGACGCCATGCTAACGTTCAATAACACAACAACTACCGTATCTCTCTTTTTCTTTAACCATGTTATCGCTCGATTCGGGGTTCCGAAATAATTGGTCTCTGACCATGGCTGAAATTTCAAAGATGATATATGGTGTGAGCTATCCTCTCTGTTGGGATTTGAGCACCAATATTCATCGTCCTATTACCCCCAAGGCAATGGTCAAGTTGAAGAGGTCAATAAAATCCTTAAAACTATGCTTCAACGAATGGTGAACAAGCACAAAACCAATTGGAACCTTATTCTCTTCACTACTTTGTGGGCCTATATAACTTATGTTAAACTTCCATTAGGTTTATTCCTTTCCAAAAAAAAATTGGTGAGGAGGAAATCTTACCGATCGAGTGTGAAATCCCCTCCCTTGACTCAGTCATCAAACTTCTCCCTGACACCCAACCTTTAGAGAAAATAATTATCATGTTTGAGCATGCTTCCAATGAGTGTTGCCTTGCAAACCATCGAAGTGGCCAAAAAGTGCATGAAAGCTCAATATTATCGAAAATTCCACACTCATACCTTTGACGAAGGTGATCATTTTCTTAGTTTTTCTAGTGTATGACCATGCTCATGATTTCCTTGGTCACGGGAAGTTTAAATCATTATGGCTAGGGCCTTACATCATTATTAAGGACTTGGGCAAGGTGGCATACCTTCTAGAGGATTTCGAAGGCCAACTCCTTCCTAACCCTCACAATGCACTCTACCTTAATATATTTTACCCATAACATCTCTCATCAAGATGTGTGTTTTATTTCCCACATGAATTTAGGTAGCTTTCATTGTGAATTATCTCATTTTTTGTCTTGTGGTGCCTTTTATATGGATCCATAATCCACATTGTATATCAGCTATGCCGAATGTGCAAGTCGCTTCTCCCCGAATCTAGCCTCGGCGGCCTAGGCCATTTTTACCCCCATGCATTCATTAGTCCTCTCCAACGGCATATGTATTGGATCTGCCACCAATAATCATGGCGAATATGATGCAGTGATAGTTGTGTTAGTCGATTGCCTTGACCATTGCATCATTCATCTTCATGTTTGTTTAGATTCCTTTATGCTTTTCATGCAATTGAATGACTTGTATCATGTGAATAACTACATCCTTTTTAGACAATATTTACGAGTGAAGTTCTTAGTGCGTGAATTTGAAACCATTACATTTAGTCATGTACCCAGAGCCCATAATCACTATGTATATTTCATTGCAAAAAATATTCTAGATTGGCCCTTATCACATGCATTTAACACAAGACAATAATCATATAAAAATGGTGAACCATATACTCGTCATATATAAAAATATGCATATCCATACATCTGACATGCCCATAGCATTTTGAAAAAATAAAAACTAGGGGCACCACATGCCCCGACATCTCTACTATATGGAGGATCTCGAGCCAATGGCTCAGCTCCTACAACTCACAGATCTTGCATAGCCTGACCAGCCATTTCCATGTGTCACATGACCCCTCGCCACTTAGAGGGTAGCCAGATACACCCCTCTATGTACCGGTTTTCAAGATCATGCCATTTTCACTCTGATACATCGATCATCATCATCTCACACCTGTAGCGGATATCCTCTAGCAGGGTCTGATAGACTTTGCAGCTATAGATGATGTGTGTCGTCTCATATACCCAGTCATTTTCACCAGTGCTATATCTACATACCAAAAGTAACGAATCAATGCAACATACATAATTGTAAAGCTTTAAATGTGCCATAAAGTATAGCAACTTGTCACCTACCATCTGGTCCCCATGCTCAATCGGGTGGAAGAAGCAAGTCTAAGTCCCCCTGATAGTTCATACCACTATATGGATAGTCGTCTACATACAATGGCATCTGATCCCAATGTGCGAAGAACTTGAGTCAAAACACTCATTTGACTCCCCCACCTCCTCCTCTCCATAATAGTTTCCCCCAACGACACATCCTAGGCTCTAGCAGACCCCCATCCTAGATCTGTACATGAGGCTAAAGTGTGGGGATATTATCCAAGAAGAACGAGCACAACATTGTACCAAAAGCACAGTCATGGTTCACTTATTGCTTTCATAATGGCAGCTATCATTTCAACGACGCTAGCATCATCTGGGCCCACCCATAGTAGGTCCCAATCAATAAAATCTCAACTAACATCATCTTCCCCCAGTGATGTGGTGGAATGCCTGGTTTCCCAGGATTCGCAGTACTGTTGCAGAAACAACCCGAGTCTCTAGCCTCTCTAGATCACTGATCGGTATAGCCATGCCCTTGACACAAAAATCTGGTCGACATTGGTGTTATACGAACTCCAATATGTTCTGCCCCCACATTAATACTGGATGGATATTTCCCACGATCCCCAGTGGAGAGAGACTGATCAGGAAATAGATGTCATGTCTAGTCAACTCGTTCTAGTTCCCCTACACTACAAAGACCTCCAAGTCTGGGTCCCACTAGCTAACTATCCTAGATAGCAAGGGTTGCCTTATAGTTCCCAACCAACTTGAGAACCCCATACCTCGCAAGTGCACCTCTGATCACCTGATTCCCCTGGACCTCGAAACGAAGTGCATCCAAATCTCTCTCTCTCTCTACTTGATCTTTAAATATGCCATACTTGCACAAATCAAACATATTTTTAGTTTAGAAAAATAAAAACTGTGTTAAAACCAAAAATCCCCAGTTCCCAGCCTAAAACAGGACAAAACCCAACTTTTAGGCATCTCACTTTTTCCCAACCCTGTACTTGCGAACTTGCAATTTTTCTCTCTGAAAACTGTGACCAAACTCTCAGAACAGGGCCCAGGAAGTGTCAGCTGACCGTGAGGAAGGGTAGGGTGTTGTTCTTGGGCTCTGGCCAGCTAATATAAAATTCTAATCCACTAAAAATGAAGAGTAAGGTTAGGACACCTACCTGCAACTAACAGATCTCGATTCCAACAGTCGGTTTATCCGCTACGAACGCGATAAGATTTAGGGCTTTCTCCTCCTCTCCACATTCACCACATCTCCAATAGAAAATGAACCAAATTGGAGGAAAATCGCCCTATTAAAATAATAAGCCTAATTTTTCTTTCACAAATTGTGACCAAACCATAGCTTGGTTTCATGAACCGTTAGCACTGTTAGTCATCCCTAATTTTGACTTTATCCAAAGATGAATAAATGTAACAAACCTAGATTTCTAGAACAGAATTTCAAGTACATTATGAGTTTTAGAAATCTCATTGCCTTCAACCTTCTAAATCTATCAATTCACCCAAAAAAATCTTCATCCATGACTCCTAAAGGGTTATCCTGCTATTTCAAAGAAGAAAGCTCATTTTAGGTTTTTTTTTTTTCCCTATTTTTATTATTCCATTTCCCTCTGAAAATAGCCCATTTTCCCCTTATTCATCCTTCTAATTCTACCCTCATTCTCCTAAATACCTTTAGAAAATCCATTTTAAAACTCATAAAAAAATCCCTTTTTATGATTTAATTTCGCCCTTTTAAACTATCAGGACTTGAAAAAATCCACAAAAAACACATAAAAACCTTTGAAAAAGCCCTTTTTTGCTCCTCTCGGGCTTTAGCCCCTTTTTGCTTGGCCCCCGACTCTTTCTCCATCATACGATCAAGCCCCGTGACCAGTTGTGAGCACTTATCGCATCGCAAACTGTATATCACAACTTCGCTTCTCCCTTGAACCTTTTCTCCACCGATTGGATCTGGACCATCGATCTCACAAGATCGGATGGTTGTCGGCATCCCTCCACTTCCCTGACTTCTCGTCCACCGCCTCCCCTCGGAATCCATCTCCATCGTCGATCAGGGTTTTGATCGGACGTCCGAGCGCTAATCGTATCAGCCCTTCCATATCACGTCGGTGTTCCATTTTTGCGTCGAATCGCTGCCTCTCCTCCCTGCCGATGCAATTAACCCCTCCTCCCTTGGCCCCTGGTCGCATGCCCCTCCATGTGACAATGCCCCAGGCCCTATCCTTAGCCCCCATCGCATCTCTCCATTGGCTTGTTCCCCCTTCCTTGTTCCTTCACCTCTCCCTTCCGCCGATGCAATTTCCCAAGGGGTAAAAACCTCTACCTTTTCCCATATAACCTGGTCACCTCCCCCTTCATAGGACCACGCCCCATCGTAATCACATCAGTGTTTCCTTTTTCCTTCCACCTTGTCCTATTTTTATTTTATTCGCTAATGCGATTAAGTCCTCTCCTCCTTCGCTCCTGGTCATCTTATCCCTCCATCGGACCCTTTTTCTCCCCCATTTTTAGCTCCTTTCCTTTTTTCTTTCCTCCGCGGCCCTTATAAAACAAAGAAACTCCTACCCTTTTTATTTCTCCATAACCGAATTATTTCAATTTAACACTAAAAATAAGGTTTTCTCGGCCTAAAAATCCCTCCCACTACACGACAAAAGGGGTGACGTCATCCGGCCCCACCACTTGTTCCCACTGCACCTTTCCATTTTTGCGCTTTCCCATAGTCGTTGGATTTTCCCCCTGAGATCCAATGGCCTACGATCACTTTCGTATGAATTTTCCATCCAAGGTTTAACCTCTCAAAGTCACGCAAGACCGCTGGTATTGAAAAGGCCACACGGCATATGTTAATTGGATCGCGTTCGTTTCTTAAAAAACCACTTACCACCATTTACGAACGCGAAAACCATTCACGTTTTTTCACCAAAACCACTTTTCATTTCACACCAAAATGCATTTTTTCACCCATTTTCTTTGTATTTTCACCTCCCTCCATGCATTTCTCTTTCCGCCTCACTGCTCCTTCCGCTTCCTTTAAACCTCTGCTAGAAGTTCAACCCTTAAATTCGCAGGTTTTATATAACAATTGTGTGTTTGTTTGCAGATTTTAAAGGCCGGGTTATTCAATAAAAATAGTCTTATAGCCAAGAAAACAGTAGCACAGGGCCAAATATTTCCATCTCTGAAGCCTAAATCAATGCTTTATGAGCATTAGTCATATAAACAAACCCCAGCATTGATGAAAGCCACCTGTACACTGATAAAGCTAAAGGAAAGAATGAAGGTCGAAGACCAAAGAAAAGGGATATTTAAAAGTGAATACAGTCAGCAGAAAAGGAAAAAAGCCCCAAAGATCAGAAGAAGCCTTAAAGCAGATTAAAAAGGCAGATCAGGGCTAAAAACAACCTTAAATAAAGGAAAATTAGGCTTAAAAAGGCCTCGAATACATCAACTAGAGGCAGTTATTTCTCCAAAAGATCTAATAGCCACCTATAGCCTACCTTTTATCTCAAAAGTCAAAATTGACAGTTATTACACTAAAAAATATATTTTAAACTATCAGACAGTTATTGTAAAAAACAGAAAATAGCCTCAAAGTCAATCTTTTCAGCTATTTTCTCCTCGGGAAGTAAAGACAGATTTAATAGACAAAGAAGTAGCTGAGAAACATTCCTACCGTATACCTTGCATGGTTTTTAAGGATAGGAGTGCATTTACTATGTCATTCAATGACATTTTGAACCCTAAATGTTTCCACCTCCTCATTTGCAGCATAAATACTGCATTCAAACCCATTATATATGGGCATCTGATAACTCTTTGAAGTAATACATAGTTCTGCTGAGATTGAAGAGAAATTGATGTATTGGAACAAGTGGATGTTTTGACCTGTTTGTGGATGGAGAAAGCACTGTCATTGGATCCTTGAGCTTGATTGTTGGTGAAGTATTCTAAATTGTTTAATGTTTTTCCTGTTTTCATTCTATTTCCATCATCTCTTACTTACAATAGAGTAAAATTTTTAGGCTAAGAAATGTCTCCTGGAAGCACCTTAGACCTGTTTACTCTTGACTATCTTTATGTTTTCATCTTCTAAATGTTTGATTGAGTAAGTTTAGCTGCTTTTTCAACCTTAAAGCTTGTTTATTTCAGAATTCATTCAATACATTTGGCCTCAAGATGATTTATGGTTTTCCCTGCTTCTTGTTGACACTTTAAAAACTATTTCTGAAGTCTCATTTCAAAGTACCATTGTCCAAAGTTTCCCAAAGAGGTATGTTTTAATCATGTCCTTTGTACTTGCTCAAATAATTGTTTTGAGAGTCTTTATAATTGTAGTCCAAGATTTTTAGGAGTTCCCTCTTCTATGAATGCAGTTATTTGTCTATCTTGAGTGTTTTCTTATCCTTGAAAGTGAAATCTTTAATGAAATAGAACGTTCCTCGACTCTTAGATTTCATTTTGAAAGTTTGTCTTGAAATTATTATTTGTTGAAGTATAGTTTCTAGAATTCATGGTTAGCCCTGTCTATAAATTATTCCTTCATGCTCAAATGATGCCTTAAGTCCCGTCGTTCAAGAGTACATATAATTAAGGATTCTTAATTGCCCTTAGTTCTACTTTTCATTCTAAAACCTTGATGTTCATTTCATTTCACCTGAAAGACTTTTGTAATCCAAAAACTAAGTTAGATTTTCCCTTTGACACCCCCGACTCATCTACAAAATTGTTACCATTTCCACTTGACTCCATTTCCCAATGACTTAAAGATTTCCCTTTTTCTATCTATGCTCCCTAGATCATCATGTCCCGCAAAAAAATTAAAACTCAAGCTTAATAACTAGCCTAAAATCAACCCTTTACAAGAAAACAAGTCATATCTTTACAAACATATTGAGAGATCCCTCTCTGAGACTAGGAGGGCTAGATCCTAGAGCTTTAAAGACTGGTTCTGTGTTGCCTTGTCATTTGGTTTACTAATCGGCCAAATCATAGGATCCCAACATTCTAGCGATCACAGTGGAACATCTAAGTTCATAGTTGCCTAGAAAGCTCTTATAGACTCATTATTCCTTCAAAAAACCATATAAACTCAGAAAAACCCAAAAAAATTTCAGATTGGTTGTTAAATAAACCACTGGTGGTGGACCATAAAACATTTTACCCTCAGAAAAGCTAAAAATTTCCACCTAGTGACTCCACTAACCCCTGTAGGCAAATTACCTCACTAGATCTCCAGATTTCCTTAGGATTGTGTTAACCAGGCTTGAAGAAGTTTAGAAGCCTCGTTATCCTATTATAGAAATCACTGTGAGGGGAAAACTTTTGAAAAATGGTCCTAAAAACCTTTTCCTCTCTAAAAATTTTGAAAAACTGAAATCTGGCTTCCCATAGGATCAACACTAGATCCCATCCAGATCTTAATCCCCCTACCATAGTTGACAATCCAGAGAGGATTTTGTGGCAAACTTCTAGACCTGAAAAACCAACTACTGATAGGACCATTCCAAGAACGAGATCTGTCCCTAAAAACCTCTCAGTCTTGAAAGATCTTCACTTTGACTTACCTCACACAAAGAACCTCTTTAGAAATAAGTCTCAAAGTGATTTAAATGAAGCTTATTTTGAAACTACAGATTTGCAACAGAGCTTCAGTAAAGAGGCCTCACCTTCTACTCCACCTGATTCACAGCTTCTCCATCATTTCAGCTCCTTCCATAACAAATTTGTTCATCATCAGTTTGCTGGCCCAAGTGTTTCTTCCACTCCTATCCACACATCCACTGTTCAAAACACTCCACTTCAGCCCAATTTCCCTCTTGTAAACCCACCTCTTATAAATACCCCATTATTTCCAATCATGGCAGCATGGTATGCTCCACTAGTGTTACCACAGCCTATGGCTCCTTTACCAAATGATTACTAGTCCAAAATTCCCCATTTCACTGCAAATAAACCTACTGCTACCCAGTAGCATGTAGATAAAATGAATGATTCTTTTGATGACATGGAAATAGAAGAAGAGACCATTAAGATGAGAATTTTTGCTTAAATTTTAGGAGGAGAAGTCAAGAAATGGTTTAAAAACTTAGCTCCTCATAGCATAAATGATCTCCCTTCTCTATATCAAACATTCATAAACAAATGGGAATCAGGAAAAAACCTCTCCAAATCCTTTCGGATTATACTAACCTCAAAAGAAATACTGGGGAGAGTTTCCATGATTACTGCACTAGATTCAATAATGTGTATAATGGACTTCCTCCAGACATGAAACCTCCACTAGGCTTAGCCTTGGCTAAATTCCCAGAAGGCTTTGACCCGGAAATGGCCTGTCAGCTAAAAGAAAGAGACCCCTCAACTTTAGAAAATATGCAGAGGGGAGCCATGAGTGTGGAGGCAAATCTGATTGAGAAAAGGGCTAGGTTGAGAGCAGGGAAAAAAGTTACATACAAAGATGATATAATGGCTTCAACCTCATCATCAGATGCTATAATTGATAATTTAGTGAAGGTAATGGAGAGAATGCTGGAAAAGATAAATCTGAATGATAGAGTGCCTCCTAGAGAAAACCAAAATCTTAGAAGAGACCCTAATCAAGATAGGCAGAGAGACAACTAGCAGATTAGGCCTCCCTTTCAACAAAACTATGTTGGAAAGGGAAGTTGAAAGGTTGGAAGAAAATCATGTAAACTTGATAGGATCTAACAATGAGACAAATGTCTTTCTCACTGAAGAAGAACAAGGATTCTTCTCTTCGGAACAAAGTGAATATAATAATGAGGATTCTGAAGATTACAGATTGGGGTTTGAAAATGTTATCATGGAGGTACACAAACAATACAATCTCAGAAGCAAAGGTAGCCCAGAAAGTTCCAATGATAAAAACACTAGTACTGCTATTAAGAAAACCTCAGAAAACCAGCCTAAGAAAACAACAGCTAACACCAACACTTTAGCTAAGAAAACTGACCAAAATAAAGAAGAAAATATTCAGCAAAGTGTTGAACAAAGCTACCCTAGTAATTCTGCTAGTGGCCCTAACAAATCTGTCCCAAATAACAGTTCAAATAAAGTTTAGCAAGTCAAAATTGTTGAAAGAGTTGTAAATGACAAAACAAATGTAAATATGTCAAAAAAAATAGTTCCTTTCAGCCTTGAAGGAGAAATTTCCAAGATTAAAATCACCATACCCTTAGCTAAACTAGTAACTCAGGATGTATATAAAAAACAACTTTTGAAAGCTTTTAATATGGACAGTGACATTGATACTTTAAACTTCGCAGATGATAAACTAGAATTATTGTTTGGTCCTGAAGTTGAAGGGAAATACCAAGAAGGCATTGTCCCTCCCTTCTATGTCAGCTTGAATATACATGAGAAAATCTTGCACAATGCCATGCTAGACTCAGGTGCTTCTCACAATCTTATGCCCAAAGCAGTAATGGAAAGCTTAGGCTTAGAAATTACCAAACCATACAAAGACCTATATTCTTTTCATTCCAGCAAGGTCAAATGCTTAGGCTTAATTAAATATTTGTGTGTTAACTTGTCACAAAGTCCTGCTAAGAGTCTAGTAATGGACATAGTGGTAGCTGACATCCCCCCTAAGTATGGCATGATTTTATCTAGATCATGGGGAGCCAAAATTTAGGGGAGCCTTCAAATGGACATTTCTTATGCCACCATCCCAGTATTTAACCAAACTAGAAGACTATATAGGGAATCTCACATGAAATACATGGTGAGCAACATAGACAGACCAAAAAATTCCCCTATCTACTCCATCCATTCAGATTTGGATTCATTTATCTTATATAATGAAGATGAAATCAGCCAACAGGGAAAGGAAAACAAAGGAGAATTTAGTCTGCCAGAACAATCAAATCTGCCATTAATTCAAGAAAATAACAGTCCAGATTTCAGCAACCTTGAATAGCAGAAATAAAATCAAAAAGAAATTGAAATACCTTGGAAAATAAAATTTGATGGCTCTTGTCGTAAACTAAGTGCAGGGGCTGGTGTATGGATACAAAAAACAAACAAAGGATTCTCCTACAAACTGGACTTTCCATGCACAAACAATATTGCTGAGTATGAAGCCCTCCTGATTGGCCTACACTTACTCAAAGATTTAGAAGCCAAAAGAATATCAGTCCAAGGGGATTCTGAGCTAATTATCAGGCAAATTAAAGGGGAGTATTCAACCAAAAACCCAAAACTCAGAGAATATAGGAATGCTACCCTTGACCTTCTGAAAACCTTTGAAAAATATGAATTCATTTTCATCCCAAGAGCTCAAAATCATCTAGAAAATGAACTTTCCTTTGCTGCTAGTAATTTCCAAATACCAGAGACCAATGAACAATTTGATGTAAAGGTAAAAACAGACCCTAAATATCAGATAATGAAGATTATTAGCAAGTATTTGAAGGAGACAAACACATAGATGAATTTCTCCATTCAAAAAATGACTTTGCCATGCCAACACCTGTTTTAAGCCATAAGGAAGACTGTTTTAATGAGCAACTAAACCCTGAAACAACGATGTCCTTTTCCGCTGATATAAACCATTTTGAACATCCTTTTAGAGCATAAATAATTGACAATACGGACTAGAAAGACCTGGAGGTTTTACATTGTAAAAATGATACAATCCCAAGAGGTCTTACACCATTAGAACATCTTTTTGATTTCAATGATGTATCCAAAGAACCAAGGATGGAGCCTATAGAAACAAACATAGAAGAACATAATATAGGCAGCCCAACAAAACCCAAAATGATCAAGTTGTCTAGCACCCTCCCAGCTCACTTTAAACAGCAATACATAGACCTATTCAAAGAATTTAAAGATGTATTTTCTTGGGGATACAAGGACCTAAAATCATATGATACCAGCATCATTCAACACAGAATTCCTCTTAAGGAAAATCAGAAACCTTTCAAACAAAAACTCAGGAGGATAAACCTTGTTTTATTGCCCTTAGTTGAGAAAGATATTAAGAAGATGTATGATGATGGGATCATAGTTCCCATCAGGTATTCAAAATGGGTTTCCAACTTAGTATCTGTTAGGAAAAAGACTGGAGAAATTAGGCTATGCATTGATTTTAGGAATCTAAATAGAGCCTCCCTTAAGGACAACTATCCCTTGCCAAAAATGGATCATATACTTAAAAGGGGGGTTGGGGCTAAAATAATTTCACTATTGGATGGGTTCTCAAGTTACGATCAGGTTTTAGTACTCCCAAGTGACCAACATAAAACTGCTTTTACTACACCTTGGGGTACTTTCATGTATGTCAAAATTCCATTTGGTTTAATGAATGCAGGGGCCACCTTCCAAACAGCCATGGAAATAGCCTTCTTAGAGGACATAAGCTATTTCATAGTCATTTATCTTGATGACATTACTGTTTTCTCCAAAACTGATGAAGAACACTTGATTCATTTGAGAAATTTTTTTGAGAAATGTAGGAGATATGGCTTATCTTTGAATATGAAAAAGACACTCTTTGGTCTCCAGGAAGGAAAACTTCTTGGCCACATTATTTCTGAAGAGGGAATCAAAGTAGACCCTAAAAGGATTGATGGCATATTGAAAATCAACCATCCTAGAAACCTTAAAGAATTACAATCTTTCATTGGGAAGATAAATTTTTTAAGGAGATTCATCCCCAACCTCACCGAGCTATTAAGAAATATCACAAACATGCTTAAGAAAGAGGTAGGTGTTAAATGGACAACACAACATAAACAATCATTTGAACTGGTAAAGCAAGCTTTAACTCAAAAACTAGTTCTTATTAGTCCTGATTTCACCAAAGATTTTTATATCTTTTCCTTTGCATCTGAACATACAATAGATGTAGTATTGTTGCAAAATAATGATATGGGGCATGAAAAACCAATATCCTTTTTTAGTAGGGCTTTGAGAGATGCTCCACTCAAGTATAACATCATGGAGAAACAAGCCTTAGCCCTGGTAAAAGCATTAAAATACTTTAGAGTCTATATTCTGCATTCTCACATCATTGCTTTTGTTCCACACACAGTTGTCAAGGATATTCTAATTCAAGAACCTAATGGTAAAAGGGGAAAATGGATTGCTATTATTCTAGAATATGATTTAGAAATCAGGCCTACCAAACTGATCAAAGGACAACGATTAGCAAAACTTATGGCTGAATCAAACTTCCAAGCACTAGATATGAATATGGTTGATGTCTTAGAAGAAATAGAGGAATGCACAGCTCCATTAATTGAAGAAACATTTGTGAATTCACCTTGGAATGTTGATATCATATATGTGTTTCTTTACCTGAATGCCCCTCCTTCTTTTCCCAAAACTAAAGCTATATTTCTGAAATAGAAGGCTTTAAATTACTGCATATTAGATGGGGTTTTATTTTGGAAAAATTTTGTTGGAATATTGCTTAAATGTCTGCTTGAGGTTGATGCAGGAACAATCATGCATGAAATACATGAAGGAGAATGTGGAGGACATCTGTAGTGGAAGACCACAGCAAATAAAATCCTCAGATCTAGTTACTATTGGCCCACCCTTTTCCCAAATACTCAGAAACTTGACATGTCTTGCCATAAATGTCAAATTTTTGATGGCAAAAGAAAACTCTTACCCTTACCCTTACATCCTATTAGTGTTGAGGCTCCCTTTCAACAATGGGGCTTGGACTTCATTGGGGAAATTCATCCATCATCATCATCCCAACATAAGTGGATCCTCACTGCCACTGATTATTTTACCAAGTGGATAGAAGCCATACCCTCTAGGAATGCTACTGACTCTGTCATTATCAAGTTCCTTGAGACCAACATACTATCCAGATTTGGTTGTCCAAGAAAAATTATCACAAACAATGCTGCTACCTTCAAATCCAAGAAAATGGTTGACTTCTGCTATAAATATCATATCAATTTGGGTCATTCCACTACCTACTATCCCCAAGGAAATGGATTAGTTGAATCCTCCAACAAGAGCCTTTTTAGTATTATCAAAAAAAATTTGGAACAAAATCAGAAATCATGGCATAGCAAGCTTGTTCATGCTTTGTGGGCTAATATATTGACCACCAAAAAGTCAATTAATATGCCCCCCTATCAGCTGGTTGATGGCATGGATGCCGTCTTCCCAACCTCACTAGGAGTTCCAGTCATGAAGCTCCTCCAAGAAGTACAATCTGAGGAGAATGATATGCAGAGAAGGATAAATCAGACCATTCATTTGCAACAGACTAGAGAGGAAGTGTACAAAAGAACACAAATAGTCCAAGAAAATATCAGGAAATTATTTGACAAGAGGACTAAAGAAAATGATTTCCAAGTTGGAAATGTTGTTTTAAAATGGGATTCCAAAAGGGAAGAAAAAGGAAAGCATGGAAAATTTGAAAATCTGTGGAAAGGACCCTACATTATTCATTCTATCAGCGATCATAATGCATTCTTTCTGCAAGAGCTGAATGGAGAAGATTTGTTTGGAGGTCCTGTCAATGGTAGGATGCTCAAGCACTATTTCTGCCAAGAATCCTAAAAAACCAGGGCTTTTATTTTTCATTGTATATAGCATTGTTTTGAATCTAAAAAGAAAAAAAAACACACACACAAAAACAACAGAATAAGAAAAGAGGGCAGATTCAAAAAGGTACAGCCCCATACCCAAAAAGAGAATTTTCTGAAAGTGAGCAAATCTAAATGCCACTACTGATTTGAAAATGATATATTGTTCAGTCATCTAGCCTAATCATGGCTGAACATACTTTAAATTTATGTTGATAAGTTAGTAGAAGCACAGATTGATAAGATTTTTTTAGACTTGGCTTATCAGTAGAATAAGAATAGGATAGGAAGGAATGGTTCTAATAAGCTCAAAATCTGAACCAAGAAAAGAAAATATAGCTCTAACTAGATCAAAATCAGAGCTGAAAAAAGACTAGAAGGATATTTATAAATTTCAGATCTTAAGCCTTCATCATTTTGTTTTATTTTTCTGCAAATAAATTCTATGTGCATCTTGTACATACTGCCATAGACATCATAGCAAATTAGACAGTCTAATCCTAATTTGACTGTGTTTAAATTTCCTGCTTTTTAGAATATAGAGAATGCAGATCTGTCAAATAGTTCAATCTTGACAGATAGTAGCTTAGGCAGAAAAATAAAGAGTTCAAAAGTTTAATCTGGACTCTTGGAAGAGATAAGGATAGGATTAGATAGTTTATTTATGTTTTCAAAAATAAAATGTCAAAGAGTTTTCTAGTTTAAATGCACTCAAAAGGAAGAAAAAATTCTAGGACAAAGTAATATTGGGTAGGTAGAGATGCTGTTTGAAGGAATTTCATGTTGCAGATTGATAAAGTTGTCATTTTCAAAGAAATATCAATAAGAAAAGAAGAAATTTTCCCAATGGATGAGGCACTGGTGTACTGAAACTCAAATATTTCTGAGGTTCTGGACACCTAAAAGGATAGTTGTCCTCCCCAAATGGAGCCACTATTAGTCATCTCTAATTTTGACTTTATCTAAAGATGAATAAATGTAACAAACCCAGATTTCTAGAACAGAATTGCAAGGACAATATGAGTTCTAGAAATATCACTGCCTTCATCTTTTTAAATTTGTCAATTCACCAAAAAATATCTTCGTCCATGACTCCTAAAGGGTTATCCTGTTGTTTCAAAGAAGAAAGCTCATTTTAGGTTTTTTTTCCCTAGTCCATTTCCCTCTGAAAATAGCCCATTTTACCCTTATTTATCCTTCTCATTCTACCCTCATTCTCCTAAATACCTTCAGAAAATACCTTTTAAAACTCATAAAAAATCCTTTTTATGATTTAATTTGGCCCTTTTAAACTATCGAGACTTGAAAAAATATGCAAAAAACACATAAAAACCTTTGAAAAAGCCTTTTTTCGCTCCTCTCAGGCTTTAGCCCCTTTTGGCTTGGCCCCCGGCTCTTTATCCATCATACGATCAAGCCCCGTGACCAGGTGCGAGCACTTATCGCATCGCAAACTGTATATCGCAACTTCGCTTCTCCCTTGAACCTTTTCTCCGCCGATTGGATCTGGACTGTCGATCTCACCAGATCGGACGGTTGTCGACACCCCTCCACTTCCCCGACTTCTCATCCACCGCCTCCCCCCAGAATCCATCTCCACTGTCGATCGTGGTTTTGATCGGACGACCGACTGCTAATCGCATCGGCCCTTCCATATCGCGTCGGCATTCCATTTTTGCATCGCATCGCTGCCTCTCCTCCTCGTCGATGTGATTAACCCCTCCTCCCTTGGCCCCTGGTCACATGCCCCTCCACGTGACCATGCCCCATGCCCTATCCTTAGCCCCCATCGCATCGCTCTGTCGGCTTGTTCCCCCTTCCTTGTTCCTTCACCTTTCCCTTCCGCCCTGTCTATAAATTATTCCTTCATGTTCAAATGATGCTTTAAGTCCCTTCGTTGAAGAGTACATATAATTAAGTATTCTTAATTTCCCTTAGTTCTAATTTTCATTCTAAAACCTTGATGTTCATTTCATTTCACCTGAAAGACTTTGTTAATCCAACAGCCAAGTTAGATTTTCCCTTTGACACCCCCGACTCATCTACAAACTTGTTACCATTTCCACTTGACTCCATTGCCCAATGACTTAAAGATTTCCCTTTTTCTATCTATGCTCCCTAGATCATCATGTCCCACAAAACAATTAAAACTCAAGCTTAATAACTAGCCTAAAATCAACCCTTTACAAGAAAACAAGTCATATTTTTACAAACATATTGAGAGATCCCTCTCTGAGACTAGGAGGGCTAGATCCTAGAGCTCTAAATACTGGTTCTGTATTGCCTTGTCATTTGGTTTACCAATCAGCCAAATCACAGGATCCCAACAAGCACCATTGGAAAGCTCTCTCGGAGCTCTAAAATGGGTATCCTTTGGTTTCTGGTGATTTTATACTTCACCTGGAAGCCATTTTTACAAGAAGGGTCACCTCTTCACCTCGCAAAATCATATTTATTCACTTGTGCTGCTTGTACTTGGGGCACCACTTTGCCATCATACATGTCAATTCATGTGTCGATTATCATCATGAATAACCATCTTTTTCTCATTTTTTATGGTCCCCACCAGGCCTGTTTATGTGGCAGCATCATCGTGTAGCCCTTGATCAAAGCATCCGAGTTGAGTCACCACTGCATTCATGGAGACTGTCCCAAGTCCCTTTGCCTCCTATCATAGTATTCCATCCATTTTTTCTTTGTACCTCTCTCGTGTAGCCCATTTTGGCCTCGAGTCATATTGTCCCCCAACCCCTCTAGATTCAAGTCAGTCGATGCTAGGTCATCCATGCTTTTTATTATGTGACAAGGGAAGTCATTCATTTGCTACTCAGTATCCTCCATTCCATCATCATCCCTGGTGTCAGTCCTTCTGACGCTCTACTATGATCCCTCATGCCTTAGCTGAGGATCCTCATTGCCTCACCTATGGAAAACCTCCTTCAGTCGACATCAAAACATTCATTCCAAAATACCGATCTAGAGGGCGATATATCTTGGTTCCATCTTCCATTCTTATTTGAGGCTTCGGATCAGGAAAAGGGACTCCTCATTTCCCATTGACTTGATTTTTTCTCATCCAGGTCCATATTGCATGATCGAGATTCATATGCTTGATAGTTTGGTGATCCAACAGATTGTACCAGTGATTCTCGGGTGTGTGTGAGATGTTTTCGACCTCATGAGGGGTTTCCCTATAGGGAGCCCCCCACATGCCCAATGACCTCATTTTATGCTACAACCTCAAATGCAGCTCCGCAGATTTGATGGGTTTGGTTCCAACTGCTTAGAATGCTTATATCATGCATGTATCACTCAGATGATCCATTCATATTTTTAGAGCCCCTTCCTGTTTATCAGTTTTTATTATGTCTCATGTACTCAGATATTACTGTATTCATTCCTGGCTATTGTCCCAGGATCAGTATGTATATGGGATCCATTATATTTTTGTCTAGCCCATTTTATGCTAGCATGCCATCTACCATTTATCATGTACTTTATAGATTAGTGCCATTTTTCTGGGCACACCATTATTCTTTGTACTTTGTAATCTCGGTGGGCATAGGAATTCCTCCCCCACATGACTGAGAACAGGTACCCAAACATTAAATTAGACTTATATCACTTGTACGTCTCACCCCCTTAGGTTATTTTCCTCTCTCGCTCCACTTCGTCTATGTATCTCTCTCTCTCTGACTCCCCTTCGGTGTTTAGTGATTGTGTTCTTACAACATGCTTTGGTCATACGATTAGCTCCTAATTCTCGCACATTGGGGGGCAATCTGTTACACCAAATTTTGGTCATATAACCATTTGCAATTATATGGATACAAATACACCATGTAAGACCAATTCTACCATATTAAAATTTCTTTCACTATAAGAAATAATTTAATAAACCATATATTATTAAGTTCTTTTTGGTTCAAACAGGAAACCCCATGACGAATAATTAAATAAACCCTTATTTATTTGATTTTCCTCTAGGAATAATTAATTAAACCATTATTTAAATAATATTCCTAGTCATATCTAACACAATTAATGAGAAATAATTAGATAAATCATTATTTATCTTATTTTTTCTCTATGAATAATTAATTAAATAATTATCTGATTATTATTCCTTGTTAATTTGACTAAATCACCTAGAAATAATTAAACAAATCATTATTTTTTAAATTATTCCTTAACCCCATCCTTGAAATGATAAATAAATCATTTATTTCTTTTATTTCTAAATAAAGGGATTTAACCAGTTTAAATTCCTTCTCCCTCCAACAAAATATATAAAATATTCCAAGTAGTTAGATGTAGATTTTGGTTAATAATATTTTACTATGCACCATTATCAAGGTTAACTCAATATTTTGTTATAAATAGGAGGGTTTTCCATTCATTATTCACTTCAATCCTTTTGTCATAGCCATATTTTTATCACTTTCATTACTATGTTTCTTCTTGAGCTCCCATGGAGTTCAACACGTCTTGGATTTTCTACACCATTGAGAGAGAGAAAATTCTAGATCTAAAGCATTGAGGATAGCCAAGAACCCATCCCATTGAGGGGGACTGGTAACATCATTCTTTGTTCCCTTACCAGGTGTTAATACATATAATTATTTATATATATTTTACTTTCCATTTTATATTTGGAGAAACTCTTATTTATTTTTTACTATTTAACTGCTTTTACTACATAGATCTGGTTTTTGTTGCATTTATTTCAACTATCTATTGCAGATCTAAGAAATTTAAGAAGCCATGTTTTTTGTTAGGGTTGTTTGTCACACACAACTAAAGTGAACTCTTTTCGTACACTTGCGTTAAGAATTTATGCTAACGGTATTATTAGCTAGCCTCGTGTCCTCCTTATGTCATAAGCAGTTCCACCATTACTAGAACTGGTTGTTAGCCTTTATACCACTCATTCCTCCAAGAGGAGATTCATTTAATCTATTTTCAAACTCCTTAACTTAGAAAATATTGTCGAGTGAACTTGTCTACTTCACGCTCATTAAAGTACCTAAAGTGTCATCTACCCAGTATAAGTTTAACCCTTTTTCATACTGGGATAGACTAGTTATGAAAAAGGAATGCCTTAGTATGTTCTAGATAGGAGGTTCTCCCTTATATACTTTTATCACTTTTTTAGGCTTGGGGGATGACTTTACGAAAAAGGAACTTATAAAAAGAGAAGGGATGGAACATCTATATTCATTTTTTGGTAGCATCATTTGTCTTGACCTTGAACACGACACCTATCCGCTTCATTATCTTACAGTTTGTTTTTAGCTTGCCTAAGATCCGTACCATCCATATAAGTCTATTTAAACCTCCAGCTGGTTACTCTTCCAATCATATGGAGCATGCCTCGATGCATCATGCTTCATTGCATGATATCACATGGTGCTCATTTAATCATGTCGTTAGGTCACTCTTGTTTTGTGTCATTATGTGTTCAAGGGAAGTATCAACCTATGTCAGTAATATGCAGTAGCCTGTTGACCTTTTTGAGTCGGTCATCTCTGTGCCAGTTGTACTTCATTTCTTCATGACTTCATTCATACATCACATCATCTTGGTTTACTCCATGTCAATTGATGGGGAATACATTAAGGCCCTGCTATGACGGATATTCTCCTATCGACTTCAGCTCATTATCTAGGAGCTTGATATAGGAACTGGTAGTACCTTGGAGCTTGCAAACCTCAGTAGCAAGCTTCCTAGAGATCTATAGTGGGTTTACATCATTGGATCCTAATTGGTCGATTTCATTGGTGTTTGACATCACCTCATATATTCACACTTAGGGGACTGTACTAGGTACCTTGCGGTCCATTTTCCTCATTGGTGGATTCCCTCGCATCTGTTACTCATTTACCTTATTGGCTAGTTATCATACGATTTCTACCATTGCTCGACTTCAGCTCATCTATTCGCATGTGTAGAATTCTACCAACAGGGTTATGTCGAAGACCCTTGGCTAGGGACATCTCACTCTTATAGGGCCATACTTCTCAGCATGCGTTGGAGTTATGTATCATTTATGTACTTTAAGGGCTATATGGGACACTCCTTTGTCTATTATGTGTCCATAGTTCTATTGATGTATACTGTGACATAGATCCACGATTGTATTCCTTAATGGTTATGCTATGTTCATTGAGTGAAATGGATCCATTGTGTATGTCGTTCATGGCCATATTTTAGTCCTTTATATCATGAATTAGTAAGGTATGTTTGGCGGCCATGTTCAGTATCTTCTTATAACTGATCATGGGTATACATACCTTGGGATCTTATCAGTGCAGTTGAGACTTCAACTTAAGTGTTTTTTGATCCGCATTCTTGGCTCTTTTTCCCCACTTCCACTTTGACCTTTGATTTTGTTATAATGTATTTCGGCCATAAGATGCTCATTCTGACCTCATACATTAGGGGGCATCTATTATCAACTTATTTTTCTACCCCTACATCACTGACCCTTAGCCGTCATGATAAGTTTCCTTGAGGTAATTTTTTTGTCAATTTGACCCTTAACTGAATTTTTCCTTTGGTCAAGGGCTTTCAACCACGACCTGGGCCTCTTATTCCCATAGCTAAGGCCATCATCCTTTATTTTTGAGCCTGTGGTCAAGGGAACCCTCCTAAATGACTCAGTTCATAGAAGATCGCCTCGATTACTCACTGATTCGAGTTGGCCAACACTCATCCATTAGACATTTCTCTAACTTCTAGTGGTCCTCAGCATCCATATTAATCCTCCCGGTAACTTTCATTTACCTACTTATATTGGATCATTTGAGAGGGGAAGGCTAGTCTGGAGAGCCTTGTTATAGTTTGGAGATCCCTTCTATAGTTTGGAGACTCGTACTATTATCGCGCTGAGATCTTGATCCTTTGCTACTATATCGTTATCACATTGAGAGATTGTGAGGTCTTGTATTTTATGTGAGTTCCTTCATACTCATCCATCACGTCTAGTGGGGAAAATATTTCAAAACGTAGAGAGGAGACACTGGAGTGAAGGTATATAAGTGTTGTATCATATTTTTTAGATTAATGAAGATCTATTTTTTCTCCCTCATATGATCATGTTTCAGTTTTAATATGTGATTGGTTTATCATTGTATCATTATTTATCTAACAATATTCCGATGAATATCACATGTCATCCTTGCATGTTTTTTATTGTGTGCAGGTATTGATATCAGAAGAGGATCGGGTAAATTTCTCATGTGGAGTGCAAGATTTATGCTTCGAACTCAGGATTCAACCCCAAACTGCAATGTGGCAAGGTACTCTTCTCTTCCTCATAGCATAGATTCAAGTGCATGTTTCTTGTGAATCAAGTGGGATTGGGGATATTGTATATCTTCTTAGTTGTGCTTGTGTCTTTTTAGTGCTATCAGACACTAAATCATGGAGAAGAATCTCCTTGCGATTTCGATTTCAACAAATACCTTAACAATCACCTTCTAAATATGATTATAGAGTGAGATAGGTCGATAATCATTGAAATATTGTGGCTTGGAGGATTTAGAAATCATAGATAATAAATTAGATTTGATAGCCCCAAACACCTTCCTTGTCAATCTTGCCTCATCTGCCACTCGCAAGATGTCACCCCCAACCAAGTAATATAAATCTAGATAAAAATCTATCATCAAAGGATAAGGTATCGAACCCAATATTTTACTTAGACTTTTAATTTTTTCATTTTGATATTCCATGAATCCATAGGCAATAAGGAGGGATTTACTTGAAAATTCTCCCTGAATTCATGTACTAGGGAAATAAAGGACTATTCTTGTAGCCAAGATCTATTGAATTTAAAAGGAAGCCTAGAGTGAGACAAATTAAAGTCCAATAGCAAAAAAATCAGGAAATTGTCTGAAATGACCTCTCAACTAATTTAGGAATGATATTTTCCTAATTTGTATAACAGAGTGTTAGCAATTAAGAATATATTCAATATTTTTACCTCCCCCTCAATTTTGGATCTTCCATTTTTGCACATAAGACCGACAGTACGGAAAATATAAACAAGGTTTGACTCACAGATAATAACAGAAACATCTTGAGCAAAGGGATCAAGATAAAAATTATCCCCCTATATCTCACTGAAATTAGAAGTAAAATTCAAGTCACCAGCAAGTATTAGGGATCATTCAAGAATAAAACTATATATTTAAAATATGATTCAAAAAGGATTATCTTTCTAGATATGGGTCATAATAGTTAACAAGAATAATTGGTTCATCCAAGCCCCTGAGATGACCTTGCATAATGATTCTAGAAAAGGAAGAGCATGGTCTTGTTGGTTCTGTTATATTCTTTCCACGACTAGTTGCACACATTGTATGTTGTGTCGAGCATAGCAGGGGGGTCACGGGGGAGGCGAAAGCCCCCACTATCAAGGGGTTTGTAGGGAGGTGGTAGCCCCATTACATGAGGTCTAGGCCAGCACCTCGAGAAAAATAAAATATGTAGACCCAATAATAGTTGGGCAGACCCAAGGTTGGGGGGAGGACCCAAATATGGTGGGCATACCTACCCATGGTTTTTTGCATGGGTTTTGTACATGGTTTTCTGCATGATGGTAATTTTCCCATGGTATTTTGTAGATCTGGTCAAGGAAAATATGGTTATACTCTAATCCAAGGTTAATGGATTGGGGTTTATGAATTTTTAGACATGTATATATATCTATTGTAACATTGAAAGGAAAGTAATGAAAAATCAATCAGGTAGTCCCCGTTTTGGGATCTAGGGTAAAATATTTGTGTATATTTTTTTTATGTTCTCTCCATTGTTTATTTTTTTGTTTGAATAATTTCTTTGCAGGTAATTTTTGTACAGGTTTAAAACCTACATTTGGTATCAAAGTTGTTTCGGCTTCAAGGGGACACCTTTTCTACTGAGGGGTTTTGCTCGGGCCTATGGTAGACCTTATTTAGTGGGAGATCTACGGAATCTATTCTTGTGGTGAAAGAAGATGGTGAATAGTGGAAGCATAGAGATGGAGAAATTTAATGGTCAGAGTTTTGAGTTGTGGAAGCTCAATATGGAGGATTTTTTGGTGGACTGAGATTAGAGGATTTTTGTAGATCCAAGCATGACATTAATAAGAATATCGGCATAAGACTGAGTGAAATTGGATCAAAAGGTGAAGAACACAATATGATTGTGTCTCTCAGATTCAGTATTGTTGAATGTATTAGGCGAAGCTATGACAAAGGATTTGTGGGTCAAGTTAGGGAATTTGTACCAGTATAATTCTCTTGTGAACAAACTATTCCGAAAAAAAAATTGTATAACCTAATGATAAAGGATTGAGACTCGATGACAGAGCATATTAAATTCTTTAATACTAAGGTAATCCATTTTTTATCTGTCGATATAAATATTTCAAATGAAGATAAGTGCATCAGTTTTCTATGTTATCTAACAAATTCGTGGGATAGTCTAGTTGTTTCAATAGGTAGAGATACAAATACCTCGAAGTTTGATGAAATAGTCTCATCCTTGTCACCAGAGGAGATGAGATGAAAAAATATGGAGAGATAGAATGGAGATGCCTTGTTTTTACGAGGATGGTCCCAAAACATAAACAAAAATAATTCTTCGAGTGGGAGATATAAATCTCCAGGAAAACTTGTAAATGTGTGTTGGAAATGCGGAAACATAGGGCACTAGAGAAAGGACTGCATATCTAAATATCCTGATAAAATAAATGGATATGATGATTCTCATTATACAGAGGAGAAAATCACATTAGATGAAGGTGGGATGTATACTTGGCTTCTTCTTCAAGTACACATGTAGATCATGAGGCATGGTTGATTCACTCAAGTTCATCCTTTCACTTCATTCCCTATAGCAAGTGGTTCTATGAGTATGAGAAATATGATGGTGGTGATGTATTCTTGGGGGATGATAGGAAGGACAAAATCATCAGACGCAAAAAAATCAAGCTGAATTTGCAAGGTGGAAGGATTAGAACAATTCTTGGTGTTCTGTATATTCTTGCATTGGCCAAAAATTTGATTTTTGTAAGAGAGATGGATGGTGCAGGTGTAAAAATAATTTCTAAGAAAGATACCTGCAAGATGGTTCAGGGAGCACTGGTATTTATCTGATTATTTAAAATTGGAAATTTATACAAGCTTCTAGGTAGCATTGTTATTGATGGGTGGAACAGTTCTATGGTTACTAAAAGTGGAGCAGAAAATTAGCTCATATCTGGAGAAAAGGCCATGCTATGACATCACAAGCTTTGACATATTAGAGATAAGGGCCTTTGAATACCGCATGGTAATATGGTACATGGTTTGTCTAATTTCTCTTTGTATTTTGATTTCTGTGAAGATTGTGTATATGGGAAGCATAATCGAGTGATTTTTCCCTCTGGTGCTAAGAGGGAGAAAGAGATATTAGAGGTTGTGCACAGTGATGTGTTTGGACCTATGTCGACTCCATATCTGGGGAATTTTATGTACTATGTAACATTTATAGATGAATTCTCAAGGAATACATGGATATATTTCTGTTAGGTCCCTATATTACTAGTATAGTCCCTTATTGTTGTTATTGTAACCCCCTTATTATTATTATTGTACCCTTGTAACTGCCATATTGTTATTATTGTGCCCTTAAATTATTATTGTTAGGTCGGCTAGGATTACATTGTGGCCCCACTAGGATTACATTATGGCCCCATAGACTCCTATATATATAAAGGAATTTTTTTAATTTATATCATCCAAGAATTGTTCATTCATGTAATGTATTGGAGGTTTCCTCCTTGAAGTGGCTTATCTCTAAGGCATTGATATCTCTTTTCTTCTATTTTTGGAGCTGGTTTCACAACATTTGGTATCAGAGCTTTCGATTCTAGGGTTTCGCTGCTCCAAAGAGATCATCGTCAAATTTTCAATATAACCTTTTTTATACGAAGTTTTAGAAGCTGAAATTTTTAGAGTGCGAAGAAAAAATCCCGAGGAACATTGCTGCAAAATTTTAGAGCCTGGTTCGCATTATTTTCGGAGATATTATCTGTGGAATTTAGGGCTTTTTGCAGGCTCCTGAATTTCACTTAAAAAGTTCATCGCGGAATTTTCGCTATAAATTTTTTTTCTATGAAGGTTCCAAACCTGAAATTTTTAGAGAGTGAATCCGACATCCTAAGGAACATATTTGAAAATTTTTAGAGCTTGGTTTGCAATAATTTCAGAGATGTGATCTGTGGAAGTTATGTCTTTTTCAGGCTCCCAAATTTCATCTCAAAGAGGTGATCGTGGGAAAATATTCATAACTCTCTCTCTCTCTAAGCATCAGATTGGATTTTTGTAAAAATTTACTGGAAGTACATGGACTGTGGTTTCCTGTCTATAAATTTTAGAGCCAAAGGACCAAAAAATGACACCTGGAAAGTCGTACAAGTTCACTCTACTGAACTAGTCCATAATTAGGTCATTGTAGGAGATTAGACATAACTTTGCCTAAAGAATCCAAATCAAGTCAGACCTGTGGCATTTGAAAGAAGCTTCAAAGGAATAATACAAGGCCAAATGTCAGATATGGAGGATCTAAAAATATAGAGATAAGTCAATTTCAATATCGAGCTCCTCAAAAGCAAGCAAAAGGTGTGTATTTTTTTTCCAAATTGCATAAGTCTTGTTGGAAAAATCAAGTTGAATTGATTCCAAGGGCATATTGTAGAATAGATATCAGTACTGGATTCTAAAATGGCCCCTAAGAAGAATTCAACACCCATTAAGCCTTTATAAGGCTCTACTATGACTCATGAAGACAAATAATGGCAACATGACATATCAAAATTACAAGAGCAAGTGCAACAAATTTTGCTCTCGCAAAGAGAAACAAAAAATGACATGAAAGTTTTGAAGAAAGCTGTGGAAACGAAGATAGATGGTTTGAAGAAAGGCATGGAATCTAAGATGGATGGCATGGAAGCTGGCATGAAATCTAAGATGGATGACATGGAAGCTAAGATGGAAAACATGAAGAATGATCTAAAAGCAGACATGGAAGGTCTGAAAAAGTTGATACAAGAAATGTTTCCTAATGGTGAAAAGATAGTAGAGGAAACTCATGATGAGAACAAAATAAATATCAATCGTGATTTCATAAACTCTAATGATGGAGGGAAGAACCACGATATTCAAAAAATGGATATGAGGAAGTTTGATAGAAAGGATCCTGTAACATGGATACTACAGATGGAGCAATATTTTGATCTCAATAATGTGAAAAACACACAAAAGGTACACATTACAACTTTACATTTAGAACAAAATACATTTGTATGGTATCGATGAATTTGCTCCCGTAAAAAAATTGTCACTTGGTCAATTTTTACGGAGGAAATGATAGCACATTATGAGGATACAAAGAGCAACACTTTCTTTAGCCAATTGATAAATATCAAACAAAAGTGTTTAGTGGGGGAGCACATTGGGGACTTCCAAAAATTGAATATAAGGGTAACTGATATTCCAGAGGAACACAGGATTGATCTCTTCATAGGTACTTTAAAGCATAACATCCAACATGAAGTTCGTTTTTTGGAACCTGATTCATTGGAGAAGGCATTCAGGTTGGCAAGAAAAATTGAATGTAAAATTATGGCAACAAGGAAGCCTACCACTCAGTTCTATAAAGATGGAAGTGTTGCTACTCCTAGATTTCCACAACCTACAAGGTTTACACCACAACAATTGGAAGAAAAAAGAGCAAAAGGGATTTTCTACAGTTGTGATAGAAAATACACTAAAGGTCATAAGCATGCTGAGAAGAAATTATTTTACATAGATTTTGAAGAGGAAGAAGAAAATGAACAAGAATCTTCAAAAGAAGAGGATATACACCAGGAACCAGCCCTAGAAAAGGAAGAAATGAGTCTGACCATATCATGTAATGCATTGGAACGAATTACTACTCCTCAAACTCTCAAGATAGAAAGACATATCAAGAAGAAAAAGGTAATAGTTTTTATTGATTCAGGTAGTACCCATAATTTTATTCATTGTAAGGTAGCCAAAGAATTGAATTGTTTCCTATACCCAGCACCAGAATGTCAAGTGATAGTTGCAAATGGAGGAACTATAAATTTCTCTGGAAAATTCCATAATATAAATCTAACCATGGGGGAATATGTATTGAATAGTCCAATGCTTTTCATTCCTATGCGAGGTGCCGATGTTGTACTAGGAGTACAATGGTTACAATCTTTGGGGACGGTAGTTTTTAATTTTCAAGAACTTTTCTTGAATTTTTTTTCAGAAGGAAAGGAAGTCGAATTACGGGGTATTGCAGGGAAGCTGGGAAAGATAATAAGCTCTAATGTCATGAAAAAGCTTCTAAAGAAAGAACAACGAGGCGTAATTGCACAATTATGCTCACTAGAAGTTCCGACATCAAAATCATCTATTTATGCAGATCTCCAAAAAGTCTTGGACAATAATTCCAAGGTGTTTGAAATTCCCAAAGGACTCCCACCTATTCATGATCATGATCATGCTATTCATTTGATTCCTGGAAGTGTTCCTCCAAACATCAGGCCTTATAGATATCCTTACGTCCAAAAGAGAAAATTTGAACGTATGATTGCAGAAATGTTAGAGGCGGGTATAATTCAACCTAGTCAAAGTAATTTCTTTGCTCCTGTAGTATTGGTACACAAGAAGGATGGATCATGGCGCAAGTGTCCAGATTATAGGGAGCTCAATAATATCACCATTAAAGATAAATTTCCCATTCCTATGATTGATGAATTATTGGATGAATTACATGGAGAAATTTATTTTACCAAGTTGGATCTTCATTTAGGATATCATCAAATTAGAATGAAGACTGAAGATATTCTAAAAACAACATTTCGAACTCATGAGGGTCATTATGAAATTTTGGTCATCCCTTTTGGCCTTACCCATGCACCTTCTACATTTCAAGGGTTGATGAATTCCATTTTCAAACCCTTCCTTAGAAAATTTGTGCTAGTATTTTTTGATGATATACTAATCTACAACAGGTCTTGGAAGGATCATTTTCAACATGTTGACAAGGTGCTCAAACTATTGCAGGAGAAACAATTATATGCAAAAACATCCAAATGTTTCTTTGGAGTACAAGGGGTGGAATATATGGGTCATATTGTATCTCATGAGGGTGTTAAGGTAGACCCTAACAGAATTAAAGCCATTAAGGAATGGAAAGTCCCCACAACCATAAATCAGTTGCGAATATTTCTCAGGTTAACAGGGTATTATCGCAATTTTGTTAAGAATTATGGGAGAATAGCAGCACCTCTAACAAAATTATTGAAGAAAGATGCATTTTCATGGACTCCTGAAGCAACTAAGGCCATTGAAAATCTTAAAGAGGCAATGTGCCTAGCATCAGTCTTAGCTACACCAGACTTCACAAAAACCTTTATTATGGAATGTGATGCCTCAGGAAATGGAAATGGTGCTATTTAAATGCAAGAAGGAAGACCCATTGCTTTTGAAAGTCGTCCAATCAAAGGAAAGTATTTACAGAAACCTATTTATGAGAAGGAAATGTTAGCAATACTACATGCACTAAAGAAATGGCGAACTTACCTAATGTGAAGACACTTCAAGGTAAAAAATGATGATAGTCTTAAACATTTTTTGGAACAAAGACTATCTTCAGAAGAGCAGCAAAAATGGCTGACAAAGATGTTGGGTTATGACTTTGAAATAATCTACAAAAAAGGGAAGCTAAATGTTGTTGCAGATGCATTCTCAAGAAAGAATGAAGAGGTGGAAGCATTGCTTTGTTCCATTTCTATTATCCAACCATATTGGATAACCAAAGTAAGAGATGAATGGAAGAAGGACGAAGAAGTGTGGACGCTCATTCAAAAGTTGCAGAAAGATCCTAGTACATCTGATACATTTAGTTGGAAAAATGATTCCTTATGGTACATAGATCGCTTATATCTTTGTAATAATTCCCAACTAAAACAAAATATTATTTTGGAATTTCACACTTATCCTTTAGGAGGACACTCAAGATTTTTAAAAACTTACCACAAGGTGAAGAAATAAATTTTTTGGGATGGCCTTAAATCTGATATTCAAAAGTTTGTAGTGGAATGTTTGGTTTTCCAGAAAAATAAAGTTGAGACAATTAAGACCCCGGGTCTTCTAAAACCTTTATTCATTCCAATTCAATGTTGGGAGGAGATTTCAATGGATTTTATCACAGGTTTACCTAAGTCCGAAGGAAAGAGTGTCATCATGGTGGTAGTTGATAGACTTACCAAGTATGCACGCTTTTGTGCACTATCTCATCCATTTAAAGAAAGTACAATTGCTACTACATTTATGGACACAATTCAAAAGCTACATGGAAACCCAAGGGTTATTGTCAGTGACAAAGATCCCATTTTTACTGGAAATTTTTGACGTAGTTATTTTCTTGTTTGGGTACTCAATTAGCTCATAGCTCATCTTATCATCCTCAATCTGATGGTCAAACTGAGATAGTAAATAAATGTTTGGAAGGATATCTTCTTTGTTTTGTATCTGATAAACAAACAAAATAGGTCAAGTGGTTACCTCTCGCTAAATGGTGGTATAAAACTTCCTTCCATACTGCAGCAAAAATGACCCCATTTATGGCACTTTATGGATATCACCCACCATCCATCACATCATATTTAAGAGAAAATTTGAAGGTTCAAGCAGTGGAATATCATATCGAGCATGAACAAGAAGTTTTGATGTAGGAGAATAGGTATTTTTACGGCTACAACCATACAAAAAAATGTCCCTCAAGCAAGCTAAGAAGGATAATAAATTATCGCCAAAGTACTATGGTCCTTACAAGGTGTTGCAAAATATTGGTACTATGGCATACAAATTGGAGCTTCCTGCTTCTTCACGAGTGCATCTAGGTTTCCATGTTTCATGATTAAAGAAGGTTATAGCTGGAAATCTTCCAGTTTAAACAATATTTCCAGAACTTGACGAGGAAGGAAAAGTCATATTGGAACCTGAAGCGATCACAGAAACAAGAACTCGACAACTAAGAAATCGATCAATTTCAGAGTATCTCGTGAAGTGGAAGAACTTACCCACTCAAGATTCTACATGGGAGGATGAGAATTTTATACAGAAGCACCCAAAGCTACTCAAGCATTGAGGACAACACTTTTTTGAAGGAGAGGGGCATGTTAGGTCCCTATATTACTAGTATAGTCCCTTATTGTTGTTAGTGTGACCCCCTTATTGTTATTATTGTACCCTTATAACCCCCATATTGTTATTATTGTGCCCTTAAATTATTATTGTTAGGTCAGCTAGGATTACATTGTGGCCCCACTAGGATTAAATTGTGGCCCCATGGACTCCTATATATAGAAAGGAGGTTTTGTAATTTTTATCATCCAATAATTTTTCATCCATGTAATGTATTGGAGGTTTCCCCCTCGAAGTGTCTTATTTATAAGGCGTTGATATCTCTTTTCTTCTATTTTTGGAGCTGGTTTCACAACAATTTCCTTAGAAATAAATATGAAGTCTTTGAAAGGTTTAAATAATTTAAGGATCTAGTGGAAAATCAGAAAGATAAGATCAAGGTGTTGAGGATAGATAATGCCGGAGAGTTGTGAAATAAGGAATTTGAAGAGTTTTGTAAGAAGTGTAGTATAAAGCGGCAGAAGGCTACTCCATAGAAAGCTCAGCAAAATGGAGTTGCAAAATGAATTAATAGGAAATTGATGAAAAATTAAAGAAGTATGTGCAGTGATGTCGAGTTAGGAAAAGAATTATGGGTAGAGGTAGTGGAGACTGCATGTTACCTATTTAATAGATCTCCTTCATCAGTCTTGGAGGATAAGACTCCACGTGAGGTATGTATTGGTAAGAACCCCACACTTTCACATCTGAGGGTATTTGGATGTGATTCATATGTACATGTTATAAAGGATAAAAGAACCAATTTGGATAGTAAATCTGAACGGTGCATCTTCATTGGGTATAAGGATGGATTAAAAGGTTATAAGTTTCTGAACCCAAAAAAAAGGAAGGTTGTGAAAAACCAAGATGTGGTGGTTAGAGAGGTGAAAGATCAATTATTACCAAATTAACATGACAAGATAGATTCTGAGCTAAAGGAGGAAGAATCAAACTCTACAACAAAACATGAATCAGAAGAGAAAGATCCATAAACTCTAGCTTTGAGAATATCAATTTGAGAGAGAAGGAAATCATAAAGGTATAGTCCATATCCTTTATGTTCAAATGTTTCTTTATCTATTACTGATGATGATCCCATAGATATTAGGGAGGAAATGGATTCAGAGGATGGAAAACTCTGGAAAGAGGCCATAGTTGATGAAATGGCATCTTTGGAAAAAAATGAGGCTTGGGATTGCGTGGAGTTTTCGGATGTAAGGAAACCCATTGGAAACAAATGGGTGTTTAAGAAGAAGATGAATGCATAAGCAAAGGTGGATAAATAAAAAGCTCGATTCGTAGCAAAAGTTTATTCCCAGGTGTCAAGAATTGATTTTGGTGATATGTTTTCTCCTATTGCCAATTTATCTTGTATTAGATTAATTTTATCTATTGATGTTGCTTTTTATTTTTTAGGTAGAAAAAATTTATGTGAAGACAACATTTCTTCATAGGGATCTAGAAGAATATATCTATACGAAGAAAACAGAAGGTTTTGGAGAGAAGGGTAAGAAAGAACTGGTATGCAGGGTAAAAAATTCCTTGTATGGGTTAAAACAAACACCAAGGATGTGGTATCAAAATTTTGATACATATATATGGGGACTTGGCTTCACAAGAAGAAAAGAGGATCATTATGTGTATTTTAAATTAATTGATGCCCTTGTTATTTATTTGATATTGTATGTTGATGATATGTTGTTGATTGGAAATGACAAAAAAATTATCCAGGATTTGAAGACCCAATTGTCCTCCAAATTAGACATGAAGGATCTTGGTATTGCAAACTATATTTTGCACGTGGAAATTAAATAATATCAGGAAAAGATGAATATCTAGTTAAACCTTTCAAGATAATATTGCATAGGTTTAATCTGCTAGATAGTAAACTGGTGAAGGTTCCTATTCATGTAGGTGTAAAGTTATCTGTTGAAGAAATTCTTGAGAAACAAGAAAAGGAAGAGGAAATGTCTTGTGTTCCATATGCGATTGCAGATGTGTCAAGGCAAAATAATTTCCTGTCATTTAATTTGTTAACCAAGGGATTTCGTAAACTTGTGAAGCATGTGTGCACTGTATGTGCTAGAAATTTTCTTTCATTTTAGATCAATCTAACTACAAAATAAAAAAAATCAATTCATCTAATCTATGAAATAAAATAATGAAAATGAAATTCAACTAACCTATGAAATCAAGTAATGAAAAGAAAGAAAAAAAATTCAAAAGAAAATATAGCGCGCGCAATCACAGTTGAAGGAATTGAAATTTTAATCTAAGAAAGCATTTCAAAGCATGTAAAGAAAAACAATTAAGGTACGTTCAATCACTCTAGCATCCAATATAACAGAATCACCCTCTTCAGATGATGTACAAGCAACCGGTTATACTTTAGTCTTCAAATCTAGGAAATCAATTAAAGCATGCAAAGGGAAAACTCAATAATTGTATAATTTATGTATTCAAGTATTCATTTTAGAAATATGATAAAGTCACCTTCATGAAATGAAATTTAAGAACACCCAGTTATACAATTCAATGAGGATCTAAAAAAAAGCAATGTAAAACCATGTAAAAGTAAATCTCAATTATTGTATAGGTTGAACATTCAATCACCCAACTTGGAAGTATCACCTTCTTAGCCTGTCTTTTAGGAACATTCAATTGTACAATGAATTGATAGTTTGATCTAAGAAATTAAATAACAGAACATGAAAGGAAACTAAGTAAGTGTGAGCTCTATTGCCTCAAAATTACTCCAATTGGAAAATAGTTAAATCTATCTTTTTGAAAAAAAATTAGAAAAGCAAAGATTACACAATCATTCTAAAACTAATACTAAGAAAGAAAATAAACTTTAATCAATAAAAGCAAGTAAATCTCACACATTTTAGGTAGTTGATCTAAAAGTATGAGAGATGGTAAATTGAGATGCTCCATATGTAAGTAAAGCCAAGTCAAAATGAAGGAACATTCATGAGTAAGGTGCCACAATCTAATTATGTATTCAAAGCTTGAGCATAATTCCAATTTTACACGTGATTTGATAGGAGAAAGCTTCTCCTATTTATACAAAAATACGAGAAGCTATTTGATTAATGAAATTCCATGAATCTCTCCCTATATCTCTAGAGTTTAATCCAAATAGGAAGTGATAAGGCACATGTCTTCTTAGAGTTACAATACAAATAGAAAATGAGACACGTATCCTTATGATCCCATGATCTTCTCCATCCAAATTCGAATTTGGCCTTAGAAGGCCACATAAGAGTTTTTTGGAAGCTTCTTTTTTACCTAAACATGGAAACAAATTCATTCCACTTGTTAGGTATAAGTACGTGCATATTATTTTCTAATTTTTAACCACAAATTCACTTAAAAATACTTGGAATCAATAAAGTTTGGAAGAACATAAATGTAACCCAATAGTGGTAATGGTAAGGTAAATGCAATGAAATGGAGGTGGAGTGAAGGTGATAATAGGGAAATATAAGTGAAAATGTAATGGAAGTAAATGACAATTCCAAGGCCCAACCGTACCCCCCAACTGAATTTATTGCATGTCCTCATGCAATCTATTACATTAATTCTTTCTGATCCTTTGAGCTTTGACTTAACTTTGCATGATATCATTTGATAACTTCATACTTCTGCAAATTCTTTTAGTTGAACTGCAACATGATTGGTTCTTGCGTTTCAACTATATTTTGTTGTTGCATTCAATTTTAATCTTTGAACTTTGCATAATGATAATTTTATTATTTTTGCAAAGTATATCTTTATTGGATTGAATCATGGTTGGTTCTTGTGTTACAACCATGTTGGAAATGTTGTCATTGATGGAAAAGAGAGAAGAAAAGTAGCAGGGAACAAAGGCAGCAGGAGATAGATGAGGTGGTGTTGCAGAGTAGTGAGGACAGTAGAAGAGGGCCATTTAATAGCAGATCTGGAGAGACAGAGTAATGAATATGCCTAAATTCAATAGATATATGGTAACCTTCGAAATAGGCTCTGAGATGAAACCCTGTATTGATCAACTTAATGTCTGTGTGAATTATGTATGCATTCTTGATCTGGTACTGGAGAAGGAACATTGAGTTCAGTGAAAAGTGAACCCTGTGTTATTGGCTAAAAGGTTGACTCTGTTTTAATTAAAGTAATTAATATGAGTTGCATTCATATCATTTGAAGAATATCAACCACTGAAAGGGTCGATCTCATTGAAGGAAGTGGAATTGAGTATAACCCGTGAATATATGGAATTGTTTGAAATTGATTGGGGCTACATTTTTGGGTTCGGGTGGAAAGCGCTTTTGAAGAGCTTTCTTCCGCCTACTGAAGTATAGTCTCTATTTAATTAGGAAATTTGAACCATGTTTACATGTCTATAAGAACTTAGCTAGTTCCTTGTGAAGTCGATAGAACCGATTCATCCTTTAGTGATCACATAAAGCAAACAAGCACTTGAGTCCTATTCTGGTGACAATTTCCTGCACAGAACATATGTATTGAGGAGTTAGAGGTCGGTGGAGAACCAGTCCTGTTGAGGGTTAAATAGAAACTCTGTAGAACGGAAAGGATGAATTAGTAAGGGTCGAATATCATTGCAGGTGGAAGTCGATTAGAATTCCAGTTATTGAATGCGTAGTTGAAAAGTCTGTATAAAATGGGAGGCTCAATTCATTGGATGTTAAGATAGAACGAAGAAGTATTATACGTTGAGACAATGCAGAGAGCAGAACTCTAAAGATAAGGAATGGAACCGTGAAATGCACAGTAAAACAGTCTTCGAGAAACCAGTGGTCTCGTGCTGGGCAAAGGTGGTAATCAATTTTGTCAAAAAAAAACGCGATCAGGGTCTTGGGCTGACACGTGGCCTAAGGTGGTATTGTGAAACCACTTACATCGCGCGATTGTTGAAGATTAACACCCACGTGCTTTGGTTGCACCATATTCATTTTATGTCATCGGATTATGGGTTGGAGCGTGACGTATGGCGGACTGTTGGATCCGTTCAACAACTAATGCAAGAAATGTGTGTGGGTCCCGAATGCGCGTTGAATCAATAGTCGAGTTATTCCAATGGCTAAATGTTTAAGTTCGCGTATGCAGTGTTATAAATTGGGTTTTAATCCAAGGGAAAATATATATATGTGTGTGTGTGTGTGTGTGTGTGTGTCCATAGCTGAAGACCGAAAATCTATTGTCGGGTTGATATTTGTCAATACTCTTGATGTATTAAGCCTGTGGAGTGTTGATAAGCGGTTGAATGTGGGCCCAAATACGCCATACGATTATAGTTTAGTTTAAGCCTAGGCCGAGACTTTGTTTTAATGTTCTTGACATTTTACGGAGGATGCAAATATATTAATATATCATAGTTGATATGAATTGTCACAAGGGTGCGCGTACAGGATCTGTATATGAGACTTAGATGGGGCCGAGCAATGTTTTATATGGGCGTTGGCATTTTAATGCTATTATAATAGAATTGTGATCGATATTTCATAGAGTATGATGTTTGATTAATATATACTGTGGGTGGTAAAAATTCCGAGTTGCGGTCGGATGATTATTAATCATTGTTGGTATAGCCCAAAGATTGGGTTTAAAATCAAGGTTTATAAAGCATGAATTGGTGTTAGTTTTTAAACCATTGGCAAACGCATATATTATAATGAATCAAATTTTATATTCCAAGACGTGGACCATTATATAAATCGAATGGACTGAAGAGTTTATTAACCTTGTGGGACCCTCACGAATCGCATCGGAGAAAATTATGGCAGCGGAACATGTTAATAAAAATTCCGATTGCGATTGCGATGAAGATGTGGACCCAATGGGTTTATGAACTGTGATTCATACGTGTTTGAGTTCCGGCATCAAAGTAGGCCATCGCATCGAAAAAGAGCAGAACATCGGAGCATTCTATTAAAGGCTACGATTTCGATTATCGCATCGGGTCTTTCACAAATGCATCAATCGCAATTGGAAGTGTTCAGTTGCGATTAATCGCATTGACAAATAGAAAAAGGTTCAATATTGTGAGCCCGAATAGCTTGAGTCTTGTTCCAAAGTCTTGAATGTAGATCCAAACCTTTGTGAATGTGTAATGTATGTCGAGGAATATATATTATATGAAATGAGGGGTTTATGACCTTGGAGGAAATAGTGAGATATTAAAGTTCCACACTCATTTAAATTGCCAGCTCAGACAATAAGATGGAGGTGTACTCTCGTATGAATTAAGAGAGGTATATATACTATTGGAGTTAAAATCTGGGGATGCATTCTTCTATACACCGAATTGAAACAGCAGAAAGGGGACTATGGGTTTTACCGGCCATCATATAGTTTTCATAAAGGAAACGCTGCTTATGAAGATTGAAAAGTTAAAATTTTTGCAATGGTCCAACTGCAATATTCAAATGACAATTCGATATATTATATGTAGTTGTGGGTTGCACTTTAATTCCGGGAACATATATTTATTAATATGCCGAAGACCATTGTGCAATGGAGAATTCCAATGGCTTTATAACCATGGTTTAATTCTTCGCACATACAGATTCAAAGTGCGCAAAATTGTGGGTCCTGACATATATGATTTTATAATAAAAATATAAAAGGTAAAGAACGTTGGAGGCGCGTTATGGATTTTATAATAAAGTTTAATCCCATCGAGGTAAAGAACAAAGTTCCCGCATATATAGTTTGTTAGATATGGTTCACAACCATAAGATAACCTTGGGAAGAAAAGGCCTCCAGATATGTTTATCGAAATTGCCAGATTAGCAATTATATATATATTGTAACGCAGATATATATATATATATACCACAGACACACAATCACAGTGAACAGGAATATGCATAGGAATGAATTTGACAGGTGTACAAGCACAGAAAACTGGAGAATATGCAGAAGACAATGAACAGAGTATGCAGAACAGGTATATGACAGCTGTAGATACACAATTGCAGTGAATAGCAGAGGAAGGTAGAACAGTTACCTGACAGCAGCAGAAAAGACAAAACCAGCTAGCCAAGTGATGGAAAGAAGACTGAGTGAAATTGATATATGTAACTGAAAAAATTGAATGTATATGTTTTAATTGATTCTACATTGTTTTTGATGCATTGGAAAGTCTCCGGAGGAAAACAAAAATCCCACTACAATATTAAAATTACTACATATTGTTATAATTTTTCTTGAATGAGTTAGTAAAAGAAATGAGAAGGCAGAAGGCAAAGAGGCATGACTGTCCATTTCAAATTCCCTAAGGAATGCTAATAGTCAAAAAGAAATCCCTATAAATTATATCATCTTGATATTCGTAGAGAGGTTAGAGAGTGAGGCAAAAGAATGCAGAAATGAAGCAGTGAGGCAGAAAAGAAGGAGGAGCTAAGCAGAGAAGCAGGTGGAGCTGATAGAGAATCCAAGAAGATGCAGAGATGATACAGGACAGATATGAGGACTGATGAACAGCAGAAGAGAAGGTACAGAACAGAGCTGATATCCAAGGTAAATCAGCAAGTGTTTTTCTTTTGAAAGAGTAAGGAAGTTGGAGCTTCCCTATCAAATTGTAGCTGACTGAGGTAGGAGCCTCCTGTAGGTTGGTGCTTGCAGAAAATTGATGGGTGTTGGAGCTTCTTTGTAAGTTGTAGCTTGTAGAATTGAGGTTGGAGCCTCATGTAGGTTGGTGCCTATAGAAAATCAGTGGTGAGAAGGAGTTGGAGATTGCCTTTGCATCACAACAATAATAAGATGTGGTTTTCTCCCTTTATGGGTTTCCACTTATACCTGGTGTCTATGTGCATGATGTCTATGTGTTGATATGGTATATCTATTCTGCCAATACTTGCAGTTCACATATTAAGACTGCTGATACATTATCTAATTTACTTATTAATTGCTGCTCACGAATAAAGATTGCTCACACATTATGTTGATCATGAAATAAAGGTGGTAATGAAGGTTAATGAAAAGTTTTAAAAGTACATGAATGTGTTAAACAGATTCACCCCCCCCCCCCTCTCAGTTTAACTAAGGGTTCAACAAACCATGATTGTGTTTGCATCCAATTATCTTTTAAGTACTTTCGAAAAGCCATTGTATGCTCATAATAATAATGTAATAGTTAATATATTTTGAAAGTACGTGGGATTTTTAATGTGATATGAATGTGGAAAATGTGAATATGAATGTATCCCCCCCAATTGATGGTATTGAAAATTTTATGAAATGAGGAAAAGAAGTGTTTTTTTCCAAAAATTATCATTCTAGATTTTCAAGGAATTCTATGGTAAAATGTTAGAAAATGACATAAGTTAACTTACCCTTTGAAAATGGATGAGATGGATGTGTGGCAGCTACAAAAATTTGATCATAATATTCTTCATGTGGTTGTACAAGTTATGGATAAAAGATTCAATATGACCTTTTATTGCTTCTACTAAAATTGTTGAATTTGTTGTGAAATGATGTTGATTCTATAGTTGTCCTCTGATTCTGTAGCTACCATCTGATTTTGCAGTTGCCATCTGATTCTATTACTACCCTCTAATTATGTAGCTGTCATCTGATTATGATGCTATTATCTAATTCTGCAACTGCATAATGGTGTTGATCTATTGTAGCTGCATATCTTTTTCATTTGCTTCAAAATGTTGAAAATGATAGTCTTCATGTCTTCAAAACTCGTTGGCATAATTCCTGCTATGTGAATAGATGTTTTTATGTCGAACATAGCAGGAAATTATTGACTTAGTGGCCATTAATGGATGCCACTAGTAGCCAGGAGAACTCTCACCATTGATGATAATGAGAGTTAAGATGCCCAAACACATCTTGCTAGGTACAAATAATTTTGTTGTTGTCGAGTACCTAGAAGATCCGATGAACAAGGGAAATTAATGTATTCCCATTGTTCATTAGCAAGAAGACTTGCCATTAAGGCATGCAAGCCTCAAGGTGCTTTTATAAGGATTTTAGACTCAAAGGACTATGGACTCAATAGTTTGCATTGAAGCAAGGTTTATTTGCGAAATGAAAAGGATAGGAGAAGGAAAATGGAAATGGAAGATGAAAATGGAAAATGACAATGGAAAATAAGCATGTAAGTGAGCTTCTTGCTTTTATTTGTGGGTTAGGATTAAGACAAAAGGTAAAGGAAAGTGTATGTGAAAAAAATGAACAACAGACTCTTGCTTGGAAAATAAATGTGGCTTCTTTTGAATTGCTTGGTTGGATTTATAATTCAAAAGGGAGGAAAGGTAATGGTCTTGATGGATATGGATATCGACTTTTTCTTATGTTTCTCTTGAAATTGGTCCTTTGAAGACCAATTGTACGCACAATTGGTTTCCTTCAATGATCATTTGATCATCACAAACCTGCAAAAGAAAACTTAACATAAAGAACATAAGTGTGCTAAAAAACAAATGGCCAATTCCTTTCAGATGCAAAATTTGAGTGCCAAAAAAAAAACCATGAAAAATAAATCAACTCCCTGTTGTCACATGACTTCATGCAATGTGCTCAGTAATATGATTGGCATCAAAGATTCATTGTGTCCTGCAAGATAAAGTTTCATAGAAAAATACACAACGACAATAAATCTTTAATGCCAAATATTCAGAAATCATCTAAATAATCTTATGATTGTTCTTCAAGTCATTGTCAAATTGAATCGTCATCTGTGCTACAAAATCATGTTGTCAAAAATATTTGAAGCAGTAAAAAAAGTACTAGCATGAAAAATTATTTCAATCAAATTTTGCAAGTGTTGTTCTCCTTATAAATTGCTCCAATAAATCGATTGTATATGCAAAAAAGTTTTATTTCTTATTTTTTTATATATTTTTATTTTATTATCTATTTTTATTTATTTTTTAATGATGAGACATATAGATAATGATACACATATGTGTCTAAAATAAAATTTATTAAATCAAATTGGACACTTAGACCATGTGCCATGTGGAGCAAAGTTTGTTATTAACTTGGATTCTTCTACTTTCAACTTGCCATATTTAAACAATTCAAAACAAATCGTTTTTTCCTCACACAATCTGCAAAACAGAGCTTCGAAGAACCCTAAAGTTCTCCCAAATGGCTGTGAAATCCAATAAATCGCTCGCAAGTTACCTAATTGACCCTGTTCCTGAAAAACCCATGTTTTATTTTTTCCTAATTCACCTCAATTTTCTCATAAAATGAATTTTAAAACCGGGTGTTTTAATAGTTATGCTTTCTGGCAATCACTTCTACAACCAACTAAAACTATTGTGGTTGGATTTTTTTTCTTTTGCAGGTTTTGATGTGAGGTTGCAGGTTTAGTTTCAGGCTTGGACGGAACTATTGAGACTCAAATCAATAATCAAAGGTCTCAGAATCATTCACTCAGAGCTGTGGTAGCAATCATATTTTATGTTTTTGCAGAAACTTGCTTCGAACAACATATTTTATATGCCAGAAAGACTGCATGGCTGACCGTGGCTTGTGTGGAGGGGTTGTGAGATTATGGCACGAAGGCCTACGAATATGCACAAGGCCAAGCCAAAGGCATGCAGGCCTCACGCATATGCGTGGGCCTCTTCGTTTTATTGTTCACAGGTTTTCAAAGGCCATGGGCCATTGTCGTTGGTTACATTTGATTACATTTTTTTTGTTGTTTTATATAATTTTTTTATGTTTTGTTTTGTTAAAAAAAAAAGCTATGTTTTTTTTTTATTAATGTCTTATTTGATTTTTAAAATGTTTTAGTTTAAAAAAATTATAAATGTTATATTTTTAAAAAATTTAAAAATATATACATATATTTTTCAATTTAAAAAAAAAACAATTTTTTTAAATGTTTTAGTTTTGTTAAAAAAAATTATATATGTTACATTTTAAAAAATTAAAAATATATACATATATATTGCATTTAAACAAAACAATTTATTAATAAATAATTTTTTTTTTTAATTTTAAAGTTCATTGAAAAATCAAATTAAATTAAATCAAATGATGGAAACAAAAGTTTAGCTGTAGAATTGCATTTTTGTAGCTAAATAATTTTTTTTTAGATTTTATGATATACTAACAAACAAACAAACAAACAAAAAATTCTGATCCTCCAGGTCACACAGAGTGCAGACGGAGAGCATACTCGAGATTTTTTATTTTGTTAGCATAGTCAAGATTTTATCAATCAATTCCTCTGTAAATTTTGTAAAAATGAAACGAAAATGATTGATCCAATACCTTAAATTATCGCTCGTGATCCTCGCTTGTGTTCATTGTTTTCAATCATTTGTTTTATTGCAAACCTTTCCTACCAAGGGTTAGTAGGTGTATGATTCTTACTGCACCACAAATCATCAAATTTATCCTAAAAATGATAAAAAATTATTAAATTATTTTTCTTATCTATCCAAAAAAACTATTTTTTTTATTTTTAAGTATATGAATGCTTCCAATGAAGCCATTTACGAATTAGAATCTTTGAAATATTCATATCCAAACTTACGAAATGTACCTGGTTGCTTGTAAGGATATGAAAAATCGTCTTGATCTTTCGATTTGCCACAAGGATCTCTTGAATAATAGATGAATTTTGTGGTGCAATCGCTTTTTGATACCATTCCTGAATGTAATCTTTGGGTTTCATTTTAGATCCTTTGTCCATAAATATTTAATAAAAACAAAATAAAATACACTCTAGACTGAAAGCTAGTTCCTATGCACACTTGTATGGGTTAAAACAAACACCAAGGATGTGGTATCAAAATTTTGATACATATATATGAGGACTTAGCTTCACAAGAAGAAAAGAGGAACATTGTGTGTATTTTAAATTAATTTGTGTCCTTGTTATTTATTTGATATTGTATGTTGATGATATGTTATTGATTGGAAATGACAAAAAAATTATCCAAGATTTGAAGACCCAATTGTCCTCCAAATTCGACATGAAGGATCTTGGTGCTGCAAACTATATTTGGGGCATGGAAATTAAATGCTATTGGGCAAAGAGGAATATCTAGTTAAACCTTTTGAGATAATATTGCATAGGTTTAATCTGCAGGATAGTATACTGGTGAAGGTTCCTATTCATGTAGGTGTAAAGCTATCTATTGAAAAATGTCTTGAAAAACAAGAGGAGGAAGAGGACATGTCTCATGTTCCATATGTGAGTGCAAATGTGTCGAGGAAAAATAATTTCCTGTCATTTAATTTGTCAACCTGGGGGTTTCGTAAACTTGTGAAGCATGTGTGCATTGTATGTGCTAGAAATTGTCATTCAGTTTAGATGAATCTAACTACAAAATAATGAAAATCAATTCATCTAATCTATGAAATCAAATAATGAAAATGAAATTCAACTAACCTATGAAATCAAGTAACGAAAAGAAATAAAACAAATACAGAAGAAAATATAGCGTGCACAATCACACTTGCAGGAATTGAAATTTTAATCTAAGAAAGAATTTCAAAGCATGTAAAGAAAAACAACCAAGGTACGTTCAATCAATCCAGCATCCAATATGATAGAATCACCCTCTTCAGATGATGTACAAGCAACTGACTATACTTTAGTCTTTAAATCTAGGAAATCAATTAAAGCATGCAAAGGAAAAACTCAATAATTTCATAAGTTAGGTATTCAAGTATTCAATTTAGAAATATGATAAAATCACCTTCTTGAAATGATCTTTAAGAACACCCAATTATACAATTGAATGAGGATCTTAAAAAAAAATGTAAAATCTTGTAAAAGTAAAGCTCAATGATTGTATAGGTTGAACATTCAATAATCCAACTTGGAAGTATCACCTTCTTAGCCTGATCTTTTAGGAACATTCAGTTGTACAATGAGTTGATAGTTTTATCCAAGAAAGTAAATAACAAAACATGAAAGGAAACTAAATAACTGTGAGCTCGATTGCCTCAAATTTACTCCAATTGGAAAACAGATAAATCTATCCTTTTGAAATGTTTTTAGAAAAGAAAAGATTACACAATCATTCTAGAACTAATACTAAGAAAGAAAATAAAATTTAATCTATAAAAGCAAGTAAATATCACACATTTTAGGTAGCTGATCTAAAAGTATGAGAGATAGTAAATAAAGATGCTCCATATGTAAGAAAAACCAAGTAAAAATGAAGGAGCATTCATGAGTAAGGTGCCACAATCTAATTATGTATTCAAAGCTTGAGCATAACTCCAATTTTACACATGATTTGATAGGAGAAAGCTTCCCCTATTTATACAAAAATATGAGAAGCTATCTCATTAATGAGAGACCATGAATCTCTCCATATATCTCTCGAGTTACAATCCGAATAGGAAGTGATAAGGCACATGTCTTCTTAGATTAACAATACAAATAGGAAATGAGACACATATCCTTATGATCCCATGATCTTCTCCATCAAAATTCCAATTTGGCCTTAGGAGGCCACATAAGAGTCTTTTGGAAGCTTCTTTTTTACCTACACATGGCAACAAACTCATTCCACTTGTTAGGTATAAGTATGTGCATATTATTTTCTAATTTTTAACAACAAATTCACTTAAAAATGCTAGGAATCAATAAATTTTGGAAAAACATAAATGTCACCAATAGTGGTAGTGGTAAGGTAAATGTAATGAAATGGAGGTGGAGTGAAGGTGATAATATGGAAATATAAGTGAAAATGTAATGGAAGTAAATGACAATTTCAAGGCCCAACAAGATGGTAGCCTAATGTATGAAATGGTTTACACCAGACGAGACATTGCACATGCAGTGGGATTATTGAACAGGTTTATTTTGAAACCAAGGAAGGAGAATTGGACAACATTTAAGCGGGTTTTTAGGTATATGTGTCGCACTAGTGATTATGGTTTGTGCTACCAAGGAAGACTAATATTGGACATAATTTTGGACATTCGTGGATTTTGTTAATGAAGACTGTGTTAGGGATTCAAATCAAAGAATATCTACAGGTGGGTATGTGTTTAACTTATCTTGAGGAGAAGTCTATTGGATGAGTAAGAGGTAGTATGTAGTGGCACTTTCAACTACAAAGGTTGAATACATGGTAGCCACTCATGCAAGAGAGGAAGCAGTTGGGTTGCAGATATTGTGTTCAAGTATGAGGTTGGTTCAACGAGCTATAAGGATAGACTGTGACAACCAATGTGCAATTTCCTCTGCTAATAACCTTGCTTATCATTCAAAGACAAAGAACATTGATGTTCAGTATCACTTCGTGAGGGATATGGTTGGGGACAAAAATATGTTATTGGTAAAGGTGGACACTTTGAAGAATGTTGCAGATGCATTGACAAAGTCTAGGAACACTAATACTTATTATTGGTGTAGAGAAACAATGAGTGTTGTGGGGCTAGAACAATCACTAATCTCACTTGTGACCTCATGTGTGGAAAGAAAACAAAAAGTGGGAGAGTTTTTAGTGTGTGTTATATTCTTTCCACGACTAAATGCATGTGTTGTAAGTTGCGCTAGACACAATAGGGGGGTTTACAAGGGGGGAGGCAGCCCCCCCTGTCGGGGGGTTTTCAAGGGGGTGGTAGCCCCCCATGAATGGGGTCTGGGGCAAAGCCCTAGGAAAAAAAAAATATGCGGACCCAATAATAGTTGGGTGGACTCAAATATGGTGAGAAGACTTACCCATGGTTTTCTTCATGCGTTTTGAATATGGTTTTGGGCATGATGGTTTTATTCCCATGTTATTTTGTAGATCTAGTCAAGGGAGCTACAATTATTTTATAATCTAGGGTTAATGGATTTGGGTTTATGAATGATTTAGCATTATATATATGTATTGTAAAATTTAAAGGGAAATAAATAAAAATCAATACAGTAGTCCCGATTTTTCGATCCAGGAGAAAATCTCTCTGTATTTATTTATTTATTTTTATTTTTATTTTCTATTATCACCATTATCTAATTTTATGTTTAAAGAACTCGTTTGCAGGTAATTTATCTACAAGGTTAAAACCTACAATTCTGAGAGAAACATCCCTTGGGTTCTGAAGGACCACTGTTAGTATGAATCTTAATTCCAAGCGTACGAAAAAAGACCACTTTAGCTGCACATAACAAAAATCCCTAACAGCAAAAATGACTGCTAATATCTTCAGATCTGCAGTTAGGTGATCAAGATAAATGTTGCAAAAATATAGATCTATGCATTAGAAGAAATTAAACAGTATAAAAAATGAGATTTACTCCATGCATCCAATAGACAAGACAAGAATATATTGAATGAATTTTGTATTAATGGCACCTGGGAGGAAAACACAAGAGGGTGTTCTCTATTCTCCTCAATGGGATGGGTTCTTGTAATTCCTCAGCACTTCAGATCTAGAATTCCTCTCTCTTGATGGTGTAGAAAATCCAGACAAAATAGAAAAATATGACTATGATGGTGGATCAATAGTCAGACCAAAAGTTTAGATCCAGAGTGATCTTTAGGCAACAAAAGTTGGTAAATGAATGGGAAAATCCTTCTATTTATAACAAAATACTGAGTTAGTCTAGATATTGGTGCATAATTAAAATATTATTAACCAAATCAAGATCCAACTTTTATGGAATATTTTATTATATTTGTTGGAGGGAAAAGGAATTTGACATGGGTCAAATCCCTTTATTTGTAAATAATAAATAAATAAATGATTTATTTATCATTTTAAGGATGTGGTTGAGTAATAATCAAATAAATAATTATTTATTTAATTATTTAAGGGTGAATTAGTCATATTTAACAAAGAATATTATTTAAATAAGGTTTAAATAATCATTCTTAGAAAATAATAAGATAAATAATGATTTATCTAATTAATTTCCTTGTTTTGGGTTAAATATAACCAAGAATATTAATTAAACTGTTGTTTAACTAATTATTCCTTGAGGAAAATCAAACAAATGTATATTTATTTAATATTTCCTCACGGGGTTTCCTGTTTAGACCATAAACAACTTAATAAAGGTGGTTTACTAAGTTATTTTTCATAGTGAAAGCAATTTTACTTGGGGTAAAATTGGTCTTACATGGTGTACTTGGGTCCATCTAATAACAATAGGTTAGATGACCAAAAAATGGTGTAACAGATTGCCCCTTAGTGTGCGAGCATTAGGAGCTAATCATATGACCGAAGTATGTTGTAAGAACTCAATCACTAGACATCGAAGGGGAAGTCAAAGAGAGAGAAGTATAAGGTAGACCAAAGTTCTGAAAGAACTAGACCTTAAGGAGGCAAGACTTACAGGTGCGACAAGTCTCTTTGAGGCGTGAGTACCTATGTTATAGGGGGCGGGGGAGGCATACCTATACCCGCCGAGGAAAAGTACAAACAATAAGGTGTCCGGAAAACCATGGGATTGGCCAATATAGTACATGCTAGCATAAACATGAGCCAGATAAACAACACGATAATGAATCCCACATACATATTGTGCCTAGGATAACAGCTAGGACTTGTACAATGATATCTGATTACATGAGATATACATGCAACCCAGATGCCCCTGAAAATAGGAAAGGGCTCTGAAAATCTCACTGATACATGCAAAAAAATGGCACTGCAAGCGGCTGAGGCTGGCATCATAAAATGTATGGAGCTGCATCGAAGGTTGTAATGAAGAGGTCATCCAAGTGTGTGGGGGGCTACCTGTAGGACCACCACCTCATGAGGGCTGAGACATCTCTCACACACCTGGGAATCACCGATGTCAACTGTAGCATCACTGAACCATCGAGTATACGAATCTGATCATGCTGAAAGGAGCTAGAGCTGAGAAAAAATCAATTCAAAAGGGCAATGAGGAGTCCCTTTGCCTGATCTGAGGCATTAAACAAGAGTGGAAGCTAGAACTAACATACACCACCCTCTAGACCTGTCTTCTGGAATGAATGATCTGATGTCGACAGAAGGAGGTCCACCATAGGTGAGGCAATAAGGGATCCTCAACGAAGGCACGAGAGAAAATAATAGAGCGACTGACAGACTGACACCAATGATGATGATGAAATGGAGGGTACTAAGTAGTGAACGGAAAACTTCCCTTGTTATAGCATAAAGGGCATGGATGACTTGGCAGTGACTGACATAATATCATGACGGATAGAGGACAGTTGGACTGAAGGCCATAATGTGCAACACGAGAGAGGGACCAAGCAATGAAGGATGGAGGACTATAGCGGGATTCAAAGGAACTCGGGATAGACTCCATGAATGCAATGATGACTCAACTCGAATGCTCTAAACAAGGGTGACTCGATGGTGCTGCCACACATAAAAGGTCCAATGGGGACAATAAAAACATGAGTACAAGATGGTAACTCACGAAGAAAGTTTACACGAGCATGGAAAAGTATTGAGGCAGAGTGGTGCCCCCAGTACGAGTGTTGCAAGTGAAGAAAGTCGATTTTGAGGAGGGGTGAAGTGACGCTTCATGGAAAAAAATGTGTCCTACTGAAGTATAAAGTCACTAAAAACTAACAGATACCCATTTTAGGGCTTGGTGATATCTTTCCAATGGTATAGACGGTTTGTCAAACTGAGCTACGGTTTGGCCGCAGCAGGCGAAAGAAAAATCTGGGGTTTTCTTTTAATAAGGCATTTTCCTTCCAAATTCCTTCATTTGTAGGTGGAGCTGTGGTGAATGTAGTGAGGAGAGGAGGCCCTAAATCTTGCGGCAATCATAGCGGACAAACTGACTATTGGAATTTGAGATCCGTTAGTTGTAGGTAAGATTCCTAATCCTACTCTTTCATTTCAGTGGGTTGAAAGTTCAGTTTAGGTACCCAGAGCTCATGATCAGGCCAAGTCACACTTTTTGGGGTCTATTCTATGTCCTGGGTAGCAGGTACTGTGCAAAAAACTGAGCTTTGTCCCAGGAAATTACCTGGAAAGTGCGACCTGTCAAATAAAGGGGGTTTCAGTGTTTTTTTTTGCTGAGATCTGGGATTTTTATGGGTGAGGGGCATAGATGCCCCCAAGAATGTTGTGGTCATGCCAAAATGTATTTAGAAAAAGGGGAATCTAAACACATTTTAATGATGTGGTGCACCATTTGTTTTCGTTATGGTTATGCATTTTGAGAAAGGGAATGAAGGATTAACAATCTCTTTTGGTACTGCATATATGAAGGATTAACATATATGAAGGATTAACAATCTCTTTTGGTACTTTAAGTTTCCAGATCGGCATACATGGTGTCACTATCCCAAAGAGAGGATTTCAGGATAATGAAATGGTGCTCTCCCAGAAAATTCACAGGTTGGTCAACAACAATGTCGAAAGGACTGGGTTTTTTATGTAATATGAAGGAATGATGAGGGGTATCATCCCTAGAGTGATCTGAAGTGATATGGGACTCTAGAGGTTCTAATGTAGAAGAATAATGGTACGAAAGTCGACACGACCAGATACACTCAGAGAGTTGTGGAGAATTTATTCTCCTGGATTCGCAAATATGAGTGCCCCCTTACCCGAACATTGGGAGTCCATGTAATGGACACAAGGTGTTTATGGTTCAGATGTATGGGTTTGATGTAAGGGGGGTTAGATAAAGTCAGGGGTGGTGACTACTTCCACAATGTCGTCATCGTAATAGAGGATGGGGTGACTGGTGGAAGAAATACCACCTGACGTGGCGAAGCTACCTGACTCATCATCATGAGAAGAGAGGTTCACATGCGCATCATCACAAGTGGTGACAGAAGAGTAATCAGATAAAGGATCTACCAATGTTGAGCCCAGGGTGATCGCTGAAGGGAGGTCAAGTGAAACATCAGGGGGAGTCTCTAAGGGGACTTCCACCGAGGGTCTCATGGATGATGATAGATAGCAGATGGTGGACCAAGGCTCCGTCATCTCGACATCATAAGGGAGAATTTCAATGGGAGCATATATGTCCTCTGGTGTTTTCAAAACAAGATGCACAAATAAGGGAGCGGTGGACTCATTGCGCTTGGCCTCGAATTGGTGTAAGGCTTCTAAATACTTGCTACCGGGAGGGGGAAAAGTGTTGGAGGTGTTGGCCCCTCCTTGAGGAAAACCATAGCCCATGGGAGGTTGAGCATAAAGATTAAAGAGAGCTCTAATGATACCGTCGGTAGTGTGAGATGCCCCCGATGCGTTGGCACCACTGGGTCTAGGAATATCAGGTAGAACAGTATAAACATAACCCGACTGAGCATAGATCAGGTCATATTTTAACGCAATTTGGAGAGCGGCTTCTTCAGTTTGAGGAAAGTGCGATGCGACATATTTTCCGATAGGTGGCAAGAGAGACCTAAGGAACCAGTCCATGTAGACACGATCTTCAAAGGTAGGGGCTCGACATAGGCTCTTTCTTCTCCGCCATTCCTGAACATGGTCGGATAGGCGGGTCGCAAATGATTGACGAAAAGAGGTCAAGAGTTCGGTATCAGTGTCATAATGAATGGGAAGCTGGAAATAAGACAAAAAATCCCAGGAAAGAGTCGCAAAGGTTGTATGAGAGGAAGGGGCCTGTTCAACATAGCACTTAGAAGCTTCACCTATAAGCGTTCGTTGGAACAACCGAAGATGGATAGAGTCATCGGTAATGGAATTAGACGAACACCATGTGGGAAAAGATCGAATATGATTTGAGGGATCTTCTCCAGCATGACCTTCAAACTTTGGGAGGTCAGAAGGGAGCTTTTTCAGCATAGTAGGCCAAATAGCGTCATGGTGTATAGGATCATTTATCAACTAGTCAAAATTGGGGAGGCTGAGGCTTGCCATGAAGGGGAGCAAGGGTGCAGCCGGAGTAGTGTTCATTGCAGTCCCACTAGTGGTATTCCTGGCGGGAGGGCCAGGGTTACCACCAGCGTTAGGTTCTGTACCAGACATGGTGAAGGTGTCAGGGGGAGAACCGAAGGTGGAACGAGAAGGAGAGCCCAAAGGACTAGAAGAAGAGTCGGTGTGCAGACTCGGTGAAGGACTAACTCGAACCCTACGGGAAGGAGTAAGTCTTCCTACTGGAAACTGAGGATGAATTCCAAGAAGTCTCCAGGATAAATTCCTTGGTGTTGCAATGGTGTTGACAAAAACATGGCACAAAGGAAAAAGAGACTGACAAGGGTTGGGAGCGGCAGGATCAAGTGATTACAATGTCGAAACAAGGGAAAAGAGGTGCATGATCAATTGATTTCAATGTTTTAGAGTCTTTGCTTGGCGGTGTTAACCAAGCCCTTTTTCACTTAGGGTGTGTTTGTAAAAGTGTGTAAATTTTAATTTTTAAACCCAAAAGTTTGTAGAGAAAAATAAAAAGTGTGTTGTATAGTTGTAAATAAACCTGCAAATGACAGCATATAGGCCTGCAAAAATAGAAAATACACAGCTAATAATGCAATAATATAAACCCAAGGAGGCGGGTCTCTCAACAACTAGTCTATAGGTGAGTAAAAACCTAATCAAAACACACTAAAAAAGCAAATAGATCTAAGGTCAAGAGGGACAGGGATTTAAAAGACAAAATCTATTGGAAAGTGATGTAGAAAGCAACAACAAATCAGAGGAAAAATTGCTGTAAAAAAGGTGGTGAAAGGCTATCTCCTGAAGGGAAATAGAGTGAACCCTAGAGGAAAACCCAAAAAAATCTAGATGAGGTTATTTGGATGGATAACAAGCCGATTTGAAGCGGATCTGAAGGTGAGGTATCAGATCTGAAAAAATGGCTGAAGTCTCTAAAATTTCAGACGACCTGCAATAGCAAAAACTCTTCCACAAAAAGTGGAGGGTACTAAAGCCCTAGGGGGGTAGGTTCCCACTTAGTTGAGTGAAACAGAACAAGTACAGGTCTAAAATGGGTGGAGATGGAGGTCAAACAACCCTGAACAGAGGCTCAGACAAACCCATAAAACTTTCAGAAAAATCCCTGCAAAAAGTCCACATCTCAGTTTCTGACTTGTTTTCAGCAGAGGTCGCAGTTTTTGGGCTGTAAAGTGTGCCCTAAAGGTCTAGGTCGTAGGTTTTGGGCCAAAAAGTGTGACCTGCACTTTCGTCACTCTCAGTGGTAGTTTTTAGAAAAATTCGTCATCTCAGCTGCCACTGATGTCTGTCGCCTGCACAATAGGTCCGAAAACACACGGAAGTCATAATTTTTATCATTTTAGGGTTTTATAGGTTAAAAACAACATCAAGAAAAGTAAAAAAAAGGGGGCTGAAGAGAAATCCTAGGGTTTGAAGCAGCTGGATATGCAAGGATCAGAAAAACGACAGCGGTCATAATCGTAAACCCATGTGGAGTCACCAGTTGTTAGTATGAATCTTAATTCCAAGCGTACGAAAAAATACCACTTTAGCTACTCATAACAAATAGCCCTAACAACAGAAATGACTGCTAATATATTCATATTTGCAGTTAAGTGATCAAGATAAATGCTGCAAAAATCTAGATCTATGCATTAGAAGAAATTAAACAGTATAAAAAACGAGATTTACTTCATGCATCCAATAGACAAGACAATAATATATTGAATGAATTTTGTATTAATGGCACCTGGGAGGAAAACACAAGAGGGTGTTCCCCATTCTCCTCAATGGGATGGGTTCTTGTAAGTCCTCGGCATTTCAAATCTAGAATTCCTCTCTCTTGATGGTGTAGAAAACCCAGACAAAAATAGCAAAATATGACTATGATGGTGGATCAATAGTCAGACCAAAAGTTTAGATCCAGAGTGATCTTTAGGCAACAAAAGGTGGTAAATGAATGGGAAAACCCTTGTATTTATAAAAAAATACTGAGTTAGTCTAGATATTGGTGCATAATTAAAAAAAATTTAACCAAATCAAGATCCAACTTTTATGGAATATTTTATTATATTCGTTGGAGGGAAAAGGAATTTGACTTGGGTCAAATCCCTTTATTTGTAAATAATAAATAAATAAATGATTTATTTATCATTTTAAGGATGTGGTTGAGTAATAATCAAATAAAAAATGATTTATTTAATTATTTAAGGGTGAATTAGTCATATTTAACAAAGAATATTATTTAAATAAGGTTTAAATAATCATTCTTAAAAAATAATAAGATAAATAATGATTTATCTAATTAATTTCCTTGTTTTGGGTTAAATATAACCAGGAATATTAATTAAACTGTTGTTTAACTAATTATTCCTTGAGGAAAATCAAACAAATGTATATTTATTTAATATTTCTTCATGGGGTTTCCTGTTTAGACCATAAATAACTTAATAAAGGTGGTTTACTAAGTTATTTTCATAATGAAAGAAATTTTACTTAGGGTAAAATTGGTCTTACATGGTGTACTTGGGTCCATCTAATAACAATAGGTTATATGACCAAAAAATGGTGTAATAACCACAAAACCCCCAGATCAGTTATTGGTATCAATCGAACATATGCTCCAATATGCGAAAATATGGTGGAGGACTTCCCTAGATTTTGCAGTGAATACCATTGTTTCTTGAAAGAAGCTGATCGAGTGATGATGAAGAGAAGCTAATATGTTGAGGGGTCGTATCTTGGGAGGACCCACATCTCCCTTGATGTCCAGGGACATTATTTTCATCCATAAACATAATATTAGGGCTAAAATTCTCCAAGGGGCTTATCAAATTTAGTTAAATTACATGAATCTAGAAAAAGATCGCCCCGAGAGATAGATTCATGGGATAGATATTTTTTGTTAGGTCTCTTCTTCTGAACATTGACATTACTAAAGGATGAAAAATGAATATCTTGCAGTGGTATGTTATAAGGTTAGGATGGATATGAGGGAATGGTAGCAATGTTTAATTACGAAAATATGAAGGGTCAAGAGGGAAATTAGTCGTCTATGAAACCCCCTTCGTAGTTGTAGTATGCTAAGACTGGAAAGGAGGCCAAGCATCAACTAAAGGACTTGTGGTTTTGACCTTGTTGTTTAAGAGGCCATGTTTAAAGAGAGAGGACCTTGGGATACTAGAGGAGCATAGAATGGGATTTTAATAGAAATAGGAATATGGTTTGGAGAATTGGAGGGTGGGAATTACAGGAGGAGGTAGACTACAAAAGATAAGAATATTATCAATAGAGAGTTTTGAAGCATAATTTGCAAGATTATCCAACACTAAAATATCATTTGTTGAGAGGGTTTGAATTATCTTACCCTATATAACATCCATTAGAGCCAGTGAAACCCAATTTGATGTAGAGATATTTCAAGACTCGTCATATCAGCAAGAAGAGGAACCCCCGCTAATTTAAAACTCCTTCATTTTTGTCGCTAGAATGAGGGGAAATGGACCAATTTCCTCACCACAGGGTGAACTTGTAGTAGGATAAAATCCATAATGAGGCTCTTTTCTAAGAGCTTCCTGATAAGACCCATCATCATCCCAAGGGACATCCATCACCCTTCATTTTGGACCAGATGGAGTCCAACCCAAAAATGTCTACTTCAATGAATTTGTGCCTCCACCTAGAACGTATTCACTAGAAATACCGATGGAATTTTGTGCCTGGAAAGAAACCCTAACACCTTAACTAGGGTTTTGAGAACCCTTCAAACTCAAAAAGTTTCATGTCGCATTGAGGTGGCCCATTTGATGGCAGACCAAGCATCAAAATGGTACTTTCTAGTAGTCTAAACAATGTATAAAGGAAACTTCTCCCAGAGTGATCTCCATTTTAGCTGGTAAACCCTTTTCAAGATCCATATCCACTAGTACCCTCAATATTCACTTATCAAAGGTTACAAAGGACATATCCTCAAAAATATAAATTTCTCGATATTGTTTTCCACCTTCATGAAAATTTTCCACGTCCATAACTCCAAAGGAAACCATACCATCGTTACCCACAAATAGTGAGACTTGAGTTTTGCAGTGAGAGGGTTATACCTTATCTTCCATCGCTGCATCCATAAAATCCCTAGACCTATGACCTAGGAATGATGAAAAATAGTGAGCAGGTCACCTTTATCTAAAAAATGAAAATGAATCCAATTATTCATCATAATACTAAACGTATGACAATATCCTAGAAGAGGATTCCAATGGATGGAGACCCATGTTAAAATATGTGACTTCAAGATGGAGATGTAATGGAATTTCCCCATAAATGAATGCATAGTGATACAGGGTACCCAACTAATTTCAATATCATTACCTAGAGAGAGTTTTGGTTTCCTAGGACCATGAGGTATAGTTGTATGGGCTTGTAAAAGAGTGTGTTATAAAACCCCATTGCGATGAAAGGAATAAGGGGGAATCGTGAGACCTAGCTATATACCCAACAGTGATATTGAGCCCATCATCTGGCCCACCCAACATAGCATCCAGGGAAACTGTGACATGATAGGAGGAAATGAAAAACCGATAAAGAGATACAAAATTAAAAAAGGTGGAAAATGTCAGAAAACACTACACAAGCAAGGGAAAGAGGGACCCAGAACCCCTGGAAAGGTTGACCACCCTGACTCTTGGTCACATTCTAATGAGCAGCAAAACAATCAGACAAGGTCATTCAGCTCCAACGCAAACCCATGGAGAAACATCAAAGGATAGCAGTAGTAGACTTCACATGGAACACACAAACAACTTCCACTATTGCAGATCAATCACCATTGTTGTTGGCATCTATCTACTCTTTGTTGAAAAGTGTAACTAGGTTCAGTCTTCATAATGACTTGTAATTATGAATTTATGTAATTAAGCGAAAAAAGATAATAAAATGTATTTTGTAATGTTTTCCTCATGGGTTGCATGAGAAAGGATTTTTTATTATAGGTCAAATAATTCTTCTTGATGTCTTTTGGATTTTTTCATCTTGTCATAACTATAGAGTCATGTATATTAAGTGATGTTACACTTGTAAAGGGATAAAATATTGATGTAATTGTATGCTCCAATACCTTGTCAAGTATCCTCTTGAAGTTGGCTTATAATATGCTAGCAGGTCTCCTTAATGAAGTCAACTCACACACCCTCCATCATGTCGGCCTAGAGATGAGAATCAGTCCCTATATAAAGAGTGGATTGCGGCCTCATTTTCTCATCAAGATTTTGGACAAGGTTTGTAATAAAATTGCGAAGTACAATGTTTTATGTGGTGCATAAGGAAGAGGCTATTCAGCGAAGTAGGGAGGAAAATTTATGTGATAATATGTGAAGTAAAGGGTCTGAAATTCAATGCGTAGATACAAGTACTTCCATCAAAGAAAAGGAACTATGATTTGGTTAAGTAAAGGGTGTGTAAAAGGGACTGTGATAAATTCAAAGGAAAGGAAATGGTAGCCTCTGAATTGAAATCATGCCTTCACATATCTCAAAAATAATCGATGTCACTCACTGTGTGAAGAAGGCCATCTCCTATTCACTCTTGGGATTCCTCATACAGTTCAAGGAAACCAAGTTATATCCACTGGGGTCCATGGTAATCACAGTTCGGATATGTCTGAAAGTAAGAAGATAATTATAGCAAAAAGATGGGCTCCTTAGAAGGTTCAGTTCTAGATGTTAGAGAAAATTGAAGGGTGTTTAAAGGAGGATCTTGAAGGCTGAATTCAGATCAAGGAAAGATAAGAAAGGAAGGACTTTGCTTAGGGATAGGAACCGAGTTTTCCGAGTACTAGTGCAAAGCAGTGCATGAAAGGAGGGATCAGCTGGAGAAGCTAAGAAGAGTAGTGAAAAGGGTCTTGGAAGTATACTAGTGTCAAGGGTTTGTGTCATGGCCTTGTTACTCATCAATTGAAGATATATAAGAATAATTTTTTATCGGGTTTTCCTCTCCAAGAGGGAGATGTTTTGACCCTAACTTAAAAGCCTAAACATTATGTCTCCTGTGCATTTGATAATTGACTTGATGAAGAACATAATAATATAATGAAGATAATATCTAACTAAAAGAATCATAACAAGTAATTATCAAGAAAGAGAAATCGTAATAAAAGCCCCAATTTCTCAACATGGTATCAGAGCTAAGGTGTTGAAGACAAGAAAGGGAAGTTTAGCAAGAAGGCACAAGGTTCAAGCTTCAAAGAACACATCAAGGATCAATTTTCAAGAATATATCAAGTTTGAAAGAAGGATCTACTTGGTAAAGTCAATCTATAGATCTAAGAATATATTCATTCATTTAAGAAGTAATAGTTTGCGGGAAGTTAGGAAAACCCTCAAGCTGTCTCAAGAAGACCAAAGACCTCACTCAAAGGACGTATACATCAAGGTCCTTTTATAGAGGAAAGCAAGATCAAGGAGGTGATCTTGATCTTCAAATAATCTAAAGCAATTTGGTGTTGAGGCCAAATCAACACTATTGGGTACCTTATCAAATCATCATTTTGTCGAAGCCATCATCAAGACATTCTTGATCATCATCATCATCAAGGGTCCATGGTGATCTACCTATTTATACCACTCTTGAGGTAGTAAATCTAAGAGGAATATTATGCTACTATCTACATCATCAAGGAAGAAGCCAGTAAATGAAGAAAAGAATCTACAACAAGTATATTTATGACTTCATCTAAATATGTCAGAATGCATTTTTCCAAGGAAAGAAACAAATTGCCTAGGTCTTCAGACTTTCTTGCATGGAAGAAAAGGATAGATCTAAATCTTATTGAAAATGAATTCATGGACTATATCAAAGGATCTGCAACTCAACCTTCAAAATAATTTACTCAAGCTCAAGAAAAATACATGAAGGGGGCAGTGAGAGCCCAAAGGATTCTTATAGAATCCATAAAAGATGCTCTCATCCCATGTGTCTCAAATCTAGAAACTTCAAAAGAAATATTAGAAAAATTGGTGGAGTTGTTCTCTGTGAGGAATGTCGTAGAAGTAATATCGCTAAGACAAGAACTATACAAGTTGAATTTGTGGGGAGAGGAAGGAATCACTTCATATTTTATGAAGATTAATGAAATACGAGATCAATTGTAGGAATTGGGAGAAGTAATGTCTGATAAAGAAATGACTACAGTGGTACTGAGTGCTCTACCAAAGGGATGGGGAAATTTCACTTGAAGTATCTTTGGGAAGAAATAAGCCACACCATTCCAAAATATATGGTCTCTATTTAAAATAAAGGAGACAATATTAAAAGCTAAAATTGATATAGGATCAAATGAAGAAAATCAAGGATATGCTGCCATATCAAGAAGAAAGGGAAAATTTGGTAATTTTGGTCCTCAGAAGAAAAGGAGAAAGATGGATAAGATACGATGCTACAGATGTAATGAACTTAGGCACTATAATAAATATTGTCCCAAATCTAAAAGGGACAAGAGGAAAAAGTAAGAAGCCCATGTCACCAGAGAAATAGAAGAACATGATTCAAAGAAGTCTAAGAAAGAAGAAGTGAAAGATATATATTATGATTGAGATCATCTTCCTCTTTAAGAGGTATCTATTAATTATAAAATATTATGTTAATAAGCATTGTATATTATATAGACGTGTCACTTTATAAGTGGCATCATGATGGATTCATTGAAGGCGGAACACTCGTCATAGGAGGATGTCTGAAATAAATGTGACAACAAAGCTATGAAATAAGTGGCTCCTGCGAAACTGAAAATAACACTTATAGAAGTCAGTCATCTATATCAAGGTTCATCATTCAGTAATCCATCTAGAAATAGGTGTTGATCTTCTCTAAAGGAATCCTCTTTGGATTCAGTAGCTAGAAAGAGAGAAAAATGTTTCATCGAGAATTCTAAGTTGCAGAATTTTGGGATTAGAATATGATGACATATTGATGAAGCAGGTCAAGAGAATGAAAATATTTCATCCTAAGGAAACATGCTGCAATATGACTAAAAAAAGGAGATGAGCTACATGTATATCTATTCTTACACTGGATGCTATGAATTTATGCAGGTAGTATACTTCTATATTAGAAGTATGATCAAAGGAAAATATAATCTTCTTCGATGCACAGGTTTCCAAAAGGCATGATCCACACCAAGATGAAATCAACATAATATTTCCTCATATGAAATAGCAGGTGGTTTTACAAAATCAATGATCTCCATACTGAAGCTCTTGAGAATGAAAAAAACTTGTGTGGAGAAATAAAGGAAGAAATTGTGAGAAATGAAACCATTATAAGAGGCAGTCAACATACAAAGAAACCAAGAAGACTTGACTAGAAAAATATCCTCGGAAGATATGTAGACTCTGATATAAGTCTATAAAAGATGGAGACCCTTAACAATACATATATTAGAATATGTGTCAAATTGTATGAAGGATGTTGATACCTACAAAAAGATGTCATGGTGAAATATCATCACTAACGTAATTTTTTATTTAAGCATTCATATTTTTAATTGAGTAATATCTCGATTTGTTTGTGCATGGCTTCCAAAGGGAAGTATATGCCTTCCATATTTTATAACCATATGGTAGGATGGAATATCCTTGGAAGAAGCATGATTCGAAGGAAAGAAAGATTACATGAATCTAGACTAGATGAGAAGACTGATGGATCACTTTATTATAAATGACATGACTCGTGGATGAAATTGATTGATGATATGTGCCCTATGAAGAGATCTCAAAGATGAAGACTCCTCAAAAATGAAGAAATTCATGACATCAAAGAAAGGAGTTCTTTATGAGCATCTCGGTGTTTCATCATTGTTGTTGTAGGTCCATGATTAAGAAGGAGCTTGGTAATAAGTTTCTTAATTGGAAGAAACTTGTTAATTCCTAAGCTAGGAGGGAGCTTAGGTACATTCCTTGTATATGAATGAGTACATTCCCTTGTGGAATGTGTCCTCCCTAGTTGAGAGGGATAGATAGACACATCATTTTGGTCTTCACCTAGGAAGACATAATGGAGGATTGGGTAATCATTTGGCATTCGATACTCTTTGAGGATGTATTAGGGCATCTAATATAAGAGTAGTTGTAGAAGGACCGATATTCTTTGAGGACTGGGAATCCAAGATAAGAAGTTCTGGACATACCCTGAGTGAACCCGAGTAGGGGTATGATCCAAGAAAGACAATGATGAAGATGTCTATTCATCATTGGTCTCGCCAACATTGTAGCTCAAGGATATCGTGGAGAGATTCAGTTGTTAATCAAGGTTTTGGACTATCACAATGCAGGTTGATATTATGCTATACTGATGGGATTACCAATCTGATTATTCTTATGAGATTCTTAAGATTGAGAGTGACTATGTACCATTATGAATACCTCCCTAGTTAAGAGGGGGTGTTAAAATGTGTAACTAGGTTCGATCTTCATAATGACTTGTAATTATGAATTTATGTAATGAAGAGACAAAGATAATAAAATGTATTTTATAATGCTTGCCTCATGGGTTTCATGATCAAGGAGTTTTTATTATAGGTAAAATACTTCTTCTTGATGTCTTTAGGAGTTTTTCGTATTTTCATAGATATAATTTAGATTCATGTATATGAAGTGATGTTACACTTGTAAAGGGACAAAATATTGATGTAATTGTATGCTCCAAGACCTTGTCAACTAGCCTCTTGAAGTCGGCTTAGAATATGATAGCATATCTCCTTAATGAAGTCGGCTCACACACCCTCCATCATGTTGGCCTAGAGATGAGAATCAATCCCTATATAAAGAATGGACTCTGGCCTCATTAGCTCATCAATAGTTTGGACAAGGTTTGCAATAAAAATGTGAAGTACAAGGTCTGATGTGGTGCGTAAGGAATAGGTTATTCAACGAAGTACGAAGGACAAGTTCTGTGATAATATACAAAGAAAAGGGTCTGCAATTCAGTGTGAAGATACAAGTACTTCCAATGAAGAAAAGGAATTTTTATTGGGTCAAGTAAACGGTGCGTAAAAGGGACTATGATCAATTCAGAGGAGAGGCAATGCTAGCCTCTGAATTGAGATCATAACCTTCGCATATCTCAGAAAGAATCAAAGTCACTCATAGCGTGAAGAAGGTCATCTCCTATTCGGTCTTGGACTGCCTCATACGGTTCAAGGAAACCAAGGTCTATCTACAAGGTTCCATGGTAATCATAGTTCAGATATGTCAGAAAGTCCAAAGATAACTACAACAAAAAGAAGTGTTCCTTAGAAGGTTTAGTTCTGGGTTTTAGAGAAAACCGAATGGTGCTAAAAGGAGGCTCTTGAAGGTCAAAATTAGATCAAGGAAAGATAAGAAAGGAAGGACTTTGTTTAGGTCTAGGAACTGATTTTTCCTAGTATTGGTGCAGAGCGGTGCATGAAAGGAGGGATCAGCTAGAGATGCTGAGAAGAGCAGTGACAAAGGTCTTGGAAGTATATTATTGTCAAGGGTTTGTGTCATGGTCTTGGTACTTCTCAATTGAAGATCTATAAGAATAATTTTTTATCGGCTTTTCCTCTCCAAGAAGGAGAGGTTTCGGCCCTCACTTGAAATTCCAAGCATTGTGTCCCTTATGCATTTGATTATTAACTTGATGAAGAACATAATAATCTATAAGTAAAAAAAGCATAACAATTAATTATCAAGAAAAATAAATCGTAAGAAAACCTCTAATTTCTTAACACTCTTTATCATTGATTCCATCCATCCATGTTGAATTTTTAATTATTTATAAAAACCATATAAAACTTAGTATACAAAATATTTAATTCTCTGTAACTAAGTATACTTATGACTAACAGTACAAACAAGCAACTTGTATCTCTAATTCCTTGTGTTTCCCTTTACATTTTTGTCTGTGTAAGACCTCGGGTAAATTTATAACCTCTTACTCTAAGTAAGATCCAAAATTACACCGAAAGAGCAATATCATATTATTATTGTACTTACTGTAGTAAAAGATTTAAACATATTGTAATACTATTTTTGAAAACGAAATTCACCATCGTCATCGTAATGTAAAAGTATACATAACTTGTATCTCTAATTCCTTGTGTTTCCCTTTACATTTTTGTCTATGTGAGACCTCGGGTAAATTTGTAACCTATTACTCTAAGTAAGATCCAAAATTACACCGAGAAAGAAATATCATATTATTATTGTATTCAATGTAGTAAAAGAATTAAACATATTGTAATACTATTTTTAAAACGAAATTTACCATCATTATATATATATATATGGTGATGTTGATTTATATATGTAGATGATGATAATGATGATGATGCTGATGGTGGTGGTGATGGTAGTTACCATCCATTAAGGCCAATGCAATTTATCAAATCTTAAGAGAGGAGAGAATTTAAGTTTGATTCTTCAAAACTTTGTTTCTATGGCCAAAGAGAAGAGAAATAAGTGCTCCAAAATCTCTATAACTGAGTTACCTTAATAAGTGAAGAAGATTAAAAGTGTGGCAAATGGTAGAAAATTGAGAACAAATAAAAAAAATTAAAACAATAGCCATTATATATTTTTAGATATTTAATTATTTAAAAAATTAAAAATAGATTAAAATAATATTATTTATAATAAAATAAATGGATTTCTTTTATATTAAATATTTTCATTTTGATAAATAATGTAATTAATTCTTTACTCTAAACTTTTAATATATTTTTTATATTATTTGAATTAGTTTTACTATTTTATTAAATTAAATATCATTATTGTATTAATTTTTTTTTTTTATTTAATATTTTTTTAATAGTATATTAAATATATAATTTTTAAAGAGTATTCTAAAAATTGTATTAAATTTTTAAATACTAAAAATAAAGAGGAAATAATTTCTAATATTTTAATACATAAATTATATGATTATTACATTTTTTACATTTATTTTCTTTTATTTTTACCAGGAAAAATTGATTTTATTTAAATTATATAAAAATAAAAATTTAACGTATTTATTTGAAAATATTTTATTGAAAATAAATATTTTTATAAATTGAGAGTATGCTTAACATTGAGAAGCACATACAATATGAGTTAAGGGCTCTATGCAACCTAGTTTAAGTGTGAAGGATCTAACTCTGGTATCTTTGCCTCAAGCCTAATTTGCTTTTAGGTTATGGTCATATTTTTATAGGTTTTAGTTGTAGTTTCCAGTCATTTATATAGGCATTTTATGACTTTTATATTAAAGAATAACTCAAATCCATAATTTTAATAATTGAGTCAGTCAGTTTTGATGTAAATTGATTTTAAAGATGATATAAATATTAATATATATATATATTAAAGAAAAATATTTTAGATTTATAAAAGAGTTTTTTAAAATATTATGATAATTTTAAAAAATAAAATGTAATATAATAATAGTTATTGTTTAATTTATTTGAAAGGATTATTTTTTTCTTATTTTATTTTTATGTTTATTTTATTTGAGGAAAACTTGAATTATATTGCATAGGAAATAGGAAACAAATATGAAATATGATTTTTGGAAATTATAATGAATTATTTGATGTTTATGTTGTTTATGATGGGACAAATATACAGTACTGAATTTTCGTATTTTTGTTGAAATTTCAACCTTTGGGATACATTTTTATATATATTAAATATTATTTATATTCAAATGTATTGTATTAAATGTTTGAGTTTGTAATATATAATTTATATTTATCATAATCTATATTATATTATTTTATTTTTTTTATAAATTAAATTATTGTATATAATAATTATTAAGAATATATAATTTAAATATTAAAAAAATAATTAAAATTTTATTATTATATATATAATTAATTGATGCCTAATGACCAAAACAATGATAAAAAGGTAAATATATATGGCCAACACTACTTCTAATTATACTTAATTTCTTCAAAGGTGACTCACCAAGATTAGTCTAATGCTAATTGTTTCTACAACTCAAAATTATGGGAATGTGTCAAAACTGAGGATACTAGTAGGTTAGATTGGTCTCCATTGACTCAATCTCAACCGCCTCATCAAATTCATATAAACCATCTGATTCAAAAGGGAGGGTGAGAACTTCCTTTGAGATATTGTCTGCCTTTGCATTTAACTCCTTGAAAATATGATAGAAAGAAATTTTCTCAAAAGAGGCCATCACATTTCAAATGTCATATAGTAGAGTGGTGAGATCAATGTTTGAGATGTCAACCCTATGAATTTCCCAATTGATAACTAACTTGGAGTCCCTCGTGTTAGCGCAATGAGTCACTCCTTTACTGCATAAGGAGTAAGCCTTACACATCATAGTTCATTTCAAATTTTAAAGGGGTTGTTTGAGTGGGGGGATGGCTTCTCAAATATTTTGAAATTATTTTTTATGTTCTTTAAAACTTTCATGAATTTGGCAAGTTGTGGCAAGTATAAATTGTGTGGGTAAAAGGTAGTATATGGAGCAGTGTGTAACTAATGGAAGAATATGGATAGCTAGTACCTATTCCATGAAATATTCCTACCCTAAATCAGTCACACAGCTATGATGATGGATCTTTACACCAACTCTGTTTATGCAACGCAAACAACATTTGGAAAATAGATTTCATGTATGAAGTATTCCACAAATCCTTTATGAAATCTTCAATGACATGTTCCATTTTATACACATATAACTTGTAGAAAACTGAAAGTAGATAATTTACTGTTAAATCCTTTAACAAATTCTCACTCACACTTTACTGGTTGCTCCAATTCATATTTTAGAATAAATTAACAATGAAAAGAGATACACCACACATTAGATGTTCCTCGAGTCACAAAATTCTCCAACATGAAGCAAATTTTTTTTTTATTATATTCATACTTCAGGTAGACCAACATCCAACCTGGAAATGGTATTTACAAGTCGTATATATAGCAAGAGAGGCACCAACTCCATCTCTTCTAAAAATAAGGAAACATTAATTCTAACATTACATAGGTGTCAAAAGACATTACAGCCTTATCCCATTGAAATCTAATGGAAAGGATAGATGGAGAAGAAAGAAGAGGAGAAATATGGTTTGAAATGTTGAGTGTGAGGTCATGTTGCCCCCTTTTTTTTGTTGATTTATTGCTTTGTGTCTTTAGTCTTAAATAGCCAGGTATCTTCATTTAATGAGACCTCTAACAACCTCATAGCCACCTTTCACCATCACTTGTATTATCTATTTGGTTATGGGTTCTTATCCATTCTTAACTAGATCAGAAAAATTTGTTGACAAGTGTCAAAATTCAGTTAAAACGAGTGCTACTAGAAATTCTCGTACAAACCTGTAATTGCGTAAAATTTGGAATGCTACCGAAAATTCCAGTAGCATCCTGTTTATTTTTCAAAAATAAACATAAAATTATGAAAATTATGTGCATACTTATATTCAATGACACCTAAGCTGTTGTTCAAAATTGTAACTGATAAGCAAAAAGGTATTGGTATCCAAAAACCTTTTTACTTTCCCTCTATGTGTGTTGCAGCTTCATCAAGCTTATCCAAGTCTGTTTTGATGTCAGCAGCTGATCTGGATCTAGTTGCTCTTGTGGCTGCTTCCTTTTTATGGGCTTTGTCCTCCTTATAAACTTTTTGTGTTTTTCTTCTCTTTGAGGACTCATGGATTTCTCTGTCTTAGACCCTTCATATTTACCTTCAATATCAATGTAATTTTTCATTAGGCTTGGATTATGTAGAGCCTTGGACTTAAGACTAAACTTGTTGTTGTATCTGCTATGTCTATTTCTGGTACCAACAAAAGGTTTGGCTTCTTCTTTCTTCTTCTTACTGCTGATGTCATATCCAACATCCTTGAGGAGTTCTTCATCTGATTATGTAGGTTGATACTCTTTCTGCAACTTCTGTTGAATATGTGCTTCCAGAATTTCTGATAGCACTTGCACTTTTGATTTATCTATAGATGCAGAGCTTCCTCTTTTGGATCTAGTGTAGACATTAGGAAATGGAGAAACAGGGAGCACTATTTTCATAGATTTGGGTTTTATTTCTGAGGAACTTTCTCCTTTTTCCAACCTTCTTTCAGCCTTGACTACAGAAACCTTCTCTTTTTTTCCCTTGGCCTTCTTATGAATGTTTTCTTTTTTGGCCTTTCTATTTGCTCTTATTTTTGCAGGCTGATGGTTTGGTTGTGAAAGTGGAGGTGTAGGTGTAGGTGGGCCTGCCCTGTAGAATAAAAAGTGGTCCCAAGTTTGTTTTCTCTTCCCCAAATCTTCTTCAACTAGAACTTTGATATCTTGATGGTACAAGTTATACTATGATAGAACAGTGTGATTCTAAACCCTTACTGACATCTTTGTCAGGATTTTCAATAAGAAAAATGGCAGATTTAATGTCTTCATCCCTGCAATATGAAAAAGAAACCTCATGTGATAGAGGAACACAATTGTATACATCCTTTAATATAGCTTGATAAGCTTGACAACTTCTTCCTAGTCATTATTAATATAGCTTCTTGGAATGCCTTTTGCCTAATTTGAATCTTTGTGTGCATCTTAGAGGAAGCTATTGAGAACTATTGTGATCTCCTCCTGTAATGACCTACCCTTTGAACCATCTTTATCCTTCTTGGGGAAGGTTAAAGGCTTCAACAATGGAGTCTTCAAAAACCTGCAAAGTAAGGCCATAACCGGTAGCTTCATGTCCATTAAAAGAGTTAGCAAACTCTTGGGCTACTCCTGAGTGAGAGCTCCCTATCCTGGTGCATAGGGAATACCATATTGACTTAATAAACAAACTTCTTACCCTCGAATTGGCATCAACTAGATATACATTCTGTGGCTCTATTCGATTTATTTTATCACTTGTTTTAGTCATCTTTAGAAAATAAATGACTATTTATCTTGCAACTGATAGGTGGCAGAGTAGGAGGAGTTTTACCTTACAAGTGTTGCATGTATTAACCTTTGGAAATATTTTCTGAAATCTAGACTCCTTCTCAAACTATGAATCTCATCAATTCGAACTCCAACAGCTAAAACTTCGAACAACAGAGTTCCTGCTTTTTAGGTGGTATTAAAACAAAACTTTGGTTCATCACCCCATGCAAATCAACCTTCATCATTGAAAATATTCCTTACCATGATGTGCACCATGTGATAATCTATCATCACATTTAGTTGGCTACATATTTCCATATGGAGTGCTCCAAATGTCTTCAGTCAAGCAGATCTGTGACAAACAGTCACCTCCATAGTCTTGTTTTTTTAATTAGATGAAATTTCCGGCAGCACTACTATGCAACTAGCCAAACTTTAATATTCCCAAATGGGAAAAGTAGGAATGTAGTGCAAAACCATGGAATAGTAGTGTAAAACATTACATAAAATAGGATACCAATATGGAGACCTTCTAATCATTAAAATAGCAGCAAAATATGCATAAGAAATGGGCCATAAGATGTACAATAAGATAGAACAAGCCTCCAATGGATAAACCCCTCAAAAGAAGTGCTACTACTATAAATCAAAGGGTTGGAAGACTGCTATAGCACATTTTTAAAAGCCCTGTTACAGAAAATGAGTATACAAAATATGATGGGCTGATATATGCCACAAAAGATAGATCTAATACATATCTAGGCACTATATCACCTCCATTGAAGAACCCCACAAGGGTTTTCAGAAATACACCATGTACAAGATAGTAATCAAAGCCCTAGGGATGAAGATTTACTGCAACATATAGATCTGGAAAGTGTAGCTGATCTGATATAATAAATAGTGCAGCCTCCTCCAATATATCCCCTAGATGAAAGGAAGATCCCCTTCACTAGCAAACCACCTCTCCAAATGGTGTACTGAAACCACCCAGCAACTCCTCCCTCAAAATAACGCAGATCTAGAAAGAAATTGTGTTGTAGGGGAAAATAAATATGTGGCCTGATGCCAAGATCTGAAAATATGCACAAGGGCCTTCCTTACTATCCTCCCAATGGAAAGGAACCCTTCTCCACTGAAAATGAGTAATGAGGTGACCCGAAGATGGTCTCCACTACTACAACCTGCAAAACAACTCAACCCTCAATAGGATTTGTGTTGTAGATGTAAGATGAAGCTTTGGCCAAATGCCTGATAGTGGAAGTGAAGTACAAGACTCCTCCAAGAGCTTCTCAATGGAAGACGTGAGATTCTCTATGAGTAACACCCAGTGCTAAACAACACTTGCAATCTTAGCTAAACAACCAAAGAAAGCTATATGTCTAAACATATCATATATTCAGAAATATCATATACCAATACCTGAATAATATGGCTGCCATCATCTTCCTTTTATAAGAAATGAGCTTCCAAACCCTAAGCCCCATCCATTAATTACACTACTTCCATGCAATGTGTCTCCATCTAAAACTGATTTTTCCCTCATTGAATGCCACTCCTCCATGACAACGTTGTTGACTTGGTAAATTTTGACCTAATCCACATGCTTTAGCCCCTATTCACACTTTAGGGTGCTTTATTAAGCTGGAAAGATGATCCACTTTCATATGAGAAGTGGTTTTATTCCTAATAAAGAGATTTATGGGTCTCCCTACCCACTTATTCATCAATCAAGAAAGAAAAAATAGATTTTAATATTCCTATTAGTTACATGCTAATTTAGGAATATTACAATCCTCCCCTCCCAAATTTTTCTTGTCCTCAAGCAACTATAAGGATAGATCTGCAAAATATAGGGAACCTTCATTCCCATGTGAAGCTCCACCCTCCAAGCTATCATCCATATAAAATGAATCACCCTCCAAAATGGTAATTCATAGAAAAACTCCTCCCATGTGAGAGGCTCCTCCTAAAGACATAAGTCAATCATATGGCTCCCTTCATAAGGAAACAAGTGATATAATGTAGGAGCCACATAATGTCCCATGCTCCCCTTGAAGCATGAAGTAATTTGGGAATTTCTATTCCCAATGGACACATCTAACCAATGTGTCATACCTCCAATCATGTCCCCATCAATAATAAGAACATCATCAACATATGGGATCACAATCAAAGTCATGCTAGTTTCCATATGTAGTAATGGAGAAGTAAAATGGTCCCTCAAGTGAAACCAATGCAGTTTTACTCCTAACTACATCAGAATAAAACATGATGAGTGGTTTCCCAACCACTTATTTGCTGCCCCAATCTCCTCACAAGCTTGGAGAAGGTGTATGGTGTATGGTGAAAATTGAGCATACCCTGCATAATATATCATCTCCTCAAGATCTCCTAGGGAGTGGCCATCATCAATGCTACTTATGGCCTCAAGTAGACCATGAAGTCTAGAAGGGGAATTTCCCCCTCTTGGAGCAATGCCCTATACATGTATGTTAAGGAAATTCAAATACATAGTAAATAATCATGATGTATAGAAATACAATCTTTACCTCGTACTTGGTTCAAGCTAGTAAGGTGGCTCATAGATGGGCCTCCTCTCACTCCCAATGAGAAAGGAAGTGTCTATGATAACTCTACCAAAGATTCATGCTTCTCGTCATCCTCTAAATAATCCATGCATCTCCTCATATGATGGTACATATCCTCTTTGAAGCCTTCCCAAATGAATCCCTCCAAGATAGTATGGTATGCTCTTATAAAACTAGTGGGTTTGGAGAGCAACCCTTCATATGCTGCATCTAGTAGCTTCTTCTTGAGCTTATAGGCTATAGTGAAGAAGACTCTACTCTGAAAATAGACGACCCCATCTACCACTGCATATCTCCCATCAGATAGTTGGTCATCAAGCACTCTACATGAAAAGAGGTCCTTAGAGTATTCCATTAATAGCTGGGATCTCCAATAAGAGTCAATACTCAATAATGACAGTGTTGTTAATCTATCATGTGAAGCTTCTGTCATGTTTCTTCTCTCTTCGTTGACATCTCCTATGCCAAATTCATACACCAAGATGCTCTAATATTTCCTTTGTTGCTCCTTTCTCAGCGCAATATCTGAAATGATAGTGGGTAATAATGATTTTGGGAGAATTTCTCCCTCCTCCTTGAGTCTACCCAAGACTCTCAGCACTATGTCAAGTCCTCCTAAGGTCCTCAACCCTTCGGGATCAATGAGTGGTGTAACCATTTGTGAAGCATCTCTCATCATCTCATGATCTGGTGTTCTCCTAGGTGGAATGCATTCATGCAATGAGACATCAATATCAAGAGTAGACTGCATATATGAATGGAAAACTTTGTCCTTGCCCTCACTGCTCAAATCAGTTTGCCTCTTCTGTGCATTAACCCTCTGAAATAGATAGGGGTGTGTGCTCCTAATCATATGATGTTGGCCATCCTCCCCACCTTCTCCTTTCATCTGCAAGGTCTCACAATCTATCAATAATGGCACATGTTGTTCATGGATTGTGCCTTGATCTCCACATATGAGATCCTTTGGAACTTCTTGCAATGATACAAGAACTCCTCTCATTGGAGAAATTTCTCCATCTATCTCTCCATGAGGTACTAGATCTACTCCTGATGTGACAACGTTATTACCTCCAGCCTTATCTTCCCCTTAATGATGAATGGAGGTTGCCTCATCATCATTAAGAGGCTCTTTGTTTAGATCCTCTTTTGAAAAAGAGATCTCAATGTCTTCCTTTTGAGAAGAAAGCTCTTTCTGAAGTGGGGATCTTGCCTCTAGCAAGGTATTCTGCAAGTTTTTAACCCCCTCAATAGTATTCTGAAATGGAGTTGGGTTTATAGATCCTTCCAACTCATGTAAAGGTTTTGTTTGTTCAGGCTTGGCTAGCTCAACCAAGGAAGTTTCAGAATGTTTTACATCAAATGTTTTCACTAACCTCCTAGTGAACTTTGCATAAGTAGATACATTTACATAATTCAAGGAAGAAGTTTCATAAAACCACCAGGCATAAGCCTTACCTTCAAGATGTAGTGCTACTACTCTAATGGCTTCCTCTTTTGAAACTTGATGCAACTGGAAATATGTGTCTAGATTCTTTACCCAAGCCTTGGTTGTGCTCTTGGGTGACCCATAAAAAGTAGGTAGAAATAATCTTCCAAAAAAATTTTGCATGCACCCTCTTCTTCTATTGTAGTTATTGGGTCTTCTATCTTCTTTGATTTGGAAAAACCCTTCGAAGCTTATATTCTCCTTGAATCTTCTAGACTGAGATTCATATTCTTGGAGATAGTAACCAAGAGTCTCCTCCTTTGGTGTTTCTCCTTCTTCTTCTTCTTCTCTTGCCAAGAATTTAGGCATAGTACCACGTTGTAGATCTGATTTTGTGGCTGAATTCTCACACACATAATATGAATAATTTGAGCTTTCTTCATGTGCAAATATTCTTGAGGGACCTTCATGTCTTTCCCTCCTCATTCCCTTGATTTCTCTTTTAAGATCATGCATAGTTTGGAGATGAAGTTTTGAAAACCTCTTTCCCTTTATTTCTCCAAATAATGGAGACTTTCCTTTGTCTCTTCTGTGAGTCTTATATTTTCTGTGAGAAGCTTCTTCTTCTTCTGATAACATGGATGCAATGTCTTCACAATCTGAGCCAAGATTATGCTCTGATACCACTGTAATATTACCAAATGGGAAAGGCATGAATATAGTGGAAAACCATGGAATATCAGTGTAAAACATTACATGAAAATAGGAGACCAATATGGAGACCTTATAATCCTTAAAATAGCAGCAAAATATGCATAAGAAATGGGCCATAAGATATACAATAAGATAGAACAAGCCTCCAATGGACAAAACCTTTAAAAGAGGTGTTGCTACTATAAATCAAAGTGTTGGAAGACTGCTACAGTGCAGTTTTAAAAGCACTGCTACAGCAAATGAGTATAAAAAATATCATGGGATGATATATGCCACAAAAGATAGATCTAATATAGATCTAGGCACTATACAACCTCCAATGAAGAACCCCACAAGGGTTTTCAAAAATACACCATGTATAAGATAGTAATCAAAGCCCTGGGCCTGAAGATTCATTGCAACATATAGATCTAGAAAGTTTGGTTGATCTAATATAAGAAATAGTGCAACCTCTTCCAATATATCTCCTAGATGAAAGGAATATCCCCTTCACTAGAAAACCTCCTCTCCAAATGGTGTACTGAAACCACCTAGCAACTCCTCCCTCAAAATAATGCAGATCTGGAAATATGTGGCCTGATGCCAAGATCTGAAAATATGCATAAGGGCCTTCCTTACTGCCCTCCCACTGGAAAGGAACCCTTCTCCACTAAAAATGAGTAATGATGTGACCCGAAGATGGTCTCCGTTGCTGCAACCTGCAAAACAACTCAACCCTCAATAGGATCTGCATTGTAGATGTAAGATGAAGCTTTGGCCAAATTCCTGATAGTGGAAGTGAAGTACAAGACTCCTCCAAGATCTTCTCAATGGAAGAGGTGGGATTCTCGATTAGGAAAACCCAGAGCTAAACAACACTTGCAATCTTAGCTAAACATCCAAAGAAAGCTATATGTCTAAACAGAACATATATTCAGAGATATAATATACCAATACCTTAATAATATGGCTACCATCCTCTTCCTTTTCTAAGAAATGATCTTCCAAACCCTAAGCCCCATCCATTAATGACACTACTTCCATGCAATGTGTCTCCATCTAAAATTTCGTTGTCCCTCATTGAATGCCACTCCTCCATGATAACGTTGTTGATTTAGTCAAGGTCGACCCAGTCCACATGCTTTAGCCCATTTTAACACCTTAGGGTGCTTTAGTAAGCTGAAAAGATGATCCACTTTCACATGAGAAGTGGTTTTATTTCTAATAAAGAGATTTATGGGTCTCCCTGCCCACTTATTCATCAAACAAGAAAGAAAAATTAGATTTTAATATTCCTATTAGCTGCATGCTAATTTAGGAATACTATAGTTGTACTACATTCCTTATCCTCTCAGCTAATGCAAATGAGAATAGTAGTTGAAAGATATAAAAATATATTGCTGCTGATGTAATGCTCGAAAATGCTAAGGCTAGAGGTCCATGCTCCAAAACATATTTCTAGGACAACCCAGAAAAGGTTTCCAGAAATACACACTATACAAATATAGCAGATTCATCCCTAGGGCTAAATAATCTCTGCATAACCAAGGGTTAGAAAAAAATGTGATTTGAAGCAGCAAACTATCACAGTGTAGAGGACCCTTGATCTAATCAAGGAAGAGATGAAAAGCTATCCCATTTTGTCATTGATGAACTACATTCAACCCTTTCACATAGGAGATCTATTCACATCACATCTCATCTCCTATGTCTATGTGTTTTGTATTGGGTAGAATTTGGCATGATGCTCTCATGATGTGTATTGATGGTGTTTGCTTGTATTGGGCTGATGAGACATTCCACATGTCTATCAATATTTTTTTACTCCATGATGCCCATGAGGAGGATAGGTTATGGCATTGAGTGTAATAACCATGATCTCTTCCATTCATAAAAACACGTACCTAGACATACGGATAACTGACTTGGGGTTGACAGGAAAGACGGGGTAATGGTTAAGTTCATAACTGTGAGTGACACATGGGTTCAACGTATATTACGACTTGAATTAAACTAACTGACTACAATATGACACCTATCATGAGATATGAAAATATTAAAAAAAAAAAATTGAGGTGTATTTACACTACAACATGCGGCTTAACTAAAGTGTATGCACTTTTTCATTTATTTTTTTAAAACATCGTATGCTTCTAGAAATTTTGATAGCATTGGAATAGAAACAAAAAAGAGAGAAACAGGAAAATATAGACTGTCCAAAAAGGCCCAAATTGGTGCTTCTGAAAATTCCAGTAGCAACCAAAAAAAGTTTTGAAATATTTTGAACTTTAATCCTAAAAACAAAACTATGGAATGGACTTATGACTTAACAAAGAATTGTGTTAACATTGGCTCCACGGGGGATAGAGCTCTCCCTGCAAGGCTCTAAGAATATTTTTTAGTTTCAGTGCCCAGTCATTGGGTTATGGAGTCTTATTGTCAAACACACCGGTATTTATAGTGAACTTAGGCTACCAACAGCCTTAGTAAAAGAATTTTTTGAGAAAGTGTCCATTGAATGGGCCTCCAAATAGTTCTACTCCATCAAGATCTTGCAACTCAAAAGTATTTTTCTGCAGAATATTTGAAATTCTGAAAGGACCAAGCCATAAAGCATCAAATTTGGAATGTTTACCCGGATCTTGATGTTGTGCTTCCCACTTCAACACTATATATCCAATCTGAAAATCTTCGTTTTTAGTTCCTTTATCAAAAACTTGATTTACATCTTGCTTATATTTTCTCACCAAATCATATTGTTGTTGTCACTTTCACTGCGCTTCTATGATCTGATAAATTCTCCTGGTCATGTCATCTGGCTCAGCTTCATGCTCTTGCAGAAATTTAGCTACAGGAATGGCTAATTGAACTGGAAAAACAACATCAATTCCATAAATCATTTGGAAAGGTGATGTATTGATAGACTTATTGATGATCACACTGTCTATGCATAAAGAAAAATTCAGTTTTGATTCCAAGGCTTTCTTGTTTTTCTCCAACAGTTTGGTGATGATTCTTACCAAAATTTTGTTTGATGATTCAGCTAAACCATTCCCTTTGGGATAGTAATTTGTAGAGTGAGTGAGTTGAATTCCATAATCTTCATAGAAATTTACCAATGGAGTGGATTTAAAAGCAGTTGCATTATTTTCTACTAAGCTTGATGGACATCCAAATCTAGTTATGATTCCCTCTAGAAAATTAATGATAACTTTATGAGTAGCATTCCTGGTAGGTATTTATTCAATCCATTTGGTGAAGTAATCAATTGCAAAAAGAATCCAACAATGTTGTCCACTTAAAGGTGGATGAATTTTTCCAACAAAATCTAAGCCCCATTGTTGAAAAGGTGTAGAAACAACTATGGGCTTGAGAGGAAAAGACTTCAAATGTTTCCTTTTGGTGAAATTTTGACATTTTTCACATGCTCTCACCTCAACACATACATCAGAAAATAAGTTAGGCCAAAAATAGCTAGCTCTCAAAATTTTGTATGCAATAGTTATACAATAGTGATGTCCTCCACACACACTATTATGCATATCAAATATAACTTTCTTAGACTCATCTGGGTCAATGCATCTCAAAAAAACTCATGTAGGATCTTTCCAATATAAACAATTATATTTAATGCAGAATTTAACAATTTTCAGCTTCAAAGATATTACTCTACTTTTATCATAATGTGGAGGAGGTTTAAAATGCTACATAAAATAGATGATGTCCTTATACCAGCTACATTCAGAAAGAATTACATCAACTGCCATGTTGTTTGTAGGTTCATAAATCTTCCTTTCAAAGTTGACATCCATGAAATTCAAACCCAGAACTTTACAATTTTATTCACCTAGTAGTTTGGTTAATCTTTGACTTTTGATTAGTTTAGTAGGTTTTATCTCTAAATCAAACTCAAGAAATTTAGTCACCCACTTTCTTCTTTTTCCATCAATATCAGGCTGAACTAATATCTCTATAACAACATATGAAGGAACATAAGCAATAACTTGATAATGTATAATATAAACTGTAAAAGCCTTCAGAGATTTCACTAATGCATAAGCATCTTTTTCCAACATTTCATATTTAAATTCTGCATCTCTGAGAGCTCTATTGAAAAATTCTATGGGAGCTTCATTATTTTTTGAATATTTTTGTAACAAAACAACATCAATATTATCTTGTGAGAAAAATGAGAAGATCAAGAAAGGATTTGAGTATTCAGGGCTTACTGGCTAAGGAGCTTCAGTAATAGCTTTTTCTATCAGCTCAAATGAATTTTTGGATTCAATGGTCCAATTGACTTCTTTTTCCTTCTTCAACATGCAAGAAATATGCTTCACCACTTTAGAAAAATTTAGAATGAACCTTCTTAAGAAATTGATCTTACCAAGGAAATACTGAACCTCTTTCTTGGATCTTGGAAGTGTTAAATCTTGAATTTCAAATACTCTCTTAAGATTAATTTTCACTCCATCTTTAGAAACTATGTGACCTAACATCTTACCTTCGTTAAGAGAAAAATGAGACTTATTTGGATTCAATGATATACCATATTTTTTGCATTTAACAAATACTTGTCTCAAATGTTGAAGGTGTTCTTGATCTGAAGTTGAATAAACAGTGTTATCATCTAAATAGATGACCAAGAATTTGTCATTTTCTCCAATGAATGAAAATTCCATAGCACTTTGAAAAGTAGCTCCGGCATTCATAAGCCCAAATGGCATATTTTCATACATGAATGTTTCCCAAGGAATAGTGAATGTTGTCTTCTCTTGATATTTTGGCCAAACTGAAACTTAATTGTACCTAGAGTACCCATCTAACATGGAAATTTTTTCTGAACTAGTTACCTTTTGAAGAATATGCTCCATCTTTTCCAAAGGATAGTTATCCTTCTTGGAGCATTTGTTAATATTTCTTAAATCTACACAGTCTGAATTCACCACTCTTCTTCCTTACTAGAGCTAGATTAGAATCCCAATCTGTGTATCTTAATGGAATGATGATTTTTGCATCCAAAAGTTTCTTAACTTCCTTCTCCATCACTGGTAATAATATTTGATTAATTTGTCTTAATTTCTGCTGGAAAGGCTTAGTACCATCCTGCAATGGTATCCTATGCTCAATGATAGTTGTATCATATGTCTTAAGATCTTCATATTTCTAGGAAAAAACATCAACAAATTCACAAAACATCTTGTGGTATTCATCCTTTATTTCTTCTGATAAAACTTTTGACAACTTCGCATAGCTTGGTTCTTTTTCTGTGCCCAAATTGAAATCATCCAATTTTTCTTCTATTTCAACCAACTGTGGTTTGACTGAGACATCATTGTGATCAAAGAGCTTATGAAGTGTGATTAACCACTTGGGAATGTGATATGTAGACAATTGAATGATAGGCTGATCAGGAATCTATTTTGTAGATTATTGGTGTCTTGCAAATCAACGTCATCCTTCATGACTTTGAACAAAAACTCTCATCTAGACATCTTCATGCTCAATATTCAGATTCTCAGCATAGGCATAAAAATAAGCAAGGTGTTTTTCATTTTCTACCTCTCCCTCACCACTAAACTTAAGCATGTATTTGAGATAATCTCCTGCAAGTAATGCATTCATAGGCTGAGGTAAAACCAAAGGGGAATACCTTGCAATAAAAATTGCATCCATTCGATTAGGGGGTGGGTTTGGACTTGCCATGTTGTGATTTTTTGGGATTTTAGAACAACAATTGGTGGATTGTGAACAACAAATAATGAAGCACCAACTTGTGATGTAGGTATTGTTTGTTGGTTGGAAAATAAGGGAGGTATAGGATTTTCTGAAAAATTAGTGGATAAAGTTTGTAGGACTTCTTTAGGGACAACCTTCGAGAAAATATTAGTAGAGGCATCAAACTTTCATTTACTATTTTTCTTTATTATCTTTTCAAGGTCTGAAACTGGGGTTATTAAAGGGGAATATGGGTTAGCCCTGGTTCTAGTCCTTCTAGGAGCTAAAACTTCAACAATGGAGTCGTCAAGTGTAAAGCAGTCTAAAAATAAATCTGGAACTATACACCTCAGAACCAGACTTATAACTTTGTCATTCACCCAAGAATAAACTTCAATTCACTTCCTCGAAAACAGTGTCAAAGATGTTAGCGCAAAGATTCACTCCTTGACAGCATAAGGAGTAAGCCTTACACATCATATTTCATTTCAAATTTTAAAGGGGTTGTTTGAGTGGTGGGAAGGCTTCTCAAAGATTTTGAAATGATTTTATTATGTTCTTTAAAACTTTCATGTGTTTGGAAAGTTGTGGCTAGTATAAATCATGTGGGAAAAAGGTAGTATAAGGAGCAGAGTGTAACTAATGGAAGAAGATGGATAGCTAGTACTTATTCCAGGAAATATTCCTATCCTAAATTAGTCACACATCTATGATTTTGGCTCTTTACACAAAATCTGATTATGCAAAACAAACAACATTCATAAAATAGATTGCATGTATAAATTATTCCATAAATCCTTTATGAAATCCTTACTGACATGTTCTGTAACACACATATAACTTGCAGAAAACTAAAAGCAGATAATTTAATGTTAAATCCTTTAACATCTTCTCACTCACACTTTACTAGTTGCTCCAATTCATATTCTAGAAGAAATTAACAAATAAAAGAGACACACCACGCATTAGATGTTCCTTGAGTCACAAAATCCACTAGCATGAAGCAAAAAAAAATAATTATATTCAGTCTTTAGATAGACCAACATCCAGCCTGGAAATGGTATTTACAAGTGGTATATATAGCAAGAGAGGCACCAACCCCATCTCTTTTAAAAACAAGGAAACATTAATTCTAACATTACATAGGTGCCAAAAGACATTATAGCCTTATCCCATCGAAATATGACAGAAAGGACAGATGGAGAAGAAATAAGAGAAGAAATCTGAGCTAAAATGTTGACTGTGTTGTCATGTTTCCCTCTTTTTCTATTGATTTATCTCTTTCTGTATTTGGTCTTAAATAGCCATGTATCTTCATTTAATGAGACCTCCAACAACCTCATAACCACCTCTCACCATCACTTGTATTTTCCATTTGGTTATGGGTTCTTATCCATCCTTAACTGGCTCAAAAAAACTTGCTGACAGTTGTCAAAATTCAGTTAAAACATGTGCTATCGGAAATTCCGGTAAAAACCTATAACTGCATAAAATCTGGAATGCTACCAGAAATTCCTGTAGCATCATGTCTATTTTTCAAAAATACATATAAAATACGGAAAAGTATGTGCAGACTTATATTCCATGACACATAAGCTATTGTTCAAAATTATAACTGATAAGAAAAAAGGTACTGGTATCAAAAAACCCTTTTACCTTCCCTCTATGTGTGATGCAGCTTCAGTAGCTTATCCAAGTTTGTTTTGCTGTCAGCAGCTGATCTAGATCTGGTTTCTCTTGTGGTTGATTTCTTGACATCGGCTTTGTCCTCCTTAGAACCTTTTTGTGTTTTTCTTCTCTTTGAGGGATCTAAGTGTTGTTCTGAAGGGGTTGTGTTCTTTTTTTTCTTCATGAATTTCTCTGTCTTAGACCCTTTAGATTTACCTTCAATATCAATGACCTTTGTCATTAGGCTTGGATTATGTAGAGCCTTGGACTTAAGCCTAAACTTGTTGTTGTCTCTGGTATGCCTCTTCCTGGTACTAGCAAAATGTTTGTCTTCTTCTTTCTTCTTCTTACTGCTGATGTCATATCCAACATCCTTGAGGAGTTCTTCATCTAATTATGTAGGATGATACTCTTTTTGCAACTTTTGTTGAATATGTGCTTTCGAAATTTCCGGTAGCACCTGTGGTTTTGATTTATCTGCAATTTCAGACCTTCCTCTTCTGTCTCTAGTGTAGACATTGGGAAATGAAGGAACAAGGGGAACTATTTTCATAGATTTGGGTTTTCTTGTTGAGGAACTTTCTCCTTTTTCCAACCTTATTTCAACCTTGACTACAAAAACCTTCTCTTTTTCTCCCTTGGCCTTCATATGAATGTTTTCTTTTTTGGCCTTTCTCTTTATTCTTCTTTTTGTAGGCTAAGGGTTTGGTTGTGAGACTGTAGGTGTACGTGCAGGTTGGCTTGCCCTGTAGAATAAAAAGTGGTCCCAATTTTGGTTTCTCTTCCCTAAATATTCTTCAACTAGAACTTTGATTAAAGCTTGATGGTACAAGCTATACTCAGATACATCAGTGTGATTCTGAACCCTTACTGACATATTTGGCAGCCTTTTCAACAAGAAAAATGGCATATTTAATGTCTTCATCCCTGAAATATGAAAAATAAACCTCATGTGATAGAGGAACACAACTGTATACCTCCTTTCACAAGTGAGGTATATCTTGATAAGCTTTATAGCTTCTACCCAGTCATTCTTAAGATAGCTTCTTGGAATTCCTTTTGCCAAATTTGGATCTCTATGTGCATCTTTGAGGAAGCTATTGGTATCTCCTCCTGTAATGACCTGCCCTTTGAACCACCTTTCTCCTTCTTGGGGAAGGTTATAGGCTTTAGTAATGGAGTCTTCAAAAACCTACAAATTAAGGCCATAAATTGTAGCTTCATGTCCATTAAAAGAGCTATCAAACTCTTGGGCTACTCCTAAGTGAGAGCTCCCTAATCTAGTGCATAGAGAATACCATCCTGATTGAATAAACAAACTTCTTACCCTTGAATTGGCATCAACTAGATCTGCACTGTGTGGCTCTATTCTATTTATTTTACCACCAGTTTTAGTCATATTCAAAAAATAAATGACTCTGTCTCTTGCAAGTGATAGGTGGCAAAGTAGGATGAATTTTACCTTACAACTACAAGTATTGCTTGTATTCACCTTTGGAAATGTTGTATGAAATCTAGATTCCTTATCAAACTATGAATCTCAGCAATTCGAACTCCAACAACTAAAACTTTGAATGACAGAGTTCCTGCTTTTTAGGTGGTTTTAAATCCAAACTTTGGTTCGTTACCCCATGAAATCAACCTTCATCTTTGAAAATATTCCTTATGGAGTGCTCCATATGTCTTGAGACAAGAAGATTGGTGACAAACAGTCATCTCCACAACCTTTGTTGTCAATTGGACGAAATTTCTGGCAACATTGTTTTGCAGCTAGCCAAATGGTTATGGTGTTGAGTGTAATAACCATGATCTCTTCCATTCAGAAAAACGCGTACCTAGATCTACGTATAACTGACTTGGGGTTGAAAGGAAGGACAGGGTAACGATTAATTTCATAACTACAGGTGACACATGGGTTCAACGTATATTACGACTTGACTTAAACTAAATGATTGCAATACGACACTTATCATGAGATATGAAAAGATTTAAAAAAATATTTGAGGTGTGTTTACACTACAACATGTGGCTTAACTAAAGCGGATGCACTTTTTTATTTTTTATTTTTTTTTTTAAAACAGAGTATGCTTCCAAAAATTCTAGTAGCATCGAAATAGAAATAAAAAAGACAAAATAGGAAAATAACAGATTGTCCGAAAAGACTAAAATTGCTGCTTCCAGAAATTCTGGTAGCAACCAAAAAAAGTTAAATTTTGAAATTTTTTGAAGTTTAATCCTAAAAATAAAACTATGGAATGGGCTGATGACTTAGAAAAGAATTTTGCTAACACCCATTAAACTACATCTTTGATATTCCTTTTTTCTTTTCCAAATCCAACAAGTACCAAATTGTTGTGAACTCAGCCATATTATTTGATAATTTTCCTAACATATAGCATCCATACATGTATTGCGTGTGATTGAAATATAATACCAACCCCGCACGACAGTAGGGTAGATGGCGTTGTCTGGCCCCGTCAGAAAAATCCCATGGGGTGCCATAATCTAGTACTAATATGATCATATTTTAGGGTTTATTTGGCTTTGGTTCTGATTTAGATTCCCATTCCATAGAATAAATCTTGGTAACTCGTACCTTCAGGAGAAGTAATTTTTTTTACTAAGAGACTCTGAGCACGCCAAATGAACTAAATAAGAATACACGGAAATATCATGTAAGAGATTACAAACTTTTCAACCCACTAGGCACAAAACGCATTGCTAAGTACTTTACCAGTCCAACGAAATTTTGGCGTAAATATTCCCATAAAACTTCTAAGACCTTTAACATAAATATATATATAAACAAAGGTTTACATACATACACACCCCCCAATACTTAAAATAAGATTAAGACAACATTAAAAGTCATAAAATAAGAAAAATTAACAATAAAAATATATATTAATAAAAATTAATATATATAAAATAATATTAATATTATAAATATAAAATTAAATTATGTGCGTGTGTGTGTGCACACGCGGAGGTGCTCGTGCTGTTGGGGAAGGGGGGATTGTAAAAAAAGAATAGTAAAATTTAAGGAAAATGGCCACAACGAGAAATATATGGAAAGAAAAAGAGGGGGGAAATAATGTAAGGAAAATAGAACCAAAATAGTCACAAGAAGGGGCATCATAAAACAACGTAAAACTTTAGAGGGTAAGACTTAAAAAGAAAAAGAAAAAAAGTGAAAGAAAGAAAAGGAAAATAAAACGAACATATAAAAAATAGAAGGATGTGGGGGTGGGATCTGAACTAGAGGATGACAGTAGCTAGATCAAATAATTAGAAACCAAGCTTACTCAACCTCAAACCTTCTTCTATATATTGTTACAATTGTGTTATTTTTATAATATCCATAGATTATGCATATATTCCCTCACTTTTCTCTTAACTAAGTGATCAATCTTAGTGACTATTTTTTTATTCTTGATGTAAATATGATGCTTCATATTATTAGAATTATCAACCAAAGTCATGGACCTAGCATTATTATGAGTAATATCTACCTTATATTCTTTAATCCTAACATGAAAATATCTCTAATTTTCACTAATATAGGAAAAATACAAGAACATGAGATACAATAAACACATTTATGAAGAAAAGGGTCGACAAGGTCCCTAACAAGTGTAAGGAGGATATTTATGCTATGGAAGGAATGAAATAGTTTTAATATTCCTCCTTCTAAACATTCCAATAATATTTTCAAAGGTACCTTAAATATAAGGGAGCACCAAAATATTATCAATTATAGGGATCCTATCTTGCTCAAGAATTTTTGGACTCATTCTAGCTTCTTAAAAAGACAATTCAACCTACAATTCCTTGTATCCCTTATTTATGAATATGTTGACCAACCACCCTTTTACTTAGTCCAAATGCTCATGATCTAAAATTCTGAGATCTATAGTAGCAAGAGTGTTGATAACCCCTACTTTATAGGAAGGGAAATGGTTGGATTTAACATGAATTAATTGTTTAATGTGATCTTTTTATATGATATACTTGATGGCTTAATGAGCCATTACTCCTCCTAGATAACAACACATCTAGGAAAGGAATGTTTCTCCTATCTATTTTTTTTTCATCTAGGAAAGTGAATTTAATATTGTTTTATCTACTATTAGGATGATTTATAGATTCATTGAGGTTCTCCTTTATATGAAGCCACTTGACATTAGTGTCATTGATATGTCTAACCCAAAGATAAAATTTTAAAGGATAGGAATCAAGAGCTCGTTCCTTAAAGTGTGTTCCATGTAAATATTCACTGCTATAGGATAAAGTGGAGATCGCATAGTAACACCACACATCTACTTATATAAATCACCTTTGAAACTAAACAAAGTATATCTAACAGAAATCTCAATAAGATGTGTTGAGAATCAATGACATCCTCGATAAAAAAAGTTTCTTCATTAATATAGATCATGGTAAAAGGAGACACTACATTGAAACTAAGAATGATTTTGATGTGATCTTCCACCTTATGAATCTTGATCTTATTTACAAGATAAGTTGTTCTTTGATATATGAATTGGTCCCACACACAAACACTTTAAACTTATTGTCCAAAAAATGCCCTAAAAGGTAATTTGTAGGCCCAGTCATGTTGATTATGGGTCAAATAGGTATATTCTCCTTGTGGATTTTTAGTAACACATAAATTTTTGGCATGGGGGGATTTCAATATAAGCTAGTCCTAAGTGTTTTCATCGAAAGAGGACTTACTAATGGATTAATTCATGTATTTCATGATTTTACTAAGAGGAATTTTACTAAGTTTATTATAGAAACCACTCAAATTACTCATAATAAAAATTTAATTTTTTTATTTTTAAAAATCTAAAATAAATCAAATAAATTTAAATTTTGAAAAATAAAATATTAAAAGATTATTAACATAAAAAATGTTAAAAATCGATGACAAAAATTTATTAATATTATCCCATCTGCTAAGAGAATTTGTAGGGAATCTTATTGAAAAATCATGAATTTGTTTCTATATTGGCTATAATGTTACATATATCTACACAAATCATAACCCCCTCAAACACGTTGAAATAAATTGAAGGGAACTACAAAATATCAAGAAAATAATAAAAAAGGTTGTCAATAGAAACAATTTCCACTAACATGTAAAACACTCTTAAAGTTCGAAAAAAAAAGTGTCAACCACAAATCATAAAACATAATTTATAAATTTTCAGGTTCTTGATATATTGGATTCATTTTTGGAAGGAAGAAAAGACAAATTTTGAAGTAGTTTTCACAATTCGCACGAGAGAAGAAGAGCATAGACAACACAGCAAGGAAACATGAAAATATGTTGCAGAATAATAAGAATAATGAAGAATCGACATGGATTGGAGAAATGCACATAAACAATTAATGCACGAAGCATAAATATGAGATGACTGAGTTTGATTGTATCATCGAACCTACTTGATTTGGTCCAGTTTAGCCGGAAGAGCATGGTTTCCCATGGTAATTTTTTTCTTACGCATAGTCCATGGTATTTCAATCTATCTAATTATGTATAAATAGGAAAGAGATTAAGGGATTTGGGTTTGATGTCATTGGGTTAGAAGTTGATTATATAGGTTTGAGTAATTTGGGTAATTGTTGTAGTTCTGCAATGTTGGGTTTATGCTAATGAGTTGTGGTGAAACAATGGTTCTAAGTTGTATGTATTGCACCAAGTGCCTTTTTTTCTATTAATGGAAGATGGTGGAATCCTATTTGTCTCCACTTTCCATTTTTCTGGATTGATCACATTATATTATATTCGAGCTTCTTTCTAATGATTTCAATGTATGGATGTATCAAACACAATGTTATGAATAATTGAGGCACCCCTTTCAAACTTTTGAGGTTTTTTTTGGTAATGCATTTTCAATCGTTGTGAATATGTATAATCAGGGTTAGTTTTTCCATCAAAGCTTGAGTGTTTTAGAATGTTTATGTATATCGTATTGTCATTCCCCTCACTACTACAGATACTTGTAGCCCCCATAGGTGCCTCACGTGAGACTTCACCTATTTCGCAGGTGATTCCAAAAGGGTCAGTATCCAACGGGGTTTGTTGGTCATGTATCATGTGTTAACCCGAATCAAAATAAAAATAAGAACAAACAAATGATTCCATTGTTGGGACTAGGGTTCATGATTGAAGGGGTTGTGGAATCCCACGAAATAAGAAATTAGCTAGTGGTTTGAGGCAAAGCTACGGGAATTTGATGTCAATGAGATTGTGAATCGACATATTAGAATTTGTGCATACCTACAACACTATGTGTTTACTGATATTTATGAAATATTCTTTGTGGAGTTTCCATTATTATTAGAAAAGTGGATCCAGAAATTCAATGATTTGAATAGGAACTAGCACCTAGTCGAGCCTACAAGGTGGAATCCTAAGAAAGTTCGGATATATAGTTTGTGGATAAAAAAATTCTCATAGAAGTCATTTTTTGGTTTGAAAGCGTGACTAAAGGATATATTACTGAATTTTCAATTTAATCTATAGTCTCTTATAGTGTTTTTGAGATAAAATTCTTAAAGTATCCACAAGGTAGTTTCATTCAATAATTTCCTAATTTTTTGAAGATTTTGATGTGTGATAAGGATATTTTGAAGATGGAGTTCGACCCCATGAGTAACTAAACCCCTTATGGACTAAGGATGAGCTTGGGGATGTTCAAGGAATAATTTGGGGGAACAGGGTCATGAGTAGAAAGAAGAAGAGGTTGAAGGAGCTACAAAAGATCCCTGAAAGAGATCATGACGAGGTATACTAGAAAAGTGAGGATAGACATCACATATAATACAAAATATGACGGTTAAAGAGTGTTGTTTTGAGTAGTGCAGGAAGGTTTTAATGTTGTAGCAATGACAAGGGAGATAGGTTTTCTTCGGTGCTTGATATTGATTAAAATCAAGTGAAGGAGATATCAAGAGGTCTAAGGAGAAGGATAATTAGTGGAGATCAGAGAAGTATGGAAAGAGTGTGTATTGGAATACTGCATGCAGAAGGATAGGACGAGGGAATTTTACAGTCTAGCCTGAGATTAGCAGAAGGCATGCATCGCAAGGACCCTAATAATAATACACCCTATGTTAAACCTGTGACCCCACATGCACCTATTCATAAAGAGATAATTTCCCCAAGTAGAAGTTTATGTACATTAGATAGGAAAGAAAGGGAAGATAGTCAGGATAGTAGTAGGAGCCAATCTAGTGATTTTGAAAGAAGTGGAACATAAAGTCCTCTATTCAATCATATTGTGCAGGGTGAACTATATCACATAGGGATTACACCTAGTAGACCATTAGAAGGAGCTAGTAATCAAAAGAATATGGAAGACACTTCAAAGATGTAAATCTTCCATGGTTCTAGCCATGAACATATGGAACAACATTTATTTTCCTGTGAGGTAGAATGGGCTACCAATAATGTTGTTATGAAATCAACTCCAAAAATAGAAGAAAAGAGAGATCAACACCTTAGAAATAAGCCACTTCGAGGGGGGAACCTCTTTTTCATTACATAAATGAACAATTCTTGAGTGACCAAAATGACAAAACCTCCTTCTATATATAAGATTCCATGGGGTCACAATATAATCCTAGCTAACCTAAAAATAATAATGTAAGGGTAAAATAATAACAATATGGGGGTGAGAGGGGTACAACAATAACAATAAGGGGGTTACACTAACAAAAATAAGGGACTACACTAGTAATATAGGGACCTAACATGCCCCTATCCTTCAAAGAATTATTGTCCTCAATGCTTGAGTAGCTCTGGATGCTTCTGCATAAAATTCTCATCATCCCATGTAGAATATTCAGTGGGTAAGTTCTTCCACTTAATGATATACTCCTCAAATTGATCAATTTCGTAGCTTTCAAGTTCTTGTTTCCATGACTTCTTCAGGTGCCAATATGATTTTTCCTTCCACATCAAGTTCTGGCAATATTGTTTGAACTGGAAGTTTTGTCCCCTATAACCTTCTTTAAGCATGAAACGTGGAAAACTGGATGCACTCGCTAAGAAGCACGAAGCTCCAATTTGTATGGCATAGCACCAATATTTTGCAACACCTTTTAAGGACCATAGTACTTTGGCAATAATTTATTATCCTTCTTAGATTTCTTGAGGGACATTTGTTTGTATGGTTGTAGTCATAAAATTACCCAGTCTCATACATCAAAACTTCTCTCGCTATGATGTTGATATTCCTATTGTTTCATTCGATTTTGTGCCAAATTTAGGTTATACTTTAATATTTGGAGAAATTTGTGTTGATTCTCAATGTGATCTTCTAATGCTTGAACCTTAGAATTTCCTCTTAAATATGATGTGATGGATGGTGGATGATATCTATAAAGTGCCATAAATGGGGTCATTTTTGCTGCAGTATGGAAGGAAGTGCTATACCACCATTCAGCCAAAGGTAACCACTTGACCCATTATGTTTTTTTATCATATACAAAACAACGAAGGCATCCTTCCAAACATTTTTTCATTATCTCAGTTTGACCATCGCATTGAGGATGAGCTATGAGCTAGTTGAGTACCCAAACAAGAAAATAATTCCATCCAAAATTTTCCAGTAAAAATGGGATCTTTGTCGCATACAATAATATTTGGGTTTCCATGTAGGTTTTGAATTGTTTCCATAAATGCAGTGGAAACTGTACTTTCTTTAAATGGATGAGATAATGCACAAAAGTGTGCATACTTGGTAAGTCTATCAACTACCACCATGATGACAATCTTTCCTTCAGACTTAGGTAAACTTGTGATAAAATCCATTGAAATCTCCTCCCAGTGTTGACTTGGAATGGATAAATGATGTAGAAGACCCAAGGTCTTAATTATCTCAACTTTATTTTGCTAGCAAACCAAACATTCCATCACAAACTTTTGAATATCATATTTAAGGCCATCCAAAAAAATTATTTCTTCACCCTGTGGTATGTTTTTAAAAATCCTGAGTGTCCTCCTAGAGGAGAAGTGTGCAATTCCAAAAGAATATTTTGTTTTAGTTGGGAATTATTACAAAGATATAAGCGATCTTGGTACCATAAGGAATCATTTTTCCAACTAAGTATATCAGATGTACTAGGATCTTGCTGCAAATTTTGAATGAGTGTCCACACTTCTCTGTCCTTCTTCCATTCATCCATTGCTTCGGTTATCCAATCTGGTTGGATAATAGAAATGGCACAAAGCAATGCTTCCACTTCTTCAACCTTTCTTGAGAGTGCATCTGCAACAACATTTATCTTCCCTTTTTTGTAGATGATTTGAAAGTCATAACCTAACATCTTTGTGACTCATTTTTGCTACTCTTCTGATGATAGTCTTTGTTCCAAAAAGTGTTTAAGACTATCATGATCATTTTTTACCTTGAAGTGTCTTCCCATTAGGTAAGGTTGCCATTTTTTTAGTGCATGTAGTATTGCCAACATTTCCTTCTCATAAATAGCTTTCTGTAAATACTTTCCTTTGATTGGATGACTTTCACAAGCTATGGGTCTTCCTTATTGCGTTAAAACAACACCAATTCAATTTCCTAATGCATCACATTCCATAATAAAGGTTTTTGTGAAGTCTAGCATAGCTAAGACAAGTGCTAGGAACATTACTTCTTTAATTTTTTCAAAGGCCTTATCTGCTTTAGGAGTCCATGAAAATGCATCTTTCTTCAATAATGTTGTTAGAGGTGCTTCTATTCACCCATAATTCTTAACAAACTTGCGATAGTAACCTGTTAACCCGAGAAATCATTGCAATTGCTTTATGGTTGTGGGTACTTTCCATTCCTTATAGGATTTAATTTTGTTATGGTTTACCTTAACATCCTCGTGAGATACAATATGACCCAGATATTCCACCTCTTGTACTCCAAAGAAACATTTGGACGTTTTTGCATATAATTGTTTCTCCTCCAATAGTTTGAGCACCTTTTCAAAATGTTGAACATGATCCTTCCAAGACCTATTGTAGATTAGTATATCATCAAAAAATACTAACACAAATTTTCTAAGGAAAGGTTTGAAAATGGAATTCATCAACCCTTGAAATGTAGAAGGTGCATTGGTAAGGCCAAAATTCATGACTAAAAATTCATAATGGCCTTCATGAGTTCGAAATGTGTTTTTCGGAATATCTTCAGTCTTCATTCTAATTTGATGATATCCTAAATGAATATCCAACTTGGTAAAATAAATTTCTCCATGTAATTCATCCAATAATTCATCAATCACAGGACTGGTAAATTTATATTTAATAGTGATCTTATTAAGCTCCCTATAATCCGGACACATGCACCATGATCCATCCTTCTTGTGTACCAATACTACTGGAGCAAAGAAAGAACTTTGACTACGTTGAATCATACCAACCTCTAACATTTCTGCAATCATACGTTCAATTTCACTCTTTTGGAAAAAAGGATATCTGTAAGGCCTAATGTTTGGAGGAAAATTTCCTGGAATGAAATGAATAGCATGATCATGATCATGAATATGTGGGAGTCCTTTGGGAGTTTGAAACACCTTAGAATGATTGTCCAAGGCTTTTTGGAGATCTGGAGAAATATATGATTTGATGTTGGAACTTCTAGTGAGCATAATTGTGAAATTATGCCTCGTTGTTCTTTCTTCAGAAGATTTGTCATGAGATTATAACTTATTATCTTTCCCAGCTTCCTTGTGTAACCCCATAATTTGACTTCCTTTCCTTCCGAAAAAAAAAATCAAGAAAATTTCTTGAAAATTAAAATCAACCGTCCTCAAATATTGTAACCATTGCACTCGTAGTAAAAAATCAGCACCTCCCATTGGAATGGAAACCATTGGACTAATCAATACATATTTCCCCATGGTTATCTTGATATTATAACATTTTCTAGAGAAATTTATATTTCCTCCATTTGCAACCATCACTTGACATTCTGGTGTTGTGTATAGGAAGAAATTCAATTCCTTGGGTACCTTACAATGAATAAAATTATGGGTACTACCCAAATCAATCAACACTATTACCTTTTTCTTCTTGATATGTCCTTCAATATTGAGATTTTGAGGAGTCGTAATGCCTTCCAATGCATTACACAATAAGTTCTATTCTTTCTCTAGGGTTGATTCCTAGTGTATATCATATTATTTTGAGGTTTCTTGTTCATTTTCTTCCTCCTCTTCACAATCTATGTAAAATTATTTCTTCTCAACACACTTATGAACTTTAGTGTATTTAGTCTCACAACTGTAGCAAAGACATTTTGCTCTCTTTCTTCCAATTTTTGTGGTGTCAGCCTTGTAGTTTGTGAAAGTATAGGAGTAGCAACACTTCCATATTTATAGATGTGAGTGGTAGACTTCCTTGTCACCATAATTTTACATTCAATTTTTCTTGCCAGCCTGAATGCCTTCTCCAATGTATCAGGTTCCCAAACACGAACCTCATGTTGGATGTTAACCTTTAAATTTTCTATGAATAAATCAATCTTGTGCTCCTCTAGAATATCTGTTACCCTTATATTCAATTTTTGGAAGTCCTCAATGTGCTCCACCACTGAACCCTTTTGTTTGAGATTTATGAATTGGCTAAAAAAGGTGTTACTCTTTGTATCCTCATCATGTGCTATCATTTCCTCCGTAAAAATTGACCCAAGTGACAATGTTTTTATGGGAGCAAAGCCATCGATATGATACAAATTTATTTTTTTCTAAATATAAAGTTGCAATACACACCTTTTGTGTTTTTTGCACATTATTAAGATCGCAATATTGCTCCATTTGTAGTATCCATGTTACTGGATCCTTGCCATTGAAATTCCTCATATCGATCTTTAGAATATGGTGGGTCTTCCATCCAACATTCGATTTTCTGAAATCACGATTAAATTTTTTTTTCTCTCATCATGATTTTCCTCTACTATCTTTTCACCATTAGGAATCATTTCTTGTATCAAATTTGTCAAACCTTCCATGTATTCCTTCAAACCTTTCATTTTTTCTTCCATACCATCCATATTAGCTTCCACGCATTTCAAACCGTCTATATTAGCTTCCACACCTTTCTTCAAACCATCCATCTTAGCTTCCATTCCTTTCTTCAAAACTTCCATTTCATTTTTTGTTTCTCTTTGTGAGAGCGAAATTTGGTGCACATTCTCTTATAATTTTAATATATCATGTTGCACTTCTTCATCTTCATGAGTCATAGTAGAGTATTCTGAGGGCTTGATGGGTGTTGAATTATTTTTAGGGAGAATTTTAGAACCCAATACTGATATCTATGCTTCAATATGCCCTTGGAATCACTTCAAATTTATTTTTCAAACAAGACTTATGCAATTTGAAAAAAAATACACACATTTTTCTTGCTTTTGAGGAGCTCAATATTGAAACTGAATTATCTCTGTGATTTTGGATCTTCAATACCTGAAACTTTGTCATATAGTGTCCATCTTAAGATTCTTTCGAATGCCATAGGTCTAACCTGATTTGGATGCTTCAAGACAAAGTTATTCCCAATCGCCCACGATGACCTAATTATGGACCAGATCAGTAAAGTGAACTTGTATGGCATTCCACGTGTCCTTGTTTCCTCCTTTGGCTTTGAAATTGATACACAGGAAACTAAATTTTCTCTAATTTCCAACACTTTTTACAGAATTTAAATCAGATGCTTAGAGAGAGAGTTATGAAGATTTTCCCAAGGTCACCTCTTTTAGATGAAATTCAGGGGCGTGCAAAAACCCTAATTTTGAGAGATCATATCTACAAAAAAAAATTGAACCAAGATCTAAAATTTTTACACGAAGTTCCTCAGGATTTCAGCTTCGCGTGATAAATATTTCAACTTCTGAACCTTCATATAAAAAATGTTATAGAGAAAATTCCATGATGACCTGTTTGGAGCAGCAAAACCCTAGAATCCAAAGCTTCGATACCAAATTTTATGAAACCAACTCCAAAAATAGAAGAAAAGAGAGATCAACGCCTTAGAAATAAGCTTCTTTGAGGGAGAAACCTCCTTTACATTACATAAATGAATAATTCCTTAATGATACAAATGACAAAACCTCCTTCTATATATAGGATTCCATGGGGTCACAAATATATAATCCTAGCCGACCTAATAATAATAATGTAAGGGCCCAAGAAACAATATGGGGATTACAGGGATACAAAAATAACAATAAGGGGGTTACACTAACAAAAATAAGGGACTAGACTAGTAATCTAGGGACCTAAAAAATGCTCAAGATGATGCCACTAAGATTATAAAATTGGAGAATAATTTTAGAGATTGTACCTTAACCTAGTATATGAAGTACATGAAAAATACTTCCATTGTAAATCCAAGGACCTTAGTGGATATCAAGCATGCAATGTTGAAATAATTTTACAAGTTTAATTCTTTATCTTAGTGGATCTCTGAGTTTAAAAAATCAAGTAGGAGAAGAATTAATATGTCTAGTACTATGATCAATGGTTCAATTTTTTATTAGGTTAGTTAGAATTTGATATCCAAAATGAGCGACATAAGGAGTGGTTCATTCAGGCATTTCTGTTGCGTATTCATGTTCCTTTGACTCAACTAAAAATTCAAACTCAGGATCAATATTTGGAGATTTCATTAAAGTTGGAAGAATCTCCAAAAATAGTTGTAGTAGGACAGGAAAGTTCTGGTACTGTCTAGATTCAATCGTAGATGGCCGCACTTGCAACTTAGTTCCTGGAGTTAGCAAAAGGGAAGGAACAACACTCGAAGGTATGGCACACAATTTTCTAAAAGGAGGGGAAACACATATATGAATTCCTAATGATGACAAATTACAGGGTGGCTAGTTCAGCTAATCCATTGGCACACGAACGAGGATTATGGTGTGATATTTATATACTATGGGGACATACACCCAACACTTTTCCTATGATGTAGAAATATGAGATCTCCACAACAACTCTATTCTATCAATTTTTTAAATATCTTGGTCATGATATCCGTACTTGTCGAGGATTGGAGTTAATGTAAGATCACACCATGGATTCATATAGGGTATAGGAATGGAAGGATGGAATGGCATAGAACTACCAATATGTAAGAGATTGAGGCACATGAGTATAGATATTGGAGGGCCAAGACAAGTTTGAGGAGCATTTAGACGACGAATGGACCTACAAATTTTTATAATTGCAGGAAGATCATATGTCTAACTAGATATTCTCCCAATCCATGTTCAATGTGCACATATTGCAGCGATTTAGATCATGTGAAAAATTATTTCCCTAAAGTACTTGTAATAAATTATGAGAATAAGGGACAAAACCTTAAAAAGGTTACTACAAAACCATGCCAAGATTAGTTGTGCATGAATGTGGTTACACATGGAGGGACCAAGACCAGGTTAGATGATACCAAACATAATAACGATAATAAAATATGGGTGAGGAAATTTGTTGAACCTCCACCAAATTTTGATCCTCATAAGGATAAAACTATCTACAAGGAGGCATAAAAGGAACTATTTGTGTCAAAGTGGATACTCCAAAAGATAATCCTATGTATGAGATTCCCAAGCTCTACGAAAAAAATGATGCCAAGAGTCCTAAAGTAGGAGATGGGTATATTGAGAAATATTTGAATAGTTTCTTAGACATGAGGAAGGATCAAAACACCTTATAAAATATTTTTAGAATGATTTATCAATGTACCAAGGGTTAGGAGTTACAAAATTTCTTTGCTTAAGATGCACAATCAATAAAGTCATGCATAAGAATAGGAAAAATTGAGAATTTAGGTCTGGTGAACAAATAGGAGAGTATGATATGGATAACTTAATTTTTTACTTATCGTTTCATGTAAATAATTTTCCTAAGAATACTTGGCAGATGATGGGGAGTCCTAAGCTAACCTAGTTCCCCGTCCAGCTAAGATTGGAAAACTGGTACAAAATATTCCATATTGGCATATTGTCAAACGTTGAGGTAAATATTGGTGGGGTCAAGAATATAATGGATTTTGAAGTCATAGAAATATTTGATGACACAACCCCCTATCTAGAATTGTTGGGAATTGATTTGGATTTTGACAATTAGGAAATTATTAATTTGAAGAAAAGGAAGATGATCTTTGGATATGGCGATGTCCAAATTATTGCAATGTTACATCCAAGGGAAGGCAAAAAATACGTAGAGAATGTTTGAGAGGATTTATATGCAAAGGATTTAGACAATATATAAAATATCACTATGTGAAGTGTGGATTATGTAAACCCAACTGCGGATGGTGTAATCAGTTGGAACAGTATTGGTTCATGTGCATGTGACTCAGAAGAAGGATTGGAGAATTGGTAAAATCAGCTACATGAAGTCTCTACTAGGAGGTGTGTGCATATAACACGTGTTATATGTTGGATGGGTTCATAATTGAAAGATCCACCCAAGTATTATGGTTTCACTAATGTTATGCCTTTTGACCAAGAGTTTGAACTGAAGGTACCTAAACATTTGAAGTTGTTATCATTAGATTTTGTTTTGAAAGCAGCTCTAGTGCAATGGTGCATTGCACATAAGGCTATTGTGGATACTTGGTTGGAATGTAAAAATATGTTGTGTATTCGATTTGGTCTGGGTAAAATGTTAGGGGAATTCAAATATATTAGGTTGGATTATCCTACAACCCATGTGAAGAGTTTTTTTGTAGCATGGAATCGGAAGAAGGTACCATAGGAGGAGTGGGTCCATAGATTTTTTCTTACTCTATACATGGTTCCTAAGAAGTAGTACATGGATTTAGAAGTGCACACAAAGGGATAAAATGACTCTAAGTTTCAATTCCATGTTTAGTTTTACAGCTGAGAAAGATGCATTTGATCGAGCTCTTAAGGTGTGTAAGAGGAAGACATTTTTGTTAGAAATTTGGATTATACATAGGAAAGTACCCATGTGTATATCCTATCAACATTTACAACAAGTATTATAATTCATGGAGTGTTACAATGTTGAAATATACATTGATGGTGATGAGGTACCAAGGGACCTGAAGATTCCAAATATATAGAGTGAATAGGTTGTATCCAGATTTGAGCTAGAGATGGAGGACTATTAAAATCCTATAAATACGAAGAAGGTGAATATTGACAGTGATGAGAACCCAAATATCACTTTGATATGGGATTATTGGGATGCTTAGATATTGGAGAAGATAAGATATCTATAGAGAGAGTATCTGGATTTATTTCCCAACATCTTTGTGGATATGAAAGGCATAAGGGGAGAAACAGGTGAGTTGAAGATTCATTTAAAACCAAATTCATGTTACATATACATACTATAGACTAAATATAATCTATAGTATAAGGTAAAGAAGTACTTGGACTGGATTCTAGAGGAAAGGATAATTGAACCAATAGAGAATTCAAACTAGATCAGTCCTATGATGATGCATACAAACAAGATAGGAGACAACCAAATTTGTGTTTATCTGAGAAATATCAATGATGCCTGCATGCACGATCCATTTATTACCTAGTTCACTGATGAGGTTCCTAATAATGTTGGTGATCAAGAGGTGTATTTTTTTACTGATGGATTTTATAAGTATCACCAGATCCAAATTTCTAAGGAAGATCATTATAAAACTACTTTTTTTATTGAGTGGGATTGTTACAAATACACAGTGATGCCATTTTTTAAAGAATTCTCCAACATGGAGTTTATAATTAATTTCTTGGATGTGTACCTAGATAATTGGATTTTATTTAACTTGTTAATGAAGCATATAAATATTTTGTGGCTGATGTCATATAGGTGTCGACAATTTCACATTTCATTGAATTTTAAGAAGTGTGTTTTATGTTCTCCTTTTGTAATTTTATTGGGCCACAATATGTGTAATAAAGGGTTGTTAGTGGACCTTTCCAAGATTAAAATTATTATGGATCTTCCCCCTCCCACTTCTATTCAAAAGTTACAGGCTATTTTGGGTCATACTAGTTATTATCGTAACTCATTGAGTATGTTTGCATAACAATGTCGATGGAAATATTACCGAAGAAACATGTAATATTTTTCTAGATAGAATAATGTTAGCATGCCCTCGATACTTTGAAGGAGAATATGGTCATTGCACCAATTTTTATTTTTCTACACTAAATAAAGGAATTTCATGTGCATGTTGATGCATCATCTTTTTCTCTAGGAGAAATTTTAGTACAACTAGGAGAAGTATATTTGGACCATCCAATTTCCTTTGCCAGTAGGAATTTATTTAAGGCATAGAAAAAATATTCTACTATGAAGCGTGGAGGATTTTCAATGGTGTCCATGTTGCAAAAGTACTCACACTATTTGCTAAGGAATGAATTCAAGTTATATACATATCTATTGATCATGTTGGATACTTCCAACGTGCAAGGGGGTATCCCCAATGAAAATTCCAAAATATACTTCGCATGGTTTGGTGTGGGAGCCCTTTCGGAAATAAAGCCCAACTGCCTTATATTCCTAGAGATATTCCTTGGCTATAATGTTTTTCAAAATAAATTAATGCACAAGTACTTTAGGATTAGCAAGTGAGTATGCCTTGTGGAATGTTCATCTGCAGAATGTATCAAGGTTCCTCTACCGAAAGGGGACAAAAAAGTGAGCCTTTAAAAGACATGTAATAGTAATAATTGTTGGAAATTGAGTTCAACTCTCCCCATGTGTTTCACGACATGGACTAACCGCCTTGTTAGAATCACGATTGTCGTTATACAAAACTCCACAGGCATTAATCTCCTCTACAATCACCAGAGTTAGGATCCACGAGAGGCAATTAGTCCATGTTGTGAAACACACAGGGAGCATTGAAACCAATGTCCAACAATCTCCCCCCAACATGAGCCGGGTGAGTTTCAAACTCGAGACCTGTCACTATGATACCAATTTTTGGAATCACGATTGTCGTTATACCAAAACCCACAAGCTTTAGTCTCTGCTACAATCGCTAGGGTCAGGATCCACGAGAGGCATGTTGGAATCACGATTGTCATTAGACCAAAACCCGCGGGCTTTAGTCTGTACTACAATCACCAGAGTTAGGATCCACGAGAGGCGGTTAGTCCATGTCGTGAAACACATGAGGGAGTGTTGAACCTAATGACCAACAATCTCATCCCCAATGCAAGCTGGGTGAGTTTCAAACTCGATACCTATCACTCTGGTACCAATTGTTGGAATCATGATTTCCGTTAGACCAAAACCCGCAGGCATTAGTCTCCACTACAATTTCCAGAGTTAGGATCCACAAGAGGTGGTTAGTCCATGTCGCAAAACACACATATACAATGTCCAATGCTAATCTAGTAAAGACGCACAAGCATATACATGTGAATGAATTGTTGGATAACTAGCGAAATAAGTCACATAGAAGCAATGATTGTTAAAACATATACAAAATATGTTCAACAAGATAAATACCAAAGCCATCGAAATAGTTCAATTTCCTTAGTACATGAAACAACCTACATCGCAAACATTCAAAGAATAGTATTACAATATTTAATACATACGCATGAAATTTTTTGGCTCAACGAGCTTTGAAATGACAGTGAAACCCGCTAGATACAATAGTGGAGCATTAGAGAAACCACTTCCTCTTCTAAAAGAGCTATTCTCCTCTCTAATTCCTGGTAGGAGGAGCCAAGGTGAAAATTCATTTGCATGAGTTATGAGGGTGTATATATAACAAATGGGGTGACCATTCACCTACCTTGAGACTCTTGGACTACCCTCATGGTCTTTTGACTTCTATATGACTCTTTAACTCCATCACAATTTTTCACATTATATGGATGACTATTAGACTTCCACTTTACATTATATTTATCCAATATTGAATTTACATCATCCACAAATGTTGTGGAAATGATGACTCATAACATGACATGACATGACACTGATGACATGGAATGCATGAAGACATGGAAATTTAAAATCATTATTTGTTTTTGCTTTCTTTGTTTCTTCTTCAAAGATATATCATTATCTTCTCCTTCCTCCTCCATAAGGCTTGACTATAGGGAGCCTTCAATGTACTCTTGATCTCCAAGTGTTTTCACAATGGTGTCCCTTTGTATTTCTTTATTGATGAACTTTTTTTTGCATCTTCAAAGGTGTCTTCTAGCATGGTATCGTCCATATATTTCATCATCATCCTATCGTAACATGATAGAAAACTTGCAACCAAAATCCACTCATAACAAGATTACGTTAGTCCGATAAACTGCTAGTCTAGCATGCATCACTACAGCCACTGATGAGCTAGAACCAGGTGATAGGTTCAGAGTCAGGATCAAGGATTTCGTAGTTGTAGAGCTCAAGAGGTCTTGGGCTAGGACTAAGCCTTGAGACTGTGCAGTGTGTAGTTCAGGAAGGTCAGGGCTAGACATCTACATAGTTGAGGAGCTCAAGAGGCCGGATTAAAGGCTTAAGCCTTTAAGATTCTGACTACACAATTCAAAAGGAAAAGAGGTAAAGGGATTGCACAGTTCAAGAGGTCGAGATTGAGGCATGATGCTTGAGACTACACAGTGTGTAGAAGAGGATGATTGGAGGCGAGGGCTACACAATTCTAGACCTCAAGGGTTGAGGCTGAGCACTGAGACTATGCAGTGCACAGTTATGGAATATAGGGACTACACATTGGACATTTCCAAGAGGAAAGGTCTGAGATTGAGTGTTGATACTACACAATGTGCAGTTTGGGAAGGTTGAGTGAGGTCAAGTTGATCGGGAAGGCCACTTTCCAGATTTGGCTAAGTGTGGGATCAGTGAGGCGAAAGTAAACAATGAAAAAACATAAGCATGACCACACACTTAGAATATTTTACCTAAAAAAATATATCACTTTGAACAAATGAACAAAATACTTCCCTCAATGTGATGACATTTTGATAGCTTTTCCCAAATGTGACACTAAAGATACACTTTGTGATGACATTGAAGACACTTTCACGACAGTGCTTGAAATTTTTGAATTGAGTGTGATACATGTCTACATGATAATAATGACTCATTAAAACCAAGGTTACCCCTTGAAACAAACCAAAACTAAATATATGCAGTGTGCCATGATTTCCATGCTAAAAGATGACACTTTAATTTTCTTCTAGATGGGACAATAATACTTAGATAAAACACATGTGATGGATATTAATACTTGAAATGAAACAATGAAAAGTAAAATTAGGCTATGAAATTTGGATGTAGGCAAAAAGTTTGAAGGGTTTTGTATCATCGACAACACTTGGCGACACACTGGTTGAATTCCTACTTCTCTGCCTTGGTCAAATATTTTGTGAAAAGTCTAGTTCCTTTGGGAGTATTGATTCATCATTCAAATTACTCTTGTTTCCCCACTTACCATGTGCATAAACATAGTCCCCTTAATCCTTTCTCAGTCGAACACAATTATAAGGCCAACCATATCACAATGTTTCAAATAAGCATAAGGGTAATGTTATTCATGAGATTTAGATTTTTAGAGTATGGTTTTTCATTTCTAGTGTTGCTCTGTTGCCAACAGGCTTGGACAGTACCCTGGTGGAGTCACTTTAGGAACAAAAAATTTTCTCTATTTGTAGTGAGCCTGGATAGTACCCCAATGGATTTTCTTGCTTCACCTCCCTACACAGGAATCCTTTCACTTCTTTCACCCTTTATTTATTTATTTTATATAGGACTATGCATCAACACTTATTCATTTCATGGGGTGGAAGGGGGATCCTAACTTTTTGAGAGATGAAGAGGTTCTTCCTTAAGAGAACCATATATAAAACCTCTATTATTGGTTTTCTCATTTATATTTTCCCCTTGTCCTTCTCTACTTGATCGGATCAATGTGGAAAACACTGAAACATAAAGAACTGAGTGTAGGCATGAGGTTTCTAGAATAAACATATATATCGTGGTTCAACACAAAGCCTTCCTTATGAAATGATCATATTTTCTGTGAGAACATCATTGACCAAAATGTGTAACCAAGATAAAGAAGGAGGATTGAAGCCTAGACAAATGTTGCAATTTCACAAAACTCTTTTCAATGTTTCTAGATACATTGGAAATGAAAAATACACTTACACACAATGTTTATTCACATAAACGAAAGAAACAAAAAAAAAAAAAATCTAAAACACTAAACGTGGAAAACAAAAAACTATCATTGAAAATATTGTTTCAAATCTTGGAAATTTACAAGAAGGGGGTTAATCTTCCTATCCAAATATTGGATATGAAAAGTGTGATTTCCAAGATTCTCACAAACTTAAGATGGTTTGATCCATAGGGATTGTAAATTAGTGTGTTTCCCCTTCTCTTTATGGGATTTGTCCTACTTCAATACTATATCACACACAATTAATTCATTTTTCCCCATAGACTTCTTATCAAACCATCTCTGGGTATGGTTCTGGTGAAGAGAAAAATTTCCTTTTTCTTTCTTTATTTCTTCCTATAACTTAAGGAGAGTGTTTATCCTACTTTAAACCAAGAGGAAATTATTACCCTAGGTTCTTGTTAAAGTTGAAGGGTATGTAGGTAAATGTTCGGAGGCAGGATGGCTTCATTTCCGTACACCAGGATGTAAGGTGAAGTATTCATAGAAGGTTTGGGCATGACATAGTCAACCCACAAGCCATTCACCAAAGCAGTGTATTGGTTCCTTTGTTCAAACAAGATGGATTTTTTAATGATATGAATAAGGCTCTTATTGGTTGACTCCATAAGACCATTTCCCTATGGGTATTCGTAAGATGAATGTTTCAATACGATGCCATTTTCCAATGCAAAATCATAATTTTTTAACGATGAGAAATATGTTGCATTATAAAAAAAAGTGAATTCGGAACTGTGTTAGTGTGTTTGGTGCACGTATGTACGAAATCACACCAACTTAAGAGGTGTGGTTTACCCTCTTAAGTTATTGGTCACAGGTAGAAAAAGAAGTGGAGTCAAGCAAGTTAGTGGAACATGCTAGAACATAAGCATACTAGATAAAGAAAAATCATGCATATTCAAACATAAAAATTAAACTAAAACTAAAAAAAATAAAACAAAAGCTCTAAATAGGGTCAAACAATTGCAATAATCCAAACAATGGTGCTTACGGGCGCTCTTATTGAGTGCTGCTAGGAAATGAGTATGAAACTTTAACCCACTTGCCAAGGGGCCCTTAGAAATTGGGTTCTAAGTCCCAATGCAAGGATGTCTTTACTTCAAATCTTGCCTCGATGCAAAGTCACCTCTCTCTACTATGGTGGACTGAACTTGTTGGATGGCCAACAATTGAGTACCCTCTATCTCAGCTCCGAATCAGACATTGCTAGTATTGCTTGGGGAAATTCTGGCCATCATAACAATGTGCTCTCAAGTTGTTCATCTCTTGGTGGTCTTTTATAGGAGAATTCAAATCCTCCTTCCCTCTATTGGTACATTGTGGATGGTGAACCAAGAGAGAGGGATGATTCCATTGTGTTCCACACTTATTCCATTGTATGCTCCCTTGATGTCCTAAGGAGGCTTTGGTGGTTGTCCTTAGGCGGTTTCAAGTGTGAAATCACTGTCCTAGAGTGTGATTTTTGTGGTCTTGGAAAGTGACTTCCGTCACTCCCAGGATTGCGCACATTTCGGGTCAAAAGGCATGCAAAGGCACTCTTCTTGAAGGAGTTTACATGCAAAAGAATTTATGACTTGCTCAAATTTTATTTTTCCTCAGACCTTAGAGATTTTTAAATACTTTCCAGATTCTCTAATGTCTCTCAGCCCTGTAAATCCTTATGCCTGACATTAAATAATGTCGTCTTTTCTTGTACGATTTTCCAATGTTAACAGTTTCCCCCTAATGTGTGAGGTATAGGAAGAACTGTATAGCCGAAATACATTATCGTTTCTTTTATGTATACTATGCGTAGAGATAAAGAGACCTACATAAAGCTCGGAATTGGAGACACCCTGCACCAGTTTGAAGAATTAACATGTCCTGTGGAACCCATGTAAGAAAATATAATGCAACATATACAAAATTTCTACGAGGTGGGCATTTCCTATGCTCGTAATGATGTGGCTAGTTAAACAAATCTATTTGATAGATACATGTTCTTTCTGTGTCACTAATATGGTAGTGATATGGTGGTTGCTGACGACAACTATTAACGCCCTCAGAGGCATTTTTTCTTTGAAAATACGTGGAATGTGGTACCCATATGCATAAACTTGGTATGGAATATAGATGCGCATTGTATACATAGGTGCTGGCTAGGACCTTCCCGTGTAAGCATTGCTGAAAAAGACACTTATGAAGGCACGATTCTTCGATGAATTTGATCAAATTGCAATGGTTGTAAGGTACGACACCATCTTGACATGAAGGATTTTGTTGTAGTCGAATGTCAAGAGGATCAATGAAATCTATGGGAAATGATGTCTCCCACAGTGCCACCCGAGGATGCCCCTATTATGGAGAGGGGAGATCCAAGGTACCACTTCCTTTTTGGAAAATAGGTGTTGAAGTCGACAAAAAGGAAGCCTCAACTGAATGAGGGGGTCGCTGATATGGAGGATCAAGATCCTGGACGTGATGATTTTAACATAGACATGGTGGCGTGGGGTGACTTAAAACTGATGATGGGGATTCAGTGGCCCAAGGTTGGAGTATAATAAGCATCTTGGCGGCAGTCATAACTATTTATGATGGGGAAATCCTTGGAGTTGGTAAGACTTCCAAGGTGGGTATAAACTGGTTATGAATGTCATGGTGGATTTTTGGTGGGGTTGTGATACTCAAACCTAGGGTGTTAAGGGACCGCTGCCATGGGATAAAAAATGAATGAGTGGGTGGGGGACGTAGTGCACTTTTTGCGGTGTTTGTACACTTACCAAAAGAATAAAATAATAGGGTTTGGTTTGTACAAAACACAGAGACGGGTGCCCCAAAACATGAAAGTGCTCGCTCACTGATGACGTGAGGAAGGTGTTTTTCTGAGGGTGGGGGCCCCATTGGTTCATCTCATTTGTGAGGTTGATGAAGCGGATGAAAAAATATCGCAGATGGGATTATGCTGGTGGAGGTATGGTGGGCCAAAGGCGAGGCACGGTAGTGTGCTTTTGACCTGCTTGTACAACCTGGTCGTTCGGGAACGAGGTTTTATTCTGTATGGTAAAAATTGACCTTATTCATGGTGGATGGATGGGCATGAGGTGCTTCCCAGACTCAAGTGGTATGTCCATGGCGTCACTTTTGTTGTGATATACAGTCTACCATGGGTGACGATCACCATGGAGGAGAGGCTCTACCGAGCAACGAGGATGTTTATCATGTGCAGGGTGATTTGATGATAAACACGGTCAGATGTGTGGAACCTATGGTTGATTTCTGATGGAGAAGTTATGTTAGGATATTCAGAGTTTTATGGGACTCTATCATGATGGGGGTAGAATGATACCTACTTTGGAACTTTTAGTGGATGGAGTTGTGGATGGTTTGCAAGCTTTCCTGCAAAAACAACTACCTCAAGTGAAAGCATCTTCTTTATCAAATTTTATTGAAATTATGAGCTTTAAAAAAGAAGATGAGAGAGGGAATACCTGCCAGCGCTAAAAAAAGAAAAATTTGGGAGGGTGAATGTGTGGCATTGCCTCTGTTCGTGATGGAGTGTTGATCACAGTGCTGCTTTTGGTTCAGAGAACAGACATTCTGATCTCCCCTTATGTTCCTCCAAAGTTTTTGAAAACAACGATATATAGGTGAATATGGCCCTAATTCAATTCATTTGTACTTGTTCAGTTTTTTAGAGGTTAGGGGCTTCTGCGGAGCAGTTCTTGCCGTTGCGATCAGCCTGAACACCATGGATTAGTGATATCATGCCCAAGTAACCTCCATAATGTCCTGCACTTTAATTTTTTCAGTCTAACAGTGTCGGGGTCCATACAAACTTGGCTTGTACGGATTCTGAGTGATTATTTTCCCTAGATTACGTGGGAGATCAGGGGAAGGGCGACCCCTCTGTGTGCATTTTCGAGGGTTTCTCGCGCTTTAAGCGCTCTATTCCTCTCTTTTGGTGTGCCTTCTATGCACCTGTGAGAAATACAGGCATGCCTTGGGCGCGCATGTCTGAGGGATAGGTGCGCAAGAGGCTGAGGCAAAAATATTGTTGAATTTTGGCCTATTTTTTGATGTTTTGTGTTACTCATGGGTTCCTGTTTGGATGACAGGTTGTTGGAGGGAGCAGAATTGACCCAAGATTTGTACTGCATTGGTTTCTGATGCTGGGGTGCATCGTCATCTGGTGCAATGGGGGCTTCTGAAGTTCACGGAGAATGAGCTTCTTTGGTCACAGGACCGATTGCTTCGTTACTTGATCTAGCATTGGCACAAGAGGCACAACATGTTTGTGTTGTGGGGGACTAACCTGGCTATCCATCCTGAGACGGATGTGTATTTTGTGACTAGGCTACTACCTCATGGTGAGGTTTTGAGGTATCCACTCCCTTCTAGGAGAGTGGATTTGGAGAGGATCTGGGCACAACATTGTGGCGGGGAAACCCTTATGGAGGGGTGCATCAACATTGCTTCGATGACATATTTGGTTGAGCGGTGTGCTCTGGTGGTTATTGTGCAACTTGTAGGGTTGTCGTCTCCACATCGGGCATCTGGCCCGCAGGTTGCAGTCTTGCACCGGTTGAGGCCCGAGCATTTTTTTTATTTTTCCCATTTCTGCTATGATGGGATGATGACGCAACTTAACAAGGTTTGTAATGGATCAAAGTTTTTTGTGTACGCTAGTATTCTATGCAGCATTATGTATGAGAGGGTAGTGCTGCTAAGACCAGTGGTGGCAGTGCCTCCTAGGGGGCCACGAGAGCCTCGCATGAGGAGGTTGGCTCCGATGATGCCGCAAGGGGGTGGGGGTATGGTGGGGCGGTACTGGAATGCCACGAAGGAGGCCTGGTTCGAGGTGAACCCCCAAATGTTTCTTCCATTCCCATATGCAGGGATGGAATTTCAGGGGGATCCGAAGATGAGTCTCCCTCTTGGTTATGCTTGGGGGAAAACATGTATGTTTTTTTTATGTTTTCTTCATTTATTTGATTATATATGTGGTTATGTGTTTTGATGGTGACACTAACATAGTTTTGGTTACTCTTGCAGATGTTGGCGAGGTAGGTCACCCTGTGGCTTGATTGGTTGGCCACGGTCCTCTTCGAAGACATCGGGGCGATCGTGGGGGGTCGGGAGGAGATGCTACACAATTTCAGGGTGGTGGACCTGGTGGTGGTGCTGGCCTTTCGGGAGAGGGAAGTGGCTCGGCTGCTACTGAGGCTGCGACCGAGCAAGCTCGTGCCGATGTAGAGGCGGCACGTGTTGATGAAGTGTAGGCTCACAATGCTGAGCTAACTGCTCGAGTGTCAGTTCTAGAGGATGCCTGGGTTCGAGTGGACCGCTTGACCCAAGGAATTCCTTCTCGAGGTTTTTTGGATAACCTCAAGGAGGTCTGGTTGGAGACGGTGATGGCTCGGGAGAGGGACTATCGGCCTATTTTACGTTAGGTGGCAGTCTCAGTTTTGACAGTGGCTCCCGTAGTGGTACCTGGAGCAGTTATGGGTCCAGGTTCCCTGCCTAAGGGAGCACTACCATAGATTTTACTTGTACACAGGGAAAGCACCTATTATGAGGATTCTTCCCCTATTTTTGATGAATTTTTGTGTATCTTTGGGCTAGATGACGAGTCAGTAACACTATTTTTTGTACTCAGACATATACACAATGATATATATATATATATATATATATATATATATATATGAGAGATATTTTTTGTGGCTCTATATGTTGTGTCACCTGTTTCGGTTTATGGATGATGTTATGCTGATGGATATCTATGTTTTTTATTTTTTACGTATCATGGTTTATTCGAGATGCATTCCAGTTTATAATATTGTTAGCTATGTGATTAGTTGTCTGGTTTTAACTCCTTGGTACATGTGTAAATGTAATATAGTCAAATTGTCTGCTTAATCTTTTTGCATGCAAATATTTTCTAAATAGATGTCAATCTCTTGTCTCAAATGTTTGGTTTAACTGCGACACTACTAATTGGGAAAGAAGGTAGACATGCATATGGCATATTCCCTGATGGAGGGTGTCGCACATAATTCTGATGATGGCGTCATATTCTGCTTGATTGTTTGTTGTTGAACCGATGCACACACCGTTTGTGTAGAGTGGTGATCGGTCAAGGTGATAGATGACCCATGCAACTACTGCTAAAATTTGAGACGATCTTGATGCTCCATCAAAAAATACAAAGTAAGGTCCAGGTTGGTGATCCATGGCCACACTTTGAGCGCATTTTGTAATAATTATTTTCGTCAAAAATATAAAGTGGTTGGGTTGGTGTACGTTCACTCTAGGGCAGGGCCATCTTGGCCCTTATGGGTAGAATTTCTTATGGTAAAGGACATTGATGGGGTTGCTGAGGCATGTCCCATTCGGCTCTGTCAATATGTATGCCCCCTGAAGGAGGAAATTTTTTATGATGTAGGGTCCTTTCCACAAGGTTTCAAAATTTCTTGGCCCTAGGGCTTCTTTTGTGACATCATAGCGGAGGACTAGTTCTCCCTGTTGAACCCTTGGATAAAATGAGAGGGGGGGTGAATCAGTTTAACGCAGTCATGGTCTTGTAAAACTTTATTTTAAATTTATTTACATCTTAATTTCTTGATCAACTTAATATAAAATGGAACAAAAATCTTAATAAGTGAGAAGCAGGTATTAAGAAGATTAAATATTGAATATCAACACATAATCATCATGCACATAGACAACCGATATAAGTGGAAACCCATAAGGGAGAAAACCACATCTTATTATTGTTGTGATGCAAAGGCAAGCTCCAACTCCCACTCACCACTGATTTTTTGTAGGCTCCAACCTATAGGAGGCTCCTACCTCAATTCTGCAAGCTACAACTTACAAGGAAGCTCCAACTCCCATCTATTTTCTATAGGCTACAACCTACAGGAGGCTCCTACCTCAGCCAGCTACAACTGACATCTATCAAGGTACAACTTGATATGGAAGCACCAACTTCCATCTATTTTCTACAGGCTACAACCTACAGGAGGCTCCTACCTCAACCAGCTACAACTGACATCTATCAAGCTACAACTTGATATGGAAGCACCAACTTCCTCACTCTTTCATAAAAAACACATGCTGATTTACCTGGATATCAGTTCTGTTTTGTTCCTTCTTCACTATTGTCCACCAGCCTTCATATCTGCCTTATATCATCTCTGAATCTTCACAACTTCTCTATATGCTCCTCTTTCTTCTTACCCTCTCTCCCTCATTTCTCCATTATCTAATCCCTTATGCATATCTGTGTGATATCATTTATAGAGTTCACCTCATGACTGTTTGTATTCCACAGGGAATTCGAAGTGAATAGCCATGACTCTTTGCCTTCCATCTTCTCGTTTTCTTGCCTAGCACATTCAGAAAAATACAACAATATGTATACATTTCAATATTACAGTGGGGTATTTATTTTCCCACGGCGACTTGCCTTTTCATCACATACAATAAAAATAATTTTAAATCATTTACATTCACATTTTCAGTTACATAAATCAATTTCACTCAGCCCTTTTTCGGCCCTTGTCTTGTTGTGCATTTGTCTTTTCTACTGCTGTCACTGTCTTTTTCAGTTTATGCTGTTATATTGTGATTGTTCTAAATCTGGTAGCTTTATCAATGCAGAATCTTTCTTTCTGTTCTTAACACTATGTTCAGAACCCAACAATCAAATAACATTGGTCTTCATATACGGAAGCTACTTTTAATTCTCTATGGTTAAAAACCATAGTCAAGTCCATTTCATGAATATTAAACGTTCCACTTTGCTATCATTCAATGCAAGTCTCGGCCCTCAGACATATTTATATATATATGATAATTCTTTATCAACCCATCATATATCTACACCATACAAATATTCTTTTTATCTTACAATCCCGATTTTGGATAAAACCCAAACACTATATAACAACATTTGGTCCACACTAATAAATTTTAGATGTAAATGCATTTTAAACGCTTCCACTATCCCGAATGAAATTAACCATTTCTACTTCATAATCGTCAACTTTGTTAAACCAACGCACTAATGCATATATCAAACTCTTTTGAAAACCCAAACGTAACTAGTTATTCGAGCCCACAATATGCACAATTTACCCTTGTTATTAAACCCTTATGTAAGGGCCCCAGCGTATCAATCACCATTATATAACCCCTTTCCTTTGGTTTAAAACCTCAGCATATCATGACGCTTCACATTATATGTTGAACCATGCAACCTATATCACCCAAGAATCCATAACATATTTGGGTCCCACATCTATCCCTTCAACTCAAATCTCTGACTTTGGATTAAACATAATATATCACCATATTTTTCGTCCTTCAATTCAATGTTATGAAACATTAGCACATCTAGGCTTCCCTTCATTAATATATACATTAGCCATTAAAACATTTAAACTATTTATTGTAAACTCCCATTTGTCAACATAATAAACATTCGGGTCCCACAACTTCAATAACACACCTTTCGTTAACCTTCAAACAGCTTCACGATGCGAATGCCATCGATATTTTGGCGAGTATCATCGAACGGATATCACAAAAGTTTTAACCTTGTTACTTAACCCTCTAAAATTATGCGAAACTCGTGGTTTTTGGAAACCACTTCAGGACACGCATCATAAGCCAAGTGTTATCGCATTTTTTTTTGACATTCCACTTACCATTTTTAAGAAATGCGAAAACCACCAGTCTTCGCCTCAAACCCGCTTTTATTGTTTCAATAGTAAGGTCCCACCATATTCTTAACTCACGGTTCTGTTTATTGACTCAAGGTTCCGCTTCAAACGCAATTTATCTTTGATTTTATTCTACATTTGTTGATCTTTGTCCGACTATGTCTTCTGATTCATAGTTTCAATTCAATCTTTCAATACTGTGTCTCTGTACAAATTCCTACATTATTTTCCTTCATTACATTCTGTGCAGAACCCCTTTGGCCTTCACAAAACGCCTTCCTTCCGACTAGTATCTTACGCTTGTTATTTCAAAATCTGTCTTTAATTCTACAAGGTTTCTCTAATTCATAACGCTGCTCTTTCGCTTCCATTACAACACTACTACCATTACGATCCACTCGTCCAAAATTTCTTCATAGAAATTAACCACACTTACTCATTATCTGTGGTTCAGACCCATCGATCCCAATCACAGTAAATCCCTAAATGCGAATTCAAAACCTCACTCTGTCTATACAAAAAAATTATCTTTGACTTCATACATGGAATCCTTATAAAGGTTCTACCCTTTTTACGATAGATTCATTCATCTATCGCTAAAGCACACGGAGTTTCGATTCATTCAATTGCACACAAACTCATACAATTTCTTATTAAACCTCAAAGTCTACCACACAGACCTTAAACCAAATGATACCCATGTAATACTAAAACAAATTCCTCATATATGCAGATGAAATTACTTACAAAGGCTTCTTGTCTTCACTAGATCTTCAAATCAAATGGCCCTTTTATCCTCCTACTCTGCCTCTTGAATAACTCTCTGCTTCAATTTGCTGCCTTTGCTTCCTCTGCTCCTTGTCTGTCTCCTTTGTCTTATTGTTGGTTCTTGTTTGTTCTTTTGCCTTAGTGATAGTTTAGGTGCTGCTCCTTTCTTCTCCTTTGCCATCAATGAAAATATTTCCAACAGTCTCCCCCTTTGGCATTAAAGGCAATACTCCACCAATACTCCAATACTTCCTTCAGGACTTCCTCCCCCTTTCATTCTGAAAGGTGTGTTTTTTCTTCCTCTGCCTATCTTCTTTTGCTTGCTTTTCCTCCCCCTTTGACATCAATGGAAAAGGGTTGAACATTTCCCAGTGTGGATTCTATCTTTGCATTTCCTCTATCTGAGTTGTGTTTAGGCCTTCTTCTTTTGACTTTATACCTTGCTGCTCCAGACTGGTGTACACGAGTTGTTGAGAGAACACTTTTGAGAATTATTGAACTTGTATATACACAGTAAGTTGATACCATCCCAAAGCACAAACTCCTTGCACTTGTATAGAGTGTAGGTGATGATAGAACAACCATATATAATCAGACTTATATATTCAAAGATGCATCGTTGGACCAAAACTAAATACTGAGAATGCTTCAAATATACTTCAGTCTCTAGTATGATCTTCATCAGAAATACATATCTATTGAGGAATATTGTAGATGGAATATGTCTTCTTCTGCAATACACATCTACAGTACAACATCTGTTCAATTATGATGATGCCAATATATATTTTATAGTTGTGGTTTACCTTTCCTGCCTGTTGGTGGTGATATGAGCTAGGATGCTGACAAGGATATTAAACTTAATAGCTGAAAGGTCTTGATGTGAACAATGAATCAACCCAGAGATTACAACTTATTGTGAGATTAGAAGATATATTTCAATCTAAGAGACCAAAAGACTTTACTGCTTGTACAATGTACTTTCAAAACAAACCCTTGAGGCTAGATACATTCAATGTATTGGTCAGTCTCACTTATCAACCATGCAATTTTATTTATGACATAAGGGGGTATGTATGTCAATGATCAATCTCTCTTTAAAGGTGAATTACCAGCAAATCCTTTATGCTGAAGTAGGATTTAGATAAATTAATAAAAGACTTTTGAGCTTCAAATGGTAATCACAACTAGTCCTTCATGCTTCAGATACTTTAACTATTCTGTCACGATGATTTTCAACAAAAACATCTTCAAGTTTTTTAATTGATATCTCAGCCAACAGACTTCACATGGTTTTATGAATGATCTTAAGAAATAGGTCATGAAGATATATCTGTACTAACTTGAGGAAGGCATGCAGTTATATCTAGAAATAGATACTGCTTCAATGCTCAATATACTACTTCAAGTGTAAACCAGATAATGATCCTTTAGCACTGTTATTGACCTTTTAATGCTTTAGTAATGCAGATAATGCTGGTTATACTACCTTGATGTACTTTTTCCATAATCCTTTGATCCTGAGGACCTGTGCCATACCACTGCTCCACTGATAACACTTGGTATTCTGTTGATAGGCATGCTGCTTGTACCAAATACCAATTGATACTTCTTTCACTTCAGATCGCACATTACCCCATAGTTAAGACAACCTTCATAGTTTCTACTATTGAGCTTTCCACTATTCACACCAACAACCATCAATATACTGAATTTGATCTTGGCATCATTAACCATTTTTCCTTATTCTGTCATTCTGGTTTAAAAGAATGTCACTGCATTTTCCCTTCTATTACTGCTCCAGAATCATTGCTGCTTTATATACAATTCAACTATTCTAACATAATGATCTTCAGGAAGACATCTTCAACTTATTTACTTGGACTCTTCATGAGCAGACCACTCAAAGATTTGTCACTTATTTAACTTCATTCCTCCAAGGGGACTTTTCATAAATGAATGATGTAAGGATGTAATGATGATAGGTACTTCTCTTACTCATCCTTCTTAATGTGATTCATTGTTAATTCTAGTAGTATGATGCACAATGTGATCATCCTTTATGGGTCTTTCCAGTTTTGTAGCTCGAAACATATTTTTTTTTATTTTAACCATTCATCACTTAATGTGTTGATGTCTTCTTAACTTACATGTTCATGGATGATGTTCCCTCTACCATCATGGCTACTTGTTGCCTTCTCTTCTTCCATCAACCTGTTGGCTATTATGTGCTTTAGGTATTCTTCTTCCTCTATAGTTCTCTGTTAGAGGAATTTTCCTCTCCCTTCCTGACCTTTTAGCTGTTGTTATTTCATGGAGCTCTTCTTAGACTACTTTTGTGGGGACTATTTATGATCTGCTCTCCCCCTTTGATGTTGCTTCATATCTATCACTAGCTGGATATTTGCATTGCTTCCTAGAGTAGCTCCCCCTGAGACTATGATGGATTCATTATGTTATTGAGGTAACAGGCTCCCCCTTTCTCTTTTCCTTCCATACTTTATTGGGGTCCTTCATAAAGTTTGCACTTTTTTTTTATTCATATTTTTGTTTGATTTGATTAGATTCCATCATCTATCTAGAGTTCTTTAATGTGTATGGCAGTTTACAGTCTTTTGCTTTGTGACCAAGCTTGAGGCATACATAGCATATTATTTTACCAGGGTACGTTTGAGCTAATGTATAATATTTTATGCTCCCTTTTGAACATAATTTACATTCAACAAGTTTATGTCCAAAATTATTGCATGCATAACAGTAGCCATGGAAATGATTTATGTACATGGTGAGTGGTTTTCCTTTACATTTGTTTGCTTGAGGTAGTCGTCTCATTTGCTGCATCTTTTGCTAGTTAAAGTTGATATGCCTTGTCTTACAATGTGCTGCAATATGTACTGGTTTATGACAAGAGAAACATGTGATATTTTTCATAGGAGGAAAGAAACTCCTTTGAAATCTTTTGAATTTGTTCAACTCATCCTTAGGAGTGCATGAGCCTTTAGCAGTTGATTGTTTCATCCTCTCATTCTCTGTCCTTTCATGTTGCTGCTTGTTTCTGTTTATTTCTTTACAAATCATGTTCTTGTTGGCTTCTACTTCTGTAGGAATCTTCTGAGCTGCTTCATTATCCCTTACAGCTTTTACAAAAATGATATTCCTATTATCTTCTACCTTGGACTTACTGGTTTCTCCTTCGTATCCTATCCCAGCCTTTATGAGAGGAGACCTTTGAGAATTTAAAATCTTGTCCAATTGTTCAGAGCTTGTCATTTGAGGAGTGTTCATTAATAATTCTCTTTGGGCTTTTTCTAATTTCTATCTCAGGCACACTACTTCTTCTTCCAATTTCTCTTGCTTTTGAATTTTATCCTTTATTTTCTTTAGTAGTATACCCTCTATTTTCCTTAATTCTTCTAGTTCAAATTTCAGTTTAATAAGGTGTTCTGATTCTAGTTCTTCTTTTACATATTTGCGGAGAATGTCTTTCTGTTTTCTAGACTTGAGTTTAAGTCTGTCTATTTCCTCCAAGGCACTTCTTAGCTCCCCCTCGAGATCTACCTCACATTCTTCATCAGATTCCAGGAGATCATCTTCAAATTCTTCCTTGGCCATTAAGACAAATTCATAGGTTGCTGAGCATAAAATGATTTTCTATTGAATCTCTTCCCCTTCTGCCAGTTATTTGTTATGGTTTGCTCTGTTTCTTGAGTCTAATTCTTTGTTTTCTTATGAGGACACTTAGATGCATAGTGCCCAATTCTTCCATAGTTGAAGCATTTAAATGGAAGTTTACCTTTATATTTGCCTGAGCCTCTATCCAATCTTCTGACAAATTTGGCCTCTTCTTCATCAGAGCAAGAGCATATATCTTCTTTTTCTTCTTTGTTCTTTTATGTCTTAAAGGTTTCCTCCCTCACATTTGACTTCCTCTGTGGCAGTCTCATCTCATAGGCTGTTAGGTTTCCAAGTAATTGGTTCATGGTCAAAGTTTCCCAATCAGTTGTTTCTTCTATGGCAGAAACCTTGGGGTTAAAGCTGGATGGTAAAGATCTTAGAATATTTTGAACAATTACACATTCTTTAATGTTTTCTCCTAGAGCTTTCATGTTATTCACAATTTCTGCAACCCTCAAGAAGAAGCTGGCAATGTCTTCATCATCATTCATTTTTATATTTTCAAACTGAGCTTCATAGACTTGTAGTTTGGCTATATTCACCTTTTTTTCTCCCTCATGGATGCTTTCTAATGTATCCCATATTTCTTTGGCAGTCTTGTTGTGCATTACTTTGATAAATTCTGCCTCACACAGTCCACTTAAGAGTGCATTCATGGCTTTGGCATTAGCCACAAAATCTTGTTTAGCTTCTTTCTCTGAGTCAGACTCCTTTGGGGCATATCCCAGTTCCACAGCAACCCAAACTTCTATTCCTAGAGATATTGTGTATTTCCTCATTCTTATTTTCCATAAGGCATAATTTGTACCGGTGAACAAAGGGGCTTTATTTTTTGAGCATCCTTCTAGACTAGCCATCCTGGGGACCTAGGATCTCCTTCCAGTTGTTAAACTGATACAGAAGGAACCCGCTCTGATACCAATTGTTGAACCCATGGTTAAACTGAGAGGGGGGGTGAATCATTTTAACGCAATCATGGTCTTGTAAAACTTTCTTTTACATTTATTTACATCTTCATTTCATGATCAACTTAATATACAATGGAACAACAATCTTAATAAGTGAGCAGCAGGTATTAAGCAGATTAAATATTGAATATCAACACATAATCATCATGCACATAGACAAGAGATATAAGTGGAAACCCATAAGGGAGAAAACCACATCTTATTATTGTTGTGATGCAAAGGCAAGCTCCAACTCCCTCTATCCCTTCACGCAAATCTTTGACTTTGGATTAAACATAATATATCACCATATTTTTCGTCCTTCATTTCAATGTTACGAAACATTAGCGCATCAAGACTGCCCTTCATTAATATATACATTATCCATTAAAACATTTAAACTATTTGTTTTAAACCCCCAATTGTCAACATAATAAATGTTCGGGTCCAACAACTTCAACAACGCACCTTTCGTTAACCTTCAAACAACTTCATGATGTGAATGTCGTCGATCTTTCGGCGAGTATCATCAAACGGATATCGCAAAAGTTTTAACCTTGTTACTTAACCCTCCAAAATTATGCGAAACTCGTGGTTTTTGGAAACCACTTCAGGACGCACGTCATAAGCCAAGTGTTATCGCATTTTTTTTTGACATTCCACTTACCATTTTTAAGAAATGTGAAAACCACGAGTATTCGCCTCAAACCTGCTTTTACTGTTTCAATAGTAAGGTCCCACCATATTCTTAACTCACGGTTCTGTTTATTGACTCAGGGTTCCGCTTCAAATGCAGTTTATCTTTGATTTTATTCCGCATTCGTTGATCTTTGTCCGACTATGTCTTCTGGTTCATAGTTCCAATTCAATCTTTCAATACTGTGTCTCTGCACAAATTCCTACATTGTTTTCCTTCGTTACATTATGTGCAGAACCCCTTTGGCCTTCACAAAATGCCTTCCTTCTGACTAGTATCTTCCACTTGTTATTTCACAATCTGTCTTCAATTCTACAAGGTTTCTCTAATTCATAATGCTCCTCTTTCACTTCCATTACAACACTACTACCATTACGATCCACTCATCCAACATTTCTTCATAGAAATTAACCACACTTACTCATTATCTGTGGTTCAGACCCATCGATCCAAATCACAGTAAATCCCTGAATGTGAATTCAAAACCTCACTCTGTCTATACAGAGAAATTCTCTTTGACTTCATACATGGAATCCTTATAAATGTTCTGCCCTTTTTATGATAGATTCATTCATCTATCACTAAAGCACACGGAGTTTCGATTCATTCAATTGCACACAAACTCGTTCAGTTTCTTATTCAGCCTCAAATTCTATCACATAGACCTTAAACCAAATGATACCCATGTAATACTAAAACAAATTCCTCATATATGAAGATCAAATTACTTACAAAGGATTCTTGTCTTGACCAAATCTTCAAATCAAATGGCCCTTTTATCCTCCTACTCTAACTCTTGAATAGCTCTCTGCTTCAATTCGCTTCCTTTGCTTCCTCTGCTCCTTGTCTGTCTCCTTTGTCTTATTGTTGGTTCTTCTTTGTTCTTTTGCCTTAGTGATAGTTCAGGTGCTACTCCTTTCTTCTTCTTTGCCATCAATGACAATATTTCCAACACTCCCTCAGTGAATGAACGAGGGTTGATGTGGCGGTCGAACGATGCTTTTACCATTTTCTTATGGGCCTCATTTTGTTACAGTGATTGTCATCGACTTTTGTCAACAAGCTCTAGTTGTACTATGCATTGTTCTAGAGGTTGGGTGTCATCAAGGAATTCGATAACGACATGCAAATTTGAGATTTCATGGAAATCAATGCAAAAGTGCAAGGTACCTTGACCTTTTGCGACAGGAATAAGGTGGAAATATTGGGATGTGGAAGTGGTTGCAATCCTATTTCCGATATGTGATGATACAAATTGTATGTGCTGTATCATTTTGTCGACATTCGGTGGGGGAAGAATCTCTGTAATGGGAGTTTGTGTAATCACAAGGTTGGTTTCCCCACTAGGATGGTCAATTTCTTGTGGGTGGAAATTGTGGCTGCTGCCTAGGTGCCTAAATGTTTCCATTAGCGGGCATACCTCTAGCGCGTGTTTTTGGCCAGTGTAAGTGGTGCATGGTACCACTATGCCAACTGAGTAGACTGTATGGGAATCGAAACTACTCGTTGTCCCCGATGTGGACGCTTGGAAAGGATCTTTTGTAGAAGAGGTGGTTTTCTGCTTCCATTTCTAAGTTGTTCGGTTTGGTGTGTCTAACTCTTTGGGGGAGTGTAAACTTAATGCTACTCTTGCCACTTTTAGCTTGCGGATATGCTCACATTTAGTCATATGGTGAAAGTGTGAACAAATCTCTTGGTTAGAGAGAATTCTTTGTGGCAGAGAAGAGATTGTGTGAAAACTATTTGCAAGGGGCTTCAGTTATTTGCACTGATTGACCCGGTGGTCATTCAGGTTGAATAGTCCACATGTTACCCTAGGTTTGGCCTAGGTCATGCTTGGTTGGTGTGTCATCCTAGTTTTCCCATCACAGCCATGTGGGTGTGGGGTCGCTAGAATAGGGTTGATGTACTTTAGAAATTATTTGAGCTCATCATCCTGTTTCTTATCTATTGTATAAATCATATCCATGAGGGAACGAACTCGAGGGATATAAGTACATCGTTGTCCGCAGTGATTTCCCTCACATACTAGGTAGAATAGCCTAGATACGTGGGTACTTTCGTGCTCAGTTTGTGATCTGAAAGGGTACCAACATTGTAACATTGCTAAATCAGGGTAGATAGTGACCACATGGTTGGGCATTTTGCATAACACGCATAATATTCTTCTCTGTAGAGAGCAGTTGGGGGTAGCTAGGGGTTCCCTGCCTAGTCGCTTTTCAGCTGACAAGAATAGGATGGACCTGCTCGTCACGTCTTCTTGGGTTTTTGAGTTGTTCGTGGATTCTAAGTCCATGTCATCTTCTTGGGAGAAGTGGACTATGGCTGAGCGTAAAATAGCGAGGGCTAACCGAAATCGAGGGATATAGTGACAATTTTCTAGAAGGTGATTGTCAACGCATAAAGGACATGTGAACTATGTTGCTCGGAACCCAACGTAGTAGACTTGTTCTATGGGATACCATCTATGGACGATTTCCAGGGCTGCGCATTCTTCGAGGAAGTGACCACGTTCATCACACAACGTGCAGCGTATGACAGGAGGGGGTATGACAAGGAGTCTTTCTGGTGCCCGTCGTTCCTCCTGTAGGTACAGGATAATATGAGGTTCGTCTCCAGCGGACTGGGTGGAGGGATCCTCTTGAGAGGATTACTCGATGGTGTGTAAGGCTCCCTTATATCGTGGGATCTCTGGAAAATGATGGGTATAGTGCCCATAATTGTTACAGATAGCGCATGCGTGATTGGTATGCAATGCTTTGCCTTTACCTTGGGTGGAAGGTTCTTTTTTATGGGAACGTGGCATCGCGAAGTCTGACTTAGATCCGAGGAGTGGTTTTAATTCTTCAAGATTTGGGCAGATATGGGTAGGGTGACCTATTACGTCACATATGGCACAAACTTGTGATTCCCGTTGTATGGCGGGAGTTTCTAGCTTCTTTCCTCTCTTTTTGGTTTTCTTAGCCATAATCACCAGTTTTGCAATGGAAATTTCCTTTGTAGGGATGCTTTCGACCGTTTATTGAACAAGTGGGGCCTCCTCGGGGCTGAGGGTATTTAACCCTATGGCAGTGATGTGTGTGGCTCCTATTCCTGTAGGGGGAATGAGGTACCAAATCGACATTTCAAACTATATGTTTGGTAACACCACTGTTTCCAAAACCTACTGGGAGATGAAACATGTCGGGGGGTAGAGGAAAGGGGTTTCGGAAGCAGCGTAGGCTAGAGAGGCTATCGTGGCCGAGGACTCAATATCATTACTGCTTGTGTCTGTGTCCTAACTAGCTTTAGCACTTGATGTGGACATCATGCACACTGGAGCCCTTGCGACATCAGGTGATGTCTCAAGTATAATGGGAGGATCTCCTAGGAATGATCCTAGGACGGACGATGGTTTGAACTAGCCCGGGCCATATTCTTGGTACCATGAAAGCGTATCCGAGGATGTATCTACATGGGGTATAATTACATCTGTGTTTGTTAGGGGTCGTTTCTTGCTATGCGTTAATTGGTCGATAGTAATGATGCGGTCCTCATGGGGGAACATCATAATGTAGAATATGGAGGAGGCTATGGCTAACATGGCGTACATATAACTCCATCCAAGTAGTATAATATAGTCCAAGTGAGCGTCCAAGACTTCGATGTCTATATGGACCATCTTTCCGGCTAAGAAGACTGAGACGTTTTGGTAGAGACCAACAGGGGTTGAAGGACGACCGTCATATGCTCTAAGTGTGATGACTGATGGTTTTAGTTCGGGAGACCCTAACTTCTTCCAAACATTTTTTGACATGATGCCCATGGATGCACCCTTGTCAATGACACATCGGTAAATGGTGATATTCTGGATTGACACTGGTATCATAAAGGTGACCATCAAAGGAAGCCTAGGGGTGGCTTTATCTAAATAAAAATCCATTAGGCATGTATCGGTAGGATCGATAGCTCCTAATGCATAAAGCAAGGCTTTCTGTTGTTTTGGGCATGACTGCAATACTTCCACAGCTGACATAGTAGTGGGAGATTGGGCTAAATCATCAACAATGCTATAATTATGGGCCACTTTGGAGTAGTTTCTAGCTCGCCTATTTGGTCCCTTATCCATCTTGGGCAATGGTTCAATAGGCATCTTTGAAATGGTCAAAGGTGAATTTGGTGCACTGGTACTAGCCCTTGACGTGTTGGTGTCTAGTGGGGTTTCGTAATTGTGATTCCATGTTTTAAAAAACATATCTTCACCAGTCATGCAGATTTCATGGTTTTTTTTCCAGAGTCGTCAGCATTTTTTCATTGAGTGCTAACCATCCCTTGATGGGGGAAAGGTTCCTGCATCACAGCTATTTACTGGGAAGATCCTCCTTGTCCTCGGTTACTCTGCCGCTTCTTCAGCTCAGGGAGATTATGACAGTGGTGAGTATAATGGTCGTACTCACCACAAATCGAACAAGAGTGGTTTGTTCGAAGAGGTGGCCTTTTTCTCTGTCGTTGGGAATTGCTTGGCTCTTCCCTTTGATTTCGGTTGGAGTTTCCTCCAGCCTTCGATCGTGGCGAGCATTATTGGTTGTTGCCCCCCTGTCTAGGATTCACTTTGGTCTTGTTTTTTCCTTTTTTCTTAACCACATTAGGAGGGTAGTTATCCTGTTTATATGATTGGTGTAGTTGGTTTTGGGACGACTGCACAAAGTTCACCTATGCATTATTCTGCATAGGCGGGTCTTATGCTGGGGATTGAGCATAACGCGGTCTCTAGTTTGCACCTGGATTTTGGGGGGGAGCTCTTCTGTTAGTATGTCTTTCTACGTACTAGGTCCCCTGAGCTAGAGGATAGGGTCCTACAGGGTGATACAACTACGCCCTATTAGTCAAATCTTGCTAAGGCATATGATGACTTTGAAAACCGGGTTGTGGTACGTTCTAGGTAGAACCATACGTATAACCAGGGTTTTGATTGTTTTTCCCTAGGTAACTATGGGTCAATGACCCAATTAGACTGTATGTAGAGTTCGATGTGCCTAGAAAATCTTGATAAGTTTGGAGGTGCAAGGCATTTTTCAGGATAAATATATCCTGACTGCGTATAAATCAGCTCGAGATGTTGGGCCTTGCTGATGGCATTCTCTTTGGATATAGGCCTTTGTTGCACCACATCCTTTGAAATATCTGCAGTGAGAGTTTTCAGGAACAAGTCTAAAAGTACCCGATCGTCTAGTTTGGCTACACATAAACTACGATGCTGCCACCATTCGTGGAGATGGTCCGAGATATGGATGGAGGGGGTTTTCCTAAAGTGTGTCAGTAATTCCATTCCAGAATCATGGTGAATGGGTAACTAAAAATATGTTAGGAATGTGGTGGCAAGGGCGTAAAAGGTTCCATGTGTAGCAGAGGACTGCTCCACATACCATTTGACTGCTACTCCTATCAAAGTGCGTTGAAATAGTCACAATCGAATAGTGTTGTCAATGATACTGTTCGATGAGAAACATAGTTTAAAATTCATGACATGATTACCTGGGTCTTTCGCTTGCTTTCCTTCAAACTTTGGAATATCCGAAGGGAGCTTCATGGGCATGGGAGGGCATGCAGGGTTGTGTGCAATGGGGTCATTCATCAGCTTGGTTAAATCTGGTAGATTCAAAGAAGCTAAAAAGGGTGACTGTGAGTTTGAAGCCATTGCAACTTGTGAAGACACAAAGTTCTGGTTAGGAAGAGGGTTTTTTATGTGACGTACCATAATGTGTATTCGACTGGCTTCCCGAATAGGTAGCACTCCTCTTCCCCTAGGGGTTGTGCTAGGAGTGGTGTGTGGTTTGGCATTGGGAAACTGACCAAGGTTCCCAACTAAGGATGCCCCAATAAAGGATGAACGAATAATGGTGGCAATGTTCCGTCTTTGACGTCTAAATGGCGAAAGACCTGTAACCCCTCCCGATAATGGGGGAGGCCCAAAAGAGGTCTAGATCGACAAGGTCCCGTTGGGTCCGTTCTGGTGTCGACTATATCTAGCTTTGGAAATATTTCAGAGGATAGATTTTATGATCAAAGAAAAATTCCAATCGCATACATAAAACAAAGTGAAAATAAAATTAATTTTTCATTTAAATTAATCCTATGTGATCAGTCAATAAAAAAATGAGATTTTGTTTTTTTTTTGCGTATGATACTCAAATCCTAGAATACCTATTTGTCCTCACACACTCAAATGTATTTGGGCCTTGAGAAGATATCTTGCAAGTGCTGGCACAACATCCCGTAAGAGCTGGAGACGCCCCCAGTCAGCCGAAGAAAATCCACTAAGGTAAAGGTAGAGGATCTAGTGCTTGCCTGCACCGTCACCTATAGGGAAAGGATGCCCTAATATTGGCCACTAATTACCACCATCCCATGTGATCATTCAAGTCTTGGGATTCTTGGTAAGTTAGCTAACAATACCGAGTATCAGCCGGGTCAGGTAGCCCCAATTGATACCGCACGCACTGCACCTAAGCATGACCCCCTCTGAATCAGGTCTCTGGCGTGCTCAGGTTTTCTTTTCCGTGGGTTGATAGGTGGATTTAAGGCTCCCTAAACAGTCAAATTCTATGTTTCAATATGAAGAATGATCAAGGTGGCTTATTGGATGCCTACCCCCTTGATCCTAACCTAGACTATAAATTCTTTTGTGGCCCTTGTGGGGAGAATTTAGTGAGTTTTTTTAAGTTAGTTGTAGGCATCTTTGCTTTGCTTAGTGTGTGGATGTGTGTGAGAAAAAAGTGAACAAGCACATAGTTTTAATGTGTGGATATGCAATGATCATTTTCAAAATCCCCTATTAAATTATGTTCTATTTTTCCTTTCGCAAAAGAAAAGCATGTGCGGATATGGGCCGCTTTCTATTTTTCCTAGTTAATCTATGTGATCAACTATATGGAGATGGTGAGTTGTGAATATAGAGCATTCATATGTTTTCCTAGGATCACCGAAGGGTGCAAAGGCAGCAAATAATACTTTCTCTTTTATCGAAAATTCAATCCTAGTCCCGAGATCCTAGTGCAAAAATTGAAATAAACAAATATATTTTACACTAGAAAATAAAAACTAGCTAAGCATGTGTGGACTTGGGCCACTTACTTTGGCGAATTATCTAGGTGTGTTGGTACATAAATTTGCAAAACTTAATTTTTTTTGGAATGCAAGTTAATTTTCCCCCCGACTTAAACTATGTGTGAACTTTGCAAAATTCAACTTGAAATAAAACTAACACTAAGCCTACAAAAAGCAGCTAAGAGTGAACTTTAGCAAGCTGCAGGGTGCCTCAACTAGTGCTAAAATATGTATTATGGGTTGCCAGGCACTTTACAAGAGGGAAAATATAGAAATATGGGAGAAATTTCCCATTCTTTCTTTTGCGCATGAAAGGCTGCAACAGACACGATGTCTGCGCGCAGGTCATCTCTGAACGCGTGTCCTGGGCACGCTTGTCTGAGGGAAAAGCACGCAAATTCCTAAAAGAGTAATTTTTGAAGTTCTTCTTCTTCAGTCTGTCACTTGGGATGAACTAAGGACTGAAGGAGAAAAAGGGGGCAATTTCAACCCAACTCCACAGCACAGACAGAGGTCTCTGCAAAAAGGCACAACCACATAAACTTGGAAATAAATGTTAGTGGAGTCACCAATATTGTATTATTGTGTTTGGTGCACGTATGTATGAAATCAAACCAACTTAAGGGGTGTGGTTTACCATCTTAAGTTATTGATCACGAGCAGAAAAAGAAGTGGAGACAAGCAAGTTAGTGGAACATGATAGAACATAAACATACTAGATAGAGAAATAACATGCATATTTAAACATAAAAATTAAACGAAAACAAAAGCTCTAAATAGAGTCTAACAACTACAATAATCCAGATGGTGGCACTTACGGCCCCTCTTATTGAGCACTGGTAGGAAATGAGGATGAAAGTTTAACCCACTAGCCAAGGGGCCCTTAGAACTTGGGTTCTAAGTCTCGATGCAAGGATGGCTTTACTTCCAAGCTTGCCTCGATGCAAAGTCTCCCTCTATCTACTATGGTGGACTGAACTTGTTGGATGGCCAAAAATTGAGTCCTCTCTATCTCAGCCCCAGATCACACACTGTTGCTACTGCTTGGGGAAATTCTGTCCAGCATAAAAATGTGCTCTCAAGTTGTTCATCTCTTGGTGGTATTTTATAGGCGAATTCAAATCCTCCTTCCCTCTCTTGGTACATTGTGGATGGTGACCCAAGAGAGGGGGATGATTCCATTGTGTGCTCCTTTGATTTCCTAAGGAGGCTTTTTTGGCTATCCTTAGGCGGCTTCAAGTGTGAAATCACTATCTTGGAGTGTCCTTTTTGTGGTCTTGGAAAGTAACTTATGCCGCTCCTAGGATTGCGCATATATCAAGTTAAAAGGCGCGCAAAGGCACTCTTCTTGAAGGATTTTGCGTGCAAAATCATTTATGACTTAATCAAATTTTATTTTTCCTCAAACCTTAGATATTTTTAAATACTTTCCAGATTCTCTAATGTCTCTCAGCCCTGTAAATCCTTCTGCCTGACATTAAATAATGTCGTATTTGCTTGTACGATTTTATAGTGTTAACGAGAACGTTGAACCTAGTAATAATATTTTTCTTAAGGAGGTTGATGACTACATGATAATTGAATTTCTTGAGGGGAATCTCTTATGTCCACTGCGTGAAATAATCTATAGCAGTGAGAATATACCAGTCCTACTTCGATGAGAATATAGTGGTCCTGCTTCTTGGACATGGGCTTTCCTTTGATTGCTTGAGCTACATCCTCCAACACTTTATCATGGTCTTCTTCATCGATGGCTACGTCTTTGAACACATCAACATTTTACATAAAATCTAGTATCTACTCATCATCATTGAAAATGAAAAAATCAATTATATTATCAGGAATATATGGTTTATAAATAATTTCAATAGAAAATCCATCCCTTAGTGAAGACAACCTAGCAACAACATTATCTAATGTATCAGGAGAAATGTTATGAATGATAGGAATAGAAACAATATTCAAATCTTGGAAATGAGAAACCAAATACCATACCTCTTGTTAATAAATTTTAAGGTTAGGTGACACGTAATGTATAGTATTATGTACTTGTTGTACGACAATTTTAGAGTCACATATTTCTTTAAGAACCTATAATTTGAGGTCGATGGCTTTCTTCAAACCCAAGATGAGTGTTTTTATTCTACGACATTGTTGGTGCACTCAAATTATAAGGGGAAAGAGATTATATGTTTTCTCTGTTACAGGTCTAATAAAATGAAACAAGATTGAGAGCCCTCCTGCATTTTAAAATTGTTAAAATATAAAAGTATTATAAATGCTAGAGCTATGTCCTAAACTAGTACTATCTACATCTATTATATAAAGTTCAATATCACCAGTTGGATTTCTAGGAAGGAGTTCCAACTGTGTATCTAGTGGGATAAGTGAAGTCTAAGCTAGATAACACACACAATCTACTTTAAGAAAATAATTTTTGAAGATCAATTCTGCAAATCCCATTGGTTCATTATTTTCCTCAAGTTGTGTCATGGTACGCTTCATGTAGAGCTCGCTTTCAACTCGAATATGATTATTTTTTCCCTTGTATGGAAGCCATAAATGAGACCAGTATGTCGCAAACTATCCTTTGAGTTTGTTGGACCAATCTCTGCTTCGCAGTAATCCATAGGATTCTGGAATGCCTACAACCACGATATGTATGGACTCTATGATCATATGAAAAATGAATAAGAACATTTATGAGTTATCTAATGCCTAGAAAATTTATATGTCCAACTAGATGATCCGTGTATTAGTATTATCCCAATTTTCATTGATTTTCTTAGCAACTGACAATGGAATAACATTCATGAATGCACCAGAATCAACAACACAATTGCATTAGAGGAAATTTTAGCCTAAAAGTGCCCACGAAATTTTCATATTTTCATGTAATTTCCATGTCATAATAGGTAAACCAATCAAAATCATTTAAATTTAAAAAGAGGAAAGAGGCTCATGTAAATATTTGGGAGGTTAAAGAAGAAAATTTTCTTTTCTTTTTTAATTGTATTTTTGGCTTATCTCCTTATAGGATTACTCAAATTTCAAGTGTAGACACTCGCTGGATGCAGAATTAAATTTTGCATCCAATGAGTACCCATTATGCATAGTTTTGAGAAGACCCACAATTATAAAACTTCGAGATACATTAAAAAAGCGTGTTCAACACACTTTTTTAATGTACCTTGAATTTTTATCAATGTGGGTCTTCTCAAAAGTATTAATAATGGGTACTCATTGGATGTAAAATTTAATTCCACATCCAACGAGTGTCTACACATGAAATTTGAGTAAGCTTATAAGGAGATAAGCCAATAATACAATTTAAAAAGTAGTTCTTTTCTTTTTCCTCCAAAATTCATAACTATTATTTTATTATTTTAACTATTATTTTATTATTTTTCCTTAGGAGGCTAGTTTTAGGATGAAATTTCCTCTAATGTGAACATTATAATAAAAAATTTCAAAAGCTAACAAAAATGAAAGGAATAGAGTACTATAAATTAAATTTACAACATTTAAAATAGATTCAATTATATCACAAGGGTTTACCAGGCATTACCTGGAAAGAAGAATTTTGTTTTCCTACCGAAGTGTGTGATGAGAGTGCCTCAAGAATCAATTCACACTAGCCAATTGTCTTCGCAAGCTCGAAAAGTAAATTTTAGCACAATCTCTCTTCATGTCTTCAATAATGTTATAATCAATTTTTTCTATCGCAATGGGTTGTGTTGGTGATTCGGGTTGTGTAACTTTGTCCATTTTTTATCCATTGGATCAATGAAGTTCTCAAAATTCAAAGTGTTTAAATGTGCTCGAAACCAATTCCAAAATGAATTCCTCGTCGCCCTAAATTCAACGCAACTTGAAACGCTAAAAACCGATATTGTATGCTCCTGATATCACGTTCTGGTCGTTTTCCTAAATAACTAAAAAAATTTACTGGTTAGTCAGGTACGCTAACTGGGCAAGGTGATTGGACATGCTAATTGTGTTTTCCTTGGCCAATGGAATATCACCAAGTGTCTTCATTTGATTGGTTCATGGATGGTATGCTTTGATTTATTAGTTAATGTTTGAGTTGGTCAAATGAATGGAGGCCACATGGGCCAATGGGTGGCCGCCACGTGGGCTCCCAACATTGGTGTAAAGTTTTGTTATCGGTCGAACATACCTCTAAGAATATCGAACACAGGACCTGCAGCAGAGCAATATGGCACCTTACCATTGTTCCATGGGTGTGACTTAACATCTATAGTGGTTGATTTCTATTTAAATTTTATGTGTTTGCACGTTGGGGGACGAGGTCGGGTTTAACCCCTGGCCCCTGTTCCACCCATAGCCACGAGACCATAGGTAGGTGCCGAGGGTGCGAAGTTAACGCTGACCTCAATCCATGGTATATACAAACCATACCACAATTCATGACCAATTCGAAACCCTAGTGGAACCATCATGCATTACCACGGTCATCGAAGAATGGTTGGATATGAATATTGGCGCAAAGTCTAACCCAACCCACAGGCGGGTCCAACCACAGTTGAATGTGGGTTGGGGTTAAAGGTTTTGGCATGGAATTAAAACTTGACCTGGGTTCAAAATAACCAAACTATAGTCAGGACGATAGTTAAACAGTTGGCACACATTTTAAATGGATCATATTCAATGGCAACAATTGTGCCACGTGGCCCAAATCTATCCACACACAGGGGTCATTGTGCATTTAAACCAGGCGAAAATTTTCACACAATCTGGTGTGGGGAAAATTTGTCACCCAGCGGTGCCAAAAATGGAAAAAATTGTAGGATGCTTTGCAGGTTGGTGCGCTTTGTAGATTAGTTAGTAGAAAATTTTCACCATAGCATAACTTAGTCATTTTTGGCCAAATTTAGTGCATAAAGAGCCCAATTGGGGTTTTTTGACTATTATGGAGCCATTAGAGACATTCTTTTTTTTATTTTGAACACTTTAAATCCATATAAACACATATTTGAGCACATAATGAAAGAGTCCTAACATTGGAAGCTGGACCAAGGGATGTAGCCCATGAGGGGTGAACTCCATCATTTTATTGTCTAGTGTTTATGTTTATGGTATTATTGTCTCTACTTTATTGCTGCAAAACTGAGTTTAAACACTTAATTTATGCATTATTGCAACATACCTACTTGCATAAAATAAATAAATTTTACTTTCAAATTTCATCAAACCTTCAAGTTTTCAAATACATATTAGTTTGGAATCAGAGCTTAGGTTATTTTATTGTATTGAGATTTTAATTCCTTTTTAAGTGTTTTCTCATTATTACAAGGTTGAAGCTCAAAAGAGGAGAAGGAAAGCTCATGGTAGAAAGTCCTTAAGCTAGTTCAAGGAGAGAACATTTTCCACAATATTCACCACAATTTTCACCTCAAGTGTCACCAAAGGCCTCACAAATCATGGCACATGAAGGAGAGCATAAAAATATGAATGAGGATGAGAAGGATTTCAAAAAAGAATTCTTTGACATGACTAATATGGTGAAAGTTCTTTATGAGGAAAGGAACTTGAGATTGTATGATGAGACCTCAAATCCTCCAAAGGGAAATGGAGGAAATGGAAACAAACCTCCAAAAGGGAATGGAGGAAATGGTGATAAAACATCTCTACCTCCACCTTTCTCCTCACCTTTCTTCTACATAAACCCCTTCACAGACAACTCCACATTCTTGAAAGGGACATGCTAAAACTCCATTATTAAGACCTGACATAATTTTGAATTGCCTATGTATAATGGAGAGGTAAATGCTAATAAATTAGATAATTAGTTTCGTTAGCTTGAAGTGTATCGTAGGATATAAATGATCAAAGATGATGAGACCAAGAATCAACTTCCTTCATTAAGGTTGGAAACTGCATCACTCATTTGGTGGGAAGCCAAAACTCAAGATGATCATAAGAAAAGAGGTAAGATCATAATTATTGGAATGATTTTGTGGTTGCATTAAGAATAAAATTTTATCTTTTAGCATACATGTAGAAAGCTATCATGGATTGGAAAAACTGTAGGCAATCAAAGGGTCAAAGTTTTCAAAGTTATACCCAAGGGTCTAGAAGGAGAGCATTGATTTTGGGTGTATATTTACCCTCTCAAGGCACTTTACTCAAATACATTGGAGGTTTACATAGCTAATTGAGACACAAAATTATCATGTTTACCTTACAAATTTAGATGAATTTTGTGTACAGGTAACACATCTAGAAGCAAAAGGGAATAATTTTCCACAAAGGGAAACAAAAAGCTATTTAAGGGTGGATAAAAAGGAAAGGTAAAATTCAAAGGAAAAGGGAATAAATATGTGTCCATCAAGAAAGAGGGAGAAAAAATCACATGAAAACATTATGCAAAATAAGGCCACGATGAAGACCATCATTGGAAACTTCATCCTGAGATGAGATCCAAAAATTTTAACAACAAAGGAAAAAAAAATACTGATGCAAATACACAACATGAATTAGGATTCGATTCGGGAGATGAAAAAAATATCAAAACCATGGGATTGAAAGGTAAGGACTCCATTGCAAGCACTACTTCTTCAATTAACTGCAAAGAATATAGCTTTTCAATATTAGAGTCATCTAAAAACATAACAAAATAGTCACTCTATTTGATAGTGGATCACAAGAAAACCTCATTTCAGAAAACATTGTCAAGAAATTGAATTTGGAAACCATTCTTCATCATAAACCTTATCCTTTAGGTTAGGTATGTAACAATGAAAAATTGCAAGTAACTAGAAAATGTAAACGGAAAAGTGTCATTACTGAAAACTTTATTGATGAGGTAGAACTTGATGTAGTTCCATTAGACATATGTGGTATTGTTTTGGGAGGCCCATATCTTTATGATAAGAAAGTCATCTTTCATCGCCAGCAAAAAAAGTATCATTTTTTTAAATATGGTATTGAGTACATTGTTAGAGTACATCACAAGAAACTAAATCTATCACTTGTGAATGTTAGACAAATGACGAGGCTTGTTAACTCTATCAATAATTTTGTACTTTTGATGATAAAACCCAAAAATTATGTTGAGAATGAAGCCTTTCAAGTATGTGATGCAAAGTTAAAATATGATTTGGTTGAGGTTTTTAACAAATATGATGAGGTGTTTCAGGAGCCTAAAGGATTTCCTCCTAAAAGAGGAATCCAACATGAGATCTAGTTGCGACAAGATTGCCCTCTTCCTAACATTGGCATGTACAAGATGTTAGGGAAGGAAAATGTAGGAATTAAGAAACAAACCCAAGATTTTCATGATAAATGGGTCATCCGAACAGGCACATCACCATGTGGGTCACCTATTGTTTTAGTGCCAGATAATGATGGTAGATGGTGGATGTGTGTTGACTTTAGAAAATTAAACAAAATTTCGATAAAGAAGCATTACCCTCTTCCTATAATCAATGATTTACTTGATAAACTGAAATATGTTGTCTATTTCACTAATTTGGACTTGAGGAGTGGTTATCATCATATTAGGATTGTTTAAGGAGACATATGGAATACAACCTTCAAAACAAAGCAAGGTTTGCTTGAGTGGTTGGTTATGCCCTTTGGGTTTTTTGATGCTCCTACTACATTCATGTGGGTTATGAATGATGTTTTAAGGAGTTTTCTAGATGATTTTGAGATAGTCTACTTAGATGAAATATTTGTTTTCAGAAATTCTTGTAAAGAACATGTCATGCATGTCAATAAAATGTTAGATTTCTTAAAGGAGGAAAAGTTGTTTTTAAAGATGTCGAAATGTGAATTTGGGAAAACTTCTTTAGTCTACTTGGGTCATATTGTTGCAGGGGGTGAGTTGAAGATAGATCCCTCAAAGGTTGAAGTCATTTTGAATTGGAAAAAAACAAATACTCTGATAGAGGTTAGAAGTTTCTTGGGAGCAACCCCATATTGGAGAAATTTCATTTCTAACTTTTCTTCCATTGCAGCTCCGTTGCATGCATTGACAAGTGTGAAGCATTTTTTTTAGTGGGATACAAATAAAATATAATAAAAAATTTCATTGAAAGAGAGAATCAAGCACTCCCAGATTTGATATAATAATTTGATATAAAAATTGACGCCAGTGGCCATGCCATGGGCGTAGTCTTGATGCAACATGGTAAGCCCATATGTTTTCATTCTGAAACTTTTTATGGTGCAGTGATTAAGTATCCTACATATGAAAGGGAATTGTATGAATTAGTGTAAAGTGTGAAAAAGTGGAAACATTTCTTAATTTTTAAGGAAACAAGCATTCACACTGATCATCAACCATTGCACTACTTATAATAATAATAAAAATCTACAACAAGGGAGGCACTTCAGATGGATGGGTTTCTTACAACAGTTCCACTTGGTGATGAGAAATAAGAAAGGTATCTATAACAAGGTTGTTGATCTTTTTTCTAGGCCAATTGTTTGTGTATCCATTATTCTTAAGCATAATTCTTTCATGCATGAGAGATATGTTGAGAAATATGCTTTAGATAACGATTTTAAGGATGTATATGCTACTTTGTGTCAAGGTAACCAAGTAAAGGAATTAGGTTATCATGTGCATGATAACTTGTCGTATCACCTTGGAAAGATATGTATTCCACGAGGAGAGAGATTCAACATTATAAGGGGAGTGCATACTTCTCTTATTGTTATTAATTTCGATGTAGGTAAGATAGTGGCACAATTACAAAGGTACTATTACTAGCCTCATATGCTTGAAATTGTGTCACAATTTTTAAGAGGATGTTCTTTATGCATTGTGAGTAAGCCTAAAAATAGAAAGTTGGGATTGTATACACCACTTCTGGTACCTTCTTGTTCATGGGAAAGTGTTTCTATGGATTGTGTACAAGGTCTACCTATGTCTAGGACAGGTTGTAGTTGTGGATAGGTTCATTCAAATATGTATTTTGATGTCTTCTTACAAGCAGGTTACAGCTGAACAGTCTTCACAGTTTTTCTTTAAAAATCTATGGGTACATTGGGTTTCCCACATCCATTTTTAGTGATTGAGATTCTCACTTTGTCGAGAAATTTTGGTCAAACTCGTGGGCACCCATGGACAACAAATTGAAAAATAGCATAGAATTCCATCCACAAAAAGATGGCCAAATAGAGGTGGTGAATAGAACGGTAATACATCTTATTTATAGTTATTTCAGCAAGCATACTAAGCTATGGGATGAAAATTTCCACTATAATCAGCATCCTTACAACCGGGCCAAGAATTCATCAACTAAAATATTGGTATTTGAGGCATGCTTGGAGTACTTACCAAAATATCTTTTATATTTTATCTTCGGGAAATATTTTGATATTGATGGACATAGTGACATAAATAAGCCCAAAATATTTATTGAAAAAGTTCAATTGGTCCATCAGAGAGTTCAAGAATAGTTGGAAAAGATTCAAGCCAAGTACAAGACAAGACATGATAAGCATCCTGTGGATCACAGTTTCCAAGTGGGAGACTAAGTTTGGCTTCACATTAGAAAATAAATACTCAAAGCAGAAGTTGTTAATGTTGAGAATTTAAAATTGTATGAGCCTCCTTGATTGAAAATCAAGGAGAGAATGTTCATATTCCTTCAATTGAAGATTTATCTCGTGAATATCTTGAATAAATGCAGCAAGACACCATCCTTGAAAAAAAAACAAGGACTTCAAAACGACGGAACGTGGAGTACCTTCCTGTGGGGCTCAAAGGAATAAATAAATAAAAATCGAAATGGATTGAGATTCTAAGGGTGAGGCAATTGTACCCTCATATGCTTTTTGACTGAAAGTGATATTTTGGAGGTTAGAAAAAATCCAGTGGGGAGGAATGATCCAATGGATTATTAAAGTGCTCAAAATTAAAAGTGTTCGAAAGTGCTCGAAATTGGTGCTAAAACTAATATCTTGCCTCCCTAAATCCAACGCAACTTTAGTCTCTCAAAATCGATATCGTATGATCCTGATATCACATTATGACCGTTTTCCTAAACAGCTAAAAAAATTTACAGGTTGGTCAGGTATGCTGACTGGGTAGGGTGATTGGACAGGTTTATTGTGTTTTTTTTGGCTAATGGAATCTCACCAAGTTTCTTCATTTTATTGGTTCATGGATGGTGTAATTTGATTGGTCTGTTAATTTTTGATTTGGTCAAATAAATGGAGGCCAAATCGGCCAATGGGTGGATGCCACGTGGCCTCCCAGCATTGGTGTAAAATTTTGTTATCGGTCGAATAGACCTCGGAGCGGATCGAACACAGGAACTACTGTGGAGAAATATGATGCCTTACCATTGTGCCATGGGTGTGACTTAACATCTATGGTGTCTGATTTTTATTTAAAGTTTATTTGTTTTCACATTGGGGGACGATGTCGAGGTTAACCTCTAGCCCCCGATCCACCCATACCCATGAGACCAAAAGTGTGTGTCGAGGGCGCAGGGCTAACCACGTCCCCAAGCCACAGTATATACAAACCATACCATAGTTCATGTCATGTTCGAAACCTCGACGGAACCATCATGCATTACCACAATCACCGGAGGATGGTTGGGTTTGAACATTGGTGCAGGGTCTAACCCAACCCATAGGTGGGTCGAACCACAATTTAATGTGGGTTGGGGTTAAAGGTTTGGGCATGGAATCCAAACCTGATCCAATTTATAAAAAACCAAACTACAGTCATGACAAAAATTAAACAGTTGGAACGCATTTTAAATGATCCAAATCCAACAGCGACAGTTGCGCCACATGGCCCCAATTTATCCGTGCATAGGGGTAATTTTTCATTTAAACCAGGAAACAATTTTCACCAAATCTGATGCGAATCTCAACGGAATGGGGTGAATTTTTCACCCAACAGCGTTGAAAATGACAGAAATTGTAGGATGCTTTGCAGGTGGGTGTGGTTTGTAGATAAGTTAGCAACAAGTTTTCACCAAAGCATAACTTAGTCAATTTTTGGAAAAATTAAGTGAAGAAGCAGCCCATCTAGGGGTTTTGTATGGTTTTGGATCCACTAGAGACATTATTTTTTCATTCTAATCATTGCAAATCCATGTAAACACATATTTAAGAACATAATTAAATAGGCCCAACATTGGAAGATGGACTAGGAGATGTAGCCTAAGAGTGGTGAACTCCTTCATCATTTTGTTGTCTTTTGTTTCTATTTATGGTATTATTGTCTCTGTTTATTGTTGCAAAAATGAGTTTAAACACTTAATTTACTTATTATTGAAACTTACCTAATTGCATAAAAGACATAAAATTTCACTTGCAAATTTCATCAAACCTTGACGTTTTCAAATACAGATTAGTTGTAGCAGGAGTCATGGACTTTTTCTTGTTGTTGTTGGAATTTTTCTTGGAAGAAGGAGCACCTCCAGAAACGTTATGTGAAGTCTCATCTGGGTTGGAAGGTGGAAATTTTTTTTCACCAATTGCTTCTTAATTTCCTACTCAAAAACAGGTCCCATTCTCCTCTGGTTGTAATAATCGTCTGACTACAAATTGGAAACATTGCTTAATGGGTAAGGAAACAATCATTCACACTGATCATCAACCATTGCAATACTTACAATCACAAACAAAGCTACAGCAAGTGAGGCACTTCAGATGGATGGGTTTCTTACAACAGTTCCACTTGGTGATAAGAAATAAGAAAGGTATCTATAATAAGGTTGATGATATGTTTTCTAGGCCAATTGTTTGTGCATCCGTTATTCTTAAGCATAATTCTTCCATGCATGAGACATATGTTGAGAAATATGCTTTAGATAACGATATTAAGGATGTATATGCGACTTTGTGTCAAGGTAACCAAGTAAAGGAATTAGATTATCATGTGCATGATAAATTGTTGTATCATCTTGGAAAGTTATGTATTCCACAGGGAGAAAGAGTACACATTATAAGGGGAGTGCATACTTCTCTTATTGTTGTTCATTTCGATGTAGGTAAGATAGTGGCACAATTATAGAGGTATTATTACTGGCCTCATATGCTTGAAATTGTGTCACAATTGTTAAGAGGAAGTTCTTTATGTATTGTGAGTAAGCCTAACAATAGAAAATTGGGATTGTATACACCACTTCTGGTACCTTCTCGTCCATGGGAAATTGTTTCTATGGATTGTGTAGGAGGTCTACCTATGTCTAGGATAGGTCATGATTATCTTTATGTAGTTTTGGATAGGTTCATCCAAATTTGTATTTTGGTGCCTTGTTACAAGCAGGTTACAGTTGAACAAACTTCACAATTGTTGTTTCATAATGTATGGGTACATTTTGGGTTTCCCACATCCATTATTAGTGATTGAGATTGTCGCTTTGTCAAGAAATTTTGGTCAAGCTTGTGGGCACTCATGGACACCAAATTGAAAAAGAGCATAGCATTCCATCTGAAAACAGATGACCAAATAAAGGTGGTGAACAGAACGGTAAGACATATTCTTTGAGGTTATTGCAACATGCATCCTAAGTTGTGGGATGAAAATTTCCACTATATTTAGCACGCTTACAACTGGGCCAAGCATTCATCAACTAAAATATCAGTATTTGAGGCATGATTGGGGTACTTACCATAATATCCTTTATATTTTATCTCTGGGAAATATGTTTATATTGATGGACATAGTGACATAGATAAGGCAAAAATATTCATTGAAAAAATTCAATTGGTGCATCAGACAGTTCAAGGATAGTTGGAAAAGAGTCAAGCCAAGTACAAGAAGAGACATGATAAGCATTGTGTGGATCACAGTTTCCAAGTGGGAGACTAAGTTTGGCTTCACACTAGCGAAGAAAGACTCCAAGGAGAAGTTGTTAATGTTGATAATTTAAAATTGTTTGAGTCTCCTTTGATTGAAAATCAAGGAGAGAATGTTCATATTCCTTCAATTGAAGATTTATCTCCTAAATATCTTTAATAATTGTAGCAAGACACCATCCTTGATAATAAAACAAGGACTTCAAAATGAGGGAACGTGGAGTACCTTCGTGTGGGGCTCAAAGGGATAAATAAATAAAAAAATCCACATGGATTGAGATTGGAAGGGTGAGGGAATTGTACCCTCATTTGTTTATTGAATGAAAGTGATATTTTGGAGGTCCAAAAAATTCCAGTGGGGAGGAATCATCTAGTGGATCAGTAAAATGCTCAAAATTAGAAGTGTTCAAAAGTGCTCGAAACTAGTGCCAAAACTAATATCTCATCTCCCTAAATCCAACATAGCTCGAATCGCACAAAATCGATGTCATATGATCCCGATATCTCGTTCTGACCATTTTCCTAAATAGTTAAAAATGTTTGCAAGCTAGTGAGGTATGCTGACTCGGCAGGATGACTAGACAATTTTGATGTGTTTTGTTTGGCTAATGGAATATCACCAAATTTCTTCATTTTATTGGTTTGTGGATGGTGTAATTTGAATGGTATGTTAATGTTTGAGTTGGTCAAATAAATGGAGGCCACATCGACCAATGGCTGGCTACCACATGGCCTCCCAGCATTGGTGTAAAATTTTGTTATCGGTCAAACATACCTCTGAGAGGATCGAACACAGGACCTACAGTGGAACAATATGACACCTTACCGTTGTTCCAAGGGTGTGACTTAAAATCTATGGTGTCTGATTTTTATTTAAAGTTTATTTGTTTTCACATTTGGGGACGAGGTCAGTGTTAACCTCTGACCCCCGATCCACCCATACCCATGAGACCAAAAGTGGGTGTCAAGGGCACAAGGTTAACCTCATCCCCAAGCCATGGTATATACAAACCATACCACAGTTCATGTCCAGTTCGAAACCTCAACGAAACCATCATACGTTACCACAATCACTGGAGCATGGTTGGGTTTGAACATTGGTGCAGAGTCTAACCCAACCCACAGGCGGGCTGAACCAAAATTTAATGTGGGTTGGGGTTCAAGGTTTGGGTGTGGAATTCAAACATGACCCAAGTTAGAAATGACCAAACTACAGTCAGGAAAAAAATTAAACAATTGGAATCCATTTTAAACAACCCAAATCCAACAGAGGTAGTTGCGCCACATGGCTCCAATCTATTCGTGCATAGGGATCATTTTTCATTTAAACCAGGCAACAATTTTAACCTAATCCAATGCGAATCTCACCAGCATGGGGAAAATTTGTCTCCCAACATTGTTGAAAATGGCAGAAATTTTAGGATGCTTTGCAGGTGGGTGCGGTTTGTGGATAAGTTAGCAACAAATTTTCACCAAAGCATAACTTAGTCAATTTTTGGAAAATTTAACTAAAGAAAGAGCCCATCTATGGGTTTTTTACTATTTTCGATCCACTAGAAACATTGTTTTTGCATTTTAATCACCACAAATCCCTATAAACACATATTTAAGAACATAATTAAAGAGGCCCAACATTGGAAGATGGACCAGGAGATGTAGCCTAGGAGGGGTGAACTCCTTCATCATTTTTTTGTCTTGTGTTTTTGTTTATGGTATTATTGTCTCTGTTTATTGTTGTAAAAATGAGTTTAAACACTTAATTTATGTATTATTGCAACTTACCTAATTGCATAAAATACATCAAATTTTACTTGAAAATTTCTTCAAACCTTAATGTTTTAAAATACATACTAGTTGTAGTGGGATTCATGGACTTGTTCTTATTGTTGTTGGAAGTGTTCATGGAAGAAGGAGCACCTCCAGACGTGTTCTGTGAAGTCTTAGATGGGTTGGAAGGTGGAAAAATTTTGTGCAGCAATTTCTTCTTAATTTCTTGCTCATAAACATGTCCCTTTCTCCTCTAATTCTAATGATCACCTGACTACTTGCGGGGGAGATTCATTGGCTGCTAGTTGATCAACACTTTGTTTTTCAGCATTGTATATAATAATGAACATGTTTACTAATAACACCTGAACTATCTTCGATCATGGCAGGTTCGCTTATTTCTTCTTCCTACTCATTTTGTTCTTTCATCAATAAGGTATCTACGATATTTTCCATCATAGTGTTCATATTATGATTCCATTATGGGCATGTATTTTCTGAATGTTTCTTTTGATGAAAAGTACAAAAATTATCCATGCTCAAACTTTCAATGTTCAAAATTGTGTTATAACTTTGAGAAGACTTTGCCGACTTTGAATTTTTATTTATTTTAAATAAAAATGGTCTGGAAGACTTGTAGCTGGTATTACATTCCTCACTTGACCGTCTATTTAATTCTGTAACTTTTTTCGTGAGAAACTTTAGAGACTTGTTCAATCATTCCATGTCGAAATATTCTTTGTCTTATATTCTATTGGAAGAGGCTTGGTTTTTCTTACCATATTTTTCAATTCCTTGGGATCCTCATCATCTACAATGACTCCAATAGATTGCAAATATTTTTCTATAATAATATCAATTGCAAAGTTTAAGGCCAATTTTTCCTTCGCAACTCTCTTTATGAAAACGGAAATGTTAGTCAGCATGGATGATGTGTAATAACCTTTAGTGATGTCATCGTGAGGTTTCAAATCAGTGGGGAAATTTTCAACAATATCATAAATCTCTTATTAAAATCCTTGATTATTTAAGTATCCCTCACTTTCAAATTCCCAAGTTCTTTCAATAACATGGTGAGAGCCTTATCATTGGCAAAAATTTCAAGAAAATACTTCTTAAACTCCCTACAGATTCAGATTGAATTGGCTAGATGACAGTGATACCATACAGATGCTCTTCCTTTTAAAGTATATGGAAAGTGTTTGCAGGCAACATCAGATAATCATACCTCAAGCATTCGTAGATGCATGTAGAACTCGTCTATATGATTTCAACTTTTGTCTTCTTGTCTAGATCGAACTTTGACACCATATTTTCTAGATGTTTGGAAATATTATGAAGATTGACCAACAGAGTGAGTGGCCCTTGGGCTTGTTAGACTCAGTCTTGTCAGTCCTCTGTCAGATTCAATTTCTCCAAAGTTCATTTCTCGTCATTTGCAGTCATTGATGTTATTGTGGTTCAGAAAAGAGTCATTTCAGAGTATAGGTCTAGAGGTTGGGCTTCAAAACATCCAAATTAACCCCCCTGCGGATGCTTTAACAAGTTGGGTAATGCGGAGCTTCAGTTCGAAGATTCAAGGCATCTTTTTGCTCAAAATTTTACCATTTTCAGATTAAGAAGTTGAGGCAAGTGATATTCTTTTACTTTTAGTTGAGAGGTGCCCTGGTTTGAGAAACAGAATGCCATCTGTAAAAAGAGGTTTTGAAGAATCCTTGTTTCAAGCCAAAAGACAAAACAGAGTTGTCCACTCTCTCTCTCATACAGTGATGGGTTTTGATGGACAGTCAGCTTGGAATCTGCAGTCATGCTGCTGATCAGTCACCATGCTGCCTTATATACAATAAAATTCAATCCAGCTAGAACACTGATTGTATCTCCATAGACATTCCGCAAAAATATTCCCCCATGTGATTAAAGAATATAGCAAACACAAGAAGATGGTGGAGGCCAATCGTTTGAAACACACTCATTGCTCATCTCTTTGCAGTGGATGTGTGCACAGGCAAATTTACAATCGATTTATGGAATTTTTCACCATTTTTTAAAACAGGCAGTGGCATTCAAAGCATTGCGAGGAGAATGTGGGGCGCAGCTTCAAGAGTGGCAAACATTCGCAGCCATTTCTCATGCTCACCTGGTGATGTTGACAAGGTTGATGCATCAAATTTCAAAATTTCACCTTTGGCGCAGCGTGCTCTTGTGGATGGACTTCCTATAGTTGCTCTTGAGTCTACCATAATTTCACATGGTATGCCATACCCACAGAATTTTGAGACTGCAAAGCAGGTTGAGATAATTGTAAAGGAGAATGGAGTTGTTCCTGCAACAATAGCAATCTTGAATGGCATTCCTCATATAGGTTTGACCACGACAGAATTAGAGGAGCTTGTTAAATTGGGTCATAAAGCTTTGAAAACCTCACGAAGAAACATAGCATATGTTGTTGCGATAGGAGGAAATGGAGAGCAAACGCGGTGCATACAAAGGAGGGCGCGGCGCACTGGGAAATATTTGGCAATGTTATTTTAAACTGGCGCGACGCACCAGACCAACGCGGCGCGTTGGGCATGCGCGCGGTGCGTTGAACCCTCCAGCCTGAAATTCACCACAGCTTGAAGATCCATCGTTGCATGATGATTGGGTCAGTGTAGTTTATGGTTCTTCATATTTACAGGATCGTTTGATAGCATTGAAAAGATATGCAAGGGAGAAGGCTTAAGAACACATGTTTTGGAGGGACGCAGGGATGTTATCACTTCTGCTGCTTTCATAATGGCATCAGATTCTGGTGTTACACAGCAGGACATGCACTGAGTGCAGCGATGTTCATGGTTGACATTGCGGGGTTGCGTGTGTTATATACTGGTGATTACTCCCGGGAAGAAGATCGCCACCTTCGTGCCGCTGAAAACTCCTCAGTTCTCTCCCGATGTTTGTATAATTGAGTCAACGTATGGTGTACAACTTCATCAGCCCAGAGCTATCAGAGAGAAAAGATTTACTGATGTTATATACAATGTTGTCTCTCAGGGTGGAAGGGTCCTTACTCCTGCATTTGCATTGGGACGTGCTCAGGAACTTCTGTTGATTCTTGATGAATATTGGGCAGGACATCTAGAGCTCCATAATGTTCCAATCTACTATGCTTCTCCTTTGGCAAAAATATGCTTGGTTGTTTATCAGACGTACATAAATGCAATGAATGACAGGATTCGCACACAATTTGAAGGTTCTAATCCATTTGATTTTAAGCACATAATGCCTCTTAAAAGCATAGAGAACTTTGAGGATGATGGGCCTTCAGTAGTAATGGCTAGTCCAGGTGGTTTGCAGAGTGGTTTGTCAAGGCAGCTCTTTGATATTTGGTGTCAGGATAAGAAGAATGCATGTATAATTCCTGGGTATGTATTTGAGGGCACGCTGGCAAAAAAAATTATGAATGAACCAAAGGACGTGACATTGATGAGTGGGTTGCAGGCTCCTCTGAATATGCAGGTTCCCTATATTTCATTTTCAGCTCATGCTAATTTCAGCCAGACAAGTGTTTTTCTTAAAATAAACTTCAGCCACCAAATATTATTCTAGTGCACGGAGAAGCAAATGAAATGGGACGTCTTAAACAAAAGTTAATGACTCAGTTTTTCGACCAAAATATTTGGGTCTTATCACCAAAGAATTGTCAGACAATAGAGATGCATTTCAATGCTGAGAAGACAGCAAAGGCAATAGGTAGGTTGGCAGGAAAAACTCCAGAAGTAGGCAGTCAAGTGGGTGGTTTATTGGTAAGAAAAGGTTTCCGTTACACAACAGTTATCTATTCCATACAAGGGAGCATTCAGTGTACTTAGGCACCGCCTTCAGCAAATGTATGAAGGTGTTCGAGCTATGATGATTTAAAATGATAAGTCTCCTAAATTAAATGAAGTCACAAACGAGAAAGCTAATTTTGGTTTTCAAACCTTTCAAGGAGGAGTTCGAACTACAGCCACCAGCAGAGAACAAAATATCAAGGCGTAAAGTCAAAGCTAAATTTAAACAAAGGATATCCACCGTGGCAGAAAGATAGGTTCGATTGCCTATTTTGGTTTTCGGTTACGATTTCAGAGGCTCTACATTACAGTTTCCACATTCTAATTGGTCATCAACAAACAAATGTAATGCTGCTCCTTTTTAGAGCAGACTTTTCCTGTTTTTATGATTCTAGGTGAAACAACACCCTATTTTTATCAATTTGTTATCACAGCTCTGAGTAATATATTGTATTGAAAAACACTTGTAAAAGGGGAGAGTTCTGGCATGTGGGAGAAAAATACAGAGCTTCACTGTACAGTTTTTGACTAAGAATTAATGAAAGGACGTGGCTCTGTTTCATGAGATCCCTGTGGTAACGACTTAGCATGTGTTTCTTCTTTTGTTTTCATATGTATCCTGTTATGTTTCCCAGTTCATTAATAATCATTTCTAAATGAATGCTTTTAAGTAGAAGGGTAGAATCCAGTTTACTGCTCTGCCCTGGAGAAGCGTTCAGTTTCTGTGCATTTTCTTCTGTTTGATAAGGATTCATCTATTATGCCCTTGTCAACCTCTCAGCAGTCTTTCCATTTCATATAATTTCAATTTGGATGCTTAAGCTCTTGCCTATCTTGCCTCATGAGATAATCTGCGTCTTTCATTTAATTTCCCTGTTCATGCTGTTCTTGATCCCACGCTGCCCAGAAAATTCATCCATTTATCAAAAACCCCTTTCCTATCTATTTACTAGACTAAAATCAGTTCCCATTTTAAGTCATCTCGCACCCTATTGCTCATTTTATCGAGATTGACTGGAGAGAGCCCTCTCCTGTCCTCGTAGGGCTAGCTACGAGGCTAAGCTTGGTTTGATGTTGCCTTGAGTTTTACTTTATTTTAGCCTAAGGTAGATTCGAGCACTAACAGGGCCATCCAATCCAAATATGTGTCAACCATGTATTCGTGTTTTTCCTCCTCCTCTTCTTATGAATCTAAGGAAGCTTCTCCCTCACCGTTAGGATCTACAATCTAGTCAAGGTTCCCCTCGTTATAAAACTGAAAATATTCTCCTTCATTATCTATATTCTCCTCAATAGTTGGAAGTTCCCCTCATTTCTTTGTAGGTTCAATAAACTCTTCGAGGGTTTTGATAACCTAATATTCCACTAACAAAACTAATACGCCATTGGGAGTTACTTCTTTCTTTATAGGATTATGACGAAGAAACATGGTGACATGGAGCAAACAAAAATCTCTCAAAAAATAACGATTGATGGGTCGTATAGTATCGAGTTGATCATAAGAAACCTTAAAGGCTTTTCCAGAGCTAGACTGATAAATTTCTTCATTTTTGGGAGTATGAGTGGTAGTGGAAATGGGAATATTTTTGCCTTGCGTTGATTTTTTTTTGTTAGGATGTGGTTATTTTTCATCCATAAAAGGGTGGCTTCCCTTATTCTATCACCAGAATGTTGGCGGTGTTGGATATCGAAAACATGTAAGGCGATATCCCCAATGAAAATTCCTAATTAGAATTCGCATTATTTGGTGTGGGAACCCTTCTGGAAATAAGATCTAGCTGCCATATAATCTTAGAGTTATGCCTTAGCCACAATGTTTTACACAAGATAGCATTGCACAGGTACTTTTGAATTAGCAAGTGAGCACGCCTTGTTGAATTTTCAGTAGCAGAGTATATCAAGGTTCTTCTACTGAAAGGGAAGAGAAAAGTGAGCCTTTAAAACACAAGTAATAGTACTAATCTAATAAAGAAACAGAAGCATATACATATGATTGAATCATTGGAAAACTAGTGAAATAGTTAACATAGAAGGAAGGATTGTTAAAATAGATACATCACACCTTCAACAAGATAAGTACCAAAGCCACTGAAATAGTTAAATTTCCTTAATACAAATGAAGCAACATACATCACAAAATTTCAAATAATAGTCTTACAATATTTATGACATATGCATGAAAGCGTATCGGCTCAATGAGCTTTGAGATTAAGAAAAAACTCCAAGATACATCAAGATAGTGAACACCACTAGCTCCAATAGTGGAGTGTTAGAGAAACCACTTGCTCATCCAAAAGAACTATTATCCTTTATACTTCCCAATAGGAGGAACCAAGGTGAAAAGTCATTTTCATGAGCTATGAGGGTGTATATATAGAAAATGGGGTGACCATTCACCTCGCTTATGACTCTTTGACTACCCTCAAAATTTGTTGACTTCTCTATGACTCTTTTACTCCTTCATGAATTTTCACGTTTTATGGATCAATATTTGACTTCCACTTTACATTTCATTTCTCCAATATTGAATTTACATAATCCACAAATGATGTGGAAAATGATGACTCATGACATGACATCACATGACACTAATGACATGGACTACATGATGACATGCCAATGTCAAGCCATTCTTTGTTGATGATTTATTTTTGTATTCTTTAAAGATAGAACATTCTCTTCTTCCTCCTCCTCTATAAGGCTTGAAGATATGGAGTCTTCAATGTACTATTTATCTCTAACTGTTGTCGCAATCTGGTGTCCCTTTGTCTTTCTTGATTAATGAACTTGTTTTCGCAACTTCAAAGGTGTATTCTAGCAAGGTCTCCTTCTCCATATCCTTCATCATCATCTTGTCATAACATGATAGAAAACCTGCAACTTAAATCCACTCATGACAAGACGAAATCATTCTGATAAACCCATAGTCTAACATGCTTCATGAAAACTACTGACTATGATGGAACTAGGTGGTAGGCTAGGAGTCAAGCTCACGGATTGTGCAGTTGCATAGCTTGGGTAGTTAGGGACCAGGACTAAGCCTTAATACTTTGTAGTGCATAGTTAAGGAAGGCTAGGGCTAGACATATGTGTAATTGAGGGGCTCAAGAGGCCAGGATGAAGTATTTTGTCTTGAGGCTTAACAATGCGTAATTCCAAAGGGACAAAGGCCAAGGGATTAAACAATTCCATAATTCAAGATTTCAACATTGAGACTTGATGCTTGAGACTACATAGTGCGCTTAAGAGGATGATTGGAGGTAGGGGTTGTGTAGTTCTAGAGCTCAAGGGATGAGGGTGAGCACTAAGACTATGCAGTGCATAGTTATGGAAGGTAAGGACTGTGAATTGCACAGTTCCAAGAGGAAAGATATTAGATTTAGGTCTGACATGACACAATGCATAGCTCAGAAAGGCTAGGTGTGGTCAAGTTTATCGGGAAGGCCATTTTCCCGATTTGGCTAAGTGTGGGATCAGTGAGGCCAAAGTGAACAATGAAAAAACTTAAGAATGATCACACACTTCAAACACTTGATGACACAACACTGATCACTCATAACATAGGAACAACATACTTTCCTCAATGCGATGACATTGCGAAAAAAATTCCTAGGTGTGACACTAAAGGTACACTTTGCGATGAAAATGACGACACTTATGCGAGAGTGCTTGAAACATTGGGAATGAGTGTGATACATGTATACATGATAATAATGACTCATTAACACCAAGGTTTCCCCTTGAAACAAACCAAAACTAAATATATGTGATGTGCAACTCTTTCCATTCTAAAAGATGAAACTTTGATTTTATTCTAAATAGGCCAATAAAACTTAGAGAAAACACATGTGATGACTCTTAATACTTGCGACGACAACATGCAAAGTCAAAGTAGGCTCTGAAATTTGGATGAAGGTGTTGTTTGGAAGACTTGTCCTACTTTCTAATATCTATCTTACCTTGAACACACTACCTAAGCCTATGTTTTAACCCTGGAGCCTATTTATTCCTACACTCCTTCCAAACTTGTACTCATTCCTGCACTCCTTTCATGTTTTTCGTATTAATGGTTATATATAAACTTATTAATTAATTTAATAGGTTTTATATATTATTTTTCTTTGCAACTAATATGTTCTCTTTCCTAAGTTAATTTGATAAGGCAAAAGTATTAATCAATGTGGGAGATGGTTGGCGCGGGAATGATTCTTGTACCGATCGGCATTCCTGCACTTCCGAGGCAGTTGTCAACTTTAACTTGGTTTACTGCATACGGTCAAGAAATTTCAAAAAATGACGCAAATCTCTTGCTAGAATATCAGTTATTATTGTTGGGCTCGAAGTGTAGAGGAATAGGTAGGATGTGAAGAATAGGACTTCAGTCATGAACCCTTGTTTAGTCTTTTGTTAACAGCCGAAAGGCTTAAGATAAATTTATGTTGTATTTTATGTTCCGGCCATAAGCCGAGAATATGCATTTAATGGGGTTTTCTAGTATATTTTAGTTAGCGATGCTTTGAAAACATTTGACATAGATTGTGACCTTTTGGTGTCACCATTTTCAGAGGCTGGATCTAGTATCCGTGATTTTCATTTTCTATTTTGAAGTTTAATACAAGGGACTGTGCTAGTTATGCATTTTCCTGTCTCAATATATTTGTTATGTATCATTTGAGTACTTGAAGTTCTATATTTCGTAGCAGGGTAACAAGATGGTTGGCTAGGGCACAGCCAACCCAGCTTGTTCCCCCCTATCGTGAGGGGTGTTAAAATTATTTGTATGCAAGGTTTGAAGCGGGTTATGTGTGGTTCTTTCGTAGTTAACAGGATTTAACTTATATACAAGTTGTGTGATTCAGATATGAAGCTTGTGGGCTTGGTTATGTTTATTCCATTTCTTCCATTCTTTCCTTTGATACATGTTTCATTTCCTTTCTGCAAAGAAGAGTGCGTTTAGCTTCTTGCACCAGTGCATTTCCATTTATGCAAGTTAAATTTTCCTAGTCTATTTCTACAAGTTTTCTCCATTTTCTGCAAGTCATTTGTTTCCTTCTACAATTGGTGTTTATTTCTGACTAAAATAATTCTCAGTATTTAAAGTTGGTTTAAGGGTTAACTTATATTGATGAGCTTTTAATGAAACACTATTGCATTATATAGATCTGTGTTTTCACTTATTGCCCTTGTGGAATAGGCTTAACTTAACACTAAAATCACTAAAGGGACTTTTGAGTTAAAACGTTTATTCATAATAAATTGTAGATATAATTTACATAACAAACAGTCATCTCATGAAGAAGCCTTTTGGTTTTTGGATCAGATAGTTTATATTTTTACATGCAAGAATTTTCATGTTTTAAGCAAGAATTTCCTTTGACTTTTAAAGCGCTTCTCATCTCTGAATATCTGATTAGTCAAAAGAATATTTTTTCTTATGAAAGTTTATTTTCCAGTTTTGTTTCACCGTGCATTTCATCCCTTTAAAATTACCATGCTTTTAATTTTCTACAAGTAATTTGGAAACTGAGTACAGGAACGTTGGTTTTCTGGTACAAGAACCTCTATTTTGATACAGGAAGAGAGTGCTCTAGTACAAGGACAGAGAGCTCCTCTATAAAGGATAAAATCTTCAGTGCAGGTTCAATATATACTTCTAGTGCATGAATTTAGTTTCAGTACATGAACGTTGTTACAATGCAGGAAGGAAAATATTTGAGGAAGGCAAACATCTCAAATGGTTTAATTATTCCTATGTCTTATAACCACACTGAATATTGTTGAACCCTTAGTTAAACTGAGAGGGGGGGGGTGAATCAGATAGTGCATTCAGGGTCTTTGTAAAACTTTCTCTTACACTTATTTACATCTTCATTTTGTGATCAAATTAATGTACAATGGAACAAAAATCTTAATAAGTGAGCAACAGGTATTAAGCAAATTAAATACAGAATATCAACACATAATCATCATGCACATAGACAATAGATATAAGTGGAAACCCATAAGGGATAAAACCACATCTTATTATTGTTTTGATTCAAAGGAAAGCTCCAACTCCCTCTCACCATTGATTTTCTATAAGCTCCAACCTACAAGAGGCTACTACCTCAATTCTACAAGCTACAACTTGCAAGGAAGCTCCAACTCCCATCTATTTTCTGCAGGCTGCAACCTAGAGTAGGCTCCTACCTCAACCAGCTACAACTAGACATCTATCAAGCTACAAATTTGTATGGAAGCACCAACTTCCTCACTGTATAATAAAATCATATGCTGATTTACCCCAATATCAGCTCTGTTATTCTCCTTCTTTACTGTTGTCCTTCCAGCCTTCAAATTTGCTTTATATCATCTTTGGATCTTCACAACTCCTCTCTCTTCTCCTCCTTCTTCCTCCATTCTCTAACTCCTTTATGCATATGACAATAACATCATTTATAGAGATCACTTCATAGCTATTTTCATTCCATATGGGAATATGAAATGAACAGGTATGACTCTTTTCATTCCACCTTCTCATTTTCTCGCTCATCACTTCAGGATGTTACAATACTATGTACTTAATTCAGTATTACAGGGGAGATTTTTTATTTGCCTTCAGAGACTTGCCTTTGCATCACATACAGTAAAAATAATAAATTCATTTACATTTATAGTTACAACAATTATATCTCACTCAGCCCTTGCTAAGCATTTCTCCTTTCAATTGCTATCTCTATCTTTTCAATTTCTGCTGTTATATTCCCGTTCTGATGTATAACTGCCCTGTTTCTTCTGTTACCTATGCCTTTTGTGTTGCATTTACCCACACTTTGCATACATCAAATGCATATCTCATTTATGCCTAGGAATTTTCCATTCCAAATATAATAAAACCTTTTCTTAAACGAAGGTTTAAACTCTCATTCACATATCTTGATGCGAAAAATCAAAATCCCTTTAAGCGAGGAATTATCTCCTTATATTTTTTGTGGGTACAAACCCATATTTTATCCGCATTAACCAAACATGTTAAAACCCAAAGTGTCAACACAATATTAATATATAGATTTTCGGGCCCACATTTACCAACTTACCTTTCCATCTTCTCTTGACCTATGGTTATAAACCATATACTTATCCATATAACTAAAGCTTTTAATTATCCTTCCGACTTATGGATTTTGCAATATGTCTACGTGCTTAAATAATGTTATTACCTTGGTTAAAACAATGTCGACATCATATTTATCTGGACCCACAGTTGTACACTGACGATCAGACACGTCAGTTCACTCTATTGACTATTCTGATCTTAACCGTCGATTTAATCTGCATCAGATCGGATGATCATCACTCTCCGTCTCTCAATCCTATGGTCCTCCATCCATCACAATATTCTCAAGGTTTATTACCCGACTTAACATAATTCATAAATAAAATATAACTTTCCCTTCCATAGTTTCGTTTAAACACAAGATATCAACATTACAATATATATTCGGGCCCACAGATTTCCTGACGGTCAATCTCACTTTTAAAAAAAAAACTATGGTTATAAACCATGATAAACCCAATGGTAATAACTTCATATGCGGAAGCTTTTATATCAATTTTTAAACAGACCATAATAAAAACCCGTTCATTTATCTTTCAACTATACCAAATCGATTTTGGATAAATATACCAAAGTACCAATATATATTAACATTGGCCCACATCTGTCAACTATCACACCTTGGTTTAATCGTATTTATGAGTTTAATTTGGTTAAAAACCAAAGCTCCAAAATAATATTATATTCAGGTCCCACAACATATACAACTTACATATTCATTTTTTCAATCCAATCTTCGTCATCCATTTAACTGCTCCAGATCCAACAAACATCGCTCGATATCGCGCTCCAAATAGCACGATGGGTAAAAATTTAGAACTTACGGGAAATTAGTGGTTTTTAATTGCCATGCATCAGCCCACGACCACTATCGTGTTCACTCAACCAAATACCGCTTACCATATTTGAGTTATGCGAAAACCATCAGTTGGTTTTCAAAACCATCCATTTTTCTCCTTTACTCCATCGTTCTATTTTCATTTAACTCGGGTTTCTAAACAGAACTATGGTTCCAACTTGAAAGAATTCCACCATGGCTATGCTATACATCTTCTGTTTTAATGATATCAACTAGTCTTCAAACGCTCTTTGGCATTCATTCCACACATGGCTTTAACCTCTATTATTCATTGTCTGTGGTTTTATAATCGTTTATAAATACAATAAAGCCCCCAAATGTGACTTCAAACTCTGGATCTCCTTCACTGTGTATACACAACAGAATGTGTAATATCTCCTTGAAATGCTTTATACGAAGTCAGCCAATTGTGAAATACATCCAAGTAGATTTAATACCTCAATTTAGAAGTCTAAGAAATCTCTTTAATGGCATCGATCCATTCTATGATCGATGCTAATTTATCTACATTTACAAGTCACACAAAATCAATAAATGAATAATTGACCTTCTAAGAATACACAATCTCATACCTTCAATAATCCCATAGCTCAAAAATGACAGAAATTCTTCTTCCATTTTTGTCTAATAGTCTCGTAGGCTTACAAAAAAAAACCCTAACTGTTCAAAAAAAAACTTCGTCGTGTCTAAACCCTCCTCTTGTAGCCTCTGCCACATTACTTTCTTTCTCTGCAACAATTCCATCTGAATCTAATCTTCTCCCTTGTCTTGGTGTTGCTCCTTTGTGCTCCTTTTCCATCAACGACAATATTTCCAACAGTCTCCCCCTTTGGCATTGATGGCAATACTCCAATGCTTCCTCCAGGGCTTCCTCTGCTTGCTTTTCCTCCCCCTTTGACATCAATGAAAAAGGGTTGCACATTTCCCAATGTAGTTTAGATCTTTTGATTTCCTCTGATCTTGAGGACCTATTCCAAGCACTGCTCCATTGTTCTAACTCTTTTATTACAATTTATTGACTGCTCTCCCCCTGGAGTGATGCTTTTCTTGTCTGATATTGACTATCACTTGTCTTCTACACTGATCCTGTTTCTTGTATGCAACCCTTATTATTATTTTTTGTTTTTTTTTTTTTTTTCAGTCATATCAGAGAGTAAAATCTGCAAACACTACCCCTAGTTTGTCTCTTAGATATTCGAATGGTTCTTTAGCAAGATGTTTTGTGAATATGTCTGCTATTTGTTCCTTTATTGGTATGTATTCCAACTTCACCAATTTATGTGCTACTTGTTCTCTAAGGAAGTGGTACTTTATTGGGATGTGCTTTGTTTTTGAATAAATTACAGTATTTTTTGATATACTTATTGCACTTGTATCATCACATTTGATATAAATGTGTTCATAAATGCTTACCTTCATGTCTTGGAGAGTTTGTTTCATCCACATTACTTGTGTGCAACATGCAGTTGCTGCTATGTATTCTGCTTCTGCTGTAGATAGAGAGATAGAAGTTTGCTTCTTGCTTAGGCATGCCACCAGACTTTTTCCCAAATAAAATGCACCTCCACTTGTGTTTTTCCTGTCATCCACGTAGTTTTCCCAATCTGCATCTGTGAATGCTATCAATGTGAAGCTTTTTCCTTTTGGATACCATAGGCCATAATGTGAAGTTGTAGATATCTAAATATTCTCTTGATTGAAAGTAAATGATTTTGTTTCAGTGCTGCTTGATATCTTGCCACAAGTCCTACTGCCAACATAATGTCTGGTCTAGAAGCAGTTAGGTATAGCAGACTTCCTATCATGGATTTTTAAAGTTTTTGATCTACATCTTTTGATCCATCATTAGCACATAGTTTGCATCCAGTGATCATGGGAGTTGACATAGGTTTGCAGTCTTCCATTTGAAACATTTTCAATATTTCTCTTAAGTATTTTTCTTGTGAAATGAATATTCTTGTGTTCTTTTGTTGAATTTGAAGTCCTAAATAGAAGGTGATCTCTCCAATCATTGACATCTCAAACTCTGATTTCATTTCTTCAGCAAATCCTTTGCTAACTAATCTTTGTTGCTACCAATCATGATGTCATCTACATAAACTATTACAATTAAGAGTTCATTTTCATTAGCCTTTATGTACAAATTGATGTCTACTCATCCTTTCTTGAAACCTTGTTTTTGCAAGTATTTGTCCAGCCTTGAATACCATGCACGAGGAGCTTGTTTCAAACCATATAGGGCTTTCTTTAATCTGCACACATAGTCATCTTTATCTGTTAATGAGAATCCTTCAGGTTGTTCCATGTATACTTCTTCCTCTAAGTCTCCATTCAGGAAGGAAAACTTCACATCCATTTGGTATACCCTGAAATGATGATAGCATGAAAAGGCCAAAAACATTCTGATTTCTTCCATTTTGGCTACAGGGGCAAAGGTTTCATCATAGTCAAGTCCTTCAATTTGAGAATACCCCTTGCATACAAGTCTGGCTTTATTTATGATTACCTACCCTTGTTCATTCATCTTATTCTTTAATATCCATTTTGTGCCAATGACATTTTTCCCAGTGGGTCTTGGAATTAACTCCCAGGTATTGTTCTTCTCAATTTTGTCTAGTTCTTCATTCATAAAATTTACCCAGTTTTTGTCTTTGCCGGCTTATTCGAACTTCTTTGGCTCTATTTGAGATAACATGGCTAAGTATACTTCTTCTGTCCGTTCAGCAAGCTGTCTTCTTGTCTGGACTCGCACACTCTTGTCCCCAATGATTTTATCTTCTGGATGGTTCTTTTGAGTGTATCTTGACGGAACTTTTGAGTTTAATTCAGTATCTTCTATTTTCTTTCTATGTTCATCATTATCTTGGTTCTCAGCCTCATGATCATTTGGAGGATTAGCGCAGCTTGTGTTTCTTGTTCTATTTGGTAGATCTTCGTCAACTCTTACATCAATGCTTTCCACAATTTTGTGCAATCTCTTGTTGTAACACCTATAACCCTTACTCTTGGATGCATATCCTAAAAATATTCCTTCATCAGCTCTTCCATCAAACTTTCCTAGTTTTTCATCATTATTTTTTATGAAACACTTGCTTCCAAAGACTCTAAAGTGCTTGATTGATGTTTGTTTACCATGCCATAATTCGTAAGGAGTCTTATCACAATTTGGTCTTAGATGAGCTTTGTTGAGAATGTGAACAGTTGTGTGTACTACTTCTGCCCAATAGGTTTGGGGAACGTTGCTTTCTTGCATCATGGCTCTAGAAATATGTTGTACTGACCTGTTTTGTCTTTCTTCCACTCCATTATGTTGAGGTGTACCTGCAATTGTAAATTGTTATTTTATCCCATGTTCATTGCATAGATCTGCAAAATCATAGTCTATGAATTCACCTCCTTTGTCTGATCTGATGCATTTTAGCTTGCATCCTGTTTGATTTTCTGCCAATTCCTTGAATATCTTGAATTTCTCAATTGCTTCAGATTTATATTTGAGAAATGCGACCCACTTCAATCTGGTAAAATAATCTATTATTAGCATGAAATAAGATTCTCCACCTGGTGCATTAGTTCTTGAAGGTCCACACAGGTCCATGTGTACAAGCTGAAGTGGCCTACTTGTAGATAGTTCATCTTTGGTCTTGAAAGATGTGTGGGTTTGTTTGTCTAATTGGCGGGATTTACATATAGTATTTGAAGGCTTCTTTATTGTAGGCATATTTCTGACTACTTTCTTCTTGCTCAGACTAATGATGTGGTCAAAGTTTAAGTGTCCCAATCTTCTATGCCATAACCATGATTCATCAAGTTTGCTTATGTGGCATGCTTCATTCTCTTCTTCCAATATATAGAAATTACTTTCTGTTCTAACACCTTTGATCAAGGTCTTTCCTGTGGTGCTCGATCTTACCTCACAATCTTGGGCTCTGGAAGGGACCTCACAGCCTTTATCACACATTTGACTGATGCTTAGCAGATTTTATTTCAGCCCATCCATAGATAACACATCTTGAGCCTCTCCTCTTCCATTATTCAGACTGACTGAGCCTTTTCCTTTTATTTTCCCTGCTTTATCATTTCCGAATGTTACATTTCCAGATTTATTTTCATCAAAGGTTACAAACTTGATTCGATCTCTAGTCATATGCTTTGAGCATCCACTGTCCATATACCATTGGATTTTCTAATCTTGAGCTATTAGAGCCAGGTCACACTTATTCAACTTCTTTTTCCACTGCAGGCAGCTATTCTAAGAATATGGACCACATTATTTGAGAGGACATTTGGAATACATGTGTTCGATTTGATGGCATACAAAGCATTTGATTATATTTTTAAAAGGATTATGTGTACGAGTGAACTCTCCATTGTTCATAAATCTCCTTGGAGTTTTAAACATTAGTCTTTGTCCATACGTTCTGCACTCCATGACTTTATGGTCGAACCCATTACAACAAAAACAATACCCAAGGAAACGATTAGTGTATCTTGTGAAGGGTTGTCATCTCCATTTGCTTGCTTGAGGTAGTATTTTCATTTTCTGCATCCTTTGCTAGTTGAAATCGATTATTTTTGTCTGACAGTATGATACAATATGTCCCAATTTTTGACAGACAAAACAAGTGACATTTCTCCATAGGAGGAAATAATCTCCTTTGATATCTTCCGAACTTGTTCAATTGATCTTCAGGAACAATTGAAATTTTTGCAACTACTTGCTTCTTCCTCTCATTCTTTGTCTCTTGATGTTGCTGCTTGTTTCTATTTGTTTCATCACACATCAAGTTCATGCTGGCTTCTAATTCTATGGTTCCTTTTTGAGTTGCTTCATCATTCCTTTCAATGTCTGCCTTCTCCGAGGTCTCCATGGAGACAATCTCATCTCCGAGCTGCTTACACCCCTTGCTCCTTTCCTATCATTCTTCTAGCTGCAATAATCTCAGATTTCTAAGAGTTAGTTTTTTCTTTTACAGCTTTCACAAAAATGATATTCTGGTTATCCTCTACCTTGGATTTGCTAGTTTCTCCTTCGTAAACTATCCCAGTCTTTATGAGATGAGATTTTTGAGAATTTACTATTTTATTCAATTGTTCAGTGCTTGTCATCCGAGGAGTGTTCATTGTCAATTCCCTTTGGGTGTGTTCTAATTTCTTTCTTAGACATACTACTTCTTCTTCCAATTTTTCTTGCTTCTAACTTTTATCCTTAATTTACTTTAGTAACGTGTATTCCACCTTCTTAGCTTCTTCAAGTTCTATTTTCAATTGAATGAGGTCTTCTGAAATTGGTACCTCTTTTACATATTTGAGAAGAATGTCTTTCTATTTTCTGCACTTGAGTTTAAGTCTGTCTATTTCCCCCAGGGCACTTCTTAGCTCCCCCTCAAGATCTACCTCATCTTCTAGAAGGAATCCTTCAGACTCTTCCTTGGCCATCAACACAAATTCAGAGGTTCCTTCTTCATTTGAGGATTCATCTGAGTTTTCAGATGCACTGCTATCTTGCTGAGCATAAAGTGATTTTCTGTTGAATCTCTTCCCTTTCTGCCAGTTATTTGTTTCGTTTTCTCTATCTCTTGAGTCTGATTCTTTGTTTTCTTGTAAGGACACTTTGATGCATAGTTCCCAACTCTTCCACAGTCAAAGCATTTAAATGTAAGCTTACATTTATACTTACCTGAGCCTCTATCCAATCTTCTGAAAAATTTGGCCTCTTCTTCATCAGAGCAGGAGCATGTATCTTCCGTTTCTTCTTTGCTCTTCTCAGCCTTAAAGGTTGCATCCCTCACATTTGACTTCCTCTGTGGAAGTCTCATCTCATAGGCTGTTAAGTTTCCAAGTTTCCCAATCAATTGTTTCTTCTATGGCAGAAACGTTGGGATTAAAACTGGATGGTAAATATCTCAATATCTTTTGAACATTTACACATTCTCTAATGGTTTCTCCTAGAGCTTTCATATTATTCACAATTTCTGCAACCTTTAAGAAGAAGTTGGAAACATCTTCTTCTTCATTCATTTTTATATTTTCAAATTGGGCTCGATGGACTTGTAGTTTGGCCATCTTCACCTTTTTATCTCCCTCACAGATACTTTCTACTGTATCCCATATTTCTTTGGCAGAATTTTTGTGCATTACCTTGATAAATTTTGCCTCACACAGACCACTTAAGAGAGCATTCATGGATTTGGCATTAGCTATAAAATATTTTTTGGCTTCTTTCTCTGTGTCAGAATCCTTTGGGGCATATCCCAAATCCACAACAGTCCAAAATTCTATTCCTAGAGACATTATGTACGTCCTCATTCTTATTTTCCAGAAGGCATAATTTGTACAAGTAAACAAAGGTGCTCTATTTATTGAGCATCTTTCTAGACTAGCCATCTTGGGGACCTACGATCTCCTTCCAGTTGTTAACTTGATATAGAAGGAACCTGCTCTGATACCAATTTTTGAACCCTTACTTAAACTGAGAGGCGGGGGGTGAATCAGTTTAGTGCATTCAGGGTCTTTGTAAAACTTTCGTTTACACTTATTTACATCTTCATTTTGTGATCAACTTAATGTACAATGGAACAACAATCTTAATAAGTGAGGAGCAGGTATTAAGTAGATTAAATACAAAATATCAACAGATAATCATCATGCACATAGACAACAGATATAAGTGGAAACCCATAAGGGAGAAAACCACATCTTATTATTGTTGTGATGCAAAGGCAAGCTCCAACTCCCTCTCACCACTGATTTTCTGTAGGCTCCAACCTACGAGACTACTACCTCACCTCATAAGCTATAACTTTTATGAAGTTCTAATTTATCTATTTTCACAGTTGCAAATCCAAGGTGATAAGCTCTACCATGTACTCTACAACAACCCGACATCTATCAAGCTACAACTTGATATGGAAGAACCAACTTCCTCACTGTACAATAAAATCATATGCTGATTTACCTGGATATCAGCTCTATTTTTCTCCTTCTTTACTGCTGTCCTTCCAGCCTTAAAATTTGCTTTATGTCATCTCTCGATCTTCACAACTCCTCTCTTTGCTTCTTTTTATTCTTCCACTCTCTAACTCCTTTATGCATATGACAATAAAATCATTTATAGAGATCACTTCATAGTTGTTTGCATTCCATATGGGAATATGAAATGAACAGGTATAACTCTTTGCATTCCACCTTCTCATTTTCTTTCTCAGCACTTCAAGATGTTACAATACTATGTACTTAATTCAATATTACGGGCGAGATTTTTTATTTTCCTTCAGAGACTTGCCTTTGCATCACATACAGTAAAAATAATTAATTTATTTACATTTACAGTTACAAGAATTATATCTCACTCAGCCCTTGTTGAGCATTTGTCCTTTCAGCTGCTGCCTCTGTCTTTTCAATTTCTGATGTTATATTCCCGTTCTGTTGTATAACTGCCCTGTTTCTTCCGTTACCTGTGCCTTTTGTGCTGCATTTACCCACACTTTGCATACATCAAATTCTTATCTCATTTATGCCTAGGAATTTTCCATTCCAAATATAATAAAACCTTTTCTTAAAATAAGTTTTAAACTCTCATTCACATATCCTGATGCGAAAAATAAAAAATCCATTTAAGCGGGGAATTATATCCTTATATCTGCTGTGGGTACAAACCCATATTTTATCCGCATTAATAAAAACATGTTAAAACTCAAAGTGTCAACACAGTATTAATATATAAACTTTCGGGCCCACATTTACCAACTTACCTTTCCTTCTTCTCTTGACCTATGGTTATAAACCATATACTTATCCATATAACTAAAGCTTTTAATTATCCTTCCGACTTATGGATTTTGCAATATGTCTACGTGCTTAAATAACATTATTACCTTGGTTAAAACAATGTCGGCATCATATTTATCTGGACCCACATTTGTACACTGACGATCAGACACGTCAGTTCACTCCGTTGACTGTTCTAATCTCAACCGTCGATTTAATCTACGTCAAATCGGACGATCATCGCTCTCCGTCTCTCAATCCGACAGTCCTCCATCCATCACAATATTCTCAAGGTTTATTACCCGACTTAACATAAGTCATAAATACAATATAAATTGCCCTTCCATACTTTGGTTTAAACACAAGATATAAAAATTACAATATATATCCGGGCCCACAGATTTTCTGACAGTCAATCTCACTTTTCAAAAAAAAACTATGGTTATAAACCATGATAAACCCAATGGTAATAACTTCATATGCGGAAGCTTTTATATCAATTTTTAAACAGACCATAATAAAAACCCGTTCATTTATCTTTGGACTATATCAAATTGACTTTGGATAAATATACCAAAGTACCAACATGTATTAACATTGGCCCACATCTGTCAACTATCACACCTTGGTTTAATCGTATTTATGAGTTTACTTTGGTTAAAACTCAAAGCACCAAAATAATATTATATTCGTGTCCCACAACATATACAACTTACATATTCATTTGTGCAGTCCAATCTCCGTCGTCCATTTAACTGCTCCAAATCCGACGAACATCGCTCGATATTGCGCTCCAATAGCACGATGGGTAAAACTTTAGAACTTACGTGAAATTAGTGTTTTTTAATTGTCACGTGTCGGTCCACGACCACTATCATGTTCACTCCAGCAATTACCACTTACCATCTTTGAGCTATGCGAAAATCACCAGTTGGTTTTCAAAACCATCCACTGTTCTCCTTTACTCCATCGTTCTGTTTTCATTTAACTCGGGTTTATAAACAGAACTATGGTTCCAACTTGAAAGAATTCCACCACGACTATGCCATACATATTTTGTTTTAATGATATCAACCATTCTTCAAACCCTCTCTGGCATTCATTCCACACATGGATTTAACCTCTATTATTCATTGTCTGTGGTTTTATAATCGTTTATAAATACAATAAAGCCCCCAAATGTGACTTCAAACTCTGGATCTCCTTCACTGTGTATACACAACAGAATGTGTAATATCTCCTTTAAATGCTTTATACGAAGTCAGCCAATTGTGAAATACATCCAAGTATATTTTATACCTCAAGTTAGAAGTATAAGAAATTTCTTTAATGGCATCGATCCATTCTGTGATCGATGCTAATTTCTCAACATTTACAAGTCACACAAAATCAATAAATGAATATTTGACCTTTTAAGAATACACAGTCTCATACCTTCAATAATCCCATAGTTCAAAAATGACAGAAATTCTTCTTCCATTTTTGTCTAATTTGCTCGTAGGCTTACAAAACAAAACCCTAACTTTAAAAAAAAAGACTTCTTCCTGTCTAAACCCTCCTCTCGTAGCCTCTGCCACTTTACTTTCTTTCTCTGCAACAATTCCATCTTAATCTGATCTTCTCCCTTGTCTTGGTGTTGCTCCTTTGTGCTCCTTTTCCATCAATGACAATATTTCCAACAAATATAATCTCAAATATTTCTTTTACTGATTGGGATTGTTCATGGCAATTTGATAGTTCCTTTTATTTGAATTTCTGCAAAATACTTTCTTTTTATTCCAGCACCAGAATTCTATTGGTATTGATTTCCATGTGATATTTTCTTCGATTGGAGGTACAAAATTGGAAAATAACAAGGAGCACGTTGAGGGAACATGCGAGAATCAGGTAAATGAGGAGAAATCCACCTTTTTATTTTGAATCGTGGATCCAGACATAGTTTTGAAAATGAAGAATATTCCACCATCGTCTCTTCCTCATTTCCACGGTAAGGTACATGAAGACCCAGATTATTTCTTATTCAAATTTGATATATTATGTAGAAGCTATGATTACTCCACAGATGCCAAGAAGTTAAATTTATTTCCTACAACTATGAAATATTCAGCCTTGCGCTGGTTCATGGGGTTAGGAGGGAATACTATAGCCTTTTTGGAATATATGAAGAGGGTTTTTTGGTTCAAATATCAAGATTATTGTAAAACTAGAGAAATGAAAGATGAGATCTTCACCATTGTACAAAGTAATGATGAAACCTTGGAAGATTATCTAGAAATATTTCTATATATCCTCCAAAGCTCAAAATACAAATTTGATCTAAGTACTATTAGAACCTTGTTCCTATGTGGGCTTACTGATGATGCTAGAAATGATTTGAAATTGTTAGGACACGAGAATATTGCTTTAAAACCTTTTTTATCAGTTTTTTGTCTTATGCAGGAAGCTCTCATGGAACCAATATAGATCCAGTAGAGTATTTCGAAATAAAAAAAATAAAACTCGATCTATGGATGTTATGATCATCGGTTCAGAGAATAAAATGGAAAATATGAAAATTGAAGTAATGAACACCATTAGCAAACAAATAAACTCTTTGAAATTTCAACAAAAACCTGTATAATAACAAGATTCATTGTCTATTTATTGTCCAAAGTGTATGAAAAAATATGTTTTAAGAGAATGTCCTGTAGATGTTAAAGGTTCTAATAAGTGTGTGATTTGTGTAGGAAAACATATTACCAAGGAGTGCCCTTCTATACCTAGACTTAAAGCAGTATTTGAAGGAGAGTGGTCCAAATTTGAGCCATTACATACTATGGGAGCGCGGAAAAATTGGCCTCAGGTAGGTGCAGGTATGGTTCCTGAAAAAGCACCACATTATCTTGGTTATAATGCACCACCATATTCCTATAATAATACTAATCACTCTCAACTGTGGTACCATGGGAATCACTTTTCATATGAGAAATATTTTCAAACTTGGAAACAAGGATGGAGCGGATCAACCCATCCTCGTTATTCCATCATGTACCCATGCAATCATATCCTCCTACATATTCACCTTATCTGATGTCACAACCATCATTTCCAACCTTACCTCCACAAATTCAATCTATGCCATCATTACCTTTGCCTCCACCTTTTCGACCACCCCAACTACCTGCTCAACCGATACCAAACCCCAATAACAAAGCAGTTCAGATGATTAATTCTATGAAACCATTTCCCCCCTCCATTTATCAGACCATACCGGTTGGGTTCAATGACCTTCAATTGAGATCAGGGAGGGTAGTAAACTCATAACAACAAAAACAACCTATGGTGATTGTCAAAGAGAAAGGTGAGGAGGAAATTCCTAATCATTCGAAAGGAGAAGTCACTATTCAACCTATCCCCACACCTTCGGAGATTTTTCCATATTCTTCAAACCGGCCTCCATACCCAGAGAGGCTAGTTATGGAGAAGAGTGATCCTACTACCGAGTCTAGTCTGGTTTCTAAGCTTAAGAATATTTTTATAAATGTCCCTTTGCTTCAGGCTATCAAAGATATCCCCATCTATACAAAAATAATTAGGGAAATCTATATCAAGAAGCAAGTAAGGAAAAGAGTAGAGCCTCAAACCATTCAATTCGTTGGAAGAGTAGCCGAGTTAATGACAGGGTGTGTGCAAATGGAAAAATATACCGACACTGGAAACCCGATGGTTTTTTCATATGAGTGATGTCCTTCTCTCCATTGTGTTGATAGACCTAGGGGTGGACATCAATGTTATGACTAATAAAACCATGGATCAACTTGGGTTGGTCCATATTTTTCCTACCCCCACTGTGCTTGAACTTGTAGATAGATCCAAAATCAAGCCGAAAGGTGTAGTGGATGATGTGGTTGTTTCAATTGACTCATGGGAATAGCCCACAAATTTCATTGCGCTTTATCCAAATAATCCTGTTGGAGGACACCCCTTGATCCTGGGACAACCATGGCTTGCTACAGTTGATGCTTAAATTGGGTTCCGCTAAGGCGATATCTATATTTCCCATGGAGATTCTAGGAAGAAAGTCACCATATATCCACCTGCTAGATATATCCATGAGCTTTGAAATACCTTATGGCTATATTATAGTAGTGATGAGGAAAATAAGTTTTTTTCTTTGATACATCATCATACTGAGTCTACTCAGGATGGTGAGACACAAGATTTCTTGACCGATCTAGATACAATGCCAAATTTTGACTCACTTTGTCAAATATTTAGTCCTGATTTTCAAGGGAGTTACAATTATCAGCCCTCCTCACTGCATACTCTAGCAACTCCACCATGTACTCTTGAACCCAAAACCACTCTTTTTGAGATTAGTCTATGAAAATCTTTACATATCAGCTCAAACTTGGATTCATCCCAACGAGAGCAACATGTGAGTTTGTTGCGAGGCCATCTTGATGCCTTTGCATGGGGCTACGAGGACATGAAAGGCATCCCTCCTGAAACCTTTACTCATAATATTCATATTCAGGAGGGGGGTTGGCCTTTTCGACAACCCCAAAGGCGCATGAACCCTGCGCTAAGAGAAATTGTGAAAGAATAATTACAAAAACTCTTAGCCGTTGATTTCATTTATCCTATATCTGATAGCCAATGGGTATTTATGTTGCTAATGGTCCCAAAGAAAGATGGGAGATGGTGGATTTGAATTGATTACAGAGAAATGAAAAAAGCCACTCTCAAGGACTACTTTCCCCTTCCTTTTATCGATTATGTGCTTGATACCCTTGACGGTAAAAAGTACATCTCATTTTTAGATGGATTTAGCAGTTGTAACCAAATAAAGATTGCGCCTGAGGATCAAGATAAGACCACTTTCACATGCCCATGGAAAACATTTTCCTATCGAGTGCTTCCATTTTGGCTATGCAATGCTCTAGCTACCTTTCAAAGGGCAGTTTTAGCTATCTTTGTTGACCTCGAGTGTGTGGAAATATATATGGACGATTTTTCTTTATTTGGTGATTCATTTCATGGAGCCCTCAAAAATATTAATAAAGTGATTTTTCATTGCCAAGAAGCCCACCTTGATTTTAGTGATAAAAAATGTAGATTAGTGTGCAAAGCAGGAGTAGTTCTTGGTCATCTTATCTCTGACAAAGGTATCCAGGTATACCCAGCTAAAACAGAGGCTATCATACATCTTCATGCACCCAAAACACAAAGGGAAGTGAGAGGATTCTTGGGACATGTGGGCTATACCATAGATTCATTGAGCATTTCTCTAGGATAGCTACCCCACTTTTTCCATTGTTAGCTAAGGATAGCGAGGTCTCTTGGACTACGGCTTGCCAACAAGCTTTTGTTGAACTAAAGGAAAAGTTGGTACAGGCACCAGTTCGGTGAGGGCCACACTGGTCCCTTCCATTTCATATTTCCTCCGATTCAAATGATACAACTATTGGTGTGGCTTTACTTCATCAGTAAAAAAATTTCACCTGCTAAACTAATTTACACAGTAACAAAAAAAGAGTTTGTAGCCGTGATTTTTTCCATTAATAAATTCAGGCACTATGTTACAGGATATGAAGTATTTGTGCATACAGACAATTCCGCTATAAAATACTTAATTAATAAACCATTGACTAGTTTTAGAGTGACTAGGTGGTTATTTTTATTACAGGAATTTAATGTTACTATTATTGATAGACTAGGGAAATCTAATGTTGTGGTCGGAGATCTTTCTAGACTAGATAACCTTGCTGAAGCAATTCTTGTAAATGATGATTTCCCTTACAAACACATTTTTTTGTGTCAAAAAATTCCCCATGGATTGCTGACACCTCCTCACTTATCTGCTCTTGAAAAGTGGAATATAATTCAAAAAATTGCTTCATATTCATGGATCCAAGGAGACCTCTTTTACACGGGGCCAGATCTCATAATTCTTAGATGTGTAAGAGACGAAGAAGTGTTTGAAATTCTGAAATCTTCCCATGATGAACCTTGTGGGGGCCATTTCGCTGATAAGATAATTTCATACAATATTTTACGAGATGGCTATTTTTGGCCTTCCTTGTTTAAGGATGCCAAACAATATGTCAAGTGATGTGATAGCTCTGAGTGAATGGGCTAGCTTGTCGAAGTTAATGAAATGCCTTTATGTCATCAAGTCATGATTGAGTCCTTTTAAAAATGGGTTATTGATTTTGCAGGACCAATAAATCCAACATCTTTAAATAAAAAGCATATTTTGGATTGTATGGACTTTGTTACAAAATGGGTAGAGGCTAAAGTTGTTTCTTTCACTACTAAAAAATTTGTTGTTGATTTTTTGTTTAATGAATTTTTTACAAGATTTTGTGTTCCTGGAGAGATTATTACTAATAATGGACCACAATTTGTCTCTAATATTGTATAGGGTGTTATGGATCAATATAAAATTCGGCACAGGAAATAAACACCATATCACCCGCAAGAAAATGACTAGGTGGAATCTACAAATAAGGTGATCAAATCCATTCTCACCAAAATAGTAAATATTCACAAGAAGGATTGGGCCAGCAGATTGCCTGAAGCCTTATGGGATTATCGAACCACTTAGCAGAACAACATGGAGAACACACCATATGAGTTGGTATACAGGAAACAAGTCCTTTTGTCAATCAAGTTCTAGATAAAGACCTTCTGAACTATCGTTCAATTGGGACTAGATCTCTTAGAAGCACAACAGCAGTGTCTATTGTAAATAAATGAATTAGATGATTTCAAGAGATATTTGTACAACAAAATGTGTTAGTTTAGCAACAATGCAAGAAGTGGCATGACAAGTTTATCAGAAAGAAGCAGTTCCAATGAAGTGATTGGGTACTCCTTTATGACTCTAGATTTAAACATTTTAAGGGAAATTCCATACACGTTGGATGGGACCTTGTAAAGTGATTAAATTTTTTGAAAATGGGGAAGTATAAATTAAAACTATTGATAGGAAAGGATCAATATTCTTTGTGAACGGGCATAGACTTAAAGTATATTTTTAGCCTCTCACAAAGGAAAAATTCATGCTAAAATTGTAGTAGCAATCTGAATTGCAAATGGTAGGTGGTTGTGCCAACCTATTACAATTCTAATTATTTCTTTTCCAAAAATAAAATAAAAGAAAAATTAAATCCAAAAAAATAACAAAAATTAAAAATTAAAAATTAAAAAGAAGAAAAAATGTTTTTCCTATGTTTGTGAAAATCAGTTTACTGACATGATCACAGAAGGATCAACCTGAAAACTAGCATGCTGGCAGGAGGATCAAACTTTAATAAAATGGGAATGTTGCTTGATATTTATATGTATTAAATGTCCTTGAGAAGAAGCAAGTTTTTCAGTGCAGGATTTGAGCCCTTATCCAAGTTCGGGACAACTAACACAAAAATATTTATGCAAGCAACACTCAATTCCCGCTATATTTATTTTTGGTTCAGCACTATTTCAGGCAGATTTTGAGGTGAAACACTACCTTTCTTCTTATTTCCCTTTCGTAAAATTCACTTTATAACTCTTCCTTTTTCCTATGGATATTGACCACCCCTTTCCTTAAAATAAATTGTCCCTATCCGATTTCATTTTTCCCTATTTTCCCCTGAAACCTTTTCCCCTGTCCCCCTTTGTTATGTCCCTCTTGGATTGGTCTCACTCTTGAATTCCCTGTTGAATTTCCTTCCCATTCCAAAAATTTACCCCTTTCCGCTTCTTTTCTCCCCCATGATTATTATTGCAGGATTTGATAAAAACCCATGAATCAGATCGGAAGGCATGTGTTAATACCAAGAACTGTCAAATAATACCTCCTTTGGAAACTCTACAAACCTTTCAAGATTCACCCTGTAAATTTCATTTTATTAGAAAAATTTCTTCTTAATATATTTCGCAACACCTCTGGGTTTAAGAGCAGTGATATTCCTCAGTACAAGAATGTGTGTTACAGTGCAGGAATATTTGAATTTCGGGTGCAGGAACATGCGATGTTGTGCACTCCTGAGTGGAATAACATGTGTTCCGATGAAAGTACAGTTGTAGTCTTCAATATAATAATGTATGTTTTAGTGCAGGAACCAAGGACTCCTCAATGCAAGAATGTATATTATGGTTCGAGAATGTCTGGTACAGAAATGCATGCTTAAAGCAAGAATTTGGTTCAGGAATACAGGAAATTTATTTTTTTTCAATACAGAGAACCTGTTCAAGCATAAATGACTGCGCTATTTTAAATTATGGCATGCAATGATTTTTTCTTCTACATTTGATTAAAATTTGTTTCATCTTTACTAATTAGGAAAGAATTTTTTTAAGTACAAATGAATTTGGTTATGAAATATTATCTTTATATAAGTATCATATGTACCCTATACTAAATCATGACTTGAATGGGGGATGCATGCTAATTTTCTCGTAATCCCATAAGGCCTTGTTAGCAATTAATGATGACCTAATCCTATATAATACCTTATGTTGTTTTTATAACAAATATTCTCCAATGTCGCCCTCTACCAATCATCATTTTTGCATGCATGACGGATTAGGTCGTGTTACATCTTTTTCAAGAATAAGATTGTCATGATGAGAGTGTGATCATTAAGGAATTCCTGATACAATAGAATTTTGTTAATTTGGAAATTTTAAATTCCTTCAGATAGAATTCCTAAATCCCCTACTGAGTAACTCTTCCAAATTCTGAGAAATCAAGTGAATTTGAACATTAATGGCACCTGTTTGAATCGAACTGTGGTTTGTGAGTGAAATGGAACATGTTAGTATGAATCTTAATTGCAAGTGTACGAAAAAATACCACTTTAGTTGTGCATAACAAACATCCCTAACAGCAAAGATGGCTGCCAATATCTTTAGATCTGCAATTAGGTGACCAAGATAAATGTTGCAAAAATCTAGATCTATGCACCAAAAGACATTAAGCAGTAAATAAAAATGAGATTTACTCCATGCATCCAATAGACAAGACAAGAATATGTTGAATGAATTTTATATTAAGGGCACCTGGGAGGAAAACATAGAAGGATGTTACCAGTTCTCCTCAATGGGATGGGTTCTTGTAAGTCCTCAACACTTCAGATATAAAATTCCTCTCTCTTGATGGTGTAGAAAACCCAGACAAAAATGGAACTCAAAGGGAGCTCACAAGCAAAAAGATAGAAAAATATGACAATGATGGTGGATCAAAGTCAGACCAAAAGTATAGATACAGAGTGATCTTTAGGCAACAAAAGGTGATGAATGAATGGACAAACCCTTCTATTTATAACAAAATGTTGAGTTATTCTAGATATTGGTGCATAATTAAAATATTATTAACCAAATCAAGATCCAACTTTTATGGAATATTTTATTATATTTGTTGGAGGGAAAATTAATTTGACTTGGGTCAAATCCCTTTATTTGTAAATAATAAATAAATAAATGATTTATTTATTATTTTAAGGATGTGGTTGAGTAATAATCAAATAAATAATGATTTATTTAATTATTAATGAATGATTTAGTCAAATTTAACAAGGAATATTATTTAAATAAGGTTTAAATAACTATTCCTAGAAAATAATAAGATAAATAATAATTTATCTAATTAATTTTCTTGTTTTGGGTTAAATATGACCAAGAATATTAATTAAACTATTGTTTAACTAATTATTCCTTGAGGAAAATCAAACAAATGTGGATTTATTTAATATTTCCTCATGGGGTTTCCTGTTTAGACCATAAACAACTTAATAAAGGTGGTTTACTAATTTATTCTTCATAGTGAAAGAAATTTTACTTAGGGTAAAAGTTGTCTTACATGGTGTACTTAGGTCCATCTAATAGTAACAAGTTAAATGACCAAGAAATGGTGTAACATATTTCCCCCCTGCGTGTAAGCGTTTGGAGCTAATCGTATGACTGAAGTACATTGTAAGAACTCAATCACTAGACATTGAAGGGGAAGTCAAAGAGAGAGAAATATAAGGTAGACCGAAGCGCTAAAGGACTAGACCATGAGGAGGCAAGACTTACATATGCGACAAGTCTCTTTTATGAGTCAGTACCTGTGTTATAGGCGGCAAGGGAGGCATACCTATTCCTGCCGAGACAAAGTACAAAGAATAGTGTGTCTAGTAAACAAGGTACTGAAAAATATAGTACATGCTGGCATAAACATGATCTAGGTAAAAACATGATAATGAATCCCACATACATACTATGCCTGGGATAATAGCCAGGACTTATACCATAATATTTGAGTACATGAGATACAAATACAACCTGAATGCCCCTATAAACAGGAAAGGGCTCTGAAAATATGACTCATACATACAAACAGAAAGGCACTGCAAGCAGCTAAGGCCAACATCATCAAATATATGAATATGCATCCAAGACTGTAATGAAGAGGTCATATGGGCATGTGGGGGGCTACCTGTAGGGCCACCCGCTCATGAGGGCTGAGAACATCTCACACACACCTTGAAATCATCGATATCAATTGCTGCATCACTGAACCATCAAGTATACAGATCTCGATCATGCTGAAAGGAGATGGAGCTGAGAAAAAATCAAGTCTAAGGGCAATGATGAGTCCCTTTGCCTAATCCGAGGCACCGAAAAAAAGTGGAAGTTGGAACCAAGGTACACCACCCTCTAGACCTATCTTCTGGAATGAATGATCTGATGTCGACAGAAGGAGGTCTGCCATAGGTGAGGCAATAAGGGATCCTCAACTAAGGCACGAGAGAAAAGAGTAGAGCGACTGACAGACTGACACCAGGGATGATGATGAAATGGGGGGTACTGAGTAGTGGACGGATGACTTCCCTTGTTAGAGCATAAAGGGATTGGATGACCTAGCAGCAACTGACATAATATCATGATGGATAGGGGACAGTGGGACTGAAGATCATAATATGAGACACGAGAGAGGAACCAAGCAATGAAGGATGGAGGACTATAGCGGGATACAAAGGGACTCGGGATAGACTCCATGAATGTGGTGATGACTCAACTCGGATGCTCTAAACAAGGGCGACTCGATGATGCTACCACACAGTAAACGTCCAATGGGGACCATAAAAACATGACTACATGATGGTTACTCCTGATGAAAATCGACACGAGCATGGACAGGTATGAAGGCAAAGTGGTGCCCCAAATACAAGTGTTGTAAGTGAAGACATGTGATTTTGGGGAGTGGTGAAGTGACGCTTCGTGGAATTTTTTTTTCTTAGTGAAGTAGAAAATAACAAAAAACTAACAGATACCCATTTGAGGGCTCGGTGAGAGCTTTCCAATGGTACAGACAGTTTTTCAAACTAAGCTACGGTTTGGCCGCAGCAGGTGAAAGAAAAATCAAGGGTTTCTCTTTTAATAACTCATTTTCCCTCCAAATTCACTCATTTTCATGTGGAGCTGTGGTGAATGTAGAGAGGAGAGAAGGCCCTAAATCTTGTGGTGATCATAGCAGACAAATTGAGCATTGGAATCGGGATCCGTCAGTTGCAAGTAAGAGACATAACCCTACTCTTTCAATTGAGAGAATCAAAATTTCAGTTTAGGCACCAAGAGCTCATGATCAGACCAATCACACTTTTGGGGGTCTGTTTTGTGACCTGGGTAGCAGGTACTAGGCATAAAACTGTGACCTGTCCCAGGAAATGACCTGAAAAGTGTGATCTGTCAGAGAAAGGAGGTTTCAGTGTTGTTTTTGGCTGAGATATGGGATTTTTATGGTTGAGGGGCATAGGTGCCCCCAATCATGTTATGGTCATGCCAAAATGTATGTAGAAATGGGGAATCTAAACACATTTTATGATGTGGTGTGCCATTTGTTTTCGTTATGGTTATGCAGTTCGAGAAAGGGAATGGAGGATTAATAATGTAGGTTTTAACCCTGAACAGAAATTATATACACACGAATCTTATAACAGAAAATAAACAATAGCGAGAGCATAAAACATAACACAAATAAACACAGAGACGTGGATCATGCCCATATGCGGTTTTTCTCAAGAGGCCACCTGGAACATACTCAAACATGAAGGTAGCTGCAGAATCACCGGTTAGCTACGGAATTTCTGCATTCTGCAGCTAGTTCCGGTCAAAATGCTTAACAATGGAAAAAATCACAAAATTCAACAAGTCAGTCATGTAAATCATTCTAGAAGTAATTTTAACTATATTTATTGATCAATTGGGTTTAAGATAGAAATGGACAAGGGAAAATGAGGTAAAATGAGGTGAAGGAAAGCACAATTTTGAGGCTCAACAGTAAGCTCTCGTATGAATGGTTCTAGAAGCCAGAATGTTGCCTCTCACCAAGCAGCTTAACCCTACTTGTTACTTATACTGTGGTTGATGTTGTTATGGGGGTTGGCCTCCCAGTGGAGTCTAATGTGCACCAAGATAATCAGCAGGCCTACTGATCACAAGTGGAGTCTTTGAAACGTTTATGAAATATTGGAGTCGCCAGGTGGAGGGTTTAGAAGTTTTTGGAGGGTACAATGTCCACCACAGTGCTTTTGAGATGTCCCCTTTTCGAGGATATATTCAAACACAACAAACTCTAACCAGAGATTGACTGGGAGGGCATTTACCAGATATGTCACCTCTGAAAGAGTGTGAGATCCGGAGGCTACCTGGCCCTTTCCAGACTCTGTCCAAGAGTATGGGGAAACACAAAAAATGGTGTAGAGATTGATGTGAGAATAGGAGTGTTTAACTGCCAACCTAACCAGAGATTGTATATCTTTTGAATGCTTAAAAATGTTTAAGGTGTAATGCACTCAGTTCCCCAGCGGAGTCGCCATTATGTTGGGGTTCCCATGTTTTGGCCAGATTGGTAAGACCAAAAGATGAGACAACATCAGAACCACTTTCAGACCTCAGGATCTAGCCCTCCTGGGTCTAGAGAGGGATCTCTCTATATGAGCAAAGGTTTATGTCTATGAAGCTCAAAGTTTAAGATATTAGGCTAGTTATAGGAACGGGTTTGTTTGTTTGATTGTTTGTTTGGTTGCTGGTTATCAGGAAAGAAGGGTTCAATGTAAGACCAGGATGAGCAAAGAGGGATAAGTCAGAGGTGAGATATTCCAGAAGATATTCAAAACCATTGGGCAATGGAGTCAGGAAAGGATTTGCTTGCTACTCAACAGGCAGGCTTTCAATTGGGCTAGTCATCTGAAACTTAGGATCTTCAAGGTGATTATGTGATATGGAAAGTAGGAGGGAGGAGATAACATAGATTTCATAGCACAAAGTTGTATACAGTAGGTTGTACAAGGATCCTAGTGGACATGGCTAACTCTAATCCCCAGTGTTCCCAAATCTTCCAACTGAATCTATAACAAGAAGCATCTAAGAACTGAATTCATTTAATTCATACATCAGAGAGCAGGCAATAGCATCCACTACACTGGTTAAACCAACTGAAAACATTCCTTAGATAATAATTTCAGAAGAGAAACATAAAAGGCAAGGAGAGCAAAAACATAGAGTACCTAACAAGGGTAAATCCTATGCCAATATTCTGATGCAAGCTAGTAGAAATGAAATGAAATGAATGTAAACACAGAGATAGGAAAACATCACCGCTGCTTTAGATCAGGATCCAAAGAAATGTGCTTGTCATATTAAATAACAGCACTAATCAAGTACAAAATTGCCAATAGCTGAATACTCAGTTTGAGAACATATCCTTCGACATATCTCACAATATTTACACAGAGACTGTGTCTCAAAAGAAACTACTTGCAGTTCTCTGATAATTGATCAACAACCTTTACAATGTTTTTCTCATGAGTTTTATAGCTGAAGAGATTAGAGAAGGTAGGTAGAAGACTAAATGCAGTATTACACTTCTGAAAAGAAAGAGGGCCGAAGCCAATTCTGTTTTAAATCCTGTGCATTCCATTCCTGGTGTTCTTTGGGAGAAAGAGTGGTCTTTTCTAGGGCTCCTTTTACTTCTGATATGAATTTGATGCATTCTAGCTGTGGTGCTTCTGCAGTACTATTGGTGAATAAACTTAAGGTAAATTAAAAACAGTGAAGTCTGCCATACTTGTGCAACAAATGCTTCTAATCATGTAGGACTGCTGTTGGGGTAGGAAACTGCAGGAACACGATGCATAATAAAAACTGCATGGGCACTTTGTCCTCTGATGAAGAAAAAAATTCAGCTGCTGTAGAAAACCCTGGTGGTACAGTTTCCCGTGCATTAAACTTCTGATTGATCTTTGGGGTTTTCAATCTAGTACCTTGCCTCTGAAAAACTGGATTAGTCCTCTAAAATCTCCAGTTTAATGCCTTGACTCTTTGATTTCCTTGCTGATTTCTCTTTGCCGCTCCCACAGTTACCTTCTGGCCGTGAACTTTGTGCTTTTAATGGCTCCGTAGGAGAGTGACAGAATTTTGACCCTGTCCTTTGATTACAATCACGTCAAACACTTCCCTGGGCCTTTTCTTCATTAAATGTATCTTTGTACATGACCCTTTCCTGCATGTCTGCCACTGTGATAGGAACAATGAGCCATGGCGGTTTTCCGCGCTTGAAACCCTGCAAAACAGCAAACTTGTCACGAAATCCATAGAAGGGGATAACGGATTCAGTGTGGATGAAGGAAATGGCAGTGCAGATGACGAAATGGAGGAAAAATTGCAGAGAAATGGTGAAAAATGCTCTAGTGGGTGGTTGGCGGTTTGCGGAGCAAATTTGAATGAAAAACCTTAAAAAACACGAAAATGAACCAACTATATGCAATGGAATGGGCGCATGTACGATGGATGCTCGTGGGGGTGACGAATGTACAGAGGAGACACGTGGACGAATGACGTGGAGGGTCGGGCGATGGCAGAATAGTCAACAGCGGGGGAAATTGAATGTGAACCGTCCGATCTTGGGAGGAGATCGACGGCTGAAGATGCATTGGAGGGCGACGGATGGCGGGCCATACCCTGAGTTATCGCGTGTGCATCTGGGTTAACTACCGCGCATCTTCGGCGAGTGATAGCTGTTGGATGGCCCGCCCCAGATCGGACGGTCCACGGCAATATCGCTGGGCATCCGTGCCCGAAAAATAACGCGCGATGAACGACGTTAACGCGCGGGGACGACGGTTTTGAAATCGTACATGGGGACGCGTGTCACGCGATGTATGGAATCACTAGGCCATCGGGAAAAACTGCCCACCGCGCAAAGGCGGTGCGATAGAAACCGAGCTGTTTTATGGAACTGTGTATGGGGACCACCGGCGCGGGCGCATTGCGAACCATCAGATCATCGTTTAAACAGACAGCGATGGCGCGATCTGGGGAATGAACAGGGGAAACCCAGGCGCTGCAGATTTAATGATAGCCGTCCGATCTACCAAGATCGACGGTCGAGGTTGCGCCCGATGAACAAATACGGCAAGAGCCTTTTGGATTTCACGAGTGGTTCCAGCGCCGGATCACATGGAGGAAGTGGTGTGGGGCTAAGCGGGAAAGGGGCTAGGCCTGATATAATGTTTAAAGTGGGTTTTTAAACCTTTTTATTGCATTTTAAAGCCTAAAAAGGGTAACGATAGGGAAGAAAAGGGTATGACGGTTTAAACAAAGGGCAAAGATGGGATTTAAAGGGGATTTTGGGGGGCCTTAGAGGGTTAATAGGGGAAATAGAGGGGAACCAAAGCACTTTGACAGAAGGAGGAAAAAGGGGGAAAAGGGACACTTTGCAGGGGTACAAGGGGTAATGCAGGGCTTTTGGAGCAGAATTTATAGCAATCATTGAGGCTCATAGGCTCCATACCAGCAGAGGACAACAGTTAAAACGGCTGCAAGGACGATGTGTTTTCAAGGGAAATGCATTCCTTGCAGGCTTACAAAACAAACTAGCCCTTTGCTTGCTAGTCAAGAAATTTATAAGGGGCTAA